>CM060898.1:150306863-152706863 GCA_030762935.1 Hymenopus coronatus | reverse complement strand
AAACAGAGTGAGGACAGTAGTTATACTCACAACCAAACAGAGTGAGGACAGTAGTTATACTCACAACCAAACAGAGTGAAGACAGTAGTTATACTCACAACCAAACAGAGTGAGGACAGTAGTTATACTCACAACCAAACAGAGTGAGGACAGTAGTTATACTCACAACCAAACAGAGTGAGGACAGTAGTTATACTCACAACCAAACAGAGTGAGGACAGTAGTTATACTCACAACCAAACAGGGTGAAGACAGTAGTTATACTCTCAACCAATAAGAGTGAAGACAGGAGTTATACTAACAACAAAAATGTGTGAAGACATGACCTATACAGACGACCAAACAAAGCGAAGAAAGGAGTTATACACACAACAAAACAGAGTGAAGATAGGGGTTATACTCACAACCAAACAGAGTGAAGACAGGAGTTATACTCACAACCAAACAGAGTGAAGACAGGAGTTATACTCACAATCAAACAGAGCGAAGACAGCAGATATACTCACAAACAAATAGAGTAAAGACAGGAGTTATACTCACAACCAAACAGAGCGAAGACAGCAGATATACTCACAAACAAATAGAGTGAAGACAATTGTTACACTCACAACCAAACAGAGTGAAGACAGTAGTTACACTCACAAACAAACAGAGTGAAGACAGGAATTATACACACAACCAAAACGTGTGAAGACATAACCTATACAGACAACCAAGCAGAGTGAAGAAAGAGGTTATACACGCAACCAAACAGAGTGAAGAAAGGAGTTATACACACTACCATGCAGAGTGAAGAAAGGAGTTATACAGACTACTAAACAGAGTGAAGACATGACCTATACAGACAACCAAACAGAGTGAAGAATGGAATTATACAGACAACCAAACAGAGCGAAGAAAGGGGTTATACACAAACCAACCAGAGTGAAGAAAGGAATTATACACACAACCAAACAGAGTGAAGAAAGGTGTCATACACACAACCAAAGAGAATGAAGACATGACCTAGACAGACAACCAAACAGAGCGAAGAAAGGAGTTATACACACAACCAAACAGCGTGAAGAAAAGAGTTATACACACAACCAGAGAGAGTGAAGACATGACAATTAAGACAACCAAACAAAGGGAAGAAAGGAGTTATACACACAACCAAACAGAGTGGGGAAAGGCGAAGACAGAAGATATACATACAAGCTAACGGAGCGCAGACAGGAGATATACACACAATCTATTAGAGTGAAGACAGGAGATATACATGCTACCTAACAGAGTGAAGAAAGAAGATATGCACACAATCTTACAGCCTGAGGACAGGAGATATACACACAACCTAACAGAGTGAAGAAAGGAGAAGACAAAATATATATGCACAAACTAACAGAGTGAAGACAACAGTTATACACACAACCTAAAGGGGGAAGAAAGGAGAAGACCGAATGTGTACTCACAACCTAACAGAATGAAGACAAAAGCCATATACACAACCTAACAGAGTGAAGACAGGAAATATACACAGAACCTAACAGAGTGAAGAAAAGACAAGACAGGAGATATACACACAACCATTCACAGTGAAGAAAGGTGAAGACTGGAGATACATTCACCTAAAAGAGTAACGAAAGGACAAAATAGGAAATATATAAAAACCTAACACAGTGAAGAAAGTTCAAGGCAGCAGATATACACCTAACCTAAAGGAGTTAAGGAAAGAAAAAGGACCTTAGATATACCCACAACCTTACAGAGTGCAGAAAGGTGAAGACAGAAGAAATACATACAACCTAACAGAATGAAGAAAGAACAAAACAGGAGATATTCACTCAACCTAACAGAGTGAAGAGAAGAGAGGGCATGAGATATAAGCTTCATCTAACAGAGTGAAGATAAGATATATATATATATATATATATATTCAATCTAACGGAGTGAGGAGTGAAGGTATAGTATCAATCTAACAGAATGAAGAGAGGTGAGGTACATTCAATCTATCAGAATGAAGAGAGGGGAATGACACACAACCTAACGAACGAAGAGAGGACACGTGTAGTCAACCTAACAGAATGAATAGAGGTGGTGTACCTTCAATCTACTAGAGTGAAGAGAGAAGAAACACACTCAACCTAACAGAGTGAAGAGATGCGATATACACTCAACCTAACAGAGTGAAGAGAGGCGATATACACTTCATCTAACAGAGTGAAGAGATGCGATATAAACTTAACCTAACCGAGTGAAGAGACGCGATATACACTTAACCTAACAGAGTGAACAGAGGAGATATACACAGAACCCAACCGAGTGAACAGAGGCGATATATACTCAACATAACAGAGTGAAGAGAGGAGCTACACATTCAACATAGCCGAATGAAAAGAGGTGATATGCACTCAATGTAACAGAGTGTAGAGAGGAGAAATACACTCAACTTAACCGAGTGAAGTGAGGGGATATACACCCAACCTAGCAGTGTAACAATAGGGGATATTCATTCAAGCTAATAATGTGATGAGAGAGGATATACACTCAACCTAACAGAATGACGAGTGTAAATACACTCAACTTAACAGAGTGAAGAGAGGGGACATACACTACACTTAACAGTGTGAAGAGAGGGGTATACATTGAACCTAGCAAAGTGAAGAGATGGGATATACACTCAACCTAACAGAATGAAGAAACGAGATACACTATCACACTAACTGAGTGAAGGGATTGGTTGTACTTTGAAGCTATCATATTGAATAGAGAAGATACACACTCAACTTAACAGAGTGATGGGAGAAGATATACACAAAGCCTAACAGCTTGAAGAGAGGAGATATACACTAAACCTAACATAGTGAAGAAAGGACATATACAATCAACCTAATAGGATGAATAGAGGAGTTGTACACTCAACCTAACAGAATGAATAGAGGAAATATACACTTAATATAATAGGATGAACGGAGGAGATATACACACAACCTTAGCAGGTGAAGAGTCGTGATATACACCCAACCAAACGGAGTGAAGAGAGGAGATATACATCCGAGCTTAAACAAATTAAGACAGCAGATATACACACAACCTAACAGAGTAAACAGAGGGTATATACATCCAAAAGTAACAGACTGAAGAGAGGCGAAATAAACACAACCTAACAGAGACAATAGACGGGATATACATCCAAAAGTAACAGACTGAAGAGAGCAGATACACACAGAACCTAACAGATTGGTTAGGGGGTATATACACACAACCTAACAGATTGAAGAGAGGGGATATACACACAAACTAACACAGTGAAGAGAGGGGATATATACACAAACAGAGTGAAGAGAGGTGACACACGTACAGAGTGAAGAGAGATGATGTATACACACCCTAACAGACTGAAGAGAGGGGACATACGCACAAAGTAATAGAGTGAAAAGAAAGGGATATACACAGAACCTCACACAGTGAGGAGCGGGGATATACATTCAACATAACACAATGAAGGAAGAAGATATACACTCAACCAAACTGAGTGAAGAGAGGGAATATACTCTCAAGCAAACAGAGTGACGAAAGCAGATATCACTCAACCAGACAGAGTAAAGAGAAGAGAAATACTCTCAAACAAGCAGAGTGAAGAGAGCGGATATACACAATACCAAGCAGAGTAAAGAGAGGAGATAACCAAGCAGAGTGAAGAGAGGACATGTACACTCAATCTAGCAGAGTGAAGCGAGGAGGTATACACTCAACGTAACAGAGTGAAGAGAGGAGATTATACATTCAACCTAACAGAGTGAAGAGGGGGGATACACCCAAAATAACCGAGTGAAGAGAGGAGATATACACTCAAACTAACTGAGTGAAGAGGGGGGATACACCGAAAATAACAGAGTGAAGAGAAGAGAAATACACTCAAAATTACAGAGTGAAGAGAGGAGATAAACATTCAACCTAACAGAGTGAAGATAGGAGATATACTCACAACTTAACAGATAATAGAGACGATATATACACTCAGTGTAACAGTGTGAAGAGAGAAGACAGGAGATATACACTCAACATAAGGGGGTGAAGATAGGGGATATATACATAACTAGCAGAGTGAAGGAGGGAGATATACAAAAATCTAATAGAGTGAAGAAAGGGCGCACAACCTAACAGAGAGGAGGGAGGAGATATACATTCAACCTAACAGAGTGAAGAGAGCGGATATGCATATAACCTAATAGAGTGAAAAGAGGAGACATACACTCAACCTAACACAGTGGAGAGAGAAGTTTTACAAACAATCTAACACAGTGAAGAAAGAAGATATACGCGCCAAATAACAGAGTGAAGAGAGGGAATATACACTCAACCTAACAGAGTGAAGAGCGGGGATGTAGATGCCAAGTTAACAGAGTGATTAGGGGATATACGCACAACCTAACAGAGTGAAGGGATGGGACATACGCACAACTTAACACAGAGAAGTGAGCGTATATACACTCAACCTAATAGAGTGAAGAGAGGGGATGTACGCTCAACCTAACACAGTTAGGAGGGGAGGTATACACACAACCTAACAGCGTGAAGACAGGGATGTACACACAAACTAACAGAGTGGAGAGATGGGATATACACCCAACATAAACGGGTGATGAGAGGAGATATACACTAAAGCTTACAGAATGAAGACTGGAAATATATACCCAACCAAAAAGAGAGTGAAGAAAGGAGAAGACAGGGCAAATACAAAAAAACTAACAGAGAGAAGACACCAGAAGGCATGATATGAATACTCAACCTAACGGAGTGTAGAAAGTAGAAGACATGAGATATACACACAAAGTAACAGAGTGAAGAAAGAAGATATACGCAACCTACCAGGTTGAAGGACGGAGATAAACGCAACCTAACAGTGTGAAGACAGGAGCTGTACGAAACATAAGAGAGTGAAGACAGGAGAAATACTGAACCTAGCAGAGCGATGACAGGAGTTATACACACAACCATAGAGAGTTAAGACATGAGCTATACAGACAATCAAACAGAGGAAAGAAGGGTGTTATACACACAACCAAACAGAGTGAGGACACGAGTTATACACACAACCAAACAGAGTGGAGACAGGAGTTATACACACAACCATAGAGAGTTAAGACATGAGCTATACAGACAATCAAACAGAGGAAAGAAGGGTGTTATACACACAACCAAACAGAGTGAGGACACGAGTTATACACACAACCAAACAGAGTGGAGACAGGAGTTATACACACAACCAAACAGAGTGAGGACAGGAGATATACTTACAACAAAACAGAGTGAAGACAAGAGATATACTCACAAACAAACATAGTGAAGACAGGTGTTATACTCACAACCAAACTGTTATACTCACAACCAAACAGAGTGAGGACAGGAGATATACTTACAACCAAACAGAGTGAAGACAAGAGATATACTCACAAACAAACATAGTGAAGACAGGTGTTATACTCACAACCAAACAGAGTGAGGACAGGAGATATACTTACAACCAAACAGAGTGAAGACAAGAGATATACTCACAAACAAACATAGTGAAGACAGGTGTTATACTCACAACCAAATAGAGTGAAGACAGGAGTTATACTCACAACCAAACAGAGTGAGGACAGGTGTTATACTCACAACCAAACAGAGTGAGGACAGGTGTTATACTCACAACCAAATAGAGTGAAGACAGGTGTTATACTCACAACCAAATAGAGTGAAGACAGGAGTTATACTCACAACCAAACAGAGTGAGGACAGATGTTATACTCACAATCAAACAGAGTGAGGACAGATGTTATACTCACAACCAAACAGAGTGAGGACAGATGTTATACTCACAACCAAACAGAGTGAGGACAGATGTTATACTCACAACCAAACAGAGTGAAGACAGGAGTTATACACACAAACAAACATAGTGAAGACAGGTGTTATACTCACAACCAAATAGAGTGAAGACAGGAGTTATACTCACAACCAAACAGAGTGAGGACAGGAGTTATACTCACAACCAAACAGAGTGAGGACAGGTGTTATACTCACAACCAAATAGAGTGAAGACAGGTGTTATACTCACAACCAAATAGAGTGAAGACAGGAGTTATACTCACAACCAAACAGAGTGAGGACAGATGTTATACTCACAATCAAACAGAGTGAGGACAGATGTTATACTCACAACCAAACAGAGTGAGGACAGATGTTATACTCACAACCAAACAGAGTGAGGACAGATGTTATACTCACAACCAAACAGAGTGAGGACAGGTGTTATACTCACAACCAAATAGAGTGAAGACAGGAGTTATACACACAAACAAACATAGTGAAGACAGGTGTTATACTCACAACCAAACAGAGTGAGGACAGGAGATATACTTACAACCAAACAGAGTTAAGACAAGAGATATACTCACAAACAAACATAGTGAAGACAGGTGTTATACTCACAACCAAATAGAGTGAAGACAGGAGTTATACTCACAACCAAACAGAGTGAAGAAAGGAGTTATATACACAACTCAACAGAGTGAATACAGAAGTTATACTCACAACCAAACAGAGCGAAGAAAGAGTTATACTCACAACCAAACA
This sequence comes from Hymenopus coronatus, assembly GCA_030762935.1. Classification (NCBI taxonomy): domain Eukaryota; kingdom Metazoa; phylum Arthropoda; class Insecta; order Mantodea; family Hymenopodidae; genus Hymenopus; species Hymenopus coronatus. The sequence goes on along the minus strand of CM060898.1, from coordinate 152,700,263 downwards.
GAGTGAAGCCGGGAGTTATACTCAACTACAAAAAGAGTGGAGCTGGAGTTTTAGACACAACCAAAATGTGTGAGGACATTACCTATAAAGACAACCAAACAAAGGGAAGAAAGGAGTTATACACACAACAAAACAGAGTGAAGACAGTAGTTATACTCACATAATAGCTCAGTGAAGGCTGTAGCTATTACGCATACTAACTAAGAGAAGACAGGAGTTGTACACACAACCTAACTATGTGAACACAGGAGCTATACACACAACCTAATAGAGGGAAAACAGGAGCTATACACACATCCTAACTGAGTAAAGACAGGAGATATTCACACATCCTAACAGAGTGAAGACAGGAGTTATACATACAACCTAACTGAGTGAACACAGGGGTACTACATACAACCTAACTTAGTGAAGACAGGAATTATAACACATCCTAACTTAGTGAAGACAGGAGTTATACATATACCTGAGTGAAGACAGGAGCTATACAAACAACCTAATTTAGTTAAGACAAGGGTAGTGCATACACCTAAACTGAGTGAAGACAGCAATTATACCACATCCAAACTCTTTGAAGACAGGAGTTATACACACAACCTGAGTGAATACAGGAGTTATACACTCATCATAGCTGAGTGAAAACGGAAGTTAATACACCAATCCTAACTGAGTAAAGATAGCAGCTATACACACAACCTCATACAATGATGACGGGAAATATACACACAATCTAACAGAGTGAAGACAGGAGTTATGCACACATCCTAACTGAGTGAAGACAGGAGTTATACACACAACCTAACAGAGTGAAATTGGCAGTTATACACACAACCTAACTGAGTGAACACAGGAATTATCAACACAAATTAAGAGAATGAAGACAGGAGTTATGCACTCATCCTAACAGAGTGAAGACAGGAGCTTTTCTTACAACCTAACAGTATCAAGAGAGGAGTTCTACACAAAAGCTAACAGAATAAAATCAGGAGCTATACACACAACCTAACAGAGTGAAAGCAGGAGTTATACGCACAAACAAACAGAGTGAAGAAAGGAGTTATACACACAACTGAACAGAGTGAAGACTGAATATATACACACAACTCTACAGAGTGAAGGCAGAAGTTATACTCACAACCAAACAGAGCGAAGAAAGAGTTATACTCACAACCAAACAGAGTGAATCCGGGAGTTATACTCACAACCAAACAGAGTGAAGACAGGAGGTATATCCACAACCAAACAGAGTGAAGACAGAAGTTATACTCACAAACAAATCGAGTGAAGCCAGGAAATATACTCACAGCCAAAAAGAGTGGAGGCAGGAGTTATACACACAACCAAAATGTGTGAAGACTTGTCTTAAATAGGCAACAAAACAAAGGTAAGAAAGGAGTTATACACACAACAAAACAGTGAAGACAGGAGTTATACTCACAACCAAACAGAGTCAACTCAGGAGGTATACTCACAACCAAACAGAGTGAAGAAAGGGGTTATAACCACAACCAAACAGAGTGAAGACCGTAGTTATACTCACAACCAAAACACACTGAAGACAGGAGTTATACTCACAACCAAATAGAGTGAAGACAGGAGTTATACTCACAACCAAACAGAGTGAAAATAGGTGTTATACACGGAACCAAACAAAGTGAAGAAAGGAGTCATACACACAAGCAAACAGAGTGAAGTAAGTAGTTATTCACACAACCAATATAGTGAAGAAAGGAGTTATACACACAACCAATATAGTGAAGAAAGGAGTTATACACACAAGCAAACAGAGTGAAGAAAGAAGTTATACACACAACCAATATAGTGAAGAAAGGAGTTATACTCACAACCAAACAGAGTGAAGACAGGAGTTATACACACAACCAGAGAGAGTGAAGACATGACCTATACAGACAGTTAAATAAAGGGAAGAAGGGAGTTATACACACAACAAAACAGAGTGAGGGCAGGAGTTATACACACAACCAAACGGAGTGAAGACAGGAGTTTTACACACAACTAATCAGAGTGAAGACTGGAGTTATACACACAACCAAACTGGGTGGGGAAAAGAGAAGACAAAACATATACCTTCAAGCTAACGGAGTGAAGACAGGAGATATACACACAATCTATTAGAGTGAAGATAAGAGATATACATACTACCTAACATAGTGAAGAAAGGAGATATACACACAATCTTACAGGCTGAGGACGGGAGACATACACACAACCTAATAGAGTGAAGAAGGGAGAAGACAAGTTATATATACACAAACCAACAGAGTGAAAACAACAGTTATACACACAACCTAACAAAGTAAAGAAAGCAGAGGACTGAATGTATACACACAACCTAACAGATTGAAGACAAGAGCTGTATACGCAACCTAACAAGGTGAAGACAGGACACATACACAGAACCTAACAGAGTGAAGAAAGGATAAGACAGGAGATATATTCAAAACCTGACAGAGAGAAGAAAAGACAAGTCAGAAGATATACGCATAATCTAACACAGTGAAGAAAGGTGAAGATAGGAGATACATTCACCTAAAAGAGTAACGAAAGGACAAAACAAGAGATATATAAAAACATAGCACAGTGAAGAAAGGAGAAGTCAGGAGATATACACTAAACCTAAAGAACTTAGAAAAAAAGGACCCTATATATACACACAACCCTACAGAGTGCAGAAATACACACAACCTAACAGAGTGAAGAAAGAACAAGACAGGAAATATACACTCAACTTAACAGGGTGAAGAGAGGGGATATATACTACACCTAACAGTGTGAGGAGCGAGGTATACATTCAACCTATTAAACTGAAGAGATGGGATGTACACTCAACCTAACAGAATGAAGAAACGAGATACACAATCAAACTAACTTAGTGAAGGTGTGGGTTGTACTTTGAACCTATCATATTGAAGAGAGAAGATATACACTCAACTTAACAGAGTAATGGGAGGAGATATACACAAGGTCTAACAGCTTGAAGAGAAGAGATATATACTAAACCTAACATAGTGAAGAGAGGAGCTATACACTCACCCTAACAGGATGAATAGAGGAGTTGTACACTCAACTTAACAGGATGAAAAGAGGAAATATACACTTAATATAATAGGACGAACAGAGGAAATATACACACAACCTAAACAAGTGAAGAGACGAGATATACACAAAATATAACAAAGTGAAGACAGGGGATAACAGTGTGAATGAAGAGATATACACACCAGCCTAACAAGTAAAGACAGGAGATACACACTCAACCTAACAGTGGAAAAGGGGATATATGTATATAATTTAAAGAGTGAAGATAGGAGATATATATCTCAACATAGTAGAGTGAAAACGGGATATATGTATACAACTTTACGAGTGAAGACAGGAGATATACACTCAACCTAACAGAGTGAAAACGGGATATATGTATACAACCTAATAGAGTGAAGACAGGAGATATAAAATCAACCTAACAGAGTGACAATGGGATATACATACAACATAATACAGTGAAGACAGGAGATATAAACACAATTTATCCAGGTGAACCTAGGGTAACAGAATGAAATCAGCAGATACACACCAAGTCTAACAGAGCAAAGAGAGTATATATTTATATATATATATATATATATATATATATATATATATATATATATCTAACCTAACAGAGTTAAGAGAGTAGATATATACACACTACCTTACAGAGTGAAGAGAGGAGATAAACGCTCAACCTAAGAGAGCCAAGAGAGGATTAGAAAACACACTTTACATTACAGAGAGAAAAGAGGAGATATACACTCAACCTAAATATTTGAAGACAGGAGATCTTCACACAGCTTAACAAAGTGAAGAGAGAAAATGTACGCCTAACCTAACAAATTGAAGAGAGTACAAGACAGGAGATATACGATACCTAATAAAGTGAAGGAAGGAGATATACGCATGCTAACAGAATGAACACAGGAGATACGCACAACCTAACAGAGTGAAGACAGGAGATATGCACAACCTAACAGAGTGAAGACAGGAGATACATGGATCCTAAAAGAGTATAGACAGGTAATATACACTCAACCAGAGAGAAGTCAGGAGATGAACGCAACCTCAAAGAGTGAGGACAGTAGATATAGTCAGCTTAGCAGAGTGAAGACAGGAAATATACACACAAACCAACAGAATGAAGACAGGGAATATACGCACCTAACAGAATGAAGATAAAAGATATGCAGAACATTTAACAGAGTGAAGACAGGAGATATATACACACTAGCTTACAGAGTGAAGACAGAAAATATACACGCAACCAGATTGAAAACAAGAGATGTACGCAACCTAAGAGAGGAAAGGCAGGAGATACACACAAACTAGCACAGTGAAGACAGGAGTTATACACACAACCAGTCAGAGGGAAGACAGGAGTTATACACAACACCGAACAGAGTGAAGACAGGAGTTATACACTCATCCTAGCTAAGTGATATCAAGATTTATACACAAATCATACCGGAGTGAGGACAGGACTTGTACACAGATCCTAGCAGAATGAAGACAGGAACTATACATACATCCTAGCGGAATGAAGACAGGATTTATATACACATCTTAGCTGAGTGAAGACATAAGTTATACACACATCCTAGTGTAGTGATGACAGTAGCTATACACACATCCTAGTGGACTGAAGAGGGGTCTGATGCACACATCCTGGCGGAGCAATGACACGACTTTAACACACATCCTAGCGGAATGAAAACTGGACTTATACACCCAACCTAACAGAGTGAAGACAAAAGCTATACACTCATCCTAACACAGTGAAGACAGGAGCTATAAACACATCTTAGCTGAGTGACGACAGGAGTAACTGAGTGGGGACAGAGTTAGACACCCATACTAACAGAGTGAAGACAAGAGTAATACACACATCCCAGCTGACGAAAGACAGCAGATATACACACATCCTAGCTGAGTGAAGACAGGCGATATAATTACAACCTAGCTGAGTGCAGACAGGTGTTGTACACACTATCTCACACAGTGAAAACATGAGTTATACCCATCCTAGCTTGGTGAAAACAGGTGTTATACACACATCCTGGCTTAGTGAGACAGGAGTTATACACACATCCTAGCTGAGTGCAGACATGTGTTATACACACTACCTAGCTGAGTGCAGACAGGTGTTGTACACACTATCTCACACAGTGAAAACATGAGTTATACCCATCCTAGCTTGGTGAAAACAGGTGTTATACACACATCCTGGCTTAGTGAAAAAGGAGTTATACACACATCCTAGCTGAGTGAAAAAGGAGCTATACACACAATCTGAGTGAAAACAGGTCTTATACACACATCCCAAATGAGTGAAGACAAGTGTTACGCACACATAATACCTGAATGAAGAAGGGTTTATACACTCATCATAGCTGAGTGTAAACAGGAGTTATACACACAATCTAACATATTGAAGACAGGAGTTATACACATATTCAAGCTGAATGAAAACAGGAGCTATGCACACAACCTAACATATTGAACACAGGAGTTATGCACATATTCAAGCTGAGTGAAAACAAGAGTTATATACACAACATAACATAGTGAAGACAGGACTTATACACCCAAACTAACAGAGTGAAGACAGGAATTATACACACATCCTTGAGGAAATAAAACAGGGCTTATACAAACGTCCTAAAAAAGTGAAGACAGGAGTTATATACACATCCTAGCTGAGTGAGGACAGGAGTCAAAAACATGTCATAACAGAGTGAAGAGAAGGGTTATACACACAACCTAACTGAGTGAAGACAGGCGTTATACACACATAATGGCTCAGTGAAGGCTGTAGCTATTACGCATACTAACTAAGAGAAGACAGGAGTTGTACACACAACCTAACTGTGTAAACACAGGAGCTATAAACACACCCTAATAGAGGGAAGTCAGGAGCTATACACACATCCTAACTGAGTAAAGACAAGAGATATTCACACATCCTAACAGAGTGAAGACAGGAGTCATACATACAACCTAACTGAATGAACCCAGGGGTACTACATACAACCTAACTTAGTGAAGACAGGAATTATATCACATCCTAACTTAGTGAAGACAGGAGTAATACATATACCTGAGTGAAGACAGGAGCTATACACACAACCTAATTTAGTTAAGACAGGGGTAGTGCATACACCCAAACTGAGTGAAGATAGGAATTATACCACATCCAAAATGATTGAAGACAGGAGTTATACACACAACCTGATGAAGACAGGAGTTTTACACTCATCCTAGCTGAGTGAAGACGGAAGTTATACACCAATCCTAACTGAGTAAAGATAGCAGCTATACACACAACCTCATACAATGATGACGGGAAATATACACACAACCTAACAGAGTGAAGACAGGAGTTATGCACACATCCTAACTGAGGGAAGACAGGAGTTATACACACAACCTAACAGAGTGAAATTGGCAGTTATACACACAACCTAACTGAGTGAAGACAGGAATTGTAAACACAAACTAAGAGAATGAAGACAGGAGTTATGCACTCACCCTAACCGAGTGAAGACAGGAGCTTTTCTTACAACCTAACAGTACCAACAGGGGAGTTCTACACAAAACCTAACAGAATGAAATGAGGAGCTATACACACAACCTAACACAGTGAAAGCAGGAGTCATACACCCAACTTACAGAGTGAAGACAGGAACTATACAATGAACCTAAGAGAATGCAGACAGGCGTTTATCGCACAACATAACAGAGTGAAAACAGGAGTTATACACACAATTTAACAGAGTGAAAGGAAGAGCTATAAACATATCCTAGCCGAGTGAGCTATACACACATCCTAGCTCATTGAAGACAGGTGTTATACACAAAATAAGTTGAGCGAAGACATGAGTTAAACACATATTCGAGGTAAGTGAAAACATGATTTATACACACAACCTAGTTGAGTGAAGACAGGAGTTATGCACACGACCTAGCTGAGTGAAATAAGCTGTTATACAGACATCCTAACAGAGTGAAGACAGGTGTTGTACCCACATCCTAGCTGACAGAAGTCAGGAGTTATACATACATGCTAGCAGAGTAAAGACAGGAGTGATACACACAACCTAACAGAGTAAAGGCAGGCCTAATACACACAACCTAACAGAGTGAAGACACAAGTTATACACACTTCCTAACAGAGTGAAGATAAGAGTTATACACACATCCTAACACAGTGAAGACAGGAGCTATAGACACATCTTAACTGAGTGACCACAGGAGCTATACACACAACTTAACAGAGTCCAGACAGGAGTTATACACACAACCTAATAGAGTGAAGACAGGAGCTGTTCACATAACCTAGCTGACTGAAGACAGTAGCTATACTCACAGAACGGTGAAGACAGAAGAAATACACGCAACCTAACAGAGTGAAGAAGGTACAAGACAGGAGATATACACTCAACCTAACAGAGTGAAGAGAGCAGATATACACTCAACCTAACAGGATGTATAGAGTAGTTGTACACTACACTTTACACAGTAAAGACAGCAGATATACACTCAGCATAACAAGGTGAAGAATGGGGATGGATATAAGTTCAAGTTATCAGAGCGAAGAGATCAGCTAAATAAACAACCTAGAAGAGTGAAGAGAAGAGATACAAACTTAACCTAACAGAGTAGAGAGGATATATAAACACTCAACCTAACAGAGTGAAGAGGGGAGGATATAGACTTAACCTAACAGAGCGAAGAGAGCAGATACAAACTCAACCTAACAGAGTAGAGAGGATATAAACACTCAACCTAACAGTGTGAAGGCAGGTCTAATAGACACAATATAACAGAGTGAAGAAAGAAGTTATACATACATGCTAACAGACTGAAGACAGGAGGTATACACACATCCTAACAGAATGAAGACAGGAGCTATAGACACATCCTAGCTGAGTGACGACAGGAGTTATACAAACAACCTAACAGAGTCTAGAGAGGAGCTATACACACAACGTAATATAGTGCAGACAGGAGGTATACACACTACCTAATAGTGTGAAGACAGGAGTTATACACACAAGCAAACAGAGTAAGGTCAGGACCTATACACACATTTTAGCGGAGTGAAAACGGCAGTTATACACAGAACTTAACAGAGAGAAGAGAGGAGTTATACACAAAAACCTAGCTGAGTGAAGACAGGAGTTATTCACACAACCTAGTTGAGTAAAGACAGGAGATATACACAGAACCTAACAGCGTGAAGGCAGGAGTTAAACAAAACCTAGCTGAGTGAAGACGGGAGCTATACACACATCCTAACAGATCGAAAACAGGACTTATTAACTCATCCTAGCTGAGCGAAGATAGGTGTTATACACACAACTTAACAGATTGACACTTGTGATATACACACAACAAAACAGAGTGAAGACAGGAGATATACACTTTACCAAACACAGTGAAGACCGGAGTTATACACATAACCAAAAGAGCGAAGACAACAGAAATACACGCAACAAAACAGAGTGATGACATGATTTATACCCAACCTAGCAGAGTGAAGAAAGGAAAGTCACTCACAACCAAACAGACTGAAGACGGGAGCTATACACATTACTAAACAGAGTGAAGACAGCAGTTATACACACAACCAAGCAGAGTGAAGACAGAAGAAATACACACAACCAAACAAAGTGAACAGAGTAGTTATACACATATACAAAAAGATAGAAGAAATGACTTATACACAACCTAGAAGAGTGAGAACAGGAGTTATAAACACAACCAAACATAGTGTAGAAAGCAGTTATACGCAGAACCAAACAGAGTAGAAAAAGGAGTTATACACATAACCTAAAACACTGAAAACAGGAGTTATACACACAACCTCATAGAGAGAATAAAATAGTTATACACATAACCTAATAGAGTGAAGAAAGGATCTATACACACAACCTAACAGAGTGAAAACAGGAGTTATACACAACCTAACAGAATGAAGACAGGAGATATACACAGAACCTAACAGAGTGAAGAAAGCATAAGACAGGAGATAAACACACATCCTAACGAAGTGAAAGATTTATAAGGCAGGAGATATACAGAAAACTTAACAGAGAGGAGAAATGACAAGACAGAAGATATATACACAGCCTAAAAGAGTGAAGAAAAGACAAGCCAGGAGATATCCACACAACCTAGCAGTGAGAAGAGAGGAGATATACACACAACCTAACAGGACACACAGAGAGGATGTACACTTATCCTAACGACGAGACATACACACAACCTAGCAGAGTGAAGAGAGGAGATATATACTCAACCTAACAGAGTGAAGAGAGGGCATATAAGCTCAACGTAGCAGAGTGAAGAGAGGATATACAAACTCAAACAATAATGTGAAAGAAGAGATATGCACTCAACCTAACAGAGTGAACATGGGAGATACAAATTAAACTTAAAAGACTGAAGTGGGCGGATATACACTCAACCTAACATAGTGCAGATACGAGATATACACTCAACCTAACAGAGTGACGAGAGGAGATACAAATTCAACCTATCAGAGTGTAGAGAGGAAATATACACCCAACCTTTCAGAGTGTATAGAGAAGAAATACACTCAACTTAACAGAGTGAAGAGATGATATATTCACTCAAATTAACAAAGTGAAGAGAGGAGATATATACTCAAACTATCAGAGTGAAGATATGAGATATACACTCAAACTAATAGAGTGAAGAGAGGAAATATATACTTAAACTAAGAGAGTGAAGAGCGGAAATATAAACTCAAACTAACTGAGTGAAGGGAGGAAATATATACTCAAACTAACAGAGTGAAGGCAGGCAATATATACTCAAACTAACAGCGTGAAGAGGGGAGATATATACTCAAACTAACAGCATGAAGGGAGGAAATATATACTCAAACTAACAGCATGAAGGGAGGAGATATATACTCAAACTAACAGCATGAAGGGAGGAAATATATACTCAAAGTAGCAGAGTGAAGGGAGGAAATATATACTCAAACTAACAGCGTGAAGAGAGGAGATATATACTCAAACTAACAGCATGAAGGGAGGAAATATATACTCAAAGTAGCAGAGTGAAGGGAGAGATATATACTCAAACTAACAGTGTGAAGAGAGGAGATATATATAATCAGACTTATAGTGTGAAGACAGGAGATATATAACCAAACGAACAGCGTGTCGACAGGAGTTTTACACACAACCTAACAGATTGAAGCCAGGACTTATACACAGATCCTAGCTAAGTGATGTCAGAAGTGAAGACAAGAGTTATACACACATCCTAGCGGGTGAAGACAGGACTTATACACCCAACCTAACAGAGTGAAGACAGGAATTATACACACATCCAAGAGGAATTAAAACAGGACTTATACAAACATCCTAACAAAGTGAAGACAGGAGCTATATACACATCCTAGCTGAGTGAGGACAGGAGTTAAACACACATCCTAACAGAGTGAAGACAGCAGTTATACACACATCCTAGCTGAGTGAAGACAGGAGATATACACACAACCTAGCTGAGTGAAGACAGGAGATTTACATTCATCCTTGCCGAGTGAAGAAAAGAGTTATACACACATCCTAACTGTGTGAATACAGGTGTTATACACACATTCTAGCTGAGTGAGAACAGGAGTTATACACACTACAACTGATTGCAGGCAGGTGTTATACACACAGCCTAACAGAGTGAAGACAGTAAGTTATACAAACATTCTAGCTGAGCGAAAACAGGAGCTAAACGCACAACCCAACATGATTGAATGAATAAGTGTATTTATTGACATAGGAATATCATACATAGAATTTCAACAGTCGCACGGGTCCACAGACCGTACGTGCTTTTGTAATACACATTACAAGCAATATTAAAACAACAACAACATCAACAAAGAATTAAAAGAGTAAACACGAATATAAAAAGACAAAGGAAATATACAGTCAAAAGCAATATTAAACAACAATAAAGATTTGAGAGTGAACCCGAAAATAAGAATACAAAGATATTCAGTTATAGCAATTTTAGTTTACAGCACAGAGTACACCTTCATAAATGCACCCTTTTACAATAGATAATTACACTTAAAAGACATATATACCCATAATAATTACACCATATATAACCATTGCACAACAGTGACCTAAGTATGACATTATATATGTCTATGTAGACAATTGTAGTCACTTTTGTTTAGTTGATCTTATTCCTCCCCCCCTTCTCTATTGTCAGCCTCCTCAGATCTCAACTGTCTTGCCTTAATAATAAATTTATCTAGCCCGTCCATGATTTCAGTGACTGCCAGATGCCTCCAACATGCTTCTAGCCCTACATTCGCAGTGGTAAAAAATCGCGGCAAATATTTTTCCCGCCATTCCTCCGTACCGCTACATCTTGCCAAGATGTGAGTCCAGGACTCTTCCTCCTCGCAAATGGGACAGATTCCCATACCATTCTCGTCAAAAATGTTCGTGCTCCTCCATGCTCCTAGTCTAATCCACGCGAGCCCCTCTCTAATGAGTTTGGTACCTGTTTTGATGTATTGCTCCATACCCCACACCGATTTCAAACCAGACTGTACTTCTAATGACACCTTCTCTGTGCATTGCGCAATTATTTGCTGTCTGTCAATATCAAAGAGGCGTTTCTTAATTTTTCTAAAAATACTTCGCCTGTTTTCCTGCCCCGCCATTGAAATGTCTACCATCCCAATGGTTTCCAACCCTTTCTTTAATTTTGATGCCAACGTCGAATTACCCTCCATTCGCAACTGTTCAGCGTAGCAGACTGCCCTAATTAGAGATTGGTTTCCGTGAACGATTCTCATCCAAAATTTAACTACTCTGATTTTGCACTCTATCGTTTCACTATGTGCCCGAATTCCCTCATTATTCCGCAGTTTGCCGTACCCCTCCCTAAACCCAGAATTCCTTTACAAATTGGGTCCTCACTTGATCCAGATTCCCTGTTTGTTCCCACCCCCATATTTCTCCTCAGTATGTCATCGTGGATCTAACTGTCGCTCCGTATACAGTTTCCATTAAGGTTATTGATAAATTCGGTATTCTGTAGCGTATCCGGAGAGCTTCCGCCGCTTTCATCCTTGCCATGTGTTTCGTAATGTCAATATGTTTTGTCCATTTTCCGTTCATTGTAAATGTGAGTCCTAAGTACACAAAAGATTTAACATTGTCCAGTAGCTGTCCTGCATATGTCCAAGTCTCCTCCCTGCTATAAACACAACCTTTTTTGAAAGTCATTGCCTTAGACTTATTCACATTAACTGTAAGTAGCCATTCATCGCAATACTTCTTAAGTTTGTCCAGTCCTCGTTGCAATCCGTTTACTTTCGTAGAGCACAATACTAAATCGTCTGCGTCTAAAAGTGTTGGGATCTGCAAATCCGCTACTACTGGTGCTTGGATATTCTCTGCTATCATTGTATCAGTAATATCATCCACAAAGAGATTAAATAGCAAGGGAGATAAAATACAACCCTGTCTCATTCCCCTATAACTTCGGCAGCTCTCGGACACTCTGTTTCTGTCGTTCTTCACACAGAATTCGACATTTTAATTCATTGCCTGCAATGCTCTAACCATTTTAATTGATAACCTCTTTCTGCTTAGTTTGTACCATAATGCATTTCGATTGATGGAGTCAAATGCCTTCTTAAAGTCCACAAAAGCACAATGAAGCTTTCCCCGGTTAATTAACAGTTGCTTCGTCCCTAAAGTGTGTAATATAAAAGCAGCATTTATGGTACTGTGTCTTTCCCTGAAAACCATTTGAAATTTTGAAAGTTTGCCAAATTTAGATTCCCAGTCCTTTATCCGGTTATATAACACTGTACAATAAGTTTTCTCCAAAATTGGCAACAGAGTAACCCCCCTGTAGTTATCCGGATTTCCAATAGTTCCCTTCCCTTTATAAATTGGATGAATAATGCCCTTTCCCCAAAAGGTAGGGTAATTCCCCTCAATAAACAATCTGTTACATATCTGGAGCATACTCCTACCAAACTCATTATTATTGGCTGCAGCTTTAAAAACTTCCGTGGGCAGCCCATCCAAACTTGGAGCTTTGCCTCCCTTCAGACTCCTCAGCGCCTGTGCTATTTCTCGTGCTGATATTTCTTCGTCCAGTATTGGGATCTCAAGATTTCCCAAAATTGGCACTTCCTTTATAAAAATTCCTTACCTTTCACCTTTCCCATATATTCCCATAAAATGCAATGCCCATTTTCTGGGAGAAATTTCGTTGGGCGCCTGACGGTTGCCTCTTAAACGTTTTACTACTTGCCACATTTCAGCGTTCTGCACCCGTGTTAAAACATTACTAATTTTCTGAGTAATTTTGTATTTCCCGTAAGAGTTGTTTATACTCCCTTCGCTTTTTTTGTAAAAATTTTCCTAATGTCATCTCCCCAGTTATACACAAAATCTAACAGAAATAAGACAGGCGTTATATACACAACCTAACTGACTGAAGACAGGAGCTATACAAATTAACACAGCGCGGACAGGAGTTATACACAATACTTAACTTAGTCAAGACAGGAGTTATACACACAACCTAACTGGGTGAAGACAGGAGTAATACATACAACCTGACTGAGTGAAGACAGGAGATATACACACGTCCTAGCGGAGTGAAGACAGGACTTATACACCCAACCTAACAGAGCGAAGAGAGGAAGTATAGACACATCCTTGAGGAATTAAAACATGACTTATACAAACATCATAACAAAGTGAAGACAGCAGCTATATACACATCCTAGCTGAGTGAGGAATGAGTTAAACACATATCCTAACAGAGTGAAGAGAAGGGTTATACACACAACATAACTGAGTGAAGACAGGAGTTATACCACATCCTAACTGAGTGACGACAGGAGTTATACACACAACCTAACTGAGTGAAGACAGGAGCTATACACACAACCTAACTGAGTGAAGACAGGAGCTATACACACAAACTAACAGAGTGACGACAGGAGTTATACACTTTTCCCAGCTGAGTGAAACGGGACTTATACAGACATCCTAGCTGAGTGAAGACAGGTGTTATGCAAACTTCCTAGCTGAGTGAAGACAGGTGTTATACACACATCCCACTGAGTGAACAGTATTATACAAACATTCCTGCTGAGTGAAAACATAAGTTATACACACAAACCACCATAGTGAAGACAGGAGTTATACACATAACCCAACTGAATGAAGACAGCAGGTTTGCACACAACTTAACAAGATTGAAGACAGGAGTTAAACACACAACTTAACTGAGTGAAGACATGAGTTATACACACAACCTCCCAGAGTGAAAGCAGGAGTTGTAAACACATCCTCTTGAATGAAGACAGGTTTTATACACACAACCAAACTGAGCAAAGACCGGAACATACACACACCCTAACTGAGAGAAGACAGGAGCTATACACACAATCTAACTGAGTGAAGACAGGAGTTATACACACAACGTAACAGGGTGAAGACTGCAGTTATACGCACAACTTAACAGAATGAAGACAGGAGTCTTACACAAAACTTAACTGAGTGAAGACATGACTTATACACACAAACTCTCACAGTGAAGGCAGGAGTTGTACACACAATCTCTTGAGTGAAGACAGGTGTTATACACACAACCTAACTCAGCAAAGACAGGAGTCATACACAAAACTTAACTGAGTGAAGACATGAGTTATACACACAAACTCTCAGAGTGAAGGCAGGAGATGTATACACATCCTCTTGAGTGAAGACAGGTGTTATACACACACCCTAACTGAGTGAAGGCAGGAGTCATACACACAACTTAAATGACTGATGACATAAGTTATACCTTCATCTTTGGTGACTGAAGTCAGTAGTTATAAACGCATCCTAAATGATTGAAAACAGGAATTATACGCACAGCCTAACTGAGTAAATCAGGAGTTATATACACAATCTAATAGAGAGAAGACAGGAGTAATACACACTACCCAACACAATAAACACTGGAGTGATACTCACAACGCAACAGAGTGACAACAGGAGTTACAAACGCAACCCTACAGAGTGAAGACAGGAATGAATGAATGAATGAATGAGTGAATAAGTGTAATTATTAACATAGCAATATCATACATAGAATTTCAACAGTCGCACGGGTCCACAGACCGTAAGTGCTTTTGTAATACACATTATAAGCAATAATAAAACAACAACCACAACAAAGAATTAGAAGAGTAAACACGAAAATAAAAGGACAAAGGAAATACACAGTCAAAAGCAATATTAAACAACAATAAAATTAAGAGTGAATCCCAAAATAAAGATATAAAGATATTAAAATATAGCAATTTAAATTTACAGCACGGAGTACACCTTCATAAATGCACCCTCTTATAACAGATAATTACACTTAAAAGACATATATACACAAAATATATACAACCCTAGCACAACAGTGACCTAAGTATGACATAATATATATGTATGTAGAACATTGTAGTCACTTTTGTTTAGTTGATCTTATTCCCCCCCCCCCTTCTCTATTGGCAGCCTCCTGAGATCTCAGCTGTCTTGCCTTAAGTATAAATTTACCTAGCCCGTCCATATTTTCCGCGCCTGCCAGTAGCGTCCAACATGCTTCTATCCCTACATTCGCAGTGGTAAAAAATCGCGGCAAATACTTTTCCCGCCATTGCTCCGTACCCCTACATCTTGCCAAGATGTGAGTCCACGACTCTTCCTCCTCGCATATGGGACAGATTCTCGTACCATTCTCGTCAGGAATTTTCGTGCTCCTGCATGCTTCTAGTCTAATCCACGCGAGCCCCTCTCTAATGAGTTTGGTACCTGTTTTGATGTATTGCTCCATACCCCACTCCGATTTCAGCCCAGACTGTACTTCTATTGACACCTTCTCTGTGCATTGCGCAATCATTTGCTGTCTGACAATATCACAGCGACGTTTCTTAATTTTTCTCCAAATACTTCGCCTGTTTTCCTGCCCCGCCATTCAAATGTCTCCCATCCCAATGTTTTCCAACCCTTTCTTTATTTTGATGCCCACGTCAAATTACCTTCCATTCGCTAATGTTCACGGTAGCAGACTGCCCTAATTAGGGATTGGTTTCCGTCAACGATTCTCATCCAATATTTAACTGCTCTGATTTTGCACTCTATCGTTTCACTATGTGCCCCGAAATCCCTCATTATTCCGCAGTTTGCCGCAACCTTCCCTACACCCAGAATTCCTTTCAAAAATTGCGTCCTCACTTGATCCAGATTTCCTGTTTGTTCCCACCCCCATATTTCTCATCCGTATGTCATCGTGGATCTAACTGTCGCTCCGTATACAGTTTCCATTAAGGTTATGGAGATATTCGGAATTCTGCAGCGTATCCGGAGGGCTTCCGCCGCTTTCACCCTTGCCTTGTGTTTCGCAATGTCAATGTGTTTTGTCCATTTTCCGTTCATTGTAAATGTGAGTCCTAAGTACACAAAAGATTTAACATTGTCCAGTATCTGTCCTGCATATGTCCAAGTCTCCTGCCTGCTATAAACACAACCCTTTTTGAAAGTCATTGCATTAGTCTTATTCACATTAACTGTAAGTAGCCATTCATCGCAATAGTTCTTAAGTTTGTCCAGTCCTCGTTGCAATCCGTTTACTGTCGTAGAGCACAATACTAAATCGTCTGCGTCTAAAAGTGTTGGGATCTGCAAATCCGCTACTACTGGCGCTTGAATATTCTCTGCTATCATTGTATCAGTAATATCATCCACAAAGAGATTAAATAGCAAGAGAGATAAAATACAACGCTGCCTCACTCCCCTATAGCTTCGGCAGCTCTCGGACACTCTGTTTCTGTCGTACTTCACACAGAATTCGACATTTTGATACATTGCATGCGATGCTCAAACCATTTTACTTGATAACCCCTTTCTGCCTAGTTTGTACCATAATGCATTTCGATTGATAGAGTCAAATGCCTTCTTAAAGTCCACAAAAGCACAATGAAGCTTTCCCCGCTTAACTAACATTTGCTTCGTCCTTAAAGTGTCTAATATAAAAGCGGCGTCTATGGTACTGTGTCCTTCTCTGAAACCCATTTGAAATTTTGAAAGTTTGCCAAATTTAGATTCCCAGTCCTTTATTCGGTTATATAACAGTCTACAATAAATTTTCTCCATAATTGGCAAAAGAGTAACCCCCTATAATTATCCGGATTTCCAATAGTTCCCTTCCCTTTATAAATGGGATGAATAATGCCCTTTCCCCAAACAGGTAGGGTTATTCACCTCAATAAACAATCTGTTACATATCTGGAGCATACTCCTACCAAACTCATTAACATTGGCTGCGGCTTTAAAAACTTCCGGGGGCAGCCCATCCAACCCTGGAGCTTTGCCTTCCTTCAGACTCCTCAGCGCCTGTGCTATTTCTCGTGCTGATATTTCTTCGTCCAGTATTGAGATCTCAAGATTTCCCAAAATTTGCACTTCCTTTATAAAAATTCCTTCCCTTTCACCTTTCCCGAATATTCCCATAAAATGCATTGCCCATTTTCTGGGAGAAATTTCGTTGGGCGCCTGACGGTTGCCTCTTAAATGTTTTACTACTTGCCACATCTCAGCGTTATCCCCCCGCGTTAAAATATTACTAATTTTCTGAGTAATTTTGTCTTGCCACGTAATTCTGTTTTCCCGTAGGAACTGTTTATACTCACTTCGCTTTTTTGTAAAAATTCCCTAATGTCATCCCCCTCCCCGCTCTTCTGAATTTTGACAGAGCCTCCTCTGCTTGTTTCTTTACAGCTCTGCATTGCTGGTCATACCAACCATTGAATCGTTTTACCTTACCATGCATTTGGACTTTCATTGTCCCCGCAGCCGTTGCTATTATATGCGTTAGTTCCTCCGCTGTGCCTGCGTTCCTTTCCCCTAATCTTCTTTCTAATTTATCAACAAATACTTCTTTATCTATCGGTTTCCATATAAATTTACTAATGAATCTCCCTTCGTCCCCCTGCCCCTCTTCAGGTGCTAGCACCGCCATGGCTGTCTCTATATTCGGTTCCAGGGCAACCGGACAGTGATGTGACTCGATACCCAAAAATATCTAATTCTGCCAATTAAAACCTGACTTATTAAAATAAAATCTATTACACTACCCCCATTTTCATTTATGAAAGTGAGTTCTCCCTCTCGATCCTCACCGTACTTTCCATTCATTATTTCTAAAGAGAAGGCATCGCAGAAAGCAAGTAATTGTCTGCCCTCCCCATTAATAAAACTATCCTTGCTCTTTCGTTGACCTCCGCGGAATTCCTGCCCCCATTGATGACCCCCCGTTAGAGAAATATTCTCCCCTCCTAACCTCGCATTAAAATCTCCTAAGAGAATTAATTCAGTTCCTGGAAACTTTTCCTGTAACTGCACCAACGTTTCGGTTAAGTCACTGAAGAAATTCCTGTTTGCATACTTGGACGTTGCTGGCTGGTTGTATAATCCTATAACTATTATTTGTACTCCCCCCTGTGCCAAAGATACAGCAATCACCCCTTCCAAACTGATTTCTAATTTAGTTATCTCAGCCACCAGCTCAGACCTGAATGAAACTGATACCCCTCCTGGCCACCTTCCCCTCCTTCCCCGTGTCTCCCTTCCCCTACTAAAACTACGGAAATTAGCGAGTGTTACATTTTCTCCATTTTTCAACCAAGTTTCTGTTAAACATACAACGTCAAAATCACTAAGGAAGTACAAGAAATTATCGCTACCCAACCTTTTTTTGAAGCTTACGATGTTCGATGTGACAATCCTCAGAGAAGGGGTTGGGTCCTATTGTTTCCTTGCTGATGGTCTTCCTACAACTTGGCTGACCCTTTGTCGAGCTGTTGTCAGCCTAAGGGCACGGAGGGGCGTTGTTGTCTTTTCCGGCGAAGACTGTCTCACCCTCCTCTCCTCTTTGCCCCTCCCTGTCGACATAACTTGAGGCACCTGATGTTCTGCTGAGAGACCTGCTACCTGCTGGGCTGATGCACTGGCTACAAGCTCTAGCTGCCCTGTCCTGGTTTCGGTTTCCGCACTACTTCTAGGCTGTTCCATGCGCTCCAGCTCCTGTCGGTTCCAGACTCGTCGTGAAGACAGGAGCTATACACATATCCTAGCTAAGTGAAGTTGGGGGTTATACACACATCCTAGCTGAGTGAAGACTAAAGATATGCACATATATTAGCAGAGTCAAAACAGGAAAATACACACATCCTAGTTGATTGGAGACAGGAGTTATACACACATCCTAGCTAAGTGAAGATAGAAGTTACACACTCATTCTAAATGAGTGAAGACAGCAGTTATACACACATCCTAACTGCGTGAAGCAAGGAGTTATACACACATCCTAGCTGAGTGAAGACCGGAGCTTTACACACATTCTAGCTTAGTGAAGACAGGAGTTAAAGACACAGCATAACAGAGTGAAGACGGGACATATACACACAACCTAGCAGAGTGAAGACAGGAGCTGTTCACTCATCCTAACAGAGTGAAGACGGGAGCTTTACACATATCCTAGCTGAGTTAAGACAAGAGCTATAGACCCACTTAACAGAATGAAGACAGGAGCTACACACACAACCTAAATGAGTGAAGACGGGTTTTATGCACACAACCAAACTGAGTAAAGACCGGAACATACACACACCCTAACCGAGAGAAGACAGGAGTTATACACACAATCTAACTGAGTGAAGACAGGAGTTATACACAAAACGTAACAGAGTGAAGACTGCAGATATACGCACAACTTAACAGAATGAAGACAAGTGTTATACACAAAACTTAACTGAGTGAAGATATGACTTATACACACAAACTCTCACAGTGAAGGCAGGAGTTGTACACACATCCTCTTGAGTGAGGACAGGTGTTATACACACACCCTAACTGAGTGAAGGCAGGAGTTATACACACAACTTAAATGACTGATGACAGAAGTTATACCTTCATCTTAGCTGACTGAAGTCAGGAGTTATAAACACATCCTAAATGATTGAAATTATACGCACAGCTTAACTGAGTAAATCAGGAGCTATATACACAATCTAATAGAGAGAAGACAGGAGTAATACACACTACCCAACACAATGAAGACTGGAGTGATACTCACAACGCAACAGAGTGATAACAGGAGTTACACACGCAACCCTACAAAGTGAAGACAGGAGCTATACACATATCCTAACTAAGTGAAGTTGGGGGTTACACACACATCCTAGCTGAGTGAAGACAAAAGATATGCACATATATTAGCCGAGTCAAAACAGGAATATACACACATCCTAGTAGAGTGAAGACAGCAGTTATACACACATCCTAACTGCGTGAAGCAAGGATTATACACACATCATAGCTGAGTGAAGACCGGAGTTAAAGACACAACTTAACAGAGTGAAGACGGGACATGTACACACAACCTAACAGAGTGAAGACAGGAGCTGTTCACTCATCCTAACAGAGTGAAGACGGGAGCTTTACACATATCCTAGCTGAGTGAAGACTTGAGCTGTACACACATCCTAGCTGAGTTAAGACAAGAGCTATAGACCCAAATTAACAGAATGAAGACAGGAGCTACACACACAATCTAAAAGAGTGAAGACAGGAGCTACACACACAACCTAACAGAGTGAAGACAGAAGCTATACACAGAACCTAACAGAGTGAAAACAGATGTTATACACACAACCTAGCAGAGCGAAGACACGAGCTAGACACCCAACCTAACAGAGTGTAAACAGGAGCAACACACACAACCTAACAGAGTGAAAACAGGAGCTATACACACAACCTAACACAGTGTAGACAGGAGCTAATCACATAGCCTAACAGAGTGAAGACTGAAGTTATACACAACCTAACAGAGTGAAAACAGAAGCTATACACAGAGCTTAGCATAGTGAAAAAGGTTGTTATAGACACAACCTAGCAAAGCGAAGACAGGAGCTATACACCCAACCTAACAGAATGTAAACAGGTGCTACACACACAACCTAACAGAGTGACGTAGGGAGCTGTAGACAATACTTAACAGACTGTAAACAGGAGCTATACACAGAACCTAGCAGAGTGGAGACAGGAGTTATACCCAGAACCTAACAGAGTGTAGACAGAAGTTATACACACAAACTAACAGAGTGATGACAGGGGTTATACACACAACCTAACAGAGCGAAGTCAGGAGCTATTCACTTAACCTAACAGAGTGAAGACAGATGTTTGTACACACAAATTCACAGAGTGATGACAGGAATTATACACACAACCTAAGAGAGTGAAGACAGGAGCTTAACACATATCCTAGCTGAGTGAAGTTAGGAGTTGTACATGCTTCCTAGCTGAGTGATGACAGGAGTTACACGCACATCCGCGCTGAGTGATAACAGGCGATATATACACATCCTATTTGAGTGAAGACAGGAGATATTCACGCATCCTAGCTAAGTGAAGGCAGGAGTTTTACACACATATCAGTTGAGTGAAGACAAGGGTTATTCACACATCCTAACTAAGTGAGCACAGGTGTTATTCACTCATCTTAACTGAGTGAAGACAGGAGGTATACACACATCCTAACTGAATGAACACAGGAATTATACACACATCCTTGCTGAGAGAAGAAGGGATTGTTAAACACATTCTAGCTGAGTGAAGACAGGAGTTAAACACACAACCTCTCTTAGTGAAGACAGGACTTATACCCACAACCTAACACAGTGAACACAGGAGTTATTCACTCATCCTAACAGAGTGAAGACTGGAACTTTACTCACAACCTAACAGAGTGTAAACAGGAGCTATACACATATCCTAGCTGAGTGAAGACAGGAGTTATACACACAAGCAAACAGTGTGAGTACTACACCTATACACACATCCTAGCGGAGTGAAGACAGGAGTTATACATAGAGGTTAACAAAGTGAAGACAGGAGATATACACACAAACCTAACTGTGTGAAGACAGGAGTTATGCACATTCTAGCTGAGTGAAAACAGGAATTATACACAGAACCAAACAGAGTAAAGACAGGAGTTATACACACAACCTACTTAAGTGAAAACAGGAGTTATACACACATTAAACTGAATTAAAATAGGAGCTTGACTCACAACTTAGCTGAGTGAAATCAGGAGTTATACACACTTCCTAAGTGAGTGAAAGCAGGAGATATTAATACAGCTAAACTGAGTAAATACAGGAGTTATACACACAACCTATCAGAGTGAAGACAGGAGTTATACACAGAACCTAAGAGAGTCAAGACAGATGTTATCCACACAACCTAACAGAGTGAAGACAAGGGTTATACACACAAGCTAATAGAGTGAAAGCGGGAGTAATATACACAACCTAACAGAGTGAAGAAGGGTGTTCTACACACAAACTAAAATATCGTAGACAGGAGATTTACATACAACCTAACAGAGTAAAGAGAGGAGCTACACACACAACATAACAGAGTGAAGACGGGAGTTATACTTACAAATTAACAGAAGGAAAACAGGAGTTATGCACACAACCTAAATGAGTGAAGACAGGTGTTATACACACAACCTAAAAGAGTGAAGACCGGAGTTATAGGCACAACCTAAGAGAGTAAAGACAGGTGTTATACACACAATTTAAGAGTGCAAACAGGTGTTATACACACAAAATAACAGAGTGAAGACAGGAGTTATACACCCAACCTAACAGATTGTAAACAGGAGCTACACACACAACCTAACAGAGTGTAGACAGGAGCTATACACACAAGCTAACACAGTGAAGACAGATGTTATACGCAGACCCTAACAGAGTGAAAACAGACGTTATACACACAACCTAACAGAGTGATGACAGGGGTTATACACACAACCTAATAGAGTCAAACAGCTGTTATACACACATCCTAACAAACTGAAGACAGGAATTATACACTCAACCCAACAGAATGAAGACAGGACTTATACACACAACCTAACAGAATGAAGACAGGACTTATACACACAACCTAACAGAGTGAAGACAGGAGCTATACACATATCCTAGCTGAGTAAATTTAGTAGTTGTAGACACATCCTAGCTGAGTAATGACAGTAGTTACACGCATATCCTAGCTGAAATACGACACGGTTATACACACAACCTAATATAGTCAAAACAGCCGTTATACACACAACCTAACAAACTGAAGACAGGAATTATACACTCAACCCAACAGAATGAAGACAGGACTTATACACACAACCTAACAGAGTGAAAACAGGAGTCATACGCACAACCCTACAGAGTGAAGACAGGCGACATATACACATCCTAGTTGAGTGAAGACAGGAGATATACACACATCCTAGCTTAATGAAGATTGGAGTAATACGCATATACTGGTTATGTGAAGACAGGAGTTATACACTTATCCTAACTAAGTGAAGACTGGAGCTATCCACTGATCCTAGCTGAGTGAAGACAGGAGCTATACACACATCCTAACTGAGTGAAGACAGGAATTATACACACATCCTTGCTGAGTGAAGACAGGAGTTATACACACATCCTAGCTGAGTGAAGACAGGAGTTATACACTCACCCTAACAGAGTGAAGACAGGAGTTATACACACATCCTTGCTGAGTGAAGACAGGAGTTATACACTCATCCTAACAGAGTGAAGACTGGAGCTTTACTCACAACCTAATAGAGTTTAAACGTGAGCTATACACATATCCTTGCTGGGTGAAGACGGGAGTTATACATACAACTAAACAGAGTGAGTATTGGACCTATACACACATCCTGGCGGAATGAAGACGGAGTTATACACAGTGCTTAACAGAGCGAAGACAGGAAATATACACACAACCTAACTGTGTAAAGACAGGTGTTATACACATCCTAGCTGAGTGAAAACAGGAGCTATACACAGCACTTAACAGAGTGAAGACAGGAGTTATACACACATCCTAGCTGTGTGGAGACAGGAGTTATACATACATTCTAGCTGAGTGTAAACTGGAACTTTGCACAAAACCTAGAAGAGTGAAGACGGGAGCTATACACACTACTTAGCTGAGTGAAAACAGGAGCTATATACACAACCTAGCTGAGTGAAATCAGGAGTCATACACACTTCCTAAGTTCGTGAAGGCTGGACTTATTAACACATCTTAACTAAGTGAATACAGGAGTTATACACACAACCTATCAGAGTGAAGACAGGTTTATACACACAACCTAACAGAGTGAAGACAGGTGTTATACACACAAGCTAACAGAGTGAAAGCGGGAGTAATATACACAACCTAACATAGTAAAGACAGGTGTTATACACACAACGTTACAGAGCGAAGAAAGGAGTTTTATACACAACCTAACAGAGTGAAGACAGGTTTTATACACACAACATAACAGAGTGAAGACATGTTATACACACAACTTACAGAGTGAAGACAGGAGCTATACACACAACCTAAAGGAGTAAAGGCAGGTGTTATACACACATCCTAACAGAGCGAAGACGGGAGTTTTACACACAACCTAACATAGTAAAGACAGGTGTTATACACAAAACGTTACAGAGCGAAGAAAGGAGTTTTACACACAACGTAACAGAGTGAAGACATGTTATACACACAACTTACAGAGTGAAGACAGGAGTATACACACAACCTAGGAGAATGAAGACAGGTTTTATACACTTAACCTAACAGGTTGAAGACAGATTTTATACACACAACCTAACAGAGTGAAAAGAGGAAAAGGAGGGACATATAGACCAACCTACCCAGCTGTGCCGAGAATGGAGTCTTCCCAACCAAACGCGTGATTTGTCTTTTGGGAAATGATTACTGAACGGGTTACCCTTTCAATCCTGCCTATATTTTTTAATTTATCCTGCTAAAAACGTTGTCTTCAGTAGTTTTTTGTGTACTTGACTGTTAAAATGGAAAAATATTCTAACTTTATCGTTTTTTTCTCTCTCAGAAAAGCACATGCTCAATTGTGCGGGTTATTTTTTAACTGATTCTGTTCAGCTATATGATATGTACAGAATGCTACAGACTGTTTTAACTGAAACAACATGTCTTATTTTATTATATCGGTATGCTATAGAAGAGTTATAGCACAGTTAAATTAAGGTATTTATACAAGAACGAAATGAATAAACAAATATGGAGGTGCATATTAATCTAAGGTTTTTATACAAAATATGCTTAAAAATGCATATCAGCGAAAATCTCTTAAGATTTTACATGGTATTTTCTAAGGCAGACTTTGTCTTTAGAAAGACACAGATATTGATCTCTTTTAATTCACCTAGATTTTGAGATGCTAGTGTAGCCCTCAAGCTCTAGGGGAAACAATCTTAATGACCTCTGGCCAATAATCGAAAACATCATAGTACCTATCTGCAATAGGTTTAGGAGATGGTGTCCATATTTTCCTCTTACTGGTGGAGTGTTTTGTTTCTGCTAGTGCAGCCCTCAAGCTCTAGGGGAAGCAATCTGACTGACCTCTGGCCAATAATCGAAAACATCATAGTACCTATCTGCAACTGGTTTAGGAGATGGTGTCCATATTTTCCTCTTACTGGTGGAGTGTTTTGTTTCTGCTAGTGCGGATCTCAAGTTCTAAGGGAAGCAATCTGACTGACCTCTGGCCAATAATCGAAAACATCATAGTACCTATCTGCAACTGGTTTAGGAGATGGTGTCCATATTTTCCTCTTACTGGTGGAGTGTTTTGTTTCTGCTAGTGTAGCCCTCAAGCTCTAGGGGAAGCAATCTGACTGACCTCTGGCCAATAATCGAAACCATCATAGTACCTATCTGCAACTGGTTTAGGAGATGGTGTCCATATTTTCCTCTTAGCTGGTGGAGTGTTTTGTTTCCGCTCATCATCTAGTAGTCTTCTGTTCCTGCTTGGTGTGGCAGTTAAAGTTTCTGAAGCTGACAATTTCAACTTCAGGAAGTTCATAATTTTGTTTTTGGCAGCTTATTCGCGTTACATTCTTCCCTATATATATTTGCCAACTGTCAACTGTAGCAAGATCCAACAAATGTCGGATTACCTTCAGGGTCAATTTTCTGGCTTTGAACCATGTTCGATAGCACTCCATTAATTGGTCGCAAATAGCAATACCACCCATATGCTGATTGTAACTTCTAACGACAGCTGGAATATTAATCTCAATATATTTTTTCTCATTTTTGCTCCACCTTTTCACTTTTGCTTGTGGTTCGACAGCGGAACTGTGGAAGCCATTATAACCTTTTGGTTATCTTTCCCGATACTCGAAAAGGGTCTATAGGCTCCTAATAAATTACAATTATTTAGTTTTGATAATCTTTTCATCTAATCTAGCATAACAGTGCCTCTCACCTCTTTCCATTTTCTCTTTTTGAAATTAACATTCTTTACTCTAAGCAGGATTACAATTCCCTGCTCTGAAAGTTTTGCTAATAGAGCCATAGTGGTGAAGTATCTGTCGAAATAAACAATGCGTGATAACAGAAGGTCCTAAACCTAGATCTGTGTTGTAAGTGGGGTATTACTTCCTTGGTAAATCTCAAAATCTAGCACTATTCCTGATGATAAGGCAATAACAAAATCATATAACCCTACTAGTCTTGACTTGTTCTTCACATGTTGTTTTAGCTTACATCGGCCACTGAAGGTATCATCTGCTCGTCGATAGGATAGTATCAAACATTTCTGGATATTCTTTCACATGTACTTCCTACAGCACTGATCAGAGGTTGAACTTTCCATGGCAAATTAGATTTGGGATCTTCAGGAATGCACACTGTGCCTACAAAAAGTAAGTTTTTCCAAAGAGCTAAAAACCTATCACGTCACATGCATTCTGAAATGCCTGG
This sequence comes from Hymenopus coronatus, assembly GCA_030762935.1. Lineage (NCBI taxonomy): Eukaryota > Metazoa > Arthropoda > Insecta > Mantodea > Hymenopodidae > Hymenopus > Hymenopus coronatus. The sequence goes on along the minus strand of CM060898.1, from coordinate 152,673,267 downwards.
AAGGGTGATTCCCTGTTGCCAGTACATAGCTAGCCTAGGGTATGTAATGCACCACATCAGTAAATTCATCCCCATATTTTGTTCAGTTCCACTGCATCAGTTCCCATTGATTTGCCAGTTTTTGCCACAGTATACACATTGACATATTTTCCCGTTATTTCATCAGTAAAGTAATCGCCAAGGTATTGTGCTGGTGTACATAGTGTAGGAGGATTCTGAAAGAAAATATGAAACATAAGTGCAAGAGAATTTGGAAACTAAATGATATAGTTTATCGTTTTTCTATCAGTTAGTATATAGATGTAAATATCTTACCTCTGTATCATAATGTTTTGCATTTGGGTGCTGTTTCTCAACAAATGCCTTTTCTCTGAATAAGAGTCGCCGGACAGCTCCATCTGATATTGGCTTCACTCCACTTGCAGAATTATCTAACACCTCATCTTTCATCTTCATCACTTTCCACCATCGGCACAGCCGTAATTGAAACATTTTTGCAAGAAGGTCCATCATCATCGACATCTTCGCTGGACAATTCGCCAACATCTGAATCCTCCAACCATATTTTCAGGATTTCATCATCACTTAAACCTTAAACATACGTAATACAGTGTTATTTTAACTGTGGAATGCAAACTTATAATTCTAATGTGATATTCATTAAGAATCCTGCACAAAAACATCAGCTGCATTTTGAGGTTAGAATGGGCAAAACAGCTGATACATAACCTAACTAGCACGAATGTGCGACTTGCATTTTACTTTCGTTTTACGTATTTTTAATATTCATAATATAATGCTTTTAATATTGTATCTTCAAGAGAAAACATCACGGATAAAATCCCTGCTATTATAATACAGCTTACGGTAAACTAAAACGTAAACTCCTTATTACTTACCTCGCGAGCACATGACAAAGTTGTGTAACAAAGTTTGACCGTCTTTCACTGCCTCTGTAGGCAAAGAGTGGAAACAGAAACAGTTGAAGCTAACTGGCCGTAGCCTGCAGCCCGTATTGGAGCAGAAAAACGATTTCGGTTAAGCGGGAAAATTAAAACAGCTACCCGCAAGATCGTGGAAAGGGATTATGTGAATCTCAAGTGTTTAGTAAATAGTAATTTAGGTAATAATTTTAATCTTTTAGTATAACTAACTTTTGTATTTCAATATTTAAGCAATGAAGTGAAGGACTGAAGTGAAAGTGACAAATATACTTTGGAAGAATTAAGAGTTTGGAAAGCAGTTAATCACCGTTTAACGTACTCTTTTATAAACTAAAGGATTTTGTAATGTAGTAATAACATAGAAAAGAGTTTATTATTTTTATAACCAAATAAATATGTTAAAAGATTCATTCATATTATGAGGGTATAAGGGTATAAGGGTTTTAATTTGTGGTGGAAACCAGAACTTACTTAGGGTAGCCACCTTAGTTTAGCTTCTAGATTACAATTAAATGTTATACAAATAACTGGTTTATTTTATATATATTTTTATTACTGGGTACCGGTAAAGTTTATAATGAGTATATTTTTACTTTCTCTACACGTACTATGCACATAGTGTATAGAGAAGGTATTGCATTCCACCCAAGTATTCGATACCGAGATTTCACCGGAAATATATGTTCTTGGACCCCCTGTATCCAAAAAAAAAAAAAAATTCAGAAAAAGGTCCGTGTGTGTGTGTCTGTCCGTGTGTCTGTGAACACGGTAACTCAAAAACGAAAAGTCGGTAAAATATCAAACTTTGTATTTAAGTTTAGTATCTTCCAGGAATGCGACACGAAGATTTTGAGAAAAAGACCCCACCACAAACTACCCTTTGCATAGAACTTTTTTCGAAAATTTTGATTTTCTTAAAAATGGCTCTATTGATTTTTATTAAAATGTCGTATGTTACCTGAAAAATAAAATTTATATATTGAATTTTCTGGGATTAGCCTCTGAAGACTACTTTATTCTGGATTATTTTTACAGAGTTTTGCATAACTGCTAAACCGTAAGAGATGACAAAAACTTAGTGGACCAAAAATGCAGAGCACATTAAAACACACAATTTATGTTATATCATTTTTGAGTGGATTTGGTCCTATTTTAGATATTCCTTGTTTTTGATTTCAGCTTTGAAAGACTTTTCTCATACAGGAATTTATCAACTCCTGTCCATACAAACAAAGCAATTGCAATCACATATCAATCAGCTTTTGACTATCACTTTAACCTATGGTACTCCCTTATTTTGCTTCTACTTACAAGGAAGCAAGTAATAAGACTATTGCTGCTAATTTTTTCTCGATTAACACGAGGCAAATAGAAGTATAAGTTTTTAATAATATTTTTTGCAGAGATGTAGAGAAAGTCATGTGAATTGAACACATCAGATTTTTAAGGAAGGTTTAGAAAGTATATTAATTTATATCATATAAAATAAAACATAGCATATGTTACACTCACTTGGCTTTCAAACTTCTTACAAAAGATTCTTCTTCTTTATACACCATCAAATCGAGATAAACATTAGCAGAATGTTCTTATTACTTAGTTCCTTATAAGTAGAAGGGAACTAAGAAATGTGCTATGTTAAAGCGATAGTCAAATGTTTTAAGAGCTGTCGCTATGCGATTGTCATTGCAAATCACTTCTTTGCTTGACCAGGAGTAGAACAAAAGAAAACCGGACACTTCTTGTCAGAAAAGTATAAGTACAACTGAAAGCAATAACAAGGAATATCTCGGAAACGTTACATCCAATACAAAAATGTAAAGGGCATAAATTGTGTGTTTTAAGGAGATCTACATTTTTGTGCAGAGATAAGCTTTGGTCCATCTCTTATGGTTTAGCAGTTAACAAAATTCGGGAAAGTCCGTCCAGAATAAACAGATATTTAGAGGTTATTCCCAGAAAATTTAAGATATACGTTTTATTTGGGATGTAAATATCTTTAATATACGCATTTTAATTACAAATGTTAGAGCTATTTTAGAGAAAATAAAAATTTTTGAAAGATTTTCCATGAAAAATGTAGTTTGTAGTGGGGTGATTTTCTTCAAAATATTCGTGTCACATCCTTTTTTTTTTTTTTTTTTTTTTTTATATGCAGTTCCGTAGTATGGTCAGGACTCCGGCGCTGTATACGCCAATTTACATTTCCCCCCTAAAGTTTTACTGTTCACATATACTCATGCCCAAGCTGGGACTCGAATCCACGATCCCCTGCCCAAAAAGTACTAAAGAGAGACGCCTTAGTGAGCGTGGCCATGGGGACCAGATCCTTGGTAGATACTAAACGTAAATACCAAATTTGGTATTTAACAGTATTTCCGTTTTTGAGCTATACTGTCCACACACACACACACACACACACACATACATGGGCCCGTTTCTAAAAAATTTGATGTGTTCTATTCACATGACTTTCTCTACATCTCTGCCACAAAATATTGTTAAAAAGCTTATGCTTCTATTTACTGCTTGATAATCCAGAAAAAATTAGCAGAAATAGTCTTATTACTTGCTTCCTTGTAAGTAGAAGTGAAATAAGGGAATGCATAGGTTAAAGTGATACTCAAAAGCTGATTGCTATGTGACTGAAGTTTCTTTTTTTTTTTGTATAGGCAGGAGTTGACAAATCTCTGTATGAGAAAAGTGTATTTTTCAAAGCTGAAACCAAAAAGATGGAATAACTCAAAAAGCATTAACTCCACGATAAAAATGTATGTAATATAAATTGAGTGTTTTAATGTGTTCTACATTTTTTGTTGGGTAAGTTTTTGTCTCTCTCTTACGGTTTAGCTGTTATGCAAAATTGCGTAAAGTTCATCCAGAATAAAATAGTCTTCAGAAGCTATTCCCAGAGAATTGAAGATGTAAATTTTATTTGTAAGGTAAATATCCTTAATATACGATATTTTAATCAAAATTGTTAGAACCATTTCTAAGAAAATCAAAATTTTCGAAAAAAAGTAACATGTAAAGGGTAGTTTGCAGTGGGAGGATTTTTCTCAAAATCTTCGTGTCGCATCCCTGGAACATACTAAACTTAAATACCGAGTTTGGTATTTTACCGACTTTTCGTTTGTGAGTTATCGTGTTCACAGACACACACACATACACACACACACACACACACACACACACACACACACACTTTTTCTGAAAATACTTTTTGGATACAGGGGACCCTAAAACATATATTTCCTGAAATCTTGGTATCGAACAGTTGGGTGGAGTGCAAAACCTTCCCTATACACTATGCATATAATACGTGTAGAGAAAGTAAATATGCTACTTTTGAACTCAGGGGACCCGAAAACATATATTTTCGTTGAAATCTCGATATCAAATTTTTTTTGTGGAATACAATTGGTACCTGCTCTATCCACTGTTACATTTTATCTCGGGAAAGTAAACATTGACATTCTTAAAGGAATATTTATTAAGCAAATTCAAAACGAGTTTAAAGATATATATATTTTATTATGTAGGTTATTATAATCTAAATTTTGGGAATCGTAGTCCAATATTACTTGGTATAGTGTTATTTATGTTAAAAATATTTGTAAAATAATGAAATAATGGTTCTATTTTGACATAATAAAATGTAACAATTTGACCCAAATTAAAAAAATCTTATGTGTACCATTCACATGACTTTCTCTATATCTCTGCAACAAATTATTCTTAAAAAGTTTATACTACTATTTACTTCCTGCTAATCAGAAAAAATTAGCAGAAATAGTCTTATTACTTGCTTCCTTATAAGTAGAACCGACATAAGGGAATACCATAGATTAAAGTGATAGTCAAAAGCTGGTTGCTATATCACTGAAGTTTCTTTGTTTGTATGGACAGCAGTTGACAAATTCCTGTATGAGAAAAGTATAAGTTTTTTCATAGCAGAAACCAAAAATAAGGAATGTCTCAAAAACGATGAACTCCATGAAAAAAAAATCTACATAATATAAATGGTGTGTTTTAACGTGCTCTACATTTTTTGTGTTGTAAGTTTTTGATCATCTCTTAGGGTTTAGTAGTTATACAAAATTCCATAAAATTCGTCCAGAATAAAGTGCTCTTCAGAGGTATTCCCAGAAAATTTAAGTTATACATTTTATTTGTAAGGTAAATAACTTTAATATACGATATTTTAATCAAAATTGTTAGAGCCATTTTTGAGAAAATAAAAAATTTAAAAAAATGCATCTAAAGGGTCGTTGCGTGTGGGGGAATTTTTATCAAAATCTTCGTGTCGCATCCCTGGAAGATTCTAAACTTAAATACCAAGTTTGGTATTTTACCGACTTTTGACTTATCCTGTTCACAGACTCACGGACACACACACACACACACACACACACACACCTTTTTCTGAAAATACTTTTTTTGGATACAGGGACCCTAAAACATATATTTCCGGTGAAATCTCGGTATCGAATTGTTTAGTGGAGTGCAATACCTTCCCTATACACTATTACATAGTAAGTATAGAGAAAGTAAAAATCTGATGTGCTCCATTCACATGACTTTCTCTACATCTCTGCAACAAATTATTGTAACAGAGAAAAATAGCACAAATGGTCTTATTGCTTGATTCCTTGTAACAGGAAGCGAAATAAGGGAGTATCATAGGTTAAAGTGATAGGCAAAAGCAGGTTGCTATGTGACTGAAGTTCCTTTGTTTGTAAGGACTGGAGTTGACAAATTCCTCTATGAGAAAAATATAAGTTTTTCAAAGCTGAAACCAAAACCAACGAATATCTGAAAAACGATCAACTCAACGAAATGACTGTATATAGCATAAATTGTGTGTTTTAATATGCTCTAGACCTTTTCGTGTGCTAAGTTTTTGTCCATTTCTTTACGCTTTACCAGTTATGCAAAATTCCGTAAAATTGATCCAGAATAAAGTAGTCTTCAGAGTGTATTTCCAGAAAATTCAAATATATATTTTATTTGTCAGCTAAATATCTTTAATATACGATATTTTAATCAAAATCGTTAGAGCCATTTTGTAGAAATTCAAACATTTCGAAAAAAGTTCCATGTAAAGGGTAGTTTGGAGAGGGGGGATTGTTTTCAAAATCTTTGTGTCGCATCCCTGGAAGATAATAAACTTAAATACCAAGTTTAATATTTTACCGACTTTTCATTTTTGAGTTATCGTGTTCACAGACATACGGACACATGGACACACACACGGACACACAGACACACACACAGACCTTTTTCTGAAAATTCTTTTTTTGGATACAGGGGACCCTAAAACATATATTTCCAATGAAATCTCGCTATCGAATTCTTTGGTGGAGTACAATACCTTCTCTACACACTATGTACATAGTACGTATAGAGAAAGTAAAAATAGGTACCGGAATATGATATTGCAGATTTTTATTTATTTGTACATACGGGCTAGAGAAAGTAAATATTATTGGATAATTCACTTAAGTGAAGTCGCAATGCACAAAACTGACCTCGAACAAAAGAATGAATGCATTACCGTTCTCATTTGCGGGTTGTGAACAGAAATTCTTGTGTCCTGTATGGCTTCTCACTCTCGGTTACCGTTCTGGTTACCGTTCTCGTTACCGTTCTGGATACCGTGCGGGTTACCGTTCTCCTTACCGCTCTCGTTACCGGGTTATTGTGAACCAAATTCTTGTGTACTGTATGCCTTCCCATTCTCGGCTACCGTTCTGGTTACCGTTCTGGTTACCGTTCTCGTTACCGTTCTGGATACCGTGCGGGTTACCGTTCTCCTTACCGCTCTCGTTACCGGGTTATTGTGAACCTAATTCTTGTGTACTGTATGCCTTCCCATTCTCGGCTACCGTTCCGGTTACCGTTCTCGTAACCGTTCTGGTTACCGTTCTGATTACCGTGCTGGTTACTGTTCTCCTTACCGTTCTCGTTACCGGGTTATTGTGAAACAAATTCTTGTGTTCTGTATGGTTTCTCACTCTCGGTTATCCTTCTGGTTACCGTTCTGGTTACCGTTCTGGTTACCGTTCTGGTTACCGTTCTGGTTACCGTTCTGGTTACCATTCTGGTTACCGTTCTCCTTACCGGATTATTGTGAAACAAATTCTTGTGTCCTGTATGGCTTCTCACTCTCAGTTACCCTTCTGGTTACCTTCTGGTTACCGTTCACCTTACCGTTCTCGATACCGGATTTTTGTGAACCAAATTCTTGTGTCCTGTATGGCTTCTCACTCTCGGTTACCCTTCTGGTTACCGTTCTGGTTACCGTTCAGGTTACCCTTCTGGTTACCGTTCTGGTTACCGTTCTGGTTACCGTTCTTGTTACCATTCTGGTTACCATTCTGGTTACCATTCTGGTTACCGGATTATTGTGAACCAAATTCTTGTGTCCTGTATGGCTTCTCACTCTCGAGTACACTTCTGGTTACCCTTCTGATTACCATTCTGGTTACCCTTCTGGTTACCGTTCTGGTTACCCTTCTGGTTACTGTTGTGGTTACAGCTCTGGTTACCGTTCTGGTTACCATTCTGGTTACCATTCTGGTTACCATTCTAGTTATCGCTCTGGTTACCGTTGTGGTTACCGCTCTGGTTACCGTTCTGGTTACCGTTCTAGTTACCGTTCTGGTTACCGTTCTGTTACCGTTGTCGTTACCGTTCTGGTTACCGTTCTCCTTACCGTTCTCGTTACCGGATTATTGTGAAACAAATTCTTGCGTCATGTATGACTTCTCACTCTCGGGTTATTGTGAAATCTCATTGTTCTCTGATAACAGAGTACTTACTTGTTTCAAACAATGTTGCTACTTTATCGTTTCACATTTGTTTACAGGTAAAAACGCCTGAGAGATAAATGACGGTGAAAAAGCACAGTGAAGGATTGTTTTTTAGGAAGCACGTAACGGATAGGCTGCCGACGTGAGTTACATAACACGTTGTCCTCTGTAACTGAACACTTACAAATGGATCGCTTTGTTTGACAGTTTCTCGCCACGAAAATAAAGTAGCAAGCCTTTCAACTTGTATTGGCTTTTTGCGACTCGGTGTGTTTAATATTGCCCATATTTATTGCTCCTTATTCCTGCCAGACCACATTCTCTCTGTTTGTATGTTGCTGCTCCTTTCAGAGCCGAGTCTCCAATCTGTGGCATCAACACACTCTTCTAATGTATCTACTTTACTTTTTCGTATGTGACCTTTATTCGGGAGCTCGCGGATCGATTCCCGTGACTCATGGTTTCATTTGTCATTTTAATGAAATCCACTAAGTACCATTTTTGAGGAAAATCAAACATTTAAAGGAATATACCATAAAAAGGATGGTTTATGGTGGGGGATTTCTTTGAAAATATTCGTGTACCAATTCTGGAAAATGCTGAACATATTTTAGCAGTGTTTGTTTACTCCTGACAAGCAAGCAGATAGCTACCAGCTTTTAAACGATCAGATTATGACTTTAGCCTGTGAATTTTCTTATTTCCCTTCTACTTACAGGGAAGCTAGTATTAACATTAGTTCTACTAATGTTTACCTTGATTATCATGATGTAGCTAACAGATTAATGTTTTGAATAAAAGGTTTGTTTACTCCTGACAAGCAAGCAGATTGCGACTTCACATAGCTACCAGCTTTTAAACGATCAGATTATGACTTTAGCCTGTGAATTTTCTTATTTCCCTTCTACTTACAGGGAAGCTAGTATTAACATTAGTTCTACTAATGTTTACCTTCATTATCATGATGTAGCTAACAGATTAATGTTTTGAATAAAAGGTTTGTTTACTGAACAGCTAGAGGACATCATGTGAATGGAACACATCAGATTTTTTCCCTTCTGCTTACAAGCAACAAAGTAATAAGACAATTTCTGCTAATATTTATTTTGATTAGTATGAAGTAGATATCAGAATCAACAATAGTTTGATACAGAGATGTAGAGAAAGTCATGTGATTGTAACACTTCAGAATTTATAATTGCCTTTCTTTGTCGTTACTATTTTAAGTTTTTAGTGAATTTTGTGATTTTTATTTATTATTACTATTATTAATGCAATTGCTATTATTGTTATTACTGTTGTTATTATTATAAGATATTATTATTGTTGCTATTATAATTGATATTGTTATTAATGTTATTATTAATCTTATTATTGTTATTAATGCTATTATTAATATTATTATTATTATTATTTTAATATTGTAGAATGAGTGGAAAGCTTAAGCCAACAAATATTTCCCTTCGTTTTGTTGTCGTGAGTAACCAGATGCGTGGTAGTTGATAACTTCAAACCGAGCGATAAACGGCTGCAATAGTCCATAAATACGGACTTCAACAACTTCCATTTTTCCTGTCTCATATTTCACACAACACACATCACATAAGACACACAACACACAACACAACACACACAACACAATACACACAAACCTCACACAACACAAAGGACACACACAACGCAACACACACAACACAACATACACAACACACATCACGCAATACACACATCACTCAATTAACACAACACACAACACAACACACATCACGCAATACACACATCACACAATACACACAACACACAAACAACACACAAAGGGACACACACAACACAACACACAAACAACACACACAACACAACACCCAAAACACAAAACACAACACACGCAACACACATCACGCAATTAACACATCACACAATACACACAACACACAAAAAACAAACAACACACAAATGACACACACAACACAACACACAACACACACAACGCACATCACGCAATACACACATCACACAACACACAACACAACGCACACAACGCACACAACGCAATACATACAACACAAAGACAACACAACACACATCACGCAATACACACATCACGCAATACACACATCACACAATACACACAACACACATAACACAACACACACATCACAGAAATACACATATCACACAATACACAAAACACACAAACAACACACAACACACATCATGCAATACACATCACACAATACACACAACATACAACACACAACACAACACACACAACACACACAACACACATCATGCAATACACATCGCACAATACACAAACATTACACAACACAACACACAGCACAACACACATCAAGCAATACACACATCACAAAATACACACAAGAGACAACACAACACACACAACACACATCACGCAATACACACATCACACAATACACACAAACAACACACAACACAACACACACCACACAACAAAACACACTTCACGCCATACACACATAACAAACAAACAACACAGAACACACAAATGGACACACACAACACCACACACAACATGAATGAATGAATGAATAAGTGTAATTATTAATATAGCAATATCATACATAGAATTTCAACAGTCGCACGGGTCCACAGACCGTACGTGCTTTTGTAATACGCATTACAAGGAATATTAAAACAACAACCACAACAAAGAATTAAAAGAGTAAACACGAAAATAAAAAAGACAAAGGAATTACACAGTCAAAAGCAATATTAAACAACAATAAAAATTAAGAGTGAATCCGAAAATAAAGATACAAAGATATTCAAATATATCATTTAAATTTACAGCACAGAGTACACCTTCATAAATGCACCCTCTTATAATAGATAATTACACTTAAAAGACATATATACACATAATATATACAACCCTAGCACAACAGTGACCTAAGTATGATATAATATACATGTATGTAGAACATTGTAGTCACTTTTGTTTAGTTGATCTTATCCCCCCCTTCTCTATTGGCAGTCTCTTCAGATCTCAGCTCTAACTGTCGCTCCGTATACAGTTTCCATTAAGGTTATGGAGATATTCGGAATTCTGTAGCGTATCCGGAGAGCTTCCGCCGCTTTCACCCTTGCCTTGTGTTTCGTAATGTCAATGTGTTTTGTCCATTTTCCGTTCATTGTAAATGTAAGTCCTAAGTACACAAAGGATTTAACATTGTCCAGTATCTGTCCTGCATATGTCCAAGTCTCCTCCCTGCTATAAACACAGCCCTTTTTGAAAGTCATTGCCTTAGTCTTATTCACATTAACAGTAAGTAGCCATTCATCGCAATAGTTCTTAAGTTTGTCCAGTCCTCGTTGCAATCCGTTTACTGTCGTAGAGCACAATACTAAATCGTCTGCGTATAAAAGTGTTGGGATCTGCAAATCCGTTACTACTGGTGCTTGAATATTCTCTGCTATCATTGTATCAGTAATATCATCCACAAAGAGATTAAATAGCAAGGGAGATAAAATACAACCCTGCCTCACTCCCCTATAGCTTCGGCAGCTCTCGGACACACTGTTTCTGTCATACTTCACACAGAAATGGACATTTTGATATATTGCCTGCAATGCTCTAACCATTTTACTTGATAACCCCTTTCTGCCTAGTTCTACCATAATGCATTTCGATTGATACAGTCAAATGCCTTCTTAAAGTCCACAAAAACACAATGAAGCTTTTCCCGCTTAACTAACATTTGCTTCGTCCTTAAAGTGTCTAATATAAAAGCGGCATCTATGGTACTGTGTCCTTCTCTGAAACCCATTTGAAATTTTGAAAGTTTGCCAAATTTAGATTCCCAGTCCTTTATCCGGTTATATAACACTCTACAATAAATTTTCTCCATAATTGGCAACAGAGTAACCCCCCTATAGTTATCCGGATTTCCAATAGTTCCCTTCCCTTTATAAATGGGATGAATGATGCCCTTTCCCCAGCAGGTAGGGTAATTCCCCTCAATAAACAATTTGTTACATATCTGGAGCATACTCCTACCAAACTCATTAACATTGGCTGCGGCTTTAAAAATTTCCGGGGCAGCCCTTCCAACCCTGGAGCTTTGCCTCCCATCAGACTCCTTAGCGCCTGTGCTATTTCTCGTGCTGATATTTCCTCGTCCAGTATTGGGATCTCAAGATTTCCCAAAATTTGAACTTCCTTTATAAAAATTCCTTCCCTTTCACCTTTCCCGAAAATTCCCATAAAATGCATTGCCCATTTTCTGGGAGAAATTTCGTTGGGCGCCTGACGGTTGCCTCTTAAATGTTTTACTACTTGCCACATCTCAGCGTTATCCCCCCGCGTTAAAATATTACTAATTTTCTGAGTAATTTTGTCTTGCCGCATAGTTCTCTTTTCCCGTAAGAGCTGTTTATACTCCCTTCGCTTTTTTGTAAACATTTTCCTAATGTCATCTCCCCCCATCCTTCTGAATTTTGACAGAGGCTCCTCTGCTTGTTTCTTTACAGTTTTGCATTGCTGGTCATACCAACCATTGAATCGTTTTACCACTCACAACATACAAAGGACACACACAACACAACACACAACACACAACACAACACCCACAACACAAAACACAACACACACAACACACATCATGCAATACACATCACACAATACACACAATACACAAACATTACACAACACAACACACAGCACAACACACATCAAGCAATACACACATCACAAAATACACACAACACGCAACACAACACACACAACACACAATACACACAACACACAAACAACACACAACACACAAAGGGACACACACAACACACAAAGGGACACACACAACACACACCACACACACAACAACCCACACAACAACACACACAACACACATCACGCAATTAACACATCACACAATACACACAACAGACAAACAACACACAACACACTAACGTCACACACAACACAACACACACAACACAAAACACAACACACAACACACATCACACAATACACAAACATAACACAACACAACACACAGCACAACACACATCAAGCAATAAACACATCACACAATACATACAACACACAGCACAACACACACATCAAGCAATACACACATCACACAATACACACAAACAACACACAACACAAAACACACCACACACAACACACTTCACGCCATACACACGTAACAAACAAACAACACAGAACACACCAAGGGACACACACAACACCACACACAACACACATCATGCAATACACATCACACAATACACAAACATAACACAACACACAGCACAACACACAGCACAACACACATCAAGCAATACACACATAACAAAATACACACAACACACAACACAACACACACAACACACATCACACAATACACACATCGCACAATATACACAACACACAAACAACACACAACACACAAAGGGACATACACAACATACAGAGGACACACACAACACACAACAACACACACAACAACCCACACAACAACACACACAACACACATCACGCAATTAACACATCACACAATACACACAACACACAAACAACACACTAACGTCACACACAACAAAACACACAAACAACACAACACACACAACACACATCATGTAATACACATCACACAATACACACAATACACAAACATAACACAACACAACACACAGCACAACACACATCAAGCAATACACACATCACAAAATACACACAACACACAACACACATCACGCAATACACACATCACACAATACACACAACACACAAAGGGACCCACACAACACATAAAGGACACACACAACACAACACACAACAACACACACACAACAACAACCCACACAACAACAACCCACACAACAACACACACAACACACATCACGCAATTAACACATCACACAATACACACAACACACAAACAACACACAACACACTAACATCACACACAACAAAACACACAAACAACACAACACAACGCAACACACACAACACACAACACAACACACATCACGCAACACACAAATCACACAATACACAATACACACAACACACAACACACAGCACAACACACATATCACAACACACAAAGAACACACAACACAGCACACAAACAACACACACAACACATCACACAAACAACACACAACACACAAGCGACACACACAACACAACACACAAACAACACAAATCACGCAATACACACAATACACAATACAAAAAAACACACATCACACAATACACACAACACACAATACACATCACACAACACACAAAACACAATACACCCAACACACAAACATCACACAACACACAACACACAATACACACAACACACAATACACACAACACACAATACACACAACACAAAACACTCACAACACACACAGCACACACACAACACACACACAACACAATACACATCACACAACACACACAACACACAATACACCCAACACACAAACATCACACAACACACAATACACACAACACACAATACACACAGCACTCACAACACACACAGCACACACACAACACACACACCACACACAACACAAAAAAGACACAATACACACAACTCACAACACACCAACAACACACAACACACACACCACACACAGCACAACACACACAAGACACAACATACACACAACACACACAGCACACACACTCACACAACACACATGACACACATGACACACAAAACACACACATGACACACAAAACACACACATAAAACACACAAAACACACAAAACACACAACACTCTCAACACATACAACACACACAACTCACACAACACACACAACTCACACAACACACACAACTCACACAACACACACAACACACAATACACAACGCACAATATTTACAACACATAAAACACACACAACACACACTACACAAAGCACACAACACACAGCCCACAGAACACAAAACACACAGAATACACAACACACAACGCACACGCAACACACGCAACACACACGAAAAACACACAACACACACACAGCCACACACAACACACACAACACACACAGCACATACAACACACACGCACAATACACACAACATACACAACACACACAACACATACAACACACACGCAACACACACAACACACACAACGCACGCAAACACACACAACACACACAACACTCACAACACACATACAACACACACAACACACACAACACAAACACAACACACACAACACACACAGCACACACACAGCACACACACAGCACACCCAACACACACAGCACACACGCAACACACACAATACACACATAACGCACAAAACACTCACAACACACACACACAACACACCCAACACATACAACACACACAACGCGCACAACACACACAACACACAGCACACACGCAACACCACAACACACAAAACACACACCACACACAACACAGACAGCACATACAACACACACAGCACACACGCAACACCACAACACACACAGCACACACAACACACAGCACACACGCAACACCACAACACACAAAACACACACCACACACAACACACACAGCACACACAACACACACAGCACACACGCAACACACACAACACACACAGGACACACGCAACACACACAACACACACAACACACGCAACACAGAACTTTGTCTAATAATTCCTGTTTATTTTCTGTACCAAGTAGAGAAGGTATTGTATTGCAGCCATATTCTAAAGCGAATATCAGCGTTAAATACCAAACCTGGTATTAAAGATAAGAAACTTCCAAGGATACGACACGAAAGGTTTCAAGAAAATCCCCCAGACCCTGTCACCCTCAAAAAAAATCTTTTAAAAATTGATATTTTCTAAAAAGTAAAATTAGATTTTGAATAAAATACCAAAGTGTAAGATATTTTTGTAAGAAATGAAATATTTGTTTTAAACTCTTCATTGTGAATGGCATAAGCAAAACTGGTAAACTGTAAGAGAGAGACAAACATTACTGCATACGTCTCTTGTGAATTCCATCCTTTTCTTGGTTTAAATTTTAAAATACTTATCAATTTGTTAAACGAGAATAACTGGTTACTCGTTTTCTTTTTCTTTTAGTCAGGCAGTTCCAAGAGAACTTCATCATCATGATAAGCATGAACCAAATAATCCTTAGAACGAAAGTTTGTTAGCATAACCATGTGACTGGAACTATTTTAGTTTCCCTACCACAAATGTTCAATGTGGAAGGAGAAGGTATTGACTGTTCTATACCCAAAAATTCAATACTGTGATTTCACCGGAAATACATGTTTAGGGTCCCCCTGAGCAAAAATAATGTTTACTTTCTATACTTGTGCTATGTGCATAGTGTATAGAGTAGGTATTGTATTGCACCCAAAAATTCGATACCGAGATTTCACAGGAAACACATGTTTTGGGTCCCCCTGAATCCAAAAAACTGTTTACTTTCTCTACTTGTACTATGTACATAGTGTATAGAGTAGGTATTGTATTAATATTATATTAATACATGTTTTGGGTCCCTTGAATTAAAAAAAAAGCATTTTAGGAAAAAGTTCCCTGTGTGTGCGTGTGTGTTTGTCTGTGTGTGTCTGTGTGCCCGTAGACAGCATAGCTCAAAAACGAAAAACCATTGAACACCAAACTTGATATTTAATTTTGGTATCCTCCAAGGATGCGACATGAAGATTTTCAAGAAAATCCCCCAACCCCCAACTATCCTTTAGATGGAACTTCTTTCGAAAATGTTGATTTTCTTAAAAATGGCTATAACGATTTTGATTAAAATATCGTATATTAAAGATATTAATGTGACAAATAAAGTGTATATCTTGAATTTTCTGGGAATAGCCTCTGAAGATTACTTTATTCTGGATCAATTTTACGGAAATTTGCATAACTGCTAAACCATAAGACATGAACAGAACCTAAGCACACAAAAATGTAGAGCACATTAAAACACACAATTTATGTTTTATATTTTTTTTCGTAGAGTTGATCGCTTTTTAGATATTCCTTGTTTTTGATTTAAGCTTTGAAAAACTTGTATTTTTCTCATACAGGAATTTGTCAAACCCTGTCCGTACAAACAAAGGAACTTCAGTCACATAGCAACTAGCTTTTGAGTATCATTTTAACCTATGGTACTCCCTTATTTCGCTTCTACATACAAGGAAGCAAGTAATATATTTTTCTCGATTAGCATGAAGTAAATAGAAACATAAGGTTTTCCAGAATAATTTGTTACAGAGATGTAGAGAAAGTCATCTGAATGGAACATATTAGGTTTTTAGAAATAGGTCCCTGTGTGCGTGTGTGTGTGTGTGTGTGTGTGTGTTTGTGTGTCTGTGAACATAATACTCCTAAAAAGAAAAGACCGTTAAATACCAAACTGGATATTTAAGTTTGGTATCTTCCAAGGATGCGATACGAAGATTTTCAAGAAAATCCCCCCAACCTAACTACCCTTTACATGGAATTTTGTTTCGAAAATGTTGATTTTCTCCAAAATGAATCTAACGATTTTGATTAAAATATTGCATTTTAAGGATATTTACCTGACAAATATAATGCATATCTTGAATTTTTTGGGGATACCATCTGAAGACTACTTTATTCTGGAGAGGTTTTACTGAATTTTGGATAACTTCTAAACCGTAAGAAATGGACGGAAACTTACCACACAACAAATGTAGAGCACATTAAAGCACACAATGTATGTTATATACGTTTTTTCGTGGTGTTGGACTTTTTTGAGATATTCTTTGTTTTTGGTTTCGGTTATAAAACACATACTTTTCTCATACAGCAACCAGCTTTTGATTATCACTTTAACCTATGGTACTCCCTTATTTCGCTTCTACTTACAAAGAAGGAAGTAATAAGATAAAAATTCTTAAGGATGTCCCTAGTATTCCTGCTCATGCACCAAAGATAAAATATAATGTTCCGATGTCTTTATGGTTGGTTGAAAATAATCACCGCTGTTTTCTCAATTAACTTGAAGTAAATAGAAGCATAAGCTTATTAACAATAATTTGTTGCAGAGATGTAGAGAAAGTCATGTGAACGGAACACATCTGATCTGTTATTATTAACGGTAAACAAGTGAAAGTAGTTAAAAAGTATGCAATTTAATATATTTAAAAGGTATTCCTATCGGTTGTTACATTTCTAGATTTTAGGAAGTAAGTTCAACAGCTCAAATGGTGTCTTCTTTTTGCCCAGTGTTGCATCTCTATTGATTCCTTGAGGAACAGATTGAGCAGAGACCATCAGCTGCTTGGTCTGGCAGCTGACCCAAGACTCTTCACAAATACTCAACACAGACCACCTTATTTTCTAGACAAACATGGCAGCTAGTGTACCACACGAATCAGAGAAAACAAGCTCCGAGAAAAATTTGATGTTTTCCATTCACATGACTTGCTCCAGCAGTTCCGCTTCAAAACTGCTCTTACAAAAGATTATTATTATATCTTCATTGTGCTGATCGAAATAAAATTATCACAATAATAAGATCAGATCTTATTACTTGCTTCCTTGTAAGTAGAAGACAAACAAAGTAATAAATATACTATACTTAAGCGATAGACAAACCTTTTCGAAGCTAGTCGCTATGTAAAATAATTGAAGCACGGTTCACTTTGCATGACCAGCAGTAAAACAAGAGACGTGGAACGAAAGGTGCCTTCCCTTTGAGATGAGTTACATAGTTTAAAATTGAAACCAAAAAACAAGTAATACCTTGAAAACGGTCAGCCACACAAAAATAAATAAACAAAGAATCATATGATATCAATTATATACTTTAGGGATAAGTTTTTTTATCTGTCTCTTACAGTTAACAGGTGCTTAGAGGCTTACTCCTAGAAAATTAAATATATTAATTTCGTTTGTCAGGAAAATAATTTAAGCATACGGTATTTTAATGAAAATATTTAGAGTCATTTTTACACAGAATTAAAGTTTTTGAAAGATGCTCCGTGTAAAGGGTTCTTGGGAGTGAAAACCTTCATGTCGCAACCTTGGTATATACTCAATTTTGGTATTTTGTTTTTGGGTCGACAGACAGACAGACAGCAAGACGCACTCACACATACACAGTCATTTTTATAAAAAATCTGATGTGTTCCATTGACATGACTTTCTCTACATCTCTGCAAAATATTTAGAGTCATTTTAGACAGAATTAAAGGTTTTGAAAGATGCTCCGTGTAAAGGGTTCTTGGGAGAGAAAACGTTCATGTCGCAACCTTGGTATATACTCAATTTTGGTATTTTGTTTTTGTCGACAGACAGACAGCTAGACGCACTCACACATACACAGTCATTTTTATAAAAAATCTGATGTGTTGACTTTCTCTACATCTCTGCAAAAAATTATTGTTAAAACGCTTGTGCTTCTATTCACATTGCAGAAATAGTCTTATTACTTGCTTCCTTGTAAGTAGAAGCGAAATAAGAGAGTACGATAGGTCAAAGTGATAGTCAAAAGCTGGTTACTATATGACTGAAGTTTCCTTGTTTGTATGGACAGCAGTCAACAAAACCCTGTATGAGAAAAGTATACGTTCTTTTAAAGGTAAAACCATACACAAACGATCAACTCCACGAAAAAAAAAATGTATATGACGTAAATTGTGTGTTTTAACGTCCTCTACAATTTTTTTCCATCTCTTACGGTTTAGCAGTTATATAAACTTTCGTAAAATTCATCGAGAATGAAGTAGTTTTCAGAGGCTATTTCCAGAAAATTCAAGATATATATTTTATTTGCCAGTAAATATCTTTAATATAGGAAATTTTTAATCAAAATCGTTTGAGCCACTATTGAGAAAATAAAACTTTTAGAAAAAACGTTCCATGTAAATTGAAGTTTGCGGTTGGGTTTGCTTTTTTCTCAAGATCTTCATGTCTCATCCCTGGAAGATATTAAAACTTAGCCACCAAGTTTGGTATTTTACCAACTTTTCGTTTTTGAGTTTTCGTTTTCACAGGCACACGGACACATGGACACACGTACACACACACACACACAGACACACACACACGGACCTTTTCGTGAAAATGCTTTTTTTGGATACAGGTGACCCTAAAACATATATTTCCGGTAAAATCTCGGTATCGAATTTTTGGGTGGAGTGCAATACCTTCTCTATACACTATGTACATAGTACATGTAGAGAAAGTAAAAACACGTACTTTTCTCATACAGAAATTTTTCTACTCCTGTCCATACAAAGAAGAAACTTCATTCATATAGCAACCAACTTTTGACTATCACTTTAACCTATGGTATTCCCTTAATGCTCTTCTACTTACAAGGAAACAAGTAATAAGACAATTTCTAATAATGTTTTTCTTGATTATCATGAAGTAAGTAGAAGTATAAGCTTTTTAACAATAATTTGTTGCAGAGGTGTAGAGAAAGTTATGTGAATGGAACACATTAGATTTTTTATTTAGGCCTCTTAAAGAAGAGTGTGTGTGATAGTAAAATCTCGGGATCTAATTACTTTCTCTCTACGCACTATATACATAGTGTATAGAGAAGGTATTGTATTGCATACAAAAATTCGATACCGAGATTTCAACGGAAATACATGTTTTGAGACTCCCTGAATAAAAACATTTTAAGAAAAATGTCCGTGTGTGTCTGTGAATATGTGTGTGTCTGTGGGCAGCATAGGCCGTTGAATACCAAATTTGGTAATTAAGTTTGGTATCTTGTAAGGATTCAACACGAAGATTTTCAAGAAAATCCTCCCACCCCAAACTACCCTTTATATGGAAACAATTTCGAAAATTTGATGTTCTTAAAAATGGCTCTGACGATTTTCAATAAAGTCTCGTATATTTAAGGTTTTAGTTGAAAAATAAAATGTGCATATATCTTGAATTTTCCGGAAATAGCCTCTGAAGATTACTTTATTGTGGATGCATTTTACGGAATTTTGCATTACTGCTAAACCGTAAGAAATTGTCAAAAATGTACAATTCAGAAAATGTAGAGCACACTAAAACATACACATTATGTTATATACAGTTTTTTCGTGGTGTTCATCGTTTTTAAGATATTCCCTATTTTTGGTGTCAAGTTATACTTTTATCATACAGGAACTTGTCAACTCCTGTCCATACAAACAAAGGAACTTGTCACATAGCAACCAGCTTTTAACTATCACTTTAACTTATGGTACTCCCTTATCCCGCTTCTACTTACAAGGTAACAAGTAATTAGACTATTTCTGCTAATGTTTTCTCAATTAGCATGAAATAAATAGAAGCCTAAGCTTTGTAACAATAATTTGTAGCAGAGATGTAGAGAAAGTCATGTGAATGGAACACATCAGCCTTTTATGGAGTACAATACCTACTCATCTTCTATGTACATTGTACATGTGGGCTAGAGAAAGTAAACATCTTATGTGTTCCATTCACATGACTTTCTCTACACCTTGGTAACAAATTATTGTTAAAAATACTTATTCTGCTATCTACTTCATGCAAATGGAGATAGAGAAAAGCTGAAACTGTCTTAATACTTGCTTCCTTATATACTAGGATATAGCGTTAGTCAACTTTTTTAAAAGCTGGTTGCCATGTTAATGAAATCCGCTTCTTTGCGTTGCCAGGATTTGACAAATTCGTATGTGAAAAGTATTTTAAAATAAAACCAATAGCACAGAATGTCTAAAAAATTGCCAACTCTACAAAAAAGCATGTGAGATAAATTGTGTGTTTTAACGAGATCTACATTTTTGTGTAGTGAGTTATGCAACACTCAGCAAAATTCATCTGGAACAAAACAGATATTGATAGGTTATTCTCGGAAAGCTCAAGGTATTTATTTTAGTTGGCATGTATCTTTAATATACCGAAATTTAATTAAACTAGTTAGAGGCATTTTGAGAAAATCAGAATTATCGAATTTTTTTCTATATAAAGGATAGTTTGGGGTGGTGGAATTTTCCTCAAAATCATCGTGTCGCGTCCCTGGAAGATGCTAAACTTAAATACCAAGTTATGTATTTTATCGACTTTTCGATTTTGATATTGTGTTCACTGATGCACGGACAGGCATTAGGTGGAATGTTATACCTTCTCTACCATGTGCCCTGTACTATGTGAAGAAACTAAAAGGATAAGACTGATAAGCATGAATCTTTAATAGAGGAGTGACTCGAGAAGGTCATATGAGATCTACACATAATATTTTCCATAAAATGTATTTGTATCTGCGAATATTGAAATGTGGATTTAAAAGCAGAATGAATATCAGCTTGTGGTACATTCCATCACATTTTTAATACCCTTGTAAAAATGGGATCACATTCTCGCACGCGAATATCGGTCTCGCACCGGAAGGACAGTGTCTGGATCAAACTATCAGTTCCCTTGCTGCCTGCTTCCGGCGCCAACAACAGATGATTTCCGTTTCTTTACGCCAGTCTGATTTGGTTGCGGATGTTTGCAATCAAATTACATCATCCGGCAGTTGATGTTTGATATGCGGCGCTGAGCAAATGATGAAGTTCTATAATCTGCGCCTCGCTGCGAGCTATCACCATTACTGCTCTGAGATTACACATGCTCAAATTATTGAATTTTAAGCCAAGCTTCTCCTTGCTGCATATGCAACCACAAAAACGTTTGAGCGGCTCATATACTCAACTTGTCCGAGAAAGGTCAAATTCGTTCGATAGTACGCATTCAAAGCGCTATTTGGTGTCTGGGGTGGATGACCTTGCTTGCTTTAGTCATGTTCATGGGCTTGGGCTATTGCTACTGCTACTACCTTTAGGAAGTAGTAGCAGTAGGAGTACAAATAAGAGCAGCAGTGGAGGTATTTTTTTTTTTTTTTTTTTTTAGAGGGGCAAAAACCCTCATGAGCATCAGAAGAGATAGCCCTGATGTGCTGGACTCATACCGACTAATAAACCCCACTTTTATTCACTTGCTCGCATAGCGGAAACTACTTCTCAGCATTACTTCACAATGAAGAAATCATGTTTACCAATGGAAGTGGTGGTAGTAGTGATAGTGGTAGTAGTAGTATTAGTAGCAGTAGGAGTATTAATAATAGCAGCAGTGGTAGTGATAGTGGTAGTATTAGTGGTAGTAGTGGTAGTAGCATTAGTAGTAGTAGTAGTAGTAGTGGTAGTAGTATTAGTGGTAGTAGTATTAGTAGTAGGAGTATTAATAATAGCAGCAGTGGTAGTGATAGTGGTAGTATTAGTGGTAGTAGCATTAGTAGTAATAGTAGTGGTAGTAGTATTAGTGGTAGTAGCATTAGTAGTAGTAGTAGTAGGAGTAGTAGTATTAGTGGTAGTAGCATTAGTAGTAGTAGCAGTAGTAGTATTAGTGGTAGTAGCATTAGTAGTAGTAGCAGTAGTAGTATTAGTGGTAGTAGCATTAGTAGTAGTAGCAGTAGTAGTATTAGTGGTAGTAGCATTAGTAGTAGTAGCAGTAGTAGTATTAGTGGTAGTAGCATTAGTAGTAGGAGTAGTAATAATAGCAGCAGTGGTAGTGGTAGTGGTAGTTGTGGTGGTAGCATTAATAATAGGAGTAAAATTAATAGCAGCAGTTGTAGTGGTAGTGGTAGTATTAGTGGTAGTAGTGGTAAGAGTAGGAGTAGAAGTATTAGTGGTAGTACCATTAGTAGTAGTAGGAGTAGTAATAATAGCAGCAGTGGTAGTGGTAGTGGTAGTAGTGGTAGTAGTATTAGTAGTAGGAGTATTAATAATAGCAGCAGTGGTAGTGGTAGTGGTAGTAGTGGTAGTAGCATTAGTAGTAGGAATAGTAATAATAGCAGCAGTGGTAGTGGTAGTGGTAGTAGTGGTAGTAGCATTTGTAGTAGTAGTAGTACTAGGATTAGTAGTATTAGTGGTAGTGGTAGTATTAGTGGTAGTTATTTTTAAGGAGGGGAAAATCCTCATGGACGCCAGAGAAGGTGGCCCTTGTGTGTCGGACTCTTACCGGCTCCTGCAGCGCTGCGGAACCGCCTCTCAGCAATACTAGTGGTAGTAGCATTAGTAGAAGTAGTAGTAATAATAGCAGCAGTGGTACTGGTAGTGGTAGTATTAGTGGTAAAATTGGTAATAGCATTTTTAGAAGGAGTACTAATAATAGCAGCAGTAGTAGTTGTAGTGGTAGTATTAGTGGTAGTATTAGTGGTAGTAGTGGTAGTAGCATTAGTAGTAGGAGTGGTAATAATAGCAGCAGTGGTAGTGGTAGTGATATTATTGGTAGTAGCATTAGTAGAAGGAGTAGAAATAATAGCACCAGTGGTAGTGGTAGTATTAGTAATAGCATTAGTAGCAGGAGTAGTAATAATAGCAGCAGTGGTAGTGGTAGTAGCGGTAGTAGCATTAGTAGTAGTAGGAGTAGTAGTATTAGTGGTAGTAGGAGTAGTAATAATTGCAGCAGTGTTAGTGGTAGTGGTAGTGGTATTATTGGTAGTAGCATTTGTAGAAGGAGTAGAAATAATAGCACCAGTGGTAGTGGTAGTATTAGTAATAGTATTAGTAGTAGGAGTAGTAATAATAGCAGCAGTGGTAGTTGTAGTAGTGGTAGTAGCATTAGTATAAGTAGGAGTAAGAGTATTAGTGGTAGTGGTACTAGCATTAGTAGTAGTAGGAGCAGTAATAATAGCAGCAGTGTTAGTGGTAGTATTGGTAGTAGCATTAGTAGTAGTAGGAGCAGTAATAATAGCAGCAGTGTTAGTGGTAGTATTGGTAGTAGCATTAGTAGTAGTAGGAGCAGTAATAATAGCAGCAGTGTTAGTGGTAGTATTGGTAGTAGCATTAGTAGTAGTAGTCGGAGCAGTAATAATAGCAGCAGTGGTAGTGGTAGTATTGGTAGTAGCATTAGTAGTAGTAGGAGCAGTAATAATAGCAGCAGTGTTAGTGGTAGTACTGGTAGTAGCATTAGTAGTAGGAGCAGTAATAATAGCAGCAGTGTTAGTGGTAGTATTGGTGGTAGCATTAGTAGTAGGAGTAGTAATAATAGCAGCAGTGGTAGTGGCACTAGTGTTAGTAGCATTAGTAGTAGTAGTAGTAGTAGGAGTAGTAGTATTAATGGTAGTGGCAGTAGTATTAGTGGTAGTAGTATTAGTAGTAGTAGCATTAGTAGTAGTAGCATTAATAGCAGTAGGAGTAGTAAGAGTAGCAGCAGTGTTAGTGGTAGTGGTAGTACTAGTGGTAGTGGCAGTAGTATTAGTGGTAGTAGTATTAGTAGTAGTAGCATTAGTAGTAGTAGCATTAATAGGAGTAGGAGTAGTAAGAGTAGCAGCAGTGTTAGTGGTAGTGGTAGTATTAGTGGTGGTAGTAGGAGTAGTAATATTAGCAGCAGTGGTAGTGGTAGTGGTAGTATTTGTAGTATTATTAGTGGTAGTAGCATTAGTATGAATAGTGGCGTGAGTAGTAGTAATAACAGCAGCAGTGGTACTGGTAGTGGTAGTAATGGTAATAGCATTACTACTATTAGTAGAAGTAGTAGTAATAGTAGGAGCAGGAGTAGTAATAATAGCAGTGGTGGTAGTCGTAGTGGTAGTAGCATAAGTGGTAGTATTAGTGGCTGTAGTGGTAGTAGCGTTAGTATTAGTAGTAGGAATAGTAATAATAAATGCAGTGGTAGTGGTAGTAGTACTAGTGGTAGTAGTATTAGTGGTAGTATTAGTGGTAGTAGCATTAGCAGTAGTAGTAGAAGGAGTAGTAATAATAGCAGCAGTGGTAGTGGTAGTGGTAGTAGTATTAGTGGTGGTAATGGTAGTAGTATCAGTGGTAGTAGTGGTAGTAGTATTAGTGGTAGTAGAATTAGTAGTAGTAGTAGTAATAATAACAGCAGATGTAGTGGTAGATGTGGTAATGATAGTAGCATTAGTAGTAGTAGTAGTAGGAGTAGTAATAATAGCAGCAAAGGTAGTGGGGGTATTAATGATAGTAGGGGTAGTAGCATTAGTAGTAGGAGTAGTAATAATAGCATTATTGGTAGTGGTAGTGTTAGTATTGGTAGTAGCATTAGTAGTAGGAGTAGTAATAACAGCAGCAGTGGTAGTGGTAGTAGTAATAGTGGTAGCAGCATTAGTAGTTGGAGTAGTAATAACAGCAGCAGTGGTAGTGGTAGTGGTAGTATTGGTAGTAGCATTAGTAGTAGGAGTAGTAATAATAGCAGCATTGGTATTGGTAGTGTTAGTATTGGTAGCAGCTTTAGTAGTAGGAGTAGTAATAACAGCAGCAGTGGTAGTGGTAGTATTAGTAATATTAGTGGAAGTAATATGAGTGCTAGTTGGAGTAATATTAATAGCAGCAGTGGTAGTGGTAAAAGTAGTATTGGTAGTAGCATTAGTAGTAGGAGTGGTAATAATAGCAACTGTGATAGTTGTGGTAGTTGCATTAGTTGTAGGAGTAGTTATAATAGTAGCAGTGCTAGTGGTAGTGATAGTAGTGGTAGTAGCATTAGTAGTAGGAGTAGTAATAATAGCAGCAGTGCAAGTGGTAGTGGTAGTATTAGTGGTAGTAGCATTAGTAGTAGTGGGAGTAATAATAATAGCAGTAGTGGTAGTGGTAGTATTAGTGGCAGTAGTTGTAATAGTATTAGAGGTGGTAGCATTAGATGTAGTAGTAGGAGTAGTGGTAATAATAGCAGCAGTGGTAGTGGTAGTGGTAGTATTATCGGTAGTAATGGTAGTAGCATTAGTAGTAGTATGAGTAGTAAAATAGCAGCGGTGGTAGTCGTAGTGGTAGTAGTATTAGTGGTAGTAGCATTAGTAGTAGTGGGAGTAATAATAATAGCAGCAGTATTAGTGGTAGTGGTTGTATTTGTGGTAGTAGTTATAGTAGTATTAGTGGTAGTAGTTGTAGGAGTAGTAGTAATAATAGCAGCAGTGGTAGTGGGCGTATTAGTGGTAGTAATAGCATTAGTAGTAGTAGTAGTAGTAGTAGGAGTAATAATAATAGCAGCAGTGGTAGTGGTAGTGGTAGTATTAGTGGTAGTAATGGTAATAGCATTAGTAGTAGTAGTAGTTGTAGGAGTAGTAATAATAGTAGCAGTGGTAGTGGTAGTGGTAGTATTAGTGGTAGTATTGGTAATAGCATTAGTAGTAGTATTAGTAGTAGTAGGAGTAGTAATAATAGCAGCAGTGGTAGTGGTAGTGGTAGTATTAGTGGTAGTATTGGTAATAGCATTAGTAGTAGTAGTAGTAGTAGTAGGAGTAGTAATAATAGCAGCAGTGGTAGTGGTAGTGGTAGTATTAGTAGTAGTATTGGTAATAGCATTAGTAGTAGTAGTAGTAGTAGTAGTAGTAGTAGTAGTAGTAGTAGGAGTAGTAATAATAGCAGCAGTGGTAGTGGTAGTGGTAATATTAGTGGTAGTATTGGTAATAGCATTAGTAGTAGTAGTAGTAGTAGTAGGAGTAGTAATAATAGCAGCAGTGGTAGTGGTAGTGGTAGTATTAGTGGTAGTATTGGTAATAGCATTAGTAGTAGTAGGAGTAGTAATAATAGCAGCGATGGTAGTCGTAGTGGTAGTATTAGTGGTAGTAGTGATAGTAGCATTAGCAGTAGTAGGAGTAGGAGTAGGAGTAGTAATAATAGCAGCAGTGGTAGTGGTAGTAGTATTAGTGGTAGTAGTGGTAGTAGCATTAGTGGTAGTAGTTTTAGTAGGAGTATTGATGGTAGTAGATGTAGTAGTATTATTGGTAGTAGTTGTAGTAGGAGTATTGATGGTAGTAGAGGTAGTAGCATTAGTGGTAGTAGTTGTAGTAGGAGTAATGATGGTAGTAGATGTAGTAGTATTAGTGGTAGTAGTTGTAGTAGGAGTATTGATGGTAGTAGAGGTAGTAGCATTAGTGGTAGTAGTTGTAGTAGGAGTATTGATGGTAGTAGAGGTAGTAGTATTAGTGGTAGTAGTTGTAGTAGGAGTATTGATGGTAGTAGAGGTAGTAGCATTAGTGGTAGTAGTTGTAGTAGGAGTATTGATGGTAGTAGAGGTAGTAGTATTAGTGGTAGTTGTGGTAGTAACATTAGCAGTAGTAGGAGTAGGAGTAGTAATAATAGCAGCAGTGCTAGTGGTAGTAGTATTAGTGGTAGTAGGGGTAGTAGTGGTAGTAGTGGTAGTAACATTAGCAGTAGTAGGAGTAGGAGTAGTAATAATAGCAGCAGTGCTAGTGGTAGTAGTATTAGTGGTAGTAGGGGTAGTAGTGGTAGTAGTGGTAGTAGCATTAGCAGTAGTAGGAGTAGATGTAGTAATAATAGCAGCAGTGCTAGTGGTAGTAGTATTAGTGGTAGTAGGGGTAGTAGTGGTAGTAGTGGTAGTAGCATTAGCAGTAGTAGGAGTAGATGTAGTAATAATAGCAGCAGTGGTAGTAGTAGTATTAGTGGTAGTAGCATTAGTGGTAGTAGTTGTAGTAGGTGTATTGATGGTAGTAGAGGTAGTAGTATTAGTGGTAGTAGCATTAGTAGTAGTAGCAGTAGTAATAATAGCAGCAGTGGTAGTGGTAGTATTAGTGGTAGTAATGTTAGTAGCATTAGTAGTAGTAGTTGTTTTTTTTCTTTTTTTTAAGGAGGGGAAAATCCTCATGGACCCCGCGGATGGTGGCTCTGGTGTGTCGGTCTCTTACCGGCTAAAAACCACCTCCATCTCCTGCAGCGCTGCGGAAGAGCCTCTCACCATTTCTTCACAGTGCAGCATCCAAGTTTATCCTTCATGTTTTTCCTTAGCTTGTAGGGTGTTCTTAATCATTCCTGTAATAAGGCACCATATTTGTTTCTTGTGTATCATATTTTGTATTATATTGTCTGGTGATAATTCCATTTCAATAACGTTTAAAGTTTTTGTTCTAATGTCGTTCCATCTTTTGCATAATAAAATAGTGTGTCCTGGTGTGTCTATTTCCTTATAATATCTGCATTGTTCAGTCTCAATTATCTTCATTTTGAATAAGCAGGTCGCAAATCGGTCATGTCCTATTAAGAATTGCATAAAAAAGTAGTCAAGTTCTCCGTGTTGTCTGTTTAGCCATGGTTCAATTTTTGGAATAAGGCGTTTAGTCCATTGGGCCGTTTCAAGCTCGTCACAACATTCCTCCTGCCACTTTTTCACTGTAATTTTCCTTTTCTCTTCTTTTTGTGCTCTATTATGTTCTTCTTTATTAAATGTGTGCTCGGTAGCTAATAATTGGAGCGGCATTGTTCCTGCAATCACTTGTATAACCTTGGTGGATGTTGTGCGATATGCACTTGCTATTCTTATAGCGATCTTTCTTTGGACGCGTTCTATAAGTTTCCTTGGTGTTATTTTCCTCATACATTGCTTCCAAGCCGCAGCTCCAGAAAGTATAATGGAGTTAGTGACACTTCCTAGCAATTTCCTCTTTTGTTGGTTAGGGCCTCATACGTTTGGCATCAGTCTGGCCAAAGATGCGACCACTTTTTCCGCCTTTGCAGATACATACTTCAGATGTTCAACCATACTCATATTATATCCAATTAAGATACCCAAATATTTTAGATATTTTTTCGATTTAAGTTCTAAGTCTCCATCCGGTATAGTCACTCCTTTGAGAGTCCTCCTCCCTCCCAGGAGCCAGGCTCAGTCCTCTACTAGTCATCCAGACTTCAACCCTATTGATGGACCACTGTATTTTTTCCTCTATATCTTGTTTTGTAGTGCCGTACACAATCAGAGCGAGGTCGTCTGCGTATCCCACCAGTGTTACACCTGCTGCAGGTTCCTGTCGAAGCACTTCATCACAGTATATATTTCATAAAGTGATAGAAATACGTGGTCTAGAATTGATCCTTGCGGTACTCCACTGGTTACATCCATCTCAGAGTTTTCTCCAATAAAGGTCTTTCTATCTTGTAGATAACTACTTATTAATTTAATCATGTATGGAGATATTTTCTTTTGTATTAATTCATTTATAATTCCTAGCCACGGTACAGAGTTAAAAGCATTTTTAACGTCTAATGTAACCATTACTACATACCTATTATTTTCATTAACTTCTTTCTGTGCTGTTTCCAAGACCAACTTTATTGCATCGGCAGTTGATCGGCCTTTTCTAAAACCAAATTGGGTTTTGCGCAAGACTACCTTTTAAATCTATCTCTTTTAATAATCCCTGATTATTTATTTGTTCAAACAGTTTCCCTATTGAATCCAAAAGGCATAAAGGTCTATAGGTTTTTTTGCAGTTTCTCTTTTTTTGGTTTTTCTATCAGTATAAGTTTTGCAATTTTCCACTCCTTGGGAAATTTTCCTTTGCATATTAAACCATTTAGTGTTTCCATCAGAAGGTCCGGCTTTTTCTCAGCAATTAGCTTTATAGCTTCCGGGGGGATGCCATCAGGTCCAGCGGCTTTACCAGTTTTTATGCGTTTTCCTGCATCCATGATCTCGTTTATTTGGCACTTCGGTACTTCTTCTATTTCTATTTGCATTTTTGGCCACGTATTTCTTTTATGTACGGGAAATAATTCTTTAGCAATTTCTTTTTGTTCCTCGTCCGTAATAACTAAAGGTCTGCGGAGTTCTAATTTTTGGTGACAATTTTATATCCAGTACCTCATGGATCCACATCCACTTCCTCACATAGCTGTTCCCATGCATCCTTCTTCGCTGTATTTATTGCGTTTTTTAAGTCATTCCGACATCTTCGATATTCCTTTTGTATGGTGAGCTTTTCATTTTCCTCCGCATTTCTTCTTTTGTTTGCCCTTGTCACTTTTCTTCGTGCCTCCATACTCCTTTTCCTTAGTTGGGAAATATCGTTATTCCACCAATACCCCGCTTTAAACTTACCTTGGCTGCCTTTCTTCTTAAAAGTAGAGTTACATGCTTTTTCTAATAGTTCTCCAAGATTCTTTGGTAGATGTAAGTACTCTGGATGACTCGCTGCTTCTTCTACCTTTTGTATTAAAATATCTTTCTTATCATTTTTTAAATCCAACCTTTCTGTGGCCTTTTAATTGGTAATGGCAATTTAGTGTTTATAGTCTCTATAAAAATATTCTTGTGGTAACTTAAATTTTCTTCATTATCCACATACCATTTACTAATAAATTTACTCACTTCTGCAGAACACATTGTGATATCTATGAAAGATGAACCATCGTTTCTTTCAAAAGTTGATATTTTCCCATCATTTAGGATATTATAATTATTTTCGTTTGCCCATTCTGCCAGAGCACTACCTTTCTTGTCTTCTATAGGCGAGCCCCAGGAATATGCCTTGGCATTGAAATCCCCTCCAATAAGGACTTTCTTTTTATGTTTTTGTTGTTTAAGGGCGCAATTGATTTCAAATAGGTATTTATGGAAATCCTCCAGATCGGTTTTAGGAGACACATAACAGGAAAATATCAACATTTCATCGGTGTCGGCCCAGACAAAACCACTGCCACTTCCGATGTTTCTCACTTTATCATTACTTCGTGGAATATAAATGGCTGCGTCTATTCTTTCATCTGTGATCCATTTTGGGCTATGTTTGGTTATGTTTTTATTTGGATCTGCGATAATACACAGATGTATTTGAAGTTCTGCACATTTATATATAAGTAAATCCATGGCCCGTTTACTCCTATCAAGATTTACCTGAAGTAATCTCATCATTTATAGTTTTGTCTTTGTATCCTTGCCTGGGTTTCCACTAATTTCCTATACTCAGGACAACCCATCGTCTCTGCTTTGTGTTCATTTGAGTTACACAGGTAACATCTTGTCATGTTGTTACACTCTTTTATTCGATGACCTGTTTCCCCACATTTATGACACATTTTCACAAAAGGTGCAGCTGTACATTCGCTTGCAACATGTCCTACTCTGTAACACTTAAAACATCTACTTAGAGTATTTGTTGGCTTGACTCTCCATCTGTCCCATCCTTTCCCTATTGTTTTCTTTGCTAGTAGTCGATTTGTAACCTCTATATTAGAGGTTACAAATGCATATTTTACACCTTGTGCATTTGCTTTATCTGACATTTTAATTAGAATATTTTGTTCCATTTTCCCTAATTCCCGTCCTATGGTTTCTTTTACTTCATGTTCTTCTACAACTTCATCTACAGGGGGAAAATTATATAAACCGACAAACTCTGGGAGGTTGTAGGGGACACCAAAGCAAATATTTTTCCTTAATGTCATTTTTTCCTATAAGGATTATTTAAACCGGTAGAGGAGGAATTACGCCCTTCAGTTGTCATGAATGTAATTGTTGCTGATGGTAGGAATTGTTTTATCCACCAGTGTAGTGTGCATACTGTACAGTATCCTTTTACTAATGGAGCGATACACCTGGAGTGAGTACACTGATATGGTTGGTGCGTACTACGTAGCGCACCACAATGGACGAGCTGCACAGCGGCTTTATCAACAACAATATTCTAATCGCTGTACCCCGCATCAGACGACGTTTACTGCTGTGTACCAACGTCTGCGCGAGACCGCGTCATTTAGCAGAGGACCTGGACAGGGACGCCGGCGCACAGAAAGAACGCTGCAATTTGAGGAGCATGTGGAGCGAGATCCTTCTATCAGCACTCGTGCAATTGCGCGTAACATGGGGACGAATCAGACGAATGTAAGAAACGTCCTTCATGAGCAATACTTACGTCCATTTCACCTACAGCGTGTCCACAACCTGGAACCAGTTGATTCTGCACCCAGAGCAGTGGTACCTGGAACAGTGTCAAATGCATCCTACATTTCCATCCTCTGTGTTGTTTACAGACGAAGCAACGTTTGCGCGTGATGGAGTATTCAACCTGCACAATTCCCATGTTTAGAGTGAGGATAACCCACATGACACAGTTACTCGCGCACATCAAGTGCGGTTCGTCGTTAATGTGTGGGCCGGTGTTGTTGGGGACTGTTTAACTGGGCCATATATCCTACATAGGCCATTAAATGGCAGGCACTATCACAATTTTCTCGCCAGAGCATTGCCAGAATTGCTGGAGGATGTCCCGCTCCCTACAAGACAACGCATGTGGTTCCAAAATGACGGGGCGCCGGCACATTTCAGTCGTCCTGTGCGTCGATTCTTGAACCGACAGTTTGCAGAAAAGTGGATTGGCAGAGATGGTCCTGTACCATGGCCTGCTCGATCCCCAGATATGACCCCTATGGATTTTTTAGTGTGAGGAGAGATGCGCAACCTAGTTTACAGAACTCCTGTTGAATCAGAAGAGGATCTGGTTGCAGCAGCAGGAGCAATTAACGGCACTCCGTGTTAGACACAACATGATCCGTCGGTGTCAGCTTTGTTTAAATGTCAATGGCGGCATTTTTGAACCTCTACTGTAATTTAACTGATTGCGTTGTGTTCATGTGTTGTCTCTTGGTAATAAATAATGCAAAAGTGTTTCTTGGTGTCTCTTGGTAATAAAAAATGCAAAAGTCTTTGTTGGTTTTTTTGATGTCAGAGAAATCTTCCTCTACCGGTTTAAATAATCCTCATAGGAAAAAATGACATTAAAGAAAAATGTTGTTTTGGTGTCCCCTACAACCTCCCATAGTTTGTCGGTTTAAATAATTTTCACCCTGTATATCTAGTAGCATAACAGTTTGTTTTTTTGCCTTCCATATACTTACTTCAGCAATTTTGTCCAATTTTGAAGTAAGAAGTTGTTTAAAAATCTTTCTATCATTTCTATTTTTCCCCTTTATTTTCAGTGCACATTTCCTTCGTTTGTCTTTCTTTTGTGATCAATTATTATTCCACTTGTGTCTACTTCTTTTATATTTTTCAGAATGTCTGCGTATGATTTTTCTCCAAGTGGCTTGAGTACGATTGTATCTTCATTTAGTCCTCTCTTCCTACTATTGTCCTCCATCCCTTTTGTTTCATTGTATCTTTGATGTTTTATATACATTGATATCTTAGCATTTTTTCTTTTGCATAAATACTCCAAAACTTTCCTTGTTACTTGCTCATCCACTTGATCCGTGGTTACACCGGCTATGCGGGTTCTCCCATTTTTCCTCTCTGTGTCTAATATTTTTTCTAAATTTTGTCTTAGATTAGATATATCTTCTGTCAATTTTCCTCCGTCCTCAGTCATAATGAGGTATACAGATTTCTTTGTATCTTTTGATTCCTTTTCATCACCAAGGATTTCATTTGATAAAATATTGCATATCATTTTTCCTGGTTTTAGTTTATCTTCTTCCAAAAACTGTTTTATTTGCGGATTTATATTAATCATGTTCCTTATAATCTCTTCCTCTTTATCAACTTCTTTATTTGCAATTATCACCAGGTCTTCATCCTCAACTGCTAAAGGTTTCCCTTTTGCAGGTTGACAGTTTTCGAAAGCCTCTTCCGGCCATTTCCTACTTATAATTTCATGTAGTTGTTGGTCATTTAGATTTTTTCTTGCTCACATTTTATCGTATATTTCAGCTTCTCTATTTCTTCTTGTTTTTTTTTTTTTTTTTTTTTTTTGTAATTGTTTGCGTATAGGCTTCAGTGGTTTCCTTTTGCTTTTGACTACTTTGAGTTGCTAGTTTTTCCATTACTTCGTTTATAAAACTTGAGGCACTAGGTAATCTTTTGAAGAGTTCTTCTAAATGGCAGACTGCATTTTTTATTTCCTTCTTTGTATTTGGGATATCCTTTATCACTCGCTGAAGAGTGTCGGTTTCCTTTTCAATTTTCTCCATTAACTTCTGATACATAGAGTACTCTTTCCGGACTTTATCAAGGAAGAGTCTATCTTGTTCTTCAGTTCTAATTTTTTCAGGAATTTCCATTCCTTTTCTTTTTACTTCTCTGATCGTTTTTTCTAGTACTAGAAGGTTGGAGTCTGTTAAGTTTATATATTCTTTGTTCAATTGTTCCTTCTCTTGATATAATTCTTTGCTGGTTGAAGGTAGTGATCCCCATCCTTGTATTTCTTGCGATCTTTTAACTATCTCAGATCTCTAAAAAGGATCTGATTTTCTTAGACAAAGGTAAACGGTTCTTTGCCCCCCCCAGAATCCATGGGGCAGACCGACGCGTCGGTGAGGGTTTAGCGAACTTTAGTCCTACGACCCTACTGGGGTGTGCTAGTTTTAACATCAATCATTTCATTTCATGTTCTTGGTTTTCTGTCGGGGTTTCCTTCCCTTAGCCTTTGGGTATACTT
Source organism: Hymenopus coronatus (assembly GCA_030762935.1). Classification (NCBI taxonomy): domain Eukaryota; kingdom Metazoa; phylum Arthropoda; class Insecta; order Mantodea; family Hymenopodidae; genus Hymenopus; species Hymenopus coronatus. Next base: position 152,638,370 of record CM060898.1, on the reverse strand, counting down.
CCCCCGCCTACAAGGCAGCAGGTGAATAGGGAACAGCAGAAAATACACGTGATCTGTAGGATACTGGGGTAGTGGTCAGCGTAAAGCTGCTCCGATTAGTCGCCTTCTACGACAGGAGGAGATCCCGTGGTATTATACTTTTACTCCCCGGCCACCACACGCGGTTAGTACCAGTAGTAGTGGTAGTAGTACTAGTAGTAGTGGTAGTAGTACGAGTAGTAGAAGTAGTAGTACTAGTAGTAGTGATAGTATAACTAGTAGTATTGATAGTAGTACTAGTAGTAGTGGTAGTATAACTAGTAGTATTGATAGTAGTACTAGTAGTAGTGGTAGTAGTACTAGTAATAGTGGTAGTATAACTAGTAGTAGTGGTAGTAGTACTAGTAGAAGTGGTAGTATAACTAGTAGTATTGATAGTAGAACTAGTAGTAGTGGTAGTAGTACTAGTGGTAGTAGTGATAGTAGTACTAGTAGTAGTGTTAGTAGTACTAGTAGTAGTGGTAGTATGACTAGTAGTATTGGTAGTAGTACTAGTAGTAGTGGTAGTATAACTAGTACTATTGGTAGTAGTACTAGTAGTATAACTAGTAGTATTGCTAGTAGTAATAGTAATAGTGGTAGTATAACTAGTAGTAGTGGTAGTAGTACTACTAGTAGTGGTAGTATAACTAGTAGTAGTGGTAGTAGTACTAGCAATAGTAGTAGCAGTAGTGGTAGTAGTACTGGTGGTATTGGTAGTAGAACTAGTAGTAGTGGTAGTAGTACTAGTAATAGTGGTAGTATTGGTAGTAGTACTAGTAATAGTGGTAGTATGGGTAGTAGTACTAATAATAGTGGTAGTAGTACCAGTAGTAGTGGTAGTACTACGTGTAGTAGTGGTAGTAGTACTAGTAGTGGTGGTAGTAGTACTAGTAGTAGTGGTAGCAGTACTAGTAGTAGTGGTAGAAGTACGAGTAGTAGTGGTAGTAGTACTAGTAGTAGTGGTAATAGTACTAGTAGTAGTGGTAGTAGTACTAGTAGTAGTGGTAGTATAACTAGTAGTAGTGGTAGTAGTACTAGTAGTAGTGGTAGTGTAACTAGTAGTGGTGGTAGTAGTACTAGTAGTAGTGGAAGTATAACTAGTAGTAATGGTAGTAGTACTAGCAGTAGTGGTAGTAGTAGTGGTAGTTGTACTGGTGGTATTGGTAGTAGAACTAGTAGTAGTGGTAGTACTAGTAGTAGTGGTAGTAGTACTAGCGGTAGTGGTAGTAGTACTGGTGGTATTAGTAGTAGAACTAGTAGTAGTGGAAGTACTAGTAGTAGTGGTAGTAGTACTAGTAATAGTGGTAGTATTGGTAGTAGTACGAGTAGTAGTGGTAGTAGTACTAGTAATAGTGGTAGTAGTGGTAGTAGTACGTGTAGTAGTGGTAAGAGTACTAGTAGTAGTGGTAGTAGTACTAGTAATAGTGGTAGTAGTGGTAATAGTACGTGTAGTAGTGGTAGTAGTACTAGTAGTAGTGGTAGTAGTACTAGTAGTAGTGGTAGCAGTACGTGTAGTAGTGGTAGTAGTACTAGTAATAATGGCAGTAGTACTAGTAATAATGGCAGTAGTACTAGTAATAGTGGTTATAGTACGTGTAGTAGTGGTAGTAGTACTAGTAATAGTGGTAGTAGTACGTGTAATAGTGGTAGTAGTACGTGTAGTTGTGGTAGTAGTACGTGAAGTAGTGGTAGTAGTACTAGTAGTAGTGGTAGTAGTACTAGTAGTAGTGGTAGTAGTACTAGTAGTAGTGGTAGCAGTACGTGTAGTAGTGGTAATAATACTAGTAATAGTGGTAGTAGTACTAGTAATAGTGGTAGTTGTACGTGTAGTAGTGGTAGTAGTACTAGTAAAAGTGGTAGTAGTACGTGTAGTAGTGGTAGTAGCACTAGTAATAGTGGTAGTAGTACTAGTAATAGTGGTAGTAGTACTAGTAATAGTGGTAGTAGTACGTGTAGTAGTGGTAGTAGTAGTAGCGATAGTGGTAGTAGTACGTGTAGTAGTGGTAGTAGTACTAGTAATAGTGGTAGTAGTACGTGTAGTAGTGGTAGTAGTACTAGTAATAGTGGTAGTAGTACGTGTAGTAGTGGTAGTAGTACGTGTAGTAGTGGTAGTAGTACTAGTAATAGTGGTAGTAGTACTAGTAATAGTGGTAGTAGTACGTGTAGTAGTGGTAGTAGTACTAGTAATGGTGGTAGTAGTACTAGTAATAGTGGTAGTAGTACGTGTAGTACTGGTAGTAGTACTAGTAATAGTGGTAGTAGTACGTGTAGTAGTACTAGTAATAGTGGTAGTAGTACGTGTAGTAGTTCTAGTAATAGTGGTAGTAGTACTAGTAACAGTGGTAGTAGTACGTGTAGTAGTGGTAGTACTACTAGTAATAGTGGTAGTAGTACGTGTAGTAGTGGTAGTAGGACTAGTAATAGTTTTAGTAGTACGTGTAGTAGTGGTAGTAGTACTAGTAATAGTGGTAGTAGTACGTGTAGTAATGGTAGTAGTACTAGTAATAGTGGTAGTAGTACGTGTAGTAGTGGTAGTAGTACTAGTAATAGTGGTAGTAGTACGTGTAGTAGTGGTAGTAGTACTAGTAATAGTGGTAGTAGGACGTGTAGTAGTGGTAGTAGTACTAGTAATAGTGGTAGTAGTTTTAGTAATAGTGGTAGTAGTACGTGTAGTAGTGGTGATAGTACTAGTAATAGTGGTAGTAGTACGTGTAGTAGTGGTAGTAGTACGTGTAGTAGTGGTAGTAGTACTAGTAATAGTGGTAGTAGTACTAGTATTAGTGGTAGTAGTACGTGTAGTAGTGGTAGTAGTACTAGTAATAGTGGTAGTAGTACTAGTAATAGTGGTAGTAGTACTAGTAATAGTGGTAGTAATACGTGTAGTAGTGGTAGTAGTACTAGTAATAGTAGTACTAGTGAAAATGGTAGTAGTATTAGTAATAGTGGTAGTAGTACTAGTAATAGTGGTATTACTACTTGTAGTAGTGGTAGTACTACTAGTAATAGTGGTAGTAGTACGTGTAGTAGTGGTAGTAGGACTAGTAATAGTTTTAGTAGTACGTGTAGTAGTGGTAGTAGTACTAGTAATAGTGGTAGTAGTACGTGTAGTAGTGGTAGTAGTACTAGTAATAGTGGTAGTAGTACGTGTAGTAGTGGTAGTAGTACTAGTAATTGTAATAGTAGTAAGTGTAGTAGTGGTAGTAGTACGTGTAGTAGTGGTAGTAGTACTAGTAATAGTGGTAGTAGTACGTGTAGTAGTGGTAGTACGTGTAGTAGTGGTAGTAGTACTAGTAATAGTGGTATTAGTACTAGTAATAGTGGTAGTAGTACGTGTAGAGGTGGTAGTAGTACTAGTAATAGTGGTAGTAGTACGTGTAGTAGTGGTAGTAGTACTAGTAATAGTGGTAGTAGTACGTGTAGTAGTGGTAGTACGTGTAGTAGTGGTAGTAGTACTAGTAATAGGGGTAGTATAACTAGTAGTAGTGGTAGTAGTACTAGTAATAGTGGTAGTATTACTAGTAGTATTGATAGTAGTACTATTAGTAGTGGTAGTAGTACTAGTGGTAGTAGTGGTAGTAGTACTAGTAGTAGTGGTAGTAGTACTAGTAGTAGTGGTAGTATGACTAGTAGTATTGGTAGTAGTACTAGTAGTAGTTGTAGTATAACTAGTAATGTTGGTAGTAGTACTAGTAGTAGTAGTATAACTAGTAGTATTGGTAGTAGTACTAGTAATAGTGGTAGTATAACTAGTAGTAGTGGTAGTAGTACTAGTAGTAGTGGTAGTATAACTAGTAGTAGTGGTAGTAGTACTAGCAGTAGTGGTAGTAGTACTGGAGGTATTGGTAGTAGAACTAGTAGTAGTGGTAGTAGTACTAGTAATAGTGGTAGCATTGGTAGTAGTACGAGTAGTATGGGTAGTAGTACTAGTAATAGTGGTAGTAGTACCAGTAGTAGTGGTAGTACTACGTGTAGTAGTTGTAGTAGTACTAGTAGTGGTGGTAGTAGTATTAGTAGTAGTGGTAGCAGTACTAGTAGTATTGGTAGTAGTACGAGTAGTAGTAGTAGTAGTACTAGTAGTAGTGGTAATAGTACTAGTAGTAGTGGTAGTAGTACTAGTAGTAGTGGTAATAGTACTAGTAGTAGTGGTAGTAGTACTAGTAGTAGTGGTAGTATAACTATTAATAGTGGTAGTAGTACTAGTAGTAGTGGTAGTATAACTAGTAGTAGTGGTAGTAGTACTAGTAGTAGTGGAAGTATAACTAGTAGTAATGGTAGTAGTACTAGCAGTAGTGGTAGCAGTAGTGGTAGCTGTAGTGGTGGTATTGGTAGTAGAACCAGTAGTAGTGGTAGTACTAGTAGTAGTGGTACTAGCAGTAGTGGTAGTAGTACTGGTGGTATAAGTAGTAGAACTAGTAGTAGTGGAAGTACTAGTAATAGTGGTAGTAGTACTAGTAATAGTGGTAGTATTGGTAGTAGTATGAGTAGTAGTGGTAGTTGTACTAGTAATAGTGGTAGTAGTGGTAGTAATACGTGTAGTAGTGGTAGTAGTACTAGTAGTAGTGGTAGTAGTACTAGTAGTAGTGGTAGTAGTACTAGTAGTAGTGGTAGTAGTACTAGTAATAGTGGTAGTAGTGGTAGTAGTACGTGTAGTAGTGGTAGTAGTACGTGTAGTAGTGGTAGTAGTACTAGTAGTAGTGGTAGTAGTGGTAGTAGTACGTGTAGTAGTGGTAGTAGTTCTAGTAGTAGTGGTAGTAGTACGTGTAGTAGTGGTAGTAGTACGTGTAGTAGTGGTAGTAGTACTAGTAGTAGTGGTAGTAGTACTAGTAGTAGTGGTAGTAGTACTAGTAGTAGTGGTAGTAGTACGTGTAGTAGTGGTAGTAGTACTAGTAATAGTGGTAGTAGTACTAGTAATAGTGGTAGTAGTACGTGAAGTAGTGGTAGTAGTACGTGAAGTAGTGGTAGTAGTACTAGTAATAGTAGTAGTAGTACGTGTAGTAGTTGTAGTAGTACCTGTAGTAGTGGTAGTAGTACTAGTAATAATGGTAGTAGTACGTGTAGTAGTGGTAGTAGTACTAGTAGTAGTGGTAGTAGTACTAGTAGTAGTGGTAGTAGTACTAGTAGTAGTGCTAGTAGTACGTGTAGTAGTGGTAGTAGTACTAGTAATAGTGGTAGTAGTACTAGTAATAGTGGTAGTAGTACGTGAAGTAGTGGTAGTAGTACGTGAAGTAGTGGTAGTAGTACTAGTAATAGTGGTAGTAGTACGTGTAGTAGTTGTAGTAGTACGTGTAGTAGTGGTAATAGTACTAGTAGTAGTGGTAGTAGTACTAGTAATAGTGGTAGTAGTACTAGTAATAGTGGTAGTAGTACTAGTAATAGTGGTAGTAGTACTAGTAATAGTGGTAATAGTACTAGTAATAGTGGTAATAGTACTAGTAGTAGAGGTAGTACTACTAGTAATAGTGGTAGTAGTACTAGTAATAGTGGCAGTAGTACTAGTAATAGTGGTAGTAGTGCTAGTAGTAGTGGTAGTAGTACTAGTAATAGTGGTAGTAGTACGTGTAGTAGTATTAGTAGTACTAGTAATAGTGGTAGTAGTACGTGTAATAGTGGTAGTAGTACGTGTAGTTGTGGTAGTAGTACGTGTAGTAGTGGTAGTAGTACTAGTAGTAGTGGTAGTAGTACTAGTAGTAGTGGTAGCAATACGTGTAGTAGTGGTAGTAGTACTAGTAATAGTGGTAGTAGTACTAGTAATAGTGGTAGTAGTACGTGTAGTAGTGGTAGTAGTACTAGTAATAGTGGTAGTAGTACGTGTAATAGTGGTAGTAGTACTAGTAATAGTGGTAGTAGTACTAATAATAGTGGTAGTAGTACGTGTAGTAGTGGTAATAGTACTAGTAATAGTGGTAGTAGTACGTGTAGTAGTGGTAGTAGTACTAGTAATAGTGGTAGTAGTACGTGTAGTAGTGGTAGTAGTACTAGTAATAGTGGTAGTAGTACGTGTAGTAGTGGTAGTAGTACTAGTAATAGTGGTGGTAGTACTAGTAATAGTGGTAGTAGTACGTGTAGTAGTGGTAGTAGTACTAGTAATAGTGGTAGTAGTACGTGTAGTAGTGGTAGTAGTACTAGTAATAGTGGTAGTAGTACTAGAAATAGTGGTAGTAGTACGTGTAGTAGTGGTAGTAGTACTAGTAATAGTGGTAGTAGTACGTGTAGTAGTGGGAGTAGTACTAGTAATAGTGGTAGTAGTACGTGTAGTAGTGGTAGTAGTACTAGTAATAGTGGTAGTAGTACTAGTGAAAGTGGTAGTAGTATTAGTAATAGTGGTAGTAGTACTAGTAATAGTGGTAGTAGTACGAGTAGTAGTGGTAGTACTACTAGTAATAGTGGTAGTAGTACGTGTAGTAGTGGTAGTAGGACTAGTAATAGTGGTAGTAGTACGTGTAGTAGTGGTAGTAGTACTAGTAATAGTGGTAGTAGTACGTGTAGTAGTGGTAGTAGTACTAGTAATAGTGGTAGTAGTACGTGTAGTAGTGGTAGTAGTACTAGTAGTAGTGGTAGTAGTACTAGTAATAGTGGTAGCATTGGTAGTAGTACGTGTAGTAGTGGTAGTAGTACTAGTGGTAGTGGTAGTAGTTCTAGTAGTAGTGGTAGTAGTACGTGTAGTAGTGGTAGTAGTACGTGTAGTAGTGGTAGTAGTACGTGTAGTAGTGGTAGTAGTACTAGTAGTAGTGGTAGTAGTACTAGTAATAGTGGTAGTAGTACGAGTAGTAGAAGTAGTAGTACTGGTAATAGTGGTAGTAGTACTAGTAATAGTGGTAGTAGTACTAGTAGTAGTGGTAGTAGTACGTGTAGTAGTGGTAGTAGTACTAGTAATAGTGGTAGTAGTACGTGTAGTAGTGGCAGTAGTACGTGTAGTAGTGGTAGTAGTACGTGTAGTAGTGGCAGTAGTACTAGTAGTAGTGGTAGTAGTACGTGTAGTAGTGGTAGTAGTACTAGTAGTAGTGGTAGTAGTACGTGTAGTAGTGGTAGTAGTACTAGTAGTAGTGGTAGTAGTACGTGTAGTAGTGGCAGTAGTACTAGTAGTAGTGGTAGTAGTACGTGTAGTAGTGGCAGGAGTACTAGTAGTAGTGGTAGTAGTACGTGTAGTAGTGGCAGTAGTACTAGTAGTAGTGGTAGTAGTACTAGTAGTAGTGGTAGTAGTACGTGTAGTAGTGGTAGTAGTACTAGTAGTAGTGGTAGTAGTACGTGTAGTAGTGGCAGTAGTACTAGTAATAGTGGTAGTAGTACGTGTAGTAGTGGTAGTAGTACTAGTCGTATTGGTAGTAGTATTAATAGTAGTGATAGTAGTATTAGTAGTAGTGGTAGTAGTACGTGTAGTAGTGGCAGTAGTACTAGTAGTAGTGGTAGTAGTACGTGTAGTAGTGGTAGTAGTACTAGTAATAGTGGCAGTAGTACTAGTAGTAGTGGTAGTAGTACGTGTAGTAGTGGCATTAGTACTAGTAGTAGTGGTAGTAGTACTAGTACTAGTGGTAGTAGTACTAGTCGTATTGGTAGTAGTATTAATAGTAGTGATAGTAGTATTAGTAGTAGTGATAGCAGTAGTTGTAGTAGTTGTAGTATTGGTAGTAGTAGTGGTAGTTGCACTAGTCGTAGTGGTAGTAGTACTAGTAGTAGTGGTAGTAGTACTAGTAGTAATGACAGCAGTAATGGTAGTGGTTGTAGTAGTGGTTGTGGTACTGGTAGTAGTACTAGTAGTAGTGGTAGTAGTACTAGTCGTATTGGTAGTAGTATTAGTAGTAGTGATAGTAGTATTAGTAGTAGTGGTAGCAGTAGTTGTAGTAGTTGTAGTATTGGTAGTAGTAGTGGTAGTAGTACTAGTCGTAGTGGTAGTAGTACTAGTAGTAGTGGTAGTAGTACTAGTAGTAGTGGTAGTAGTACTAGTAGTAATGACAGCAGTAATGGTAGTGGTTGTAGTAGGGGTAGTAGTACTGGTAGTAGTACTAGTAGTAGTGGTAGCAGTACCAGTAGTAGTGGTAGCAGTATTTGTAGTAGTGATAGTAGTATTAGTAGTAGTGGTAGCAGTAGTTGTAGTATTGGTAGTAGGGGTAGTAGTAATAGTGGTAGTAATTTTTTTATCCTGTAGGGGAAAAATCTTTCATAGACACCGTTCTTTACGACGAGATGAATTTTCACCAACTAAAAACCCCTAGCTCTGCACTACTCATTTTGGAACTGCGGATGGGCATAAACATCAAAATGGTAGCTGTGCATCATTACTTTCCGTCTTCTTTTTCCTTGGTCTCCAATATTATCTAATTAGTCTTTTCTCTTCTTCCCTGGCCAACCTATTATTTATCATCGTTGAGATCAAATTCTCAGGTGTGAGTACCAGTCCTAATTTATTATTTACTTCCTTTCTTATTTTCTTCCATTTCTCGCAGTGGAATACTGTGTGCTCTACAGAGTCCTCAGCTGGGCAATACCTACAATTACTATTGTCTACTTTTCCCATTTTTAATGCATAGTTTTGAAATCTGCCATGCCCTATTAAAACTTGTGTCAGATAATAGTCCATCTGGCGGAATTTGCAATTTACCCACTTCACTATGTCTGGAATTAGTTTCTTTGTCCATTGGCCACCCAAAGTTGTTTCATCCCATCTTTTTTGCCATTATTTTATCATTTCCGCTCGAACAGTTACTTTACGGAAGCGCCGGTTTTCCGGCATTTCTTCATGTATGAGTTGCCGCTCTTTTATCTGTAGGTCAATCGGTAGTATCCCTGCAATCACCCGTAATGCTCTATTATAGACGGTGCGATATGAACAAATCACCCTGAGCAACATCGTTCTTTGTGTCCTCTCCATGTCCATTGCGTACTTTTTTCTCTTGAGCGCAATACCCCATACAGATGAGGCATATAACAAAATAGAATTGACAGCACTATATATGATCTGCCGTTTTATCGGCCTCGGTCCTCCAATATTGGGCATTACACGTACTAGTTGGGATATTTTTTCTTCCGCTTTCTTTATTACCATTTTAATATGGGCCCCAAATGTGGTGTATTCATCAATCATAACACCCAAATATCTTACTGCCTTAGTAGGTGTAATTTTTGTCCCCCGTAGCATAAAACTTATATTATGTTTCCGCCGGGATCCTTTCATTATTACAGATTCTGTCTTTTGCGGTGCCAACTCCAATTTGTTTCATTGCATCCACCTGTCGATGCGTCTTAGTGACTCATTTACTCTATAGACGAGCTCCTCTTCGTCTTCCGCCGATACTACCAGTGCTAAATCATCGGCAAAGGCGATTGTTGTTGCCCCTGCTGTCAGTTGCACTTCCAAGACTCCATCATACAATATGTTCCACAAAGTTGGCCCTAGTATTGAACCTTGTGGCACACCTGCAGTTATTTCCATCTCTTCATTATCTATTTGAATACTCCTTCCTTCGAAATAAGATATTATAACCTGAATCAAATATTCAGGAATAGTTCTTCTTTTAAGCGCATCTATTTTATAACCCCACATCGCCGTGTTGAATGCGTTTTTCACATCCAATGTTATTAATGCTACCCACTTATCTTCAGCATCTTTCTTTATCTGAATCACCGCTTCAATTGCTTGAATAGTGGACTTCCGTTTTCTAAAGCCGTACTGACGGTTACTTAATCCTCCTCCTCTTTCTATTTCTTTTTCTAACCTTAAGCGTATCAAACCTTCATAGAGCTTACTAACTGTATTCAAAAGACATAGGGGCCTATATGCTGATGGATCTTGTGGGGATTTACCCCCTTTCATCAGAAAGACTATCTTAGCTACTTTCCATTTTTCTGGAAAATTTTGTTTTACTATCAACTCATTCAATATGTTTAAAATACATTCTGGCGCAACTTTAGGCATACCCTTTATCACCTCTGGAGGAATTCTATAAATTCCTGGTGGTTTCCCTACTTTTATGTTTTTTACTACTGCCCTCAGCTCCTCCATCGTAAATACATCCACTTTAAAACTTGGACATAGCGACTCCATCCTGACTTCTCTATGTGGACATGGTACTTCGGCAACAGTTCTTTTGTTTTCTCTGGTTAAGCAAACCTGCATTCTGTTTACTAGTCGCTCAGTCACGATTTTATAACCTGTACCCCAAATATCATTATTTAGTTCGTCACACAACATTGCCACTGTCTTCTCTTCGATTGCTGGATAAGAACCTTAATTCTTTCCTGCACACCTTGTAGTTTTCCCTGAGTTGTTCAATCTCCTCAATCTCTATGTTCTTTTTATTAGACCTGGTTAACAACCTTCTCTTTTCAATACATTTACGCCTAGCATAGCTTAGTTCTTTTGTCCACCAATAGGGTACTCTGTTCTTTATTCCGTTATTATTTTGTATCTGACTAATGGCACAGGTTTCTAGCAAGATAGTAATCAATTCATCCGAATTTTCCGGTTCCTTGATACCTTTGACCTTCCAGTCTAACAGTATTTCAAATACTTCCCTATCATAGGCTTCTTTGGTTTTCTCAATAATTCTCTCTTTATATTTTCTTGCCCCTTTGAGCTCAAAATAGATAAATCTATGATCACTGAGGATTTCCTCATCTAGTACTTGCCATCCCTCTATTTGCTTTGCAATTCGCTGTGTAGCACAGGTTTATATAAGATTCACAGCTGCCGCTAACAAATGTGGGCACCTCCCCTGTGTTTAGAACGACAAAATCCAGCGAAGCCAACCACTCTGTCCAGTATCTACCTCTGCGACCTGTGGTGGGTGAACCCCATAGTGGCGATTTAATATTTAAATCTCCCAAGATGACACTCTCTCCTCCCACATCTTTATGATCTTGCATCAATTTATCTGTATCGCTCTTGAACTCTTCAAAGGGTATGTTCAGTGAACTGTAACATGCAAACAGTTGCCACTTCTTAAAACCAAGGTATACATATCCACCTTCTGGTCTTACAGTGGTTACTTCCAAGTTCTTATTTATAATTAAAATAGCAACATCCACTGGGTTGTCTTTTATCCAATTACTACCCGCCACATGTTCTTTATTTAGCTCACTTGGCACTATAATATCGGCTGACTTATCTACTGATGCAACCATTAACATATCATGACTGTACTTGGACCTCATCAGGTTTGCCTGAATTATGCGTATGGTCAGTGTTACCAGCTGCATTATTTTTTATTTGCCCATCTTCCCCTAGTCTCCAATACCAATTTCCTAAATGTAGGACATTTCATCTGATCAAATCTATGTCCTTCTACTTGAAATTTACTACAATAAGCATTCCTTGAACACTCTTTTACACTGTGCCCTGTCTCTCCACATTTAAGGCAATCCTTTGTCCTATTTACATCTTTTTGACATTGGTACGCTCTATGGCCTAAATCTAGACATCTATAACATCTTAGAAAAGGCACCCTTTCCCGCACCTGATAGACAGTCCAGCCTATCTGCATTTTCCTATTTTTTATCATCCTTCTTGCTGTTTCCCTTGGTAGAGTTATGGTAGCATTGTTGTTTCCAAATCTACCTGGCCTAAAACTATTTACCTCAATTTTCGTCTCTTTTTCTCCGGTTTCCTTGCTGACTGCCATTTTTAACGCATCTTCTCCAACATATGGATCCACCCCATACAATAGCACAATACCTACATTTCTCTTTGAGGTCACTTCTAAATTTTGGATATTTTTCCTCTGTAGTACTAACAGTAGTGGTAGCAGTAGTTCTAGTGGTAGTAATATTGGTAGTAGTACTAGTAGTAGTGGTAGTAGTACTAGTTGTAGTGGTAGTAGTACTAGTAGTAGTGGTAGCAGCACTAGTAGTAGTGGTAGCAGCACTAGTAGTAGTGGTAGTGGTACTAGTTTTAGTGGTAGTGGTACTAGTTTTAGTGGTAGTGGTACTAGTTTTAGTGGTAGTAGTACTAGTAGTTTTTTTAAGTAGGGGAAAATCCTCATGGACGCCAGGGAAGGTGGCCCTGGTGTGTCGGCTCTTACCGGCTAAAAACCACCTCCGTCTCCTGCAGCGCTGCGGAACCGCCTCTCAGCAGTAGTGGTAGTGGTAGTAGTATTGGTAGTAGTACTAGTAGTAGCGGTAGCAGTAGTGGTAGTAGTATTGGTAGTAGTGGTGGTGGTAGTATTGGTAGTAGTAGTGGTAGTAGTACTAGTAGTAGTGGTAGCAGTTGTGGTAGTGATAGTAGTACTGGTAGTATTGGTAGTAGTAGTGGTAGTAGTAGTGGTAGTAGTACTAGTAGTAGTGGTAGTAGTACTAGTAGTAGTGGTAGCAGTAGTGGTAGCAGTAGTGGTAGTAGTGGTAGCAGTAGTGGTAGTAGTACTAGTAGTAGTGGTAGCAGTTGTGGTAGTGATAGTAGTACTGGTAGTATTGGTAGTAGTAGTGGTAGTAGTACTAGTAGTATTGGTAGTAGTAGTGGTAGTAGTACTAGTAGTAGTGGTAGTAGTACTAGTAGTAGTGGTAGCAGTAGTGGTAGCAGTAGTGGTAGTAGTGGTAGCAGTAGTGGTAGCAGTTGTGGTAGTGATAGTAGTACTGGTAGTATTGGTAGTAGTACTAGTAGTAGTACTAGTAGTATTGGTAGTAGTAGTGGTAGTAGTACTAGTAGTAGTGGTAGTAGTACTAGTAGTAGTGGTAGCAGTAGTGGTAGCAGTAGTGGTAGTAGTACTAGTAGTAGTGGTAGCAGTTGTGGTAGTGATAGTAGTACTGGTAGTATTGGTACCAGAACTAATAGTAGTGTTTTTTTTTTGTTTTTTTGTTTCGGCAGTGGAACAAAATCTTCTTAAGACGCCCTCCTGGCGAGTGAGATTTTTACCAACTAAAAAAAAAAAAAACACTGTCTTATCCTCTTACTCTTTCGGAACTGCTTGCCGCATTTCATCAAAATGGCAGCTGTCTATGTGTATTGTCAGTTACTATCTTTCCTCTTTTTCTTTTGTCTCCATAATTTCTTTACATAGTTCTTTTATTGTATTCCATGCTTTTGTGTTCCCAGTAATGGTCTGCTCTAAATTATGCACTGTTATAACATTACCCAATTTTGAGTGAGCTATATTCCTATAGGTCTCCCATCTTGGGCAGTGGAGTAGCGGTGCTCCGCGGTATCAGTTTCTGGGCAGTAGTTGTATTTCTCGCTATTCATTTTCCCCATTCTTTTTGCGCAGTACCTAAATCTTCTATGACCAGATAGTACCTGCGTTATGAAATAAAGTAGTAGTGGTAGTAGTATAAGTAGTAGTGATAATAGTAATAGTAGTGGCGGTAGTGGTGGTTGTGGTAGTAGTATTAGTGGTGGTGGTAGTGGGGTAGTAGTAGTAGTAGTAGTAGTAGTGGAGGTAGTGATGGTAGTGGTAGTAGTAGTAGTAGTGGAGGTAGTGGTGGTAGTGGTAGTAGTAGAAATGGTGTTAGTAGTATTGTCAGTGGTAGTAGTACTAGTAGTAGTAGTGGTGGTGATGGTAGTAGTAGTTCTGGAGGTAGCAGTAGCAGTGGTGGTAGTGGTGGTAGTAGTGCTGGTAGTAGTGGTGGTGGTAGTAGTAGTAATTGTGGTGGTAGTAGTAGTGGTGTTAGTGGTAGTTTTTTTGTGTGTAAAGAAGTTGGAAAACCCTAATGAGCATCAGGAGAGATAGCCCTGATGTGCCAGACTCATACCGACTAAAAAAAACCACTTTTATTCACTAGCTTACATTGCGGAAACTGCTTCACAGCATTACTTCACAATAAAGCAATCATGAGTGTTAGCGGTAGTAGTAGTAGTAGTAGTAGTAGTAGTAGTAGTAGTAGTAGTAGTAGTAGTAGTAGTATTAGAGGTGGTGGTAGTAGTAGTAGTAGTAGTGGTATGGGTTGTAGATGTGGTATTAATATTGGTAGGGTAGTGGTAGTAGTAGTAGTGTTAGTAGTAGCGGTAGTAGTGGTATTTCTATTCGTAGTAGTAATAGTGGTGCCGGTAGTAGTAGTAATTGTGATGTTAGTGGTAATGGTGATAGTGGTAGTAGTAGTAGGAGTAGTAGTGGAACTAATAGTAATAGTTTTATTAGTATTAGTAGTAGAGATAGTGATAGTGGTAGTAGTAGTAGGGGTAGTAATAGTAGGAGTAGTAATGGTGGTAGTGGTAGAGTTAGTAGTAGTGGTGATAATAGTAATAGTTTTATTAGTATTAGTAGAAGTGATAGTGATAGTGGTAGTAGTAGTAGGGGTAGTAGTAGTGGTAGTGGTAGAGTTAGTAGTAGTGGTGCTAATAGTAATAGTTTTATTAGTATTAGTAGTAGTGATAGTGATAGTGGTAGTAGTAGTAGGGGTAGTAAAAGTAGGAGTGGTAGTAGTGGTAGTGGTAGAGTTAGTAGTAGTGGTGCTAATAGTAATAGTTAATTAGTATTAGTAGTAGTGATAGTGATAGTGGTACAAGTAGTAGGGGTAGTAAAAGTAGGAGTAGTAGTAGTGGTAGTGGTAGAGTTAGTAGTAGTGGTGCTAATAGTAATAGTTTTATTAGTATTAGTAGTAGTGATAGTGATAGTGGTAGTAGTAGTAGGGGTAGTAAAAGTAGGAGTAGTAGTAGTGGTAGTGGTAGAGTTAGTAGTAGTGGTGCTAATAGTACTGGTTAATTAGTATTAGTAGTAGTGATAGTGATAGTGGTACAAGTAGTAGGGGTAGTAAAAGTAGGAGTAGTAGTAGTGGTAGTGGTAGAGTTAGTAGTAGTTGTGCTAATAGTAATAGTTAATTAGTATTAGTAGTAGTGATAGTGGTAGTAGTAGTAGGGGTAGTAAAAGTAGTAGTAGTAGTGGTAGTGGTAGAGTTAGTAGTAGTGGTGCTAATAGTAATAGTTAATTAGTATTAATAGTAGTGATAGTGATAGTGGTAGTAGTAGTAGGGGTAGTAAAAGTAGGAGTAGTAGTAGTGGTAGTGGTAGAGTTAGTAGTAGTGGTGCTAATAGTAATAGTTAATTAGTATTAGTAGTAGTGATAGTGATAGTGGTAGTAGTAGTAGAGGTAGTAATAGTAGGAGTAGTAGTAGTGGTAGTGGTAGAGTTAGTAATAGTGGTGCTAATAGTAATAGTTTTATTAGTATTAATAGTAGTGATAGTGGTAGTATTAGTTGTAGTGGTAGAGTTAGTAATAGTGGTGCTAATAGTAATAGTTTTATTAGTATTAATAGTAGTGATAGTGGTAGTGGTAATGCTGGTAGTGGTAGTAGTAATGTTAATTGTGATATTAGTGTTAATGGTGATAGTGGTAGTAGTAAAGGTAGTTGTGATATTAGTAGTAATGGTGAGAGTATTAGTAGTAGTAGTATGGGTAGAAGTAGTGGCAATGGTAGAGTTAATAGTAGTGGGGCTAATAGTAATAGTTTTATTAGTATTAGTAGTAGTGATAGTGGTAGTGGTGTTAGTGGTAGTAGTGGTAGTTGTGATGTTAAAGGTATTGGTGATAGTAGTGGTGGTTGTGATGTTAATGATGATATTTGTGGTTGTGATGTTATTATAAAGATGATAGTGGTGGATGTGATGTTAGCGATAATGATGATAGTGATGGTTGTGACGTTAGTGGCAGTGGTGATGTCAGTGGTTGTGATGATAGTAGTAATGATGATAGTGGTGGTTGTGATGTTAGTGGTAATGATGATAGTGGTGGTTGTGATGTTAGTGGTTGTGGTGATAGTAGTGGTTGTGATGTTAGTAGTTGTGGTGATAGTAATGGTTGTGATGTTAGTGGTAATGATGATAGTGGTGGTTGTGATGTTAGTGGCAATGATGATAGTGGTGGTTTTATTGTTAGTTGTGGTGGTAATGATAGTGGTTGTGATGTTAGTGGTTGTGGTGATAGTAGTGGTTGTGATGTTAGTGGTTGTGGTGATAGTAGTGGTTGTGATATTAGTGGTAGTTGTGATAGCAGTGGTGGTGATGTTAGTGGTAATGATGATAGTGGTGGTTGTGATATCAGTGGTAGTGGTAATGATAGTGGTTGTGAGGTTAGGGGTTGTGATGTTAGTTGTAATGGTGATAGTGGTGGTTGTGATGTTTGTGATGTTAGTGGTAGTGGTGATGGCAGTGGTTGTGACGTTAGTGGTGGTTGTGATGTTAGTGGTAATGGTGATAGTGGTGGTTGTGATGTTAAAGGTAATGATGATAGTGGTGCTGTGATGTTAGAGAAAATGATGATAGTGGTGTTTGTGATGTAGGTGGTAATGATAATAGCGGTAGTTTTGATGCTAGTGGTAATTCTGATAGTGGTGGTTGTCATGTTAGGATTAGTGGTAATGATAGTGGTTGTGATGTTAGTGGTTGTGATGTTAGTGGTTATGATAATAGTGGTAGTTGTGATGTTAGTAGTAGTGATGTTAGTGGTAGTGGTATTGATAATGCTTGTGATGTTAGTGGTAATGATGATAGTGCTGGTTGTGATGTTAGTGGTAGTGGTGCTGACAGTGGTTGTGATGTTAGTGGTAATGATGATAGTTGTGGTTGTGATGTTAGTGGTAATGATGATAGTGGTGGTTGTGATATAAGTGGTAATGATGATATTTGTGGTGTGATCTTAGTGGTAGTATTGATAGTTGTGTTTGTGATGTTAGTGCTAATGATGATAGTAGTGGTTGTGATGTTAGTGGTAATGATGATAGTGGTGGTTGTGACGTTAGTGGTAATGATGATAGTGGTTTTTTTGATGTTAGTGGTAATGATGATAGTGGTGGTTGTGATGTGAGTGGTAATGACGATAGTGGTGGTTGTGATGTTAGTGGTAATGATGATAGTGGAAGTTGTGATGTTAATGGTAATGATGATGGTGGTGGTTTTGATATTATTGGTAATTATGATAATGGTGGTTGTGATGTTAGTGGTAATGATGATAGTGGTAATGACGATAGTGGTGGTGTGATGTTAATGGTAATGTTGTTATTGGTAATGATGATAGTGGTGGTTGTGATGTTAGTGGTAATAATGTTAGTGGTAATGGTAATAGTTGTGGTTGTGATGTTAGAGGTAATGATGATTATGGTGGTTGTGATGTAATTGGTAATGGTGATACCTTTGGTTGTGATGTTAGTGGTAATGATGATAATGGTGGTTATGATGTTAGTGGTAATGGTGATAGTGGTGGTTGTGATGTTAGTGGTAATGATGATAGTATTAATGATTATAGTTGTAATGACATTAGTGGTGGTTGTGGTAGTGGTAATGATATTAGTGGTGATGATGATAGTGGTGGTTGTGATGTTAGTGGTAATGATGATAGTGGTAATGACGATAGTGGTGGTTGTGATTTTAGTGGTAATGATCATAGTGGTGTTGTGATGTTAGTGGTATGGTGATAGTGGTAATGATAATAGTGCTGTTTGTGATACTAGTGGTAATGATGATAGTGGTGTTTGTGATGATAGTTGTGGTTGTGATGTTAGTGGTAATGATGATAGTGCTGGTTGTGATGATAGTGGTAATGGTGATGGTGGTGGTTGTGATGGTCGCGGTAATGATAATAGTGGTAGTTTTGATGTTAGTGGTAATGATGATAGTTGTGGTTGTGATATTAGTTATGGTTGTGATGTTAGTGGTAATGATGATAGTGATGGTTGTGATGTTAGCAGTAATGATGATAGTTTAGGCTGTGATGTTAGTGGTAATGATGATAGTTGTGGTTGTGATGTTAGTGGTAATGATGATAGTGGTGGTTGTGATGTTAGTGGTAATGATGATAGTTGTGGTTGTGATGTTAGTGGTAATGATGATAGATGTGTTTGTGATGTTAGTGGTTAATGATGATAGTGGTGGTGGTGATGTTAGTTGTAATGATGATAGTGGTGGTTGTGATGTTAGTGGTAATGGTGATATTGGTAATGAGGATAGTGGTGAAGATGATAATGGTGTTTGTGATGTTAGTGGTAATGATGATATTGGTGTTTGTGATGATAGTGGTGGTTGTGATGTTAGTGGTAATGATGATAGTGGTGATTGTGATGTTAGTGGTAACGATGATAGTTGTAGTTGTGATGTTAGTGGTAATGATGATAGTGGTGGTTGTGATGTTAGTGGTATGATGATAGATGTGGTTTATGATGTTAGTGGTAATGATGATAGTGGTGATTAAGATTTTAGTGATAATAATGATATTGGTGGTTGTGATGTTAATGGTAGTGATGATAGTGGTGGTTGTGATGTTAGTGGTTATGATGATAGTGGTGGTTGTGATGTTAGTGGTAATGATGTTAGTGGTAATGGTAGTAGTTGAGTTTGTGATGTTAGTTGTAATGATAATAGTGGTGTATGTGATGATAGTTGTGGTTGTGATGTTAGTGGTAATGATGATAGTGGTGGTTGTTGTGTTAGTGGTAATGGTGATAATGGTTGTTGTGATGATCGTGGTAATGATAATAGTGGTAGTTGTGATGTTAGTGGTAATGATAATAGTGGTGGGTGTGATGCTAGTGGTAATGATGATAGTGGTGGTTGTGCTGTTAATGATAATGATATTAATGGTAATGATGATAGTGGATGTTGTGATGTTAGTGGTAATGATGATGGTGTTAATGATGATAGTGGTGGTTGTGATGTTAGTGGTAACGATGTTAGTGTTAATGATGATAGTGGTGGTTGTGATGTAAGTGGTAATTATGATAGTGGTGGTCGTGATGTTATTGGTAATGATGACAGTGGTGGTTGTGATGTTAGTGGTAATGATGATAGTGGTGGTTGTGATGTTATTGGTAATGATAATAGTGGTAGTTGTGATGTTATTGGTGATGATCATAGTGGTGGTTGTGATGTTAGTGGTAATGATGATAGTGGTGGTTGTGATATTAGTGGTAATGATGTTAGTGGTGGTTGTGATGTTAGTGGTAATGATGATAGTGGTGGTTGTGATGTGAGTGGTAATGACGATAGTGGTGGTTGTGATGTTAGTGGTAATGATGATAGTGGTGGTTGTGATGCTAGTGGTAATTTTGAAAGTGGTGGTTGTGATATTAGTGGTAATGATGATAATGGTGGTTGTGATGTTAGTGGTAATGATGATAGTGGTAATGACGCTTGTGGTGGTGTGATGTTAATAGTAATGATGTTAGTGGTAATGATGATAGTGGTGTTTGTGATGTTAGTGGTAATAATGTTAGTGGTAATGGTGATAGTGGTGGTTGTGATGGTAGTGGTAATGATGATTGTGGTGGTTGTGATGTAAATGGTAATGGTGATACTCTTGGATGTGATTTTAGTGGTAATGATGAAAATGGTGGTTGTGAATTTAGTGGTATTGATGTTATAGGTAATGGTGATGGTGGTGGTTGTGATGTTAGTGGTAATGATGATAGTGTTAATGATAATAGTGGTGATTTTGATAGTGGTAATGATGATAGTTGTGGTTGTGTTGTTAGTGGTAATGATGATAGTGGTAATGACGATAGTGGTGGTTGTGATGTTAGTGGTAATGACATTAGTGGTAATGATGTTAGAGGTAATGATAATAGTGCTGGTTGTGATGTTAGTGGTAATGATAATAGTGGTGGTTGTGATGGAAGTGGTAATGGTGATAGTGGTGGTTGTGATGTTAGTGGTAATGATGATAGTGGTGGTTGCGATGTTAGTGGTAATGATGTTAGTGGTAATGCTGATAGTGGTGGTTGTTATGTTAGTGGTAATGATGATAGTGGTGGTTGTGATGTAAGTGATAATGGTGATAGTGGTGGTGTTGAAGTTAGTGGTAATGATGATAGTGGTGGTTGCGATGTTAGTGGTAATGATGTTAGTGATAATGGTAATAGTGGTGGTTGTGATGTTAGTGGTAATGATGATAGTGGTGGTTGCGATGTTAGTGGTAATGATGTTAGTGATAATGGTAATAGTGGTGGTTGTGATGTTAGTGGTAATGATGATAGTGGTGGTTGTGATGTTAGTGGTAATGATGACAGTGGTGTTTGTGATGTTAGTGGTAATGATGATAGTGGTGGTTGTAATGTTAGTGGTAATGATGATAGTGGTGGTTGTGATGTTAGTTGTGTTTGTGATTTTAGTGGTAATGATGATAGTGGTGGTTGTGATGTTAGTGGTAATGATGAAAGTGGTGGTTGTGATGTTAGTTGTAATGATGCTAGTGGTGTTTGTGATGATAGTGGTGTTTGTGATGTTGGTGGTAATGATGACAGTGGTGGTTGTGATGATAGTGGTGGTTTTGATGTTAGTGGTAATGATGATAGTGGTGGTTGTGATGTTAGTGGTAATGGTAATAGTGGTGATTGTGATGTTAGTGGTAATGATGATATTTGTGGTTGTGATGTTAGTGGTAATGATGATAGTGGTGGTTGTGATGTTAATGGTAATGATGATAGGGGTGGTTGTGATGTTAGTGGTAATGATGATAGTGGTGGTTGTAATGTTAGTGGTAATGATGTTAGTGGTAATGTTGATATTGGTGGTTATGATGTTAGTGGTAATGGTGATAGTGGTGGTTGTGATGATAGTGGTGTTTGTGATGTTAGTGGTAATGATGATAGTGGTGTTTGTGATGATAGTTGTGGTTGTGATGTTAGTGGTAATGATGATAGTGGTGGTTGTGATGTTAGTGGTAATGGTGATAGTGGTGGTTGTGATGGTCGTGGTAATGATAATAGAGGTAGTTGTGATGTTGGTGGTAATGATAATAGTGGTGGTTGTGATGTTAGTGGTAATGGTGATAGTGGTAGATGTGATGGTCGTGGTAATGATAATAGTGGTAGTTGTGATGTTAGTGGTAATGATGATAGTGGTGGTTGTGATGTTTGTGGTGGTTGTGATGTTTGTGGTAATGATGATAGTGGTAGTTGTGATGTTAGTGGTAATGATGATAGTGGTAGTTGTGATGTTAGTGGTAATGGTGATAGTGGTAGATGTGATGGTCGTGGTAATGATAATAGTGGTAGTTGTGATGTTAGTGGTAATGATGATAGTGGTGGTTGTGATGTTTGTGGTAGTGGTAATGATAGTGTTAGTGATGTTAATGTTTGTGGTGATAGTAGTGGTTGTGATGTTAGTGGTAATGGTGATATTAGTGGTGGTGATAATAGTGGTTTTGATGAAAGTTGTTGTGGTGATAGTTGTATTAGTAGTGTTTAAGAATTGCAGGGCATTACATCAGTTGCGTCCTCAGTGGACTGTATTTGCTCTTTAAATATACTTGAATATTACTTGTCTAGTTTTATATTCACATCATTGTAACCACTCACACACAGACACAGACTCACGCAGACGTTTATCAAAAATACCCGTTTTGGACTCAGAGGGCCTTAAACACATAGCTGGTGAAATCTCCACATTGAAATTTTGGGTGGAATACAATACGTAAAGAGAAATTAATTATAATAAATTAATATTCAGTAATTTGTTCGCATTAAAGTATTGTCTCTTACCTACCGTTTATCTTTTGGGTATGGTACTAAAAAATCGACTTATAAGTTTCTCTTTTATGTAGATAGTGTATAGAGAAAGTATTGAATTCTAACCAAAAATTCAGGATTTCACAGGAAATATGATTTCTAAAAGGGCATTTTTAGAAAAAGGTCCGTTTGTGTCTCTGTGTGCGTGTCTGTGGGCAGCATAGCTCAAAAAACGAAAAGTTGGTTAAATATCAAACTTGGTATTTAAGTTGAGTATCTTCCAAGGATGTGACAGTAAGTTTTTCAAGAAAATCCCCCACACACAGCTACCCTTTACATGGAACATTTTTCAAAAATTTTGATTTTCTCAAAAATGGCTCTAACAATTTTGATTAAAATACTTTGTTATTTTATGACAGATGAACTGTAAATATTCTGAGAATAGCCTCTGAAGGACTCTTATTTCTAGATGACCTTTGAATAAAGAAATACACAAAAACTTAATACGCAAAAAATGTAGATCTTGTTAAAACACACAAGTAATATCCTATACCATTTTTTGTCGAGTTAACTGTTTCCGACATATATCCCAAATATTTGTATCAATTTTAAGCTACTTTTCGAACGGGAAGATATGTCTCTTCTTGTTTTTCGTTTGTTTACTCCTAGCAAGCAAAGAGAAGGAGAAAGGTGCAGAGCAGCGAGAGAGAGAGAGGGAGAGAGCGGGGAACAGAGAGAGAGAGAGGAAGAGAGAGAGGGAGAGAGGGAGGGAGGGAGAGAGAGACTCTTGAAACTCGATAACATGAACTGAACACGGAGCGGTTATACACATTACATTCCGGAATAAAGCAATTTAAGGTTACATTGAATCGTAAAACTTTGTTCAGTTACATTTACGTCACCTTCTCTACGTTATTATTGGCAGCTATACAATTTTTACACCCAAAAATTCGATCTTGAGATATCCTGAACGTCCACCGTGTCCAAAAAAAGCATGCTTAGAAAAAGGTCCGTGTGTGTATGTGTGTGTCTGTGGCAGCACAACTCAAAAACAAAAATACCGGCAAATAGCAAACTTGGTACTTGGTATCTTAAAGGATACGCACGAAAAATTTAAGAAAATCCGTCCATCACAAACTACCCTTTACATGCATTTTTTCATGGAGTTGATCGTTTTTGAGATGTTCCTTGTTTTTGGTGTCAGCTTTGAAAAAGTATACTTTTCTCATACAGGACTTTGTCAACTGCTGTCCATACAAATAAAGAAACTTCAGTCACATAGCAACCAGCCTTTGACTATCACTTTAACCTACGGTACTCCCTTATTTCGCTTCTACTAACAAGGAAGCATGTAATAAGACTATTTCTGCTATTTTTTTCGATTAGCATTAATTAAATAGAACAATAAGCTTTTTAAGAATAATTTGTTGCAGAGATGTAGATAAAGTCATGTGAATGGAACACATAAGATTTTTTTTCTATTTACTTTATTTTATTTGTGATTAAGTGTTTCAGAAATAGCCACAGTATACAGTTCCTTTTAAATCATAAAGATGAGAGATAATCAAGTTTTTGAGAACTGGACGCTATATTCCGAACTTAATCTTCTTTCTCCTTGCATGAAAATCAACAGTAATTTATGAGAATGTCACTCTATTCTTTAACTGTGATCACTAGCGACGAATTTCTCGGCATGCCTTAGTCAAAAATTATATTTGGAATAAGCGGGGTGTTTTTAACGGATCTATAGAGTACATTTTCAACTATCGCTTGACATTCACCATTAATACAAGATTATACAAAAATTCTTCCGACTAAAGAATAATATAGCTAGAGATGACGGAGGGAATAGTGAAAAGTGTCATCTCACAAATAGGAATTGAACTCCACGAGTTTGATGTGGAGAGAGCCCATCGTGTAGGTCGATGTGGCAATGTAAGGCGACCTATTGTATGTAAACTGGCCCATTATAAACTCAAGGTGGCCATCCTTCGAGATGCTCGTTATTTACGGGGAACGGGAATAAGCATTAGCGAGGACTTTAGCAAGCGTGTAAGAGAAGAGAGATAGTTCTTAAAGGGACTCATGTTTGAAGCCAGGAAGCAGGGCTGTCATTCCGTATTGCGCTATGACAAGCTCTTCATTAACGGGCGAGTTTGGAACCGACAGGACCTGGAGCGCATGGAACAGCCTAGAAGCAGTGCGGAAACCGAACCCAGGATAGGGCAGCAAGAGCAGGTAGCCAGTGTATCAGCCCAGCAGGTAGCAGGTCCCTCAGCAGAACAACATCAGGTGCCGCAAGTTAAGTCGACAGGGAGGGGCAAAGAGGAGAGGAGGGTGAGACAGTCTTCGCCGGAGAAGCCAACAACAACGCCCCTCCGTGCCCCTAGGCTGACAACAGCTGGACAAAGGGTCAGCCAAGTTGTACGAAGACCAACAGCAAGGAAACAATAGGACCCAACCCCTTCTCTGAGGATTGTCACATGGAACATCGAAGGCTTCAAAAAAAAAAAAAAAAGGTTGGGTAGCGAGAATTTCTTGTATTTCCTTAGTGATTTTGACGTTGTATGCTTAACAGAAACTTGGTTGAAAAACGGATGAAAATGTAACACTTGCTAATTTCCATAGTTAGAGTATGCTAATTTCCATAGTTATAGTAGGGGAAGGGAGACACGGGGAAGGAGGGGAAGGTGGCCAGGGGGGTATCAGTTTCATTCAGGTCTGAGCTGGAGGCTGAGATAACCAAATTAGAAATCAGTTTGGAAGGGGTGATTGCTGTATCTTTGGCACAGGGGGGAGTACATATAATAGTTATAGGATTATACAACCAGCCAGCAACGTCCAAGTATGCAAACAGGAATTGCTTCAGTGACTTAACCGAAACGCTAGTGGAGTTACAGGAAAAGTTTCCAGGAGCTGAATTAATTCTTTTAGGAGATTTTAATGCGAGGTTAGGAGGGGAGAATATTTCTCTAACGAGGGGTCAACAATGTGGGGAGGAATTCCGCGAACGTCAACGAAAGAGCAAGGATAGTTTTATTAATGGGGAGGGCAGACAATTACTTGCTTTCTGCGATGCCTTCTCTTCAGAAATAATGAATGGCAAGTACGGTGAGGATCGAGAGGGAGAACTCACTTTCATAAATAAAAATGGAGGTAATGTAATAGATTTTATTTTAATAAGTCAGGGTTTAATTGGCAGAATTAGAAATTTATGGGTGCGGGATCGTATCGAGTCGCATCACTGTCCGGTTGCCCTGGAACTGAATAAAGAGACGGCCATGGTGGCGCTAGCACCTGAAGAGGGGCAAGGGTACGAAGGGAGATTCATTAGTAGATATATATGGAAACCGATAGAAAAAGAAGTATTTGTTGATAAATTAGAAAGAAGACTAGGGGAAAGGAACGCAGACACAGCGGAGGAACTAACGCATATAATAGCAACGGCTGTCGGGACAAAGAAAGTCCAAATGCATGGTGAGTTAAAACGATTCAATGGTTGGTACGACTAGCAATGCAGAGCTATAAAGAAACAAGCAGAGGAGGCTCTGTCAAAATTCAGAAGACATTAGGAATTTTTTTACAAAAAAGCGAAGGGAGTATAACAGCTCTTACGGCAAAAGAGAACTACGTGGCAAGACAAAATTACTCAGAAAATTAGTAATATTTTAACGCGGGGGGATAACGCTGAGATGTGGCAAGTAGTAAAACATTTAAGAGGCAACTGTCAGGCGCCCAACGATATTTCTCCCAGAAAATGGGCAATGCATTTTATGGGAATATTCGGGAAAGGTGAAAGGGAAGGAATTTTTATAAAGGAAGTGCAAATTTTGGGAAATCTTGAGATCCCAATACTGGACGAGGAAATATCAGCACGAGAAATAGCACAGGTGCTGAGGAGTCTGAAGGGAGGCAAGGCTCCAGGGTTGGATGGGCTGCCCCCGGTAGTTTTCAAAGCCGCAGCCAATGTTAATGACTTTGGTAGGAGTATGCTCCAGATATGTAACAGATTGTTTATTGAGGGGAAATACCATTTCTGTTGGGGAAAGTGCATTATTCATCCCATTTATAAAGGGAAGGGAACTATTGAAAATTCGGATAATTATAGGGGGGTTACTCTTTAGCCAATTATGGAGAAAATGTATTGTAGAGTGTTATATAGCCGGAAATAGGACTGGGAATCTAAATTTGGCAAATTTTCAAAATTTCAAATGGGTTTCACATAAGGACACAGTACCATAGATGCCGCTTTTATATTAGACAAATTAAGGACGAAGCAACTGTTAATTAAGCGGGGAAAGCTTCATTGTGCTTTAGTGGACATTAAGAAGCCATTTGACTCTATCAGTCAAAATGTATTATGGTACAAACTAGGCAGAAAGGTGTTATCAGGTAAATGGTTAGAGCATTGCAGGCAATGTATCAAAATGTCAAATTCTGTGTGAAGTACGACACAAACAGAGTGTCCGAGAGCTGCCGAAGCTATAGGGGAATGAGGCAGGGTTGTATTTTATCTCCCTTGTTATTTAATCTCTCTGTGGATGATATTACTGATACAATGATAGCAGAGAATATCCAAGCGCCAGTAGTAGCGGATTTGCAGATCCCAACACTTTTATACGCAGACGATTTAGTATTGTGCTGTACGACAGTAAACAGATTGCAACGAGGACTGACAAACTTAAGAATTATTGCGATGAATGGCTACTTACAGTTAATCTGAATAAGACTAAGGCAATGACTTTCAAAAAGGGTTGCGTTTATAGAAGGTAGGAGACTTGGACATATGCTGGACAGATCCTGGACAATGCTAAATCTTTTGTGTACCTAGGACTCACATTCACAATGAACGGAAAATGGACAAAACACATTGACATTACGAAACACAAGGCAAGGGTGAAAGCGAAGGAAGCTCTCCGGATACGCTACAGAATACCGAATATATCCATATCCTTAATGGAAGCTGTATACGGAGCGACAGTTAGATCCACGATGACATACGGAGGAAAAATATGGGGGTGGGAACAAACAAGGAATCTGGATCAAGTGAGGACCCAATTTTTGAAAGGAATTCTGGGTGTAGGGAGGGGTACGGCAAACTGCGGAATAATGAGGGAATTCGGGGCACATAGTGAAACGATAGAGTGCAAAATCACAGCAGTTAATTATTGGCTGAGAATCGTTCACGGAAACCAATCTCTAATTAGGGCAGTCTGCTACCGTGAACGTTGCGAATGGAAGGTAATTCGACGTGGGCATCAAAATTAAAGAAAGGGTTGGAAACCATTGGGATGGGAGACATTTGGAAGGCGGGCAGGAAAACAGGCAAAGTATTTGGAGAAAAATTAAAAACCGCCTCTGTGATATTGACAGACAGCAAATAATTGCGCAATGCACAGAGAAGGTGTCATTAGAAGTACAGCCTGGACTGAAATCGGAGTGGGTTATGGAGCAATACATCAAAGCAGGTACCAAACTCATTAGAGAGGAGCTCGCGTGGATTAGACTAGGAGCATGGAGGAGCACGAAAATTTCTGACGAGAATGGTACGAGAATCTGTCCCATTTGCGAGGAGGAAGAGTCGTGGACTCACATCTTGGTAAGACGTAGGGGTACGGAGGAATGGCGGGAAAAATATTTGCCGCGATTTTTTACTACTGCGAATGGAGGGATAGAAGCATGTTGGACGCTACTGGCAGACACGGAAAACATGGACGGGCTAGGTAAACTTATATTTAAGGCAAGACAGCTGAGATCGGAGGAGGCTGCCAATAGAGAAGGGGTATACATTATATATTATGTCATACATAGGTCACTGTTGTGCTAGGGTTGTATATATTATCTGTATAGATGTCTTTTAAGTGTAGTTATCTATTATAAGAGGCTGCATTTATGAAGGTGTACTCTGTGCTGTAAATTTAAATTGCTATATTTGAATATCTTTGTATTTTTATTTTCGGGTTCGCTCTTAATTCTTTATTGTTGTTTAAGAATGCTTTGGACTGTGTATTTCTTTTGTCTTTTTATTTTCGTGTTTACTCTAAATTCTTTGTTGTTTTTGTTTTAATATTGCTTGTAATGTGTATTACAAAAGCACGCACGGTCTGTGGACCCGTGCGATTGTTGAAATTCTATGTATGATATTGCTATGTCAATAAATACACTTATTCATTCATTCATTCATTCATTCATATATTATGTAAATATGTGTTATAGATTGTATATAATATAACTGTAGAAATCTGATTTTCGATTTTCTAACATTCCGAAAAATATTTAACGTAAAGCGGAGTTTAGTTTGATGTGGTTTTCTTGAAATTGCTCTTGTCACATATTTAGAAATAGCTGTTCGTAATGCTCTTCACAGTGACACATACAATACATGCACCCTTGGGCTAACTATTATCAAAGCTACAACTAAGATTTATTGAAATATTTTCTTCTTAACCTGCCATCAGTTTATCGTATGCTAACATCGAAGAAATCTATCTCCAAATTATCACCCTAAATTTTTAATGTGAGCTTAGTATACATATATGGAATTTTTGTGCAGTCATTTCTTAATCTTAAAGAATAAACAAGAATTACACACAGTCGCATACTCAGACACACACTGACAAACACACTCGCACACACATGGACACACAAACTCCCACACACACTAACACACTCGCACACACATTCTGACACACTCGCACACACACCCACATACACACACTGAAAACACACTGACACACAAAGTGGCACACACACTCACACAATCACACATACTCACACACAATGCACACACTCTGACAAACACACTCGCACGCACACCGACACACCCTCGCACACACACTCACACACAAACTCGCACACACACTAGCACGCACACTCGTACACAGAATCACACACACTCGCACACACACTCACATACACACACTGACACACAAAGTCGCACACACACTCACATACACGCACTGAAAACACACTGACACACAAAGTCCCACACACACTCATACACACTCGCACGTACACTGAAAACACTGACACACAAAGTCTCACACCACCCATACACATGCTCACACACACTTGCACACACACACTTGCACACACAAACACTCGCATACACAATGACACACACACTCGCACACACAGACACACAAACTCACATACACAGTGAGACACACTCTCATACACCCTGAAACGCACACTCGCATATACACTGACACACACTAACACACACACTCTCACAATCACTGACACACACACTTAAACACACCAGCACACACATTCGCGCACACAAACACACGCTCTCTCACACACACTGACACACACTCGCACACACACTTACACACAGTGATACACACACCGTCACACGCTGACACAAACACTCACACACACTGACACAAACTCGAATACACAGTGACACACTGACACACACACGCACTCGCACACACTCACACACACACACTCACACACACTGACATATATATTCACACTCATAGTGACACACACACACTCACACAAACAGTGACACACTCTCTGACACACACACTGACACATAACCATCCGCACACAGTGAAAAGTACACTCACACACACCCTCACACACACTGACACACACAGTGTCACACACATTAACACAAACAGACACACACACTCACACATGCACACACACTCAAATACACTCACAACCACCATGTCACACATACTCACACACACGTAAACACACTCACTGACACTTACACTGACATACACACTCACCAAAACTAGCACACACACTGACAAACACATTGACACATTAACACATACTGACACACACACTCACACATACAGTGAAAAACACGCTACACTACACGCTCACAAACAGTGACACACACACTCACACACACTGACACACACTGACACACTCACACACAGTGATACACACACCGTCACACGCTGACACAAACACTCACACACACTGACACAAACTCGAATACACAGTGACACACTGACACACACACTCACACACACTGACATATATAATCACGCTCATAGTGACACACACACTCACACATACAGTGACACACTCTCTGACACACACGCTGACACATAACCATCCGCACACAGTGAAAAGTGCACTCACACACACCCTCACACACACTGACACACACAGTGTCACATACATTAACACACACAGACACACACACTCACACATGCACACACACTCACATACACTCACAACCACCATGTCACACACACTCACACACACTGAAACATACTCACTGACACTTACACTGACACACACACTCACAAAAAGTAGCACACACACTGACAAACACATTAACACATACTGACACACACACTCACACATACAGTGAAAAACACGCTCAACTACACGCTCACACACAGTGACACACACACTGACACACATTGACACACACTGTCACACACAACCAAAACACTGATACACACTCTCACACACACTGAAACACACACTAACACATACAGTGACACACACTGACTCACACACTCTCACACACTCACACACACTCGCACACACAGTGACACACTGACAAACACCCACACACACTCACACACAATGACATACACTGACTCATACACTGAAACACATTCGAACACACTCTCACAGAAACACTCGCACACCCATTGACACACACTCAAACACACACTGAAACACACACTCATACACACGAACCGAAACGCACGCTCGCACAGACACTCATAAACACCTGAATATACACTCGCACAATCACTGACACACACTGAAACCCACTCACACACACGCACACACACTCATATACACACTGAAATAACTCGCACACACAACACTCACACACACTCGCACACTCACACACACTGACACACACTCGCACACACACCCACACACAACATCACAAACACACTCACACACACACTTACACACACCCTCACGCACACCCCAACACACGAACTGGAAAACACATTCGCACACAGACACACACACTGACATACACGCTCATATACACACTGACAATCACACTGTAACACACATTCGCGCACACACTGACACACACACTCGCGCACACACAATAAAACACACTTGCAAAATCACAGACAAACAACCATGTACTCACACACACACACACACACTGACGCGCACACTCTCACACACGTCGCACACACACTAACACAAACACTCGCACACTCACTGACACCACAATCACACACACATTGAAACACGCTCACTGTGACACACACTGACACATAAACTCGCACACACTGATACACACACTCACATAAACTAAGACACACTCTCGCAGGCACAAGGACACACACTCACACAATCACACACACGCACTCACACACACTGACACACACTCGCAAACATACTCGAACACACACACATGTACATACACTGACACACACACTGATGCACATACTCGGATACACACACACCCGCACATACAGTGACACACACTGAAACACAAACTCACATACGCAGTCACACTGCATCACACACTCGTACTCACATTCGCACACACAGTGACATAACTACTGACACACTCAATTACACGCTCACACACACTCACACATACAATGACAAACTCGCAAACACACACTGATATATACACACCCACACACACACTGACACACAAACTCACACACACTGTCACATAAACACATCCAAACTGACACACTGACACTTTCACTGACACACACACATTGACACATACACTCACACCCACATTAACATACTGACCCAAACACTCCCACACACACTCGCACAGATTGTGAGACACACACTGTCACACACACTTAAACATCCACTAACACACATTGACACGCACACTCACAAACAACCTCACACACAGTGACACACCGACACACGCACACACACTGACAACACACCGACACTCACACCTGCACACACAGTGGCACACACACTGACACAATTACTCACACATACACTAACTTACACACACAGTGACACACACACTGACACACAATCACACATATAGTGACACACTCACTGAAACAAACACTGACACATACACAAACACATAAGTTACCGACACACTCACACACACTGCCACTGACACACATGCTCACACACAGTGACACACACACTCACACACACTTACACAAACTCACACCCACACTGTCGCATACACTGACACACACTCACCCACACTGGCACACACACTGACACGCACACATTCACACAAACTGACACACACAGACACATACTGACACTTTTACTGACACACAGTCACACACAATCACACATATATTGACACACTCACTGAAACAGACACTGACGCATACACAAACACATAGGTGACCCATACACTCACACACAAGGCCACTGACACACATGCTCACAAACAGTGACACACACTGACACACACACACTCACACACTTACACAAACTCACACCCACACTGTCGCATACACTGACACACATTGACACTCACACTCACAAACAACCTCATATACACTGACACACACACTGACATACACACTCACCCACACTGCCACACACTGACACACCCATTCACACAAACTGACTCACACAGACGCATACTGACATTTATACTGACACATACAGTCACACACACTCGCACACACACTCACACACACCCTCATACACAAAGTTAAACACACACTGGCACACACAGACACACACAGTCACACACACTAATACACACAGTGATACACACACTCAAAAACACATTAGCGCATACACTCACACAATCACTGACATACACACTCAAACACACACGCACACACACTGAAACAAACTCTCGCACACACAGTGGCACACACACATTCACACACAGACTCACACACACACTCCCATTCACAATGATAAACACAGTCACAAACAATTGCACATACACTGACACACACACTCTCACACTGTCGAACAATGATACACTCACTCGCACACACAGTGACACGCACACTCACTAAGAGACTAGCACACACACGCATACACAGTGACAGACACATTCGAACACACTCTCGCACACATGCACATACACTGACATTCACTCAAACACGCTGACACACACAGACACACTCACACACACGTTCACACACACACACTCACTCGCACACACACTTACACACACTCACACACAGTGACACACACTGACACAGGCAGAGACACACTCACACATACACTCACATACACTCGTACACACAGTGACACACACTGATTCACACTCACACACCCACTCACTCACTGACAAAATACTCACATTCACTGACATACACACAGACATACACACTCACACACACCGACACTCACACCCGCACATACAGTGACACACAAGTTGACACACCACTCACAAGCCTGACACAAACACTCAAACACACACTTACACACAATGACACACGCTCTGACACACACTACACACACACTAAAACACACACTTGCACACTCATAGACACAAAAAATCACACACACTCGCACACACTCTGAGGCACACATTCGCACCACACTCAAACACACTGACACACACACTGAAACCAACAGATTAACACACACTCGCACACACGTCACACACGCTCTAACTCACACACTCGCACAATTTGATACACACACTCGCACACACACAGGCACATACACTCGCACACACGTCACACACGCTCTAACTCACACACTCGCACAATTTGATACACACACTCGCACACACACAGGCACATACACTCGCACACATACTCAAACACACTGACACACACATGAGCACACCCAGCGGCACACACAAGCACAAACTCACACACACTGACACACACACACTGACCCACACACTCCCACGCACACACACTGACACATACACTCCCACGCACACACACTGACACACATACACACACTGACAGTTCTACTGACACACACACTTACACACACAGTAACATTTATCCTCAAACACACACACTCCCACACACAGTGAGACACACTGACACACTAACTGACAAAACACTCACACACACTGACAAACTCACTCACACACACTGACACACACTCACACACAGGGACCGACACACTAACACAAACACATTGGCACACCCTAGCAAACACTGACACACACACTGCCACACACACTAGCATTCACATTGACTCACTGACACACACGCTCTCACACAAACGCACCCACAAACACAGATTCACACACTCACACACGCCCTCACACACACTCATTAACACATTGAAACACACACTCGCATATACACTGACACACTTATTGGAAACACACTAACACACACACTCGCACAATCACTGACAACCGCACTGAAATACACATTAACAAACATACTCACACAAACACACACAGTGACACACACACTTATATACACACTGAAACCAACACACTCACACACTCGCACACACACGTCGCACACACTCTAACTCACACACGCGCACACTCACTGTGACACACACATTGACACACACACGCACACACTGTAAAACACACTCGCTCACCCTGACACATACACTCGCACATACTCTCAAACACACTCACATATACACTGGAAGATAAACTCGTACACACTCTAAGTTACACACCCGCTCACACAGTGACACACACTGAAACACAGACTAACACACCCAGTGGCACACACACTGACACATACGCTAGCACACACACTCGCATACAAAGTGACACACTCTGGCACACAATCGCACACACAGTCACTCCTTCACACACTGATTTGCACAAACACTGACACCCACACTCACACAGACACACACTCACTTAAAGTCGATCTCACACTCAGAAACACTTACACGCACACTCGCACACACAGTGACACTTACCGACACACACGCTCACACACACACTCACGCTCACTGACACACATACTTGCCTTCACAGTCGCACACACTGTGGCACATACACTGACACACAAACTCACAAGCACTGACCCACTCACTCATACACACTCAAACACCCACTGAAACACGCACTGACACACACTCACAGACACTGACACAAACACTCCTACACACACAATGAGAAATAAACTCACACACACACTCGCACAAACAATGACACACAAACACACACACTGACACAGACTCACACACAGTGACAGACACATTCAAACAGACACTGACACACACTGACACACATACCTACACACACACTCACACACACTGTCCCACACTCACACAGTGACACACACACTCACACACACTCATACACACTCACACACAGTGACACACACTCTCAGACACACTGTCGCACACACACTCACACACAGTGCTACACACACTCACACAGTGCTACACACATTCACACACCCTCACACACTGACTCATACACTCAAAATCTTACACACACACTGGCTCACACTGACACACACTCACACAATCTCACACACAATCACACACACTGACACACACACTTGTACACACACCGACACACTGACACATTAATTCACACTTATACACAATCTCATACACACAGTGACTCACAGAGTGACACACACACTGACACACTCACTGACAAACACAGTCACTCACACGCAAACACACACTCACACACAGTGACGAAAACACTCACAAATTCACAAATATATTGACACAGTCAATGACACAAACACACACAGTGACACACACATTCATACACACTGACACACACATTGACGCACACACTCACACACATTGATACATACACTGATTCACACGCCCCTACACACATTTACACACCCTCCCTCACACACACTAACACACACTGACACACTGAAAAAACACTCAAAAACATTCGCACTCACATGTAGAACACACACTAAAAACACACACTAGCACACACACTGACACACACTCTCACACACAGTCACACACCTTCACACACACTCGCTCACACACTCGCACACACACTCGCATACATAGTGACGCACACACTCACACACCTTCACACACACACACTGAATCACACTCACACATTCGCACGCACACTCACACACTCTCACAAACACCTTTACAAACAAACTGATACAAACATTCGCACACACAGTTCTCATACTCACACACATTCACACACACATACACACAATGACTTACACACTCACACCACTCGCACACGCAATCACACACACCTTCACACACAAAATGATACAAATATTCGCACACACACACTCACACTCACACACACACACTCATACGCACTGACTTACACAACTGAAACACACATTCACACACATACTTGAACACACGCTCACACACAGTGACACACACACTGATACACACACTGAAACAAACACTCTCACTTACACTCGAGCACACTAACACACACACACACTCGCTGACTCACTGTCACACACACTCGGTAACTATACACACATAGACACACATACTCACACACAGTGACACACACACTGACAGACACAATCACTCACACACACAATAACTCCTCACACATACTCACACACACAGTAATACACACACTGACACAATCACTCACTCACACACTAACTCACAAACACAAAACTACACACACTGACACACCTCATACACACAGTGACTACAAACACACTCATACACATACTCACATACACTAACACATACTGTAACACAGTCACTGAAACACACAGTGAAACATACACACTCACACACAGAGACACACGCACTCACACACACACCCACACACACACTCACACAAAGTGACACACACATTGACACTCACTCTCACACACTGAAACACACACTGACACACAATCTCGCATATACAGTGACACACACTCACACACAATCACATACACACCAACAAATACACTCGTACACACAGTGACACTCTGACACACACACTCACACACACTTACATACACACTGAAACACACTCCCACACATGCTGTCACACACATGCTCTCACGCACTTTGACACACACAGACACACTCACACAAACTGAAACACACATACAGTGACACTCACACCCATAGACACACTTACACACAGTGAAACGCACGCCCACAAAATCACAGACACACACACTAACACACACTCATATACACTCACACACACTCGCACAAACTCACACACACTGACACACACAATCACACACACTGACACACACACTCGCACATACACTCGCACGAGCAATAGCAAACACAATCACACACACACTCACATAAACACTGTCACATACACTAAAACACACTCGCCATACACTGACACATACACCACTCACACTTGCACACACACAGTGACACTAACTCTCTCACACAAACTGACACACACACTCGCACACACACTCACACACACTTACAGACACTCGCAGAAACTCTTACACACAAAACTTAGACACTCGCACACACTCACACATACACTGACACATACACGCACACACAAACTCCCACACAAACTCACACACACCCTCACACACACACCTTCACACACAGACTGAAATACACATTCGCACACACAGACACACACTGACACACACAGTGAAATACACACTGACACACACAGTGAAATACACACTGCCCCACACACACGCGCACACTCACTAACATACACACTCGCACAATCAATGACGTTCACACCGACACACACTCGCGCACACACTGACACACACTCGCACAAACACTCATACTTACTGACACACACACTAACACACATTGACACGCACACTGAAACACACGTTCGCACACACACTGACACATACACTCGCACACACATCAAACACACTGACACAAACAATTTAAGACACATTCACTCACACACTCACACTGACACAAACACTCGCGCACACAGTAGCACACACACTCACACACATACTCGCACACACTCGCACACACACTCACACACACTCGCATACACAGTGTCACACACGATCGCACACACTCGCACACACTTACACGTACTCTCACACACAGTGACACACACACTCACACACACTTATATACTGACACACACTGACACACTCTAACACTCACTCACACCGAGACACTCACACACAGTGACATACACTGACACACATACTCTCACATACACTGAGACACACACAGTGTCACACACACACTCACAGACATATTCCCATACCCTGACACACAAACTCACACACACTGACACACGTCCTGACACTAACACTCACCCACACTGACATACACACTAACACACACTCACACACACACTCGAACACTTATTGAGACTCACACTGTCAAACACACTGACAAACACTTACACACTCTCACACACTGACACACACACTCACACACAACCTCACACACACTGACATACACTGACACACACTCACACACTGACACACACTCCCACACACAGTCACACACATTCACACACACAATGACACACACTGACACAATCACTCATATACACTCACACACTCTGACACATACACTCACACACAGTGAAACACACACTCACACATACCGTGACACATTCACTGAAACACACACTGACACATACACACTCACACATTGTGTTATACACACTTACACACACACTCACACACAGTGACACACACTCACACACACTGACACACACAACCTCACACACACACTCACACACACTCCCACACACACTCACTCACACTGACCCTTTTACTGCCACATACATTCACACAGTGACATCCACACTCACACACACTGACACACACTCCCTCACACACTCGCACACACATTCGGACTGACGCTGACACACACACTGACACACCCACTGACACACACTAACACACACACATTCATACACACTGACAAGCACACTCACACACAATCTTACTCACACAGTAACACGCACTGACTCATACACTCACACACACTCACACACAACCTTACTCACACAGTAACACGCACTGGTTCACACACTGACACACACACACTCGCACGCACAGTAACACACACTGGCGCAGTCACACACACACAGTAGCACACAAACACTCACATACTCTGACACACTCACAGATACACACATTGACACACACACCCACATACACAGTGACACCTACACAGACACACACTCACACACACTCACCCACACTGTCGCACACACATTGACTCATACACTCACACACACTAACACAAACACTGACACATACTGATACTTATACTGATACACACACACTCACTCACACAATGACACACACACTCACCTACACACTCACACACACTGACACACACACACTCATACACACACTCGCACACACAGTGACACACACCCTCGCACACACTCACACATTCAGTGACACACACCCTGACACACACTCTCACACACACTCAAACACACACTCTCACTCGCACACACAGTGACACACACTGACACACACAAACACTCGCACACATGCTTGCACACACAGTGACACACACACACTCACACATACGCTCGCACACACACTCGTACACACACTCGCACACACAGTTGCACACACACTCACACATAAGCTCTCACATACACTCGCGCACACTTGCACACACAGTGACACAATGGGAGACCTTTCTATAAAGGTGCCTTTTTTTTCATTCAGTGGTTCTCAAAGCGTATACATGTGTTAGAATCTCTGTCGCAGTATTTGTGTGAAATATATTTTTATTATGGAGCTAATGATTTCTGACGTGTTCCATGTTATATGTTAAAAGTTTTCAATATGTACGCTGTTGTAAAATTGAAATCCGTTTTCAAAT
Source organism: Hymenopus coronatus (assembly GCA_030762935.1). Lineage (NCBI taxonomy): Eukaryota > Metazoa > Arthropoda > Insecta > Mantodea > Hymenopodidae > Hymenopus > Hymenopus coronatus. Next base: position 152,599,385 of record CM060898.1, on the reverse strand, counting down.
TTTTGTTTATGCTTGTTGAAACAAAAACCACCACATATCATCCGTCTTTTAGAAAGCTTAGCTATCACTTTAGCATATTGCATTTTTATGTTCCCCATGTATAAGGTAATAATATTGTAATAATGTTTATCTCGACCAATATGAATTAGATACAAATATAAGTTTTCGTTGCAGCTCCTCAGGTACAGAAAGTAATGTGAATGTGCCACATGACATTTTGTAAACTTTCTTTTGTTTTTGCTGAAGCATGCAGCCGCACTTGGTAGTAATTTATATAAAAATATTTTGTTCTAAATCTTTCATATTACTGATATAAATACTCCATGGCATTTTCATGTTTTTTTGTTGTTTTTTTTTTTTTGAGAAATAACTTTTATTGTGTTCATATCCATGTACAAGAGTTTTGTAAAGTAATTTCTCTAGTACCTATGTTCAATGTAGCTAGAAAAAGATTGTGTTCCTCCCGAAAGTTGTATATCTACTGAGATTTCACCGGAACACCGGAAGCACAAGATTCTTAGACCTCTGGGTACGAAAAGGAAAGGATGTGTGTGTTTGTAACATTGGTCAGCATAACTCAAAATCGAACATCCCTTAAATACCTAACTTGGTATCTAGCTTCAATAATTACCAAAGATGCGACACGAAAATTTTCATACAAATCCCGCAGTTCAACTAAACTTTACACCGACCATTTTTCGAAATGTTCGATTTTCTAAAAATGGATTTAATAGTTTTTATTAAAATACCGTATTTTGATATACACATGGCAAATAAAATGTAGGCTCTGAAATTCTGGGAAGTAGCTGTGAAGACCTCTTCACCCTCAATGACTTTTACATAATTGGTAACCCGCAAGAAATATACTAACATTTACTACACAAAAAACACAGAGTTCATTAAATAACATAATTTATGTCATAGGTATACATTTCTTGTACAACTAACTATTTCGGAGATATTCCGTGTTAAAACAGGAAGGTCTCCCTCGTTTCATCTCTATTTTGTTGTACTCCTGGCCAAGGAAAGAGAATCGCATTTCAGTAAGGAAGTTAGAGACCGAGCATTTTTAGTTATGCTTATCTTGTTAGCGAGCTTTAGATAAAAGAGTAAGAATTGCTAGAACAGCAGAAAATTTTCTTACGTCCATCAAAACCAATTGGCCTGTTCAATGGTCTTCAGCAGTTTCTTATATTCTCCTGAACGCACCCAAAAATCTTCCCTCGACTGCTTCGTGGTCGAATAGTCAGCGAACTGACTTCTGGACCAGGGTTCGATTCTCGGCTGTGACGGAAACGTTTTTGCTCGTAATATCAATATAAATGTATTAACGTGTGTATGTGGTACGCTACCAATATTACTTCAATATCAATCCGTAATAAATTTAATTTTTTGTAATCCATTCCACGTAAATATTACTGGTTCTATAATTTTAACAGGAGTTTTACTTAAGTAGAAAAATATGTGTTAATTTAAATTGAACTTTATTTGTAAAAGCTTTTTAACCTCTGTGGTTCTCAGCGTCCCATTTTATATTAGGCCAGAGAGACTGTTTAGCGGCGTACCGCTGTTCTTTTATATGCTTTTAACGGCTTTACTTCCCTTTCTAAGGAATTCATCCTAGAGTGCATTGCTTGAAGTCACGACCTTGTGTAGCATGGTACCCTTAGAGCTCAGAGGACGATAGGACAGAAATTATTACGGTCGTTTGCTTATTTTCGTTAGTGTCCAACTTTTGCTACTTAAAGCACTTCAGGGGATGACACTAATTACACAAGGAACGAAGATGGAGCTCCGGTGGATGCGATGGAAACCACAGAACCGCTTCTTTGCATGGCCAGCAGTTGTCAATTTCCATATCAGAAAAGTAATAAGTATTTTAAAACTGAAACCAATAACAAGGAATACCTCGCAAATGGTCAACTCAGCGAAAAAAGTGTAATTTACATAAATTACGTATTTTGAAAACCTTAGTATTTTCTCATACAGGAGTTTATATACTCCTGGTCATGCAAAGAAATTGATTTCAGCCACATAGCAACCAGATTTTAAAAGATTTGACTTTTGGTTTAGCCTAATTTCCGTTCAACTTATAAAGAAGCAACAATAAGACCACTACTGAAAATGCTTATCTCGATTAGTATGAAGTAGATAGGAAAATAAGCATTTTAAGTATAATGTGTTACAGAGATACAGAGAAAGTCATGTGAATGGAACACATCAAAGACGGAATTTAAATGCAAACAGCTGCTAAAAGATTTGATATCTGTTTAGCCGGCTGTATTGCACCCAGAACAAACCATTTCTGCTAATACTTATCGCGATTAGCTCGAGTTAGATAGAAGGATACACATTAGTTTGTTGCAAGAAAGTCATTTGAACGAAACATTATATATTATAATAATCGTTTGTTGAAGAATGGTCATGTGTAAGTAATACTAATCCTGCGGCTACCAATCCCACATCCGACCTCACGCCCAATTAAATATGGCAGAGCTGGGCGATCATCGAACCGATGCGGGGAGGTGATGTAGCCAGCATCACGCATCCCTAGCCGGAGTATTGGCAATCATGTCCAGGATGGCTGCTTATCGCAGCTCCTCATTTTCTTCACATGTTGAGTGGGCAACAGTCCTGTGCCAGGGACTTAAACTCTGCAGTTCGATGTGTGGGATCCAACACTGCTTTTAACCATTGTGCAATTAGCACAAGCAGTTTACATTTTAGTAATATTATTTCTTCAGCTTGTTCTTCTTCTTTCTCTTATAAACAAGAGTGGCCTAATTATTAGACTAAAGCTTTGAAAAACTTATTTATTTACTTTAAATTAATCCACTAACTCTAAAATGTGAGTATGTATGGCTCAAAAATTTGAGGCTATACTTTGTTGGCAATTAACACTTTTATTTTAGTCTATCTTCAAACATAGTATTACACTATTTTGCAATATCCGCATCAAGAAGTGCCTCAATAAATTGGTTTTAGTTGGAATGTGCCTCTTCTTCACAATGGACCACAAATTCAAGTTCGGCTTCATAACAGAATTATTTGCTGGCTATGGAAAGATCTAAATGACATAAGTATTGTATTATTTTCTTGGCTTTGTGATCCATCATGGATCATCTCCGAGCCAAACTCTTGTCTGAGGTAAAACTCAGTTTGAGGACCTAACAGTTACTGATGTTGCCTCATGTTTAAGGACCTTACAGTTACTGATGTTGCCTCATGTTTGAGGACCTTACAGTTACTGATGTTGCTTCAAGTTTGAGGATCTTACAGTTACTGATGTTGCCTCATGTTTGAGGACCTTACATTTACTAATGTTGCCTCAGGTTTGAGGACCTAACAGTTACTGATATTGCCCCATGTTTCAGGACTTTACAGTTACTGATGTTGCCTCATGTTTGAGGACCTTACAGTTACTAATGTTGCCTCATGTTTAAGGACCTTACTGTTACTGATGTTGCCTCATGTTTAAGGACCTTACAGTTACTAATGTTGCCTCATGTTTGAGGACCTTACAGTTACTAATGTTGCCTTCTGTTTGAGGATCTTACAGTTACTGATGTTGCCTCATATTTGAGGACCTTGCAGTTACTAATGTTGCCTCATGTTTGAGGACCTTACAGTTACTAATGTTGCCTTCTGTTTGAGGATCTTACAGTTACTGATGTTGCCTCATATTTGAGGACCTTACAGTTACTAATGTTGCCTCATGTTTGAGGACCTTACAGTTACTAATGTTGCCTCAAGTTTAAGGACCTTAATGTTACTGATGTTGCCTCATGTTTGAGGACCTTACTGTTACTGATGTTGCCTCATGTTTAAGGACCTTACAGTTACTAATGTTGCCTCATGTTTGAGGACCTTACAGTTACTAATGTTGCCTTCTGTTTGAGGATCTTACAGTTACTGATGTTGCCTCATATTTGAGGACCTTGCAGTTACTAATGTTGCCTCATGTTTAAGGACCTTACACTTACTGATGTTACCTCATGTTTGAGGATATTACAGTTAATAATGTTGCCTCATGTATGAGGACCTTACAGTTACTGATAATGTCTCATGTTTGAGGACCTTACAGTTACTCATGTTGCCTCATGCTTGAAGACCGTACAGTTACTGATGTTGCCTCATGTTTGAGGACGTTATAGTTACTCATGTTGCCTCATGTATGAGGACCTTACAGTTACTAATGTTGCCTCATGTTTGAGGATCTTACAGTTACTGATGTTGCCTCATGTTTGAGGACCTTATAGTTACTCATGTTGCCTCATGTTTGAGGACCTTGCAGTTACTAATGTTGCCTCATGTTTAAGGACCTTACAGTTACTGATGTTACCTCATGTTTGAGGATCTTACAGTTAATGATTTTGCCTCATGTATGACAACCTTACAGTTACTGATAATGTCTCATGTTTGAGGACCTTACAGTCACTCATGCTGCCTCATGCTTGAAGACCGTACAGTAACAGACGTTGCCTCACGTTTGAGGACCTTATAGTTAATCATGTTTGAAGACCGTACGGTTACTGACGTTGCCTCATGTTTAAGGACCTTATAGTTACTGATGTTGAATAATGTTTGAAGACTTTATAGTTACTGATGTTGCCTTGTGGTTGAAAGTCCTTATAGTTACTGTTGATGCTTTATGTTTGACAGACTTTATAATTACAGCTGTTTCCGTATGTTTGAAAGACTTTATAGTTGCTGATGTTGCCTTATGGTTGAGAGACCTTATAGTTACTGATGATGCGTCATTATTGAGGACCTTATAGTTACTGAAGTTGCCTCACGTTTAATGACCTTATAGTTATTAATGTTGGATCATTTCTCTAGACCAGATAGTTATTAATGTTACCGCATATTTGAATATCTTAAAGTTACTGATGTAGCTTCATGTTTGACAAAACTTATAGCTATAAATGTTGCCTAATGTTTGAGGACCTTTCAATTATACATGTTTGACGGAGCTTACAGTTACTGATTTTACCTCATGTTTATGGACTTTACAGTTAATAATGTTGCCTCATGTTTGAGGACCTAATAGATACTAAAGTTGACTCAAGTTTAAGGTCCTAAGAATTACTGACGTTGCCTCATGTTTGAGGACCTTATAGTTACCAATGTTGCCTCATCTTTGTCAGACCTTACAGTTCCTGATGTTGCCTCATGTTTGAGGACCTTACAGTTACTGATGTTGTAGGAACTTACAGTTCCTGATGTTGCCTACTGTTCAACGACCTTATAGTTACTAATGTTGCCTCATGTTTGAGCACCTTACAGTTACTGATGTTATACCATGTTTAAGGACTTTACAGTTACTAATGTTGCCTCATGTTTGAGGACCTTATAGATACTAATGTTGGTTCATGCTTCAGGACCTTAGAGTTACTGACGTTACCTCATATGTGAGCATTTATAATTAATAAGGTTGCCTTATATTTGAAAGACCTTATAGCTAGAGAGGTGTCCCCATGTTTGACAGACCTTATTGTTACTTATGTTGCTTCATTTTCGAGGACCTTACAGTTACTGATGTTGCCTCATGTTTGACAGACCTTATGGTTACTATTGTTGCCTCACGATTGACTACCTTATAGTTACTAATAATGCCTCATGTATGGCAGATCTAATAGTTACTGATGTTGCCTCATGATTGAGGACCTTATAGTTACTAATGTTGACACATGTTTGAGCGACCCTATAGTTACTGATGTTGCCTCAAGATTGAGCACCTTACAGTTACTGATGTTACCTCATTTTTGACGGACCTTATAATTACTGATGTTGCACAATGATGGAGGACCTTATAGTTATTAATGTTTTCTCATGTTTGAGAGACCTTATAGTTACTGATGTTGCCACATGATTGCGGACCTTATAGTTACTATGTTGCCTCATGTTTGACTGACTTATAGTTACTGATGTTGCCTCATGATTGAGGACCCTATAGTTATTAATGTTGCCTCATGTTTGACACAGCTTATAGTTACTGATGTTGCCTCATGATTGAGGACCTTATAGTTATTAATGTTGCCTCATGTTTGACACAGCTTATAGCTACTGATGTTGCCTCACGATTGAGGACCTTATAGTTACTGATGTTGCCTCATGATTGAGGACCTTATAGTTACCAATGTTGTTTCATGTTTGATAGACCTTATAGTTACTGATGTTGCCTCATGATAGAGGACCTTATAGTTACTTATGTTGCCTCATGTTTGACAGAGCTTTTAGCTACTGATGTTGCCTCAAGATTGAGGGCCTTATAGTTACTGATGTTGCCTCATGACTGCGGACCTTATAGTTACCTATGTTACCTCATGTTTGACAGACCTTATAGCTACTGATGTTGCCTCATGATTGAGGACCTTATGGTTACTGATGTTGCCTCATGACTGAGGACCTTATAGTTATTTATGTTACCGAATGTTTGACTGATCTTACATTTACTGATGTTGCCTCATGTTAGAAGACCTTATAATTACTGATGTTGCCTAATGTTTGACCGAGCTTATATTTAATGATGTTGCCTCATGATAGACGACCTTAGAGTTACTTATGTTACCTTATGTTTGACAGATCTTATAGTTACTTACGTTGCCTCATAATTGAGAACCTTATAGTTACTGATGTTGAATAATATTTGAAGACTTTATAGTTACTGATGTTGCCTTATGGTTGACAGTCCTTATAGTTACTGATGATGCTTTAAGTTTGACAGACTTTGTAGTTACTTCTGTTGCCTTATGTTTGACAGGCTTTATAGTTACTGATTTGGCTTATGGTTGACAGCCCTTATAGTTACTGATGATGCCTCATTTTTGAGGACCTTATAGTTACTGATGTTGCCCCACGTTTAAGGAACTTATAGTTACTAATGGTGCAACATTTTTCTAGACCTGATAGTTACTAACGTTGCCACATGTGTGAATATCTAAAAGTTACTGATGTAGCTTCATGTTTGACAAATCTTGTAGTTACAAATGTTGCATCATGTTTGACTGACCTTACAGTTACTGATTTTACCTCATATTTAAGGACTTTACAGCTATTAATGTTGCCTCATGTTGGAGGACATAATAGATACTAAATTGCCCCAGGTTTAAGGACCTTAGAGTTACTGACGTACACTCATGTTTGAGGACCTTATAGTTACTAATGTTGCCTCATGTTTGTCAGATCTTACAGTTCCTGATGATGCCTCATGTTGTAGGATCTTACAGCTACTGATGTTGCCTAATGTTCAACGACCTTATAGTTATTAATGTTGCCTCATGTTTGAGCTCCATACAGTTACTGATGTTACCTCATGTTTAAGAACTTTACAGTTATTAATGTTGCCTCATGTTTGAGGACCTTATAGTTCCTTATGTTACCTCATATTAGAGAGATCTTGTAGCTACTGATGTTGCTCCATGATGGCCGACCTTAAAGTTACTGATGTTGCCTCATGATTGAGGACCTTAGAGTTACTAAGGTTGCCTCATGTTTGACTGACCCTATAGATACTGATGTTGCCTCAAAATTGAGGACCTTGCAGATACTGATTTTACCTCATTTTTGACGGACCTTATAATTACTGATGTTGCCTCATGATTGAGTACCTAATAGTTATTAATGTTTTCTCATGCTTGATAGACCTTATAATTACTGATGTTGCCACATGATTGAGGACCTTGTAGTTACTAATGTTGCCTCATGTTTGACCGAGCTTATAGTACTGATGTCGCCTCATGTATGAGGACCTAATAGTTATTAATGTTGCCTCATGTTTGACAAGCTTATAGCTACTGATGCTGCCTAATGACTGAGGACCTTATAGTTACTTATGTTACCCCGAGTTTGGCAGAGCTTATAGTTACTGATGTTGCCTCATGTATGAGGACCTTATAGTTAATTATGCTACTTCGAGTTTGGCAGAGCTTATAGCTACTGATGTTGCCTCATGACTGAAGACCTTATAGTTACTTATGTTACCTCGAGTTTGGCAGAGCTTATAGCTACTAATGTTGCCTCATGTATGAGGACCTTGTAGTTACTAATATTGCCTCATGTTTGACCGACCTTATAGTACTAAAGTCACCTCCTGTATGAGGACCTTATAGTCATTAATGTTGCCTCATGTTTGACACAGCTTATAGTTACTGATGTAGCCTCATGATTGAGAACCTTACAGTTGCTTCAGGTTTGACAGACCTTATAGTTACTTCTGCTGCCTCATGATAGAGGACCTTTAGTTACTGATGTTGCCTCATGTTTGACAGAGCTTATAGCTACTGATGTTGCCTGATGATTCAGGACCTTATAGTTACTGATGTTGCCTCATGACTGAGCACCTTATAGTTACTTATGTTACCTCGAGTTTGTCAGAGCTTATAGCTACTGATGTTGCCTCATGATTGAGGACCTTATAGTTACTGATGTTGCCTCATGACTGAGGACCTTACAGTTACGTATGTTACCTCATGTTTGACAGAGTTGATAGCTACTGATGTTGCCTCATGAATGAGGACTTTATAATTACTGATGTTGCCTCATGATTGAGGACCTTATAGTTACTGATGTTGCCCCATGATTGAGGACCTTATAGTTACTGATGTTGCCTCATGTTTGACAGAGCTTATATTTACTGATGTTGCCTCATGATAGAGAACCTTAGAGTTACTTATGTTACCTTATGTTTGACAAATCTTATAGTTACTGACGTTGCCTTATGATTGAGGCCCTTATAGTTATTAATGTTGGTTCATGTTTGTCAGACCTTACAGTTACTAATGTTACCTCTTTTTTGAAAACCTTACATTTACTGATGTTGCCTCATTTTTGATGACCTTGTAACTACCGATGCCTGCTCATGTTGGACAGACATGCTGCTCCTGGCCATCCGTTTTGTACGGTGTTGCACTCAGTGACGTTGTAGCTCTTCTTCTGGTGTCCTCCTTTCACACTGCTGTTCTCGTCACTGACTGCAAATGTGGATTCATCTCACCAGCACATCTTTAAAGAGAAACCTATACAGTAGCTATGGGTCAGCAATATAAGAATAACTTATCCTAAATAATACCTAAAATTATGACGGTATGAGCCTATTTATCAAATTAAATTATCGTTGTGTGAAATTTTAACAGAATAAGCACATTAGTTCTGTCACCAGAAGACCAATCTTTGCCCAGTCGACCTTCGTTTTTGCCATACCTGATTGAGCTCTCCTTTTTTTCTGGGTCCCCAAAGCGCCATCGAACAGGGTTCTCCTGACACTTCTATGCCTCTAGCTACTAAAATATCCCATTATTTTTCTTACACCTCTAGGGTACAACATTTCCCGCTTCACTAATCCTCATATATCTTGTTGTTTAATTCTGCTTACTGACTTTTGTGATATTTTGAGTCTGTGTGCTATTGCTTCTGTCCTTTTGCAATTAGTGTCCTCGTGATACCAATTTCCCTTAATGATAAATCACTTTTCCTCCCCAGCTCTATATTCGTTTAACGTTAATTCTCAAAGAGGTTCTACTCCTTCACTATGTGCATACAGCTTTAAATGCTATAGTATATTATAGAAGAACCCTGTTAACAAATTAAAGCCAAGCATTCTGAAGAGGGACCTTTAAAATATCCATTAATTTTGCCAGGGCAGTTTTTAAATATTCACAATAACTTAAATAAATATTCTTACAGTATCTGACAATCAACTCAGCAGTTATACCAACATTGCTACAATAAATCCCACAAATCATTATAAAATATGTTTGAATGATTCTGACATATTCTTCAATCATTTTACTTTCTCTAGACGTACTATGTACATAGTGTATACAGAAGGTACTGCATTCCACCCAAAATTAGATACCGAGATTTCATGGAAATGCAATTTTTGGGTCTCCCTGAATCCAAAGAAGAGGTCATTAAGTTTGGTGTCTTCCAAAGATGTGACACGAATATTTTCAAGAAAATCCCTCCACCCCAACTACTCTTTACTTGGTATTATTGTTTTCGAAATGTTTTTCTTAAAAATGGCTCTAACGATTTTGATTAAAATACTGTGTATTAAAGATGTTTACCTGACAAATAAAATGGATGTCTTGAATTTTTTGGGAATAGCATCTGAAGACTTCTTTATTCTGGATGAATTTTACGGAATTTTACATAACTGTTAAACTGTAAGATATAGACAAAAACTTAGCACAGAAAACATGTAGAACACGTTAAAACTCAGAATTTATGTTATATACATTTTATCGTGGAGTTGATCAGTTTTTAGTTATCCCTAAATTTTGGATTCAGATTTGAGAAACTTATACTTTTCTTATACAGGAATTTGTCAACTCCTGTCCATACAGACTTAAGTTACATAGCAACCAGCTTTTGATTACCACTTTAATCTATGGTACTCCCTTATTTCACTTCTACTTATAAGGAAGTAGGTAATAAAACTATTTCTGCTAATTTCTTCTCGATTAGCATGAAGTAAATAGTAGCACAAGCTTTTCAACAATAATTTGTTGCAGGGATGTAGAGAAAGTCATGTAAATGGAACAGATTAGATTTTTAAAATCAATGTTGTCACTAATTCTGAATAATGCTGAAATAGGTCAATGTTTATGAGTGAAATTCTGCTCAGTCTAATGATTTGGCCCCCTCTATAGGTTATAAGCCTACTTTTCTTCAAGCTTGACCCCGGAGAGTCTCTGCAGATCTTCTCCTCAGTCTACATATCTCAAAATAAGACACATTCTCTTCTTATTCGGATGTGTCTATGTTCCATTTAATTTTATTATCGTCTGGTGTATTAAGTTACCTATACTAAGGTTGTCTTTTCTGGAATAAGCGAAAAAAGCAAGCGTAAAAGATGAAAGAAAGCTCGAAAGCAAGAAAACGAATATGGATATTTCAAAGCGGAAACATAACGAACGAATGATCAAAGGTAATAGCAGAGAAGCGCAAGTAATGGAAAAGGTATAGAGTAAGAAGCGAGAAACCTGATGTGCTTGCTCCTATCTTTCTGTACCTGTTGGAGAAAGAAACTTGTTACAAAAGATTATACTTCTTGCTACTCTCTTAGCAATCGAGATAAACATTAGCACAATGGTCTTGTTACTTAGTTCCTTGAGTAATTGAAGTGATACTCAAATTATGTAAAAGTTTCCACTATTCGATTGTCATTTAAATTTGCTCATTCTCATGACAAGGAGACACATACACACAAACAGACACAGACACACAGACACATACACACATACGCATACACACAGACACATACACACAGACCCACACAAACAGACACATACACACAAACACACACAGACACATACACACACACATATACAAACAGACACACACACACAGACACATACACACATACGCATATACACAGACACATACACAGACAGATACACACACAGACACATACACACATACGCATACACACAGACACATACACACAGACATATACAAACAGACACAGACACACAGACACATACACACATACGCATACACACAGACACATACACACAGACCCACACAAACAGACACATACAAACAGACACATACACACAAACACACACAGACATACACACAGACATATACAAACAGACACAGACACATACACATAGACACATACACACAGACACATACACAGACAGATACACACACAGACACATACATACACAGACACATACACGCAGACACATACACACAGGCACATACACACATACATATACACACAGACACATACACACAGACACATACACAGACAGATACACACACAAACACATACACACATACGCATACACACAGACACATACACACAGACATATACAAACAGACACAGACACACAGACACATACACACATACGCATACACACAGGCACATACAGACAGACACACACAGACACATACATACACAGACATATACACACAGGCACATACACACAGGCACATACATACAGACACACACAAACACATACACACAGACACACAGACATATACACACAAACACACACAGACACATACACACAGACACACACAGACACACGCACGCAGACACACACAAACACTGACACACACAAACACATACACACAGACACACGGGCACAAACACACATAGACACACACCTACACTCACAGACACACAAAGACACACACCTACACTCACAGACACACACGTAGACACACGCAGACACAAACACACACACAGTCCACCCACAGACACACAGGTACATACACGCACATAGATACACACATACATACGCAGAAAGACACACGCAGACACAGACATGCACAGACACACACAGGCACATACAGACACTCGCAGACACACACAGAGCCACAGAGACACACACAGTCACACACAGACAGACACACATAAACACTCACAGACACACAAATACACACACAGACACACACGGACACACACAGACACACACAGACACACACATACTGACGCACAGAGACACACATAGACACACACAGATACACACAAACACACACATACACACATACACACATAGATACACACAAACACACACATACACACAGACACACATAGACATACATGGACACATACACAAAGACACTTGATCTTTTTCTAAAAATCCTTTTTAGAGGCACTCAAAACATATATTTCCGGTAAAATGTCTGTAACCAATTTTGGGGTTGAATGTATTACCTTGTTCATCATCTGTGTTCGTTTTACATATTATGCGCTAGAGAAAGTAAATAACTGATTGTAAAAGATATTCGAGCCAGAAGTAACGCATGTTGCATAAGTTTAAATATAATAATAATAATAATAATAATAATAATAATAATAATATAATAATAATAATAATAATAATAATAATAATAATAACAACAATAATAAAGCGCGAGTTGGCGTTGCGGTAATGTGTGTGACTCGTATTTGGGAGGTCGTGAGTTCGAAGCCTGGCAACTGCCCATGGGTGTTGCGTGGTGTTTCCACGCCCGGCAGGCAAGTACTTTCTCATCTGCCATGGCTTCCATAATTTTTCCTTCATTCCGTTCCCTTCTCATACTTTAGGTCTGTTTCTAGTTTCGTAGTGTATGGCAGTGTGGATAGATGGCGCGAATGCCTGCTAAATGGAAAGAATATGCCCACTGGAACGCTACCAGGTTGACAGATCGTCTCTCCAGCGGCTCCAATATCGGCGGGTCATTCATTGGCTTGGAAATTGTACGGACTTTTGCGCTTCTTTGTGGCCTGCATATCTACGGCTTGTAGCCTCCTGTGGTTCCCTCCCTTAGTCACAATAGGCTGGGCTAGCGCATGTGTAAGCGGCTAACCGCATCCTCCAGAGTGGGCGAGTCCCGGAGGTGTCGACGAGCTAGCTTGGACGAGAAGGAGATACCGGTATTGGTCCGGCAAGAGGTGAGCTCAGGCAGGTTCCGGATTTCCCGCTATAGATAATTGCGGGTTGTAGCTCAAATTCAAAATACTGCTCATTTTTACACAAAAAAAAATCTCAAAATCTCTGAAAATATTAAAATACAAAAATTATCAATTTTATAAGAAGATCATTAAACATATTCTCAAAACTGCTCAAAATTATAAAAATTGCAAAAATGACCCCAAAATGGACTCAGAACTGCTGAAAATACAAACATTTCCAAAATTATCTACGAGAGCCTTTTTTTTTTCAACCCCCGATAGGCCATAAATAAAAGACAAGTTCATAGAAAACAATTACTTTATTACTAAAATGTTTGTACACTTATGGTTACTTTTCAACATAATCACCAAAAAGATTGAGACATTCATCGTACCTGTGCACAACCTTTGCAATACCCGCTTCAGAAAATGTTGCCGCAAATGATTTCAAATGACCATTGATGTTGTTTTGAAGATCTTCGTACTTTACGACGTTTGCAGAGAGCCATTCAAAACAAACAAAGAGGAATGCTGACTTCAGGAATTGTGTTACTCCATGACAACGCTGGTCCACACAAACTATCGGCTCCTTGAACAATTTCAATGGGACATTTTCGATCATCCGCCGTACAGTCTTGACCTGGCACCCAGCAATTTTCAGCTTTTCCCTGGCTAGGAGGGCAGAACTTACAAACCAACGAAGATCTTCAAAACAACGTCAATGCTCGTTTGAAATAATTGGCGGCAACTATTTTGAAGCGCGTATTGCAAAGCTTGTGCACAAAACATTTAGTAATAAAATAATTGTTTTCTATGAACGTGTCCTTTATTTATAACCAACCGGAAGTTGAAAAAATACTCGTATTTTATGGGAAAACTGCTGCAAATACAAAAATTGCAAAAACTATAATTTTATTAGAAAATGTGCACAAAATAATCTCGCAACTGCTACATAATATTGAAGTTGTAAGGACTACCCATGTTATAATAAAAATATTGTAGTTGTAAAGACTATCCATTTTATAATAAAAATATTGAAGTTGTAAAGACTACCCATGTTATAATAAAAATATTGAAGTTGTAAAGACTATCCATTTTATAGTAAAAATGTTGAAGTTGTAAAGACTACCCATTTTATAATAAAAATATCGAAGTTGTAAAGACTACCCATGTCATAATAAAAATATTGAAGTTGTAAAGACTACCCATTTTATAATAAAAATATTGAAGTTGTAAAGACTACCCATGTTATAATAAAAATATTGAAGTTGTAAAGACTATCCATTTTATAGTAAAAATGTTGAAGTTGTAAAGACTACCCATTTTATAATAAAAATATCGAAGTTGTAAAGACTACCCATGTCATAATAAAAATATTGAAGTTGTAAAGACTACCCATTTTATAATAAAAATATTGAAGTTGTAAAGACTACCCATTTTATAATAAAAATGTTGAAGTTGTAAAGACTACCCATTTTATAATAAAAATGTTGAAGTTGTAAAGACTACCCATTTTATAATAAAAATATCGAAGTTGTAAAGACTACCAATTTTATAATAAAAATATTGAAGTTGTAAAGACTACCCATTTTATAATAAAAATATCGAAGTTGTAAAGACTACCCATTTTATAATAAAAATGTTGAAGTTGTAAAGACTACCCATTTTATAATAAACATATTGAAGTTGTAAAGACTACCAATTTTATAATAAAAATGTTGAAGTTGTAAAGACTACCCATTTTATAATAAAAATATTGAAGTTGTAAAGACTACCAATTTTATAATAAAAATATTGAAGTTGTAAAGATTATCCATTTTATAATAAAAATATCGAAGTTGTAAAGACTACCCATTTTATAATAAAAATATTGAAGTTGTAAAGACTACCAATTTTATAATAAAAATATTGAAGTTGTAAAGATTATCCATTTTATAATAAAAATATCGAAGTTGTAAAGACTACCCATTTTATAATAAAAATATTGAAGTTGTAAAGACTACCAATTTTATAATAAAAATGTTGAAGTTGTAAAGACTACCAATTTTATAATAAAAATATTGAAGTTGTAAAGACTATCCATTTTATAATAAAAATATCGAAGTTGTAAAGACTACCCATTTTATAATAAAAATATTGAAGTTGTAAAGAATACCAATTTTATAATAAAAATGTTGAAGTTGTAAAGACTACCCATTTTATAATAAAAATATCGAAGTTGTAAAGACTACCCATTTTATAATAAAAATATCGAAGTTGTAAAGAATACCAATTTTATAATAAAAATATCGAAGTTGTAAGGACTACCCATTTTATAATAAAATATTTAAGCTGCAAAAACTATAATTTTATAAGTAAAATAATTAGGTACATCGATTTAAGCTCTTATACTTTCCTAAATCTAAGTATATCTCCAATTGAGTTACTTTTTTTTTAAAGAAATAATTTAAATAGGGATCTCATTATAAATATATCATATGTCTTATGTTTTTTAACTTTAATACCACTGAGCTAAATGGAGATTGCTAAGTGATATACGAGGGATGTAAATAAAGTAGTGGCAACATTGATAGAACACAGTATTTATTGAGCTCACAAGTACAATTGCATTACATTCCTTCAATGTAGTCACCCGCAAAGTCCCTAGCCTTTTGCCAAATGTAGGGCAGCCGTTGGGGACCGTTGGCAAGGCGATCTCTGTTGATGACAACGAAGGAGCGTCCTATTGCGCGGACTATAGATGCCACGTCAGGAAATCGGCGGCCTCGGAGGGGTTGAAGAACTTCGGAAACGGTCGAAGTCACTCATGTCTGGTGAGTACGGAGGATGTTCCAAAACCTCCCAATGCCTCCGTTGCAATCAGAGCTGGACATTATTTGCGACATAACAACGTGTGTTGTTATGTCGCTGTTTGATGGTTTGTCCCTCAGGCACAGCATGCGTAAGAATAATCCCCTCGTACGGATAACTCCCGGACAGTTCATCGATGGTCCATGGCAGCGAGACCACTCACGATGTCAATCTGATCTTGCGGAATGGACGGCCGACCTGTGCGGCGCAAATCCGCCTTGACCCATCGTGCAACCGTCCTGTACGGCAATGCATTCCCGCCACAGGCTCCACGTGATCCTCGATAACATGCTGATGCATTTTTTCCACGGGCAACCTAGATTTTAATCCACGAAAGCTGATCGCCTTTGGTAAACATGCTTTAGAGCGGTGCACTTGACACTGTTCACTCCAACGCTACACAGCAAAAACACACTCTCAAGTGGCAGCCCGACCACACATCGACACTGGTCACCTGATCGCTCCCATATCCTATTGGCTCATACCCGCTCTCCTGACCATGTTGCCACTACTTTCTTTACAGCCCTCGTATATCACATTGTAATCACCAATTAACTCTTTAATTTCTCCTTCTTGTTCATATAGTAGATGACGCCATGATTTAGTTAAATAAAATTATTTAATCAGAATCGCAATGGTCACATTAAAAGATGCAGTTTACTGGATTAATTTATGGATTTTTGTAATTAATTCTTTTTACTTCATAGTTTGTTGTTGCTATAGAATAGTAATGGGTGTCTGTAGCGAAGTGAAATTCATCCCAAATACCATGGCCCTCACATACAATTGAATGCTTGTGCAATAATATCTGTTAAAGTTAGAGTGTCAACTGCAATTTCACTATTCACATGATTTCTATTCGTTTCTTCATCAATCCACTTTTACAGTAAGCTTTTATGGAATATTGTGTTTCACTCAACAATGTCTATCATTATGATCGTAACAACATGATATATTTATAATAAAATAGTTATAAGAATTCCATTTCCTGTTTGATCTGGTTTTCAAATATTTCTGTTTTTCCTTTATATAGAATTTTAGCTTTATCGTTTACAAGAGTTAGAATCGTTTGGTTTTACTATAAATGTAATCTGTAGTTGTTATTCTATCATTCACCTTGGGCAGTTGTATAATGGTCAAAAAACATTTCATTTAAATGTATAATTTCTGATAAGTTTTGATACTTTGATATACTTTGTTCCGGAACTCAACCCTCCTGTAATAAAATTCTCCGACAATTTATTATGGCTTGAAATAACAAACCAATGAACCTTGTCTTTAAATTCACGTATAACATTTTCTGGAATTTCTTTTTGAAATGTATCCAATTCAATTTAATTTTTTTTTTAATTCTTTAGTAACATATTCTTTGAGGTTTACATTTTCATAAAGGCAACCTGCCGGTACAGCATTGAATTTGTCCAACTGACTCCCATGTTTCAGTTAAAAAACAGCACGTTAAAAAAAATAGTTATTCCATACAAATTGACCATATAGTTGGCTATTCTATGAATTCTGGGACTTAAAGTACTTACAACATTGTAAGTCGCCATTGGGGTCGTCATCTCAAAATAATTTGAGATCACTGGGAAGCATGCGAGTCAGTTGAGCAATTCAATGCTGTGCCGGCATGTTGCCATGGTAGCTCGGTGGCAGAGCAACCGGCTAGAGACCTGCAGATCCAAGCTTCAAATACCGGCTATGGCATTGACTTTTTCAGTCTGACTCTAGCTATCAAACTCCTGTCCTTCACATCGCTAATGTGCAAAAAACAGTTATTCCAGACCTTATCATGTGTTTTTATCCTGAAAGTTGCAGATGTGAGCAATTGCATGCACATTGCATGGTCTTCTCTGTTTACACACCTAAAATGTCTGTTCTCTACATTTCTCACATTAACGCAACAATGTTTATTTTAATCCACTTTGGTAGACGGGCTGTTACAAAGTGCAGTATACAATATCCTATCAACCTAAGTTCTCTGTTTTTATGGGTCCATTTTACTTAATATCTCATTTATTGCTGACTATCCAATCTATTTATAGCTGACCTCTAAATTACAACCTCTATCTGCACTTACTGCTTCTCTAGTTTAATATATGATAGTGTGTCATTTGTGTGCTTAGTGTAATTAATAATGTTGTTTTATTTCGTTAAAATGTGCTATATGTACAATCTGCGCTATTTTAATAGATAAATGGAAATCGATAACCGTACCATTAAACGCTCTCCTAGGTATAGCGAAGGGGTATCATACAATTTGAGTTTTCTTTCAAACTCTAACACTTCATTGTTGGTATTTTCCGTTATCGCATTATTATTAATCTGAGAAAGTTTATCTTTTATATATTTTGGCAGATCTCTAATAACTTTTTTATTTTATTTGTATACCATATTGGTTGACAAATCTAATCAATTTGTGTTTGATTTTTGTATTATATAATTCATTGAGTTATTTATATAATTTATATATTTTATATATTATTTGGGCTGCACTATATCATTTTCAGTGTTATGAAAAACAATTAAGTGCAAAGTTTACTGTTCTGTAAAGACACGTGATTCTGTTTATTTTTGTTTCATGTCAATAATTCATGCATTTTTGATTTCGTATAAATTTTGAAATGTAATTATGTATAATATCTGTGACATGCTTCTCAAAACATTTTCTCAAGATTGTTTTTGTGAACTATTTTTGACAAACACGACATGTATATCCACCTTTATTTTTAAGAAATTCATCAGTATTAAAAGGTTTTACATACACCTCACTTTCTCATTATATTTTGTGCTTCCATTTATTACTGAAAATCTTCAACACACAACGAGATATTTCTAATTCCATTTAATTAAATTTTAAAATGTCCAATTCGTTATCATTATCCCAGTCAACTTTATCTTCAAACTCCCGAATAAAATATATTGATAATTTCCTCATGCATCACTATATTGTCCCATTGATCTTTACCTGGAAACCCCCGAATAAAATCTTCTGATAGTTTTTGATACCATAAAAGTATCCACTAATCAACTTCAACTTGAAGTTCGCGAATAAAATTTTCTGGTATTTTTTGATATTCAGAAATTAATCTTCAATCAACTTGATGCTGGATAATTTACTATTCTTCTCTTTATTCCAGATCCGCTACTTTTATTGGTATCTATCACTTTTAAAACGCCTACTTTTCTCATTTAACACTCCGCCTGGCAGGTTTTAAAATGTCCTATCTCATTTTGCTTTTCCATTTACTTTCTTCAGGTGTTGCTAGTATTCGCCTTGCTCACGTCTTTGTGTTGTTTTCCTCGATAATCGTCGAACCTATCTTTGCCCCCACGTGGTTCAAGGAGCGTTCGCCAGGGTGAGAAGTGCACAAATACAGGAAATGAAAGATGCTAGCATTTGCACGTTTTGATGACCACATTAATAAGAAGCTGCTCTGAGAGAAATTGAGGTCATCGCTGTAACGGTTTCTTTTGACGCCTGCCCATCTCCTGGGATCAAGAGCGACGCGGGGCTCTCAGCAACAATAATTACTGTCACATGAAATTCTCAGGTACGTAGAACATAAGGAAGCTATTTTATTCCACAGCGAAGTCATGCTTTAAGCGTCGTGAATAAAACATTAGATATGTTTAGAAAAAGGTCTTTGTACGTCTGTGTCTAACTCTATTCCCAAAGGCGTACTTAATTCCAGGAGCGAACTTCAACATCTTTCAGAAATCCTCACGCTGCAAAATACTCTTTACTTAGAACAAGCTTTTAAGTTTTTGATTTTCTAAAAAAACAGCTCCAACCATTTTTATTTTCTCTACATGGTAAGAAGGTAAAGAAGATATTGCACTTCACCCAAAAAGCTGATACCGAGGTTAAACTGAAAATACACGTTTTAGGGTCCCCTGTATTAAAAATAAAAACATATATAGAAAAAGGTCCTCTGAATTCGTGTATCTGTGAACACCACTATCCAAAGACGAAAAGTTGGTAAAATACTAAACTTGGTATTTAAGTTTAACATCTTGTAAGGATTTTGAGGAAAATCGCCCCAACCCAAACTACCCTTTACACGAAAAAAGTTTCGAAAATTTTTATTTTCTCAAAACTGACTGCAATAATTTTGATTAAAGTACCTTACATTAAAGACTTGCATCTTCTGGGAATAAGCTCTAAACATCTCTTTATTCTGAAGGAGCTTTGTTTAACCGTAAGAGATACACAACAATGTCGGTCTCATTAAAACACGGGAATTGTTAACTCTTGCTTATACCAAGAAACGAACTGGCAGGCAGCTTTTAAAGCATTTGACTATCGTTGTATCCTAGTGTGCACCCTTACCTACAAGGAAGCAAGTAATGAGAACGTTTCTGCTGGTGTTTATTTCGTTAAGTAGATAGAAGTGTAAGCTTTGCCACAACAATTTGCTATACAGATACAGAGAAAGCCTTGTGAATGTAACACATCACATTTTTATAAAACAGATACTGCTGCAGTCCATGCTCCTTGTGGCTGAAAGAAGTCCCACAAAGTTTATGTTAAGCGGGAATGATATTAATGCCTCGGTGTTCAAGGGGTCAGCGCGCTGACCTCTCTACCAGAGGTCCCGTGTTCGATTCCGGGGAAGAGAGGGGGAACTTTTCTTTAACCAGAATTACTCCCTATCCCCCACAGAGTCTGGAAGTATGCTTGTGAGAGTGAATGTTTTAAACCCAACGTAAGGAACCTACAGACAAGTTGTTTCTAAAGCAAAGCCGGTAGGGTTAGTGGCGTATTAGAGATTCTAACGAATGCTCTTAAATGTCGGATATGTTACTTCTTTACTTGTACAGCATTTTAAGGATTTCACACCCGCTGTAATAGGTAGCAATAGCATTCTGCTAACCAAGCAATATTTGTTGCATTCACATGAGTTTCTCTACCTATTCTGTAGCCCACTATTCTTATAAAGATTATTCTTCTCGTATCTATGTCATGTAATGCACATTAAGTATGTTGTTATCAGGTTATGGCTGTTCCCAATTTCGGAAAACATCTTCCTTGCTTGAGTCATCTCCATCCTTGGCTCTTGTAGTCCAAAGTGACGTCTAATATTCCTTGGTTCTTCGGTACCAAGCTGTTGTTTTAAATGTCCATGTGGGGTTGTCTGTTCTAATGACGTGGCCGACCCACTTTCATTTGGTATAGATGGCTGATGTTGTCAACTTCCAGACTAAAGTGTCACAAAAATGAATTGTGAGCTTGTCCTGTGTGATGGCCTTGAAATGGGGGGGGGCGAATACCAACATCTCATCCGGTAAACAAAAGTGTCGGAAAATTTAAACCGAAACTAGGGAATATATCTGAAGCAGTTAACTCCGAAGAAAAGGATTTTAATGAAATTGAGTGTTTTAATAAGATGTACACTTTGTGTAGTAGGCTTTGGTTCATCCCTTACAATTAACCAGTTATGCAAATTCCAGAAACTTCATCTAGAATAAAGCGGTATGCGGAGACTATTCTCGGTAACTCTTAACATATATACTTTATTTATCAAGTAAATATCTTTAATATACGATATTTTATACTGAGCCATTTTTAAGAAAATTAAAACATTCTAATTTTGTCCATGTAAGGAGTAGTTTGGGGTGGGGATTTTCCTCAAAATCTTCGTGCCACATCCTTGGAAATTATTGAACTTAAATACCAAGTTTATTATTTTATCGACTTTATGTTTATGAGTTGTCATGTTCACAAATACCCTGACTCAAGGAACGCACACAGACACGCACGCACAGACATCACACAGACACGCAAACAGACACACACTCACACACAGACACGCACACACAGACACACACAGACATCACACGGAACATACTCAGACACGCACACACAGACACACACTCACACACAGAAATAACTCAGACACATATACAGACACGCACACACAGCCACACGCACTCACACACAGACAACACCCAGACAGATACACAGACAGGCACACTCGCGGACACGCACACATCGCCACGCACACAAACAGACACACACATTCACACACAAACACACACAGACACGCAGACACAGACACGCAGACACAGACACGCAAACACGCAGACACGCACATACAGACACACACAGACACAAACACACAGACACAAACACTCATACACAGACACACACAGTTACGTACACACTCACGCACACATAGACGCGCACAAGCAGACACACACAAACACACACACACTCACACACAGACACCCACACACACGACACACATAGACGCGCATACACAGACACACGCACACACATACTCACACACATACACACACGGTCACGCAGACACACTTACACACTTAGACGCCCATACACAGACACATACACTCACAAACATTCACATACACAGACACGCACACACAGACACACACACTCACATACAGAAACGCACACGCTCAGACAGACAGACACGCACAAAACAGACACAAACGCTAACGCGCACACAAACACACACAGGCGCACACTCATTCACAGACACACATGCACACACAGGCACCAACACTCATACACACTCACACACGCACACACATAGACACGTACACAGACAACCACACACACAGACACACACTTACACACACGCACGCAAACACGGAGACACGCACAAAAATCATATACAGACACGCACACACTCACACACAGACACACACAGATACGCACACACTCACGCACACACAGTAACACACACACAGACACACACTCAAACACGCAGATGTACACAGACACTCACACACATAGACGCGTACACACTGACACACACACTCACACAGAGACACGCGCACGCACATATTCACACACAGACACACAAAGAAACGCACACACATAGACGCGCACACAGACTCACGCACACTCACAGACGTGCACAAACAGATACACACTCACACAAAACCAAACACGCACACACAAACACACACGGACACACACACGCAAACACAGACACAGAAATACGCACACGCATTCACAGACACACACAGACTCATACACACAGACTCGCACACCCAAATACACACAGAAACGCACACACACTCACACACAATCACGCACGCAAACACGCACACACTCACACACAGACACAAACACTCACACAGACAGGCACACACAGACACACACAGATACGCACACACTCACGCACAAGCTGACACCCACAGACACACACTCACACACACAGACACCCACACACACCACACATATAGACGCGCACACACACACTCACACACAGACAGACACACATATCCTCACATACAGACACACACACACGCACAAACACTCACACACATAGACGCACACACAGACACACGCACACACACCCGCACACAGACACACACAGACGTGCACTCTCAGAGACACACAATCACACACAGTCACACACACAGACACGCACACACAGACACACACAGACACACACACTCACACACAGATACACACGCACACACAGACACACACGCACACACGCACACACGCACACACAAACACACACAGACACACACACGCAAACACAGACACATACACACAGAGATACGCAACACAGATATACACACTCTCACACACTCACACGCACTCACACACAGACAGACACACACACTCATACACTGACACGCACGCACAGTCACGCACACAGATACACTCTCACACACGCAGAGCCAGGCGCGCACACAGTCAGACAAACACACAGACTCACACACAGACACAAAGGCACAAGCACGCACAGACACACAAACGCACACACAGTCACACACACTCCAATACTGACGGACACGCACACACAGACACACACGCAGACAAAGATACAATGCACACGCACACACATACACACACAGATACAGACACACATATTCACAACCACAAACACGCACACACAAACACATACACTCACACACAGACACACACGCACACACAGACCTTCACGCACACGTACACACAACACACATTGACATACACGCACACACAGCACACGTACACTCAGACACACACTAACACACATGCACACACGCACACACAGTCACATACATAAACATACGCACACACAGCACACACTCACACACAGACACGCACATACACGCTCACACTCACACACACGCTCACACACATACACACTCACTGACACACACGCAGACACTCACACACACAGACACGTGTGCGTTGTTGACACATACAGACAAGCACACGCAGACACATACAGATACGGACACACTCACGCGCACACAGACACACACAGACTCACACTCACACTCACACACAGACACACACAGACTCACACTCACACTCACACACAGACACACACAGACACCCATACACACCACACACATAGACGCGTACACACAGACACAAACACTCATACACAGACACACGTACACATACTCACACACAGACACCCAGAGACATGCACACACTCACACACATAGACGCGCACACACACGCACACACATTCACACACACAGACGCACACACAGACGTGCACATACATACACACACTCACACACCGACACGCACACCCAGACACACTCATTCACACACAGACAAACACGCACACACAGACACGCACACACAGACACACATGCACAAACAAGCACACACAGACACACACACGCTTACACAGATTGATACACACACAGACACGCACATAGAGAGACAAACACACACACACTCTCACACACACGCACACTCAGACACGCACACTCAGACACGCACAAAGACAGACAAACACAGACACACACAGTCACACACAGAAACGCACACACAGACACACCCGCATACACACACTCACTCACACACAGACACGCACACACAAACACACAGACACACACAGACACACACACTCACACACAGACTCACACACACTCACACACAGACACGCACACACAAACACACACACACTCACACACAGACACACACACTCACACACAAATACACATAGACACGCACACACACACACTCACACACATAGACGCGCACACACACAGACGCGCACACACACTCACACACACACACACTCACACACACATTTACCTACACAGACACACATTTACACACTCACACACACTCACTCACTCACACACATTCACACACACTCACACTCACTCACTTACTCACACACACACACTCACCCACACAGACACAGGAATCTTTTTCTAAAAATAATATATTTGGATACAGGTCGTATTTCCAGTGAAATCTCCGTATGGAATTTTCGGGCGGAATACAATACTTGGTGAGAATACTATGTACATGGCACGTGAAGAGAAAATTAAAGCGCCTTTATTGCACACGGGTGACAATGAAACATATTTCCGGTGAAATCTTGGTGTCCAGTTTTTCAGTGGAGTGCAATATCTACTCTACTTATTTACCATGTAGTGTGTAGAGAAAGTAAAACACCGAATGGCGATTTCAGAAATGTTTAAGCATTGCGGTATTTAAACCAAGACTAGAAATATCTCGTAAATTGTTAACTTACAAATAAGTGATGTGACATAAACTGCTTTTTAAAGACATATTTTTAACAAAATCTAAACTGACCAAAAATCTTGTATTTAAAAGGTAATTGGGGTGAGGATATATCCCTGAAATGTTCGTGCCGCATTCTTGGAAGAAAGAGAACATGAAAAGAGAACATTGGTATTTAACCATCTTTTCGTTTTTTAAATGGATAGAAGTTTTTTTTTCTAGAAATTATCTTTTTGGTTCAGGGTCCTCTTAATATGCATTTTCAGTGTTACTCGGCATCGAATTTTACGATGGAATATAATAACTTCTCCGTCTACTATGTATATTGTAGGTGGTGGACAAATTGAAAATCATGTCAATAAAATTAGCCGTTTTCAAGATATTTTGGTTTAAATTTACCTACCAATACTAAATGTACAATGATTTACACGAAGCCATTATCACACTAGCCCACTTTTGCTTGTACCTACAAGGAAATATATAATAACATCTTTTATAAAAGGGATGTGTTCTATTCACATGATTTTCTCTACAAATTCTGAATAGAAAAGATAATGGCTTTTTCTACTTCAAGCTAATGAGATAAACATTAACAAAATGCTCTTATTACTTAGTTCCTTGTGAGTAGTAGGGAAATAAGAGAATACACTAGGTACAGCGACAGTCAACTCTTTTAAAAGTTGGTTGCTATGTGAACAATTGAAATACGGTTCGCTTTGCATAGCCAGCAGTAAAACAAAAGAGAAACGAAACTAAAAGTGACTTCCCGTTTAACAAAATGTATATAGTTTAAACCTGAAACCAGTAACAACCAATATCTTGGAAACCGTGAACACTGCTATAAAAAGTATGACATAAATTCTGTGTTTTAATAAGATCTGCATTTTTTGGGCAGTAAGTTATCCCTTATGGTTTACCAGTTATACAAAATTCATCCAGAATGAATAGTTCTTCAGAAGCTATTCCCAGAAAAGTCAATATATATACATGTACATATTTGCGATGTTAATATATTTAATATTCGGTATTTTAATAACTACCGTTAAAGCTGATTTTGAGAAAAACAAAAGCTTCAAAAAATTGTCATTTAAAGGGTAGTCTGAGGTGGGAAGATTTTCTTTAAAATTTTCGTTTCAAACCCTAGGAAGATACCAAACTTAAATACCTACCAAGTTTGGTATTTCAAAGCGTTTTCATTTTTGAGTTCTGCTGTCAACAGATGCATATTTCCAGTGAAATCTCGGTATCGAACTGTTGGGTGGAATACTTTACCTTCTCCATCACTATCTCAATAACATGAAGATACAGAATAATAAGATTTGATAAGTAAAGCTGTATGAAGAATAGGCAGAAAAGGTATATGAATGTATTGGTTGTCAGTACTGCTCTGTTAATTGAGATAAGCATATACAACAATAATAGCACGATTAATGTATTATTACTTTACTTCTCGATATTAGCATTGTCGCAGTAATCAGCGCTTTAGAACCAGAAGGGAATACATTTCGCTGAATCGACAGTCAATTATTTTAAAAGCTAGTTGCTATGAGACTGCTATTTCAATGGTCAGGAGTAAAACAAAGATATATCAAATAGATGAGGAATTCCCATTTTAGATATTTCAGACCTTTTACTTTCTCTACAAGTACTATGCTCGTACATAGTGTATAGAGAAGCTATTGCACAGCACTAAAAAATTCGATACCGAGATTTCACCGGAAGTACATGTTTTAAGGTCCCGTGTATCCAAAAAAAGTATTATCATTGTGTGTGTGTGTGTGTGTGCGGGTGTGGGTTTACATGTGTCTGTGAACACGATTACTCAAAACAAAAAGTCGGTAAAATACCAAACTTGGTATTTAAGTTTACTATCTTCCAGGGATGCGACACGAAAATTTTGAGAAAAATCCCCCCTCTCCAAACTACTCTTTACATGCAAAAAATTTCCAAAATTCGGATTTTCTCAAAAATGGCTCTAACGATTTTGACTAAAATACCGTACATTAATGGTATTTAAATGAAAAATAATGTGTATATCTTTAATTTTCTGGGAATAGCCTCTAAAGAATTCCTTATTCTGAATTAATTTTGCCGATTTTTTTTAACTGCTAAACCGTAAGAGATAGACAAGAACTTACTACACAAAAAGTTTAGATTACATTAAAACACAGAATTTATGTCATATACGTTTTTTTTCGAGGAATTGACCATTTCTTGTTATTTGTTTCAGATTTAAAACACTTAAAACTTTTCTCACACGGAAAGTCGTAAACGGATTTGAAGCACATGACAAAAGGATTGACTATCAGTGTATTTCCCTTCTACTTACAAGTAATTAAGACAATTATCATAAAGTAGATAGAGGAATATGCTTTTTAACAATAATTTGTTACAGAGATGTTGAGAAAGTCATGTGAATGGTATACATCAGATTTTTTTTTTAACTGAAGCCAATAATAGGGAATATCTCGGGATAGCGTTTAGAATTTGAGTCATTCCCAAAGTTTGGGCATATTGTTTTATTTGAGCTGTAAATATTTCTAATATACCACATTTAAATAAAAATCGTTCGAGTCATTTTTGAGAAAATCCCGATGTTAAATACCAAGTTTCACATTTAACTGACTCTTCGTTTACTTTCTCTACACATATCATATACATAATTTATAGGGAAGGTATTGCATTCCACCCAAAAATTCGAAGTCAAGATTTCACCAGAAGAATATTTTTGCAGCCCTTCGGTTTGTGTGTGTGTGTGTGTGTGTGTGTGTGTGTGTGTGTGTGTGTGTGTGTGTGTGTGTGTGTGTATATCTCTGAACAACAAAAAAGAAAATTCGGTAAAATGTCAACCTCGGTATTTAAGTTTTCCATCTTCCAAGGACACGAGATGAAAAATCCTCCTTTATATACCCTTCACATTTTTACTTTCTCTACACGTACTATGTACATACTGTATAGAGAAGGTATTGCATTCCACTCAAAAATTCGATACCAGGATTTCACCGGAAATAGAAGTTTTACGGTCCCCTGTATAATAAAAAGCATTTTTAGAAAAAAGTCCATATGTTTATCCGTGTATCTGTGAAGACTAAAAGTCGGTAATATACCAAACTTGGTATATAGGTTTAGTATCTTCCAAGGATGTGACAAGAAGATTTTGATGAAAATCTCCACAACCCAAACTACCCTTTATATTGATAAATTTTGGAAATTTTTGATTTTCTCAAAACTGGCTTTAATGATTTTGATTAGAATACCGTTTATTAAAGACATTTACATAAAACATGAAACGTATAGCCTCTGACGACCTCTTTATTCTGAAATATACTAAACAAAAAGTGTAGATATCAATAAAACACACAATTTATGACATGTACATTTTTTTCGTAGAGTAGATCATTCTTGAGATATTCCTTGTTATTGGTTTCAGTTTTTAAATACTTTAAACTTTTCACATACGGAAATTTGTCAACTCCTGGCTATGCATATAAACGAACACGGTGTTAAAAGTTTTGACTCTCGGATTAGCCTAGCGAATTCCCTTATTTCCTTTCAGCAGTTTTGCTAATATTTATCTCGATTAGCATGAATTAAATAGAAGCATAAGCTTTTTAACAATAATTTGTTGCAGAGATGTAGAGAAAGTCATGTGAATGAATTGCCTCGGATTTTTAGTTATGCTGTTCACATCATACGCACAAAAACATACAGGGCTTCTCAAAACATTCATTTCCAGTGAAATCGGGGTATCGTATTTTTGGATGGAATATAATATTTTCTCTGTGCAATATGTACATACGTACATGCTGAAGAATGTAAAAATTACGCACATCCGGACCATAGTTTAAAACACATACATGCAATATTTGGTGGATGTCTTGGACTCCTGTATCTAATGTTGAAGCCAGACTTCTCAGGCGTAGAGGAGATATTATATTCCCGCCAACAAATTCCATACCTAGATTTCAGCTGCAATATATTAAAGCATTTTTAGAAAACGGTCAGTATGTGTGTGTGTGAAACAACATAGCTCAGAAAGCTACAAGACGGTTAAATACCAAATGTGGTACACAAGTTAATTGTCTTCCTAAATTGCGACACGAAGCTTTTCAGGAAAATCCATCTCCCCACTCCAAACTACCCTTTCCATGGAACATTTTTTACAAACTTGTTTTTCTCAGAAATGCCTAAAGATTTTGATTAAAATCCCATAATTTTAAATATTTACATCACAATATCTTGTGGGAATAGCTTATTAAGGTCTATTCATTCTAGATAAATTTGGCTGAATTTTCATATCTGATGAATTGTAAGCAACAGACAAAAACTTACTGCACAAAATGTATATCTCGTTAAAACAGACAATTTGTCATACACGTTTTTTGTTGTAGAGTTTACCGTTTCCGAGATATTTCTTGTTTTTGGTTTCAGTTTTAAATTAGTAACTCTTCTCAAACGGGTCACCTCTCGTTTCATCTGTCTTTTGTTTTACTGGCAATGCAAAATTAACCGAACTTGAATTGTTCACATATCGAGGTTTTAAAGGATGTGACTATCACTTTAGCCTAGTGTATTCCACTGAAATATGACAACTTCTACTGATGTTTAACATCGTTTAGGTAAAAGAATAATCTTTTGTAAGAATGGTTTGTCTACAGAACTGTAGAGAAAGTCATGTGTATGGAACACAAAGGACTTTTTGTTATTTTTTCATATTAAAAATCCATCTACCCCCGACAAAATACAACTAGTGGTCTGTCAATTCTCAGAAATGAGATAATGTGACATCGGGTTCAAATGTTTACTTTCTCTAGCGCAGATGTATAAATCACATAGTACGTAGCGAAAGTATTGTATTCCAACCATAAATTGGATATCGAGAATTTCACCGGAAATATGTGTTTGAAGAGCCCCCCCGAATCCAAAAAAGCATGTTTACTTTTTCTACAATTGCTATCTGCAACGTGAAGATATTGCATTCCAATAAAAAATTCGATACCGAGATTTTACCGGAAATATGTGTTTTGAACAGGGGGGAATACATAAAAATTATTTGAAGAAAAAGGTCAGTGCGAATGTTTTTGTGTGTGTATAAGTGTGTGTGTGTGTGTGTGTGTGTGTGGACAGCATAACCCAAAAGAAAAGACCGTTTAATACCAAACTTGATATTTAAGTTTGGTATATTCCATGGATGCGACATGAAGGTTTTCAAGAACCCTCCCCCTTCCCCGCCTTCAAGAACCCTTTACATGGAACTTTTTTCGATAATTTAGATTTTCTCAAGATTTTGATTAAGATATCGTATATTCCAGATTTTTACCTGACAAATAAAATGTATATCTTCAATTTTCTGAGAATAGCCTCTGAAGACTTTTATTCTGGATGAAGTTTACGGAATTTTGCATAACTGGTAAACCATAAGAGATAGACAAAACCTAACTTAACAGAAAATGTAGAGCTCGTTAAAACACACAATTTATGTTATACACATTTTTTTTCTTGGAGTTGATCGTTTTTGAGATATTCCTTGTTATTGGCTTCAGCTATAAAATACTTTTCTCATACAGGAAGCTGTCAACTCCTGTCCATACAAACAAAGGAACTTCCGTCACATAAAAACCAGCTTTTGACTATCACTATAACCTTGGTACTCCCTTATTTCGCTTCTACTGAAAAGGAAGCAAGTAATACGGATATTTATGCTAATCTTTTCTTGAAGTAAATAGTAGCTTACGCTTTTTAACAATAATTTGTTGTAGAGAAAGTCATGTGAGTGGAAAACATCAGACTTTTTTTAACTATCATCTAAAGGAAAGCTTCAACCAGGAACTATGTTACAGAGGTGTTAAGGATTGCAATTTTAAAAATGTAATGCGTTCCATTCACATGACTTTCTCTAGCTGTTCCGCAAATGAATCTTTTATTCAAAACATTAATCTGTTATCTACATCATGCTAACCAAGATAAACATAAACAGAATTAGCTTTATTACTAGCTCCTTGTAAGGGAATGCAAAGGCTAAAGCAATAGTCTAGCTCTTTAAAAGCCGGTCGCTCTGTGAAACAACTGAAATTCCATTCTCTTTACCTGCTAGGAATAAACAAACGAGAAGCGAAGATGATGTCTTCCCGTTTGAGAAAAGTTTAGGTGATTTAAAATTTATATCAATAATCCGGAATATTTTGAAAATAGTCCACTTTACAAAAAAAAAATGTAATTAGTATTATAGTGTGTGTTTTAATGAGATCTACATTTTTATGTAGTCTTATCGTCTGTCAGTCATTCAGAATCAAGAGGTCTTCAGAGGCTATTCTCAGATAATAAAAATATGTTAAGTATAAGTATTATATTGTGTGTTTTAATGAGATGTACATTTCTATGTAGTCTTATCGTCTGTCAGTTACACAAAAGTCATTCAGAATCAAGAGGTCTTCAGAGGCTATTCTCAGATAATAAAAATATGTTAAGTATAAGTATTATATTGTGTGTTTTAATGAGATGTACATTTCTATGTAGTCTTATCGTCTGTCAGTTACACAAAAGTCATTCAGAATCAAGAGGTCTTCAGAGGCTATTCTCAGATAATAAAAATATGTTAAGTATAAGTATTATATTGTGTGTTTTAATGAGATCTACATTTTATGTAGTCTTATCGTCTGTCAGTCATTCAGAATCAAGAGGTCTTCAGAGGCTATTCTCAGATAATAAAAATATGTTAAGTATAAGTATTATATTGTGTGTTTTAATGAGATCTACATTTTTATGTAGTCTTATCGTCTGTCAGTTACACAAAAGTCGTTCAGAATCAAGAGGTCTTCAGAGGCTATTCTCAGATAATAAAAATATGTTAAGTATAAGTATTATATTGTGTGTTTTAATGAGATCTACATTTTTATGTAGTCTTATCGTCTGTCAGTCATTCAGAATCAAGAGGTCTTCAGAGGCTATTCTCAGATAATAAAAATATATAAAGATATTTTAATCGAAACTACTAGAGCTATTTTTGAGAAAAAAAAATCGGCACGTTATTATATGTTATATATTTACTATCAGTAAAGGGTAGTTGGAAGAGAGGGACTTTCTTGAAAATCCTCATGTTGCATCATTGGAAGTTACTAAATTTATACAAGTAATAAGCAAGTAATAAGACCATTTTTGTTAATTTTTCTCACTTAGTATGAAGTAAATAGAAGCTTAATCTTTTTAACAATAACTTGTAAAAGAGATGTAGAGAAAGTCATGTGAATGGAACACAGATTTTTTTTTTCATAATTATGTGCTCAAAACTGCTAATGGAATAATAAAATTACACCATTTTGAAACTTTTCAGAAAACTTTCATTGGAACTATAACAACTATAACTGGGCAAAGTTTTTCGACGTTTTAATATACAGTAATACCCGCACTACTTACGAGTGTTAGTAACGAGTACTAATCTGTTATAACTATTGTTGAAAGTGGTGTCCTCTGCGCGAAGACTTTCTTCACGCATAAGTTCTAGACAAACAGTAGGGCTATACTGGCTGGAGTATAATCCGGGCTTGTGGGCCGTGGTCTACTGGGCTATAGTTTAGTAACACGCACTTGCTGTGCAACACGACTGAGAGACTTCTTAGATGAGCATTCGAATGTAGCAACGGTTTCGTCTGTTACTCCGTTAAAACACGTGTGTTCAGTTTATTGTTTAGAAATCCCGATGTTCTAAAGTTATTGACCAAACATCTCAGAGTGTGTCTACCCGGAACTGGATAAACAGGAATCTTCCGTTTTCAAATGTGCTCTTTAAGCGTGAATTTGTTGGCAGGTATTTCCTTGACAAATAACAAAATAACATTCCAAAGGAAATCACACATAACACAGGTGATGTCGAAGCATTTCACAACACGTAGACAAAGGAACGATTGAGACATCGCGCAACTGATCAACGTACCCTTGATACATCCTGCACCGATTTGGCTCAATGTTATAATACTGTAGCATTTGGGGATTAGCCAATGTAGATATATTTATCGCTGAAATGGTCGTTATTGGCATTGATAGAAAAGAAAATTAGTGACGGTTTAGAAACTAGGGGTAATTAAAACAGAATAGCATTTGGATCGTCTAGTCACTGGCTTGTACATCACTCCTAGTGCCGCAAGTGTGCGCGCGGGATACTAGTTAGCAGCGTTTGGGGAGCCTCCGCACGGTGGAGCTCAGACTGGACGCCAGGTGCTGCTACATGCTCAACGGCCACCACCTGGTATTTGTAATAAACCCTTTTCTTGCTGTAATTTGTAATGTTATAAGTAACATATGTCCTCCCCTCTAGAATTAACAAACAGAGAAATACACGTATGTCTCATTACCGTATTGTGGGTTCCAGGAGAGTTCTGGGGTAGAGATCACTGCCATCGGATCGATCCACATATGTCTCAATGCCGTATTGTGGGTTCCAGGATAGTTCTGTTGTACAGGTCTCTGCTGTCGGACGATCCACATATATCTCATTACCGTATTGTGGGTTCCAGGAGAGTTCTGTGGTAGAGGTCACTGACGTCGGAACGATCCACATATGTCTCATTGCCATATTGTGGGTTCCAGGAGAGTTCTGTGGTATAGGTCACTGCTGTCGGAACGATCCACGTATGTCCCATTATCGTATTGTGGGTGCCAGGAGAATTCTATGGTAGAGGTCACTGACGTCGGATCGATCAACATACGCCTCATTGCCATATTGTGGGTTCCAGGAGAGTTCTGTGGTAGAGGTCACTGCCGTCGGACGATCCACATATGTCTCATTACCGTATTGTGGGTTCCAGGAGAGTTCAGTGGTAAAGGTCACTGCCGTCGGAACTATCCAAATGTCTCATTACCGAATTATGGGTTCCAGGAGAGATCTGTGGTAGAGGTCACTGCCGTCGGACGATCCACACATGTTTCATTACCGTATTGTGGGTTCCAGGAGAGTTCTGTGGTAGAGGTCACTGACGTCGGAACGATCCACTTACGTCTCATTGCCATATTGTGGGTTCCAGGAGAGTTCTGTGGTAGAGGTCACTGCCGTCGGACGATCCACAAATGTCTCATTTTCGTATTGTGGGTTCCAGGAGAGTTCTGTGGTAGAGGTCACTGACTTCGGAACGATCCACATATGTCTCATTGCCATATTGTGGGTTCCAGGAGAGTTCGGTGGTAGAGGTCCATGCCGTCGGAACGATCCACATATGCCTCATTACCGTATTGTGGGTTATAGGAGAGTTCTGTGGTAGAGGTCACTGCTGTCGGAACGATCCACATATGTCTCGTTGATATATTGTGGGTTCCAGGAGAGTTCTGTGGTAGAGGTCACTGCCATCGGAACGATCCACATGTGTCTCTTTCCCATATTGGGTGTTCCATGAGAGTTGTGTGGTTAAGGTCACTGCTGTCGGAACGATCCACATATATCTCATTGCCATATTGGGAGTTCCGGGAGAGTTCTGTGGTAGAGGTCACTGTCGTCGGAACCATCCACATATCTCATTGCCATATTGTGGGTTCCAGGAGAGTTCTGTGGTTGAGGTCACTGCCGTCGGACGATCCACATAAGACTCATTACCGTATTGTGGATCCCAGGAGAGTTCTGTGGTAGAGGTCACTGACGTCGGAACGATCCACATATGTCTCGTTACCGTATTGTGGTTTCCAGGAGAGTTCTGTGGTAGAGGTACTGCCGTCGGACTATCCACATATGTCTCTTTACCGTATTGTGGGTTCCAGGAGAGTTCTGTGGTAAAGGTCACTACCGTCGGAACGATCCACATATGTCTCATTGCCATATTGTGGGTTCCAGGAGGGTTCTGTGGTAGAAGTCACTGCCGTCTGAACATTCCACATATGTCTCATAACCGTATTGCGGGTTCCAGGAGAGTTCTGTGGTAGAGGTCGCTGACGTCGAAACGATCCACGTATGTCTCATTGCCTTATTGTGGGTTCGGGCAGAGTTCTGTGGTAGAGGTCACTGCCGTCGGAACGATCCGCAAATGTCTCATTGACATATTGTGGCTTCCAGGAGAGTTCTGTGGTAGAGGTCACTGCCGTCGGACGATCCACATATGTATCCTTACCTTATTGTGTGTTCAGGAGAAATCAGTGGTAGAGGTCACTGCCGTCGGACGATCCACGTATGTCTCATTACCATATTGTGGGTTCCAGGAGAGTTATGTGGTAGAGGACACTGCTGTTGGAACGATCCACATATGTCTCATTACCATATTGTGAGTTCCAGGAGAGTTCTGTGGTAGGGGTGCCTGTCGTCGGAACGATCCACATATGTCTCATTACCGTATTGTGGGCTCCAGTAGAGTTCTGTGGTGGAAGTCACTGACGTCGTAAAGATCCACAAGTCTGCTTACCGTATTGTGGGTTCCATGAGAGTTCTGTGGTAGAGGACACTGACGTCATGACGATCCACATATTCCTAATTGTCTTATTGTGGGTTCCAGGAGAGTACTTTGGTAGAGGTCACTGCCGACGGACCGATCCACGAATGTCTCATTATCGTATTGTGGGTTCCGGGACAGTTTTGTGAATGAGGACACTGCCGTTGGAACGATTCACGTATGTCTCATTGCCATATTATGGGTACCAGGACAGATCTGATGTAGAGGTCTCTGCTGTCGGAACGATCCACATATGCGTCGTTGCCATATTGTGGGTTCCTGTTGATTTATGTGGTTGAGGTCACTGCTGTCGGAACGTTCCACAAATGTGTCCTTGCCATATAGTGGGTTCCAGGAGAGTTCTGAGGTAGAGGTCACTGACATTGGAACGATCCACATATGTCTCATTACCATTTTGTGGGTTCCAGGAGAGATCTGTGGTAGAGGTCACTGCCATCGGATCGACCCACGTATGTCTCTTTAGTGTATTGTGGGTTCCAGGAGGGTTCATTGGTTAAGGTCACTGACGTCGGAACGATCCACATATTTCTCATTGCCATATTATAAATTCCAGGAGAGCTCTGTGGTAGAGGTAACTGCATCGGACGATCCAGAAATGTCTCATTGCCATATTTGAGTTCCAGGAGAGTTCTGTGGTAGAGGTCTCTGCAGTCGGAACGATCCACATATGTCTCATTGCCATATTGTGGGTTACAGGAGAGTTCTGTGGTAGAGGTCACTGCCGCCGTACCGATCGACGTATGTCCCATTACCGTATTGTGGGTTCCAGGAGAGTTCTGTGGTAGAGGTCACTAAAGTCGGAACGATCAACATATGTCTCATTGCGATATTGTGGGTTCCAGGAGAGTTCTGTGGTAGAGTTCATTGCCGTCTGACGATCCACATATCTCTTATAACCGTATTGCGGGTTCAGGGAGAGATCTGTGGTAGAGGTCACTGACGTCGGAACGATCCACGTATGTCTCCTTGCCTTTTGAGGGTTCAAGGAGAGTTCTGTGGTAGAGGTCACTGCCGTCGGACGATCCACATATGTATCATTACTGTATTGTGGGTTCCAGGAGAGTTCTGTGGTAGAGGTCACTGCCGTCGGACGATCCACGTATGTCTCATTACCATATTGTGGGTACCAGGAGAGTTCTGTGGTAGGGGTCACTGACGTCGGAACGATGCACATTTGTCTCATTACCGTATTGTGGGTTCCAGGAGAGCTCTGTGGTGGAGATCACTGCCATCGGATCGATCCACATATGTCTCAATGCCGTATTGTGGGTTCCAGGAGAGTTCTGTTGTACAGGTCTCTGCTGTCGGACGATCCACATATATCTCATTACCGTATTGTGGGTTCCAGGAGAGTTCTGTGGTAGAGGTCACTGACGTCGGAACGATCCACATATGTCTCATTACCGTATTGTGGGTTCAAGGAGAGTTCTATGGTTGAGGTCACTGCCGACGGAACGATCCACATATGTCTCATTGCCATATTGTGGGTTCCAGGAGAGTTCTGTGGTATAGGTCACTGCTGTTGGAACGATCCACGTATGTCCCATTACCGTATTGTGGGTGCCAGGAGAATTCTATGGTAGAGGTCACTGACGTCGGAACAATCAACATACGCCTCATTGCCATATTGTGGGTTCCAGGAGAGTTCTGTGGAGAGGTTACTGCAGTCGGACGATCCACATATGTCTCATTACCGTATTGTGGGTTCCAGGAGAGTTTTGTGGTAGAGGTCACTGCTGTCAAAACAATCCGCATATGTCTCATTACCGTATTGTGGGTTCCAGGAGAGTTCAGTGGTAAAGGTCACTGCCGTTGGACGATCCACACATGTTTCATTACCGTATTGTGGGTTCCAGGAGAGTTCTGTGGTAGAGGTCATGACGTCGGAACGATCCACATACGTCTCATTGCCATATTGTGAGTTCCAGGAGAGTACTGTGGTAGAGGTCACTGCCGTCGGACGATCCAAAAATGTCTCATTTTCGTATTGTGGGTTCCAGGACAGTTCTGTGGTAGAGGTCACTGACTTCGGAACGATCCACATATGTCTCATTGCCATATTGTGGGTTCCAGGAGAATTCTGTGGTAGAGGTCTCTGCAGTCGGAACGATCCACATATGTCTCATTGCCATATTGTGGGTTCCAGCAGATTTCTGTGCTAGAGGTCACTGCCGCCGGACCGATCGACGTATGTCCCATTACAGTATTGTGGGTTCCAGGAGAGTTCTGTGGTAGAGGTAACTAAAGTCGGAACGATCAACATATGTCTCATTGCGATATTGTGGGTTCCAGGAGAGTTCTGTGGTAGAGTTCACTGCTGTCTGACGATCAACATATGTCTCATAACCGTATTGCGGGTTCAGGGAGAGATCTGTGGTAGAGGTCACTGACGTCGGAACGATCCACGTATGTCTCATTGCCTTTTGAGGGTTCAAGGAGAGTTCTGTGGTAGAGGTCACTGCCGTCGGACGATCCACATATGTATCATTACCGTATTGTGGGTTCCAGGAGAGTTCTGTGGTAGAGGTCACTGCCGTCGGACGATCAACGTATGTCTCATTACTGTAATGTGGGTTCCAGGAGAGTTATGTGGTAGAGGTCACTGCTGTCGGAAAGATCCACATATATCTCATTACAATATTGTGGGTACCAGGAGAGTTCTGTGGTAGGGGTCACTGACGTCGGAACGATGCAGATATGTCTCATTACCGTATTGTGGGTTCCAGGAGAGATCTGTGGTAGAGATCACTGCCATCGGATCGATCCACATATGTCTCAATGCCGTATTGTGGGTTCCAGGAGAGCTCTGTTGTACAGGTCTCTGCTGTCGGACGATCCACATATATCTCTTTACCGTATTGTGGGTTCCAGGAGAGTTCTGTGGTAGAGGTCACTGACGTCGGAACGATCCACATATGTCTCATTACCGTATTGTGGGTTCAAGGAGAGTTCTATGGTTGAGGTCACTGCCGACGGAACGATCCACATATGTCTCATTGCCATATTGTGGGTTCCAGGAGAGTTCTGTGGTATAGGTCACTGCTGTTGGAACGATCCACGTATGTCCCATTACCGTATTGTGGGTGCCAGGAGAATTCTATGGTAGAGGTCACTGACGTCGGAACGATCAACATACGCCTCATTGCCATATTGTGGGTTCCAGGAGAGTTCTGTGGAGAGGTTACTGGAGTCGGACGATCCACATATGTCTCATTACCGTATTGTGGGTTCCAGGAGAGTTTTGTGGTAGAGGTCACTGCTGTCGGAACAATCCGCATATGTCTCATTACCGTATTGTGGGTTCCAGGAGAGTTCAGTGGTAAAGGTCACTGCCGTTGGACGATCCACACATGTTTCATTACCGTATTGTGGGTTCCAGGAGAGTTCTGTGGTAGAGGTCATGACGTCGGAACGATCCACATACGTCTCATTGCCATATTGTGAGTTCCAGGAGAGTACTGTGGTAGAGGCCACTGCCGTCGGACGATCCAAAAATGTCTCATTTTCGTATTGTGGGTTCCAGGAGAGTTCTGTGGTAGAGGTCACTGACTTCGGAACGATCCACATATGTCTCATTGCCATATTGTGGGTTCCAGGAAAATTCTGTTGTAGAGGTCTCTGCAGTCGGAACGATCCACATATGTCTCATTGCCATATTGTGGGTTCCAGGAGAATTCTGTGGTAGAGGTCACTGCCGCCCGACCGATCGACGTATGTCCCATTACCGTATTGTGGGTTCCAGGAGAGTTCTGTGGTAGAGGTCACTAAAGTCGGAACGATCAACATATGTCTCATTGCGATATTGTGGGTTCCAGGAGAGTTCTGTGGTAGAGTTCACTGCTGTCTGACGATCCACGTATGTCTCATTGCCTTTTGAGGGTTCAAGGAGAGTTCTGTGGTAGAGGTCACTGCCGTCGGACGATCCACATATGTATCATTACCGTATTGTGGGTTCCAGGAGAGTTCTGTGGTAGAGGTCACTGCCGTCGGACGATCCACGTATGTCTCATTACTGTAATGTGGGTTCCAGGAGAGTTATGTGGTAGAGGTCACTGCTGTCGGAAAGATCCACATATGTCTCATTACAATATTGTGGGTACCAGGAGAGTTCTGTGGTAGGGGTCACTGACGTCGGAACGATGCACATATGATTCATTACCGTATTGTGGGTTCCAGGAGAGATCTGTGGTAGAGATCACTGCCATCGGATCGATCCACATATGTCTCAATGCCGTATTGGGGGTTCCAGGAGAGTTCTGTTGTACAGGTCTCTGCTGTCGGACGATCCACATATATCTCATTACCGTATTGTGGGTTCCAGGAGAGTTCTGTGGTAGATGTCACTGACGTCGGAACGATCCACATATGTCTCATTACCGTATTGTGGGTTCAAGGAGAGTCTGTGGTTGAGGTCACTGGCGTCGGAACGATCCACGTATGTCTCATTGCCATATTGTGGGTTCCAGGAGAGTTCTGTGGTATAGGTCACTGCTGTTGGAACGATCCACGTATGTCCCATTACCGTATTGTGGGTGCCAGGAGAATTCTATGGTAGAGGTCACTGACGTCGGAACGATCAACATACGCCTCATTGCCATATTGTGAGTTCCAGGAGAGTTCTGTGGAGAGGTTACTGCAGTCGGACGATCCACATATGTCTAATTACCGTATTGTGGGTTCCAGGAGAGTTTTGTGGTAGAGGTCACTGCTGTCGGAACAATCCGCATATGTCTCATTACCGTATTGTGGGTTCCAGGAGAGTTCAGTGGTAAAGGTCACTGCCGTTGGACGATCCACACATGTTTCATTACCGTATTGTGGGTTCCAGCAGAGTTCTGTGGTAGAGGTCACTGACGTCGGAACGATCCACATACGTCTCATTGCCATTTTGTGGGTTCCAGGAGAGTTCTGTGGTAGAGGTCACTGCCGTCGGACGATCCACAAATGTCTCATTTTCGTATTGTGGGTTCCAGGAGAGTTCTGTGGTAGAGGTCACTGACTTCGGAACGATCCACATATGTCTCATTGCCATATTGTGGGTTCCAGGAGAGTTCGGTGGTAGAGGTCCATGCCGTCGGAACGATCCACATATGCCTCATTACCGTATTGTGGGTTATAGGAGAGTTCTGTGGTAGAGGTCACTGCTGTCGGAACGATCCACATATGTCTCGTTGATATATTGTGGGTTCCAGGAGAGTTCTGTGGTAGAGGTCACTGCCATCGGAACGATCCACATGTGTCTCTTTCCCATATTGGGTGTTCCATGAGAGTTGTGTGGTTAAGGTCACTGCTGTCGGAACGATCCACATATATCTCATTGCCATATTGGGAGTTCCGGGAGAGTTCTGTGGTAGAGGTCACTGTCGTCGGAACCATCCACATATCTCATTGCCATATTGTGGGTTCCAGGAGAGTTCTGTGGTTGAGGTCACTGCCGTCGGACGATCCACATAAGACTCATTACCGTATTGTGGATCCCAGGAGAGTTCTGTGGTAGAGGTCACTGACGTCGGAACGATCCACATATGTCTCGTTACCGTATTGTGGTTTCCAGGAGAGTTCTGTGGTAGAGGTACTGCCGTCGGACTATCCACATATGTCTCTTTACCGTATTGTGGGTTCCAGGAGAGTTCTGTGGTAAAGGTCACTACCGTCGGAACGATCCACATATGTCTCATTGCCATATTGTGGGTTCCAGGAGGGTTCTGTGGTAGAAGTCACTGCCGTCTGAACATTCCACATATGTCTCATAACCGTATTGCGGGTTCCAGGAGAGTTCTGTGGTAGAGGTCGCTGACGTCGGAACGATCCACGTATGTCTCATTGCCTTATTGTGGGTTCGGGCAGAGTTCTGTGGTAGAGGTCACTGCCGTCGGAACGATCCGCAAATGTCTCATTGACATATTGTGGCTTCCAGGAGAGTTCTGTGGTAGAGGTCACTGCCGTCGGACGATCCACATATGTATCCTTACCGTATTGTGTGTTCAGGAGAAATCAGTGGTAGAGGTCACTGCCGTCGGACGATCCACGTATGTCTCATTACCATATTGTGGGTTCCAGGAGAGTTATGTGGTAGAGGACACTGCTGTTGGAACGATCCACATATGTCTCATTACCATATTGTGAGTTCCAGGAGAGTTCTGTGGTAGGGGTGCCTGTCGTCGGAACGATCCACATATGTCTCATTACCGTATTGTGGGCTCCAGTAGAGTTCTGTGGTGGAAGTCACTGACGTCGTAAAGATCCACAAGTCTGCTTACCGTATTGTGGGTTCCATGAGAGTTCTGTGGTAGAGGACACTGACGTCATGACGATCCACATATTCCTAATTGTCTTATTGTGGGTTCCAGGAGAGTACTTTGGTAGAGGTCACTGCCGACGGACCGATCCACGAATGTCTCATTATCGTATTGTGGGTTCCGGGACAGTTTTGTGAATGAGGACACTGCCGTTGGAACGATTCACGTATGTCTTATTGCCATATTATGGGTTCCAGGACAGATCTGATGTAGAGGTCTCTGCTGTCGGAACGATCCACATATGCGTCGTTGCCATATTGTGGGTTCCTGTTGATTTATGTGGTTGAGGTCACTGCTGTCGGAACGTTCCACAAATGTGTCCTTGCCATATAGTGGGTTCCAGGAGAGTTCTGAGGTAGAGGTCACTGACATTGGAACGATCCACATATGTCTCATTACCATTTTGTGGGTTCCAGGAGAGATCTGTGGTAGAGGTCACTGCCATCGGATCGACCCACGTATGTCTCTTTAGTGTATTGTGGGTTCCAGGAGGGTTCATTGGTTAAGGTCACTGACGTCGGAATGATCCACATATTTCTCATTGCCATATTATAAATTCCAGGAGAGCTCTGTGGTAGAGGTAACTGCATCGGACGATCCAGAAATGTCTCATTGCCATATTTTAGTTCCAGGAGAATTCTGTGGTAGAGGTCTCTGCAGTCGGAACGATCCACATATGTCTCATTGCCATATTGTGGGTTACAGGAGAGTTCTGTGGTAGAGGTCACTGCCGCCGGACCGATCGACGTATGTCCCATTACCGTATTGTGGGTTCCAGGAGAGTTCGGTGGTAGAGGTCACTAAAGTCGGAACGATCAACATATGTCTCATTGCGATATTGTGGGTTCCAGGAGAGTTCTGTGGTAGAGTTCATTGCCGTCTGACGATCCACATATCTCTTATAACCGTATTGCGGGTTCAGGGAGAGATCTGTGGTAGAGGTCACTGACGTCGGAACGATCCACGTATGTCTCCTTGCCTTTTGAGGGTTCAAGGAGAGTTCTGTGGTAGAGGTCACTGCCGTCGGACGATCCACATATGTATCATTACCGTATTGTGGGTTCCAGGAGAGTTCTGTGGTAGAGGTCACTGCCGTCGGACGATCCACGTATGTCTCATTACCATATTGTGGGTACCAGGAGAGTTCTGTGGTAGGGGTCACTGACGTCGGAACGATGCACATTTGTCTCATTACCGTATTGTGGGTTCCAGGAGAGTTCTGTGGTAGAGATCACTGCCATCGGATCGATCCACATATGTCTCAATGCCGTATTGTGGGTTCCAGGAGAGTTCTGTTGTACAGGTCTCTGCTGTCGGACGATCCACATATATCTCATTACCGTATTGTGGGTTCCAGGAGAGTTCTGTGGTAGAGGTCACTGACGTCGGAACGATCCACATATGTCTCATTACCGTATTGTGGGTTCAAGGAGAGTTCTATGGTTGAGGTCACTGCCGACGGAACGATCGACATATGTCTCATTGCCATATTGTGGGTTCCAGGAGAGTTCTGTGGTATAGGTCACTGCTGTTGGAACGATCCACGTATGTCCCATTACCGTATTGTGGGTGCCAGGAGAATTCTATGGTAGAGGTCACTGACGTCGGAACGATC
The DNA here is from genome assembly GCA_030762935.1 of Hymenopus coronatus. NCBI lineage: Eukaryota > Metazoa > Arthropoda > Insecta > Mantodea > Hymenopodidae > Hymenopus > Hymenopus coronatus. The sequence goes on along the minus strand of CM060898.1, from coordinate 152,555,335 downwards.
AACATACGCCTCATTGCCATATTGTGGGTTCCAGGAGAGTTCTGTGGAGAGGTTACTGCAGTCGGACGATCCACATATGTCTCATTACCGTATTGTGGGTTCCAGGAGAGTTCAGTGGTAAAGGTCACTGCCGTTGGACGATCCACACATGTTTCATTACCGTATTGTGGGTTCCAGGAGAGTTCTGTGGTAGAGGTCATGACGTCGGAACGATCCACATACGTCTCATTGCCATATTGTGAGTTCCAGGAGAGTACTGTGGTAGAGGTCACTGCCGTCGGACGATCCAAAAATGTCTCATTTTCGTATTGTGGGTTCCAGGAGAGTTCTGTGGTAGAGGTCACTGACTTCGGAACGATCCACATATGTCTCATTGCCATATTGTGGGTTCCAGGAGAATTCTGTGGTAGAGGTCTCTGCAGTCGGAACGATCCACATATGTCTCATTGCCGTATTGTGGGTTCCAGCAGATTTCTGTGCTAGAGGTCACTGCCGCCGGACCGATCGACGTATGTCCCATTACCGTATTGTGGGTTCCAGGAGAATTCTGTGGTAGAGGTCACTAAAGTCGGAACGATCAACATATGTCTCATTGCGATATTGTGGGTTCCAGGAGAGTTCTGTGGTAGAGTTCACTGCTGTTTGACGATCAACATATGTCTCATAACCGTATTGCGGGTTCAGGGAGAGATCTGTGGTAGAGGTCACTGACGTCGGAACGATCCACGTATGTCTCATTGCCTTTTGAGGGTTCAAGGAGAGTTCTGTGGTAGAGGTCACTGCCGTCGGACGATCCACATATGTATCATTACCGTATTGTGGGTTCCAGGAGAGTTCTGTGGTAGAGGTCACTGCCGTCGGACGATCCACGTATGTCTCATTACTGTAATGTGGGTTCCAGGAGAGTTATGTGGTAGAGGTCACTGCTGTCGGAAAGATCCACATATGTCTCATTACAATATTGTGGGTACCAGGAGAGTTCTGTGGTAGGGGTCACTGACGTCGGAACGATGCAGATATGTCTCATTACCGTATTGTGGGTTCCAGGAGAGATCTGTGGTAGAGATCACTGCCATCGGATCGATCCACATATGTCTCAATGCCGTATTGTGGGTTCCAGGAGAGTTCTGTTGTACAGGTCTCTGCTGTCGGACGATCCACATATATCTCTTTACCGTATTGTGGGTTCCAGGAGAGTTCTGTGGTAGAGGTCACTGACGTCGGAACGATCCACATATGTCTCATTACCGTATTGTGGGTTCAAGGAGAGTTCTATGGTTGAGGTCACTGCCGACGGAACGATCCACATATGTCTCATTGCCATATTGTGGGTTCCAGGAGAGTTCTGTGGTATAGGTCACTGCTGTTGGAACGATCCACGTATGTCCCATTACCGTATTGTGGGTGCCAGGAGAATTCTATGGTAGAGGTCACTGACGTCGGAACGATCAACATACGCCTCATTGCCATATTGTGGGTTCCAGGAGAGTTCTGTGGAGAGGTTACTGCAGTCGGACGATCCACATATGTCTCATTACCGTATTGTGGGTTCCAGGAGAGTTTTGTGGTAGAGGTCACTGCTGTCGGAACAATCCGCATATGTCTCATTACCGTATTGTGGGTTCCAGGAGAGTTCAGTGGTAAAGGTCACAGCCGTTGGACGATCCACACATGTTTCATTACCGTATTGTGGGTTCCAGGAGAGTTCTGTGGTAGAGGTCATGACGTCGGAACGATCCACATACGTCTCATTGCCATATTGTGAGTTCCAGGAGAGTACTGTGGTAGAGGCCACTGCCGTCGGACGATCCAAAAATGTCTCATTTTCGTATTGTGGGTTCCAGGAGAGTTCTGTGGTAGAGGTCACTGACTTCGGAACGATCCACATATGTCTCATTGCCATATTGTGGGTTCCAGGAAAATTCTGTGGTAGAGGTCTCTGCAGTCGGAACGATCCACATATGTCTCATTGCCATATTGTGGGTTCCAGGAGAATTCTGTGGTAGAGGTCACTGCCGCCCGACCGATCGACGTATGTCCCATTACCGTATTGTGGGTTCCAGGAGAGTTCTGTGGTAGAGGTCACTAAAGTCGGAACGATCAACATATGTCTCATTGCGATATTGTGGGTTCCAGGAGAGTTCTGTGGTAGAGTTCACTGATGTCTGACGATCCACATATGTCTCATAACCGTATTGCGGGTTCAGGGAGAGATCTGTGGTAGAGGTCACTGACGTCGGAACGATCCACGTATGTCTCATTGCCTTTTGAGGGTTCAAGGAGAGTTCTGTGGTAGAGGTCACTGCCGTCGGACGATCCACATATGTATCATTACCGTATTGTGGGTTCCAGGAGAGTTCTGTGGTAGAGGTCACTGCCGTCGGACGATCCACGTATGTCTCATTACTGTAATGTGGGTTCCAGGAGAGTTATGTGGTAGAGGTCACTGCTGTCGGAAAGATCCACATATGTCTCATTACAATATTGTGGGTACCAGGAGAGTTCTGTGGTAGGGGTCACTGACGTCGGAACGATGCACATATGTCTCATTACCGTATTGTGGGTTCCAGGAGAGATCTGTGGTAGAGATCACTGCCATCGGATCGATCCACATATGTCTCAATGCCGTATTGGGGGTTCCAGGAGAGTTCTGTTGTACAGGTCTCTGCTGTCGGACGATCCACATATATCTCATTACCGTATTGTGGGTTCCAGGAGAGTTCTGTGGTAGATGTCACTGACGTCGGAACTATCCACATATGTCTCATTACCGTATTGTGGGTTCAAGGAGAGTCTGTGGTTGAGGTCACTGGCGTCGGAACGATCCACATATATCTCATTGCCATATTGTGGGTTCCAGGAGAGTTCTGTGGTATAGGTCACTGCTGTTGGAACGATCCACGTATGTCCCATTACCGTATTGTGGGTGCCAGGAGAATTCTATGGTAGAGGTCACTGACGTCGGAACGATCAACATACGCCTCATTGCCATATTGTGAGTTCCAGGAGAGTTCTGTGGAGAGGTTACTGCAGTCGGACGATCCACATATGTCTCATTACCGTATTGTGGGTTCCAGGAGAGTTTTGTGGTAGAGGTCACTGCTGTCGGAACAATCCGCATATGTCTCATTACCGTATTGTGGGTTCCAGGAGAGTTCAGTGGTAAAGGTCACTGCCGTTGGACGATCCACACATGTTTCATTACCGTATTGTGGGTTCCAGCAGAGTTCTGTGGTAGAGGTCACTGACGTCGGAACGATCCACATATGTCTCGTTACCGTATTGTGGTTTCCAGGAGAGTTCTGTGGTAGAGGTACTGCCGTCGGACTATCCACATATGTCTCTTTACCGTATTGTGGGTTCCAGGAGAGTTCTGTGGTAAAGGTCACTACCGTCGGAACGATCCACATATGTCTCATTGCCATATTGTGGGTTCCAGGAGGGTTCTGTGGTAGAAGTCACTGCCGTCTGAACATTCCACATATGTCTCATAACCGTATTGCGGGTTCCAGGAGAGTTCTGTGGTAGAGGTCGCTGACGTCGGAACGATCCACGTATGTCTCATTGCCTTATTGTGGGTTCGGGCAGAGTTCTGTGGTAGAGGTCACTGCCGTCGGAACGATCCGCAAATGTCACATTGACATATTGTGGCTTCCAGGAGAGTTCTGTGGTAGAGGTCACTGCCGTCGAACGATCCACATATGTATCCTTACCGTATTGTGTGTTCAGGAGAAATCAGTGGTAGAGGTCACTGCCGTCGGACGATCCACGTATGTCTCATTACCATATTGTGGGTTCCAGGAGAGTTATGTGGTAGAGGACACTGCTGTTGGAACGATCCACATATGTCTCATTACCATATTGTGAGTTCCAGGAGAGTTCTGTGGTAGGGGTGCCTGTCGTCGGAACGATCCACATATGTCTCATTACCGTATTGTGGGCTCCAGTAGAGTTCTGTGGTGGAAGTCACTGACGTCGTAAAGATCCACAAGTCTGCTTACCGTATTGTGGGTTCCATGAGAGTTCTGTGGTAGAGGACACTGACGTCATGACGATCCACATATTCCTAATTGTCTTATTGTGGGTTCCAGGAGAGTACTTTGGTAGAGGTCACTGCCGACGGACCGATCCACGAATGTCTCATTATCGTATTGTGGGTTCCGGGACAGTTTTGTGAATGAGGACACTGCCGTTGGAACGATTCACGTATGTCTTATTGCCATATTATGGGTTCCAGGACAGATCTGATGTAGAGGTCTCTGCTGTCGGAACGATCCACATATGCGTCGTTGCCATATTGTGGGTTCCTGTTGATTTATGTGGTTGAGGTCACTGCTGTCGGAACGTTCCACAAATGTGTCCTTGCCATATAGTGGGTTCCAGGAGAGTTCTGAGGTAGAGGTCACTGACATTGGAACGATCCACATATGTCTCATTACCATTTTGTGGGTTCCAGGAGAGATCTGTGGTAGGGGTCACTGCCATCGGATCGACCCACGTATGTCTCTTTAGTGTATTGTGGGTTCCAGGAGGGTTCATTGGTTAAGGTCACTGACGTCGGAATGATCCACATATTTCTCATTGCCATATTATAAATTCCAGGAGAGCTCTGTGGTAGAGGTAACTGCATCGGACGATCCAGAAATGTCTCATTGCCATATTTGAGTTCCAGGAGAGTTCTGTGGTAGAGGTCTCTGCAGTCGGAACGATCCACATATGTCTCATTGCCATATTGTGGGTTACAGGAGAGTTCTGTGGTAGAGGTCACTGCCGCCGGACCGATCGACGTATGTCCCATTACCGTATTGTGGGTTCCAGGAGAGTTCTGTGGTAGAGGTCACTAAAGTCGGAACGATCAACATATGTCTCATTGCGATATTGTGGGTTCCAGGAGAGTTCTGTGGTAGAGTTCATTGCCGTCTGACGATCCACATATCTCTTATAACCGTATTGCGGGTTCAGGGAGAGATCTGTGGTAGAGGTCACTGACGTCGGAACGATCCACGTATGTCTCCTTGCCTTTTGAGGGTTCAAGGAGAGTTCTGTGGTAGAGGTCACTGCCGTCGGACGATCCACATATGTATCATTACCGTATTGTGGGTTCCAGGAGAGTTCTGTGGTAGAGGTCACTGCCGTCGGACGATCCACGTATGTCTCATTACCATATTGTGGGTACCAGGAGAGTTCTGTGGTAGGGGTCACTGACGTCGGAACGATGCACATTTGTCTCATTACCGTATTGTGGGTTCCAGGAGAGTTCTGTGGTAGAGATCACTGCCATCGGATCGATCCACATATGTCTCAATGCCGTATTGTGGGTTCCAGGAGAGTTCTGTTGTACAGGTCTCTGCTGTCGGACGATCCACATATATCTCATTACCGTATTGTGGGTTCCAGGAGAGTTCTGTGGTAGAGGTCACTGACGTCGGAACGATCCACATATGTCTCATTACCGTATTGTGGGTTCAAGGAGAGTTCTATGGTTGAGGTCACTGCCGACGGAACGATCCACATATGTCTCATTGCCATATTGTGGGTTCCAGGAGAGTTCTGTGGTATAGGTCACTGCTGTTGGAACGATCCACGTATGTCCCATTACCGTATTGTGGGTGCCAGGAGAATTCTATGGTAGAGGTCACTGACGTCGGAACGATCAACATACGCCTCATTGCCATATTGTGGGTTCCAGGAGAGTTCTGTGGAGAGGTTACTGCAGTCGGACGATCCACATATATCTCATTACCGTATTGTGGGTTCCAGGAGAGTTTTGTGGTAGAGGTCACTGCTGTCAAAACAATCCGCATATGTCTCATTACCGTATTGTGGGTTCCAGGAGAGTTCAGTGGTAAAGGTCACTGCCGTTGGACGATCCACACATGTTTCATTACCGTATTGTGGGTTCCAGGAGAGTTCTGTGGTAGAGGTCATGACGTCGGAACGATCCACATACGTCTCATTGCCATATTGTGAGTTCCAGGAGAGTACTGTGGTAGAGGTCACTGCCGTCGGACGATCCAAAAATGTCTCATTTTCGTATTGTGGGTTCCAGGAGAGTTCTGTGGTAGAGGTCACTGACTTCGGAACGATCCACATATGTCTCATTGCCATATTGTGGGTTCCAGGAGAATTCTGTGGTAGAGGTCTCTGCAGTCGGAACGATCCACATATGTCTCATTGCCATATTGTGGGTTCCAGCAGATTTCTGTGGTAGAGGTCACTGCCGCCGGACCGATCGACGTATGTCCCATTACCGTATTGTGGGTTCCAGGAGAATTCTGTGGTAGAGGTCACTAAAGTCGGAACGATCAACATATGTCTCATTGCGATATTGTGGGTTCCAGGAGAGTTCTGTGGTAGAGTTCACTGCTGTCTGACGATCAACATATGTCTCATAACCGTATTGCGGGTTCAGGGAGAGATCTGTGGTAGAGGTCACTGACGTCGGAACGATCCACGTATGTCTCATTGCCTTTTGAGGGTTCAAGGAGAGTTCTGTGGTAGAGGTCACTGCCGTCGGACGATCCACATATGTATCATTACCGTATTGTGGGTTCCAGGAGAGTTCTGTGGTAGAGGTCACTGCCGTCGGACGATCCACGTATGTCTCATTACTGTAATGTGGGTTCCAGGAGAGTTATGTGGTAGAGGTCACTGCTGTCGGAAAGATCCACATATGTCTCATTACAATATTGTGGGTACCAGGAGAGTTCTGTGGTAGGGGTCACTGACGTCGGAACGATGCAGATATGTCTCATTACCGTATTGTGGGTTCCAGGAGAGATCTGTGGTAGAGATCACTGCCATCGGATCGATCCACATATGTCTCAATGCCGTATTGTGGGTTCCAGGAGAGTTCTGTTGTACAGGTCTCTGCTGTCGGACGATCCACATATATCTCTTTACCGTATTGTGGGTTCCAGGAGAGTTCTGTGGTAGAGGTCACTGACGTCGGAACGATCCACATATGTCTCATTACCGTATTGTGGGTTCAAGGAGAGTTCTATGGTTGAGGTCACTGCCGACGGAACGATCCACATATGTCTCATTGCCATATTGTGGGTTCCAGGAGAGTTCTGTGGTATAGGTCACTGCTGTTGGAACGATCCACGTATGTCCCATTACCGTATTGTGGGTGCCAGGAGAATTCTATGGTAGAGGTCACTGACGTCGGAACGATCAACATACGCCTCATTGCCATATTGTGGGTTCCAGGAGAGTTCTGTGGAGAGGTTACTGCAGTCGGACGATCCACATATGTCTCATTACCGTATTGTGGGTTCCAGGAGAGTTTTGTGGTAGAGGTCACTGCTGTCGGAACAATCCGCATATGTCTCATTACCGTATTGTGGGTTCCAGGAGAGTTCAGTGGTAAAGGTCACAGCCGTTGGACGATCCACACATGTTTCATTACCGTATTGTGGGTTCCAGGAGAGTTCTGTGGTAGAGGTCATGACGTCGGAACGATCCACATACGTCTCATTGCCATATTGTGAGTTCCAGGAGAGTACTGTGGTAGAGGCCACTGCCGTCGGACGATCCAAAAATGTCTCATTTTCGTATTGTGGGTTCCAGGAGAGTTCTGTGGTAGAGGTCACTGACTTCGGAACGATCCACATATGTCTCATTGCCATATTGTGGGTTCCAGGAAAATTCTGTGGTAGAGGTCTCTGCAGTCGGAACGATCCACATATGTCTCATTGCCATATTGTGGGTTCCAGGAGAATTCTGTGGTAGAGGTCACTGCCGCCCGACCGATCGACGTATGTCCCATTACCGTATTGTGGGTTCCAGGAGAGTTCTGTGGTAGAGGTCACTAAAGTCGGAACGATCAACATATGTCTCATTGCGATATTGTGGGTTCCAGGAGAGTTCTGTGGTAGAGTTCACTGCTGTCTGACGATCCACATATGTCTCATAACCGTATTGCGGGTTCAGGGAGAGATCTGTGGTAGAGGTCACTGACGTCGGAACGATCCACGTATGTCTCATTGCCTTTTGAGGGTTCAAGGAGAGTTCTGTGGTAGAGGTCACTGCCGTCGGACGATCCACATATGTATCATTACCGTATTGTGGGTTCCAGGAGAGTTCTGTGGTAGAGGTCACTGCCGTCGGACGATCCACGTATGTCTCATTACTGTAATGTGGGTTCCAGGAGAGTTATGTGGTAGAGGTCACTGCTGTCGGAAAGATCCACATATGTCTCATTACAATATTGTGGGTACCAGGAGAGTTCTGTGGTAGGGGTCACTGACGTCGGAACGATGCACATATGTCTCATTACCGTATTGTGGGTTCCAGGAGAGATCTGTGGTAGAGATCACTGCCATCGGATCGATCCACATATGTCTCAATGCCGTATTGGGGGTTCCAGGAGAGTTCTGTTGTACAGGTCTCTGCTGTCGGACGATCCACATATATCTCATTACCGTATTGTGGGTTCCAGGAGAGTTCTGTGGTAGATGTCACTGACGTCGGAACGATCCACATATGTCTCATTACCGTATTGTGGGTTCAAGGAGAGTCTGTGGTTGAGGTCACTGGCGTCGGAACAATCCACATATGTCTCATTGCCATATTGTGGGTTCCAGGAGAGTTCTGTGGTATAGGTCACTGCTGTTGGAACGATCCACGTATGTCCCATTACCGTATTGTGGGTGCCAGGAGAATTCTATGGTAGAGGTCACTGACGTCGGAACGATCAACATACGCCTCATTGCCATATTGTGAGTTCCAGGAGAGTTCTTTGGAGAGGTTACTGCAGTCGGACGATCCACATATGTCTCATTACCGTATTGTGGGTTCCAGGAGAGTTTTGTGGTAGAGGTCACTGCTGTCGGAACAATCCGCATATGTCTCATTACCGTATTGTGGGTTCCAGGAGAGTTCAGTGGTAAAGGTCACTGCCGTTGGACGATCCACACATGTTTCATTACCGTATTGTGGGTTCCAGCAGAGTTCTGTGGTAGAGGTCACTGACGTCGGAACGATCCACATACGTCTCATTGCCATTTTGTGGGTTCCAGGAGAGTTCTGTGGTAGAGGTCACTGCCGTCGGACGATCCACAAATGTCTCATTTTCGTATTGTGGGTTCCAGGAGAGTTCTGTGGTAGAGGTCACTGACTTCGGAACGATCCACATATGTCTCATTGCCATATTGTGGGTTCCAGGAGAGTTCTGTGGTATAGGTCACTGCTGTCGGAACGATCCACGTATGTCCCATTATCGTATTGTGGGTGCCAGTAGAATCCTATGGTAGAGGTCACTGACGTCGGAACGATCCACATACGCCTCATTGCCATATTGTGGGTTCCAGGAGAGTTCTGTGGTAGAGGTCACTGCCGTCGGACGATCCACATATGTCTCATTACCGTATTGTGGGTTCCAGGAGAGTTTTGTGGTAGAGATCACTGACGTCGGAACGATCCACATATGTCTCATTACCGTATTGTGGGTTCCAGGAGAGTTCAGTGGTAAAGGTCACTGCCGTCGGAACCATCCAAATGTCTCATTACCGAATTATGGGTTCCAGGAGAGATCTGTGGTAGAGGTCACTGCCGTCGGACGATCCACAATTGTTTCATTACCGTATTGTGGGTTCCAGGAGAGTTCTGTGGTAGAGGTCACTGACGTCGGAACGATCCACATAGGTCTCATTGCCATATTGTGGGTTCCAGGAGAGTTCTGTGGTAGAGGTCACTGCCATCGGACGATCCACAAATGTCTCATTTTCGTATTGTGGGTTCCAGGAGAGTTCTGTGGTAGAGGTCACTGACTTCGGAACAATCCACATATGTCTCATTGCCATATTGTGGGTTCCAGGAGAGTTCTGTGGTATAGGTCACTGCTGTCGGAACGATCCACGTATGTCCCATTATCTTATTGTGGGTGCCAGGAGAATTCTATGGTAGAGGTCTCTGACGTCGGAACGATCAACATACGCCTCATTTCCATATTGTGGGTTCCAGGAGAGTTCTGTGGTAGAGATCACTGCCGTCGGACGATCCACATATGTCTCATTACCGTATTGTGGGTTCCAGGAGAGTTTTGTGGTAGAGGTCACTGACGTCGGAACGATCCACATATGTCTCATTACCGTATTGTGGGTTCTAGGAGAGTTCAGTGGTAAAGGTCACTGCCTTCGGAACGATCCAAATGTCTCATTACCGAATTATGGGTTCCAGGAGAGATCTGTGGTAGAGGTCACTGCCGTCGGACGATCCACACATGTTTCATTACCGTATTGTGGGTTCCAGGAGAGTTCTGTGGTAGAGGTCACTGACGTCGGAACGATCCACATACGTCTCATTGCCATATTGTGGGTTCCAGGACAGTTCTGTGGTAGAGGTCACTGCCGTCGAAACCATCCACATACGTCTCATTGCCATAATGTGAGTTCCAGAAGAGTTCTGTGGTTGAGGTCACTGCCGTCGGACGATCCACATAAGACTCATTACCGTATTGTGGATTCCAGGAGAGTTCTGTGGTAGAGGTCACTGATGTCGGAATGATCCACATATGTCTCTTTACCGTATTGTGGGTTCCAGGAGAGTTCTGTGTTTAAGGTCACTACCGTCGGAACGATCCACATATGTCTCATTGCCATATTGTGGGTTCCAGGAGGGTTCTGTGGTAGAAGTCACTGCCGTCTGAACGATCCACATATGTCTCATAACCGTATTGCGGGTTCCAGGAGAGTTCTGTGGTAGAGGTCGCTGACGTCGGAACGATCCACGTATGTCTCATTGCCTTATTGTGGGTTCGGGCAGAGTTCTGTGGTAGAGGTCACTGCCGTCGGAACGATCCGCAAATGTCTCATTGACATATTGTGGCTTCCAGGAGAGTTCTGTGGTAGAGGTCACTGCCGTCGGACGATCCACATATGTATCCTTACCGTATTGTGTGTTCAGGAGAAATCAGTGGTAGAGGTCACTGCCGTCGGACGATCCACGTATGTCTCATTACCATATTGTGGGTTCCAGGAGAGTTATGTGGTAGAGGTCACTGCTGTTGGAACGATCCACACATGTCTCATTACCAAATTGTGAGTTCCAGGAGAGTTCTGTGGTAATGGTGCCTGTCGTCGGAACGATCCACATATGTCTCATTACCGTATTGTGGGCTCCAGTAGAGTTCTGTGGTGGAAGTCACTGACGTCGTAAAGATCCACATGTTTGCTTACCGTATTGTGGGTTCCATGAGAGTTCTGTGGTAGAGGACACTGACGTCATGACGATCCACATATTCCTAATTGTGTTATTGTGGGTTCCAGGAGAGTACTGTGGTAGAGGTCACTGCCGACGGACCGATCCACGAATGTCTCATTATCGTATTGTGGGTTGCAGGAGAGTTTTGTGAATGAGGACACTGCCGTTGGAACGATTCACGTATGTCTCATTGCCATATTATGGGTTCTAGGACAGTTCTGATGTAGAGGTCTCTGCTGTCGGAACGATCCACATATGCGTCGTTGCCATATTGTGGGTTCCTGTAGATTTATGTGGTTGAGGTCACTGCTGCCGGAACGTTCCACAAATATGTCCTTGCCATATAGTGGGTTCCAGGAGAGTTCTGAGGTAGAGGTCACTGACATTGGAACGATCCACATATGTCTCATTACCATTTTGTGGGTTCCAGTTGAGATCTGTGGTAGAGGTCACTGCCATCGGATCGACCCATGTATGTCTCTTTAATCTATTGTGGGGTCCAGGAGAGTTCATTGGTTGAGGTCACTGACGTCGGAACGATCCACATATTTCTCATTGCCATAAAATAAATTCCAGGAGAGTTCTGTGGTAGAGGTAACTGCATCGGACGATCCAGAAATGTCTCATTGCCATATTTGATTACCAGGAGAGTTCTGTGGTAGAGGTCTCTGCAGTCGGAACGATCCACATATGTCTCATTGCCATATTGTAGGTTCCAGGAGAGTTCTTCGGTAGAGGTCACTGCCGCCGGACCGATCGACGTATGTCCCATTACCGTATTGTGGGTTCCAGGAAAATTCTGTGGTAGAGGTCACTAAAGTCGGAACGATCAACATATGTCTCATTGCGATATTGTGGGTTCCAGGAGAGTTCTGTGGTAGAGTTCACTGCTGTCTGACGATCCACATATGTCTCATAACCGTATTGCGGGTTCAGGGAGAGATCTGTGGTAGAGGTCACTGACGTCGGAACGATCCACGTATGTCTCATTGCCTTTTGAGGGTTCAAGGAGAGTTCTGTGGTAGAGGTCACTGCATTCGGACGAACCACATATGTATCATTACCGTATTGTGGGTTCCAGGAGAGTTCTGTGGTAGAGGTCACAGCCGTCGGACGATCCACGTATTCTCATTACCGTAATGTGGGTTCCAGGAGAGTTATGTGGTAGAGGTCACTGCTGTCGGAAAGATCCACATATGTCTCATTACAATATTGTGGGTACCAGGAGAGTTCTGTGGTAGGGGTCACTGACGTCGGAACGATGCACATATGTCTCATTACCGTATTGTGGGTTCCAGGAGAGTTCTGTGGTAGAGATCACTGCCATCGGATCGATCCACATATGTCTCAATGCCGTATTGTGGGTTCCAGGAGAGTTCTGTTGTACAGGTCTCTGCGGTCGGAAGATCCACATATATCTCATTACCGTATTGTGGGTTCCAGGAGAGTTCTGTTGTAGAGGCCACTGACGTCGGAACGATCCACATATGTCTCATTACCCTATTGTGGGTTCAAAGAGAGTTCTGTGGTTGAGGTCACTGCCGTCGGAACGATCCACATATGTCTCATTGCCATATTGTGGGTTCCAGGAGAGTTTTGTGGTAAAGGTTCACTCCGTCGGAACGATCCAAATGTCTCATTACCGAATTATGGGTTCCAGGAGAGATCTGTGGTAGAGGTCACTGCCGTCGGACGATCCACACATGTTTCATTACCGTATTGTGGGTTCCAGAAGAGTTCTGTGGTAGAGGTCACTGACGTCGGAACGATCCACATACGTCTCATTGCCATATTGTGGGTTCCAGGAGAGTTCTGTGGTAGAGGTCACTGCCGTCGGAACCATCCACATACGTCTCATTGCCATAATGTGAGTTCCAGGAGAGTTCTGTGGTTGAGGTCACTGCCGTCGGACGATCCACATAAGACTCATTACCGTATTGTGGATTCCAGGAGAGTTCTGTGGTAGAGGTCACTGACGTCGGAATGATCCACATATGTCTCGTTACCGTATTGTGGTTTCCAGGAGAGTTCTGTGGTAGAGGTACTGCCGTCGGACGATCCACGTATTCTCATTACCGTAATGTGGGTTCCAGGAGAGTTATGTGGTAGAGGTCACTGCTGTCGGAAAGATCCACATATGTCTCATTACAATATTGTGGGTACCAGGAGAGTTCTGTGGTAGGGGTCACTGACGTCGGAACGATGCACATATGTCTCATTACCGTATTGTGGGTTCCAGGAGAGTTCTGTGGTAGAGATCACTGCCATCGGATCGATCCACATATGTCTCAATGCCGTATTGTGGGTTCCAGGAGAGTTCTGTTGTACAGGTCTCTGCGGTCGGAAGATCCACATATATCTCATTACCGTATTGTGGGTTCCAGGAGAGTTCTGTTGTAGAGGCCACTGACGTCGGAACGATCCACATATGTCTCATTACCCTATTGTGGGTTCAAAGAGAGTTCTGTGGTTGAGGTCACTGCCGTCGGAACGATCCACATATGTCTCATTGCCATATTGTGGGTTCCAGGAGAGTTTTGTGGTAAAGGTTCACTCCGTCGGAACGATCCAAATGTCTCATTACCGAATTATGGGTTCCAGGAGAGATCTGTGGTAGAGGTCACTGCCGTCGGACGATCCACACATGTTTCATTACCGTATTGTGGGTTCCAGAAGAGTTCTGTGGTAGAGGTCACTGACGTCGGAACGATCCACATACGTCTCATTGCCATATTGTGGGTTCCAGGAGAGTTCTGTGGTAGAGGTCACTGCCGTCGGAACCATCCACATACGACTCATTGCCATAATGTGAGTTCCAGGAGAGTTCTGTGGTTGAGGTCACTGCCGTCGGACGATCCACATAAGACTCATTACCGTATTGTGGATTCCAGGAGAGTTCTGTGGTAGAGGTCACTGACGTCGGAATGATCCACATATGTCTCGTTACCGTATTGTGGTTTCCAGGAGAGTTCTGTGGTAGAGGTACTGCCGTCGGACTATCCACATATGTCTCTTTACCGTATTGTGGGTTCCAGGAGAGTTCTGTGTTTAAGGTCACTACCGTCGGAACGATCCACATATGTCTCATTGCCATATTGTGGGTTCCAGGAGGGTTTTGTGGTAGAAGTCACTGCCGTCTGAACGATCCACATATGTCTCATAACCGTATTGCGGGTTCCAGGAGAGTTCTGTGGTAGAGGTCGCTGACATCGGAACGATCCACGTATGTCTCATTGCCTTATTGTGGGTTCGGGCAGAGTTCTGTGGTAGAGGTCACTGCCGTCGGAACGATCCGCAAATGTCTCATTGACATATTGTGGGTTCCAGGAGAGTTCAGTGGTAAAGGTCACTGCCGTTGGACGATCCACACATGTTTCATTACCGTATTGTGGGTTCCAGGAGAGTTCTGTGGTAGAGGTCATGACGTCGGAACGATCAACATACGTCTCATTGCCATATTGTGAGTTCCAGGAGAGTACTGTGGTAGAGGTCACTGCCGTCGGACGATCCAAATATGTCTCATTTTCGTATTGTGGGTTCCAGGAGAGTTCTGTGGTAGAGGTCACTGACTTCGGAACGATCCACATATGTCTCATTGCCATATTGTGGGTTCCAGGAAAATTCTGTGGTAGAGGTCTCTGCAGTCGGAACGATCCACATATGTCTCATTGCCATATTGTGGGTTCCAGGAGAATTCTGTGGTAGAGGTCACTGCCGCCGGACCGATCGACGTATGTCCCATTACCGTATTGTGGGTTCCAGGAGAGTTCTGTGGTAGAGGTCACTAAAGTCGGAACGATCAACATATGTCTCATTGCGATATTGTGGGTTCCAGGAGAGTTCTGTGGTAGAGTTCACTGCTGTCTGACGATCCACATATGTCTCATAACCGTATTGCGGGTTCAGGGAGAGATCTGTGGTAGAGGTCACTGACGTCGGAACGATCCACGTATGTCTCATTGCCTTTTGAGGGTTCAAGGAGAGTTCTGTGGTAGAGGTCACTGCCGTCGGACGATCCACATAGGTATCATTACCGTATTGTGGGTTCCAGGAGAGTTCTGTGGTAGAGGTCACTGCCGTCGGACGATCCACGTATGTCTCATTACTGTAATGTGGGTTCCAGGAGAGTTATGTGGTAGAGGTCACTGCTCTCGGAAAGATCCACATATGTCTCATTACAATATTGTGGGTACCAGGAGAGTTCTGTGGTAGGGGTCACTGACGTCGGAACGATGCACATATGTCTCATTACCGTATTGTGGGTTCCAGGAGAGATCTGTGGTAAAGATCACTGCCATCGGATCGATCCACATATGTCTCAATGCCGTATTGTGGGTTCCAGGAGAGTTCTGTTGTACAGGTCTCTGCTGTCGGACGATCCACATATATCTCATTACCGTATTGTGGGTTCCAGGAGAGTTCTGTGGTAGAGGTCACTGACGTCGGAACGATCCACATATGTCTCATTACCGTATTGTGGGTTCAAGGAGAGTTCTATGGTTGAGGTCACTGCCGACGGAACGATCCACATATGTCTCATTGCCATATTGTGGGTTCCAGGAGAGTTCTGTGGTATAGGTCACTGCTGTTGGAACGATCCACGTATGTCCCATTACCGTATTGTGGGTGCCAGGAGAATTCTATGGTAGAGGTCACTGACGTCGGAACGATCCACATACGCCTCATTGCCATATTGTGGGTTCCAGGAGAGTTCTGTGGTAGAGGTCACTGCCGTCGGACGATCCACATATGTCTCATTACCGTATTGTGGGTTCCAGGAGAGTTTTGTGGTAGAGGTCACTGCTGTCGGAACAATCCGCATATGTCTCATTACCGTATTGTGGGTTCCAGGAGAGTTCAGTTGTAAAGGTCACTGCCGTTGGACGATCCACACATGTTTCATTACCGTATTGTGGGTTCCAGGAGAGTTCTGTGGTAGAGGTCATGACGTCGGAACGATCCACATACGTCTCATTGCCATATTGTGAGTTCCAGGAGAGTACTGTGGTAGAGGTCACTGCCGTCGGACGATCCAAAAATGTCTCATTTTCGTATTGTGGGTTCCAGGAGAGTTCTGCGGTAGAGGTCACTGACATCGGAACGATCCACATATGTCTCATTGCCATATTGTGGGTTCCAGGAGAATTCTGTGGTAGAGGTCACTGCCGCCGGACCGATCGACGTATGTCCCATTACCGTATTGTGGGTTCCAGGAGAGTTCTGTGGTAGAGGTCACTAAAGTCGGAACGATCAACATATGTCTCATTGCGATATTGTGGGTTCCAGGAGAGTTCTGTGGTAGAGTTCACTGCTGTCTGACGATCCACATATGTCTCATAACCGTATTGCGGGTTCAGGGAGAGATCTGTGGTAGAGGTCACTGACGTCGGAACGATCCACGTATGTCTCATTGCCTTTTGAGGGTTCAAGGAGAGTTCTGTGGTAGAGGTCACTGCCGTCGGACGATCCACATATGTATCATTACCGTATTGTGGGTTCCAGGAGAGTTCTGTGGTAGAGGTCACTGCCGTCGGACGATCCACGTATGTCTCATTACTGTAATGTGGGTTCCAGGAGAGTTATGTGGTAGAGGTCACTGCTGTCTGAAAGATCCACATATGTCTCATTACAATATTGTGGGTACCAGGAGAGTTCTGTGGTAGGGGTCACTGACGTCGGAACGATGCACATATGTCTCATTACCGTATTGTGGGTTCCAGGAGAGATCTGTGGTAGAGATCACTGCCATCGGATCGATCCACATATGTCTCAATGCCGTATTGTGGGTTCCAGGAGAGTTCTGTTGTACAGGTCTCTGCTGTCGGACGATCCACATATATCTCATTACCGTATTGTGGGTTCCAGGAGAGTTCTGTGGTAGATGTCACTGACGTCGGAACAATCCACATATGTCTCATTACCGTATTGTGGGTTCAAGGAGAGTCTGTGGTTGAGGTCACTGCCGTCGGAACGATCCACATATGTCTCATTGCCATATTGTGGGTTCCAGGAGAGTTCTGTGGTATAGGTCACTGCTGTTGGAACGATTCACGTATGTCCCATTACCGTATTGTGGGTGCCATTAAAATTCTATGGAAGAGGTCACTGACGTTGGAACGATCAACATACGCCTCATTGCCATATTGTGAGTTCCAGGAGAGTTCTGTGGAGAGGTTACTGCAGTCGGACGATCCACATATGTCTCATTACCGTATTGTGGGTTCCAGGAGAGTTTTGTGGTAGAGGTCACTGCTGTCGGAACAATCCGCATATGTCTCATTACCGTATTGTGGGTTCCAGGAGAGTTCAGTGGTAAAGGTCACTGCCGTTGGACGATCCACACATGTTTCATTACCGTATTGTGGGTTCCAGCAGAGTTCTGTGGTAGAGGTCACTGACGTCGGAACGATCCACATACGTCTCATTGCCATTTTGTGGGTTCCAGGAGAGTTCTGTGGTAGAGGTCACTGCCGTCGGACGATCCACAAATGTCTCATTTTCGTATTGTGGGTTCCAGGAGAGTTCTGTGGTAGAGGTCACTGACTTCGGAACGATCCACATATGTCTCATTGCCATATTGTGGGTTCCAGGAGAGTTCTGTGGTATAGGTCACTGCTGTCGGAACGATCCACGTATGTCCCATTATCGTATTGTGGGTGCCAGTAGAATTCTATGGTAGAGGTCACTGACGTCGGAACGATCCACATACGCCTCATTGCCATATTGTGGGTTCCAGGAGAGTTCTGTGGTAGAGGTCACTGCCGTCGGACGATCCACATATGTCTCATTACCGTATTGTGGGTTCCAGGAGAGTTTTGTGGTAGAGGTCACTGACGTCGGAACGATCCACATATGTCTCATTACCGTATTGTGGGTTCCAGGAGAGTTCAGTGGTAAAGGTCACTGCCGTCGGAACGATCCAAATGTCTCATTACCGAATTATGGGTTCCAGGAGAGATCTGTGGTAGAGGTCACTGCCGTCGGACGATCCACACATGTTTCATTACCGTATTGTGGGTTCCAGGAGAGTTCTGTGGTAGAGGTCACTGACGTCGGAACGATCCACATACGTCTCATTGCCATATTGTGGGTTCCAGGAGAGTTCTGTGGTAGAGGTCACTGCCGTCGGAACCATCCACATACGTCTCATTGCCATAATGTGAGTTCCAGGAGAGTTCTGT
The DNA here is from genome assembly GCA_030762935.1 of Hymenopus coronatus. Taxonomy (NCBI): domain Eukaryota; kingdom Metazoa; phylum Arthropoda; class Insecta; order Mantodea; family Hymenopodidae; genus Hymenopus; species Hymenopus coronatus. The sequence continues at coordinate 152,536,949 of CM060898.1, read as the reverse complement.
GGTTGAGGTCACTGCCGTCGGACGATCCACATAAGACTCATTACCGTATTGTGGATTCCAGGAGAGTTCTGTGGTAGAGGTCACTGACGTCGGAATGATCCACATATGTCTCGTTACCGTATTGTGGTTTCCAGGAGAGTTCTGTGGTAGAGGTACTGCCGTCGGACTATCCACATATGTCTCTTTACCGTATTGTGGGTTCCAGGAGAGTTCTGTGTTTAAGGTCACTACCGTCGGAACGATCCACATATGTCTCATTGCCATATTGTGGGTTCCAGGAGGGTTCTGTGGTAGAAGTCACTGCCGTCTGAACGATCCACATATGTCTCATAACCGTATTGCGGGTTCCAGGAGAGTTCTGTGGTAGAGGTCGCTGACGTCGGAACGATCCACGTATGTCTCATTGCCTTATTGTGGGTTCGGGCAGAGTTCTGTGGTAGAGGTCACTGCCGTCGGAACGATCCGCAAATGTCTCATTGACATATTGTGGCTTCCAGGAGAGTTCTGTGGTAGAGGTCACTGCCGTCGGACGATCCACATATGTATCCTTACCGTATTGTGTGTTCAGGAGAAATCAGTGGTAGAGGTCACTGCCGTCGGACGATCCACGTATGTCTCATTACCATATTGTGGGTTCCAGGAGAGTTATGTGGTAGAGGTCACTGCTGTTGGAACGATCCACATATGTCTCATTACCAAATTGTGAGTTCCAGGAGAGTTCTGTGGTAATGGTGCCTGTCGTCGGAACGATCCACATATGTCTCATTACCATATTGTGGGCTCCAGTAGAGTTCTGTGGTGGAAGTCACTGACGTCGTAAAGATCCACATGTCTGCTTACCGTATTGTGGGTTCCATAAGAGTTCTGTGGTAGAGGACACTGACGTCATGACGATCCTCATATTCCTAATTGTGTTATTGTGGGTTCCAGGAGAGTACTGTGGTAGAGGTCACAGCCGACGGACCGATCCACGAATGTCTCATTATCGTATTGTGGGTTGCAGGAGAGTTTTGTGAATGAGGACACTGCCGTTGGAACGATTCACGTATGTCTCATTGCCATATTATGGGTTCTAGGACAGTTCTGATGTAGAGGTCTCTGCTGTCGGAACGATCCACATATGCGTCGTTGCCATATTGTGGGTTCCTGTAGATTTATGTGGTTGAGGTCACTGCTGCCGGAACGTTCCACAAATGTGTCCTTGCCATATAGTGGGTTCCAGGAGAGTTCTGAGGTAGAGGTCACTGACATGGAACGATCCACATATGTCTCATTACCATTTTGTGGGTTCCAGTTGAGATCTGTGGTAGAGGTCACTGCCATCGGATCGACCCACGTATGTCTCTTTAATGTATTGTGGGGTCCAGGAGAGTTCATTGGTTGAGGTCACTGACGTCGGAACGATCCACATATTTCTCATTGCCATAAAATAAATTCCAGGAGAGTTCTGTGGTAGAGGTAACTGCATCGGACGATCCAGAAATGTCTCATTGCCATATTTGATTACCAGGAGAGTTCTGTGGTAGAGGTCTCTGCAGTCGGAACGATCCACATATGTCTCATTGCCATATTGTGGGTTCCAGGAGAGTTCTTCGGTAGAGGTCACTGCCGCCGGACCGATCGACGTATGTCCCATTACCGTATAGTGGGTTCCAGGAAAATTCTGTGGTAGAGGTCACTAAAGTCGGAACGATCAACATATGTCTCATTGATATTGTGGGTTCCAGGAGAGTTCTGTGGTAGAGTTCACTGCTGTCTGACGATCCACATATGTCTCATAACCGTATTGCGGGTTCAGGGAGAGATCTGTGGTAGAGGTCACTGACGTCGGAACGATCCACGTATGTCTCATTGCCTTTTGAGGGTTCAAGGAGAGTTCTGTGGTAGAGGTCACTGCCGTCGGACGAACCACATATGTATCATTACCGTATTGTGGGTTGCAGGAGAGTTCTGTGGTAGAGGTCACAGCCGTCGGACGATCCACGTATTCTCATTACCGTAATGTGGGTTCCAGGAGAGTTATGTGGTAGAGGTCACTGCTGTCGGAAAGATCCACATATGTCTCATTACAATATTGTGGGTACCAGGAGAGTTCTGTGGTAGGGGTCACTGACGTCGGAACGATGCACATATGTCTCATTACCGTATTGTGGGTTCCAGGAGAGTTCTGTGGTAGAGATCACTGCCATCGGATCGATCCACATATGTCTCAATGCCGTATTGTGGGTTCCAAGAGAGTTCTGTTGTACAGGTCTCTGCGGTCGGAAGATCCACATATATCTCATTACCGTATTGTGGGTTCCAGGAGAGTTCTGTTGTAGAGGCCACTGACGTCGGAACGATCCACATATGTGTCCTTACCGTATTGTGGGTTCAAGGAGAGTTCTGTGGTTGAGGTCACTGCCGTCGGAACGATCCACATATGTCTCATTGCCATATTGTGGGTTCCAGGAGAGTTCTGTGGTAAAGGTCACTGCCGTCGGAACGATCCAAATGTCTCATTACCGAATTATGGGTTCCAGGAGAGATCTGTGGTAGAGGTCACTGCCGTCGGAAGATCCACACATGTTTCATTACCGTATTGTGGGTTCCAGGAGAGTTCTGTGGTAGAGGTCACTGACGTCGGAACGATCCACATACGTCTCATTGCCATATTGTGGGTTCCAGGAGAGTTCTGTGGTAGAGGTCACTGCCGTCGGAACCATCCACATACGTCTCATTGCCATAATGTGAGTTCCAGGAGAGTTCTGTGGTTGAGGTCACTGCCGTCGGACGATCCACATAAGACTCATTACCGTATTGTGGATTCCAGGAGAGTTCTGTGGTAGAGGTCACTGACGTCGGAATGATCCACATATGTCTCGTTACCGTATTGTGGTTTCCAGGAGAGTTCTGTGGTAGAGGTACTGCCGTCGGACTATCCACATATGTCTCTTTACCGTATTGTGGGTTCCAGGAGAGTTCTGTGTTTAAGGTCACTACCGTCGGAACGATCCACATATGTCTCATTGCCATATTGTGGGTTCCAGGAGGGTTCTGTGGTAGAAGTCACTGCCGTCTGAACGATCCACATATGTCTCATAACCGTATTGCGGGTTCCAGGAGAGTTCCGTGGTAGAGGTCGCTGACGTCGGAACGATCCACGTATGTCTCATTGCCTTATTGTGGGTTCGGGCAGGGTTCTGTGGTAGAGGTCACTTCCGTCGGAACGATCCGCAAATGTCTCATTGACATATTGTGGCTTCCAGGAGAGTTCTGTGGTAGAGGTCACTGCCGTCGGACGATCCACATATGTATCCTTACCGTATTGTGTGTTCAGGAGAAATCAGTGGTAGAGGTCACTGCCGTCGGACGATCCACGTATGTCTCATTACCATATTGTGGGTTCCAGGAGAGTTATGTGGTAGAGGTCACTGCTGTTGGAACGATCCACATATGTCTCATTACCAAATTGTGAGTTCCAGGAGAGTTCTGTGGTAATGGTGCCTGTCGTCGGAACGATCCACATATGTCTCATTACCGTATTGTGGGCTCCAGTAGAGTTCTGTGGTGGAAGTCACTGACGTCGTAAAGATCCACATGTCTGCTTACCGTATTGTGGGTTCCATGAGAGTTCTGTGGTAGAGGACACTGACGTCATGACGATCCACATATTCCTAATTGTGTTATTGTGGGTTCCAGGAGAGTACTGTGGTAGAGGTCACTGCCGACGGACCGATCCACGAATGTCTCATTATCGTATTGTGGGTTGCAGGAGAGTTTTGTGAATGAGGACACTGCCGTTGGAACGATTCACGTATGTCTCATTGCCATATTATGGGTTCTAGGACAGTTCTGATGTAGAGGTCTCTGCTGTCGGAACAATCCACATATGCGTCGTTGCCATATTGTGGGTTCCTGTAAATTTATGTGGTTGAGGTCACTGCTGCCGGAACGTTCCACAAATGTGTCCTTGCCATATAGTGGGTTCCAGGAGAGTTCTGAGGTAGAGGTCACTGACATGGAACGATCCACATATGTCTCATTACCATTTTGTGGGTTCCAGTTGAGATCTGTGGTAGAGGTCACTGCCATCGGATCGACCCACGTATGTCTCTTTAATGTATTGTGGGGTCCAGGAGAGTTCATTGGTTGAGGTCACTGACGTCGGAACGATCCACATATTTCTCATTGCCATAAAATAAATTCCAGGAGAGTTCTGTGGTAGAGGTAACTGCATCGGACGATCCGGAAATGTCTCATTGCCATATTTGATTACCAGGAGAGTTCTGTGGTAGAGGTCTCTGCAGTCGGAACGATCCACATATGTCTCATTGCCATATTGTGGGTTCCAGGAGAGTTCTTCGGTAGAGGTCACTGCCGCCGGACCGATCGACGTATGTCCCATTACCGTATTGTGGGTTCCAGGAAAATTCTGTGGTAGAGGTCACTAAAGTCGGAACGATCAACATATGTCTCATTGCGATATTGTGAGTTCCAGGAGAGTTCTGTGGTAGAGTTCACTGCTGTCTGACGATCCACATATGTCTCATAACCGTATTGTGGGTTCCAGGAGAGTTCTGTGGTAGAGGTCACAGCCGTCGGACGATCCACGTATTCTCATTACCGTAATGTGGGTTCCAGGAGAGTTATGTGGTAGAGGTCACTGCTGTCGGAAAGATCCACATATGTCTCATTACAATATTGTGGGTACCAGGAGAGTTCTGTGGTAGGGGTCACTGACGTCGGAACGATGCACATATGTCTCATTACCGTATTGTGGGTTCCAGGAGAGTTCTGTGGTAGAGATCACTGCCATCGGATCGATCCACATATGTCTCAATGCCGTATTGTGGGTTCCAGGAGAGTTCTGTTGTACAGGTCTCTGCGGTCGGAAGATCCACATATATCTCATTACCGAATTGTGGGTTCCAGGAGGGTTCTGTTGTAGAGGCCACTGACGTCGGAACGATCCACATATGTGTCCTTACCGTATTGTGGGTTCAAGGAGAGTTCTGTGGTTGAGGTAACTGCCGTCGGAACGATCCACATATGTCTCATTGCCATATTGTGGGTTCCAGGAGAGTTCTGTGGTAAAGGTCACTGCCGTCGGAACGATCCAAATGTCTCATTACCGAATTATGGGTTCCAGGAGAGATCTGTGGTAGAGGTCACTGCCGTCGGACGATCCACACATGCTTCATTACCGTATTGTGGGTTCCAGGAGAGTTCTGTGGTAGAGGTCACTGACGTCGGTACGATCCACATACGTCTCATTGCCATATTGTGGGTTCCAGGAGAGTTCTGTGGTAGAGGTCACTGCCGTCGGAACCATCCACATACGTCTCATTGCCATAATGTGAGTTCCAGGAGAGTTCTGTGGTTGAGGTCACTGCCGTCGGACGATCCACATAAGACTCATTACCGTATTGTGGATTCCAGGAGAGTTCTGTGGTAGAGGTCACTGACGTCGGAATGATCCACATATGTCTCGTTACCGTATTGTGGTTTCCAGGAGAGTTCTGTGGTAGAGGTACTGCCGTCGGACTATCCACATATGTCTCTTTACCGTATTGTGGGTTCCAGGAGAGTTCTGTGTTTAAGGTCACTACCGTCGGAACGATCCACATATGTCTCATTGCCATATTGTGGGTTCCAGGAGGGTTCTGTGGTAGAAGTCACTGCCGTCTGAACGATCCACATATGTCTCATAACCGTATTGCGGGTTCCAGGAGAGTTCTGTGGTAGAGGTCGCTGACGTCGGAACGATCCACGTATGTCTCATTGCCTTATTGTGGGTTCGGGCAGAGTTCTGTGGTAGAGGTCACTGACGTCGGAACGATCCACATGTGTCTCTTTCCCATATTGGGTGTTCCATGAGAGTTCTGTGGTTAAGGTCACTGCTGTCGGACGATCCACATAAGACTCATTACCGTATTGTGGATTCCAGGAGAGTTCTGTGGTAGAGATCACTGACGTCGGAACGATCCACATATGTCTCGTTACCGTATTGTGGTTTCCAGGAGAGTTCTGTGGTAGAGGTACTGCTGTCGGACTATCCACATATGTCTCATTGCCATATTGTGGGTTCCAGGAGGGTTCTGTGGTAGAAGTCACTGCCGTCTGAACGATCCACATATGTCTCATAACCGTATTGCGGGTTCCAGGAGAGTTCTGTGGTAGAGGTCGCTGACGTCGGAACGATCCACGTATGTCTCATTGCCTTATTGTGGGTTTGGGCAGAGTTCTGTGGTAGAGGTCACTGCCGTCGGAACGATCCGCAAATGTCTCATTGACATATTGTGGCTTCCAGGAGAGTTCTGTGGTAGAGGTCACTGCCGTCGGACGATCCACATATGTATCCTTACCGTATGGTGTATACAGGAGAAATCAGTGGTAGAGGTCACTGCCGTCGGACGATCCACGTATGTCTCATTACCATATTGTGGGTTCCAGGAGAGTTATGTGGTAGAGGTCACTGCTGTTGGAACGATCCACATATGTCTCATTACCATATTGTGAGTTCCAGGAGAGTTCTGTGGTAGGGCTGCCTGTCGTCGGTACGATCCACATATGTCTCATTACCGTATTGTGGGCTCCAGTAGAGTTCTGTGGTGGAAGTCACTGACGTCGTAAAGATCCACATGTCTGCTTACCGTATTGTGGGTTCCATGATAGTTCTGTGGTAGAGGACACTGACGTCATGACGATCCACATATTCCTAATTGTCTTATTGTGGGTTCCAGCAGAGTACTGTGGTAGAGGTCACTGCCGACGGACCGATCCACGAATGTCTCATTATCGTATTGTGGGTTCCAGGAGAGTTTTGTGAATGAGGACACTGCCGTTGGAACGATTCCCGTATGTCTCATTGCCATATTATGGGTTCCAGGACAGTTCTGATGTAGAGGTCTCTGCTGTCGGAACGATCCACATATGCGTCGTTGCCATATTGTGGGTTCCTGTAGATTTATGTGGTTGAGGTCACTGCTGCCGGAACGTTGCACAAATGTGTCCTTGCCATATAGTGGGTTCCAGGAGAGTTCTGAGGTAGAGGTCACTGACATTGGAACGATCCACATATGTCTCATTACCATTTTGTGGGTTCCAGGAGAGATCTGTGGTAGAGGTCACTGCCATCGGATCGACCCACGTATGTCTCTTTAATGTATTGTGGGTTCCAGGAGAGTTCATTGGTGTAGGTCACTGACGTCGGAACGATCCACATATTTCTCATTGCCATATTATAAATTCCAGGAGAGTTCTGTAGTAGAGGAAACTGCATCGGACGATCCAGAAATGTCTTATTGCCATATTTGAGTTCCAGGAGAGTTCTGTGGTAGAGGTCTCTGCAGTCGGAACGATCCACATATGTCTCATTGCCATATTGTGGGTTCCAGGAGAGTTCTGTGGTAGAAGTCACTGCCGCCGGACCGATCGACGTATGTCCCATTACCGTATTGTGGGTTCCAGGAGAGTTCTGTGGTAGAGGTCACTAAAGTTGGAACGATCAACATATGTCTCATTGCGATATTGTGGGTTCCAGGAGAGTTCTGTGGTAGAGTTCACTGCCGTCTGAAGATCCACATATGTCTCATAACCGTATTGCGGGTTCAAGGAGAGTTCTGTGGTAGAGGTCACTGCCGTCGGACGATCCACATATGTATCATTACCGTATTGTGGGTTCCAGGAGAGTTCTGTGGTAGAGGTCACTGCCGTCGGACGATCCACGTATGTCTCATTACCGTATTGTGGGTTCCAGGAGAGTTATGTGGTAGAGGTCACTGCTGTTGGAAAGATCCACATATGTCTCATTACCATATTGTGGGTACCAGAAGAGTTCTGTGGTAGGGGGCACTGACGTCGGAACGATGCACATATGTCTCATTACCGTATTGTGGGTTCCAGGAGAGTTCTGTTGTACAGGTCACTGCTGTTGGAACGATCCACGTATGTCCCATTACCGTATTGTGGGTGCCAGGAGAATTCTATGATAGATTTCACTTACGTCGGAACGATTAACATACGTCTCATTGCCATATTGTGGGTTCCAGGAGAGTGCTGTGGTAGAGGTCACTGCCGTCGGACGATCCCCAAATGTCTCATTTTCGTATTGTGGGTTGCAGGAGAGTTCTGTGGTAGAGATCACTGACTTCGGAACGATCCACATATGTCTCATTGCCATATTGTGAGTTCCAGGAGAGTTCTGTGGTAGAGGTCACTGCTGTCGGAACGATCCATATATGTCTCGTTGATATATTGTGGGTTCCAGGAGAGTTCTGTGGTAGAGGTCACTGCCATCGGAACGATCCACATGTGTCTCTTTCCAATATTGGGTGTTCCATGAGAGTTCTGTGGTTAAGGTCACTGCTGTCGGAACGAACCATATATGTCTCATTGCCATATTGTGGGTTCCAGGAGAGTTCTGTGGTTGAGGACACTGCCGTCGGACGATCAACCTAAGACTCATTATCGTATTGCGGATTCCAGGAGAGTTCTGTGGTAGAAGTCACTGACGTCGGAACGATCCACATATGTCTCGTTACCGTATTGTGGTTTCCAGGAGAGTTCTGTGGTAGAGGTACTGCCGTCGGACTATCCACATATGTCTCTTTACCGTTATGTGGGTTCCAGGAGTGTTCTGTGGTAAAGGTCACTACCGTCGGAACGATCCACATATGTCTCATTGCCATATTGTGGGTTCCAGGAGGGTTCTGTGGTAGAAGTCACTGCCGTCTGAACGAACCACATATGTCTCATAACCGTATTGCGGGTTCCAGGAGAGTTCTGTGGTAGAGGTCGCTGACGTCGGAACGATCCACGTATGTCTCATTGCCTTATTGTACGTTCGGGCAGAGTTCTGTGGTAGAGGTCACTGCCGTCGGAACGATCCGCAAATGTCTCATTGACATATTGTTGCTTCCAGGAGAGTTCTGTGGTAGAGGTCACTGCCGTCGGACGATGCACATATGTATGCTTACCGTATTGTGTGCTCAGGATAAATCAGTGGTAGAGGTCACTGCCGTCAAACGATCCACGTATGTCTCATTACCATATTGTGGGTTCCAGGAGGGTTCTGTGGTAGAAGTCACTGCCGTCTGAACGATCCACATATGTCTCATAACCGTATTGCGGGTTCCAGGAGAGTTCTGGGGTAGAGGTCGCTGACGTCGGAACGATCCACGTATGTCTCATTGCCTTATTGTACGTTCGGGCAGAGTTCTGTGGTAGAGGTCACTGCCGTCGGAACGATCCGTAAATTTCTCATTGACATATTGTGGCTTCCAGGAGAGTTCTGTGGTAGAGGTCACTGCCGTCGGACGATCCACATATGTATCCTTACCGTATTGTGGGTTCAGGAGAAATCCGTTTTAGAGGTTACTGCCGTCGGACGATCCAGGTATGTCTCATTACCATATTGTGGGTTCCAGGAGGGTTATGTGGTAGAGGTCACTGCTGTTGGAACGATCCACATATGTCTCATTACCATATTGTGGGTTCCAGGAGAGTTCTGTGGTATGGGTGACAGTCGTCGGAACGATCCACATATGTCTCATTACCGTATTGTGGGCTCCAGTAGAGTTCTGCGGTGGAGGTCACTGACGTCGTAAAGATCCACATGTCTGCTTACCGTATTGTGGGTTCCATGAGAGTTCTGTGGTAGAGGACACTGACGTCAGGACGACCCACATATTCCTAATTGATTTATTGTGGGTTCCAGGAGAGTACTGTGGCAGAGCTGACTGCCGTTGGAACGATTCACGTATGTCTCATTGCCATATTATGGGTTCGAGGGCAGTTCTGATGTAGAGGTCTCTGCTGTCGGAACGATCCACATATGCGTCGTTGCCATATTGTGGGTTCCTGGAGAGTTATGTGGTTGAGGTCACTGCTGTGGGAACGTTCCACAAATGTGTCCTTGCCATATAGTGGGTTCCAGGAGAGTTCTGAGGTAGAGGTCACTGACATTGGAACGATCCACATATGTCTCATTACCATTTTGTGGGTTCCAGGAGAGATCTGTGGTAGAAGTCACTTCCATCGGATCGACCCACGTATGTCTCTTTAATGTATTGTGGGTTCCAGGAAAGTTCATTGTTTGAAGTCACTGACGTCGGAACGATGCACATATGTCTCAATACCGTATTGTGGGTTCCAGGAGAGTCCTGAGGTAGAGGTCACTGACGTCGGGACGATTCCAAAAGTCTCATTACCGTATTGTGGGTTCCAGGAGAGTTCTGTGGTAGAGGTCACTGCCATCGGACGAACCACATGTCTCATTACCGTATGGGGGTTCCAGGAGAGTCCTGTGGTAGAGGTCACTGCAGTCGGAACAATTAACATATGTCTCATTACCGTATAATGTGTTCCAGAAGAGTTCTGTGTTAGTGGTCACAGACTTCGGAATGATCCAAATATGTCTAATTGCCATATTGTGGATTCCAGGAAAGTTCTGCGGTAGATGTCCATGCCGTCGGAACGATCCATATATGCCTCATTACCGTATTGTGGGTACCAGGAGAGTTCTGTGGTAGGGGTCACTCCTGTCGGAACGATCAACATATGATTCATTACCGTATTGTGGGTTCCAGGAGAGTTCTGTGGTAGAGTTAACTGCCGTCAGACCATTCCACGTATGTCCCATTACCGTATTGTAGGTTCCAGGAGAGTTCTATGTTAGAGGTCACTGCCATCGGATCGATCCACGTATGTCTCATTGATGTATTGTGGGTTCCATGAGAGTTCATTGGTAGAGCTCACTGACGGTGGAAAGATCCACATATGTCTCATTGTCATATTATGGTATCCAGGAGAGTTCTGTGGTAGAGGTAGCTCCATCGGACGATCGACATATATCTCATTGCCATATTGTGAGTTCCAGGAGAGTTCTGTGGTAGAGGTCACTGCTGTCGGATCGATCTACATATGTTCCATTTCCGTATTGTGGGTTCCGGGAGAGTTCTGTGGTAGAGTTCGCTGTCTTCAGACCGATCCACGTATGTCCCATTACCGTATTGTAGGTTCCAGGAGAGTTCTGTGGTAGAGATCACTGACGTCGGAACAATCAACATATACCTCATTGCCATATTGTGGGTTCAAGGAGAGTTCTGTGGTAGAGGTCACTTCCGTCGCAACGGTCCACATATGTCTCGTTGCAATATTGTGAGTTCCAGGAGAGTTCTGTGGTAGAGGTCACAGACGTCGGAAGGATCCGTATATGACTCATTGACATATTGTGGCTTCCAGGAGAGTTCTGTGGTAGAGGTCACTGCCGTCGGACGATCCACATATGTATCATTACCGTAAATTGGGTTCCAGGAGAGTTCTGTGGTAGAGGTCACTTTCGTCGGACGATCCACACATTTCTAATTGCCTTATTGTGGGTTCCAGGAGAGTTCTGTGGTAGAGGTCACTGCCGACGGACCGATCCACGAATGTCTCATTATCGAATTGTGGGTTCCAGGAGAGTTCAGTTGTAGAGTTCACTTCCGTCGGAACGATTCACGTATGTCTCTTTGATATATTGTGGTTTCCAGGGGAGTTCTGTGGTAGAGGTAACTGCATCGGACGATCGACATATATCTCATTGCCATATTATGTGTTCCATGAGAGTTCTGATGTTGAGGTCTCTGGTGTCGGAACGATCCACATATGCGTCGTTGCCATATTGTGGGTTCCAGGAGAGTTCTGTGGTAGAGGTCAGCGCTGTCGGATTGATCCACGTATGTGTCCTTGCCATATAGTGTGTTCCAGGAGAGTTCTGTGTTAGAAGTCACTGACGTCGAAACAATCCACACATGTCTTATTACCATATTGTGGGTTCCAGGAGAGTTCTGTGGTAGAGGTCACTGCACTCGGATCGACACACGTATGTCTCTTTAATGTATTGTGGGTTCCAGGACAGTTTATTGGCTTAGGTCACTGACGTCGGAACGATCCACATATGTCTCATTACCATATTATAAGTTCCAGGAGAGTTCTGTGGTAGAGGTAACTGCATCGGACGATCCACAAATGTATCATTGCCATATTTGAGTTACAGGAGAGTTCTGTTGTAAAGGTCTCTGCAGTCGGACCGATCCGCATGTCTCATTGCCTTATTGTGGGTTCCAGGAGAGTTCTGTGGTAGAGGCCACTGCTATTTGAACGATCCACATATGTCTCATTGCCGTATTGTGGGTTCAGGGGAGTTCTGTGGTAGAGGGCACTGCCGTCTGACGATCCACATATGTCTCATAAACCTATTGCGGGTTACAGGAGAGTTCTTTGGTAGAGGTCACAGACGTCGGATTGATCCAAATATGTCTCATTGCCATATTGTGGGTTCCAGGAGAGTTCTGTGGTAGAGGTCACTGCCGTCGGACGATCCACATATTTCTTGCTACCGTATTGTGGGTTCCAGGAAAGCTCTGTGGTAGACGTCACTGACGTCGGAACGATCCACAGATGTCTCATTAACGTATTGTGGGTGCCAGGAGAGTTCTGTGGTAGAGGTCACTGACGTCGGAATATTCCACATATGTCTAATTGCCATATTGTGGGATCCAGGAGAGTTCTGTGGTAGAGCTAACTGACGTCGGAACGATCCACATATGTCTCAATGCCATATATGTGTTCCAGGAGAGTTCTGTGCCAGAGGTCACTGCCATCGGATTGACCCACGTACGTCTCTTTAATGTATTGTGGGTTCCAGGAGAGTTCATTGGTTGAGGTCACTGACGTCGGAAAGATCCACATATGTCTCATTGCCATATAATAACTTCCAGGACAGTTCTCCGGTAGAGGTAACTGCATCGGACGATCCACAAATGTCTCATTGCCATATTTGAGTTACAGGAGATTTCTGTGGTAGAGGTCTCTGCAGTCGGAACGATCCACATATGTATCATTGCCATATTGTGAGTTCCAGGAGAGTTCTGTAGTAGAGGTCTCAGCTGCCGGAACGATCCACATATGTATCATTGCCATATTGTGGGTTCCAGGAGAGTTCTGCGTTAGAGGTCACTGCTGTCGGAACGATCCACATATGTTTCATTACCGTATTGTGGGTTCCAGGAGAGTTCTGTGGTAGAGTTCACTGCCTAGAGACCGATCCACGTATGTCCCATTACCGTATTGTAGGTTCCAGGAGAGTTCTGTGGTAGAGATCACTGCTTTCGGAATGATCCACATATGTCTGTTTACCGTATTGAGGTTTCCAGGAGTATTCTGTGGTAGAGATCACTGATGTCGGAACGATCAACATATGCCTCATTGCTATATTGTGGGTTCCAGGAGAAAATCTGTGGTGGAGGTCACTGCCGTCGGAGGATCCACATATGTCTTATTACCGTATTGTGGGTTCCAGGAGATTTCTGTGGTAGAGGTCACTGACGTCGGAAGGATCCACGTATGTCTCTTTGCAATATTGTGGTTTCCAGGGGAGTTCTGTGGTAGAGGTCACTGCCGTCGGTATGATCCACATATGTCTCATTGCCATATTGTGGGTTCCAGGAGAGTTCTGTTGAAGACGTCACTGCCGTCGGAACGATCCACATATGTCTCATAACCATTTTGCGGATTCCAGGAGAGTTCTGTGGTAGAGGCCACTGACGTCGGAACGATCCAAGTATGTCTCATTGCCTTATTGTGGGTTGCAGGAGAGTTCTGTGGTAGAGGTCACTGTCGTCCTAACGATCCACATATGTCTCATTGCCATATAATAAGTTCCAGGAGAGTTTTGCGGTAGAGGTAACTGCCTCGGACGATCCACAAATGTCTCATTGCCATATTTGAGTTCCAGGAGGGTTCTGTGGTTGAGGTCTCTGCAGTAGAACGATCCACATATGTTTCATTACCGTATTGTTGCTTCCAGGAGAGTTCTGTGGTAGAGTTCACTGCCTAGAGAGCGATCCACGTATGTCCCATTACCGTATTGTTGGTTCCAGGAGAGTTCTGTGGTAGAGGTCACTGCTGTCGGAATGATCCACATAAGTCTGTTTACTGTATTGAGGTTTCCAGGAGTATTCTGTGGTAGAGATCACTGATGTCGGAACGATTAAGATATGCCTCATTGCTATATTGTGAGTTCTAGGAGAGTTCTATGGAAGAGGTCACTGACGTCGGAAAGATCCACGTATGTCTAATTGCCATATTGTGGGTTACAGGAGAGTTCTGTGGTAGAGGTCACTGCCGTCGAAACGATCCACATATGTATAATTACCGAATTATGGGTTCCAGGAGAGATGTGCTGTAGAGGTCACTGCCGTCGGACGATCCACACATGTTTCATTACCGTATTGTGGGTTCCAGGAGAGTTCTTTGGTAGAGGTCACTGCAGTCGGAACGATTATCATATGTGTCATTACCGTATTTTGGGGTCCTGGAGAGTTCTGTGGTAGAGGTCACTGACGTCGGAACGGTCCACATACGTCTCATTGCCATATTTTGTTATCCAGGAGAGTTCTGTGGTAGAGGTCAGTGCCGTCGGACGATCCACAAATGTCTCATTTTCGTATTGTGGGTTCCAGGAGAGTTCTGTGGTAGAGGTCACTGACTTTGGAACGATCCACATATGTCTCATTGTCATATATTGGGTTCCAGGAGAGTTCGGTGGTAGAGGTCCATGCCGTCGGAACGATCCACATATGTCTCATTACCGTATTGTGGGTTATAGGAGAGTTCTGTGGTAGAGGTCACTGCTGTCGGAACGATCCACATATGTCTTATTGATATATTGTGGGTTCCAGGAGAGTTTTGTGGTAGAGGTCACTGTCGTCGGAACCATCCACATATCTCATTACCGTATTGTGGATTCTAGGAGAGTTCAGTGGTAGAGGTCACTGACGTCGGAACGATCCACATATGTCTCGTTAACGTATTGTGGTTTGCAGGAGAGTTCTGTGTTAGAGGTCACTGCCGTCGGACTATCCACATATGCCTCTTTACCGTATTGTGGGTTCCAGGAGAGTTCTGTGGTAAAGGTCACCGACTTCGGAACGATCCACATATGTCTCATTGCCATATTTTGAGTTTCAGAAGAGTTCTGTGGTAGAGGTCACTGCCGTCGGAACGATCCAAATATATCTCATTACCGATTTATGGGTTCCAGGAGAGATCTGTGGTAGAGGTCACTGCAGTTGGAACGATTATCATATGTGTCATTACCGTATTTTGGGTTCCAGGAGAGTTCTGTGGTAGAGGTCACTGACGTCGGTACGATCCACATACGTCTCATTGCCATATTTTGAGTTTCAGAAGAGTTCTGTGGTAGAGGTCACTGCCGTCGGACGATCCACAAATGTCTCATTTTCGTATTGTGGGTTCCAGGAGAGTTCTGTGGTAGAGGTCACCGACTTCGGAACGATCCACATATGTCTCATTGCCATATTTTGAGTTTCAGAAGAGTTCTGTGGTAGAGGTCACTGCCGTCGGACGATCCACAAATGTCTCATTTTCGTATTATGGGTTCCAGGGGAGTTCGGTGGTAGAGGTCCATACCGTCGGAACGATCCACATATGTCTCATTACCGTATTGTAGGTTATAGGAGAGTTCTGTGGTAGAGGTCACTGCTGTCGGAACGATCCACATATGTCTCATATATATATTGTGGGTTCCAGGAGAGTTCTGTGATAGAGGTCACTGCCATCGGAACGATCAACATGTCTCTCTTTCCCATATTGGGTGTTCCATGACAGTTCTGTGGTTAAGGTCACTACTGTCTGAACGATCTACATATGTCTCATTGCTAGTTTGGGAGTTCCAGGAGAGTTCTGTGGTAGAGGTCATTGTCGTCGGAACCATCCGCATATCTCATTACCGTATTGTGGATTCCAGAAGAGTTCTGCGGTAGAGGTCACTGACGTCGGAACGATCCACATATGTCTCGTTATCGTATTGTGGTTTCCAGGAGTGTTCTGTGGTAGAGGTCACTGCTGTCGGACTATCCACTTATGTCTCTTTACCGTATTGTGGGTTCCAGGAGAGTTCTGTGGTAAAGGTCACTGCCGTCGGAACGATCCATATATGTCTCATTGCCATATTGTGGGTTCCAGGAGAGTTCTGTGGTAGAAGTCACTGCCGTCTGAACGATCCACATATGTCTCATAACCGTATTGCGGGTTCCAGGAGAGCTCTGTGGTAAGGTCACTGACGTCGGAACGATCCATGTATCTCTCCTTGCCTTATTGTGGGTTCCAGGAGAGTTCTGTGGTAGAGGTCTCTGCCGTCGGAACGATCCACAAATGTCTCATTGACATATTGTGGCTTCCAGGAGAGTTCTGTGGTAGAGGTCACTGCCGTCGGACGATCCAAATATGTATCCTTACCGTATTGTGGGTTCCAGGAGAAATCCCTGGTAGAGGTCGCTGCCGTCGGACGATCCACGTATGTCTCATTACCATATTGTGGGTTCCAGGAGAGTTATGTTGTAGAGGTCACTGCTGTTGGAACGATCCACATATGTCTCATTACCGTATTATGGGCTCCAGTAGAGTTCTGTGGTGGAGGTCACTGACGTCGTAACGATCCACATCTCTGCTTACCGTATTGTGGGTTCCATGAGAGTTCTGTGGCAGAGGTCACTGCCGTAGGACGATCCACATATGTATCATTACCGTAAATTGGGTTCCAAGAGAGTTCTTGGGTAGAGGTCACTTCCATCGGACGATCCACGTATGTCTCATTACCGTATTGTGGGTTCCAGTAGAGTTCTGTGTTAGAGGACAATGACGTCAGGACGATCCACATATTTCTAATTGCCTTATTGTGTGTTCCAGGAGAGTTCTGTGGTAGAGGTCACTGCCGAAGGACCGATCCACGAATGTCTCATTATCGAATTGTGGTTTCCAGGAGAGTTCTGTTGTAGAGTACACCTCCTTCGGAACGATTCACGTATGTCTCATTGCTATATTATGTGTTCCATGAGAGTTCTGATGTTGAGGTCTCTGCTGTCGGAACGATCCACATATGCGTCGTTGCCATATTGTGGGTTCCAGGAGAGTTCTGTGGTAGAGGTCACCGCTGTCGGAACGATCCACGTATGTTTCCTTGCCATATAGTGTGTTCCAGGAGAGTTCTGTGGTAGAGGTCACCGACGTCGGAACGATCCACGCATGTCTCATTTTGTTTTTGTGGGTTCCAGGTGAGTTCTGTGTTAGAAGTGGCTGACGTCGAAACGATCTACACATGTCTTATTACCATATTGTGGGTTCCAGGAGAGTTCTGTGGTAGAGGTCACTGCACTCGGATCGACTCACGTATGTCTCTTTAATGTATTGTGGGTTCCAGGACAGTTCATTGGTTTAGGTCCTTGACGTCGGAACGATCCACATATGTCTCATTACCATATTATAAGTTCCAGGAGCTGTCTGTGGTAGAGGTAACTGAATCGGACGATCCACAAATGTATCATTGCCATATTTGAGTTCCAAGAGAGTTCTGTGGTAGAGGTTTCTGCTATTGGAACGATCTACATGTCTCATTGCCGTATTGTGGGTTCAAAGCGAATTCTGTTTTAGATGTCACTGCCGTCGGACCGATCCGCGTGTGTCCCATTACCGTATTGTGTGTTCCAGGAGAGTTGTGTGGTAGAGGTCACTTCTGTCGGAACGATCCACATATGTCTCATTACCGTATTGTGGGTTTCAGGAGAATTCTGTGGTAGAGTTCACTAACGTCGGAACGAGCAACATATGCCTCATTGCCATTTTGTGGGTTCCAGGAGAGTTCTGTGGTAGAATTCACTGCCGTCTGACGATCCACATATGTCTCATAACCGTATTGCGGGTTACAGGAGAGTTATGTTGTAGAGCTCACCTCCGTCGGAACGATCCGCAAATGTCTCATTGATATATTGTGGGTTCCAGGAGAGTTTTGTGGTAGAGGTCACTAACGTCGGAACGATCAACATATGCCTCATTGCCATATTGTGGGTTCCAGGAGAGTTCTGTGGTAGAGGTCACTTCCGTCGGACGATCCACGTATGTCTCATTACCGTATTGTGGGTTCCAGTAGAGTTCTGTGGTAGAGGACACTGACGTCAGGACGATCCACATATTTCTTATTGCCTTATTGTGGGTTCCAGGAGAGTTCTGTGGTAGTGGTCACTGCCGACGGACCGATCCATGAATGTCTCATTATCGAATTATGGATTCCAGGAGATTTCAGTTGTAGAGCTCTCTTCCGTCGGAAGGATTCACGTATGTCTCATTGCCATATTATGTGTTCCATGAGAGTTCTGATGTATAGGTCTCTGCTGTCGGAACGATCCACATATGCGTCGTTGCCATATTGTGGGTTCCAGGAGAGTTCTGTGGTAGAGGTCACTGCTGTCGGAACGATCCACATATGTCTCATAACCATATTGCGGGTTCCAGGAGAGTTCTATGGTAGAGGTCACTGTCGTCGGAATGATGCACGTATGTCTCATTGCCTTATTGTGGGTTCCAGGCGAGTTCTGTGGTAGAGGTCACTGCCGTCCTAACGATCCACATATGTCTCATTGACATATTGTGGCTTCCAGGAGAGTTCTGTTGTAGAGGTCATTTCCGTCGTACGATCCACATATGTATCATTACCGTATTGTGGGTTCCAGGAGAGTTCATTGGTAGAGGTCACTGCCGTCGGACGGTCAACGTATGTCTCATTACCGGATAGTGTGTTCCAGGAGACTTCTGTGGTAGAGGTCATTGACGTCGGAACGATACGCATATGTCTCTTTACCATATTGTGGGTTCCAGGAGAGATCTGTTGTAGGGGTTACTGTAGTCGGAAAGATCCACATATGTCTCATTACCGTATTGTGGGTTCCAGTAAAGTTCTGTGGTATAGGTCACTGACGTCGTAATGATCCACATATCTGATTACCGTATTGTGGGTTCCATGCGAGTTCTGTGGCAGAGGACACTGACGTCAGGACGATCCACATATTTCTAATTGCCTTATTGTGGGTTCCAGGAAAGTTCTTCAGTAGAGGTCACTGCAGTCGGACGATCCACATATGTCTCATTCCGTATTGTGCGTTCCATGAGAGTACTGTCGTAGAGGTCACTGACGTCGCAACGATCCTCGTATGTCTCATTGCCATATTGTGGGTTCCAGGAGAGTTCTGTGGTAGAGGTCACTGACGTCGGAACGATCTACATATGTCTCATTACCATATTATGGGTTCCGAGAGATTTGTGGTAGAGGTCACTGACGTTGGAACGATCCACATATGTCTCATTGCCATATAGTGGGTTCCCGGAGAGTTCTGTGATAGAGGTCACTGCTTTAGGAACGATCCACATATGTCTCATTACCGTATTGTGGTTTCTAAGAGAGTTCTGTGGTAGAGGTCACTGACGTCGGAACGATCCACATATGTCTCATTGCCATATTGTGGTTCCATGAGAGTTCTGTGGTAGAGGTCACTGCTGTTCGAATGTTCCACATATGTCTCTTGGCATATTGTGTGTTCCAGGAGAGTTCTGCGGTAGAGGTCGCTGCTGTTGGAACGATCCAATTATGTCTCATTACCGTATTGTGGGTTCCAGCAGAGTTCTGTTGTAGAGGTCTCTGCCGTTGAACCGATACACGTAGGTCCTATTACCGCATTGCGGGTTCCAGGAGAGTTCTACGGTAGATGTTACTGCTGTCGGAACGATCCACATTTTTCTCATTACCGTATTGTGGTAACGGTCACTGACGTTAGAACGATCCACATATGTCTCATTACCGTATTGTGGGTTCCATGAGATTACTATGGTAGAGGTCACTGACGTCGGCACGATCCTCGTATGTCTCATTGCCATATTGTGGGTTCCAGGAGAGTTCTGTGGTAGAGGTCACTGACGTTGGAACGATCCACATATGTCTCATTACCATATTGTGGGTTCCAGGAGAGCTATGTGTTAGAGGTCACTGACGTCGGAAAGATCCACATATGTCTCATTGCGATTTTGTGGGTTCCAGGAGAAATCTGTTGTAGAGGTCACTGCCGTTGAACCGATCCACGTAGGTTCTATTACCGCATTGTGGTTTCCAGGAGAGTTCTGTGGTAGAGGTCAATGCCGTCGGACCGATCCACGTAGGTTCCTTTACCGTGTTGTGGGTTACAGTAGAGTTCTGCGGTAAATGTCACTGCTGTTGGAACGATCCACATATGTCTCATTACCGTATTGTGGTTTCTAAGAGAATACTGTGGTAGAGGACACTGACGTCGGAACGATCCACAAATGCCTCATTGCCATATTGTGAGTTCCAGGAGAGTTCTGTGGTAGAGGTCACAGCTGTCGGAACGATTCACATATGTCTCATTACCATATTGTGGGTTCCAGTTGAGTTCTGTGGTAGAGGTCACTGACGTCCGGACGACCCACATATGTCTAATTGCCATATTGTGGGTTCCAGGAGAGTTCTGTGGTAGAGGTCACTGCAGTCGGACGATCCACATATGTCTCATTACCGTTTTGCGGGTTCCAGGAGAGTTCTGTGGTAGAGGTCACTGACGTCGGAACGATCCTCGTATGTCTCATTGTCATATTGTGGGTTCCAAGAGAGTTCTGTGGTAGAGGTCACTGACGTCGGAACGATCCATGAATGTCTCATTATCGAATTATGGATTCCAGGAGATTTCAGTTGTAGAGCTCTCTTCCGTCGGAAGGATTCACGTATGTCTCATTGCCATATTATGTGTTCCATGAGAGTTCTGATGTATAGGTCTCTGCTGTCGGAACGATCCACATATGCGTCGTTGCCATATTGTGGGTTCCAGGAGAGTTCTGTGGTAGAGGTCACTGCTGTCGGAACGATCCACATATGTCTCATAACCATATTGCGGGTTCCAGGAGAGTTCTATGGTAGAGGTCACTGTCGTCGGAATGATGCACGTATGTCTCATTGCCTTATTGTGGGTTCCAGGCGAGTTCTGTGGTAGAGGTCACTGCCGTCCTAACGATCCACATATGTCTCATTGACATATTGTGGCTTCCAGGAGAGTTCTGTTGTAGAGGTCATTTCCGTCGTACGATCCACATATGTATCATTACCGAATTGTGGGTTCCAGGAGAGTTCATTGGTAGAGGTCACTGCCGTCGGACGGTCAACGTATGTCTCATTACCGGATAGTGTGTTCCAGGAGACTTCTGTGGTAGAGGTCATTGACGTCGGAACGATACGCATATGTCTCTTTACCATATTGTGGGTTCCAGGAGAGATCTGTTGTAAGGGTTACTGTAGTCGGAAAGATCCACATATGTCTCATTACCGTATTGTGGGTTCCAGTAAAGTTCTGTGGTATAGGTCACTGACGTCGTAATGATCCACATATCTGATTACCGTATTGTGGGTTCCATGCGAGTTCTGTGGCAGAGGACACTGACGTCAGGACGATCCACATATTTCTAATTGCCTTATTGTGGGTTCCAGGAAAGTTCTTCAGTAGAGGTCACTGCAGTCGGACGATCCACATATGTCTCATTCCGTATTGTGCGTTCCATGAGAGTACTGTCGTAGAGGTCACTGACGTCGCAACGATCCTCGTATGTCTCATTGCCATATTGTGGGTTCCAGGAGAGTTCTGTGGTAGAGGTCACTGACGTCGGAACGATCTACATATGTCTCATTACCATATTATGGGTTCCGAGAGATTTGTCTTAGAGGTCACTGACGTTGGAACGATCCACATATGTCTCATTGCCATATAGTGGGTTCCCGGTGAGTTCTGTGGTAGAGGTCACTGCTTTAGGAACGATCCACATATGTCTCATTACCGTATTGTGGTTTCTAAGAGAGTTCTGTGGTAGAGGTCACTGACGTCGGAACGATCCACATATGTCTCATTGCCATATTGTGGTTCCATGAGAGTTCTGTGGTAGAGGTCACTGCTGTTCGAATGTTCCACATATGTCTCTTGGCATATTGTGTGTTCCAGGAGAGTTCTGCGGTAGAGGTCGCTGCTGTTGGAACGATCCAATTATGTCTCATTACCGTATTGTGGGTTCCAGCAGAGTTCTGTTGTAGAGGTCTCTGCCGTTGAACCGATACACGTAGGTCCTATTACCGCATTGCGGGTTCCAGGAGAGTTCTACGGTAGATGTTACTGCTGTCGGAACGATCCACATTTTTCTCATTACCGTATTGTGGGTTTGAGGAGAATTCTGTGGTAACGGTCACTGACGTTAGAACGATCCACATATGTCTCATTACCGTATTGTGGGTTCCATGAGATTACTGTGGTAGAGGTCACTGACGTCGGTACGATCCTCGTATGTCTCATTGCCATATTGTGGGTTCCAGGAGAGTTCTGTGGTAGAGGTCACTGACGTTGGAACGATCCACATATGTCTCATTACCATATTGTGGGTTCCAGGAGAGCTATGTGTTAGAGGTCACTGACGTCGGAAAGATCCACATATGTCTCATTGCGATTTTGTGGGTTCCAGGAGAAATCTGTTGTAGAGGTCACTGCCGTTGAACCGATCCACGTAGGTTCTATTACCGCATTGTGGTTTCCAGGAGAGTTCTGTGGTAGAGGTCAATGCCGTCGGACCGATCCACGTAGGTTCCTTTACCGTGTTGTGGGTTACAGTAGAGTTCTGCGGTAAATGTCACTGCTGTTGGAACGATCCACATATGTCTCATTACCGTATTGTGGTTTCTAAGAGAATACTGTGGTAGAGGACACTGACGTCGGAACGATCCACAAATGCCTCATTGCCATATTGTGAGTTCCAGGAGAGTTCTGTGGTAGAGGTCACAGCTGTCGGAACGATTCACATATGTCTCATTACCATATTGTGGGTTCCAGTTGAGTTCTGTGGTAGAGGTCACTGACGTCCGGACGACCCACATATGTCTAATTGCCATATTGTGGGTTCCAGGAGAGTTCTGTGGTAGAGGTCACTGCAGTCGGACGATACACATATGTCTCATTACCGTTTTGCGGGTTCCAGGAGACTTCTGTGGTAGAGGTCACTGACGTCGGAACGATCCTCGTATGTCTCATTGTCATATTGTGGGTTCCAAGAGAGTTCTGTGGTAGAGGTCACTGACGTCGGAACGATCCACATATGTCTCATTACCATATTGTGGGTTCCAGGAGAGTTCTGTGGTAGAGGTCACTTCCGTCGGACGATCCACGTATGTCTCATTACCGTATTGTGGGTTCCAGTAGAGTTCTGTGGTAGAGGACACTGACGTCAGGACGATCCACATATTTCTTATTGCCTTATTGTGGGTTCCAGGAGAGTTCTGTAGTAGTGGTCACTGCCGACGGACCGATCCATGAATGTCTCATTATCGAATTATGGATTCCAGGAGATTTCAGTTGTAGAGCTCTCTTCCGTCGGAAGGATTCACGTATGTCTCATTGCCATATTATGTGTTCCATGAGAGTTCTGATGTATAGGTCTCTGCTGTCGGAACGATCCACATATGCGTCGTTGCCATATTGTGGGTTCCAGGAGAGTTCTGTGGTAGAGGT
The DNA here is from genome assembly GCA_030762935.1 of Hymenopus coronatus. Lineage (NCBI taxonomy): Eukaryota > Metazoa > Arthropoda > Insecta > Mantodea > Hymenopodidae > Hymenopus > Hymenopus coronatus. Next base: position 152,513,526 of record CM060898.1, on the reverse strand, counting down.
CACTGCTGTCGGAACGATCCACATATGTCTCATAACCATATTGCGGGTTCCAGGAGAGTTCTATGGTAGAGGTCACTGTCGTCGGAATGATGCACGTATGTCTCATTGCCTTATTGTGGGTTCCAGGCTAGTACTGTGGTAGAGGTCACTGCCGTCCTAACGATCCACATATGTCTCATTGACATATTGTGGCTTCCAGGAGAGTTCTGTTGTAAAGGTCATTTCCGTCGTACGATCCACATATGTATCATTACCGTATTGTGGGTTCCAGGAGAGTTCATTGGTAGAGGTCACTGCCGTCGGACGGTCAACGTATGTCTCATTACCGGATAGTGTGTTCCAGGAGATTTCTGTGGTAGAGGTCATTGACGTCGGAACGATACGCATATGTCTCTTTACCATATTGTGGGTTCCAGGAGAGATCTGTTGTAGGGGTTACTGTAGTCGGAAAGATCCACATATGTCTCATTACCGTATTGTGGGTTCCAGTAAAGTTCTGTGGTATAGGTCACTGACGTCGTAATGATCCACATATCTGATTACCGTATTGTGGGTTCCATGCGAGTTCTGTGGCAGAGGACACTGACGTCAGGACGATCCACATATTTCTAATTGCCTTATTGTGGGTTCCAGGAATGTTCTTCAGTAGAGGTCACTGCAGTCGGACGATCCACATATGTCTCATTCCGTATTGTGCGTTCCATGAGAGTACTGTCGTAGAGGTCACTGACGTCGCAACGATCCTCGTATGTCTCATTGCCATATTGTGGGTTCCAGGAGAGTTCTGTGGTAGAGGTCACTGACGTCGGAACGATCTACATATGTCTCATTACCATATTATGGGTTCCGAGAGATCTGTGGTAGAGGTCACTGACGTTGGCACGATCCACATATGTCTCATTGCCATATAGTGGGTTCCCGGAGAGTTCTGTGGTAGAGGTCACTGCTTTAGGAACGATCCACATATGTCTCATTACCGTATTGTGGTTTCTAAGAGAGTTCTGTGGTAGAGGTCACTGACGTCGGAACGATCCACATATGTCTCATTGCCATATTGTGGTTCCATGAGAGTTCTGTGGTAGAGGTCACTGCTGTTCGAATGTTCCACATATGTCTCTTGGCATATTGTGTGTTCCAGGAGAGTTCTGCGGTAGAGGTCGCTGCTGTTGGAACGATCCAATTATGTCTCATTACCGTATTGTGGGTTCCAGCAGAGTTCTGTTGTAGAGGTCTCTGCCGTTGAACCGATACACGTAGGTCCTATTACCGCATTGCGGGTTCCAGGAGAGTTCTACGGTAGATGTTACTGCTGTCGGAACGATCCACATTTTTCTCATTACCGTATTGTGGGTTTGAGGAGAATTCTGTGGTAACGGTCACTGACGTTAGAACGATCCACATATGTCTCATTACCGTATTGTGGGTTCCATGAGATTACTGTGGTAGAGGTCACTGACGTCGGTACGATCCTCGTATGTCTCATTGCCATATTGTGGGTTCCAGGAGAGTTCTGTGGTAGAGGTCGCTGACGTTGGAACGATCCACATATGTCTCATTACCATATTGTGGGTTCCAGGAGAGCTATGTGTTAGAGGTCACTGACGTCGGAAAGATCCACATATGTCTCATTGCGATTTTGTGGGTTCCAGGAGAAATCTGTTGTAGAGGTCACTGCCGTTGAACCGATCCACGTAGGTTCTATTACCGCATTGTGGTTTCCAGGAGAGTTCTGTGGTAGAGGTCAATGACGTCGGACCGATCCACGTAGGTTCCTTTACCGTGTTGTGGGTTACAGTAGAGTTCTGCGGTAAATGTCACTGTTGTTGGAACGATCCACACATGTCTCATTACCGTATTGTGGTTTCTAAGAGAATACTGTGGTAGAGGACACTGACGTCGGAACGATCCACAAATGCCTCATTGCCATATTGTGAGTTCCAGGAGAGTTCTGTGGTAGAGGTCACAGCTGCCGGAACGATTCACATATGTCTCATTACCATATTGTGGGTTCCAGTTGAGTTCTGTGGTAGAGGTCACTGACGTCCGGACGACCCACATATGTCTAATTGCCATATTGTGGGTTCCAGGAGAGTTCTGTGTTAGAGGTCACTGCAGTCGGACGATACACATATGTCTCATTACTGTTTTGCGGGTTCCAGGAGACTTCTGTGGTAGAGGTCACTGACGTCGGAACGATCCTCGTATGTCTCATTGTCATATTGTGGGTTCCAAGAGAGTTCTGTGGTAGAGGTCACTGACGTCGGAACGATCCACATATGTCTCATTACCATATTGTGGGTTCCAGGAGAGTTCTGTGGTAGAGGTCACTTCCGTCGGACGATCCACGTATGTCTCATTACCGTATTGTGGGTTCCAGTAGAGTTCTGTGGTAGAGGACACTGACGTCAGGACGATCCACATATTTCTTATTGCCTTATTGTGGGTTCCAGGAGAGTTCTGTGGTAGTGGTCACTGCCGACGGACCGATCCATGAATGTCTCATTATCGAATTATGGATTCCAGGAGATTTCAGTTGTAGAGCTCTCTTCCGTCGGAAGGATTCACGTATGTCTCATTGCCATATTATGTGTTCCATGAGAGTTCTGATGTATAGGTCTCTGCTGTCGGAACGATCCACATATGCGTCGTTGCCATATTGTGGGTTCCAGGAGAGTTCTGTGGTAGAGGTCACTGCTGTCGGAACGATCCACATATGTCTCATAACCATATTGCGGGTTCCAGGAGAGTTCTATGGTAGAGGTCACTGTCGTCGGAATGATGCACGTATGTCTCATTGCCTTATTGTGGGTTCCAGGCGAGTACTGTGGTAGAGGTCACTGCCGTCCTAACGATCCACATATGTCTCATTGACATATTGTGGCTTCCAGGAGAGTTCTGTTGTAAAGGTCATTTCCGTCGTACGATCCACATATGTATCATTACCGTATTGTGGGTTCCAGGAGAGTTCATTGGTAGAGGTCACTGCCGTTGGACGGTCAACGTATGTCTCATTACCGGATAGTGTGTTCCAGGAGACTTCTGTGGTAGAGGTCATTGACGTCGGAACGATACGCATATGTCTCTTTACCATATTGTGGGTTCCAGGAGAGATCTGTTGTAGGGGTTACTGTAGTCGGAAAGATCCACATATGTCTCATTACCGTATTGTGGGTTCCAGTAAAGTTCTGTGGTATAGGTCACTGACGTCGTAATGATCCACATATCAGATTACCGTATTGTGGGTTCCATGCGAGTTCTGTGGCAGAGGACACTGACGTCAGGACGATCCACATATTTCTAATTGCCTTATTGTGGGTTCCAGGAAAGTTCTTCAGTAGAGGTCACTGCAGTCGGACGATCCACATATGTCTCATTCCGTATTGTGCGTTCCATGAGAGTACTGTCGTAGAGGTCACTGACGTCGCAACGATCCTCGTATGTCTCATTGCCATATTGTGGGTTCCAGGAGAGTTCTGTGGTAGAGGTCACTGACGTCGGAACGATCTACATATGTCTCATTACCATATTATGGGTTCCGAGAGATCTGTGGTAGAGGTCACTGACGTTGGAACGATCCACATATGTCTCATTGCCATATAGTGGGTTCCCGGAGAGTTCTGTGGTAGAGGTCACTGCTTTAGGAACGATCCACATATGTCTCATTACCGTATTGTGGTTTCTAAGAGAGTTCTGTGGTAGAGGTCACTGACGTCGGAACGATCCACATATGTCTCATTGCCATATTGTGGTTCCATGAGAGTTCTGTGGTAGAGGTCACTGCTGTTCGAATGTTCCACATATGTCTCTTGGCATATTGTGTGTTCCAGGAGAGTTCTGCGGTAGAGGTCGCTGCTGTTGGAACGATCCAATTATGTCTCATTACCGTATTGTGGGTTCCAGCAGAGTTCTGTTGTAGAGGTCTCTGCCGTTGAACCGATACACGTAGGTCCTATTACCGCATTGCGGGTTCCAGGAGAGTTCTACGGTAGATGTTACTGCTGTCGGAACGATCCACATTTTTCTCATTACCGTATTGTGGGTTTGAGGAGAATTCTGTGGTAACGGTCACTGACGTTAGAACGATCCACATATGTCTCATTACCGTATTGTGGGTTCCATGAGATTACTGTGGTAGAGGTCACTGACGTCGGTACGATCCTCGTATGTCTCATTGCCATATTGTGGGTTCCAGGAGAGTTCTGTGGTAGAGGTCACTGACGTTGGAACGATCCACATATGTCTCATTACCATATTGTGGGTTCCAGGAGAGCTATGTTTTAGAGGTCACTGACGTCGGAAAGATCCACATATGTCTCATTGCGATTTTGTGGGTTCCAGGAGAAATCTGTTGTAGAGTTCACTGCCGTTGAACCGATCCACGTAGGTTCTATTACCGCATTGTGGTTTCCAGGAGAGTTCTGTGGTAGAGGTCAATGCCGTCGGACCGATCCACGTAGGTTCCTTTACCGTGTTGTGGGTTACAGTAGAGTTCTGCGGTAAATGTCACTGCTGTTGGAACGATCCACATATGTCTCATTACCGTATTGTGGTTTCTAAGAGAATACTGTGGTAGAGGACACTGACGTGGGAACGATCCACAAATGCTTCATTGCCATATTGTGAGTTCCAGGAGAGTTCTGTGGTAGAGGTCACAGCTGTCGGAACTATTCACATATGTCTCATTACCATATTGTGGGTTCCAGTTGAGTTCTGTGGTAGAGGTCACTGACGTCCGGACGACCCACATATGTCTAATTGCCATATTGTGGGTTCCAGGAGAGTTCTGTGGTAGAGGTCACTGCAGTCGGACGATCCACATATGTCTCATTACCGTTTTGCGGGTTCCAGGAGAGTTCTGTGGTAGAGGTCACTGACGTCGGAACGATCCTCGTATGTCTCATTGTCATATTGTGGGTTCCAAGAGAGTTCTGTGGTAGAGGTCACTGACGTCGGAACGATCCACATATGTCTCATTACCATATTGTGGGTTCCAGGAGAATTCTGTGTTAGAGGTCACTGACGTTGGAACGATCCACATATGTCTCATTGCGATTTTGTGGGTTCCAGGAGAGTTCTGTAGTAGAGGTTAGTGACGTCGAAATGATAAACATAGGTCTCATGGCCAAAATTTTGGTTCCAAGAGGGTTCTGTGGTAGAGGGCACTGCTGTCGGAACGATCTACATATGTCGCATAACCATATTGTGTGTTCCAGGAGAGTTCTGCGGTTGAGGTCACTGCTGTCGGAACGATCCACGTAGGTACTATTACCGCATTGTGGGTTCCAGGAGTGTTCTGCAGCATATGTCACTACTGTCGGAACGATCCACATATGCCTCGTAACCGTATTGTGGGTTCCAGGAGAATTCTGTGGTAGCGATCACTGACGTCGGAACGATCCACATATGTCTCATTACCATATTATGGGTTCCTCGAGGGATTTGTGGTAGAGGTCACTGACGTCGGAACGATCCACATATGTCTCATTGCCATATAGTGGGTTCCCGGAGAGTTATGTGGTAGAGGTCACTGCTGTAGGAACGATCCACATATGTCTCATTACCATTATGTGGGTTCCAGGACAGTTCTGTGTTAGAGATCACTGACCTCGGATCGATCCACATATCTCTCATTGCCATATTGTGGGTTCCAGGAGAGTTCTGTAGTAGAGGTCACTGCTGTCGGAACGATCCACATATGTCGCATTACCATATTGTGTGTTCCAGGAGAGTTCTGCGATAGAGGTCACTGCTGTCGGAACGATCAACATAAGTCTCATTTCCGTATTGTGGATTCCAGGATAGTTCTGTTGTAGAGGTCACTGCGGTTGAACCGATCCACGTAGGTCCTATTAGCGCATTGTGGGTTCCAGGAGAGTTCTGCGGTAAATGTCACTGCTGTCGGAACGATCCACATTTGTCTCATTACCGTACTGTGGGTTTCAGGAGAATTCTGTGGTAGCGGTCACTGACGTTAGAACGATCCACATATGCCTCATTGCCATATTGTGAGTTCCAGGAGAGTTCTTCGATAGAGGTCACTGCATTCGAACGATCCACATATGTCTCATTACCGTATTGTGGGTTCCAGGAGAGTTCTGTGGTGGAGGTCACTGCTGTTGGAATGATCCACATATGTCTCTTTGCCATATTGTGTGTTGCAGGAGAGTTCTGCGGTAGAGGTCGCTGCTGTTGCAACGATCCAAATATGTCTCATTACCGTGTTGTGGGTTCCATGAGATTTCTGTTGTAGAGGTCACTGCCGTTGAACTGATACACGTAGGTCCTATTAGCGCATTGTGGGTTCCAGGAGAGTTCTGCGGTAGATGATACTGCTGTCGGAACGATCCACATATGTCTCATTTCCGTATTGTGGGTTTCAGGAGAATTCTGTGGTAGAGGTCACTGACGTTGAAACGATTCACCTATGTTTCATTACCATATTGTGGGTTCTAGTCGAGTTCTGTGGTACAGGTCACTGACGTCCGGACGACCCACATATGTCTAATTGCCGTACTGTGGGTTCTAGGAGAGATCTCTGGTAGAGGTCACTGCCGTCGGACAATCCAAATATGTCTCATTACCAAATTGTGGGTTCCAGGAGAGTTCTGTGGTAGAGGTCACTGACGTCGGAACGATCCACATATGTCTCATTACCATATTGTGGGTTCCAGGACAGTTCTGTGTTAGAGGTCACTAACGTCGGAAGGATCCACATATGTCTCATTGCCATATTGTGGGTTCCAGGAGAGTTCTGTGGTAGAAGTCACTGCTGTCGGAACGATCCACATATGTCTCATTACCATATTGTGGGTTTCAGGAGAGTTCTGTGGTATAGGTCACTGCTGTCGGAACGATCCACATATGTCTCATTGCCATATTGTGGGTTTAAGGAGAGTTCTGAAGTAGAGGTCACTGACGTCGGAACGATCCACATATGTCTCATTACCATATTGGTGGTTCCAGGAGTGTTCTGTGGTAGAGGTGACTAACGTCGGAACGATCCACATAATTCTCATTACCATATTCAGGGTTCCAGTAGAGTTCTGTGGTAGAGGTCGCTGACGTCGGAACGTTCCAAATATGTCTGATTACCATTTTGTGGGTTACAGGAGATTTCTGTGGTAGAGGTCACTGATGTGCCAACGATCCACATGTCTCATTACCGTATTCTGTGTTCCAGGAGAGTTCTGTGGTAGAGGTCACTGCTGTCGGAACGATCCACATATGCCTCGTTGCCATATTGTGGGTACCAGGAGAGTTCTGTGGTAGAGGTCTCTGACGTGGGAACGATCCACATATGTCTCATTTCCATATTGTGGGCTCCAGGAGAGCTCTGTGGTAGACATCACTGACGTCCGAACGATCCACATGTCTACCTACCGTATTGTGGGTTCCAGAAGAGTTCTGTGGTAGAGGTCACTGACGTCGGAACGATCCACATATGTCTCATTGCCATATTGTGGTTCTATGAGAGTTCTGAGGTAGAGGTCACTGCTGTCGGAACGATCCACAAATGTCTCACTACCGTACTGTGGGTTCCAGTAGGGTTCTCTGGTGGAAGTCACTGCTGTTGGAACCATCCAAATATGTCTCATTACCGTATTGTGGGTTCCAGGAGAGTTCAGTTGTAGAGGTCTCTGCCGTTGAACCTATACACGTAGGTCCTATTACCGCATTGTGGACTCCAGGAGAGTTCTGCGGTAGATGTCACTGCGGTCGGAACGATCCACATTTGTCTCATTACCGTATTGTGGGTTTCGGGAGAAATCTGTGATAACGGTCACTGTCGTTAGAACGATCCACATATGCCTCATTGCCATATTGTGGGTTCCAGGAGAGTTCTTCAGTAGAGGTCACTGCAGTCGGACGATCCACATATGTCGCATAACCATATTGTGTGTTCCAGGAGAGTTCAGCGGTAGAGGTCACTGCTGTCGGAACGATCCACGTAGGTACTATTACCGCATTGTGGGTTCCAGGAGTGTTCTGCAGCATATGTCACTACTGTCGGAACGATCCACATATGCCTCGTAACCGTATTGTGGGTTCCAGGAGAATTCTGTGGTAGCGATCACTGACGTCGGAACGATCCACATATGTCTCATTACCATATTATGGGTTCCTCGAGAGATTTGTGGTAGAGGTCACTGACGTCGGAACGATCCACATATGTCTCATTGCCATTTAGTGGGTTCCCGGAGAGTTATGTGGTAGAGGTCACTGCTGTAGGAACGATCCACATATGTCTCATTACCATATTGTGGGTTCCAGGACAGTTCTGTGTTAGAGATCACTGACCTCGGATCGATCCACATATCTCTCATTGCCATATTGTGGGTTCCAGGAGAGTTCTTCGATAGAGGTCACTGCATTCGAACGATCCACATATGTCTCATTACCGTATTGTGGGTTCCAGGAGAGTTCTGCGGTAGAGGTCGCTGCTGTTGCAACGATCCAAATATGTCTCATTACCGTGTTGTGGGTTCCATGAGATTTCTGTTGTAGAGGTCACTGCCGTTGAACTGATACACGTAGGTCCTATTAGCGCATTGTGGGTTCCAGGAGAGTTCTGCGGTAGATGATACTGCTGTCGGAACGATCCACATATGTCTCATTTCCGTATTGTGGGTTTCAGGAGAATTCTGTGGTAGAGGTCACTGACGTTGAAACGATTCACCTATGTTTCATTACCATATTGTGGGTTCTAGTCGAATTCTGTGGTACAGGTCACTGACGTCCGGACGACCCACATATGTCTAATTGCCGTATTGTGGGTTCCAGGAGAGATCTCTGGTAGAGGTCACTGCCGTCGGACAATCCAAATATGTCTCACTACCAAATTGTGGGATCCAGGAGAGTTCTGTGGTAGAGGTCACTGACGTCGGAACGATCCACATATGTCTCATTACCATATTGTGGGTTCCAGGACAGTTCTGTGTTAGAGGTCACTGACGTCGGAAGGATCCACATATGTCTCATTGCCATATTGTGGGTTCCAGGAGAGTTCTGTAGAAGAGGTTACTGAAGTCGGAACGATAAACATATGTCTCATTGCCATATTGTGGGTTCCAGGAGAGTTCTGTTGTAAAGGTCACTGCTGTCGGAACGATCCAGATATGTCGCATTACCATATTGTGGGTTCCAGGAGAGTTCTGCGGTAGATGTCACTGCTGTCGGAACTATCCACATTTGTCTCATTACCGTATTGTGCGTTTCAGGAGAATTCTGTGGTAGTGGTCACTGACGTTAGAACGATCCACATATGCCTCATTGCCATATTGTGGTTTCCAGGAGAGTTCTTCGGTAGAGGTCACTGCAGTCGGACGATCCACATATGCGTCATTACCGTATTGTGGGTTCCAGGAGAGTTCTGTATCAGAGGTTACTGACGTCGGAACGATCCTCGTATGTCTCATTGCCATATTGTGGGTTCCAGGAGAGTTCTGAGGTAGAGGTCACTGACGTCGGAACGATCCACATATGTCCCATTACCATATTGTGGGTTCCAGGAGAGTTCAGTGTTAGAGGTCACCGACGTCGGAACGATCCACATATGTCTCATTGCGATTTTTTGGGTTCCAGGAGAGTTCTGTGGTAGATGTCACTGCCGTCGGAACGATCCACATTATTCTCATTACCGTATTGTGGGTTTCAAGAGAATTCTGTGGTAGCGGTTACTGACTTTAGAACGATCCACATATGCCTCATTGCCATATTGTGGGTTCCAGGAGAGTTCCTCAGTAGAGGTCACTGCAGTCGGACGATTAACATATGTCTCCTTACCAGATTGTGGGTTTCAGGAGAGTTCTGTAGTAAAGGTTACTGACGTCGAAATGATAAACATAAGTCTCATTGCCATATTGTTGGTTCTAGGAGAGTTCTGTGGTAGAGGGCACTGCTGTCGGAACGATCCACATATGTCGCAAAACCATATTGTGTGTTCCAGGAGAGTTCTGCGGTAGAGGTCACTGCTGTCGCAACGATCCACGTAGGTACTTTTATGGCATTGTGGGTTCCAGGAGTGTTCTGCAGCAGATGTCACTACTGTCGGAACGATCCACATATGCCTCGTAACCGTATTGTGGGTTCCAGGAGAATTCTGTGATAGCGATCACTGACGTCGGAACGATCCACATATGTCTCATTACCATATTATGGGTTCCTCGAGAGATTTGTGGTAGAGGTCACTGACGTCGGAACGATCCACATATGTCTCACTGCCATATAGTGGGTTCCCGGAGAGTTCTGTGGTAGAGGTCACTGCTGTAGGAACGATCCACATATGTCTCATTACCATATTGTGGGTTCCAGGACAGTTCTGTGTTACAGATCACTGACCTCGGAACGATCCACATACCTCTCATTGCCATATTGTGGGTTCCAGGAGAGTTGTGTAGTAGAGGTTACTGACGTCGGAACGATAAACATATGTCTCATTGCCCATATTGTGGGTTCCAGGAGAGTTCTGCGGTAAATGTCACTGCTGTAGGAACGATCCACATATGTCTCATTACCGTATTGTGGTTCCTAAGAGAATTCTGTGGTAGAGGACACTGACGTCGGAACGATCCACAAATGCCTCATTGGCATATTGTGAGTTCCAGGAGAGTTCTGTGGTAGAGGTCACAGCTGTCGGAACGATTCACATATGTCTCATTACCGTATTGTGGTTTCTAAGAGAATTCTGTGGTAGAGGACACTGACGTCGGAACGATCCACAAATGCCTCATTGCCATATTGTGGGTTCCAGTTGAGTTCTGTGGTAGAGGTCACTGACGTCCGGACGACCCACATATGTCTAATTGCCATATTGTGGGTTCCAGGAGAGTTCTGTGGTAGAGGTCACTGCAGTCGGACGATCCACATATGTCTCATTATCGTTTTGCGGGTTCCAGGAGAGTTCTGTGGTAGGGGTCACTGACGTCGGAACAATCCTCGTATGTCTCATTACCGTATAGTGGGTTCCAGGAGAGTTCTGTTGTAGAGGTCGCTGCCGTTGAACCGATCCACATATGCCTCATTGCCATATTGTGGGTTCCAGCAGAGTTCTGTTTTAGAGGTCACTGACGTTGGAACAATCCACTTGTCTCATTACCGTATTGTGGCTTCCAGGAGAGTTCTGTGGTAATGGTCCGTGTCGTCGGAGCGTTCCACATATGTCTCATTACCGTATTGTGGGTTCCAGGGGAGTTCCGTGGTAGAGGTCACTGCCGTCGGACCGATCTGCGTATGTCTCATTACCGTATTGTGGGTTTCAGGAGAGTTCTGTGGTAGAGGTCACTGACATCGGACCGATCCACTTATGTAACATTGTCATATTGTGGGTTTCAGGAGAATTCTGTTGTAGAGGTCACTGACGTCGGATCCATCCACGTATGTCTCATTACCTAATTGTGGGTTCCAGTAGAGTTCTGTGTTAGAGGTCACTGACGTTGGAACGATCCATATATGTCTCATTACCATATTATGGGTTCCGAGAGATTTGTGGTAGAGGTCACTGACGTCGGAACGATCCACATATGTCTCATTGCCATATAGTAGGTTCCCGGAGAGTTCTGTGGTAGAAGTCACTGTTGTAGGAACGATACACATATGTCTCATTACCGTATTGTGGTTTCTAAGAGAGTTCTGTGTTAGAGGTCACTGACGTCGGAACAATCCACATATGTCTCATTGCCATATTGTGGTTCCATGAGAGTTCTGCGGTAGAGGTCACTGCTGTCGGAACGATCCACAAATGTCTCACTACCGTAATGTGGGTTCCAGAAGTGTTATGAGGTGGAAGTCACTGCTGGTGTAATTATCCACATATTTCTCTTGGCATATTGTGTGTTCCAGAAGAGTTCAGCGGTAAATGTCACTGCTGTAGGAACGATCCACATATGTCTCATTACCGTATTGTGGTTTCTAAGAGAATTCTGTGGTAGAGGACACTGACGTCGGAACGATCCACAAATGCCTCATTGGCATATTGTGAGTTCCAGGAGAGTTCTGTGGTAGAGGTCACAGCTGTCGGAACGATTCACATATGTCTCATTACCGTATTGTGGTTTCTAAGAGAATTCTGTGGTAGAGGACACTGACGTCGGAACGATCCACAAATGCCTCATTGCCATATTGTGGGTTCCAGTTGAGTTCTGTGGTAGAGGTCACTGACGTCCGGACGACCCACATATGTCTAATTGCCATATTGTGGGTTCCAGGAGAGTTCTGTGGTAGAGGTCACTGCAGTCGGACGATCCACATATGTCTCATTATCGTTTTGCGGGTTCCAGGAGAGTTCTGTGGTAGAGGTCACTGACGTCGTAACGATCCTCGTATGTCTCATTGCCATATTGTGGGTTCCAGGAGAGTTCTGTGGTAGAGGTCACTGACGTCGGAACGATCCACATATGTCTCATTACCATATTGTGGGTTCCAGGAGAGTTCTGTGGTAGAGGTCACTGACGTCGGAACGATCCACATATGTCTCATTACCATATTGTGGGTTCCAGGAGAATTCTGTAGTAGAGGTTACTGACGTCGGAACGATAAACATATCTCTCATTGCCATATTGTGGGTTTCAGGAGAGTTCTGTTGTAGAGGTCACTGCCGTTGAACCGATCCACGTAGGTCCTATTACCGTATTGTGGGTTCCAGGAGAGTTCTGTGGTAGAGGTCACTGACGTCGGAACGATCCACATATGCCACATTGCCATATTGTGGTTCTATGAGAGTTCTGTGGTAGAGGTCACTGCTGTCGGAACGATCTACAAATGTCTTACTACCGTACTGTGGGTTCCAGGAGATTTCTGTGGTGGAAGTCACTGCTGTTGGAACCATCCAAATATGTCTCATTACCGTATTGTGGGTTCCAGGAGAGTTTCGTTGTAGAGGTCTCTGCCGTTGAACCTATACACGTAGGTCCTATTACCGCATTGTGGGCTCCAGGAGAGTTCTGCCGTAGATGTCACTGCTGTCGGAACGATCCACATTTGTCTCATTACCGTATTGTGGGTTTCAGGAGATTTCTGTGGTAACGGTCACTGTCGTTAGAACGATCCACATATGCCTCATTGCCATATTGTGGGTTCCAGGAGTGTTCTTCAGTAGAGGTCACTGCAGTCGGACGATCCACATATGTCTCATTCCGTATTATGCGTTCCATGAGAGTACTGTGGTAGAGGTCACTGACGTCGTAACGATCCTCGTAGGTCTCATTGCCTTATTGTGGGTTCCAGGAGAGTTCTGTGGTAGAGGTCACTTACGTCGGAACGATCCACAATATCTCATTACCACATTGTGGGTTCCAGGAGAGTTCTGTGTTAGAGGTCACTGACGTCGGAACGATCCACATATGTCTCATTGCGATTTTGTGGGTTCCAGGAGAGTTCTGTGTTAGAGGTCACTGACGTTGGAACAATCCATTTGTCTCATTACCGTATTGTGGGTTCCAGGAGAGTTCCGTGGTAGAGGTCACTGCCGTTCGGCCGATGTGCGTATGTCTCATTACAGTAGTGTGGGTTCCAGGAGAGTTCTGTGGTAAAGGTCACTGACGTCGGACCGATCCACTTATGTATCATTGCCATATTGTGGGCTTCAGGGGAGTTCTGTGGTAGAGGTCACTGACGTCGGATCCATCCACGTATGTCTCATTACCTTATTGTGGGTTCCAGGAGAGTTCTGTGTTAGAGGTCACTGACGTCGGAACGATCCACATATGTCTCATTACCATATTATGGGTTCCGATAGATTTGTGGTAGAGGTCAATGACGTTGGAACGATCCACATATGTCTCGTTGCCATATAGTGGGTTCCCGGAGAGTTCTGTGGTAGAGGTCACTGCTTTAGAAACGATCCACATATGTGTCATTACCGTATTGTGGTTTCTAAGAGAGTTCTGTGGTAGAGGTCACTGACGTCGGAACGATCCACATATGTCTCATTGCCATATTGTGGTTCCATGAGAGTTATGTGGTAGAGGTCACTGCTGTCGGAACGATCCACAAATGTCTCACTACCGTACTGTGGGTTCCAGGAGAGTTCTGTGGTGTAAGTCACTGCTGTTCGAATGATCCACATATGTCTCTTGGCATATTGTGTTTTCCAGGAGAGTTCTGCGGTAGACGTCGCTGCTGTTGGAACGATCCAATTATGTCTCATTACCGTATTGTGGGTTCCAGGAGAGTTCTGTTGTAGAGGTCTCTGCCGTTGAACCGATACACGTAGGTCCTATTACCGCATTGGGGGTTCCAGGAGAGTTCTGCGGTAGATGTTACTGCTGTCGGAACGATCCACATTTGTCTCATTACCGTAATGTGGGTTTCAGGAGAATTCTGTGGTAACGGTCACTGACGTCCGAACGCTCCACATATGTCTCATTACCATATTGTGGGTTCCAGGAGAGTTATGTGTTAGAGGTCACTGACGTCGGAAAGATCCACATATGTCTCATTGCGATTTTGTGGGTTCCAGGAGATTTCTGTTGTAGAGGTCACTGCCGTTGAACCGATCCACGTAGGTCCTATTACCGCATTGTAGTTTCCAGGAGAGTTCTGTGGTAGAGGTCAATGCCGTCGGACCGATCCACGTAGGTTCCTTTACCGTGTTGTGGGTTACAGGAGAGTTCTGCGGTAAATGTCACTGCTGTAGGAACGATCCACATATGTCTCATTACCGTATTGTGGTTTCTAAGAGAATTCTGTGGTAGAGGACACTGACGTCGGAACGATCCACAAATGCCTCATTGCCATATGTTGGGTTCCAGTTGAAATCTGTGGTAGAGGTCACTGACGTCCGGACGACCCACATATGTCTAATTGCCATATTGTGGGTTCCAGGAGAGTTCTGTGGTAGAGGTCACTGCTGTCGGACGATCCACATATGTCTCATTATCGTTTTGCGGGTTCCAGGAGAGTTCTGTGGTAGAGGTCACTGACGTCGGAACGATCCACATATGTCTCATTACCATATTGTGGGTTCCAGGAGAATTCTGTAGTAGAGGTTACTGACGTCTGAACGATAAACATATGTCTCATTGCCATATTGTGGGTTTCAGGAGAGTTCTGTTGTAGAGGTCACTGCCGTTGAACCGATCCACGTAGGTCCTATTACCGTATTGTGGGTTCCAGGAGAGTTCTGTGGTAGAGGTCACTGACGTCGGAACGATCCACATATGCCTCATTGCCATATTGTGGTTCTATGAGAGTTCTGTGGTAGAGGTCACTGCTGTCGGAACAATCTACAAATGTCTTACTACCGTACTGTGGGTTCCAGGAGAGTTCTGTGGTGGAAGTCACTGCTGTTGGAACCATCCAAATATGTCTCATTACCGTATTGTGGGTTCCAGGAGAGTTTTGTTGTAGAGGTCTCTGCCGTTGAACCTATACACGTAGGTCCTATTACCGCATTGTGGGCTCCAGGAGAGTTCTGCCGTAGATGTCACTGCTGTCGGAACGATCCACATTTGTCACATTACCGTATTGTGGGTTTCAGGAGAATTCTGTGGTAACGGTCACTGTCGTTAGAACGATCCACATATGCCTCATTGCCATATTGTGGGTTCCAGGAGAGTTCTTCAGTAGAGGTCACTGCAGTCGGACGATCCACATATGTCTCATTCCGTATTGTGCGTTCCATGAGAGTACTGTGGTAGAGGTCACTGACGTCGTAACGATCCTCGTATGTCTCATTGCCATATTGTGGGTTCCAGGAGAGTTCTGTGGTAGAGGTCACTTACGTCGGAACGATCCACAATATCTCATTACCACATTGTGGGTTCCAGGAGAGTTCTATGTTAGAGGTCACTGACGTCGGAACGATCCACATATGTCTCATTGCGATTTTGTGGGTTCCAGGAGAGTTCTGTGTTAGAGGTCACTGACGTTGGAACAATCCATTTGTCTCATTACCGTATTGTGGGTTCCAGGAGAGTTCCGTGGTAGAGGTCACTGCCGTTCGGCCGATCTGCGTATGTCTCATTACAGTAGTGTGGGTTCCGGGAGAGTTCTGTGGTAAAGGTCACTGACGTCGGACCGATCCACTTATGTATCATTGCCTTATTGTGGGTTCCAGGAGAGTTCTGTGTTAGACGTCACTGACGTCGGAACGATCCACATATGTCTCATTACCATATTATGGGTTCCGAGAGATTTGTGGTAGAGGTCAATGACGTTGGAACGATCCACATATGTCTCGTTGCCATATAGTGGGTTCCCGGAGAGTTCTGTGGTAGAGGTCACTGCTTTAGAAACGATCCACATATGTGTCATTACCGTATTGTGGTTTCTAAGAGAGTTCTGTGGTAGAGGTCACTGACGTCGGAACGATCCACATATGTCTCATTGCCATATTGTGGTTCCATGAGAGTTATGTGGTAGAGGTCACTGCTGTCGGAACGATCCACAAATGTCTCACTACCGTACTGTGGGTTCCAGGAGAGTTCTGTGGTGGAAGTCACTGCTGTTCAAATGATCCACATATGTCTCTTGGCATATTGTGTTTTCCAGGAGAGTTCTGCGGTAGACGTCGCTGCTGTTGGAACGATCCAATTATGTCACATTACCGTATTGTGGGTTCCAGGAGAGTTCTGTTGTAGAGGTCTCTGCCGTTGAACCGATACACGTAGGTCCTATTAACGCATTGGGGGTTCCAGGAGAGTTCTGCGGTAGATGTTACTGCTGTCGGAACGATCCACATTTGTCTCATTACCGTATTGTGGGTTTCAGGAGAATTCTGTGGTAACGGTCACTGACGTTAGAACGATCCACATATGTCTCATTACCGTATTGTGGGTTCCATGAGAGTACTGTGGTAGAGGTCACTGACGTCGGTACGATCCTCGTATGTCTCATTGCCATATTGTGGGTTCCAGGAGAGTTCTGTGGTAGAGGTCACTGACGTCCGAACGATCCACATATGTCTCATTTCCATATTGTGGGTTCCAGGAGAGTTATGTGTTAGAGGTCACTGACGTCAGAAAGATCCACATATGTCTCATTGCGATTTTGTGGGTTCCAGGAGAGCTCTGTTGTAGAGGTCACTGCCGTTGAACCGATCCACGTAGGTCCTATTACCGGATTGTGGTTTCCAGGAGAGTTCTGTGGTAGAGGTCAATGCCGTCGGACCGATCCACGTAGGTTCCTTTACCGTGTTGTGGGTTACAGGAGAGTTCTGCGGTAAATGTCACTGCTGTAGGAACGATCCACATATGTCTCATTACCGTATTGTGTTTTCTAAGAGAATTCTGTGGTAGAGGACACTGAAGTCGGAACGATCCACAAATGCCTCATTGCCATATTGTGAGTTCCAGGAGAGTTCTGTGGAAGAGGTCACAGCTGTCGGAACGATTCACATATGTCTCATTACCGTATTGTGGTTTCTAAGAGAATTCTGTGGTAGAGGACACTGACGTCGGAACGATCCACAAATGCCTCATTGCCATATTGTGGGTTCCAGTTGAGTTCTGTGGTAGAGGTCACTGACGTCCGGACGACCCACATATGTCTAATTGCCATATTGTGGGTTCCAGGAGAGTTCTGTGGTAGAGGTCACTGCAGTTGGACGATCCACATATGTCTCATTATCGTTTTGCGGGTTCCAGGAGAGTTCTGTGGTAGAGGTCACTGACGTCGGAACGATCCTCGTATGTCTCATTGCCATATTGTGGGTTCCAGGAGAGTTCTGTGGTAGAGGTCACTGACGTCGGAACGATCCACATATGTCTCATTACCATATTGTGGGTTCCAGGAGAATTCTGTGTTAGAGGTCACTGACGTCGGAACGATCCACATATGTCTCGTTGCGATTTTGTGGGTTCCAGGAGAGTTCTGTAGTAGAGGTTACTGACGTCGGTATGATAAAGATAAGTCTCATTGCCATATTGTGGGTTCCAGGAGAGTTCTGCGGTAGATGTCACTGCTGTCGGAACGATCCACATTTGTCTCATTACCGTATTGTGGGTTTCGGGAGAATTCTGAGGTAGAGGACACAGACGTCGGAACGATCCTCGTATGTCTCATTACCATATTGTGGGTTCCAGGAGAGTTCTGTGGTAGAGGTCACTGACGTCGGAACGATCCACATATGCCTAATAACCATATTGTGGGTTCCAGGAGAGTTCTGTGTTAGAGGTCACTGCCGTTGAACCGATACTCGTAGGTCCTATTACCGCATTGTGGCTTCCAGGAGAGTTCTGCGGTAGATGTCACTGCTTTCCGAACGATTCACATATGTCTCATTACAGTATTGTGGGTTTCAGGAGAATTCTGTGGTAGACGTCACTGACGTTGGAACGATTCACATATGTCTCATTACCATATTGTGGGTTCTAGTTGAGTTCTGTGGTAGAGGTCACTGACGTCCGGACGACCCACATATGTCTCATTACCGTATTGTGGGTTCCAGGAGAGTTCTGTGGTAGAGGTCACTGACGTCGGAACTATCCTCGTATGTGTCATTGCCATATTGTGGGTTCCAGGAGAGTTCTGTGGTAGAGGTCACTGACGTCGGAACGATCCACATATGTCTCATTACCATATTGAGGGTTCCAGGAGAGTTCTGTGTTAGAGGTCACTGAAGTCGGTACGATCCACATATGTCTCATTGCCATATTGTGGGTTCCAGGAGAGTTCTGTGGTAGAGGTCACTGCTTACGGAACGATCCACATATGTCGCATAATCATATTGTGAGTTCCAGGAGAGTTGTGCGGTAGAGGTCACTGCTGTCGGAACATCCACATAAGTCTCATTACCGTATAGTGGGTTCCAGGAGAGTTCTGTTGTAGAGGTCGCTGCCGTTGAACCGATCCACATATGCCTCATTGCCATATTGTGGGTTCCAGCAGAGTTCTGTTTTAGAGGTCACTGACGTTGGAACAATCCACTTGTCTCATTACCGTATTGTGGGTTCCGAGAGATTTGTGGTAGAGGTCACTGACGTCGGAACGATCCACATATGTCTCATTGCCATATAGTAGGTTCCCGGAGAGTTCTGTGGTAGAAGTCACTGTTGTAGGAACGATACACATATGTCTCATTACCGTATTGTGGTTTCTAAGAGAGTTCTGTGTTAGAGGTCACTGACGTCGGAACAATCCACATATGTCTCATTGCCATATTGTGGTTCCATGAGAGTTCTGCGGTAGAGATCACTGCTGTCGGAACGATCCACAAATGTCTCACTACCGTAATGTGGGTTCCAGAAGAGTTCTGAGGTGGAAGTCACTGCTGGTGGAATTATCCACATATGTCTCTTGGCATATTGTGTGTTCCAGAAGAGTTCTGCGGTAGAGGTCGCTGCTGTTGGAACGATCGAAATATGTCTCATTACCGTATTGTGGGTTCCAGGAGAGTTCTGTGGTAAAGGTCACTGACGTTGAACCGATACTCGTAGGTCCTATTACCACATTGTGGCTTCCAGGAGAGTTCTGCGGTAGACGTCACTGCTGTCCGAACGATCCACATATGTCTCATTACAGTACTGTGGGTTTCAGGAAAATTCTGTGATAGACGTCACTGACGTTGGAACGATTCACATATGTCTCATTACCATATTGTGGGTTCTAGTTGAGTTCTGTGGTAGAGGTCATTGACGTCCGGACGACCCACATATGTCTCATTGCCGTATTGTGGGTTCCAGGAGAGTTCTGTGGTAGAGGTCACTGACGTCGGAACGATCCTCGTATGTCTCATTACCGTATTGTGGTTTCTAAGAGAATTCTGTGGTAGAGGACACTGACGTCGGAACGATCCACAAATGCCTCATTGCCATATTGTGGGTTCCAGTTGAGTTCTGTGGTAGAGGTCACTGACGTCCGGACGACCCACATATGTCTAATTGCCATATTGTGGGTTCCAGGAGAGTTCTGTAGTAGAGGTTAGTGACGTCGGAACGATAAACATATGTCTCATTGCCATATTGTGGGTTCCAGCAGAGTTCTGTGGTAGAGGTCACTGCTTACGGAGCGATCCACATATGTCGCATAATCATAATGTGAGTTCCAGGAGAGTTCTGCGGTAGAGATCACTGCTATCGGAACATCCACATATGTCTCATTACCGTATAGTGGGTTCCAGGAGAGTTCTGTTGTAGAGGTCACTGCCGTTGAACCGATCCACGTAGGATCTATTACCGCATTGTGGGTTCCAGGAGAGTTCTGCGGTAGATGTCACTGCTGACGGAACGATCCACATATGTCTCATTACCGTGTTGTGGGTCCCAGCAGAATTCTGTGGTAGCGGTCACTGACGTAGGAACGATCCACATATGCCTCATTGCCATATTGTGGGATCCAGCAGAGTTCTGTTTTAGAGGTCACTGACGTTGGAAAAATCCACTTGTCTCATTACCGTATTGTGGCTTCCAGGAGAGTTCTGTGGTAATGGTCACTGTCGTCGGAGCGTTCCACATATGTCTCATTACCGTATTGTGGGTTCCAGGAGAGTTCCGTGGTAGAGGTCACTGCCGTCGGACCGATCTGCGTATGTCTCATTACCGTATTGTGGGTTCCAGGAGAGTTCTGTGGTAGAGGCCACTGACATCGGACCGATCCACTTATGTAACATTGCCATATTGTGGGTTTCAGGAGAATTCTGTTGTAGAGGTCACTGACGTCGGATCCATCCACGTATGTCTCATTACCTTATTGTGGGTTCCAGGAGAGTTCTGTGTTAGAGGTCACTGACGTCGGAACGATCCATATATGTCTCATTACCATATTATGGGTTCCGAGAGATTTGTGGTAGAGGTCACTGACGTCGGAACGATCCATATATGTCTCATTGCCATATAGTAGGTTCCCGAAGAGTTCTGTGGTAGAGGTCACTGCTGTAGGAACGATACACATATGTCTCATTACCGTATTGTGGTTTCTAAGAGAGTTCTGTGTTAGAGGTCACTTACGTCGGAACAATCCACATATGTCTCATTGCCATATTGTGGTTCCATCAGAGTTCTGTGGTAGAGGTCACTGCTGTCGGAACGATCCACAAATGTCTCACTACCGTACTGTGGGTTCCAGAAGAGTTCTGTTGTGGAAGTCACTGCTGGTGGAATTATCCACATATGTCTCTTGGCATATTGTGTGTTCCAGAAGAGTTCTGCGGTAGAGGTCGCTGCTGTTGTAACGATCCAAATATGTCTCATTACCGTATTGTGGGTTCCAGGAGAGTTCTGTGGTAGAGGTCACTGACGTCGGAACGATCCACATATGTCTCATTACCATATTGTGGGTTCCAGGACAGTTCTGTGTTAGAGGTCACTGACGTCGGAACGATCCACATATGTCTCATTGCCATATTGTGGGTTCCAGGAGAGTTCTGTAGTAGAGGTTACTGGCGTCGGAACGATAAACATATGTCTCATTGCAATATTGTGGGTTCCACGAGAGTTCTGTGGTAGAGGTCACTGCTGACGGAACGATCCACATGTCACATTACCATATTGTGTGTTCCAGGAGAGTTCTGCGGTAGAAGTCACAGCTGTCGGAACGATCCACATATGTCTCATTTGCGTATTGTGGGTTCCAGGAGTGATCTGTTGTAGAGGTCACTCCGGTTGAATCGATCCACGTAGGTCCTATTACCGCATTGTGGGTTCCAGGAGAGTTCTGCGGTAGATGTCACTGCTGACGGAACGATCCACATATGTCTCATTACCGTGTTGTGGTTTCCAGGAGAATTCTGTGGTAGCGGTCACTGACGTCATAGCGTTCCACATATGTCTCATTACCGTATTGCGGGTTCCAGGAGAGTTCCGTGGTAGTGGTCGCTGCTGTTGGAACAATCCAAATATGTCTCATTACCGTATTGTGGGTTCCAGGAGAGCTCTGTTGTAGAGGTCTCTGCCGTTGAACCGATACACGTAGGTCTTATTACCGCATTGTGGGTTCCAGGAGAGTTCTGCGGTAGATGTCGCTGCAGTCGGAACGATCCACATTTGTCTCATCACCGTATTGTGGGTTTCAGGAGAATTCTGTGTTTACGGTCACTGACGTTAGAACGACCCACATATGCCTCATTGCCATATTGTGGGTTCCAGGAGAGTTCTTCAGTAGAGGTCACTGCAGTAGAACGATCCACATATGTCTCATTACCGTAATCTGGGTTCCATGAGAGTACTGTGGTAGAGGTCACTGACGTCGGAACGATCCTCGTATGCCTCATTGCCATATTGTCGGTTCCAGGAGAGTTCTGTGGTAGAGGTCACTGACGTCGGAACGATCCACATATGTCTCATTACCATATTGTTGGTTCCAGGAGAGTTCTGTGTTAGAGGTCACTGACGTCGGAACGATCCACATATGTCTCATTGCGATTTTGTGGGTTCCAGGAGAGTTCTGTAGTAGAGGTTACTGACGTCGGAACGATAAACATATGTCTCATTGCCATATTAAGTGTTCCAGGAGACTTCTCTGGTAGAGGTCACTGCTGAAGGAACGATCCACATATGTCTCATAACCATATTGTGAGTTCCAGGAGAGTTCTGCGGTAAAGGTCACTGCTGTTGAACCGATCCACGTAGGTCCTATTACCGCATTGTGGTTTCCAGGAGTGTTCTGCAGCAGATGTCACTGCAGTCGGAACGATCCACATATGTCTCATTACCGTATTGTGGGTTCCAGGAGAATTCTGTGGTAGCGGTCAATGGCGTTGGAACGATCCACATATGCCTCATTGCCATATTGTGGGTTTCAGCAGAGTTCTGTTGTAGATGTCACTGACGTTGGAACAATCCATTTGTCTCATTACCGTATTGTGGGTTTCAGGAGAGTTCTGTGGTGGAGGTCACTGACGTCGGATCCATCCACGTATGTCTCATTACCTTATTGTGGGTTCCGAGAGATTTGCGGTTGAGGCCACTGACGTCGGAACGATCCACATATGTCTCATTGCCATATAGTGGGTTCACGGAGAGTTCTGTGGTTGATTTCACTTCTGTAGGAACGATCCACATATGCCTCATTACCGTATTGTGGTTTCAAAGAGTGTTCTATAGTAGAGGTCACTGACGTCAGAACGACCCACATATGTCTCATTGCCAAACTGTGAATCCATTAGAGTTCTGTGGTAGAGGTCACTGCTGTCGGAACGATCCACAAATGTCTCCCTACCGTAGTGTGGGTCCCAGGAGAGTTCTGTAGTGGAAGTCACTGCTATTGGAATGATCCACATATGTCTCTTGGCATATTGTGTGTTTCAGGAGAGCTCTGCGGTAGAGGTCACTGCTGTTGGAACGATCCAAATATGTCTCATTACCGTATTGTGGGTTTCAGGAGAGATCTGTTTCAGAGGTCTCTGCCGTTCAACCGATACACGTAGGTCCTATTACCGCATGGGGGTTCCAGGAGAGTTCTGCGGTAGATGTCACTGCTGTCGGAACGATCCGCATTTGTCTCATTACCGTATTGTGGGTTTCAGAAGAATTCTGTGGTAACGGTCACTGACGTTAGAACGATCCACATATGCCTAATTGCCATATTGTGGGTTCCAGGAGAGTTCTTCAGTAGAGGTCACTGCAGTCGGACGATCCACATATGTCTCATTACGGTATTGTAGGTTCCATGAGAGTACTGTGGTAGAGGTCACTGACGTCGGAACGATCCTCGTATGTCTCATTGCCATGTTGTGGGTTCCAGGAGAGTTCTGTGGTAGAGGTCACTGACGTCGGAACGATCCACATATGTCTCATTACCATATTGTGGGTTCCAGGAGTGTTCTGTGTTAGAGGTCACTGACGTCGGAACGATCCACATATGTCTCATTGCGATTTTGTGGGTTCCAGGAGAGTTCTGCAGTAGAGGTTACTGGCGTCGGACCGATAAATATATGTCTCATTGCCATATTGTGGGTTCCAGGAGAGTTCTGTGGTAGAGGTCAATGCTAACGGAATGATCCACATATGTCGCATAACCATATTGTGAGTTCCAGGAGAGTTCTGCGGTAAAGTTCACTGCTGTTGAACCGATCCACGTAGGTCCTATTACCGCATTGTGGGTTCCAGGAGTGTTCTGCAGCAGATGTCACTGCTGTCGGAACGATCCACATGTCTCATTACCGTATTGTGGGTTCCAGGAGAATTCTGTGGTAGCGGTCAATGGCGTTGGAACGATCCACATATGCCTCAATGCCATATTGTGGGTTCCAGCAGAGTTCTGTTGTAGAGGTCACTGACGTCGGAACAATCCACATGTCTCATTACCGTATTGTGGCTTCCAGGAGAGTTCTGTGGTAATGGTCACTGACGTCGTGGCGTTCCACATATGTCTCATTACCGTATTGTGGGTTCCATGAGATTTCCGTGGTAGAGGTCACTGCCGTCGGACCGATCTGCGTATGTATAATTACCGTATTGCGGGTTCCAGGAGAGTTCTGTGGTTGAGGTCACTGACGTCGGACCGATCCACTTAGGTATCATTGCCATATTGTGGTTTTCAGGAGAGTTCTGTGGTAGAGGTCACTGACGTCGGATCCATCCACGTATGTCTCATTACCGTATTGTGGGTTCCAGGAGAGTTCTGTGTTAGAGGTCACTGACGTCGGAACGATCACTAATGTCTCATTACCATTATATGGTTTCCGCGAGATAATTGGTGGTAGAGGTCACTGACGTCGGAACGATCCACATATGTCACATTACCGTATTGTGGTTTCTAAGAGAGTTCTGTGGTAGAGGTCAATGACGTCGGAACGATCCACCTTAGTCTCATTGCCATATTGTGGTTCCATGAGAGTTCTGTGATAGAGGTCACTGCTGTCGGAACGATCCACATATGTATCACTACCGTATTGTGGGTTCCAGGAGAGTTCTGTTGTGGAGGTCACTGCTGTTGGAATGATCCACATATGTCTCATTACCATATTGTGGGTTCCAGGACAGTTCTGTGTTAGAGGTCACTGACGTCGGAACGATCCACATATGTCTCATTGCCATATTGTGGGTTCCAGGAGAGTTCTGTAGTAGAGGTTACTGACGTCGGAACGATAAACATATGTCTCATTGGAATATTGTGGGTTCCAGGAGAGTTCTGTGGTAGAGGTCACTGCTGTCGAAACGATCCACATATGTCTCATTTCCGTATTGTGGGTTCCAGGAGTGATCTGTTGTAGAGGTCACTGCGGTTGAACCGATCCATGTAGGTCCAATTACCGCATTGTGGGTTCCAGAAGAGTTCTGCGGTAGATGTCACTGCTGTCGGAACGATCCACATTTGTGTCATTACTGTACTGTGGGTTTAATGAGAATTCTGTGGTAGCGGTCACTGACATTTGAACGATCCATATATGCCTCATTGCCATATTGTGGGTTCCAGGAGAGTTCTTCGGTAGAGGTCACTGCAGTCGGGCGATCCACATATGTCTCATTACCGTATTGTGGGTTCCAGGAGAGTTCTGTGGCAGAAGTCAATGACGTCGGAACGATCTACATATGTCGCATAACCATATTGTGAGTTCCAGGAGAGTTTGGCGGTATAGGTCACTGCTGTCGGAACATCCACATATGTCTCATTACCGTATAGTGGTTTACAGGAGAGTTCTGTTGTAGAGGTCACTGCCGTTGAACCGATCCACGTAGGTCCTATTACCGCATTGTGGGTTCCAGGAGAGTTCTGCGGTAGATGTCACTGCTGATGGAACGATCCACATATGTCTCATTACCGTGTTGTGGGTTCCAGGAGAATTCTGTTGTAGCGGTCACTGACGTTGGAACGATTCTTATATGCCTCATTGCTATATTGTGGGTTTTAGGAGAGTTCTGTTGTAGAGGTCACTGACGTCGGATCTATCCACGTATGTCTCATTACCTTATTGTGGGTTCCAGAAAAGTTCTGTGTTAGAGGTCACTGACGTCGGAACGATCCACATATGTCTCATTGCCATATAGTGGCTTCCCGGAGAGTTCTGTGGTAGAGGTCACTGCTGTATAAACGATCCACATATGTCTCATTACCGTATTGTGGTTTCTAAGAGAGTTCTGTGGTAGAGGTCACTGACGTCTAAACGATCCACATATGTCTCATTGCCATATTGTGGTTTCATGAGAGTTCTGTGGTAGAGGTCACTGCTGTCGGAACGATCCACAAATGACTCACTACCGTAGTTTGGGTTCCAGGAGAGTTCTGTGGTGGAAGTCACTGCTGTTGGATTGATCCACATATGTCTCTTGGCATATTGTGTGTTCCAGGAGAGTTCTGCGGTAGAGGTCGCTGCTGTTGGAACGATCCAAATATGTCTCATTACCGTATTGTAGGTTCCAGGAGAGTTCTGTTTCAGAGGTCTCTGCCGTTGAACCGATACACGTAGGTCCTATTACCGCATGGGGGTTCCAGGAGAGATCTGCGGTAGATCTCACTGCTGGCGGAACGATCCACATTTGTCTCATTACCGTAATGTGGGTTTCAGGAGAATTCTGTGGTAACGGTCAATGACGTTAGAACGATCCACATATGCCTCATTGCCATATTGTGGGTTCCAGGAGAGTTCTGTGGTAGAGGTCACTGACGTCGGACCGATTCACTTAGGTATCATTGCCATATTGTGGGTTTTAGGAGAGTTCTGCAGTAGAGGTCACTGACGTCGGATCCATCCACGTATGTCTCATTACCGTATTGTGGGTTCCAGGAATGTTCTGTGGTAGAGGTCACTGACGTCGGAACGATCCACATATGTCTAATTGCCATATAGTGGGTTCCCGCAGAGTTCTGTGGTAGAGGTCACTGCTGTAGGAACGATCCACATATGTCTCATTAGCGTAATTTGGTTTCTAAGAGAGTTCTGTGGTAGAGGTCAATGACGTCGGAACGATCCACATATGTCTCATTACCGTATAGTGGGTTCCAGGAGAGTTCTGTAGTAGAGGTCACTGCCGTTGAACCGATCCACGTAGGTCCTATTACCGCATTGTGGGTTCCAGGAGAGTTCTGCGGTAGATGTCACTGCTGTCGGAACGATCCACATATGTCTCATTACCGTATTGTGGGTTCCAGGAGAATTCTTTGGTAGCGGTCACTGACGTTGCAATGATCCACATATGCCTCATTGGCATATTGTGGGTTCCAGCAGAGTCTGTTGTAGAGATCACTGACGTCAGATCCATCCATGTATGTCTCATTACCTTATTGTGGGTTCCAGGAGAGTTCTGTCTTAGAGGTCACTGACGTCGGAACGATCCACATATGTCTCATTACCATATTATGGGTTCCGAGAGATTTGTGGTAGAGGTCACTGACGTCGGAACGATCCACATATGTCTCATTGCCATATAGTGGGTTCCCGGAGATTTCTGTGGTAGAGGTCACTGCTGTAGGAACGATCCACATATGTCTCATTACCGTATTGTGGTTTCTAAGAGAATTCTGTGGTAGCGGTCACTGACGTTGGAACGATCCACATACGCTTCATTGCCATATTGTGGGTTCCAGCAGAGTTCTGTTGTAGAGGTCACTGAAGTCCGAACAATCCACATGTCTCAATACCGTATTGTGGCTTCCAGGAGAGTTCTGTGGTAAGGGTCACTGACGTCGTAGCGTTCCACATATGTCTCATTACCGTATTGTGGGTTCCAGGAGAGTTCTGCGGTAAATGTCACTGCTGTCGGAACGATCCACATATGTCTCATTACCGTATTGTGGGTTCCAGGAGAGTTCTGTGGTAGAGGTCACTGCTGTCTAAATGATCCAAATATGTCTCTTTGCCATATTGTGGGTTCCAGGAGAATTCTGTGGTAGAGGTCACTGCTGTCGCAACGATTCACATACGTCTCATTACCGTATTGTTGGTTCCAGTAGAGTTCTGTGGTGGAGGTCACTGCTCTCGGATGATCCACATATGTCTCATTGCCATATAGTGGGTTCCAGGAGCGTTCTGTGGTAGAGGTCAGTGACGTCTGAACAATCCACATATGTCTCATTACTATATTGTGGGTTCCAGGAGAGAAATATGTGGTAGAGGTCACTGCCGGCTGGACGATCCCCATATGTCTCATTGCCATATTGTAGGTTCCAGGAAAGTTCTGAGGTAGAGGTCACTGCCGTCGGAACGATCCACAAATGTGTCATTGCCATATTGTGGGTTCCAGGAGAGTTCTGTGGTAGAGCTCACTGCCGTCGGAAAGATCCACATATGTCTCATTACCATATTGTGGGTTCCAGGAGAGTTCTGTGGTAGAGGTCTCTGACGTCGGAACGATTCACATATGTCTCATTACCATATTGTGGGTTCCAGCAGAGTTCTGTGGTATAAGTTACTGCTGTCGGAACGATCCACGTATGTCTCATATCCTATATTGTGTGTTCCAGGAGAGTTATGCGGTACAGGTCACTGCTGTCGGAACGATCCACATATGTCTCAATACCGTATTGTGGTGTCCACGAGAGTTCTGTTGTAGAGGTCAATGCCGTCGGGCCGAACCACGTAGGTCCCATTACCGTGTTGTGGGTTTCAGGAGAGTTCTGCGGTAAATATCACTGCTGTCGGAACAATCCACATATGTCCCATTACCGTATTGTGGGATCCAGGAGAATTCTGTGGTAGAAGTCACTGACGTCGGAACGATCCACATATGCCTCATTACAATATTCTGGGTTCCAGGAGAGTTCTGTGGTAGAGGTAACTGAGGTCGGACGATCCTCATATGTCTCATTACCGTATTGTGAGTTCCAGGAGAGTTCTGTGGTAGAGGTCACTGACGTCGGAACGATCCTCGTATGTCTCAAGACCATACTGTGGGTTCCAGGAGAGTTCTGTGGTAGAGGTCACTGCTGTCGGAATGATCCACATATGTCTCATTACCGTATTGTGAGTTCCAGGAGAGTTCTGTGGTAGAGGTTACTGACGTCGGAACGATCCTCGTATGTCTCATTACTATTTGTGGGTTCCAGGAGAGTTCTATGGTAGAGGTCACTGACGTCGGAACGATTCACAAATATCTCATTGCCATATTGTGGTTCCATGAGAGTTCCGTGGTAGAGGTCACTGCTGTCGGAACGATCGACATATGTCTCTGTGCCACATTGTGGGTTCCAGGAGAGTTCTGCGGTGTAGGTCACTGACGTCGGAACGATCCACATATGTCTCATTACCATATTGTGGATTCCAGGAGAGTTCTGTGGTAGAGGTCACTGCCGACGGACGATCCACATATGTCTCATTACCGTATTGTGGGTTCCAGGAGAGTTCTGTGGTAGATGTCACTGACGTCGGAACGATCCTTGTGTGTCTCATTGCCATATTGTGGCTTCCAGGAGAGTTCTGCGGTACAGGTCACTGCTGTCGGAACGATCCACATATTTCTCCTTACCATATTGTGGGTTTCAGGAGAGTTCTGTGGTAGAGGTCAGTGGCCTCCGGACGAGCCACATATGTCTCATTGCCATATTGTGGGTTCCAGGAGAATTCTGTGGTAGGGGTCACTGCCGTCGGACCGATCCACGTAGGTCCCATTACCGTGTTGTGGGTTCCAGAAGAGTTCTGCGGTAAATGTCACTGCTGTCGGAACGATCCACATATGTCTCATTACCGTATTGTGGGTTCCAGGAGAGTTCTGTGGTAGAGGTCACTGCTGTCTAAATGATCCAAATATGTCTC
Organism: Hymenopus coronatus; assembly: GCA_030762935.1. NCBI lineage: Eukaryota > Metazoa > Arthropoda > Insecta > Mantodea > Hymenopodidae > Hymenopus > Hymenopus coronatus. The sequence continues at coordinate 152,483,963 of CM060898.1, read as the reverse complement.
TTTGCCATATTGTGGGTTCCAGGAGAATTCTGTGGTAGAGGTCACTGCTGTCGCAACGATTCACATACGTCTCATTACCGTATTGTTGGTTCCAGTAGAGTTCTGTGGTGGAGGTCACTGCTCTCGGATGATCCACATATGTCTCATTGCCATATAGTGGGTTCCAGGAGCGTTCTGTGGTAGAGGTCAGTGACGTCTGAACAATCCAAATATGTCTCATTACTATATTGTGGGTTCCAGGAGAGAAATATGTGGTAGAGGTCACTGCCGGCTGGACGATCCCCATATGTCTCATTGCCATATTGTAGGTTCCAGGAAAGTTCTGAGGTAGAGGTCACTGCCGTCGGAACGATCCACAAATGTGTCATTGCCATATTGTGGGTTCCAGGAGAGTTCTGTGGTAGAGGTCACTACCGTCTGAACGATTCAAATATGTCTCATTACATTATAGTGGGTTCCAGGAGAGTTCTGTGGTAGAGGTCACTGACGTCGGAAGGATCCACATATGTCTCATTGCCATATTGTGGGTTCCAGGACAGTTCTTTAGTAGAGGTCACTAACGTCGGAACGATCCACATATGTCTCATTGCGATAATGTGGTTTCCAGGAGAGTGCTTTGTTAGAGGTCACTGCTGTCGGAACGATCCACATATGTCTCATTACGATATTGTGGGTTCCATTAGTGTTCTGTGGTAGAGGTGATTGACGTCGGAACGATCCACAAATGTCTCATTGCCATATAGTGGGTTCCAGGAGAGTTCTGTGGTAGAGGTCACTGCTGTCGGAACGATCCACATATGTCTCATTACCGTGTTGTGTGTTCCAGGAGAGTTCTGTGGTAGAGGTCACTGACGTCGGAACGATTCATATATGTCTCATTGCCATATTGTGGTTCCATGAGGGTTCTGTGGCAGAGGTCACTGCTGTCGGCACGATCCGCATATGTCTTTCTATATATTGTGGGTTCTAGACAGAGTTCTGTGGTAGAGGTCAGGTCCGTTGGACCGATCCACGTAGGTCCTATTACCGTATTGTGGGTTCCAGGAGATTTCTGCGGTAGATGTCACTGCTGTCGGAACGATCCACATATGTCTCATTACCGTATTGTTGGTTCCAGGAGAATTCTGTGGCAGAGCTCACTGACGTTGGAACGATCCACATATGTCACATTGCCATATTCTGGGTTCCAGGAGAGTTCTGTGGTAAAGGTCACTGCCGTCGGACGATCCATATGTAAAGCGGTTATGGTTTTGCCATAAAACTAAACCAATACCTGGAGATATTAACAAACGTTTTGAGCTTTTTAAAATGCATATATACAATTTACTTTCTCTACACGTACAAACTACATTGTTTATAGAGAATTATTGTATGCACTCAGAAATTTGATACAGACCTTTCACAGAAAATATATGTTTTGAGGTTCTCGGAGTCCAAAAAAAGCATTTTTAGAAAAAGGTGCGCGTGAGCTGGGAACAGCATAGCTCAAAATAGCACCGTTGAATACCAAACTTTGCATTTAAGTTTGGTATCTTCTAAGATTGTGACACGAAGATATTCAAGTAAATCCCCCCCATCGCTAACTACCCTTTACATGGAACATTTATCGAAAATTCTGATTTTCTCAAAAATATCTCTAACGACGTTGATTAGAATACAGTATAGTAAATACATTACCATCTAAGAATCATGTATATTTTGAATTTTCTAGGAATAGCTCTCGAAGACCTCTTTATTTTGGTTGAGTTTTGCAAAATATTGTATAACAGTTAAACCGTAGAGATAGACAGTTAGTCTGGCTATCAACTGGATAGACACTTAGCTTCCTTGTAAGTAGAAAATACACAGGCTGAAATGATAGTCTCGTCCTTCTAAAGCCGGTCGCTATAAGAAACAATTGTATTTCCAATCTCTTTTGCTGCCCAGGAGTAAACAAACGAGAAAGGAGAAGAAATATGTCTTCCAGTTTCAGAAAAGCTTAACTGGCATAAAATTGAAACCAGTAATTCGGAATTTCTCTAAAAAAGTTAACTAAAAAAAATATTACACAAACGTGTGTTTTAAAGCGATCTACATTTTTTGTGTTGTTACATTTTGTTTATCTATTACGGTTTGCTAGTCATCCAGAATGAAGAGGCCTTCAGACGCTGTTTCCAGAAAATTAAAGATATGCATTGTGTTTGTAATAAAAATATCTTATATATTAGGTATTTTAATCAAAATTGTTAGAGCCTTTTCGAAAAACTTCTCATGTAAAATGTAGTTAGGGGTGGGGGGATTATCTTGAAAATGTTCGTGTTCTATCGTTGGAAGATAATAGACTTAAATAGCAAGTTTGGTACTTAACGGTGTTTTCGTTTTGAGGTATTCTGTCCACACACACACACATTCGGACCTTCTTCTAAAAATATTTTATTGGGATTCAAGGATCCCAAAACACACATTTTCGGTGAAATCTCGAGATCAAATTTTTGGGTACACTACAATAACTTTTCTACACACTATGTGTATAAAAAGGTAGAGAAAGTTAAAATGTATATCTCGTTAAAGGATACAATTTATGTTATATAGTGTTTTATGCAGAGCGCATGGCTTCAGAGGAATTCCTTGTTAAAAGCTTTCCTTGTGACGTTTCGTTTCATCTCCCTTGTTTTACTGCAGGGCATGCAATACTTCAATAGTTGACATAAGATCTCTTTTTAAAATATTTCACTATCGCTTTAGCCTAGTGCATTCCTTTATTTGCCTTCTACTTACAAGAAAGCGAGCAAAATTTCTACTAATGTTTAGCTCGATTAGCCTGAAGAATAACATTTTGTAGGGAAAGCTGTTTGTGTTACAGTTAGAGAAAGTCATGTGATTGTCGTGTTATATCCTCTTGAAGACGTAGGCTGAAGGAATAGAGAAAGCATGTGACCTGCAGCTGTTGTAACCAAGGCGACGTCGCTTCCTTGTCAGAAACAAGATACAAACTAAAGATCAACTCCAATCTGACAGTCAATAGAGGTTTTCTCTCTCTCTGTGAACAGTATCAAACCTCGGGTACAATTTAAGGGACAGTTTTTTTTTACTTTCCCTACACGTACTATGTACATAGTGTATAGAGAAGGTCTTGTAATACACCCAAATTTCAATACCGAGATTTCACCGGAAATACATATTTTATGTCCCCCTGAAACCAAAAAGAAACATTTTTAGAAAAAAGTGCAAGTGTGTGTCTGTCAGTCTGTCAGTATGTCTGTTTGTGTGTGTGTGTGAGTGTCTGTGGGCAGCACAGCTCAAAAACGAAAATACCTTTAAATACCAAACTTGGTATTTGAGTTTGGTACCCTCCAAGGATGCGACAGGAATATTTCCAAGAAAATTCTCTCATCCCCAACTACCCTTTACATGGAACATTTTTCGAAAATTTTGATTTTCTAAACAATGGCTCTAACGATTTTTATTAAAATGTCGTATATTAAAGCTATTTACCTGACAAATAAAATGTACATCTTGAATTTTCGGAGAAGTGCCTCTGAAGACTATTTTATTCTGGATAAATTTTACGGAATTTTGCATGACTGCTAAACTATAAGAGGTGGACAGAAACTTACCCTACAAAAAATGTAGAGCACATTAAAACACACAATTTATGTTATATACATTTTTTTTCGTGGGGTTGATTGTTTTTAAGATATTCCTTGCTTCTGGTTTCAGCTTTAAAAAACTTATAATATTCTCATGCAGGAATTTGTCAATGCCTTACAAACAAAGGTACTTCAGTCACATAGCAACCAGCTTTAACCTATGATACTCCCATATTTCGCTTCTACTTACAAGGAAGCAACTTATAAGACTATTTCTGCTTATTTTTTCTCGATTAGCATGAAGTAATTAGAAGCATTAGCTTTTTAAGAATAATTTGGTGCGGAGATGTAGGGAAAGTCATGTGAATGGAACCTATCAGCTTTTTTTAAGCTTAACGTCCTTTAACCTAGTTGGTCATATCGGACGATAATTGAAATTGGTGAAATGATGTTCAAATGATCTCGGGGTCCATGGAGCTTAAATTTACTCGACATTCTCTTCTCAGGATAAGGGAATACCCCGAAAAAGAAACCCTTATCCGGATAACTGACCCTAAGCGACATTGGAACGCATGACCTTTTGAATGTGGGGCAGACACAGGGGGAGAGGGTATTTTACTTTCTACACCACATATAATATATAGCGGCAATACTGTGTTCAACCAAAAAATCTGATGTGCTCCATTCACATGACTTTCTCTATCTGCTTCATGCTGATCAAGATGAACATTAGCTTATTACTTGATTTCTTGCAACTAGAATGGAAATGAGGGAATGCACTAGTCTAAACCGACAGAAAATGTGGTTGCTATGCACGGCCAAGTGTTGACAAATTCCTGTATGAGAAAAGTATAGGTATTTTAATACTGAAGCAAATAATAAGGAATATTTCAAAAACAGCCAACTCCACGAAAAAAATGTATATAACATAAATTGTGTGTTTTAACGAGCCCAACGTTTTCTGTGTAGTACGTTTTTGTTTATCACTTACATTTTACCAGTTATGCAGAATTCATCCAGAATAAAGATGTCTTTGGAGGCTACTCCAAGCTACATATTTGATTTGGGATGTAAATATCTTTAACACATGACATTTTAATGAAAATCTTTAGAGCCATTTTTGACCAAACCAAATTTCAAATGTTTTTCCATATTACAGTTGGAGTCGGTGAATTTTCTTGGAACTGTTAGTGACGCACTCTTCGGAGATACCAAACTTAAATACCAAGTTTTTCGTTTGTAAGTTATACTGCCTATAAGAACACTCACACAGACACAGACGCATCTCTTTCTAAAATGAGGTGCTGTTTTGGATGCAGGGGCCTTAAAAACACGTATTTCCGGTGAAATGTTCGAATCATATTTTTGGTGGAATAGCATACATTTCTGACTGTTATATACTTACATTGTACATGCTGCTAGGGAAGGACAAATGTAAATACTATTTAATATTTTTAGCTTGATTCCTCTAAGGGTACTCGTGGAAACTTCAGATTTCCTTATCTTCAAAATACCTTGAGCTGATATATTATCGTAAATTCGCCGACGTGATCCTCGAGGCAGCTGAAGTCGAAGCCAGGTTATCGGCCACTAATTTATGTCACGTGTCAAACCCTGCAGCTCGTCCCGAGAGAGCGCCACTGTCATGTGGTTTAATTAGCGAAGTGACTTCAGTAATGGGTTTTTGGAGCAGGACGTTAATCCAAACGCTAATCCATAACGAGCTCGCTTCTCCATTGGATTGTATCACCTGGGCATTGTTAACAGAACACGGCAAGAAATTCAAAGATTCATTCTCATTTACTATATAAAGTAATCCCATTCAATTTTGCTTTCACTACATGAATCATGTACAGAAGTTTTTGTATTGCACCCAAAAATTGACACCGAGATTTCACGAAAATACATGTTTTGAGTACCCTGAATAAAAAGAAACAATTCTTAGAAAAATGTCCCTGTATGTGCATCGGAGTGTGTGTGTGTGTCTGTGTGGGTTTGTGTGTGTCTGTGAGTCGTGTGTCAGAGTGTGTGAGTATGTGTGCGTCACAGTATGTGTGTCCGTGTGTTATGTGTGTGTCAAAGTGTGTGTGTCCGTGTGTGATGTGTGTGTGTGTCACAGTGTGTGTGTCTGTATGAGTCTATGTATGACTGTGTGCGTGTGTGTTACAGTGTGTGAGTATGTGTGGTTGTGTGTATCACAGTGTGTGTGTGGGTGTCTGTGTGTGTGTGTGTCACAGTGTGTGAGTATGTGTGGGTGTGTGTGTCACAGTGTGTGTCTGTGTGAGTGTGTGTCGCAGTGTGTGTCTGTGTGGGTTTGTGTGTGTCTGTGATTCGTGTGTCAGAGTGTGTGAGTCTGTGTGAGTATGTGTGCGTCACATTATGTGTGCCCGTGTGTTATGTGTGTGTCAAAGTGTGTGTGTCCGTGTGTGATGTGTGTGTGTCACAGTGTGTGTGTCTGTATGATTCTATGTATGACTGTGTGCGTGTGTGTTACAGTGTGTGTGTCTGTGTGGGTCTGTGTGTCTGTGAGTGTGAGTGTCAGAGTGCGTTAGTCTGTGTAAGTATGCGTGTGTCCGTGTGTGATGTGTGTATCAGAGTGTGTGAGTCTGTGTGTGTCTGTGTGTATCTGTGTGCGTGTGTGTCCGTGCGTGAGTCTGTGTGTGTCTGTGTGAATGTGTGTGTCACAGTGTGTGAGTCTGTATGAGTCTGTGTGTGCCAGTGTGCGTGTGTGTCCGTAAGTGAGTCTGTGTGTGTCTGTGTAGGTGTGTGTGTGTCACAGTGTGTGTGTCTGTATGAGTCAGTGTGTGTGTCTGTGTGAGTGTGTGTCTGTATGAGTCTGTGTGTGTCCGTGTGAGTGTGTATGTCACAGTGTGTGAGGTTGTGTGTGTGTCTGAGTTTGTGTGTGCCTGTGTCAGTGTGTGTCACATTGTGTGAGTCTGTGTGTGTCTGTGTGAGTGTGTGTGTCACAGTGTGTGAGGTTGTGTGTGTGTCTGAGTTTGTGTGTGCCTGTGTGAGTGTGTGTCACAGTGTGTGAGTCTGTGTGTGTGTCTGTGTGAGTGTGTGTGTCACAGTGTGTGAGGTTGTGTGTGTCTGTCTGAGTTTGTGTGTGTCTGTGTGAGTGTGTGTCACAGTGTGTGAGTCTGTGTCACAGTGTGTGAGTCTGTGTGGGTTTGTGTGTGTCAGTGTGAGTGTGTGTGTCACAGTGTGTGAGGTTGTGTGTGTCTGTGGGAGTTTGTGTGTGCCTGTGTGAGTTTTTGTGTGTCTGTGTAAGTGTGTGTGTCAAAGTGTGTGAACCTGTGTGAGTTTGTGTATGTCTGCGTTAGTGTGCGTGTCAGAGTGTGTGAGTCTGTGTGAGTGTGTGTGTGGGTTTGTGTGTTTCTGTGTGAGTTTTTGTGTGGATGTGTGAGTTTGTGTGTGTCTGTGTGAGTGTGTGCGTCTGTGGGAGTTTGTGTGTGTCTTTGTGAGTGTGTGTGTCAGTGTGTGGGTCTGTGTGGGTTTGTGTGTGTCTGTGTTATTTTGTGTTTGGCTGTGTGAGTTTGTGTGTGTCTATGTGAGTGTGTGTGTCACAGTGTGTGAGTCTGTGTGCGTTTGTGTGTGTTTTTGTGAGTTTGTGTGTCAGAGTGTGTGTGTCTGTGTGTGAGTATGTATAAGTTTGTGTGTAACTGTGTGAGTCTACATGAGTTTGTGTGTGTCTGTGTGTATCTATATGAGTTTGTGTGTATCTGTATGAGTTTGTGTGTGTCTGTGTGAGTTTGTGTGTATGTCTGTGTGCGTTTGTGTCAGTTGTGTGAGTGTGTGTGGTTGTGTGTCTGTGTGAGTATGTGTGGGTTTTTGTTTGACTGTGTGATTTTGTGCGTCAGAATTTGTGAGTCTGTGTGTGTCAGAGAGTGTGAGTCTGTGTGTTTCAGAGAGTGTGAGTCTGTGAGTGTCAGAGTGAGTGAATCTGTCTCTATCAGATTGTCTGAGTCTGTGTTAGTATGTGTGTTCGTGTGTGATGTGCGTGTCAGAGTGTTTGAGTCTGTGTGAGTATGTGTGTGTCTGTGTGTGTCAGAGTGTATGCGTTTGTGTGTGCCAGATAATGAGAGTCTGTGTGTCAGAGTGTGTGAGTATTTGTGATTATGTGGGTGTCTGTGTGAGTTTGTCTGTGTCAGAATGTGTGAGTCTGTGTGAGTCTGTGTGGGTCTATGTGTGTCTGTGTTTGGGTCTATGTGTGTCTGTGTGTGGGTCAGTGTGAGTGAGTCTGTGTGTGTCTGTGTGCGTGTGTGAGTCTGTGTGACTCTGTGTATGTGTCTTTGGGAGATTGTTTGTGTCTGTGTTAGCTTGTGGGTCTGTGCGTGTCTGTTTGCGCGTATTTCAGTGTGTGTAAATATGTGTGAGTCTGTGTGTGTCTGTGAGTCTGTGAATCTGTGTGAGTCTATGAGTCTCTGTGTGTATCTGGGATTCTCTCTGTGCGTCTGTGAGCCTCTGTGTGTGTCTGTGAGTCTCTGTGTGTGTCTATGGGTCTGTGTGAGTCTATGAATCTCTGTGTGAGTCTGCGAGTCTCTGTGTGTGTCTGTGTGAATCTGTGTGAGTATGTGTGAGTTTGTGTCTGTCTGTCTGAGTGTGCCTGTGTGAGTCTGTGTATATGTGTGTTTGCGTGTGTGTCAGATCGTGTGAGTTTATGAGAATATGTGGGTGTCTGTGTGAGATTGTGTGTGTGTCACACTGTGTGAATATGTGTGAGTCTGTGTGTGTCGGAATGTGTGAATATGTGTGAGTATGTGTGTGTGTCTGTGTGAGTAAGTGAGTATGCGTGAGAGTTTATGTGTCTCTCTGCGTGTGTGAGTATGTGTGAGACTGTATGCGTCTATGTGTTTGTGTGAATCTGTGTAAATTTGTGTGTGTCTGTGTATGTTAGTATATGTGAGACTGTATGTGTCTGTGTGAGTGTGTCAGTATGTGTGAGACTGTATGTGTCTCTGTGTGTGAGTCTGTGTGAGTGTATGAGATGTGTGGGACTGTAAGTGTCTGTGTGCGGGTGTGTGTCTATGTAAAGCTGTGTGTTCTGTGAATGTATGTGTGCGTGTGTGTCAGAGTTGATGAGTATGTGTTAGTTTGAGTGTCTGTGTGCGTGTGCGTCAGTGTGTTTGAGTATGGGTGAGTTTGTGTGTGTCTGTGTGAGTCAGTGTATGTCAGAATATGTGAGTCGTGTGTGTCTGTGTGTGCTGTGTGTGTCAATGTGTGTGAGTCTGTCTGAGTCTGGGTGTATCAGAATGTGTGAGTCTGTGTGTGTCTGTGTGTATCAGAGTGTGTGAGATTGTGTGTGTCAGAGTGTGTGAGTCTGTGTGTGTAAGAGTGTGTGAGTCTGTGTGTGTCTGTGTGAGTCTGTGTGTATCAGAGTTTGTGAGTCTTGGTGCGTGAATATGTGTGAGTTTGTGTATGTCTGTGTGAGTCTGTGTGTATCAGAGTGTGTGAGTCTGTGCAAGTATGTGTGTCAGTGTGTCTGTGTGCGTGTGTGGATCTGTGTGAGTTTGTGTGTGACAGAGTGTGTGAGTCTGTGTGAGTCTGTGTGAGTTGGTGTGTCTGTATGTGTTTGTGTGTGTCAGAGTGTTTGAGTATGTCTGTGTCAGTGTGTTTGAGTAAGCGTGAGTATGAGTGTGTCTCTGCGTGTGTGAATCTGTGAGAGTTTGAGTGTGTCAGAGTGTGTGAGTCTGTATGAGTATGTCTGTTCAGAGTGTTTGATTATGTGTGAGTATGTGGGTGCCTGCCTGTGTGCTAGTGTGAATCTGAGAGAGTTTGAGTGAGTGTTTGCGTGTGTGAGACTGAGTATGTGAGTGTTTTGTGTATCAGAGTGTGTGAGTCTGTGTGAGTATGTGTGATTGTGATTCTGTTTGAGTCTGCGTGAGTTTCTGTGCATGTGTTTGCGTGTGTGAGTCTCTTTGTGAGACTGAGTGTGTCTGTGTGCGTGCTTGAATCTGTATGAGTCTGTGTGAGTTTGTGTGCGTGTGTGTGCCCGAGTGTGTGAATCTGTGTGAGTCTGTGTGTGTCAGAATGTGTAAGTCTCTGTGAGTCTGCGTGTGTCAGAGTGTGTGAGTCTTTGTGTTTGAGTGCGTGTGTGTCTGCATGTAACTGTGTGAGTATGTGACAGTCTGTATGTGTCTGTGAGCGTGTGTGAGTTTGGGTGAGTCTGTGTGTGTCAGTGTGCGTGTGAGTGTCTGGGTGAGTATGTGTGTGTCAGAGTGCGTGTGTCAGTCTGGGTGAGTCTCTATGTGTCTGTGAGCATGTGTGAGTCTGTGTGTGTCAGTGTGCGTCTTTGTGAGTCTGTATGTGTCTGTGTGCGTGTGTGAGCCTGTGTGAGTCTGTGTGTGTCTGTGAGCGTGTGTGAGCCTCTATGTGTCTGTGAGCGTGTGTGAGTCTGTGTGTGTCAGTGTGAGCCTGTGTGAGTCTGTGTGTTTCTGTGTGTGTCTTTGTGAGTTTGTTTGTGTCTGCATGAGTTTTTGATGTCTCTGTGAGTCTATGTGCACTTGTGCGCGTGTATGTCAGAGTGATTCTGTGAGGGTCTGTGTGTGTTAGAGTGTGTGACTCTGAATGAGTGTGTGTTTGTGTGTGTGTCTGTGTGCGTGTGTGAGTCTGTGTGTGTCAGATTGTCTCAGTCTGCTGAGTCTGTGTGTGTCTGTGTGTGCGTCTGTGTCAGATTGTGTGAGTCTGTGTGTGTCTGTGTGCGTGTATGTGCGTGTGCGACAGATTGTGTGAGTCTGTGGGTGTCTGTGTGGGGGTTTGAGTGTGTGGGTGTCTGTGTGCGTGTATTCAGAGTGTGTGTGTGTCTGTTGAGTCTGTGTTTCTCTATGTGTCAGTGTGAGTGCTTGTGTTTTCTCTGAGTCTGTGTGTCGGTGTAAATGGAAATGGCGTATTATTTATGGACGCTCTTTAACTGCTGTGGTTCTGAGCGACCCATTCTATGCTGGGTGTGAAAGACCGCTTAATTTTGCTCAGAGGCCTCTCTATCAGGCTTGAGGTTCTTTTACGTGCCGTAAATCTACGACACGGGACCAACGGCTTTACTTCCCTTCAGAAGGAAGCCATGCTAAGGATTTTTACACCCAAAAAGATCCATCGTCCTCCGCCGGGTTTGAACCCGTGACCTTGGGTATATGAAGTCAGCATGGTAACCATTACACCAGGGAGGTCGACTGTGTGTGTGTCTGTGTGAGTCTTTTTGTCTTTGTATGTGTCCGTGTGAGTTTTTGTGTCTTTGTGTGTGTCTGTGTGATTATTTGTGTCTTTATGTGTGTCTGTGTGAGTGATTGTGTCTTTGTGTGTGTCTATGTGACTCTTTGTTTCTTTATGTGTGTCTGTGTGAATCTGTGCGAGTCTGTGTCTGTCTGTGACAGTCTGTAATTTTGTATGTTAGTCTTTGTGTGTGTGTGTGTGTGTGTGTGTGTGTGAATCTCTGTTATCTGTGTGAGTCTTTGTGCCTCTGTGTGTGTCTGTTTGAATCTGTGTAAGTCTATGTGAGTCTTTTTTGTCTTTGCGTGTGTCTGTGTGAGTCTGTGTGAGTCTGTGTGTCTCTGTGTGAGTCTGTGTGTCTCTGTGTGAGTCTGTGTGTCTCTGTGTGAGTCTGTGTGAGTCTGTGTGTTTCTGTGTGAGTCTCTGTGTCCTTTCGTGTGTCTGAGTGAGTATTTGTGTCTTTGTGTGTGCCTGTGTGAGTCTTTGTGTATGTCTGTGTGAGTCTGCGTGTCTCTATGTGAGTCTGTGTGTGTTTGTGTCTTTTTGTGAGTCTGTGTGAGTCTTTCTGGCTTTGTGTGAGTCTATATGAGTCTTTGTGTCTTTGTATTTGTCTGTGTGAGTCTTTTTGTCTTTCTGTATGTCTGTGTGAGTCTTTGTGTCTTTGTGTGTGTCTGTGTGAGATTGTGTGAGTCTTTGTATGTGTCTGTGTGAGTCTTTGTGCCTTTGTGTGTGTCTGTGTTAGTCTGTGTGTCTTTGTGTGTGTCTGTAAGAGATTGTGTGAGTCTTTGTATGTGTCTGTGTGAGTCTTTGTGTCTTTTGTGTGTGTCTATGTGAGTCTTTGTGTCTTTGTGTGTGTCTGTGTGAGTGTTTGTACCTTTCCGTGTGTCTCTGTGAGTGTTTGCGTCTTTGTGTGTGTCTGTGTGAGATTGTGTGTGTTCTCGTGTGTGTCTGTGTGAGTGTTTGTGTCTTTGTGAGTTTTTGTGTCTTTGTGTGAGTCTGTGTGTCTCTGTGTGTCTGTGTGAGTCTGTGTGTCTCTGTGTGTGTCTATGAGAGTCTGTGTGAATCTGTGTGTCTTTGTGTGAGTCTTTGTGTCTTTGTGTGTGTCGGTGTGAGTCTGTGTGTATTTGTGTGTGTCTGTGTTAGTCTTTGTATCTTTGTTTGTGTCTGTGTGAGTCTGTGTGCCTGTATGAGTCTGTGTGAATCTTTGTATCTTGGTGTGTATCTGGTTGCGTCTGTGTATCTCTGTGTGTATGTGTGTGTGTCTCTGTGAGTCCGTGTGCATGTGTGTGAGTCTCTGTGTGTCTGTGTGTGTCTGAGAGCGTGTGTGTGAGTCTGTGTGTGTCCGTGTGCGTGTGTGTCAGAGTGTTTGAGTATGTGTGTATTTGTGTGTGTCTGTTTGATCTTTGTGTGTCTGTGTGCGTGTGTGTGTCCAGGTGTGTCCGTGTGCGGTTGTGTCAAAGTGTTTGGGTATGTGTGAGTTTGTGTGTGTCTGTTTGATCTTTGTTTGTCTGTGTGCGTGTGTGTGTCTGTTTGTGTCCGTGTGTGTGTCTGTGTGCGTGTCTGTGTGTGTCAGAGTGTTTGAGTATGTGTGAGTTTGTGTGTGTCTGTTTGATCTTTATGTGTCTATGTGCGTGTGTGTGTCTGTGTGTGTCCGTGTGTGTGTGTCTGTGTGTGCCAGTGTGTGTCCGTGTGCGGTTCTGTCAGTGTTTGAGTATGTGTGAATTTGTGTGTATCTGTTTGATCTTTGTGTGTCTGTGTGCGTGTGTATGACCCTGTGTGTGTCTGTGTGCGTGTGTGTGAGTCTGTGTGTGTCTGTGTGTCTGTGAGCGGTTGTGTCAGTGTGTTTTACTAAGTGTGAGTTTGTGTGTATTTGTTTGATCTTTGTGTGTCTGTGTGCGTGTGTGTGTGAGTCTGTGTGTGTCTTGTGTATTCTGTGTGCGGTTGTGTCAGAGTGTTTGAGTATATGTGAGTTTTTGTGTGTCTGTTTGATCTTTGTGTGTCTGTGTGTGTGTGTGAGTCTATGTGTGTCTGTGTGTCTGTGTGCGGGTGTGTCAGAGTGTTTGTGTGTCTGTTTGAGCTTTGTGTGTCTGTGTGTGTGAGTCTATGTGTGTCTGTGTGCGGTTGTGTCAGAGTGTTTGAGTGTGTGAGTTTGTGTGTGTCTGTTTGATCTTTGTGTGTCTGTGTGTGTGAGAGCCTATGTGTGTCTGTGTGCGGTTGTGTCAGAGTGTTTGAGTGTGTGAGTTTGTGTGTGTCTGTTTGATTTTGTGTGTCTGTGTGTGTGTGTGAGTCTATGTGTGTCTGTGTGCGGTTGTGTCAGAGTGTTTGAGTGTGTGAATTTGTGTGTCTGTTTGATCTTTGTGTGTCTGTGTGTGTGTGAGTCTATGTGTGTCTGTGTGCGGTTGTGTCAGAGTGTTTGAGTGTGTGAGTTTGTGTGTGTCTGTTTGATTTTGTGTGTTTTTGTGTGTGAGAGTCTATGTGTGTCTGTGTGCGGTTGTGTCAGAGTGTTTGAGTGTGTGAGTTTGTGTGTGTCTGTTTGATTTTGTGTGTCTGTGTGTGTGTGAGTCTATGTGTGTCTGTGTGCGGTTGTGTCAGAGTGTTTGAGTGTGTGAGTTTGTGTGTGTCTGTTTGATTTTGTGTGTCTGTGTGTGTGTGTGAGTCTATGTGTGTCTGTGTGCGGTTGTGTCAGAGTGTTTGAGTGTGTGAGTTTGTGTGTGTCTGTTCGATCTTTTTGTGTCTGTGTGTGTGAGTCTATGTGTGTCTGTGTGCGGTTGTGTCAGAGTGTTTGAGTGTGTGAGTTTGTGTGTGTCTGTTTGATCTTTGTGTGTCTGTGTGAGTCTGTGTGAGTCTGTGTGTCTGTGTATATAATATTGGTATATCTATAATACCAATTTACCACTGAGACTTACAGTACTTATAATTTTGTATGTCGCCTTTGGGGTTGTCATCTCAAAATGGTTTGAGATCACTTTGTGGTTTACCGGGAAACATGTGAGTCATTTGAGAAATGCAACGCTTTGCCGGTATGTTGCCTTGGTATCTCAGTGGCAGAGCAACCGGCTAGAGACCGTGGCTCAAATCCCTGCTATGGCATTGTGTTTTTCAGTCTGACTCTACCTATTCTTACAAAAGTTTAATCTTCCATCCTCTAAAACACAAATCACGGCAAAAGTGGCCTTACTACCTGATTCAGTCCAAGAGAAATAGGCTAAGGCGATAGTCTCTTTAAAAATATGGATGCTATGTGATTCAAGTTTGATTCCATTTGCGTCAGAATAAAGAAGTAGCAACGGCAAATTTCCCTATTTAAGAAAAGATTTGTAGTATTTTAAAATTGAAACAAATAATGCGGAATATCTTGGAAATGGCTAACAGCACGAAAAAATGTATAACACCGTTCGTCGCCTGTTTCTTCTGCAGTTATCTGAACAACACATGTTCTTTTACCTCTAAAACTAAGAACGCTTCATGTCTAAAATTGGGCATATTTTTAAGATAATGTATTATGTTTTAATGTGTTACTTTGTGGTGGGGGGTTTTCTTGAAAGCTCCGTGTCGCACGCTTTGAAGCAGCTTAAAGTAAATATCGATTTTGAACTTAAACAAAATTGGGCATCATTTTTAACATAATGTATTATGTTTTAATGAATCTGATGTGTTACTTGTGGTGGGGGTCTTCTTGGAAGCTCCGTGTCGCACGCTTTGAAGCACCTTAAAGTAAATATCGATTTTGTACTTAAAATTGGGCATCATTTTTAAGATAATGTATTATGTTTTAATGATTCTGATGTGTTACTTGTGGTGGGGGTCTTCTTGGAAGCTCCGTGTCGCACGCTTTGAAGCACCTTAAAGTAAATATCGATTTTGTACTTAAACAAATTTTACATTTCTACTTTCTCTACAGGTACTATGTCCATAGTGTATAGAAAAGCTATTGCATTCCACCCAAAAATTCGATATCCCAATTTAGGATCCCTTGTATCCAAAAAAAAGGATTAGTTAAGAACACGATAACTCAAAAACGAAAAGTTGCTAAAATACCAAACTTGGTATACCTACAGAATCAGTAACTTTCAAGGATGCGACACGAAGACTTTAAGGAAATATTCTGATCGCAAACAACCCTTTGCATGGTACATTTTGGAACATTTTGATTTTCTCAAAAATTGCTGTAACGATTTTGATTAAAATATCGTATTTTGAAGGCACATATACGACAAATAAAATGTATATCTTGAATTTTCTGGGGATAGCCTCTTTATTCTGGATGAATTTGCTGGGTTTTGCGAAACTGGTAAACCGTAAAAGATAAACAAAAAATTACTACAGAAAATGTGTAGATCTCGTTGAAACACACACTTTATGTCATGTACATTTTTTTCGTGGAGGTCACCATTTGTTGTATGTTCCTTGTTATTACCTTCTGTTTTAAAATACGTTATCTTTTCACATACGGAAATTTCTCCAATCCTGGTCCTGCAAGGAAACGGTTTCATCCAATTGGCAACCAGTTTTTAAAACATTTCACTATCCTTTTAGCTTAGGGTATTCCATTATTTCCCTTCTACTTGCAAGGAAGCATTTCTGTTGATGTTTATCTGTATTAGCATGAAAGAATACGCTTTTTAACAATAATTTGTTACGGAGATATAAAAAAAGTCATGTGAATGGAAGACATAAGATTTTTTAGGCTATACTGTTTACAGACATACTAGAGATATTTTTCAAAAATCCTCTTTTTATTCATTGGACATCAAAAGATATACTTCCGATGAAATCTTGACACTAAATTTTTGGGTGAAAAACAATATCTGGCACACAAACTTAGTAGAGAAGAAAAAATATACTTATGTAGATAGATAGCTGTAGGAGAAGATAGACTTTGATTAGAGTCACTAAAATGTATTTAAATTAATATAAAAAAATCTAATATGTTCCATTCACATAACTTTCTCATCTCAGCATCAAATTATTGTTAAAAAGCTTATTCGTCAATCTACTTCATGCTAATTGAGAACCATATTTGCTTCCTTTTAAGTAGAAGCGAAATAAGCGAGTGCCATAGGTTAAAGTGATAATCGAAAGCTGTTTGCTATGTCACTGAGGTTCCTATGACAAATTCCTGTATGAGAAAAGTGTGTTTTTCAAAGCCGAAGCTAAACACAGGTAATATCTCAAAAACGATCAACTCCACGAAGAGAATGTATATAATATAAATTGTGTGTTTGAACATGCTCTACATTGTTTGTCTATCTCTTACGGTTTAACAGCTATGCAAACTTGCGTTAAAACTCATCCAAAATAAAGACCTCTTCAGATGCTATTCCCAGAAAATTCAAGATATACATTTTATTTGTCAGGCAAATATCTTCAATATATAATATTTTAATCAAAATCGATAGATCCATTTTTGAGCAAATCATAAACTTTCGAAAAAAGTTACATGTAAAGCGTAGTTTGGGGTAGGGAGATCTTTCTCAAAATCTTCGTGTCGCATTTCTGAAAGATACTAAACTTAAACACCAAGTTTGCTATTTTACCGACTTTTCGTTTTTGAGTTATCGTGTCCACAGACACACACACACAATCGTGGACCTTTTTGTGAAATTGGTGTTTTTTGGATATAGGGGACCCTAAAACATGGAAATATTTTCCTCGCAAAAATGTGTTGCTATGTACATAGAGAAGGTATTGTATTGCACCCAAAAGTTCCATACCGAGATTTCACCGGAAATATATGTTTTAGGGTACCTTGTATCCAAAAAAGCATTTCTAGAAAAAGGTCTGTGTGACTTTGAACACGATAACACAAAAACGAAAAGTCGATATAAAGTAAAAAACTTGGTATTGATTTTACTATCTTCCTGGAATGTGACACGAAGATTTTGAAGAAAATCCCCCCACCCCACACTGTACATGGTAAATGTTTATTTTCTCAAAAATGGCTCTAACGATTATGATTAAAATACCGTATATTAAAGATATATAAATTACAAGTGTGTGTATATAGGTATACATATATATATATATATATATATATATATATATATATCCAGGTCATGAGGACCGCTTTAACCGGCCGGGAGGGACTCGAGGCGCTGACCACGTCTCATCCTCCAATACTGCACCCCATCCATGACGTCTGTAGTGGACCGAGATGGGGGACGCAGCGGCCGGGCGGTAGGCCAAGGTTCCTCGTGAGCTGTCGTGCCATGGAGTTATATATATGGGTATTGAATTTTCTGAAGGCTTCTTTATTCTGAATGAATTTTGCCGAATTTTGTGTAACTGGTAAACCATAAGAAATACAAAAATTTGTTAACTCCTGGCCTTGCATAGAAACGGATATCAACCACATGGCAACCAGCCTTTAAAAACTTTGACCATCACTTTAGCCTGGTGTAGTCCCTATTTTCATTCTACGTACAAGGAAGCAAGTAATTAAGACGACTTCTGCTAATGTTTGTGTCGATTATCATAAAGTAGATAGAAGAATATGCTGTTTAAGCAGAATTTATTACAGCGATTTAGAGAAAGTCATGTGAATGGAACACATCACATTTTTTTTTATATCACCTCAAATTCTTTGTTTATGTCTTCTGTTCCTTGTTTTGCTGAATTCAAGAACCATTTTTGCTTTATTTATACGTAAAATATATAGTATGTAGTGAAGGAGTTGAATTCCACCCAAAAATCGATACCGAGGTTTCACTGGTTTTGAGATCCCCTAAATCCAAAAGAGGTATTTTTAGAAAACTT
This sequence comes from Hymenopus coronatus, assembly GCA_030762935.1. Taxonomy (NCBI): domain Eukaryota; kingdom Metazoa; phylum Arthropoda; class Insecta; order Mantodea; family Hymenopodidae; genus Hymenopus; species Hymenopus coronatus. The sequence goes on along the minus strand of CM060898.1, from coordinate 152,466,432 downwards.
TTTGTGTTTGTGTGTTTGTCTTTGGGCAGCACAGCTCAAACACGAAAAATTCGTTAGATTTTAAACTTGGTATTTAAGTTCAGTATCTTCCAAGAATGTGACACTCAGATTTTCAAGAAAATCCCGTCACACACAACTACGCTTTACATGGAAAACGTTTCCAAATTTGATTTTAAAAAAATGGTGATCGATGATCGATTTTAATTAAAATACCGTGTATTGATATTTACATGACAAATAAAAAGTATATCTTGAAATTTCTGGGAACAGCATCTGAAGACATGATTGTTCTGCATGACTTTTGCATATTGGTAAGAGATAGACAAAAATTTACAACATAAAAAGATTAGATGTCGTTAAAACACACAATTTATGTCATTTGCAGTTTTTCGCCGAGTTGAGCGTTTTTTGTATATTCCTTGTTATTGGTCTCAGTTTTAAAGTGGTTGCTACTCCTGGCCACGCAAGGAAACGGATTTCAATCGCATAGCAACCACAGTATAAAACATATGACTGTCGCTTTTGCCTAGTGTATGCTCTTATTTTCCTTCTATTTACAAGAAAACAAGTAATAAGACTATTTCCCCTAATGTTTATCTCGATTATCATGAAGGTGATAGAGGAATAAGCTTTTAATGAGAATTCTTTACAGAGATGCAGAGCAAACCCTGTGAATTTATTATATCAGATTTTTCATTTTCTTCTCGCTGTCTTTCTTCCTATTTTCGTAAAAAATGTTCCTGTAGCTATCCCACCAGGTCTTTTGATTATCTTGAGCTGGTTTTATACACATTTTTATCAGATACTCATCTTCTCTACGATCACTGGTCTCCCTAATTCTACCATTGTTACCAATCTAATTAATAGGGATTTAGACTCACGACTGCGCTCTGACGTCATTACCACAATACTCGCTAAGCTTTCCTCCAAAACAATTCACAGAAGCACAGGAGAGAAGCTCGAAAAAAGAAATTGCCCTCTAAACTGTTCTCTCTTTTCTAAATCTCGTTCTGTCTCTTGTCCCTTTCATGAAACAAATGAAATTACACTCTGCGAGCGAAAGAGAAGGAAGATTTCATGGCCTCCTTGAGCTAATAAAAACAAACAGCCACAAATGCTCTGTTCCAACCTGAGAACATTTAAATGAAATAAAGGACTGAGAGAAGTGTGTGTGTGTGTGTGTGTGTGTGTGTGTGTGTGTGTGTGTGTGTGTGTGTGTGTTCCATTTTTAAACCACCCGTAACATCAAAGCACCTATCAGTGGCTTTGAAACAAACGCTCAACGGTAATGACCTTTTACATCCTCTGCCACCAGAGGAAAATATTATATTCCATTTAATCGAGATTTTACCAGAAATACGCGTTTTGAGGTTAACGAATAGAAAATTTATTTTTACTTTCTTTGGCACGTATGTGCAATGAACAGAATGTATTGTATTCCTCCCAAAATATTCCATATTCAAAAATCACCGGAAATACGTGTTTTGAGAAAACCTGCACTCAAAAAAAAACTTTTTAGAAAAATTTCCGTGTGTGTGCCTCTGGGCAGCAGAGCTCAAAAACGAAAAACGATTAAATTCCAAACTTGAAATTTAAGATGACTGAGACAAGAAGATTTTCAAGAAACCCCCCCCACACCCAAGTACCCGCTACAGGCAACATTTCAAGAAAACTTCCCCACACCCCACTACCCTTTACAGGCAACATTTCAAGAAAACTTCCCCACACCCCACTACCCTTTACAGGCAATATTTCAAGAAAACTCCCCCATACCCCACTTCCCTTTACAGGCAATATTTCAAGAAAACTCCCCCATACCCCACTTCCCTTTACAGGCAACATTTCAAGAAAACTTCCCCACACCCCACTACCCTTTACAGGCAATATTTCAAGAAAACTCCCCCATACCCCACTTCCCTTTACAGGCAACATTTCAAGGAAACTCCCCCACACCAAACTACCATTTGAGGCAACATTTCAAGAAAACTCCCCCACACCCAACTACCCTTTACAGGCAAAATTTCAAGAAAACTCCCCCATACCCTACTTTCCTTTACAGGCAACATTTCAAGGAAACTCCCCCACACCAAACTACCATTTCAGGCAACATTTCAAGAAAACTCCCCCACACCCAACTACCCTTTACAGGCAACATTTCAAGAAAACTCCCCCACACCCCCTTACCCGCTACAGGCAACATTTTAAGAAAACTCCCCCACACCCCATTACCCTTTACAGGCAACATTTTAAGAAAACTCCCCCACAACCCCCTACCCATTACAGGCAACTTTTCAAGAAAACTCCCCCACACCCCACTACCCTTTACAGGCAACATTTCAAGAAAACTCCCCCACATCCAACTACCCTTTACAGGCAACATTTCAAGAAAACTCCCCCACACCCCACTTCCCTTTACAGGCAACATTTCAAGAAAACTCCCCACACCCAGCTGCCCTTTACAGGCAACATTTCAAGAAAACTCCCCACACCCCACTACCCTTTACAGGCAACATTTCAAGAAAACTCCCCCCACACCCCACTACCCTTTACAGGCAACATTTCAAGTTAACTCCCCCACACCCCACTACCCTTTACAGGCAACATTTCAAGAAAACTCCCCCACACCCAACTGCCCTTTACAGGCAACATTTCAAGAAAACTCCCAGTTGCAGTCCGAGTGTGAAAGAGGACGGTCGTGTTTTGTGTCTTGCTCGTAGCTACCTGGAAGAAGTTCGACAGTGGAAAGCGTACGAGATCTCATTGAACAGTTGAGGCAAGAAATGCGTGTAGGATTTGAAAAGTGCAGCCTTAAATCGCTGGAAAGTGCCGTGGAGAATCTGACAGTTCGAATGCGTGCTCTGGAAGAGAAAATGGATTATTTAGAGAACCAATCTCGTAGAAATAATATTGTGCTGTATGGTGTGACGGAAGAAGCGGGAGAGAGTTGGGAGATGACGGCGGAAATAGTGAAAAGGGTCATCTCACAAATAGGAATCGAACTCCGCGAGTTTGATGTGGAGAGAGCCCATCGTGTAGGTCGACGTGGCAATGTAAGGCGACTTATTGTGTGTAAACTGGCCCATTATAAACTCAAGGTGGCCATCCTTCGAGATGCTCGTTATTTACGGGGAACGGGAATAAGCATTAGCGAGGACTTTAGCCAGCGTGTAAGAGAAGAGAGAAAATTCTTAAAGGGACACATGTTCGAGGCCAGGAGGCAGGGCTGTCATGCCGTATTGCGCTATAACAAGCTCTTCATTAACGGACGAGTCTGGAACCGACAGGAGCTGGAGCGCATGGAACAGCCTAGAAGTAGTGCGGAAACCGAACCCAGGACAGGGCAGCTAGAGCAGGTAGCCAGTGCATCAGCCCAGCAGGTAGCAGGTCCCTCAGCAGAACATCAGGTGCCTCAAGTTATGTCGACAGGGAGGGGCAAAGAGGAGAGGGGGGTGAGACAGTCTTCGCCGGAAAATCCAACAACAACGCCCCTCCGTGCCGTTAGGCTGACAACAGCTCGACGAAGGGTCAGCCAAGTTGTAGGAAGACCATCAGCAAGGGAACAATAGGACCCAACCCCTTCTCTGAGGATTGTCACATGGAACATCGAATGCTTCAAAAAAAGGTTGGGTAGCGAGAGTTTCTTGTATTTCCTTAGTGATTTTGACGTTGTATGTTTAACAGAAACTTGGTTGAAAAACGGAGAAAATGTAACACTTCTAATTTCCTTAGTTTTAGTAGGGGAAGGGAGACACGGGGAAGGAGAGGAAGGTGGCCAGGAGGGGTATCAGTTTCATTCTGGTCTGAGCTGGAGGCTGAGATAACTAAATTAGAAATCAGTTTGGAAGGGGTGATTGCTGTATCTTTGGCACAGGGGGGAGTACAAATAATAGTTATAGGATTATACAACCAGCCAGCAACGTCCAAGTATGCAAACAGGAATTTCTTCAGTGACTTAACCGAAACGTTAGTGCAGTTACAGGAAAAGTTTCCAGGAACTGAATTAATTCTCTTAGGAGATTTTAATGCGAGGTTAGGAGGGGAGAATATTTCTCTAACGGGGGGTCATCAATGCGGGGAGGAATTCCGCGAAGGTCAACGAAAGAGCAAGGATAGTTTTATTAATGGGGAGGGCAGACAATTACTTGCTTTCTGCGATGCCTTCTCTTTAGAAATAATGAATGACAAGTACGGTGAGGATCGAGAGGGAGAACTCACTTTCATAAATGAAAATGGGGGTAGTGTAATAGATTTTATTTTAATAAGTCAGGGTTTAATTGGCAGAATTAGAAATTTTTGGGTGGGGGATCTTATCGAGTCACATCACTGTCCGGTTGTCCTGGAACTGAATATAGAGACGGCCATAGTGGCGCATGCTCCTGAAGAGGGAAGGGGGACGAAGGGAGATTCATTAGTAAATTTATATGGAAACCGATAGAAAAAGAGGTATTTGTTGATACATTAGGAAGAAGATTAGGGGAAAGGAACGCAGGCACAGCGGAGGAACTAACGCATATAATAGCAACGGCTGCGGGGACAATGAAAGTCCAAATGCATGGTAAGGTAAAACGATTGAATGGTTGGTATGACCAGCAATGCAGAGCTGTAAAGAAACAAGCAGATGAGGCTCTGTCAAAATTCAGAAGAACGGGGGGGGGGGATGACATTAGGGAATTTTTACAAAAAAGCGAAGGGAGTATAAACAGCTCTTACGGGAAAACAGAACTACGTGGCAAGACAAAATTACTCAGAAAATTAGTAATATTTTAACGCGGGGGGATAACGCTGAGATGTGGCAAGTAGTACAATATTTAAGAGGCAACCGTCAGGCGCCCAACGAAATTTCTCCCAGAAAATGGGCAATGCATTTTATGGGAATATTCGGGAAAGGTGAAAGGGAAGGAATTTTTATAAAGGAAGTGCCAATTTTGGGAAATCTTGAGATCACAATACTGGACGAAGAAATAGCAGCACGAGAAATAGCACAGGCGCTGAGGAGTCTGAAGAAAGGCAAAGCTCCAGGGTTGGATGGGCTGCCCCCGGAAGCTTTTAAAGCCGCAGCCTATGTTAATGAGTTTGGTAGGAGTATGCTCCAGATATGTAGCATATTGTTTATTGAGGGGAATTACCCTACCTGTTGGGGAAAGGGCATTATTCATCCCATTTATAAAGGGAAGGAAACTATGGAAATCCGGATAGCTATAGGGGGGTTACTCTTTTGCCAATTATGGAGAAAATTTACTGTAGCGTGTTATATAACCGAATAAAGAACTGGGAATCTAAATTTGGCAAACTTTCAAAATTTCAAATGGGTTTCAGAGAAGGACACAGTACCATAGATGCCGCTTTTATATTAGACACTTTAAGGACGAAGCAACTGTTAGTTAAGCGGGGAAAGCTTCATTGTGCTTTTGTGGACTTTAAGAAGGCATTTGACTCTATCAATCGAAATGCGTTATGGTACAAACTAGGCAGAAAGGGGTTATCAAGTAAAATGGTTAGAGCATTGCAGGCAATGTATCAAAATGTCGAATTCTGTGTGAAGTACGACAGAAACAGAGTGTCCGAGAGCAGCCGAAGCTATAGGGGAGTGAGGCAGGGTTGTATTTTATCTCCCTTGCTATTTAATCTCTTTGTGGATGATATTACTGATACAATGATAGCAGAGAATATTCAAGCGCCAGTAGTAGCGGATTTGCAGATCCAAACACTTTTATACGCAGACGATTTAGTATTTTGCTCTACGACAGTAAACGGATGGCAACGAGGGCTGGACAAACTTAAGAACTATTGCGATGAATGGCTACTTACAGTTAATGTGAATAAGACTAAGGCAATGACTTTCAAAAAGGGTTGTGTTTATAGCAGGGAGGAGACTTGGACATATGCCGGACAGATACTGGACCATGTTAAACCTTTTGTGTACTTAGGACTCACATTTACAATGAACGGAAAATGGACAAAACACATTGACATTGCGAAACACAAGGCAAGGGTGAAAGCGGCGGAAGCTCTCCCGATACGCTGCAGAATTCGGAATATCTCCATAACCTTAATGGAAACTGTATACGGAGCGACAGTTAGATCCACGATGACATACGGAGGAGAAATATGGGGGTGGAAACAAACAGGAAATCTGGATCAAGTGAGGACCCAATTTTTGAAAGGAATTCTGGGTGTAGGGAGGGGTACGGTAAACTGCGGAATAATGAGGGAATTCGGGGTACATAGTGAAACGATAGAGTGCAAAATCAGTGCAGTTAAATATTGGATGAGAATCGTTCACGGAAACCAATCTCTAATTAGGGCAGTCTGCTACCGTGAACAGTTGCGAATGGAAGGTAATTTGACGTGGGCATCAAAATTAAAGAAAGGGTTGGAAAGCATTGGGATGGGAGACATTTGGATGGCGGGGCAGGAAAACAGGCGAAGTATTTGGAGAAAAATTAAGAAACGTCTCTGTGATATTTACAGACAGCAAATGATTGCGCAATGCACAGAGAAGGTGTCATTAGAAGTACAGCTTGGGCTGAAATCGGAGTGGGGTATGGAGCAATACATCAAAACAGGTACCAAACTCATTAGAGAGGGGCTCGCGTGGATTAGACTAGGGGCTTGGAGGAGCACGAAAATTTCTGACGAGAATGGTACGAGAATCTGTCCCATTTGCGAGGAGGAAGAGTTGTGGACTCACATCTTGGCAAGATGTAGGGGCACGGAGGAATGGCGGGAAAAATATTTGCCGCGATTTTTTACCACTGCGAATGTAGGGATAGAAGCATGTTGGACGCTACTGGCAGGCACGGAAAACATGGACGGGCTAGGTAAATTTATACTTAAGGCAAGACAGCTGAGATCTGAGGAGGCTGCCAATAGAGAAAAGGGGGGGGGGAACAAGATCAACTAAACAAAAGTGACTACAATGTTCTACATACATATATATTACGTCTTACTTAGGTCACTGTTGTGCTAGGGTTGTATATATTATGTGTATATATGTCTTTTAAGTGTAATTATCTATTATAAGAGGGTGCATTTATGAAGGTGTACTCTGTGCTGTAAATTTAAATTGCTATATTTTAATATCTCTGTATCTTTATTTTCGGATTCACTCTTAATTTTATTGTTGTTTAATATTGCTTTTTACTGTGTATTTCCTTTGTCTTTTTATTTTCGTGTTTACTCTTCTAATTCTTTGTTGTGGTTGTTGTTTTAATATTGCTTGTAATGTGTATTGCAAAAGCACGTACGGTCTGTGGAGCCGTGCGACTGTTGAAATTCTATGTATGATATTGCTATGTTAATAAATACACTTATTCATTCATTCATTGAAGAAAACTCCCCCCACACCCCACTACCCTTTACAAGCAACATTTCAAGAAATTCAATTTTTAGCTTTAAGTAAATAGTTTGCGATGGGGGAGGGGGTTTATTGAAAATCTTCGTCTTACATCCTTGGAGGACTTAAACTTCATATTTGAAGGAATTTTCAATTTTGAGTTATGCTTTTCACAAACACACACACACACACACACACACACATACACACCACAAACACACACTGAACTTTTCAATAAAAAAATTCATTTTGGACTACAGGGTCCTCAAAACATGTATTTCCGGAAAATCTTTGAATGGAATTCTTGGATGGAATGAAACACCTTTCAAGCTACTATGTACGTGGTACTGAAAGTGGAAGAACAACACCGAGCAAATTCCTAAGCCAAATGTTTAAAAAAGTTACCTTAAACACAAAATATCTATCGCACTTTCTGATAGACCAAAGTTTGTATAGTTGCCAAAGTATAAGTGATGACGTAACTTGACAGTACCGGGGAACACAAAGACGTGCAGAGGTCGCTAACATTAAAACAACGAGTGTTCTACTGAATCTGCTTCAAAGTCTCAATTGAGGGGATGCGAAGGTTGTTGTGCTCAATGACTTCTTAGAAAGAGGGCTACTGGGCAGTACTAATGAGTTATTGGCCAATTAACAAGACGCTTAAGCAGAAACGGCCCCATTTAGAGAAGAAGAAACCACGACAACGCCAGCACATTCTTCCGGAACTGTCGCTTCCATGTGTTATGGATTAATGACCCATATTCTCCCGACCTGGTACCCTAGGATTTCTTCATATTCCCAAACCTGAGAAAGTTATGTGAAGGTTATACATACAAGATTTTTTTAATGCAGTGTCAAAAATGTTCTTTTTATTGTGTAACTTTGTTATCGACCTTTGTGTGGAATGCAAAGCTTCTCTACTTCTGTTTAGGTTAAACGTAGAAATACGCAGCTTCCATGTTTTTACTTTCTCTAGTACATATGTACAATGTACAAAGTATATAGAGGCTAATGAATTCCATACAGATATACCGAGTGAAATACATGTTTCAGGGTCCTCTGAATCCAAACAGGCAATTTTAGACAACATAACTCAAAAACGAAAAGTCCGTTAAATACCAAACTTATTATTTATATTCAGTATCTTACAATAATGCGACACAACATTTTCAGGAAATTCCTCCCACCACAAACTACCCTTTACATGGAGCAGTTTTAGAACATTTCTCAAAAATAGCTTTAACGATTTTGAATATGATTATATTTAGGATATATTTATGACAAAGGAAATATATATCCTGAATTTTTTAGAAAGCTTTCTCAACACTCTTTGATGAAACTTTTGTATTAATTGCTTAACCATAAGAGATACACAAAAACTATGCATCTCACTAAAACAAAAAAGTTGTAATACCTTTTTTTGTATTGTTGGGCGTTTTTGTAGTATTCGGTGTTTTTGGTTCAAATTCTAAGCTACTTAAACATTTTTCAAATGAGAATTCTTCTCTTCCTCTCTTCTGATTACTCCTGGCAAGTAATAACTACGGAATTTCAATTGTTTTATGTTGCGAAAGTATTTCAGTTGTTTTCATTGCGCATTATCCAAGTGTATTCCCTTATTTCCCTTCTACTTACGACGAAGCAAGAAATAACATTATATCTGCTAAAGTTTATCTCTATTGGAATATGAAGATACAAGAATAATCGTTTATATGAAAAGTTGTTAGCGGAACAGCTAGAGAAAGAGAAGTGAATGCAACACGTCTTATTCTTACTTTCTCTACACGTACTATGTACATAGCGAATAGAGAAGGTATTGTATTCCACCCAAAAGTCCATTTCGAGATTTCAACGGAAATAGGCATTTTATGGTCCTAAAAAACATTTTTAGTAAAAGGACCGTTTGTATATAGTTTGTATATATCTGTGTGTCTGTGAACACGATAGCTCCAAAACAAAAAGTCGCTTGGTATACTAGTTAGCATCTTCCAAGGATGCGACACGAAGGTTTTGAGGAAAATCCCCCCACTCCAAACTAACCTTTACATAGAAAAACTTACGGCCGCGCGGTTAGACCACTACTCGACTCTCACCCAGACGGCCGGGGTTCGATCCCAAGCGACCACATGTGAGATTTGTGGTAGACAAAACGGCGCTGTGGCTGGTTTTCTCCGGGCACTACGGTTTCACCCGCCATCGCGTTCCACCGGTGCTCCATCTTCATTAATGTATCATCAGTGTCACCGCCTGCGGTGCCATTAGTAGATTTAGCGGGCGTTAAACACTACCAAAAAGAAAATAGAAAAACTTTCCAAAATTTTTACTTTCTCAAAAATGGCTCTGACGATTTCGATTTAAATATCGTATGTTAAAGATATTTATATGTCATATAAAATGTATATCTTGAATTTTATAGGAATACCTTTTAGAGACGTCTTTATTGTGAATGAATTTTGCGTAACTGGTAAAGCGAAAGAGATAGACAAAAACTTACTTCACAAAAAATGTAGATCACTTAAAACCGCAGTTTGTGTAATGTACGGTATTTTCATGTTGCAATTGAGCATTTTTGAGAAATTCCTTCCTATTTGTTTCAGATGTAAAATACTTAAACTTTTCCCACACCTAAAGTTGTAAACTCCTGGTCATGCATAGTAACGGATTTCATCCACATGACAACCAGCTTTTAAAAGATTTGACTATCGTTTTAGTCTAGTGTACTCCCTTATTTCCCTTCTACTTGCAAAAACAAAAACATTTCTTCTAATGTTTATCTCCATTAGGATGAAGTAAATAACAATAGTTTGTTACAGAGATGTAGAGAAAGTCATGTGAATGGAACACATCAGATATTTAAGGAGGCGTCGTGAATGTTTATTATCGTGGACACTCTGCACGTGGACAGTTGTCACGTGCTGGGAAAAGCCCGCGTCACAAAATACATAATCAGTTAATGTAATAGCTTTGGGTTCATTCACCAATCATACTTTACAAAGGTGAAGCTATTTGTATTTCTAATTAGCGACAACGTGTTCGCTTTGCAATGGGAGAGAAGCAAGAACTGGAGTACCTACTCGAAAAGACAAAAATGGCATTTATAATTTACAAAATATGATGTGTTTCACTCACGCAAGAGTTCAAAACCACATTATATCTACTTCATGCTAATAGATATAAACATTAACAGAAATGGTTTTATTACTTGCTTCCTTGTAAGTAGAACAATAAAAAGCGACAGTATATTAGCCCGAGGTGTATCTTATTAGTTTAATTATTGGTTTGGTATAGATTTAATGTGAGAAATATCTGCTTCACTAGAACGCAGAACCTTAGGGTGTAGATCCTTCCATTATGTCACCAAGGTTACTTGCTTTGTTAATGCTAGGGACACAGTTGCCTTTGTAGAGCATCAGACACACAAGTAACAGGCTGAAGGTTAAAGAAAGGTTATTTACCAAATATATTGGAACCTGGGACTTTTCATTATGAAGAATGGTCACGTGGGTTGAATACACAGAACGTACCCAATTAGTCACGTGACAACGCTATTTTTGAGCCAATCAGGAAGGAGTGCAATATTGGATGTTTTAGGTATTTAAGCGATGCGTGCACAAGAAATCGGTTTATGGTGAATGTAACTCTGACTGTGAAGCTTAAGCTTACTGTTACTGCGGTTCTGAAGGCGATAGTTATTGTTGTTGTTGCTGCTACGTATTCTCTGCGACAACAGAAGTATTATTATGTCATCGTTTTCAAAAATGTTTTAGTCGGGAGTCGCTCATACGATTAGTGTCTCAAGTAACAACGAAAAATATGATTATTAATTTTTTTAGTTAAATCAGGTGAAATATCTCCTTTCTTGGGCCTACCCATTGTTACATATCTTAGTCATTCCTTTGTCCCCTGAGTAAGAGACAACTTGTGTTCTACAGGAACGAGCATAGCCGGCGCAACAATAGACTCTTCATAGGTATGTGCACGTTTGTTTATAGAGTCCTTCACGGCAGCTAACCCTTATTCGACTGCGAGGTGGACCACCGGCATGACAGTGATTTTCTGGGTATTTCACGGAAGATAATCCTTGACCGACTGGGAGGTGGACTACTGACATGACAGTGACATACTAGGTATAACATGGGAGTTAATCCTTGACCGACTGCGAGGTGGACTACTGACATGACAGTGACATACTAGGTATAACACGGGAGTTAATCCTTGACCGACTGCGAGGTGGACTACTGACATGACAGTGATTTACTGGGTATTTCACAGAAGCTAATCCATGACCCACTGCGAGGTGGACTACTGACATGACAGTGACATACTAGGTATAACACGGGAGTTAATCCTTGACAGACTGCGAGGTGGACTACTGACATAACAGTGACATGCTGGCTATTTCACGGCAGCTAATCCTTGACCGACTGCGAGGTGGACTACTGACATGACAGTGACATACTGGGTATTTCACGGCAGCTAATCCTTGACAGACAGCGAGGTGGACTACTGACATGACAGTGACATACTAGGTATAACATGGGAGTTAATCCTTGACCGACTGCGAGGTGGACTACTGACATGACAGTGACATACTAGGTATAACACGGGAATTAATCCTTGACCGACTGCGAGGTGGACTACTGACATGACAGTGATTTACTGGGTATTTCACAGAAGCTAATCCATGACCCACTGCGAGGTGGACTACTGACATGACAGTGACATACTAGGTATAACACGGGAGTTAATCCTTGACAGACTGCGAGGTGGACTACTGACATAACAGTGACATGCTGGCTATTTCACGGCAGCTAATCCTTGACCGACTGCGAGGTGGACTACTGACATGACAGTGACATACTAGGTATAACACGGGAGTTAATCCTTGACAGACTGCGAGGCTGACTACTGACATAACAGTGACATACAGGCTATTTCACGGCAGCTAATACTTGACCGACTGCGAGGTGGACTACTGACATGACAGTGACATACTGGGCATTTCACTAGAGCTAATCCTTGACAGACTGCTTGGCCGACTACTGACATGACAGTGACATACTAGGTATAACACGGGAGTTAATCCTTGAACGACTGCGAAGTGGACTACTGACATAACAGTGACATACTGGCTATTTCACGGCAGCTAAACTTTGACAGACTGCGAGGTGGACTACTGACTTGACAGTGATTAAAGGGTATTTCACGGGAGCTAATCTTTGACCAATTTCGAGGTGGATTACGCACATGACAGTAACATACTGGGTATTTCTTGTCGGCTAATTCTTGATCAACTGCGAGGAAGAATACTGACATGACTTGACATCCTGGGTATTTCGGGGAGCTAATCCTTGCCCGACTACGAGGTAGACAACTGACATGACAGTCACATACTGTGTATTACACGGCAGCTAATCCTTGACCGACTGCGAGGAAGACAACAATGACAGTCACATACTGGGTATTTCACGGCAGACAATCCTTGACCGACTCGAAGGTACTCTACTGACATGACAGTAACATACTGGGTATTTTACGGGTGCCAATTCCCGACCGACTGCGAGGTAGACTACTGACATGACAGTGACATACTGGGTATTTCACGGCAGCCAATCCTTGACCGACAGCGAGGTGGAATTCTGATATGACAGTGACATACTGGGTATTTCATTGTAGCTAATCCTTGACCAACAGCGAGGTGGACTACTGACATAACAGTGATATACAGGTTTTTCACAGGAGCTATTCCTTGATCGGACGCGAGGTGGACTACTGTGTTGACAGTGAAATACTGGGTATTTCACGGCAGCTAATCTTTGACCGACTGCCAAGTACCCTACCGACATGACAGTGACTAACTGGGTATCTCACGGGAGGTAATCCTTGACCGACTGCGAGGTAGACTACTGGATTGGTAGTGATATACTGGGTATTTCACGGCAGCTAATTCTTGATCAACTGCGAGTTAGACTACTGACATGACTTGACATCCTGGGTATTTCACGGCAGCTAACCCTTGTTCGACTGCGAAATAGACTACTGATATGCCAGTGATATACCGTGTATTTCACGGCAGCTAATCCTTAACCGACTGCGAGGAGGACTACTGAATGACAGTGACATACTGGGTATTTCGCGGTAGCTAATCCTTGAGCGACTGCTAAGTGGATTACTGACATGACAGTGCATACAGGGTATTTCACGGGAGCTAATCCTTGACCGACTGCCAGGTAGACTACTTACGGGACAGTGACAAACTGGGTATTCCACGGCAGCAAAACCTTGTTCGACTGCGAGGTAGCCTACTGACACGACAGTATTATATACTGTGAATTTCACGGGAGCTGATCCTTGTTCGACTGCGAGGTGGCCTACTGACATGACAGTGATATACTGGGTATTTTACGCCAGCTAATCCTTGAAGACTGCGAGGTGGACCATTGACATGGCAGAGATATACAGGGTATTTCACAGGAGCTAATGCTTGACCGACTACGAGGTGGACTCCTGACATGACAGTAATATACTGGGTATTTCACGGCAGCTAATCCTTCACAGACTGCGAGGTGGACTACTGACATCACAGTGGTATACTGGGCATTTCACAGCAGCTAATCCTTGACCGATTGCGATGTCGACTACTGACAGGACAGTGACATACTGCGTATGTCACGACCGCTAAACTCTTGACGGACTGCGAGGTGGAGTATTGCCATGAGAGTGACATACTGGGTATTTCATGGCATGTAATCCTTGACCGACTCCTAGGTAGACTACCGACATGACAATGACTTACTCGGTATTTCACGGGGGCTAATTCTTGACCGACTGCGGGGTGGACCACTGACATGACAGTGACACACTGTGTATTTCACTGTAGATAATCCGTGACCGACTCCCAGGCAGACTACTGACATGAAAGTGACATACTGGACATTTCACGGGAGCTAATCCTTGTTCGACTGCGAGGTGAACTACTGAAACGACAGTGACATACTGGGTATATCACGGGAGCTAATACAAATTCGACTGCGAGGTGGACTATCGAAATGACAGTGATATACTGGGTATTTCACGGCAGCTAAGCCTTGACCGACTGCGGGGTGGACCACTGACATGACAGTGACACACTGTGTATTTCACTGTAGAAAATCCGTGACCGACTCCCAGGCAGACTACTGACATGTAAGTGACATACTGGGTATTTCACTGCAGATAATTCTTGATCAACTGTGAGGTAGACTACTTACATGATTTGACATCATGGGTACTTCAGGGGAGATAATCCATGTTCGACTGCGGGGTAGAGTACTGACATGACAGTGATATACTGGGTATTTCACTGCAGCTAATCCATGACCGACTGCGAGGAGGACTACTGAATTAGAGTAACATACTTGGTATTTCACCGCAGCTAATCCGTGACCGACTGCGAGGTGGGCTACTGACATGACAGTTACATACTGGGTATTTCACGTCAGTTAAACCATGACCGACTCTTTGGTAGACTACTGACAGGACAGTGACATACTGGGTATTTCACGGGAGCTAATCCTTGACCGCCTGCGAGGTAGATCAATGACATGACAGTGACATACTGGGTATTTCACGGTTGCTAATACTTGACCGACAACGAGGTAGACTACCGACATGACAGAGACATACTGGGTATTTCTCGTCAGCTAAACCATGACCGACTCCCAGGTAGACTACTGACATGAAAGATACATAGTGGATATTTCACGGCAGCTAATCCATCACCGACTGCGAGGTGGATTATTGATATGACAGAGACATACTGGATATTTATAAGGAGCTAATCCTTGACCGACTGCGAGGTGGACTACTGAGATCACAGTGACATACTGGGTATTTCACGGCAGCTAATCCTTGACCGACTGCTAAGTACCCTATTGACATGACAGTGACAAACAGGGTATCTCACGAGAGGTAATCCTAGACCGATTGCGAGGTAGACTACTGGATTGGTAGTGATATACTGGGTATTTCACTGCAGCCAATTCTTGATCAACTGCGAGTTAGACTACTGACATGACATGAGATCCTGGGCATTTCACGGCAGCTAACCCTATTTCGACTGCGAATTTAGACCACTGACATGCCAGTGATATATTCTGTATTTCACGGCATGTAATCCTTAACCGACTGCGGAGAGGACTACTGAATGACAGTGACATACTGGGTATTTCGCGGTAGCTAATCCTTGAGCGACTGCGAGGTGGATTACTGACATGACAGTGCATACTGGGTATTTCACGGGAGCTAATCCTTTACCGACTGCGAGGTGGACTACTGACATGACAGTGACATACTAAGTGTTTCACGGCAGGTAAACCTTGACCGACTGCGTGGAGGACTACTGAATGACAGTGACATACTGGGTATTTCACAGTAGCTAATCCATGAGCGACTCCCAGGTAGACTAGTGACATTACAGTCATATATTGTGTTTTCACGGGAGCTCATCCTTGACCGACTTCGAGGTAGACAACTGACATGACAGTGATATGCTGGGTATTTCACGGCAGCTAATCCTTGACCGACTGCGAAGTAGACAACTAACATGGCAGTGACATACCGGGTATTTCAAGGAAGCTAATCCTTGACCCACTGCGAGGCGGACAACTGACATGACAGTGACATACTAGGTATAACACGGGAGTTAATCCTTGACAGACTGCGATGTGGACTACTGACATAACAGTGACATACTGGCTATTTCACGGCAGCTAATACTTGACCGACTGCGAGGTGGACTACTGACATGATAGTGACATACTGGGTATTTCACGGCAGCTAATCCTTGACAGACTGCAAGGTCGACTACTGACATGACAGTGACATACTAGGTATAACACGGGAGTTAAAACTTGACCTACTGCGAGGTGGACTACTGACATAACAGTGACATACTGGCTATTTCACGGCAGCTAATCCTTGACGGACTGTACGTGGACTATTCACATGACAGTGTAATACTAGGTATTTCACTGTAGCTAATCCTTGAACGACTCCCAGATGGACTAATGACATGAAACTGACTTACTGTGTATTTCACGGGACCTAATCCTTGACCGACTCCCAGGTAGACTAGTGTTATGACAGTGAAATACTGGGTATTTCACGGGGGTTAATCCTTGACCGTCTGCGAGATAGACCACTGACATGATAGTGACATACTGGGTATTTTACGGGAGAAAATGTTTGTTCGACTGCGAGCTGGGCTACTGAAATGAGAGTGACATACTGTGTATTTCACGGGAGCTAATACTTATTCGACTGCGAGGTGGACTACTGACATGACTGATTTACTGGGCATTACACCGCAGCTAATCTTTGAAGACTGCGAATTAGACTATTGACATGGTAGTGATATACTGGGTATTTCACAGGAGCAAATCCTTGTCCGAATGCGAGGTAGACAGCTGGCGTGGCAGAGTTATACTGGGTATTCACGGCAGCTAATTCTTGATCAACTGCGAGGTGGACTACTGACATCACAGTGACATACTAGGTATTTAAGGCGAGCTATTCCTTGACCGTCTGCGAGGTAGACTACTGACATGACATTGAAATACTGAGTATTTCACGGCAGCTAGTCCTGAACCGACAGCGAGGTAGACTACTGACATAGCAGAGGCATGCTGGGTATTTCACGGGGGCTAATCATTGAACGACTGCGAGGTAGACTACTGTCATGATAGTGACATACTGGGTATTTCATGGGAGCTAGCCCTTAATCGACTGGGAGGAAGACTACTGACATAGAAGAGACATGCTGAGTATTTCACGAGAGCTAATCATTGAACGACTGCGAGGTAGACTACTGTCATGATAGTGACATACTGACTATTTCATGGGAGCTAAACCTTGTTCGACTGCGAGGTGAACTGCTGAACGACAGTGACATCCTGGGTATATCACGGGAGCTAATACTTATTCGACTGCGAGGTGGAGTACCGACATGACAGTGATTTACTGGGTATTTCACGGCAGCAAATTCTGATCAACTGTGAGGTAGACTACTTACATGACATGACATCCTGGGTACTTCAGGGGAGATAATCCATGTTCGACTGCGAAGTAGACTACTGATATGACAGTGATATACTGGGTATTTCACGGCAGCTAATCCTTGACCAACTGCGGGGTAGACTACTGACATGTCAGTGACTTACTGTGTATTTCACGGTAGCTAATCCTTGACTGCCTGCGAATTTTACAATGACATGACAGTGACATACTGGGTATTTCAAGGGTGCTAATACTTGACCGACAGCGAGGTAGACTACCGACATGACAGTGAAATACTGGGTATTTCACGGTAGCTAATCCTTGACTACTTCGCGGTAGACTATTGACATGGCAAAGATATACTGGGTATTTCACAGAAGATAATCCTTGACCGACTGCGAGGTGGACTACCGACATGACAGTGGCATACTGGGTACTTTACGGCAGCTAATCCTATTTCGACTGCGAGGAAGACTACTATCGTGACAGTGACATACTGGGTATTTCACGAAAGCTAATCCTTGACCAACTGCGAAGTACCGTACTATCATGACAGATACATACTTTGTACCTCACGGGAGCTAATCCTTGCCCGACTGCAAGTTGGAGTACTGACATGACAGTGACATACTGGGTATTACACGGCTACTAATCCTTGACCAAGTACGAGATAGACTACTGACATGACAGTGACATACTGGGTATTTCACGGGAGCTAATCCTTGTTCGACTGCGAGGTAGATTACTGACATGACAGTGATTTACTGGGTATTTCACAGGAGCTAATCCTTGTCCAACTGCGAGATAGACAGCTGGCGTGGCAGAGTTATACTGGGTATTTCACGGCAGCTAAATGCTGATCAACCGCGAGGTGGACTACTGACATGACAGTGACATACTGGGTATTCCACGGCAGTTAATCCTTGACTGACATTAAGGTAGACTATTGTCATCACAGTGACATACTAGGTATATAAGGCAAGCTATATCTTGGCCGTCTGCGAGGTAGACTACTGACATGACAGTGAAATACTGAGTATTTCACGGCAGCTAGCCCTTAACCGACTGGGAGGAAGACTACTGACATAGAAGAGACATGCTGAGTATTTCACGAGAGCTAATCATTGAACGACTGCGAGGTAGACTACTGTCATGATAGTGACATACTGGGTATTTCATAGGAGCTAATCCTTGTTCGACTGCGAGGTGAACTACTGAAACGACAGTGACATACTGGGTATATCACGGGAGCTAATAGTTATTCGACTGCGAGTTGGAGTACCGACATGGCAGTGATTTACTGGGTATTTCACGGCAGCTAATTCTGATCAACTGTGAGGTAGACTACTTACATGACTTGACATCCTGGGTATTTCACGGCAGCTAATCCTTGACCGACTGCGAGGTGAACTACTGAAGCGGCAGTGACATACTGGGTATGTCGCGGGAGCTAATACTTATTAGACTGTGAGTTGGAGTACCGACATGACAGTGATTTACTGGGTATTTCACGGCGGTTAATCCTTTGACGACTGCGATTTAGACTATTGACATGGTAGTGACTTACTGGGTATTTCACAGGAGATAATCCTTGACCAACTGCGAGGTAGACTACTGGCATGGCAGTGATATACTGGGTATTTAACGGCAGCTAATCCTTGACCGACTGCGGGGAGGACTACTGAATGACAGTAACATACTGGGTATTTCACGGAAGTTAATCCTTGACTGCCTGCGAGGTAGACCAATGACATGACAGTGACATACTGGGTATTTCATGGGTGCTAATACTTGACCGACAACGAGGTAGACTACCGACATGACAGAGACATACTGGGTGGCTAATCCTTAACGACTGCAAGGTAGACTATTGACATGGCAGAGATATACTGGGTATTTCACAGAAGCTAATCCTTGACTGACTGCGAGGTGGACTACCGATATGACTGTAAATACTGGGTATTTCACGGCAGCTAAACCTTGACCGACTGCGGGATGCACAAATGACATGACAGTGACATACTGGGTATTTCACGTCAGCTAAACCATGACTTTCTCCCAGGTAGACTACTGATATGAAGGATACACAATGGGTGTTTCACGGCAGCTAATCCTTGACCGACTGTGAGGAGGACTATTGATGACAGTGACATACAGGGTATTTCCAAGGAGCTAATCCTAGACCGACTGCGAGGTGCATTACTGAGATCACAGTGACATACTGGGTATTTCATGGCAGCTAATCCTTGACCGATTGCGAAGTACCCTACTGACATGACAGTGACATACCGGGTATCTCACGGGAGCTAATCCTTGACCGACTGCGAGGTAGAATACTGGCATGGTAGTGATATACTGGGTATTTCACGGCAGCTAATTCTTGACCAATAGCGAGGAGGACTGCTGAATGACAGTGTAATAGTGGGTATTTAGCGGCAGCTATTCCTTGACCGACTTCTAGGTGGATTACTGACATGACAGTGACATACTGGGTATTTCGCGGCAGCTAAACCATGACCGACTCCCAAGGTAAATTACGGACATTACAGTGAGGTATTCGGTATTTCACGGGAGCTAATCCTTGACCGACTGCGAGATGACTTCTAACATGACAGAAACATATTGGGTATTTCACGGCAGGGAATCCTTGACCGACTGCGTGGTGGAATACTGACCTGACAGTGACATACTGGGTATTTTTCTGGAGCTAATCCTTTTCTGACTGCGAGGTGGACTACTGATATGACAGTGACATACTAAGTGTTTCACGGCAGCTAAACCTTGACCGACTGCGAGGTGGACAACTGCCATAACATTGACATACTGGGTATTTCAAAGCAGATAATCCTTGACCGAGTCCCAGGTAGACTAGTGACATTACAGTGATATACTGCGTATTTCACGGCAGCTCATCCTTTACCGACTTCGAGGTAGACAACTAACATGACAGTGACATACTGGTTATTTCACTGCAACTAATCTTTGACCGACTGCGAGCTGGATAACTGACATGGCAGTGACATACTGGGTATTTCACGGAAGCTAATCCTTGACCGACTGCGAGGTTTGCTACTGACATGACAGTGACATACTGGGTATTTCACAGGAGCTAATACTTGACCGTATGCGAGGTACACTACTGACATGACAGTGACATACTGGGTATTTTACGTTTACTAATACTTGACTGAAGGCTAAGTGGACTACTGACATGACGGTGACATACTGGGTATTTCACGGCAGCTAATCCTTGACCGACTCCTAAGTAGACTACCGACATGACTGTGACATACTGGGTATTTTACGGCAGCTAATTCTAGTGCGACTGCGAGAAAGACTACTGTCGTGACATTGACATACTGGGTATTTCACGGAAGCTAATCGTTGACCAACAGGGAAGTACCCTACTATCATGACAGATACATACTGGGTATCTCACGGGAGCTAATCCTTGACCGACTGCAAGGTGGAGTACTGACATGACAGTGACATACTGGGTATTACACGGCTAATAATCCTTGGCCGAGTGCGAGATAGACTACTGACATGACAGTGACATACTGGGTATTTCACGGGAGCTAATCCTTGTTCGACTGAGACGTTAACCACTGAAATGACAGTGGCACACTGGGTACTTAACGGGAGCTAATCCCTGCTCGACTGTGAGGAGGACTACTAACATGACTGTGATATACTGGGTATTTCACGGCAGCTAATCCTTGACGACTGCGAGGTAGAATATTGACATAGCAGAGACATATTGAGTATTTCACGGGAGCTATCCCTTGACCTACTGCGAGCTGGACTATTGACATGACGGTGACATACTGGGTATTTCACGGGATCTAATCCTTAACCGTCTGCGAAGTGGACTACTGACATGACAGTGACATACTGGGTATTACACGACTACTAATCCTTAACCAAGTACGAGATAGACTACTGACATGAGTGACATAGTGGGTATTTCACGGGAGCTAATCCTTGTTCGACTGAGAGGTTAACCACTGAAAAAACAGTGACATACTGGGTACTTCACGGGAGCTAATCCCTGTTCGACTGCGAAGTAGACTACTGACATGACAGTGATTTACTGGGTATTTCACGGCAGCTAATCCTTGACCGACTGCGGGGTGGACTAATGACATGACAGTTACATACTGGGTATTTCACGTCAGTTAAAGCATTACCGACTGCTTGGTAGACTACTGACATGTCAGTGACATACTGGGTATTTCACGGTAGCTAATCCTTGAACGCGTGCGAGTTAGACCAATGACATGACAGTGACATACTGGGTATTTCACGGCTGCTAATACTTGACCGACAGCGAGGTAGACTACCGACATGACAGAGAAATACTGGGTATTTCACGGTAGCTAATCCTTGACGACTTCGAGGTAGACTATTGACATGGCAAAGATATACTTTGTATTTCACAGATGCTAATCCTTGACCGACTGCGAGGTGGACTACCGACATGACAGTAGCATACTGGGTATTTCACGGCAGCTAATCCTTGACCGACTGCGATGTGGATTATTGATATGACAGTGACATACTGGGTATTTCTAAGGAGCTAATCCTTGACCGACTGTGAGGTGGACTACTGAGATCACAGTGACATCCTGGGTATTTCACTGGAGCTAATCCTTGACCGACTGCAGGGTGGGCAACTGTCATGACAGTTACATACTGGGTTGTTCACGGCAGCTAATTCTTGACCAACTGCGAGGTGTACAACTGACATGACAGTGACATACTGGGTTTTCACGTCATCTAAAGCATGACCGTCTCCTATATAGACTACTGACATGACAGGGACATACTCGGTAGTTCACGGGAGCTAATCCTTGACCGACTGCGAGGTAGACGAATGAAATGACAGTGACATACCGGGTATTTCACGGGAGCTAATACTTGACCGACTGCGAGGTAGACTACCGACATGACTGTGACATACTGGTTATTTCACCGGTGTTAATAATTTTCCGACAGCGATGTAGACCACTGACATGCCAGTGACACACTGGGTATTTTGGGCAGCTAATCTTTGACCTAATGCGAGGTACGCTATGACATGATAGTAAAAAACTGGGTATTTAACGGAAGCTAATCCATGACTGACTGCGAGGTGGACTACTGACATGACTGTGAAATACTGGGTACTTCACGGCAACTAATCCTTTACCAACTGCGAGGTGGAATACTCACATGACAGTGACAACCTGGGTATTTCACAACAGCTAATACTTGTTCAACTGCTAGGTAGACAACTGACATGACAGTGAAATACTGGGTATTTCACGGGATCTAATCCTTGACCGACTACCACGTAGACTACTGACATGACAGTGACAAACTGGGTATTTCACAGGAGCTAGTCCTTGACGGACTAAGTCGTGGACTACTGGCATGAGACTGAATCCCGGGTATTTCACCGCAGCTAATTCTTGATCGACTGCGAGGCGACTACCGACATGACAGTCACATACTGAGTATTTTACGTGAGCTAATCCTTGACCGACTGAGGGGTACACTACTGACAAAGCAGTCAATTACTGGGTGTTACGCGGGAACTAATCCTTCACCGACTACGAGGTGGACTACTGACATGACAGTGACAAACTGGGTATTTCACGGCAGCTAATCCTTGACAGAAGGCTAGATGGACTACTGACATGGCAGTGACATACTGGGAATTTACGTCAGCTAATCCTTGGCAGACCGTGAAGTGGACTACTGACATAACAGTGACATACTGGGTATTACACGGCTACTTATCCTTGACCGACTGCGCGGTAGACTGTTGACATGGCAGAGACATACTGCGTATTTCACATGAGCTAATTCTTGACCTACTGCGAGGTGGAATACTGACATGGCAGTTACATAAACTCTATTTCACGGCAGCTAATCGTTGAACGAGTGCGATGTGGACTACTGACATGACAGTGACATACTCGGTATTTCACGGGAGCTAAGCCTTGACCGACTGCGACGTAGACCAATAACATGACTATAACATATTGGGTATTTCACGGGTCCTAATACTTGACCGACTGCGAGGTAGACTACCGACATGACAGTGACATACTTGGTATTTCATGGCAGCTAATCCTTGACCGACTGTTAGGTGGACTACTGACATGACATTGACATACTGGGTACTTCACTGCAACTAATTCATGACCGACTGCGACGTGGACTACTGACATGACAGTGACATACTGGGTATTTTACTGGAGCTAATCCTCGACCAACTGCGATGGACACTACTGTCATGACAGTAACATACTGGGTAGCTGACAGGAGCTAATGCTTGACCGACTGCAAGATGGACTACTGACATGACAGTTACATACTGGGTATTTCACAGCAGCTAATCCTTGACAGTCCTCTAAGTAGAATACTGACATGACAGTGACATACTGGGTAATACACGGGCACTAATCCTTGACCGAGTGCGAGATAGACTACTGAATTGTCAGTCACATACTGGGTATTTGACGGGAGCTAATCCTTGTTCGTGTGAGAGGTGGACTACTGACATGACTGTGATATACTGGGTTATTCACGGTAGCTAATCCTTGACGACTGCGAGGTAGACTATTGACATGGCAGAAACATACTGGGTATTTCACAGGAGCTAATTCTTGACCGATTGCAGGGTGGGCAACTGACATGACAGTTACATACGGGGTTGCTCACGGCAGCTAATCCTTGACGACTGCGCAGTAGAATATTGACATAGCAGAGACATATTGTG
Source organism: Hymenopus coronatus (assembly GCA_030762935.1). NCBI lineage: Eukaryota > Metazoa > Arthropoda > Insecta > Mantodea > Hymenopodidae > Hymenopus > Hymenopus coronatus. The sequence continues at coordinate 152,442,289 of CM060898.1, read as the reverse complement.
TATTTCACGGGAGCTATCCCTTGACCTACTGCGAGCTGGACTATTGACATGACGGTGACATACAGGGTATTTCACGGGATCTAATCCTTAACCGTCTGCGAAGTGGACTAATGACATGACAGTGACATATTGGGTATTTCACGGCAGCTAATCCTTGACCGACTGCGAGGTGGACTACTGACATGACAGTGACATACTGTGTACTCCACGGCAGCTAATTCTTGACTGACACGCAAGTAGACTACTGACATCACAGTGACATACAAGGTATTTCATACGAGCTAATCCTTAACCGTCTGCGAGGTAGACTACTGACAAGACAGTGAAATACTGAGTATTTCTGGCAGCTAATCCTTAACCGACTGCGAGGTAGACTAGTGACATGTCAATGACATACTGAGTATTTCACGTCAGCTAATCCTTGACCGTCTCCCAGGTAGACTGCTGACATGACAGTGACATACTGTGTATTAAACGGGAGCTAATCCTTGACCGACTCCCACGTAGACTACTGATATGACAGTGACATCCTGGGTATTTCACGGGAGGTAGTCTTTGACTGTCTAAGACGTGGACTACTGACATGGCAGTGACATCTTGGGTATTTCACCGCAGCTAATTCTTGATCCACTGCGAGGTGACTACTGACATGACAGTCATATACTGAGTATTTTATGGGAGCTAATCCTTGACCGACTGTGAGCTACACTACTGACAAAAAAGTCAATTACTGGGTATCTCGCGGGAGCTAATCCTTCACCGACTGCGAGGTGGACTATTGACATGACAGTGACATACTGGGTATTTCACGGCAGCTAATCCTTGACAGAATGCGAGGTGGACTACCGACATCGCAGTGACATACTGGGAATTTAAGGTAGCTAAACCTTGGCAGACCGTGAAGTGGACTACTGACACGACAGTGACATACTGGGCATTACACGGCTACTAATCCTTGACCGAGTGCGATGTGGACTACTGACATGACATTGACATACTCGGTATTTCACGGGAGCTAAGCCTTGACCAGCTGCGACGTAGACCAATGACATGACAGTAACATATTGGGTATTTCACGGGTGCTAATATTTGAACGATATCGAGGTGGACTACTGACATGACAGTGACATACTGGGTATTTCACGGCAGCTAATCCTTTGCAGAATGCGAAGTGGACTACTGATATGGCAGTAACATACTGGGAATTTACGGCAGGTAATCCTTAGCAGACCGTGAAGTGGACTACTGACATGACAGTGACATACTGGTTATTTCACGGTAGCTAATCCTTGACCAACTGCGGAGTACACTACTGTCATGACAGTGACATACTGGGTATCTCACGGGAGCTAATCCTTGACCGACTGCAAGGTGGACTACTGACATGGCAGTTACATACTGGGTATTTCACGGCAGCTAGTCCTTGACTGACTGCGGAGTAGACTACTGACCTGACAGTGCTATACTGGGTATTTCAGGGATGCTAATTCTTGTCCGACTGCGAGGTAGACTGCTGACATGCCGGTGACACACTGGCTATTTTACGGCAGCTAGTCTTTGAGAGAGTGCGAGGTACGCTATGACATGATAGTGAAAAACTGGGTATTTCACGAGAGCTAATACTTGTTCAATTGCGATGTGGACTACTGACATGATAGTGGCATACAGGGTATTTAACGGGAGCTAATCCTTGTTCGACTGCAAGGTGGACACCTGACTTGACAGTGACATACTGGGTATTTCAATGGAGCTAATTTATGATCGACTGCGAAGTAGACTACGGGCATGACAGTAACATATTGTGTATTTCACGGCTGCTAATCCTTGATCGACTGCAAGCTAGACTACTGACATGGCAGTGATATACTGGGTAATTCATGGGAGCTAATCCTTGATGGACTGCAAGCTAGACTACTGACATGGCAGTGACATACTGGGTAATTCATGGGAGCTAATCCTTGATCGACTGCAAGGTAGACTACTGACATGGCAGTGACATACTGGGCAACTTATGGGAGGTAATCCTTGAACGACTGCGAGGTAGACTACTGGCATAGCAGTGACATCCTGGGTATTTCACGGCAGCTAATACTTGATGGACTGCAAGGTAGACTACTGTCATGACAGTGATAATTTGGTATTTCACGGTAGCTAAACTTAGTTCGAATCCGAGGTAGAACACTGACATGACAGTGACATACTGGGTATCTCACAGCAGATATTCCTTTTTCGACTGCGAGGTAGACTGCTGACATGACAGTGATATACTGGGTATTTCACAGCAGCTAATCCTTGTTCGACTGAGATTTAGACTACTGACATGCCGGTGACACTGGGTATTTTACGGCAGCTAGTCTTTGACCGAGTGCGAGGTACGCTACTGACATGATAGTGAAGTACTGGGTATTACACGGCAGCTAATTCTTGTTCGACTGCGATGTGGACTACTGACATGACATAGACATACAGGGTATTTAACGGGAGCTAATACTTGTTCGACTGCAAGGTGAACTACTGAATGACGGTGATATACTGGCTATTTCACGGCAGTTAGTCCTCGATCGACTGCGAGGTAGACTACTGCCATGACAGTAATATACTGGGTATTTCACGGCTGCTAATCCTTGATCGCTTGCGAGCTAGACTACTGACATGGCAGTGACATACTGGGTATTTCATGGGAGCTAATTCTTGAGCGACTGCGTGGTAGAATACTGACATGGCAGTGACATACTGGGTAATACATGTGAGCTAATCCTTGACCCCTGCGAGGTAGACTACTGTCATAGCTGTGACATACTGGGCATTTCACGGCAGCTAATCCTTGATGGACTGAGAGGTGGACTACTGATATGACAGTGATATATTTGGTATTTCGCGGCAGCTATTTCTTCACCGACTGCGAGGTGGACTTCTGACATGACAGTGACATACCGGGTTATTCACCGGAGCTATTCATTGACCGACTGCGAGGTAGACTACTGAAATAACAGTGACATACTGTGTATTTCACAGGAGCTATTCCTTGATTGACTGCGAGGTAGACTACTGACATGACAGTGATTTACTGGATTTTTTACGGCAGCTAATCCTTAACCGACTGCGAGGTAGACTACTGACATGGCAGTGACATACTGAGTAATTTCGCGGGAGGTAATCTTTGTACGACTGCGAGGTAGACTACTGACATGACGGTGACGCACTGGGTATTTCACGGCAGCTAATCCTTGACTGACTACGAGGTGGACTACTGACATCACAGTGACATACTGGGTATTTCACGGCAGTTAATCATTTACTGACTCCCAGGTAGACTACTGACATGACAGTTTCATACTGGGGTTTTTACGGGAGCTAATCCTTGACCGACTGCGAGGTAGACTACTGACATGGCAGTGCCATACTGGGTATTTCCCGGGAGCTAATCCTTGTTAGACTGCGAGGTGGAATCCTGACATGACAGTGACGTACTGTGTATTTCACGATCGCTAATCCTTGACCGACTGCAAGGTGTACCTCTGTCATGACAGTGATATACTAGGTATTTCACGGGAGCTAATCCTTGATCGCCTGAGATGTAGACTGTTGAGATGACAGTGACATATTGGGTATTTCACGGGAGCTAATCCTTGACCGACTGCGTGGTAGACTACTCACATGGCAGTGATATACTGGGTATTTCACGGCAGCTAATCCTTGATCGACTGCAAGGTAGACTACTGCTATGACAGTGATATACTGGTTATTTCACAGGAGCTAATCCTTGTTCGACTGCGAGGTAGACTACTGACATGGCAGTAACATCCTGAGTATTATGCGGCAGCTAATCCTTGACCGACTGCGAGGTAGACTACTGTCATGGCTGTGACATACTGTGTATTACACGGCAGCTAATATTTGACCGACTGCGAGGTAGACTACTGACATGACAGTAACATACTGGGATTTCACAGCAGCTAATCCTTGATCGACTGTGAGGTAGACTACTGACATGGCAGTGCCATACTTGAATTTCACGGCAGCTAATCCTTGATCGACTGTGAGGTAGACTACGGACATGGCAGTGTCATACTGGCGCAGCAACATTTGATAGGTGTTGACAAATTCTTGTGTGTGAAAACTTTTAAGTATTTTAAAACTGAAACAAATGATAGGGAACATCTAAAATTGGTCATCTCCACGAAAAAATATATACAACATAATTTGTGTGTTTTAACATCTACATTTTTCGTGTATTACGTTTTTGTCTGTCTCCTATGGTTTAAATGCGAAGTCCAGCAGAAATTATCCAAAATAAAGAATTATTCAGAATCTATCCTCACAAAATTCAGGATACTTACTTACTTTTAATTGTAATGTAAATACCGTTATTATATACGGTATTTTAATTCAAATATTTTTTTTTCTTTTTTTTCAGTAAATAAGACTTTCCAAATATGTTCCCTATAAAAGGCTGTGTGGCTTTCCACATGCTTGAAATTTAAGTGCCAAGTTTGGAATTTAAGGGTATTTTCGTTTTTGTACTACATATGCTTTCCACAGACACACACACGGACCATTTTCTAAAAATGTTTTTTTCGAACTTAGGGGAGCTCTAAAGATATATATTTTCGGTGAAATGTCAGTATCGAATTTTGGGTGGAATACAATACCTCCTCCAGCTGCTAGAGAAAGTAAACATATATTTCTCTATGTACTTGTTACTTTGCCCACCATGTACAATGTGCATGGTATTAGGTCGTCTTTCGTTTCATCTCTCCTGATTTATTCCTCACTATTCAAAGAGAAGTGAATTTCAATTGTATCACGTAGCGGCCATCATATAACATTCCAATGCGTTTCATTCACATGGTTTTCTCTACCTATTCTGTAACAAACTACAGTTAGATAAGCTTGTTCTTTCTTCTGTTATACTCCTTCTGCTAAACTTACAGGAAATACCCTTATTGTAAGCAGGATGATGCGATAGTTTCATTCACATGGTTTTCTCTACCTATTCTGTAACAAACTACAGTTAGAAAAGCTTGTTCTTTCTTCTGTTATACTCCTTCTGCTAAACTTACAGGAAATACCCTTGTTGTAAGCAGGATGATGCGGTAGTCACATGTTTTAAAAGCCCGTTTCAATGAAACTGAAATTCTTTCTCCTGCTTGGTCACAAGTAAAACGAGACACGAATCACAAAATAAGATGGCACTGTGTTATTATTGTTCTTGTTGTTGCTGTTCTTCTTCTTATTATGTGCATTACTATTAGTTTGCATTGCAAAATAAAAATAAAATAAGAGATATTGATAACGAAGAAAATGGAATCACTTTCATGAAAGCGCGTACTAAACTGAAAAAATTCTGCATTCAATGTTAGCTTGTTTTCGTCGTAACAAAGTTTTGATGTTAACATTTCCTTCTAGGGTATAATGCGTAATAATAATAATAATAATAATAATGATAGTAATAATAATAAAACTATAAATAGTAATCAAAATAATAATAAGAGTAAAAATAGTAATAATAATAATAATAATAATAATAATAATAATAATAATAATAATTATAATAATTATAGTAATAAAAAACAACCACAATACTAGTGTAAATAATATTAATTATATAATAATACTAATAATAACAATTAATAATAATAATAAAAACATTAATAAACAATAATAATAGTAATAATAATAATAATAATAATAGTAGTAGTAGTAATACCAAAAACAACAACCAGAATACTAGTATAAATGATATTAATTATATAATAATAATATTAATAGCAATAGTACCTAATAATAATAACAACAATAATGATAATAATATTAGTAATAATAATAGCAATCATAAAAACAACAACAATGGTAATAATAATATTTAATAACAACAATATTATTAATAGTAATAATAATAACAACAACATTAATAGTATTAAAATAACAACAAAAATACAAACAATAATAATCCTATCAACAATTATAACAAAACAAAAACAAAAATAATGACAAGAATAGTAATAATAATAAAAATAACATTCTCACGCTCATACAAACCTACAAACACACTCACACACACATTCACTCAAACACATTCACACTCACACACATACTCATACACACTCACACCCACACATACACAAAATAACACAAAAATACATACGAACACAAACACACAGGGATACAAACACACAACACGTACAAACACGAACACACACATGCGAACACACAGATACAAACACACACAAACACACATTCACAAACAGAAACACACACAGACAAACACACACAAACACAAATACACACACAAAAACACAAACACACTCACACACAAACGCAAACACACACACAAATACACACGCAAACACACATAAACACTCATATACACATACTAACACACACAAACACTCAGGCACAAACACACAAAAACACACAGAAGCACACAAAAAACACAACAACACACAAAAACACACACAACCACACAAAAACAACCACAGAAACACGCAAACAAAACACACAAATACACACAAAAATCCACATACAAACACAAAAAACAAACACACACAAACAAAAAAAACCACTCAAAAACAAAAAAACACACACATACAATCACAAAAACACACACTCACACACACTCTCATACATACACTGAAAATAACACTCACACACACACACACTCACACATATTCATACTCTCCCACACACTCACACAAACACTCACACTCACAAAGACTCTCAAACACACACGCATCACACACACATACACTCACTCACATTCACACAATCTCACACATTTTAACACACTGATACTCATACACTCACAAACGCACACCCACACACACACTCACTCAAACACGAACTCACACTCACTCACACACTCACAGACATTCACACTCACACACATTTACACTCACACACACTCGCTCACTCACGCACACTCTCACACTCACACAAACATTCACACATACACACCCACACAAACACTCATACACACTCACACAAAAACACTCAAACACACACACTCACACTGAAAGATAAATTACACTCAAACACTCACACACACTCATACACACTCACACTCAAAAACCACAAACACACAAAAACAATAAACACACAAATAGACACAAAAACACAAACACATTTAATACAAAAACACACACTCCAATACAAACATACGTTCACACACATGCTCAAACACACACAGTCACGCTCACACGCACACACACTGACACACACTCACAAACACGCACACTCAAACACACACTGATACTCACACTCACTAACCATCTCACACACACTCACACGCATACACTCACACACACAATCACACACACTCGCACTCACACACCCTCACACTCACCCTCACAGACACTCACCAACACGCACTCTCACCCCACACACATTCACGCGCAAACTCACACACACTCTCAATCAGACACACCCACACTCAAACACACACGCTCTCAAATTCACATATTCACATTCAGACAAACATTCTCACACACACACTTACACTCACACACACCCTCGTTCACGCGCACTCACAACCACTCACACATTTGCCAACACACACAGACTCGCAATCCACACAAACACAGACAAACACAAACAGTCAAACAAACAAAAACACACAAAGTCTACACAGACAATCAAACACACACACATTCAAACACACATAGAAAAACACACACATACACACATATAAACAATCACACAAGTAAACACACTCAGACAAAACCACATACACACAAACTCACATAGACAAACACAAACTCACACCAGCAATCTCACACAAATACACACAAATAACCAAAAACACACTCCAAGATTCACACACAAACACACAAGCACAAAAACACACACAACCACACCATACACGCACACACATTTAAAAACACACGCAAGCATACAATAACACACACAAACACAAACACACACAAAGCCCAACAGTCACACATAAACAGAAACACTTTGAGCAACACAAACACACACAAACACACACAGCACACACCAACACGAAAAAAACACAAAAACACACACAACAAAAACAAACATACACCATAACAAACACACACAAACACAAATACAAACTAACGAACACGTAGTCACACAAAGACATGCATAAAACACAAACACACATAAAACACACTAAAACCAACACAACCACACACAACACAAAAACATACAAACACAAACACACACAAGAACAGAATAACACACATACACACAATCACACACAAACACATACAGACACAAACAGAAATATACACAACCACAATCACATTCAAAAACACAAACACATACAAAAACACAAACAACCAAACACAAAAACACAAACACATACACATACAAACACGCACACAAAAACACAGAAACAATCAAACACACAGGTACAAACAAATCAACACGCGAACACAAACACAAACACCCAAATACACAAAAACAAAAATGTACAGAAACACATATCCAACCACAAATACAGACACAAACAAATCAACAAGCGAACACAAATACAAACACAAACACCCAAAAACACCTACGCACACAAAAACAAAAATGTACACAAACACATATCAAACACAAATACAGACAAAAACTTACACACACAAACACACAAACACAACCGCTACCACAAACATAGACACAAACACAAACAAACATAAACACACAAATACTTACACACACAGTCACTTACACACACACTCTCACACACCTACTCACATACAAATTGATACATACCTTCACACACAATCAAACACACTCACACACGCTCACACACTCTCACATTCATAGACACTCATATACACACACTAACACACTCACTCACATTCACACCTTCACTCATACACACAAACTCACAAACAATCACACACACCCTGACAAACAAAATCACACACCCTAGCACACACTCACACACACGCAAACTCGGACACATACTCACGCTCACACACACTCCCACTCACAAACCCGCACTGACACAAACATACTCACTCACAAACACTCACTCATAATCACACCCTTACACTCACATACTCACAAAAACACTCCCTGGTCGCCCTCCGTGGTGTAATGGTTACCATGCTGACTTCATATACTTAAGAACGCGAGTTCAAACCCGGCGGAGGACGATGGATTTTTTCGGGTGTAAAAATCCTTAGCATGGCTTCCTTCGGAAGGGAAGTAAAGCCGTGGGTCTCGTGTCGTAGATTTACGGCACGTAAAATAACCTCAAGCCTAATAGAGAGGCCTCTAAGCAAAATTAAGCGGTTTTTCACGCCCAATTTAGAATGGGACGCTGAGAACCACAGCAGCTAAAGAGCGTCCATATATAACACGCCATTTACATTTATTTAAACACTCACTTACATAATTCACTAAAACACGCAAATTCTCAGACACACTCACACTCACATACACACACTCACGCTCACACACACCCACACACACTCTCACACACATTAACACACTCACTCACACTCACACTCACACAAACACACAAACACTCACACATACACTCACAAACACATTCACACACCCTAGCACACACTCAGATACACTCACACACAAAAACTCGGACACATACTCACGCTCACACACTCCCACTCATAAACACGCACTCACAGACTCACAAACACACACTAGCAATCACAACCTTACATTTACGTACTCACGCAAACACCACTTACCCACATTCACAAAAACACTCACACACTGAGACACATTCACACTCACACAACAAACTCTCACACTTACATACACACTTACACACCCAAAAACACATTCACACACACTCAAACACATTCACGCTCACACACTCACAGACACACTCAAACACACTCAAACCCACACAAACACAAACCACAAATTAACACAGGTAAACACAAACACACAAATTAACACAGGTAAACACAAACACACAAAGAAAATTAACCACAAAAACACATACAACACACACAGATTAATAACCACTCACATACAGAAAGCCACATAGACAAAAACACGCAGACACACAGGCAAACATACACCATAAAACACACACTCACACATATAGACTTACACACACAAACATAAACAAATACACAAAAACACATGCACCCAAACACACTCACACACAAACGCAAACCCAAACAAACCCACCCAAAATATAAAAATAAAAACAAACACTCACAAACTCACACAAAGACTCACATGCAGACACATACACACACAAGAACACACAACCCCTCAAAAACACAAACATAAACAAACACAAAAATACAAACACACAAAAACACACACTCACACAAACATAAACACACAATCACAAAAACATACACATAAACATAAACACAGTAAAACATACACACAAAAATATACACAAATAGACAAAGACATGCACAAACACATATATACACAAACACACACAAACACCCACACAAACACAGAAACGTGAAATAAAAACAAACATACACAATCATACAAATACAGAAAAGCACAAACACGCACAAACACATAAAAACACATACAACACACTCACACACACTCACAAACACACACATATTCCTCGAAAGACCCACACACGCTCACACACACTAACACATACTCAGACACTCACTCACACTCACACACACACACTAACACACACTTACAATCACACTCAAAACCACACTCACACATTCACACACATACTCACAATAACACACACAGCCACATTCACACACACTCACACATTCACACACACACTCACAACTCTCACACACACTCAGTCACCCAAATTCACACATATTCGCACTCACACACACTCTCACACTCACAGGAACACTCACAAAACCACACACGCACTCATTCACACTCTTACACAGACTCAAACACTCCCTCACCCACACAAAAACCAAAACTGAAACACACATACTCACGCTCAACCTCACACCCACACTCACATACCCTCACCCACTCACAAACACACTCACGCACACTCAAACACACACACTCACACTCACACACAAACTGACACACAATCACTAACACACTCATTCAAACACACGCTCGTATTCAACTCACATACTCACTCATTCACACACTCACGCTCTAACTCACTCTCACACATACTCTCACGTACACTCACTCACAAACACACTCACATGCATTCAAACACACACTCACACTCAAACTGACACACAATCACTAACACACTCACTCAAACACACACTCGTACACAACTTACGCATACACTCATACACTCACACAACACACTCACGCATAATCACACACTAACAGTCACACACACACAATCACTCAATTATTTACACAAACTGATACACACACTCAAACCCCACCCACACTTACACTCACTCACACTCACACACTCATATTCACACACAATCACAGTCAAACCCCCTTTCACACTCACACAGAAACTCACAAATCACATACACCAACACAAACGCGCAACCCACACAAACACACACAAAAATATACACACATACAAACACACTTAGACAAACATGCACTCATACTAACAATTACACACAATTACACACACATTATCTCAAACACACACAAACACAAAAAATACACGCACAAGCACACACAAACACACATACTCACAAACATGCAATCATGCACAATTTTACAAAAACCACACACAAACGCACAAAAACACACACGCAAATACAAACACACACAAACAAAACAATAACAAACATAGACACATGCAATAAAAACACACACAAACACAAATTACCAATTCATACAAACAAACAAACACGCACAAACACACAAACAAACACAACCAGACAAAAACACACACAAAAACAAAGACGATCAATCAGAAGCATACAAACATAAACACACAAAAAAAGGCAGACACCCCACAAACACTACAAACCAAACACAAACACATAAACACAAACGCACAAATACAAGCTCAGAAACACACACAAACACACACAAACACACAACACGTACACACAAACATACAATACCAACACACTAAAACAAAAACACAAACACACACAATCTAACATACAAACACAAACACAAATACACACAATCAAACAAAAACACATACACAAACACACAGAATCACAAAGACACGCAAACAAACACACAAACACACCAACTTATACACAACCACAACCACAAACAAAGGCACACACAAATAAAAACACAAACACTTACACACACACTCGCATACACTCTCACAAACACTCACAAAAACTAACACACATGCACACGCTTACACTAACACTCACACTCGCACTCACACACTCATACACACACTGGCACACAACCACTCACACACTACCACACACGTATTCAAACACACTCACACACACTCACAGTCTAACATACACTCACACTCTCACACACACCAACACCCTACGCACATTCACTCCCACACTTACCCATACTCATTAAAATACACACTCACACAAATACTCACACTCTACCACTCAGACACACTCACACACTCACAGTCACACACTTGCATACACACTCAAACACTTACACTCAGACACACACTCACACATTAACATACACACTCACACACACACCCATAAACACTATCCCTCACAGACTCACAAACACATTTACACACACTCTCACAAAACACAACACCCACTTACAACAAAACACATGCACACACAAACACACATACCTATACACTAAAACACACACATTAACATAAACACACAAACACAAAAACATATGTTCACAAACACACACAAATACAAAAAGACATTCAGACACCCACACAAACACAGAAACACACTAATACAAAAAAACACAAACACACACAAACACGTTCTCTCTCACACACACACTGACACACACATACACTCAAACACACAGTCACGCACACTCTCACACTCACGCACTAGCACTCACACACAAGCACCCACTCACACTCACACACTCACATTCACATACTCCAAGACAAACATTCACCCATACATTCACACATTCACACACACATTCTCACACACCTACTTATACACATACTCCCACACATACATTCACACACTCACACAAACACATTCTCACACACCTACTAATACACACACTCCTAATCACACAGTCACACACATCCTCACACAAATTCACATTCATAAACACCCACAGACTCACACACACTCTTATACACAAGTACCCACACATACCCACACACACACTACCACTCACATTCATACACACAATCACACACACTCACCGACGCACACTCACACCCAGCTACTCACACAATAGCACAACCACTCACACAAACTCACACACTCACTCTAACAGACAATCACACTCACAAACTCATACACACTGACACACACGCACAAGCACTCACATACCACTCACACACTCACAAACTCTGACGCACATTCACAGTTACACTCACTCACACACACTCACACAAGCACTCTCACTCACCAACACGCACACTCACCCACACACGCTCACACACACTAACGCAAACACTCTCACACACACTATCACTCACACACACATTCACACACATTCTCACAAACACAAAAGCCACAAAAACACACAAAGAAAAAAACTCACACAAACACAAGCACACTTAAACACACAACGCAGAAAAAGGAAAACAGCCACAAATAAAACACATACAAAACATATAAATACACAGAAATACAAACACACAAAAACACAAACACACTAAAACACAAACACACACAAATACACAAACACCCAAACAAACAATAAAACACACAAACATTTACACACGCATCCACACACATCCACTCACAAACACACTAACACACATTCACACATACACTCACACCCACCTTCACACACACACTCATACACACATTCACACACACTCACATACTCAAACACATTCACACACATTCACTCACAATTACGCACACTCACACACACATTCACCCACACACTCACTCACATACTCACACACACTCGAACACTCACACAATCTCATACACACATTCACAAATACTCACAAACACTCATACAAACACACTCACACACGCACTCACACACACATTCACACACAAACACACACTCACATTCCCATACTCACACACTCTCACACACACTCACACACACCCCTAAACTCACAGAAACACTCACACACTCACATCGACTCATATACAGTCAAACACACGCACAGACACACTCACACACTGTCACACACATGCACAGACACACTCACACACACTCGCACACATACTGAAGCTCACACTCAAACTCAAATACAGACTCACACACACACTCGCATTCACACACTCAGACAAACACCCACGCTCACTATCATATTCACACACACCCACTCACACACTAACACACACACTCACAGATACTCCCACACATTCACACACTATTAAAAACACTCACCCACACATTCAAACCCCACTCACACACTCACACACACTCACTCACAAAAACTCACACTCATACTCACACAAACTAACATTCACCCACTCAGGCACACTCACACACTCACGTTCACAAACTGACATTCACAGACCCACACACACACACACACTCACACACTAACACACACACTCACACACACACTCACACACACATTCGAACACACTCTCACAAACGCACAGCTTACATACCCAAACACATAAACATACACAAATACAAACACACAAAACGCAGAAATAAAGAATCACAGACTCACAAATAAAACACAAACACACAAACACACATACACGCAAACATACACAAACAGTGAAATACACACAAACACACAACAGCAGATAAACAAACACAACCATAAACAAACATAAATACACACAGATTCACATACACACACTAACACACAAACACTTACATACGCACTCACACACACACTCACACACAATCACACATACTCACAAACACTTACACAAACACGCTCACACACTCACACATACACTTACACAAACACACTCATACACTCACACACATTCATACTCACTCACCAACACTCATATACACATATTCAAACACACTCAAAATCACTTACACACCCTCACACACAAACTCAACACACACTAACATACACATACTCAAACACACTCACAATCACTTACACACCCTCACACACAAACTCAACATACACTCACCCACACACTCACATGCACACTCACACTTACACTCACACACACTCACAAACATTCACAAATATTAACAAACACTCACACCAATACACTCAAACACACTGACGAAAACACTCTCACACATTCACACACACTCACACACACTAACATATCCATATTCACACATTCTCACAGACATTCACACAGACACTCACAGGCATCCTCACTGACAAACTCACACACACTCACAAGCACTAGCACACACTCTCACAATCACTCACACACATTCAAACACACTTACATTCACACTCATATACACACTCACCCTCACAGACACACTCACACGCACCCACTCACACACTAACACACACACACTCACACACATGTTCACAAATACTAACAAACACTCACACCAACACACTCAAACACACTGACGAAAATACTCTCACACATTCACACACATATTCACACACACTCACACACACCCACATATCTATATTCACACAGACACTCACAGGCAATCTCACAGACAAACTCACACACACTCACAAGCACTCGCACACACTCCCACAAACACTCACACACATTCACACACACTCACACATACACTCATACACATTCACACACACTCACAGTCTCACATACATTCACATTCACACACTCACACACACCAACACCCCACCCACACTCACAAATATTCATACTAACACTCAAAAACTCTCACACACACTCACACTCTCCCACTCAGACACACGCACAATCACATTCATACACTCACACAATCAAACACATACGCACACACTAACACACACACTATCCCACAAAAACTCACACACACAAACACATAAACCTACACACACAAACACACATTACACCCAAACACATAAACCTACACACACAAACACACACACATTAACATAAACACACAAACATATAATCACAAAGGCAACTATATACAAATACACACACAGACACCCACACAAACACAGAAACACTCAAACACAAACACACAAACTCACCAATACACACGCAAACACAAACACGTATTTCTTCACACACACTCACACACACTTTAACATACACTCACAGTCACACACTCACACACACACTCACACACAAGTACCACACACACCCACACACAATCACAATCCCAGACACACTCAGACACACTCATACACCATTCCAAACGCACTCACAAACACTCACAAACACACTCACAACATACCCACACTCACACACACACTCATACCTACACACAATCACCCACACACACACTCACAAACACTCCCACTCACACTCACACTCACATACACTCACACATATTCACATACACTCACACACACACATTCCCACACAAACTCACACTCATTCTCACATACACTCACACTCACAAACTCACACATATTCACACACACCGACACCGTACTCACACATTCACACACACTCACAAACTCTCACGCACTCACACATACTCACACTCACCCACACACACTCACACACACACTAACACACTCTCACACACCCACTATCTCTCCCACACACATTCAGACACACTCTCACAAACACACAACACACAAAAACACAGAAAGAAAAAAGTCTAACACAAAAATAAGTACACACACATACACACACAACGCAGAAATAAGCAAACACAGACACAAATAAAACACAAACACACAAAATCACATAAACATAAACATACACAAATACAAACACAAACACAAACACACAAAAATACACAAACATACACATAAATATTTACATACGTATTCACAATCACCCACTCACACAAACTCACAAACACACTCACACACATTCACGCATACTTACAAAAAATTGACACAAACACACTCACACACACTCACATATACACTCACACACATTCACAAATACAAACACTCAAACAAACACTCTCGCACGTACTCACACACACTGACATTCCCATACTCACGCACTCTCACACACACTCACAGAAACTCTCATACACACACTCAAACAAAACACTCACACCAATCAGACACAGTCACACACACTCAGACACACTAAAACTCACACACAATCACACCCACACACAATTACACTCACACACACTCACATATATACTGAAGTTCACATACACACTCACACACTCACAATCACACACACTCGCACTCACACACTGACACTCACACACCCACTCACACACTTACACACATATTCACACACACATTCACACACTCACATACACCGATCCACAAACTAACACACTCACATACACCCACTCACACACTAACACACATATTCACACACACTCACAAATACACTCACACACTCACACATTCACACTCTCACACACACTCACACACTCACACACTCACACTTACACTCACATTCACCCACTCAGACACACTCACACACTCACATTCACACTCACTTTCACACACACTCACACACACACACTGTCACTCACACAAACACATATACACAGAAACACAAGAACACACAAACTCATACAACGCAGAAATAAAGAAACAAAGACACATAAACACATACAAACAGAAAAATACACACACAAACAGACATAAAACAGACAAACGCAAACATAAACAAACACAAATACACATAGACACAAACACTTATACACGCACTCACACACACATTCACACTTACTCACAAACACTCACAAAAAACACTCACACACACTCATACACTTACTCAAACACACACAGACAAACACACTCACTCACACTCACACACATTCATGCACACTCACACACACTCACATACACACAGTTACACACTCAAACACACACTCGCACACATGCTAACGCTAACACACCCTCACACTCACACTCAATCCCTCACACACACTCACAAATACACATACACTCACACTCTCACACACTCACACACCATTCACACTCACATACACTCTCATACACAATCCCACCCACACAAATAGAAAGACACACAAACACGCACAAATACAAACACACACACGAACACAAACACACAACATACACAAGCACGTAGACACAGAAAAACACACACAGACAAATACACACATACAATTACACACACACAAACACACACAAACAACACCCAAACACACTTAAACACACACAAACACACACCAAAACACTCACAAAAACAAACAAACATACACTAACACACATAAACACACACAAGCACATACCAACACACAAATACACACCCACACAATCACATACACACAAATACACTCACAAACACATACACAAATACACACACAAACACACAAACGCTCACACAAACATACAGAAACACAAATACACACAAACACTTACACACAATTACAAAAACACACACATAAATAGATTTCCTTTCTAAAACGCTTTTTGTTTATTTAAAGAGTTTCAAAATATATTTCCAGTGAATTCCTGGTATTGAACTTTTAAGTGTAATACAATTCTTCTGTACACCTATACACATAGTACGTGTAGAGAAGGTAATAAGGGCTCTGTTTTTGAAGAGGAAGATGTGTGTGAGTTGACACGGTTCTTGTGTATCATCAGCGACTGTAGTGTAAGTCTGGCAACCACTTTCTCTAGACGTGCTATATACATAGTGTGTGTTGACAATATTCTTGTATATCATCAGCAACTCTAGTGTATCGACAATATTCTTGTGTATCATCAGCAACTCTAGTGTAAGTCTGGTAACCACTTTCTCTAGACGTGCTATATACATAGTGTGTTTGTGTTGACAATATTCTTGTGTATCATCAGCGACTGTAGTGTTAAGTCTGGTAACCACTTTCTCTAGACGTTTTATATACATAGTGTGTTTGTGTTGACAATATTCTTGAGTATCATCAGCAACTCTAGTGTAAGTCTGATAAACACTTTCTCTAGACGTGCTATATACATGGTGTGTTTGTGTTGACAATATTCTTGAGTATCATCAGCAACTCTAGTGTAAGTCTGGTAAACACTTTCTCTAGACGTGCTATATACATGGTGTGTTTGTGTTGACAATATTCTTGAGTATCATCAGCAACTCTAGTGTAAGTCTGGTAACCACTTTCTCTAGACGTGCTATATACATAGTGTGTTTGTGTTGACAATATTCTTGTGTATCATCAGCGACTGTAGTGTTAAGTCTGGCAACCACTTTCTCTAGACGTGCTATATACATAGTGTGTAGAAAAGCTATTGTATTGTACCCAAAAAGTCGAAACCATGGTTTCACCGCAAATAAAAGTTTTGGGTCCCCTGAAACAAAAAAAAAATCCATATGTTCCATTCACATGACTCTCTACCTCTCTACAGCTAATTATTGTTCAAAAGCTTATTCTTCTATTTACTTCAAGCTAAGAAAGAAAAAATTAACAGAAATAGTCTTATTACTTGCTTCCTTGTAAGTAGAAGTGAAATAAGAGAGTAGCTTAGGTTAAAGTGATAGTCATAAGTTGGTAGCTATGTGACTGAAGTTCCTTTGTTTGTATGGACACGAGTTGACAAATTCCTGTTTGAGAAAAGTATAAGGTTTTTATAGCTGAAAAAAGGAATATCTGAAAAACGATCAACTACAAGAGAAAAGTATATAACATAAATCGTGTGTTTTAATTTTCTATTCACTAAGACTTTGTCTATCGTTTATGGTTTACCAGTAATGCAAATTTCCGTAAAATTCACCCAGAATAAAGATGTCTTCAGAGGCTATTCCCAGGAAGTTAAGATATACATTTTACTTATCCTGTAAATATCTGTAATGTACGACATTTTAATCAAAATCGTTAGAGCTAATTATGAGAAATTCAACAATTTCGAAAAACTTTTTATGTAAAGAGTATCTGTGAATGGGGGAAAATGCTCCGTGTCGTATCCTTGGAAAATACTGAACTTAAATACCAAATTTGGTATATAACGGAATTTTCGTTTTTGAGCTATGCTGCACACACACATACACACACATACACACATACGCACATACACACATACACACATACACACATACGCACATACACACATACACACATACACACATACGCACATACACGCATACACACATACGCACATACACACATACACACATACTCACATACACACACATACACACGTACACACATACGCACATACACACATACACTCATACTCACACATACTCACACATACACACACATACACATACACACATACACATACACACACTACACACATACACATATGCACACACATACACACATACACACATACACACATGCACACACATACACACACATAAACACATACACACATATACACACATACACACATGCACACACATACACATATACGCGCATACACACATGACACACATGCACACATGCACACACATACACACATGCACACATGCACACACATATACACACATATACACATGCACACATACACACATACACACATGCACACATGCACACACATATACACACATACATACATACGCGCATACACACATATACACACACATATACACATATACACACATAAACACACATATATATACTCACAAATGCATACATACACACAAACACACATTCATACACACATACACACGTATACACATATACACACATACACACATACACACACGCACACAGAGACTTAGAGACACACACGTACACGGACATTTTTTAAAAATTGTTTTTTTTTTTTGGATTCAGGAGGTCACAAAATATGTATTTCTGATGATATCTGGAAACGGAATTTTTGGTTGCAATGCAATACCTTTTCTATACACTATGTACATAGTATGTATACAGAAAGTAAAAAGAAATGTTGGAAAAAGGTCCGTGTGTGTGTCCGGTGTCTAGGAACACGATAACTCAAAACCGAAATGTCGGTAAAGTACCAAACTTGGTATTTAAGTTAGGTATCGTGGAGGGATACGACACGAAGAGTTTGAGAAAAATCTCCTCACTCAAAGCTACCCATACATGGAAAAAATTTCGAAAATTTTGATTTTCTAAAGGCTGGCTCAAACGATTTTGATTAAAATACCGTCTATTAAAGATGTCTTCATGACAAATAAAATATATATGCTGATTTTTTTATAATAGACTCTTTCGAAGACTCTTTGCAAAACTTTGCTTGTGTATATGTGTTATAATTTAGACCTCGTTAATACACACAATTTGTCATACATATTTTTTCATGGATTTAACCAATACCGATATAATATTGGTTTCAATTTTAAAACACTTTCATTTTCTCATACGGTGACGTATCAATTCCTAGCCGGGAAAATAAAATCATTTTCAGTTACATAGCAAACACATTTTAAAAGATTTCAACATTACTTTAGCCTAGTGTATTCCCTTCTCTTGCAAGGAAGCAAGTAATAAGACTACTTGTGCTAGCGTTTCTCTCGATTAGTAAGATGTAGATAAAAGAATAATCTTTTGTAGGAATAGTTTATGTGTGGAACTACTAGAGAAAGCCATGTGAATGGAACACATAAGAAGTTTTTGCTGTACTTTAAGTAATCTGAAAGATGTTAGCACACAACGAACAAACATTATAAGTTTCAGGTTCACTGGATTGCCGTTGCTGATGTCCAAAACCCGGCATTTCCGTACAGAAGTTTCCTTGTGAGCTACCACGACAGTTTGGCGAATGAGTTCCAGAGAATGGGAATGTATATGGCGAAACACTTTCTGGGAGTCATCGAAGTTACAGGAAACTGTGGATGCCATACGCCAAGCAGAGTATAAAAGCATCGACACCACATCTCAGCCATCCAAAAGTCTACTGTATGGCAAGTTTATAACTTCGTCCTGAAGAAAAGAGCGTTTCACAGCCAAGTGCTGCATCATCTAGGACCTGATCTAGGATTATGCGGCGGCAAACATGGTCATATGTCACGGCGTAATTGAGAGAGTAAACGATGATCATCTGTTGGCACACGCCTGACCAGTGCTGGGACGAAGGCCCTGTAAACAACAAGATGTGGGCTTATGAAGAACGGAACACTGTCTGCAATGAGGTCGAAACACTTCAAAGGTGAACGTCTTACTGGGTTTCAACCAAGAGTACATGTATGGTCAATTCCTTTCGGCTGAAGCAACAATCACGTCAACATCGTACCTGCATATGGTTGAACAATTCCTGCAGCCCCAACTGCTGGCCGACAATATTCTGGATTCGGTGCCATTTCAACAACACGGCGCCACACCTGATTTTGCGTACATTGTGTTTAATTACCTCAACGGAACGTTTTCAGGACGCTGATTTGGGCAAGGCTCAGCATGGTTCTGGGCAGCATGTTCACGGCTACAAAGGCAAACCTCTCAGTCGGAGAGATCCATAGTGATCCCTGACCTTATGGCTGCTCTGTCACACTATTGCCACTTCGTCCTGTCCATGGCTACAACACCCAACCTCTCAGTCAGCGAGATCCATAGTGATCCCTGACCGCGATGCTGTTCTGCCACACTATTGCCACTTCGTCCTGTCCAGGCTACAGCACTAAATCTCTCAGTCAGAGAGATCCACAGTGATCCCTGACCTCGATGCTGCTTTGTCACACTGTTGCCACTTAGTACTGTCCATGGCTACCACACCAAACATCTCAGTAAGAGAAATCCATAGTGATCCCTGACCTCGATGCTGCTCTGTTACACTGTTGCCAATTCGTCCTGTCAATGGCTACAGCACCAATCCTCTCAGTCACAGAGATCCATAGTGATCCCTGACCTCGATGCTGCTCTGTCACACTATTGCCCCTTCGTCTTGCCCATGGCTACAGCACCAAATCTGTCAGTCAGAGAGATTCACAGTGATCCCTGACAATTGGCTTACCTCGTGGTCATTCTGTCACACTATTGCGACTTCGTGCTCTCCATGGCTACAACACGAATCCTCTCAGTCAGAGAGATCTATAGTGATCCCTTACCTTGATGCTGCTCTGTCACACTATTGCCACTTGACAGCACCAAATCTCTCAGTCAAGAAGATCCATAATGATCCCTGATCTTATGGCTGCTGTATCACCCTGTTGCCACTTCGTCCTGTCCATGGCTACAGCACCAATCCTCTAAGTCAGAGAGATCCATAATGATCCCTGACCTAATGACTGCTGTATCACCCTGTTGCCACTTCGTCCTGTCCATGGCTACAGCACCAATCCTCTCAGTCAGAGAGATCCATAGTGATCCCTGACCTTATGGCTGCTGTGTCCCACTGCTGCCACTTCGTCACGCCCAAGAGTACAACACCAAACCTCTTAATCAGAGAGATCCATAGCGATTTCTGACAGTTGCCTTACCTCATGGTTGCTGTGTCACACTGTTGCCACTTCGTCCTGTCTATGACTACAACACTAAACCTCTCAGTCAAAGAGATTCATAGTGATCCCTGACAGTTGCCTTATCTCGTGGCTGCTCTGTCACACTGTTGCCACTTCGTCCTGTCTATGACTACAACACCAAACCTCTCAGTCAAAGAGATTCATAGTGATCCCTGACAGTTGCCTTACCTCGTGGCTACTCTGTCACATTGTTGCCACTTCGTCCTTTCCATGACTACAACAGCAAACCTTTCAGTGAGAGATCCATAGTGATTCCTGACAGTTGCCTTATCTCGTGGCTACTCTGTCACATTGTTGCCACTTCGTCGTTTCCATGACTACAACACCAAACCTTTCAGTGAGAGATCCATAGTGATTCCTGACAGTTGCCCTACCTCGTGGCTACTCTATCACATTGTCACTTCGCCACGCCCAGAGCTACAGCACCGAAACTCTCAGTCTCTGGACAGGGACCTGACTCCTAAATCACCTTCATTCTTGTTTCTAAAGTCTAAATCGCTGTCATATCATTACTGATATTTACAATTACACTAGGATTACTCGGCGCCAACTGAAACTGCATTGAGGAATGTTGTTACATCTTGCAACAAGGATGGCATCATTGCTTACGTAACATGTATGCATTGACAGACACAACTCTTATGCATGCTGGCTGTCACTATGCATCTTCCCGACTTAAGTTGTTACCATGTCTATTGTATCTGACGTCGCGGGCTCAAAACCAGCAGAGGGCGATGGAGTTTTTCGGGCGTAAAAACTTTAGCATTGTTTTCTTTGGAAGTGAAGTAAAGCCCTTGGTACCGTGTCGTGGATGTTGGGCACATAAAAGAAACTTAAACGTGATAAAAAGTCCTCTCAGCAAAATTAAACAGTCCTTCAAGCACAGCAAGGAATGGGACGCTGAGAACGGGCAGGTAAATAAGTCCATAAAAAATCTATTCCATTTCGAGCACTCTATATAAACCTACAAATATTAGTTATCAATTTCTGCATTAATAGCTGTTGCGTGTAATATTGAGGTTAGATTCACTCTCCTAGGTCCATGTTCTTCCAAAGCAACGTGCACCACTACCTCACTTTTAGCTAGGCCCAGAACCAACTCGTATGATAAGGATAATAGCTCATGTTCAGGCTCAATGCTTTATCGAGAAATCTCTTCCATGTTTCTTTATGCTCGTTTCTTTTATATCCTCTCATATGCACGAGAGTTCCACGCTCTTAGCACCAGAAACATTTATAGTATGAGACCGTTAGTAGATCTGGTAACTATTGTTACTGTCATAATTATTAAGTATTGGTTATTATTTAATGCACAAATAAAATATTTCACAATATGTGTAGAATTTTAGCTTGAAGCAAGCGCAGATTATGTTGTTTACGAAACTGGGTGACTGCATAAGGGGAAGATTCTTTGTTAAGGTAGAAGTTGGTAAAATTCAAGTACTCCTTTATGGCTGTGCGTGCAATAGAGTAACAAGTGAAAGTGAACTGGGAGAAAACTCTAATGTACAAGAAATGAGTTTTTCTCCATTGTATAAATGTAGTCACGAGGTATTTATGGTTCATTATGAGTAGTAAGAACTACATTATGGAACAAATAGACGCCAAGTTCGCGGTATTTTAACCAATAGAAATAAAGCAGCCATGACACCATATTGTTCTATATAAGTAAGAGCTAGAAGGCAGTTTGGGCACACCGTAATGTTCAGTTGCTAGACACACAATGTAACGCTCAGTTGATAGATACCAACGGACGCGCAGTTTAAGGATTAGATACGCACGGTTATAATGAGTTGCCAGACAAGTTGCAGGAAGTGCTAGGAAACAAAGTAACTTTATTATATGAGTGATATTTAAAGGTTCTAGTCACAAATGCATTTAGATATACACGTTAAAATGTGTTGTGACATTAATCAGTATAACTGCTAACATTGTTATCCAACCTGAGTGAGTCAGTTTCATGTTCACGTCATCGCAGATTTGAGCAGAGCTGAGACAGTCGTCGCTACAAAAAGGTACTGGGGCGTGATGTGCTATAGTAATTAGGTAGGGGAGTAAACACACACACACACAGTTGGGGCACGTCACATACGTGGCCCACAGTGACTGACGCAAATAGCTTTTAAAGTGAACTGTTGAAATATCGAAGAGCTTATAAAAGTTTTGTATATCGCTTTAGCTTGGTGTATCCCTTATTTTACTCCTACTTACAAGGAATACTAAAATAATTTGTGCTAATGTTTATCTTGATTAGCGTGATGTAGATAAAATGCTAATGTTTGTAAGAATAGTCTGATTTTTTCTGAAAAACTATTAGAGCTGATATATTCATTATTTTAATACATTATACGATGAAAACGTTTAGATAAGAACTTTTACTTGTAGATTTACCCTGTGAGTTATTCTCTTCCTGAACACTAGTTTGATTATCGGACAATGATAGTTCTGAGTAATGCTAGCCATCAGTATATCGCGTCCCTCACATTATTAATCGCCTAAGGAGACCTTGGATCGATACTAGGTGGCGTGGAACCGAACGCCAGGCCTATCCAATAGCCGCCTGATGAAAACACAAAATGGCTGGAGACAGCCTCACAAAACACAAAACGCTACATTCATATGAGTTTCTTTACCTCTTCTGCAAACACACTTTTCTTAAATTTTTATCTTGTCATGTTATTTGACATAAACATATGGAGAATTGTGTTATTACTGCTTCCTTGTAAAGTGATAATCAAATCTTTTAAAAGCTGTCGCTATGCAAACAATTGAAGTTCAGTTGTCCTATTTCCATAGCCAGGAGAAACACAAAGGAGATATGAAATGAAAGATGACTTCCCGCTTGAAACAAAAAAAGTTTTTCACCTTGATATCCAGGGTTGTGTTCCCGGCTGGGGCAGGAATTTCTTTAACCAGAGTCATTCTTTATCCCTAATACTCTGGGAGTATTATGTGTGTGTTTCAAGAAAACAAACAAATCAAAAGTTCAACTTATAAGAACGTACAGACAACGAGTTGTTTCTAAAGCAGAGCCCCCAAATTCACCTTACATGTTAAAGGGGGCTATTGAAATGAAGCCACAAGAGAATGTTTAGGTAGTTTGAAACGTAGCTTTGGTTCACAAGAGCCTATTTTTGGGAAAATGTTGATAGAAGCAAAATAAGCTTCATCCATACACATTGCAAGGCTGCAGTCCTTTTTAAGGGATGTTGGCTCTAAACGACAGAGAGCACAATAAGACTCAGGCTGAAGTGCGCCCGGAGAAATGACCTATCGTAAACGAAAAAGAAGAATAGCGACATTATGTTTATTCTTGGGTATTATGAAAACTATGTCGGCTAAAAATCTGTGGTTCTTACGATTTTCCTACCAATATAACTCCCTATCTTCCTCGTGAATTATTTTTTGCAATTTGAATATTTTGTGTTATCGCAAGAAGTATTTGTGAGAGACGGAATCACTTAGCGCGTTACTCACCAGTTAAGTGGGAATGCAGCACTCCGGTTGGCTGCCGGCCTGGTGGAGCTAAGGACAAACCTCAGCCCTTTTCAAAGTCAATGTAGTATTGTTGTGCTGCTAAAAGGGTTAACACGGAGCTTATTACTTTCTCTACACTTACTGCATGGTACATACAGAAGGTCTTGTATTGCACCCAAAAATTCCATACCGAGATTTCACCGGAAATACAAGTTTTGGAACCCACTGATTCCAATAAAAGCACTTTTAGAAAAAAGGTCTCTATATGTGCGTGTGTTTGCGTGTGTGTGTGTGTCTGTGTGTGTAGACAGCATATCTCAAAAACGAAAGGACCGTTAAATACCAAACTTGGTATCTTGCAAGGATGCGACATGAAGATTTTCAAGAAAATCCCCTCACCCCAAAGTACCCTTTAAATGGGAAAGTTTTAGAAAATGTTGTTCTCAAAAATGGCTCTAACGATTTTGACTAACATACCATATATTAAAGCCATTTCCGGTACAAATAAAGTGTATATGTTGAAATTTTAGGAATAGCTTCTGAAGACCTGTTTATTCTGAATGAAATTTGTTGAATTTTGTATAACTAGTAAATCGTAAGAGAGAGCCAAAACTTGCTACAAAAAAATGTAGATCTCGTTAAAGCACTCAATTTATGTCATAGGCATTTTGTCATGGAATAGACCATTTTCCAAATAGTTAGTTTTAGTTTTAAAATACTTATACATTTCTCAAGCGGGAACTTGCCAACTTCTGGCCACACAACAACAACTCGTAATTCAATACCAAAGCGACCATATTTTAAAACATTACTGTCAGTTTATCCTAGTGTATTCACTTATTTCCCTTCTACTTACAAGGAACTAAGCAATACAATAGGCATCTTTATTAGCATGAAGAGATGCAGAATAAGCTTGTTCCCTATTATTTATTACAAAGATCTAGAGAAAGTTATGCGAATGGAACACATCAGACTTTTCTAAAATGCTTTCTTACTATCTCTACACGTACTATGTACATAATGTGCAGAGAATGTATTGTATTATATCCAAAACTTCTATACCACAATTTCACTGAAAATATATGTTTTGAGACCCCCTGAATCCAAAAAAAGCATTTTTAGAAAAATGACCGTGTGTGTGTGTGTGTGTGTGTGTGTGTGTGCCTGTAGCCAGCATAGCTCAAGATATAAAAGTCCGTTAAATACCAAAATAGTTATTTAAGTTCAACACATTTGAAGGATGCGACTTGTAGATTTTGAGAAGGGTCCCCCAATCCCAAAACTACCCTTTACATGTAAACTTTTTTCAAAATCTTAATTTTTTTTAAAATGACTGTCGATTTGTATTAAAATAATGGATATTAAAGTTAATTTACGCCACAAATAAAATGTATATCTCCAGTTTTCTGGGAATATCTTATAAACAGAGGTTTTATAAATTTGGCATAACTGGTAAACCGTAAAAGAAAGACAAATGTTACTACACAAAACATGTATAGCTCCTTAGAACACACAATTTATGTCATATAGGTTATTTTTTCTCTTAGAGTTGACCGTTTTTGAGGAATTCCTACTTATTGTATGCAGGTTTGAAATACTTTAATATTTTCTCATACGGGAACTTGTCAACCCTTGACCACACAAAGAAACGGATTTTAATCCCATAGCAACTATATTTTAAAACATTTGAATGTCTGTTTAGACTAGTATATTCCCTATTTCCCTTCTACTTATAAGGAAGCAAGTAATAAGACAATTTCTGTTAATGTTTATTTTGATTATAATGAAGTAAATAGAAGAATAATCTTATTAACAATAATTTATTACAGAAATGTACAGAAAGTCAAGGGAATGGAACACATCAGAGTTTTTGTATTCAGGAAGTACAAAAATATGTATTTCCGTTGAAATTTCGGTTCGGCATTTTTGAGAGCAATTCAAAAATTTCTCTATACGCTATAAACATATTAGGGTAGAGAAAAAATTCATACATATGTAACATACATTTACACATTCATACATACATACATTAATAAATACATTCATACGTACATGCACACATACATTCATACATACACACCTTCATACACACACACATTCATACATACATACATTCATACACACATACATTAATAAATACATTCATATATACATGCACACATACATCCATATATTCATACACACATATGTATTACGTACGTACATCCATACATTCATACATTTATACATACATACATACATTCATACATGTATACATACGTACATACGTATTACGTAAATACATATATTCATACATTTATACATACATACATTCACACATATTTACATTCATACATACATACATACACAAATACATACATACATACATACATACATACACATATACATCCATACATACATTCATACCTACATAATTTTATACATACAGTAATAAACACGTCCATACATACAGAATTTCATACATACAGTTATAAACACATCCATACATACACAATTTCATATATACAGTTATAAACACATTCATACATACACAATTTCATACATAGAGTTATAAACACATTAATAAATACAGTTATAAACACATTCATACATACACAATGTCATACTTACAGTTATAAACACACTCATATATACAGTTATAAACACATTCACACATACAGTTATAAACACATTAATACATACACAATGTCATACTTACAGTTATAAACACACTCATACATACAGTTATAAACACATTCATACTAACACAATGTCATACTTACAGTTATAAACACATTAATACATACAGTTATAAACACACTAATACATACAGTTATAAACACACTCATACATACAGTTATAAACACATTCATACATACAGTTATAAACACATTCATACATACAGTTATAAACACATTCATACATACAGTTATAAACACATCCATAAATACAGTTATAAACACATTAATACATACACAATGTCATACTTACAGTTATAAACACACTCATACATACAGTTATAAACACATTCATACTAACACAATGTCATACTTACAGTTATAAACACATTAATACATACATTTATAAACACATTAATACATACAGTTATAAACACACTCATACATACAGTTATAAACACATTCATACATACAGTTATAAACACATTCATACATACAGTTATAAACACATCCATAAATACAGTTATAAACACATTCATACATACAGTTATAAACACACTCATACATACAGTTATAAACACATTCATACATACAGTTATAAACACACTCATACATAGAGTTATAAACACACTCATACATACAGTTATAAACACTTTCATACATACACAATGTCATACTTACAGTTATAAACACACTCATACATACAGTTATAAACACATTCATACATACATTTATAAACACATTAATACATACACAATGTCATACTTACAGTTATAAACACACTCATACATACAGTTATAAACACATTCATACATGCACAATGTCATATTTACAGTTATAAACACATTCATACATACACAATGTCATACTTAAAGTTATAAACACATTCATACATACACAATGTCATACTTACAGTTATAAACACATTCATACATACACAATGTCATACTTACAGTTATAAACACATTCATACATACACAATGTCATACTTACAGTTATAAACACATTCATACATACACAATGTCATACTTACAGTTATAAACACATTCATACATACACAATGTCATACTTACAGTTATAAACACATTCATACATACACAATGTCATACTTAAAGTTATAAACACATTCATACATACACAATGTCATACTTACAGTTATAAACATACTCATACATACAGTTATAAACACATTCATACATACAGTTATAATCACACTCATACAAACAGTTATAAACACATTCATACAAACAGTTATAAACACACTCATACATACAGTTATAAACACATTCATACATACACTTATAAACACATTCATACATACAGTTATAAAC
Source organism: Hymenopus coronatus (assembly GCA_030762935.1). Classification (NCBI taxonomy): domain Eukaryota; kingdom Metazoa; phylum Arthropoda; class Insecta; order Mantodea; family Hymenopodidae; genus Hymenopus; species Hymenopus coronatus. The sequence goes on along the minus strand of CM060898.1, from coordinate 152,411,488 downwards.
ACACTCATACAAACAGTTATAAACACACTCATACAAACAGTTATAAACACACTCATACATACAGTTATAAACACATTCATACATATAGTTATAAACACACTCATACATACAGTTATAAACACATTCATACATACAGTTATAGACACATTCATACATACAGTTATAAACACACTCTTACAAACAGTTTTAAACACATTCATACATACAGTTATAAACACATTCATACATATAGTTATAAACACATTCATACATACAGTTATAAACACATTCATACATACAGTTATAAACACATTCATACATACAGTTATAAACACATTCATACATACAGTTATAAACACATTCATACATACAGTTATAAACACATTCATACATATAGTTATAAACACACTCATACATATAGTTATAAACACACTCATACATATAGTTATAAAGACACTCATACATACAGTTATAAACACATTCATACATACAGTTATAAACACACTCATACAAACAGTTATAAACACATTCATACATATAGTTATAAACACACTCATACATACAGTTATAAACACATTCATACATACAGTTATAAACACATTCATACATACAGTTATAAACACACTCATACAAACAGTTATAAACACATTCATACATACAGTTATAAACACACTCATACAAACAGTTATAAACACATTCATACATACAGTTATAAACACACTCTTACAAACAGTTATAAACACATTCATACATACAGTTATAAACACATTCATACATACAGTTATAAACACATTCATACCTACACAATTTCATACATAGAGTTATAATCACATTCATACATACAGTTATAAACACATTCATACATACACAATTTCATACATAGAGTTATAAACACATTCATACATACACAATTTCATACATACAGTTATAAACACATTCATACATACAGTTATAAACACATTCATACATACAGTTATAAACACATTCATACATACACAATTTCATACATAGAGTTATAAAAACACTCATACAAACAGTTATAAACACATTCATACATACAGTTATAAACACATTCATACATACAGTTATAAACACACTCATACATACAGTTAAAAAACACATTCATACATACACAATTTCATACATAGAGTTATAAACACATTAATACATACAGTTATAAACACATTCATACATACACAATGTCCATACAGTTATAAACACATTCATACATACACAATGTCATACTTACAGTTATAAACACACTCATACATAAAGCTATAAATACATTCATACATACACCATGTCATACTTACAGTTATAAACACACTCATACATACAGTTATAAATACATTCATACATACACCATGTCATACTTACAGTTATAAACACATTCATACATACACAATGTCATACTTACAGTTATAAACACACTCATACATACAGTTATAAATACATTCATACATACACCATGTCATACTTACAGTTATAAACACATTCATAAATACACAATTTCATACTTACAGTTATAATCACATTCATACATACACAATTTCATACTTACAGTTATAAACACATTCATACATACACAATGTCATACTTACAGTTATAAACACACTCATACATACAGTTATAAATACATTCATACATACACAATGTCATACTTACAGTTATAAACACATTCATACATACACAATTTCATACTTACAGTTATCAACACATTCATACATACACAATTTCATACTTACAGTTATAAACAAATTCAGACATACGTACATACATACGTACTTACATACGTACATACATACGTACTTACATACGTACATGCATACGTACTTACATACGTACATACATACGTACATACATACGTACATACATATGTACGCACATACGTACTTACGTACATGTATAGGTACTTACATACGTACATACATACGTACATACATACGTACATACATACGTACTTACATAGTACATACATACGTACTTACATAGTACATACATACGTAAATACATACGTACTTACATAGTACATACATACGTACTTACATATGTACATACATACGTAAACACATACGTACTTACATAGTACATACATACGTTCTTACATTGTACATAAATACGTACTTACATATGTACATACATACGTAATACATTCGTGCTTACATACTTGCACACATACGTACACACATACGTAATACATACGTGCTTACATACGTACATACATACATCATACATACGTACATACATACTAACATACATTCATACAGACATACATGCATTCATACATATAAACTACCATTATTTAGGTACATTCCATACATGTATATATGCATACATAGGTGTATACTAACTTTTATATATCTTGATTTGAGATTGCGTAATCACATACCGGACAAGCAAAGGTGTTTGGTTTAATTTTTTTATTTTTCTGTTCACTATTACCAGGTTGCTGATTTGTTGACTGTAACATTAGTGCTATAGGAATATGTAAGTTAAAAATCTTGCCTCTGACACATATCTACACTCCTGAAAAACGATTAGTTTACGAGATCCTTGGGGACCATGTCACCAGCAGAAACTTTCCACAGTCTCACTCAATCCGTCTGGCTTTTGGTTGTGGGGTTACCTTCAAGAATGGGTTTTCCTGACATGCAACAACCCGACGGTTACTGAAATATGTTATCTCACAATAAATTGCTAATATTCCAAGTATATGGAGTCGCAGAAAGAATGCTGTACGTTTAACAAGAGAATGGTGGACATCTTTCCAAAGTTTAACAAAAAGAAATTATCTGCCTAGTAAGTGACCTTTTTTAATTGCTCCCTTTAACATCTGAGGTCATAGAGTGGGCTTTGCGTTAGAAACAACTCATCTGCAGGTTCTTTAATTTGTGTTTATTTTCCTTAAACACACGTAGATTCACTCTCACATACATTTACCAGACTCAGTGGAGATAGGGAATCGTTTTGGTTCAAGATAACTTCCCCGCTCCAGCCGGGAATCGAACCATGAGAATGTGACTTCTTTGTTTCTATAATAATAAATCATTGGCACGAGAGCTCACAAGGAACCTTGTCCTACCGCCAGGCCGCTGCGTCCCCCATCTCGGCCCATGACAGTCGTCAAGGATGGGGCGCAATATTAAGGGCTGAGAAGTGGTGAGCGCCCGGAATGAAAAATTCTCACTTGAGAAAAGTTTAAATATTTTAAAAAGAAACCATTAAGATATACAATTGTTTATAACGTCGGCGTTCTGGCAGAAACCACCAAGTCCAACATCTGTGTTTAGATAGAAGGCCATTTTAAAGTTTGTCTTAGTTCTAAACATTCGTTATGACTTGATACTAAACTTAAAACACATTTTTAAATGTACAAATTTTAGTTATAGTTAAATATGATTCTAATCTTTTTCCTGTAAAGGTCTGTAAAATTCCATAAATTTGCAAAATTTTGGACTAAGTGATTTCTGCCAAAAGAGCAAAAGATACTTTAAAGAAGATAAGTAGATCAATGGATTATGAAACAAAAGAGTTTATTGTTTTATGATAAATGTATTAGCTCCTGTCTACATAATGTTTTACAGTTTTTAGTTCCTTGTAACTTTACAAACACATGGTTCAGTACACCGGTAAACAAATGCCAAAATAAACAGTTTTGCATTAGTTTTCTGGCCACATTAAAAACCGGAGGTAACCCAAGATTAACTGCTAAAATTGAAAACCTCTAACACATAATACTTTATTATTTTTAAGAAATTAAAAAAAAGGGTTTAATCCTTTGTTTACTCCAATTTACTCCGAAACAAATTAATTACTGTTGGATTCTTCAATTTCATTATCACTTCAGATGATTGGTTCTGGACTTCTATTTGCCAATTTGTTTTTTAATGTGGCAAACAACGATGTCGTGAATGAAAACCCAATAGAATGACTCCTCTATCACATAATGACAATAAAAACTATTTAACGTCTCATACAGAAAAAACAGTACTATACTCCTTTATTACATAATGACATTAAAACCTTATATTTCAAGTCTGATACAGGAAAGACAGTATTATACTCCTGTATCACATAATGACAACAAAACCTTATATTTAAAGTCTGATACACGAAAGACAGTGTTATACTCCTGTATCACATAATGATAATAAAACCTTATATTTGAGGTCTGACACAGGAAAGACAGTACTATACTTCTGTATCACATAATGACAATAAAACCTTATATTTCAGGTCTGATACAGGAAAGACAGTATTATACTCCTGTATCACATACTGACAATATAACCTTATATTTGAGGTCTGATACAGAAAGAACGTATTATACTCCTGTATCACATAATGACAACAAAACCTGATATTTGAAGTGTAATACAGGAAAGGCAGTATTATACTCCTGAATCACATAATGACAATAAAACCTTATATTTCAAGTCTGATACAGGAAAGTCAGTATTATACTCCTTTAGGAGATCAGGCATTCCAATAGGACATCTTCGTCCACACACACATTTATTTGTGCATGGTTTCCAAAATGCTTATATGTGTATTTCAGAATTCCAAGGTATTTTTTTTTTCATATGAGATGCTTTTTATTTTCAACCGGTTTACCCTTTTCTGTTCAGAATGGTTCTGTGCATCAAACCTCACCTCTATCTCGTTATAAAGTGCACCATTCTTCATTTTCCTTGAGAAACGAGCAGATGGTAAGTTGTTTAGCCAGTCATGATTTGTGTGAATACAATTCTCAGGACACTGATCAAACTACCACATTCCATCATAGAATGTTCAATCACATTAATGTTAGTCGTCTGCAGCAACATTTTTGTTTCGGTTTTCCTCACTACAGAAAAGAGACACTATTAGTGGCAGAAAGAAGTAACGACAAGTTTCAACTGCATGTTAGGTGTAACAGTGTGTATTAATAGTGGAGTAATTTCACTATTTGGTATTGGCAGTAACACACTTTCGCTCGAAAGTTGCTGTGACAAGCGTTTCTTCTTTAGTTGGCTTCTTGTTCCCTTTACTTATTCTTTAGATACAGTTATTTCTTTTCTGCAGCTTGAGCAGCATCATATCTGATATAAAAGGAGCAATGGTCTCTTGTCTTCTTGCTTCCCATATTCTATTGAGGTCAAACAATACGTACACAAAACTACAACTGGAACTCGGACTCGAACCTTTGGCCTCTGCATGTACGTATTAGCTAACTTGTTATGTACTAGTCCATAAAGCCACGTTAAAATATTACCTTTTGATTGCCTCATGCAGTAGAGTGGTCAGCGAGCTGACATCACCCTGAGGTCCCGGGTTCGATTCCCGGCTGGAAAAGTTAGTTTTTCTCTAGTTAGAAATATTCCATTCCCTCCACAGAGTCTGTAAGTGTGGACATGAGAGTGTGAAAATAAGTTCATGACGATAAAAAAACTACAGCAATTTAAACATAGGTTCAAATCATAATTATAATAAAAAGACAGTGGTCAGAAGTATCCTCTGCTGGTCTCAAACAATCTGTTTTAGAAGTTCATAGACAAGTAGAGTCATCATCACTGTTATTGTGTTTTTAAAACAAATAAATATATTTAGTTATTTTGGGGATAAAAATAATAAAATAAGAGCATACCTAGGTGAACGTTATGACTGTCAGATTCAAATTTAAAATACGAAAACCTAAATATTGATAATATCAGACTTATACGAAAAATATGGCAGTCAGATTCTAATACTGTGGTCACTGTATTGATTATCTCATTATTCTTTAAAGTAAAATAGGTTCTTGTGTCACAGATACCTGAAGCACGCGTTGAGTTGCCTGGCAAATACTGAGAACAATAAGTTCCCCCAAATTCTGACGTCATTTAAGCAATTATTTTTCGACTGTATTGTTTACAACTTACCAATCTTCTGAGAGCCTCTTCTTCAATTCTTTACATTTTCCGGAACAGCATTTTGTTGCATATAAAGATTCACTTCCGTTCTGAGAAACAACACTTCCTAATCTGAAATAAAAACTTGCTTAGACTAAAGTTGCCGCAGTCTGACATTGGCAAAACAAGGACCGTAACATTATCACTTTTGTCAGCGCTCTCTGCTACACAAGCGATGTGTAATACAGACTACTAGTTGCCGCAGTCTGACATTGGTAAAACAAGGACCGTAACATCACTTTTGTCAGCGCTCTCTGCTACACAATGGGTGTGTAATATATTTTCGTGTTTACTCTTTTAATTCTATGTTGTGGTTGTTGTTTTAATATTGCTTGTAATGTGTATTACAAAAGCACGTACGGTCTGTGGACCCGTGCGACTGTTGAAATTCTATGTATGATATTGCTATATATAAATAAATACACTTATTCATTCATTCAATATAGACTACAAGTGGCCGCAGCATGACATTTGTAAAGCAAGGACCGTAACATTATCACTTTTGTTAGCGCTCTCTGCTACACAAGCGGTGTGTAATATAAACTACATGTTGCCGCAGTACGACATTGGTAAAACAAGGACCGTAACATTATCACTTTTATCAGCGCTCTCTGCTACACAAGCGGTGTGTAATATAGACTACGAGTTGCCGCAGTACGACATTGGTAAAAAAAGGACCCTAACATTATCACTTTTATCAGCGCTCTCTGCTACACAAACGGTGTGTAATATAAACTACAAGTTGCCACAGTCTGACATTAGCAAAACAAGGACCGTAACATTGCCACTTTTATCAGCGCTCTCTGCTACACAATGGGCGTGTAATATAAACTACAAGTTGCCGCAGTCTAACATTGGCAAGAGAAGGACCGTAACATTATCACTTTTATCAGCGCTCTCTGCTACACAATGGGTGTGTAATATAGACTACAAGTTGCCGCAGTCTGACATTGGCAAAACAAGGACCGTAAACTTATCACTTTTGTCAGCGCTCTCTGCTACACAATGGGTGTGTAATATTGACCACAAGTTGCCGCATTACGACATTGGCAAAACAAGGACCGTATCGTTATCACTTTTGTCAGCACTCTCTGCTACACAAGCGGTGTGTAATACAGACTACAAGTTGCTGCAGTATGACTTTGGCAAAACAAGGACCGTAACACTGTCACTTTTGTCAGCGCTCTCGACTACACAAGCGGTGTGTAACATAGACTACAAGTTGCCGCAGTCTGACATTGGCAAGAGAAGGACCGTAACATTATCACTTATGTCAGCGCTCTCTGCAACACAAGCGGTTGTTAACATAGACTACAAGTATCCGCAGTCTGACATTGGCAAGACAACGACCGTAATATTATCGCTTATGTCAGCGCTCTCCGCTACACAAGCGGTGTATAATATAGACTACAAGTTGCCGCTGTCTGACATTGGCAAGACAAGCCTCGGCACATTATCACTTATGGCAGCGCTCTCTGCTACACAAGCGATGTGTAATACAGACTACAATTTGCCGCAGTCTGACATTGGCAAGACAAGGATCGGCACATTATCACTTATGCCAGCGCTCTCTGCTACACAAGCGATGTGTAACATAGACTACAAGTTGCCGCAGTCTGACATTAGCAAGACAAGGAACGTAACATTATCACTTATGTCAGCGCTCTCTGCTACACAAGCGGTGTGTAATGCAGACTGAAAGTTGCCGCAGTACGACATTGGCAAGACAAGTACCATAACATTACCACTTTTATCAGCGCTCTCAGCTACACAATGGGTGTGTAATATAGACTACAAGTTGGCGCAGTACGACATTGGGTAAACAAGGACCGTAACATTATCACTTTTGTCAGCCCTCTCTGCTACATAAGCGGGGTGTAATACAAACCACAATTTGCCGCAGTATGACTTTGGCAGAACAAGGACCGTAACTCTGTCACTTTTGTCAGCGATCTGTGCTACACAAGCGATGTGTACTATAGACTACATGTTGCCGAAGTCTGACATTGGCAAAACAAGGACCGTAACATTAATACTTTGTCAGCGCTCTCTGCTACACAAGCGGTGTGTAACATAGACTAAAAATTGCCGCAGTTTGACATTGGCCAGACAAGGACCGTAACATTATCACTTATGTCAGCGCTCTCTACTACACAAGCGGTGTGTAACATAGACTACAAGTTGCCGCAGTCTGACATTAGCAAGACAAGGACCGTAACATTATCACTTATGTCAGCGCTCTCTGCTTCACAAGCGGTGTGTAATACAGACTACAAGTTGTCGAAGTCTGACTTTCACAAAACAAGGATCGTTACATTGTCACTTTTGTCAGCGCTCTCAGCTACAGAAACGGTGTGTAATATAGACTACAAGTTGCGGCAGTATGACTTTGGCAAAACAAGGACCGTAACAGTGTCACTTTTGTCAGCGCTCTCTACTACACAAGCGGTGTGTAATATAGACTACAAGTTGCCGCAGTCTGACATTTGCAAGAGAAGGACCGTAACACTGTCACTTTCGTCAGCGCTCTCTGCTACACAAGCGGTGTGTAATACAGACTCCAATTTGCTGCAGTATGACTTTGGCAAAACAAGGACCGTAACACTGTCACTTTTGACAGCGCTCTCGACTACATAAGCGGTGTGTAACATAGACTACAGGTTGCCGCAGTCTGACATTGGCAAGAAAAAGACCGTAACACTATCACTTTTGTCAGCGCTATCTGCTACACAAGCGCTGTGTAATGTAGACTACAAGTTGCCTCAGTCTGACATTTGCAAGACAAGGACCGTAACATTATCATTTATGTCAGCGCTATCTGCTACACAAGCGATGTGTAATACAGACTACAAGTTGCCGCAGTCTGACTTTGGCAAAACAAGGACCGTAACAATATCACTTTTGTCAGCGCTCTCTGCTACACAAGCGATGTGTAATACAGACTACTAGTTGCCGCAGTCTGACATTGGTAAAACAAGGACCGTAACATCACGTTTGCCAGTGCTCTCTGCTACACAATGGGTGTGTAATATAGACTACAAGTGGCCGCAGCATGACATTTGTAAAACAAGGACCGTAACATTATCACTTTTGTTAGCGCTCTCTGCTACACAATCGGTGTGTAATATAAACTACATGTTGCCCCAGTACGACATTGGTAAAACAAGGACCGTAACATTATCACTTTTATCAGCGCTCTCTGCTACACAAGCGGTGTGTAATATAGACTACAAGTTGCCGCAGTACGACATTGGTAAAACAAGGCCCTAACATTATCACTTTTGTCAGCGCTCTCTGCTACACAAACGGTGTGTAATATAAACTACAAGTTGCCACAGTCTGACATTGGCAAAACAAGGACCGTAACATTGCCACTTTTATCAGCGCTCTCTGCTACACAATGGGCGTGTAATATAAACTACAAGTTGCCGCAGTCTAACATTGGCAAGAGAGGGACCGTAACATTATCACTTTTGTCAGCTCTCTCTGCTACACAATGGGTGTGTAATATAGACTACAAGTTGCCGCAGTCTAACATTGGCAAAACAAGGACCGTAAACTTATCACTTTTGTCAGCGCTCTCTGCTACACAATGGGTGTGTAATATTGACCACAAGTTGCCGCATTACGACATTGGCAAAACAAGGACCGTATCGTTATCACTTTTGTCAGCACTCTCTGCTACACAAGCGGTGTGTAATACAGACTACAAGTTTCTGCAGTATGACTTTGGCAAAACAAGGACCGTAACACTGTCACTTTTGTCAGCGCTCCCGACTACACAAGCGGTGTGTAACATAGACTACAAGTTGCCGCAGTCTGACATTGGCAAGAGAAGGACCGTAACATTATCACTTATGGCAGCGCTCTCTGCAACACAAGCGGTTGTTAACATAGACTACAAGTATCCGCAGTCTGACATTGGCAAGACAACGACCGTAATATTATCGCTTATGTCAGCGCTCTCCGCTACACAAGCGGTGTATAATATAGACTACAAGTTGCCGCAGTCTGACATTGGCAAGACAAGCCTCGGCACATTATCACTTATGGCAGCGCTCTCTGCTACACAAGCGATGTGTAATACAGACTACAATTTGCCGCAGTCTGACATTGGCAAGACAAGGATCGGCACATTATCACTTATGCCAGCGCTCTCTGCTACACAAGCGATGTGTAACATAGACTACAAGTTGCCGCAGTCTGACATTAGCAAAACAAGGAACGTAACATTATCACTTATGTCAGCGCTCTCTGCTACACAAGCGGTGTGTAATGCAGACTGAAAGTTGCCGCAGTACGACATTGGCAAGACAAGTACCATAACATTACCACTTTTATCAGCGCTCTCAGCTACACAATGGGTGTGTAATATAGACTACAAGTTGGCGCAGTACGACATTGGGTAAACAAGGACAGTAACATTATCACTTTTGTCAGCCCTCTCTGCTACATAAGCGGGGTGTAATACAGACCACAATTTGCCGCAGTATGACTTTGGCAGAACAAGGACCGTAACTCTGTCACTTTTGTCAGCGATCTGTGCTACACAAGCGATGTGTAATATAGACTACATGTTGCCGCAGTCTGACATTGGCAAAACAAGGACCGTAACATTAATACTTTGTCAGCGCTCTCTGCTACACAAGCGGTGTGTAACATAGACTAAAAATTGCCGCAGTTTGACATTGGCCAGACAAGGACCGTAACATTATCACTTATGTCAGCGCTCTCTACTACACAAGCGGTGTGTAACATAGACTACAAGTTGCCGCAGTCTGACATTAGCAAGACAAGGACCGTAACATTATCACTTATGTCAGCGCTCTCTGCTTCACAAGCGGTGTGTAATACAGACTACAAGTTGTCGAAGTCTGACTTTCACAAAACAAGGATCGTTACATTGTCACTTTTGTCAGCTCTCTCAGCTACAGAAACGGTGTGTAATATAGACTACAAGTTGCGGCAGTATGACTTTGGCAAAACAAGGACCGTAACAGTGTCACTTTTGTCAGCGCTCTCTACTACACAAGCGGTGTGTAATATAGACTACAAGTTGCCGCAGTCTGACATTTGCAAGAGAAGGACCGTAACACTGTCACTTTCGTCAGCGCTCTCTGCTACACAAGCGGTGTGTAATACAGACTCCAATTTGCTGCAGTATGACTTTGGCAAAACAAGGACCGTAACACTGTCACTTTTGACAGCGCTCTCGACTACACAAGCGGTGTGTAACATAGACTACAGGTTGCCGCAGTCTAACATTGGCAAGAAAAAGACCGTAAGATTATCACTTTTGTCAGCGCTATCTGCTACACAAGCGCTGTGTAATGTAGACTACAAGTTGCCTCAGTCTGACATTTGCAAGACAAGGACCGTAACATTATAATTTATGTCAGCGCTATCTGCTACACAAGCGATGTGTAATACAGACTACAAGTTGCCGCAGTCTGACTTTGGCAAAACAAGGACCGTAACAATATCACTTTTGTCAGCGCTCTCTGCTACACAAGCGATGTGTAATACAGACTACTAGTTGCCGCAGTCTGACATTGGTAAAACAAGGACCGTAACATCACGTTTGCCAGCGCTCTCTGCTACACAATGGGTGTGTAATATAGACTACAAGTGGCCGCAGCATGACATTTGTAAAACAAGGACCGTAACATTATCACTTTTGTTAGCGCTCTCTGCTACACAAGCGGTGTGTAATATAAACAACATGTTGCCCCAGTACGACATTGGTAAAACAAGGATCGTAACATTATCACTTTTATCAGCGCTCTCTGCTACACAAGCGGTGTGTAATATAGACTACAAGTTGCCGCAGTACGACATTGGTAAAACAAGGACCCTAACATTATCACTTTTGTCAGCGCTCTCTGCTACACAAACGGTGTGTAATATAAACTACAAGTTGCCACAGTCTGACATTGGCAAAACAAGGACCGTAACAGTGCCACTTTTATCAGCGCTCTCTGCTACACAATGCGCGTGTAATATAAACTACAAGTTGCCGCAGTCTAACATTGGCAAGAGAAGGACCGTAACATTATCACTTTTGTTAGCGCTCTCTGCTACACAATGGGTGTGTAATATAGAGTACAAGTTGGCGCAGTACGACATTGGGTAAACAAGGACCGTAACATTATCACTTTTGTCAGCGCTCTCTGCTACACAAGCGGTGTGTAATGTAGACAAGAAGTTGCCGCGGTCTTACAATGGCAAGAGAAGGACCGTAACACTGTCACTTTTGCCAGCCCTCTCTGCTACATAAGCGGGGTGTAATACAGACCACAAGTTGCCGCAGTATGACTTTGGCGGAATAAGGACCGCAACTCTGTCACTTTTGTCAGCGATCTGTGCTACACAAGCGATTTGTACTATAGACTACATGTTGCCGCAGTCTGACATTGGCAAAACAAGGACCGTAACATTAATACTTTGTCAGCGCTCTCTGCTACACAAGCGGTGTGTAACATAGACTAAAAATTGCCGCAGTTTGACATTGGCAAGACAAGTACCGTAACATTATCACTTATGTCAGCGCTCTCTGCTTCAAAAGCGGTGTGTAATATAGACTCCAAGTTGTCGAAGTCTGACTTTCACAAAACAAGGATCGTTACATTGTCACTTTTGTCAGCGCTCTCTGCTACACAATGGGTGTGTAATATAGACTACAAGTTGCCGCAGTCTGACATTGGCAAAACAAGGACCGTAAACTTATCACTTTTGTCAGCGCTCTCTGCTACACAATGGGTGTGTAATATTGACTACAAGTTGCCGCATTACGACATTGGCAAACCAAAGACCGTATCGTTATCACTTTTGTCAGCGCTCTCTGCTACACAAGCGGTGTGTAATATAGACTACAAGTTGCCGCAGTATGACTTTGGCAAAACAAGGACCGGAAAACTGTTACTTTTGTCAGCGCTCTCTGCTACACAAGCGATGTGTACTATAGACTACAAGTTGCCGCTGTCTGACATTTGCAAGACAAGGACCGTAAAATTATCACTTATGTCAGCGCTTTCTGCTATACAAGCGGTGTGTAACATAGACTACAAGTTGCCGCAGTCTGACATTGGCAAGACAAGGACCGTAACATTATCACTTATGTCAGCGCTCTCTGCTACACAAGCGATGTGTAATACAGACTACAAGTGGCCGCAGTATGAATTTGGCAAAACAAGGACCGTAACACTGTCACTTTTGTCAGCGGTCTCTGCTACACAAGCGATGTGTATCATAGACTACAAGTTGCCGCAGTCTGACATTGGCAAGACAAGGACAGTAACATTATCACTAATGTCAGCGCTCTCTGCTACACAAGCGATGTGTAACATAGACTACAAGTTGCCGCAGTCTGACATTAGCAAGACAAGGAACGTAACATTATCACTTATGTCAGCGCTCTCTGCTACACAAGCGGTGTGTAATGCAGACTGAAAGTTGCCGCAGTACGACATTGGCAAGACAAGTACCGTAACATTACCACTTTTATCAGCGCTCTCAGCTACACAATGGGTGTGTAATATAGACTACAAGTTGGCGCAGTACGTCATTGGGTAAACAAGGACCGTAACATTATCACTTTTGTCAGCCCTCTCTGCTACATAAGCGGGGTGTAATACAGACCACAATTTGCCGCAGTATGACTTTGGCAGAACAAGGACCGTAACTCTGTCACTTTTGTCAGCGATCTGTGCTACACAAGCGATGTGTACTATAGACTACATGTTGCCGCAGTCTGACATTGGCAAAACAAGGACCGTAACATTAATACTTTGTCAGCGCTCTCTGCTACACAAGCGGTGTGTAACATAGACTAAAAATTGCCGCAGTTTGACATTGGCCAGACAAGGACCGTAACATTATCACTTATGTCAGCGCTCTCTACTACACAAGCGGTGTGTAACATAGACTACAAGTTGCCGCAGTCTGACATTAGCAAGACAAGGACCGTAACATTATCACTTATGTCAGCGCTCTCTGCTTCACAAGCGGTGTGTAATACAGACTACAAGTTGTCGAAGTCTGACTTTCACAAAACAAGGATCGTTACATGGTCACTTTTGTCAGCGCTCTCAGCTACAGAAACGGTGTGTAATATAGACTACAAGTTGCGGCAGTATGACTTTGGCAAAACAAGGACCGTAACAGTGTCACTTTTGTCAGCGCTCTCTACTACACAAGCGGTGTGTAATATAGACTACAAGTTGCCGCAGTCTGACATTTGCAAGAGAAGGACCGTAACACTGTCACTTTCGTCAGCGCTCTCTGCTACACAAGCGGTGTGTAATACAGACTCCAATTTGCTGCAGTATGACTTTGGCAAAACAAGGACCGTAACACTGTCACTTTTGACAGCGCTCTCGACTACACAAGCGGTGTGTAACATGGACTACAGGTTGCCGCAGTCTGACATTGGCAAGAAAAAGACCGTAACATTATCACTTTTGTCAGCGCTATCTGCTACACAAGCGCTGTGTAATGTAGACTACAAGTTGCCTCAGTCTGACATTTGCAAGACAAGGACCGTAACATTATCATTTATGTCAGCGCTATCTGCTACAAAAGCGATGTGTAATACAGACTACAAGTTGCCGCAGTCTGACATTGGCAAAACAAGGACCGTAACAATATCACTTTTGTCAGCGCTCTCTGCTTCACAAGCGATGTGTAATACAGACTACTAGTTGCCGCAGTCTGACATTGGTAAAACAAGGACCGTAACATCACGTTTGCCAGCGCTCTCTGCTGCACAATGGGTGTGTAATATAGACTACAAGTGGCCACAGCATCACATTTGTAAAACAAGGACCGTAACATTATCACTTTTGTTAGCGCTCTCTGCTACACAAGCGGTGTGTAATATAAACTACATGTTGCCACAGTCTGACATTGGCAAAACAAGGACCGTAACAGTGCCACTTTTATCAGCGCTCTCTGCTACACAATGGGCGTGTAATATAAACTACAAGTTGCCGCAGTCTAACATTGGCAAGAGAAGGACCGTAACATTATCACTTTTGTTAGCGCTCTCTGCTACACAATGGGTGTGTAATATAGAGTACAAGTTGGCGCAATACGACATTGGGTAAACAAGGACCGTAACATTATCACTTTTGTCAGCGCTCTCTGCTACACAAGCGGTGTGTAATGTAGACAAGAAGTTGCCGCAGTCTTACATTGGCAAGAGAAGGACCGTAACACTGTCACTTTTGCCAGCCCTCTCTGCTACATAAGCGGGGTGTAATACAGACCACAAGTTGCCGCAGTATGACTTTGGCAGAACAAGGACCGCAACTCTGTCACTTTTGTCAGCGATCTGTGCTACACAAGCGATGTGTACTATAGACTACATGTTGCCGCAGTCTGACATTGGCAAAACAAGGACCGTAACATTAATTCTTTGTCAGCGCTCTCTGCTACACAAGCGGTGTGTAACATAGACTAAAAATTGCCGCAGTTTGACATTGGCAAGACAAGTACCGTAACATTATCACTTATGTCAGCGCTCTCTGCTTCACAAGCGGTGTGTAATACAGACTCCAAGTTGTCGAAGTCTGACTTTCACAAAACAAGGATCGTTACATTGTCACTTTTGTCAGCACTCTCTGCTACACAATGGGTGTGTAATATAGACTACAAGTTACCGCAGTCTGACATTGGCAAAACAAGGACCGTAAACTTATCACTTTTGTCAGCGCTCTCTGCTACACAATGGGTGTGTAATATTGACTAAAAGTTGCCGCATTACGACATTGGCAAAACAAGGACCGTATCGTTATCACTTTTGTCAGCGCTCTCTGCTACACAAGCGGTGTGTAATATAGACTACAAGTTGCCGCTGTATGACTTTGGCAAAACAAGGACCGGAAAACTGTCACTTTTGTCAGCGCTCTCTGCTACACAAGCGATGTGTACTATAGACTACAAGTTGCCGCTGTCTGACATTTGCAAGACAAGGACCGTAAAATTATCACTTATGTCAGCGCTTTCTGCTATACAAGCGGTGTGTAACATAGACTACAATTGCCGCAGTCTGACATTGGCAAGACAAGGACCGTAACATTATCACTTATGTCTGCGCTCTCTGCTACACAAGCGATGTGTAATACACAATACAAGTGGCCGCAGTATGAATTTGGCAAAACAAGGACCGTAACACTGTCACTTTTGTCAGCGCTCTCTGCTACACAAGCGATGTGTATCATAGACTACAAGTTGCCGCAGTCTGACATTGGCACGACAAGGACAGTAACATTATCACTAATGTCAGCACTCTCTGCTTCACAAGCGATGTGTAATACAGAATACAAGTTGCCGCAGTCGGACTTTGGCAAAACAAGGACCGTAACATTGTCACTTTTGTCAGCGCTCTCTGCTACACAAGCGGCGTGTAACATAGACTACAAGTTGCCGCAGTCTGACATTGGCAACACAAGGACCGTAACATTATCACTTATGTCAGCGCTCTCTGCTACACAAGCGGTGTGTAATACAGACTACATGTTGCCGCAGTACGACATTGGCAAAGCAAGGACCGTAAGATTATCACTTTTGTCAGCGCTCTCTGATACACAAGCGGTGTGTAATACAGACTACAAGTTGCCGCAGTATGACTTTGGCAAAACAAGTACCGTAACTTGTCACTTTTGTAAGCGCTCTCTGCTACACAAGCGATGTGTACTATAGACTATAAGTTGCCGCAGTCTGACATTAGAAAGACAAGGACCGTAATATTTTCACTTATGTCAGCGCTCTCTGCTACACAAGCGATGTGTAATACAGACTACAAGTTGCCGAAATCTGACATTGGCAAGACAAGGACCGCAACATTATCATTTATGTTAGCGCTCTCTGCTACACAAGCGATGTGTAATACAGACTACAATTTGCCGCAGTATGACTTTAACAAAACAAGGATCGTAACGCTGTCACTTTTGTCAGAGTTCTCTGCTACACAAGCGGTGTGTAACATAGACTACAAGTTGCCGCAGTCTGACATTGGCAAGACAAGGACCGTAACATTATCATTTATGTCAGCGCTCGCTTCTACACAAGCGATGTGCAATACAGACTACAAGCTGCCGCAGTCTGACTTTGGCAAAAAGGGGACCGTAACACTGTCACTTTTGTCAGCGCTCTCTGCTACACAAGTGGCGTGTAACACAGACTACAAGTTGCCGCAGTCTGACATTGGCAAGAAAAGGACCGTAACATTATCACTTATGTCAGCGCTCTCTGCTACACAAGCGGTGTGTAATACAGACTACAAGTTGCCGCAGTACGACATTGGCAAAACAAGGACCGTGACATTATCACTTTTGTCAGCGCTCTCTGCTACACAATGGGAGTGTAATATAGGCCACAAGTTGCCAAGTACGACATTGGCAAAACAAGGACCGTAACATTATCACTTTTGTCAGCGCTCTCTGCTCCACAAGCGGTGTATAATATAGACTACAAATTGCCGTAGTCTGACATTGGCAAGTGAAGGAACGTAACTCTGTCACTTTTGTCAGCGCTCTCTTCTACACAAGCGATGTGTAATACAGACTACAAGTTGCCGAAGTCTGACATTGGCAAGACAAGGACCGTAACATTATAACTTATGTTAGCGCTATCTGCTACACAAGCGGTGTGTTATATAGACTACAAATTGCCGCAGTCTCTCTTTGACAAAACAAGGACCGTAACATTGTCACTTTTGTCAGCGCTCTCTGCTACACCAGCGGTGTGTAATATGGACTACGGGTTGCCACAGTATGACTTTGGCAAAACAAGGACCGTAACATTGTCACTTTTGTCAGCGCTCTCTGCTACACAAGCCGTGTGTAATATAGACTACAATTCCCCGCAGTCTGACATTTGCAAGACAAGGCCCGTAACACTGTCACGTTCGTCAGCGCTCTCTGCTACACAAGCGCTGTGTAATACAGACTACAAGTTGCTGCAGTATGACTTTGGCAAAACAAGGTCCGTAACACTGTCACTTTTGTCAGCGCTCTCGCCAACACAAGCGGTGTGTAACATAGACTACAAGTATCCGCAGTCTGACATTGGCAAGACAAGGACCGTAATATTATCACTTATGTCAGCGCTCTCCGCTACACAAACGGTGTATAATATAGACTACAAGTTGCCGCAGTCTGACATTGGCAAGACAAGGCTCGGCACATTATCACTTATGGCAGCGCTCTCTGCTACACAAGCGATGTGTAATACAGACTACAATTTGCCGCAGTCTGACATTGGCAAAACAAGGATCGGCACATTATCTCTTATTCCAGCGCTCTCTGCTACACAAGCGGTGTGTAACATAGAGTACAAGTTGCCGCAGTCTGACATTGGCAAGACAAGGACCGTAACATTATCACTTATGTCAGCGCTCTCCGCTACACAAGCGGTGTATAATATAGACTACAAGTTGCCGCAGTCTGACTTTGGCTAAACAAGGACCGTAACACTGTCACTATTTTCAGCGCTCTCTGCTACACAAGCGGCGTCTAACATAGACTACAAGTTGCCGCAGTCTGACATTGGCAAGACAAAGACCATAACATTATCACGTATATCAGCGCTCTCTGCTACACAAGCGATGTGTAATACAGACTACAGGTTGCCGCAGTCTGAAATGGCAAAACAAGGATCGTAACATTATCATTTATGTCAGCGCTCTCTGCTACACAAGCGATGTGTAATACAGACAACAAGTTGCCGCAGTCTGACTTTGGCAAAACAAGGATCGTAACATTATCGCTTTTGTCAGCGCTCTCTGCTACACAAGCGATGTGTAATACAGACTATTAGTTGCCGCAGTCTGACATTGGTAAAACAAGGACCGTAACATCACTTTTGTCAGCGCTCTCTGCTACACAATGGGTGTGTAATATAGACTACAAGTGGCCGCAGCATGACATTTGTAAAACAAGGACCGTAACATTATCACTTTTGTTAGCGCTCTCTGCTACACAAGCGGTGTGTAATATAAACTACATGTTGCCCCAGTACGACATTGGTAAAACAAGGACCGTAACATTATCACTTTTATCAGCGCTCTCTGCTACACAAACGGTGTGTAATATAGACTACAAGTTGCCGCAGTACGACATTGGTAAATCAAGGACCCTAACATTATCACTTTTGTCAGCGCTCTCTGCTACACAAACGGTGTGTAATATAAACTACAAGTTGCCACAGTCTGACATTGGCAAAACAAGGACCGTAACAATGCCACTTTTATCAGCGCTCTCTGCTACACAATGGGCGTGTAATATAAACTACAAGTTGCCGCAGTCTAACATTGGCAAGAGAAGGACCCTAACATTATCACTTTTGTTAGCGCTCTCTGCTACACAATGGGTCTGTAATATAGAGTACAATTTGGCGAAGTACGACATTGGGTAAACAAGGACCGTAACATTATCACTTTTGTCAGCGCTCTCTGCTACAAAAGCGGTGTGTAATGTAGACAAAAAGTTGCCGCAGTCTTACATTGGCAAGAGAAGGACCGTAACACTGTCACTTTTGTCAGCCCTCTCTGTTACATAAGCGGGGTGTAATACAGACCACAAATAGCCGCAGTATGACTTTGGCAGAACAAGGACCGTAACTCTGTCACTTTTGTCAGCGATCTGTGCTACACAAGCGATGTGTACTATAGACTACATGTTGCCGCAGTTTGACATTGGCAAAACAAGGATCGTAACATTAATACTTTGTCAGCGCTCTCTGCTACACAAGCGGTGTGTAACATAGACTAAAAATTGCCGCAGTTTGACATTGGCAAGACAAGGACCGTAACATTATCACTTATGTCAGCGCTCTCTGCTACACAAGCGGTGTGTAACATAGACTACAATTTGCCGCAGTCTGACATTAGCAAGACAAGGACCGTAACATTATCACTTATGTCAGCGCTCTCTGCTTCACAAGCGGTGTGTAATACAGACAACAAGTTGTGGCAGTCTGTACTTTCACAAAACAAGGACCGTTACATTGTCACTTTTGTCAGCGCTCTCAGCTACAGAAACGGTGTGTAATATAGACTACAAGTTGCGGCCATATGACTTTGGTAAAATAAGGACCGTAACACTGTCACTTTTGTCAGCGCTCTCTACTACACAAGCGGTGTGTAATATAGACTACAAGTTGCCGCAGTCTGACATTTGCAAGAGAAGGACCGTAACACTGTCACTTTCATCAGCGCTCTCTGCCACACAAGCGGCGTGTAATACAGACTACAATTTGCTGCAGAATGACTTTGGCAAAACAAGGACCGTAACACTGGCACTTTTGACAGCGCTCTCGACTACACAAGCGGTGTGTAACATAGCCTACAGGTTGCCGCAGTCTGACATTGGCAAGAAAAAGACCGTAACATTATCACTTTTGTCAGCGCTATCTGCTACACAAGCGGTGTGTAATGTAGACTACAAGTTGCCTCAGTCTGACATTGGCAAGACAAGGACCGTAACATTATCACTTATGTCAGCGCTATCTGCTACACAAGCGATGTGTAATACACACTACAAGTTGCCGCAGTCTGACTTTGGCAAAACAAGGACCGTAACATTGTTACTTATGTCAGCGCTCTCTGCTACACAAGCGGTGTGTAATTCAGACTACATGGTGCCGCAGTACGACATTGGCAAAACAAGGACCGCAGCATTATCACTTTTGTCAGCCCTCTCTGCTACACAATGGGTGTGTAATATTGACTACAAGTTGCCGCAGTCTGACTTTGGCAATTCAAGGACCGTAACATTATCACTTATGTCAGCGCTCTCTGCTACACAAGCGGTGTGTAATGTAGACTACAAGTTGCCGCAGTCTGACATTGGCAAGAGAAGGACCGTAACACTGTCACTTTTGTCAGCGCTCTCTGCTACACAAGCGGCGTGTAACATAGACTACAAGTTGCCGCAGTCTGACATTGGCAAGACAAGGACCGTAACATTATCACTTATGTCAGCGCACTCTGCTACACAAGCGATGTGTAATACAGACTACAATTTGCCGTAGTCTGACATTGGCAAAACAAGGACCGACATAAGTGGTGTGTAACATACAGTAGAAGTTGCTGTAGTTTGACATTGGCAAGACAAGGACCGTAACATTATCACTTTTGTCAGCGTTCTCTGCTACACCAGCTGTGTGTAATACAGACTACAAGTGGCCGCAGTCTGACTTTGACAAAACAAGGACCGTAACATTATCACTTTGTCAGTGCTCTATGCTACACAAGCGGTGTGTAACATTGACTACAAGTTGCCGCAGTCTGACATTGGCAAAACAAGGCCCGTAACATTATCACTTTTGTCAGCGTTCTCTGCTACACCAGCTGTGTGTAATACAGACTACAAGTGGCCGCAGTCTGACTTTGACAAAACAAGGACCGTAACATTATCACTTTGTCAGTGCTCTATGCTACACAAGCGGTGTGTAACATTGACTACAAGTTGCCTCAGTCTGACATTGGCAATACAAGGACCGTAATATTATCACTTATGTTAGCGCCCTCTACTAAACAAGCGGTGTGTAATAAAGACTACAAGTAGCCGCACTCTGACTTTGACAAAACAAGGACCGTAGCATTATCACTTTTGTCAGCGCTCTCTGCTACACAATGGGTGTGTAATATTGTTTACAAGTTGTCGCAGTATGACATTGACAAAACAAGGACCGTAACATTATCACTTATGTCAGTGCTCTCTGCTACACAAGCGGTGTTTAACATAAACTACAAGATGCCGCAGTCTGAGATTGGCAAGACAAGGACCGTAACATTATCATTTATGTCAGCGCTCTGTGCTACAAAGGCAATGTGTAATACAGACTACAAGTTGCCGCAGTCTTACTTTGGCAAAACAAGGACCGTAACACTGTTACTTTTGTCAGCGCTCTCTGCTACACAAGCGGTGTGTAATACAGACTACAAGTTGTCGCAGTCTGATTTTGACAAAACAAGGACCGTAACATTTTCGGTTTTGCCAGCGCTCTCTGCTACACAAGCGGTGTGTAATATAGACTACAAGTTGCCGCAGTCTGACATTTGCAACAGTAGGACCGTACCATTATCACTTTCGTCAGCGCTCTCTGCTACACAAGCGGTGTGTAATACAGACTACAATTTGCTGCAGTATGACTTTGGCAAAACAAGGACCGTAACACTTGTTTTTTTTGTCAGCGCTTTCGACTACACAAGCGGTGTGTATCATAGACTACAGGTTGCCGCAGACTGACATTGGCAAGACAAGGACCGTAACATTATCACTTATGTCAGCGCTCTCTGCTACACAAGCTGTGTGTAACATAGAATACAAGTTGCCTCAGTCTGACATTGGCAAGAGAAGGACCGTAACATTATCCCTTATGTCAGCGCTCTCTGCTACACAAGCGGTGTGTAACCTAGACTACAAGTTGCCGCAGTCTGGCATTGGCAAGACAAGGACCGTAACATTATCACTTTGGCAGCGCTCTCTGCTACACAAGCGGTGTGTAATATAGACTACAAGTTGCCGTAGTCTGACATTGGAAAAACAAGGACCGACACAAGTGGTGTGTAACATACAGTAGAAGTTGCTGCAGTCTGATATTGGCAACACAAGGACTGTGACATTATCACTTTGTTAGCGCTCTCTGCTACACTATGGGTGTGTAATATAGACTATAACTCTCCGCAGTATGACATAGGCAAAACAAGGACCGTAACATTGTCACTTTTGTCAGCGCTCTCTGTTACACAAACGGTGTGTAATATAAACTACAAGTTGCTGCAGTGTGACATTGGCAAAACAAGGACCGTAACATTGTCACTTTTGTAAGCGCTCTCTGCTACACAATGGGTGTGTAATATAAACTACAAGTTCCCGCATTCTGACTTTGGCAAAATAAGGACCGTAACATTGTCACTTTTGTCAGCGCTCTCTGCTACACACTGGGTGTGTAATATAAACTACAAGTTCCAGCAGTCTGACATTGGCAAACAAGGACCGTAACATTGTCACTTTTGTCAGCGCTCTCTGCTACACAAGCGGCGTGTAACATAGACTACAATTTGTTGCAGTATGACATTGGCAAGACAAGGACCGTAACATTATCACATTGTCAGCACTCTCTGCTACACAATGGGAGTGTAACGTAGACTACAATTTACTGCAGTTTGACATTGGCAAAACATGGACAGTAGCATTGACACTTTTGCCAGCGCTCTCTGCTACACAAACGGTGTGTAATATAAACTACAAGTTTCCGCAGTCTGACATTGGCAAAACAAGGACCGTAACATTGTCACTTTTGTCAGCGCTCAGTAGTTAATATCCCAGATTAAGCAATGGATTAACGTTAATCCTGCCGCTAGGGGCGCTAGTGGCGCTGTTAATCCGCGGATTAAGGCGGATTAAGAGCGCTGTTGTGAGATTTGAAAACTAGCACCAAGAGCGGAAGGATTATCGATAAATCCACTGCTTAATCTGGGATTATTTTTATTTTCCGAGATTAAGCAATGGATTAACGTTAATCCTGCCGCTAGGGGCGCTAGTGGCGCTGTTAATCCGCGGATTAAGGCGGATTAAGAGCGCTGTTGTGAGATTTGAAAACTAGCACCAAGAGCGGAAGGATTATCGATAAATCCACTGCTTAATCTGGGATTATTTTTTATTTATTTTTTCTTTTTTTGATACAGTATGATACATAATATTTATTGAAGAAATTGTATTATACAATGTGAGCAGAATTGAGGCATTATTACGTCCTATTTATTTTAACACTATATGATGATACACACACTATTACACTACTTAGCAATTTACAAAATACATGATGATAGAATTACACGATACACACTATTTTAATACTAATGCACTGTTCACACAAAATAGATTTAAAGTTTGTGGTGATGGAGCACATTTTTTTTTTAATACTACTGTACTGTTCAATTGTTTTTTTCGGATTTCACTTTTTCACACAAAATAATTTTAAAGTTTGTGGTGATGGAGAGATGGTCGGTGTCTTCGGAATCACTGCTGTCGCTGTCGATCCTGAAAATGGTGCGATCTTGCATAGGTTTGGTGATGCAGGTGAGAAGAAGATGATGAAAGTTGTTGTGTGTTTCTATGGTTGGTATGGCCACCACGAACTCGTTGGAGAAGCTGGTGGAGAAGCACCCATCCGATGTGGCGTTGATGTCGAGGTTGGGAATCTTGTTGTGGCACAGGTATATGGATAGCTGAGCATTTGATCCGTGAGGATTAGCCTTGGAAGGGAGGCACTTGACATGGATGGCTTGGGAATTTTCGGTGATGAGTTTGACGATGATTTGTTTTTGATTGCCGAAGAAGGTGGTTTCAGTGGAGAGTAGGGCAACTTGGGAATATTGTCCATTAGCGGCGAGCTGGGGTAGAAATAGGAGTTTTAGGAGTAGGTTATTTCCTACGTGCACGGGATCGATTTCGCAGGGGTTCATTGTGGATCGAACTTCACTAGATATTTTTTGAATCCGTTTGAGAGTTTTTCTTCGCCTTGGTAGGTGAGGGTAAACTTGGTGTTAGAGAGGTTTTGGATGAGTTCAGGAGTAGCCTTACCAAATCTTGCAGGTAGGAAGACTTCGGTTTCTTCGTCGATTTTTACGACGGTCCTGGGTCCGTATTTTGTGCCGAGGGATCTGACGGCTTGCACTGAGTATGGCACGTTTTGCTGTAGCTGAGAAACGCTGAGAATGTCTGTGTTGTTGGACAGGTCTTCGAGTAGACGGAGGGGGTCTTGGCCCATGGTTCACTTGTTGCACCAGTGACAGTTTTTTATAAACGGCGGTGGTCCGTCGAACTGTGTTCTTTGTGACGGGAGGTTATAGTGGTTTTTGCACCGTTGGTATGGGGCACAAGTGTGTTGGATGTGAGTAGGAATGTATTTCCACACGACGTCCACGTCTTCAGGTGGGTAGCGGTTGAAGATGGCGCTACAGTTTTCTAGAAGAACTTGTCGTTCCTGAGGAAGAAGTGCCTCGATGCGCCTCTGGTTGTCCAGGTACTTGACGAGCACGGCGAAGCAGCCACAGGTCATGAGCAGCGCCTGTTGTTGAAGTATCTGTCGCGAAAGTTGTCGATTTGGTCTCGGAGCTTGGCGAGTTGCTGGAAGAACACCGCTTCACACCTGGAGCACAGGTTTGTATTGCTTGGACTGGAGATTTGACAGCAACAATGTTTGCAGCGGAGTGGCTTTGCGACTGGCATTCCCGAACGCTGGAACCACACTGTGTAAGGCGGAAGCATTGGAGTGGGAATTTATAGGAATTTGAGAAACCGCAGTTCCGGGAAGTGCTAATTGGATGTTATCACATCCGCACCGTGTAAGGCGGAAACGCTGGTGTGGGAACTGATTGGGATATGAAATATCACAGGAAACCAGTGACCGTTGGGACCGTTGGTGGGAAAGTCCGTTGGGGATTCAAATTTTTTCAAATCCTTTGTGACGCCTCCTGTTTCCTGAGAAGACGGTTTTGATGGACGCTGAATATCCAATCACCGTGGATGTGATCGGGTGAGATGAAGAAACCGGTGTGATCCAAATACACCGCTAAGCATGTACCGTAGCATATGCGATCTTGGTCGATCCAGTGCTGCATTTTAGCTGTGGAGATGTATTGTTGTTCGTAGAAAATGATGTATAAACCTCTTGTAGGCACAAATTGGAATCGTTGGTCCTGCCGTTCCTCGTCTGGCCACTCGTCTGATGTGAACTGGATGTCGGTGAAATTGGTGTTGGAGAGGACGTAATGGATTTTATTTTCGCAGCTGTGAACTTTGACGGTGATGGATTTTCCGTCGTAGGTATGATCGATGAAACGCAGTGCATAAGGGACATTCTTCTTGGGATGATTTTCCACTTCGTAGTTTTTAAACACTTTAGATGCTTCGCAGTACACAGAGACATAATTTCTGTAACCCATGCTGAACGAGCAGCGGCACCAACTGGAACTGGGTACGGTAAGAGTAGAGCAGAGGACATGTTGGAGCATGCGCACTAAGGCGTGTTTTGCGAAATGGATAGAGCAAAATGGGGTTTGAGAAAGAGATCGGCTTCTAGGAATGTTCTGAAATTGGCGCACCGGATGTACTTGGTAAATTGGTTGAAATTCATGTTTTCGAAAGGGGTGCCGGCGGCGTGGCAGTGAAGCATGTACTTGTAGTATGCCATAATTTGGTTTTGCACGTCCATTTCTTCTTTCTTCTTGTGATACATGATGTCGGTGATGATGCGCTGCAGGCTGTGCAAGGTGTTCCACTCTTCGCGGTTGAGCGTGACTGAGGTACCGTGAGGATCTCTGAAGACAATTTTTAGTTTCCCGAACACGTTCTTAAAGAGGACGGTGACGGTTTCGCTGAATCCATATTCCTGTAAGCGACCCTCCGGATGATCCAGGCGTCGGTGAATGATGGGTATGGCGTCGACGAGTTGATTCCACTCTGTGGAACCCAGGACCACAGCGCTTCGCTGGCCGCATTTGGCAATGGCTACCACCAGCTGGTGCGGGGACAGGGGCGAAAACCCGACACACACAAATTTGGTGTGTTTGGTGTTGAGGAAATAAATGTCTGATAGAGGGCCTACAAAGGTGCTAGGATGGGTAGGAGGGATGCAGGGTTGCAGATCGACATCGTTGAGGCAAATCTTTCTTTTTGCTCGGACGATTTTCGGTGCCTTCGGTGTCCCACTGAAACAATAGAGAGAGAATAGCATGTGAGTGCTATACACCAACAGCCACGTGGCAAAGACAAGTGTGAAAAAAAAGAGGTATGCACAAACCTGTGTGGCGTGATGGCCTCGGCGCTCTGCATGGCTCTGGAAGACGAGCGATGGTGGGGCGGACCTTTTATAACAGCAGGAGCGTGTTCTGAAAGCACATGCGCGAGACAATGTTAAAAAAAAAAAGAAAAAAGCAATATGAGACGGATAGTGACGATGAGGTACATCCATGAACTTACCTGTAACGGTTGGCAGGTTTTCTGAGCGTTAGAGCACTTTGTGCGACATACGTCTTTGTAGGTTTTGCGAATGACGTCATCGTTATGAGCGTAATTGCTGACGTGAAATTTGGAAAAGAACGTATGCTTAGGGAGAGCGGAACAGCGGTGAGCGAGGTAATCGATGACGTAATGACCGCAAGTGGTGCTGTCAAAACCTTGCAGTCTTCTGGCGTTGGTTGACCAGCGCGTTCCGCAGATTGAATTTAAGAACCGAAGAAAATAGGGGGAAAGGGGCCCTATGCCGTAACTGTCAAAATATTCCCCCTGTGCTTGTTTATCCACAACGATGCAAACCCAGTGTTGACCAGATTTGGTGCTGGGATCGGTGTTAGCCACAAGGGCCACGGGAAGCGTTTGAGGACGGTGAAGTGCGGGTAGGCTATCGCAGGGGTAGACGCCTAAAAAGTGGGGGCGCGTAGAGGGGCAGGTGGATAGAAACTGTTGAATTTGGAAGGTGTTCATGATACCAAAATGGATCTGTTAGCGTCAATTTCGACGGTGCGATGTATTTCCGCCATCACCAGCAGAATGACGGGTTCTGTCAATTTGTCGGCAAAACCGATGTTTATAGACACGCTACCGTGGCGCTGGCCGGAGATGTGAGACTCGTTGGCGCTCATGTCTGCAGTGAGATCGAAAGCCATGACGGTATACCCTTGCGGGTAGGCTTCTCTAGAGATGGAGTGTCCTTCGTCCTTGAAATGAATCCCTAACCCGTCCTGCAGGGTTTGAAAGCATTCCATGTAGTGGCCTTTTGAAAAGTCGGGTTGAAGCGGTTGGGAGGGTACGGGCTGACCGTTCACATAGAGTTGAAAGAAGTTCATTTTAAAGTGTTGTAAATTGTACGGATTTGCGTTAAAATTTCCCGAATAAGCCTTGTCGGTGACCATAGCCACGACCACTCTTCTGGGGACTTGCCCTATGAAGACGTCGCTAAACGTCATTGCTCTGGACTCTTTGGGGATGCTGAGGGCGTGAAAGCTGACATCCTTGAGATGGTACTTGGCATTGCTTTTTGAGAGCACGGCCTGGTGTGCAAGTTTGATGGTGGGCGAGGGTCGTACGGATTTTAAACGTAACGTGGCTGACAAGATGTCGGCGTAGCCCTTGAAGGTGGGCTGGTCGGAAAACAGGTAAAATTGGGGAGAGGCAGGGGTGAGTTTAATGGTCATGCTGACGTTATTCAAAAGCAGCTTCTCCTGTCTGAACAGAGCATTGGAAAGAGGGGCGATGAGTTGAACCACGTTGCTAGCTTTGGTAAACCCCTGACGCCACTGAAACCCCGCGTTAGCCACAAAAACTTCCATGATGCCGGCCGTGTCCTTTCTCCAGAGGGATGATTGTAGTTTAGTGTTCATGGCATCTTCGGAGTAATTCAAAAGCGTCTCGATGTAGGTTCTGTAGGGGTACCCAGCTTGCGGCATGGATACGATGACGTTATTGAGGGAGACCTCTACCTGCTGAAACAGGGAATTTAAGGCATTGTTCACCAAAGTGGCTGTAAGATCATCCTTTAGAACGGCTCCCTTGTCATCCACGATGCGGACCATGAGTTCGAGCACCACGTAGGTCAAATCTAGGTAATCGTCCGCATTTCTGGAATAATGAAAGGTGATGGGGGCATTTTTCATGAGGGTATTTTGAGGGTTTAGATATAGGAACCTGGACTCCTCGATGTTCATCTGAACGGGCACCTCTTTAAAGAGGTCGAGTTCGGAACTCATGTGCACGGTTGTGTCTGCCATTACGAGAAGACGTCTTGTACCTTGCGCCTAGGACGTTTCAGCTTGGACTGTTTGTTCTTTTTGGGTTTGGTGCGTTTTATTCTCTTGATGCCGGAACCGAGCATCGCGTCGAGCTTTTCGTTGGCCTTTCGTTTTAAATTGGATCCGGCCTCCCTGAGCCTGTATTTGAAGGCTTCCTTGGGCGATTTTCCCGCGGTGGTCACATCGGAGAGCACGTGCGCACCCACCTTGAGTGCCTCTTTTCCTACCGCTTTCGCTCCGCTTTTCAAAAATGGCAGCACCCTTCTAAAGAGGCCTCCAAGAGCAGAAAATAGTCCGCTGCCTTTTTGGTAGCGGCTGCCCCTGTAAACGACGAAGTCGCGATCGTCGTATGCGCCTCCTGCCTGATTGAGGTAGTACTGCGTGACGTCGTGCACATCCATTATTGCGGTTTGGGTCGAAAGGCGAGAACTATAGTAGAAGAAAATCCGTCAGCAAATGGCAGCAGATCGCCATAACCGTTCCTTAAATCTATGTTTACCGTTTTGAAGTCCTGCTGTGTCAAGGGCACCCAATTTTGGGGGTAGAAGGTCTTTTCGTCGCTCATGTAAGTGTTGTTGCTCCTTTCGTATTCCACCGCCACGCTCTCTATCACCTGAACAAAGGTGTCGCCCACCACTTGCGGGGCCACTAGATTGCAATAGATGAACATTTCGTAAGGAAACCCCATATAGGGGTCTACAGGGTGTTTAGGGCCTTTCTGAAGGATCACGTTGGTAAAGGGTTCGAAGCCAAGCATCTTGGCCATAGCGGGTGTTAAGAGCAAACTGTGAATGCGATGAAGGGGGTCGGATGGGCTGTTCTCCGGATCGGCACTGCCAGGGATCGCATCCTCCTCTTCGGATTCACCTTTGTCTGGCTGCGAACCCTCGCCTCCCTGATTGGAAGTTGATGCGCCGTCGGGCTTTGGGTCCAAAGACGCATCGGACGATGATGCAACTTCGGGTTTTGTACCTGAAGGTGTCGCGATGGTAGGTTTTGTCGGGCGAGACGCCCCCTGGACGGGTTTTTGCTGCCCCGTAGGTTTCGGCTTTGGTTTCGGTTTTGGCTTTGGCTTGTAGTGGGGGGCGTCGTTCAAAACGGCGGATTGTGTTATGATGTACGGTTTAGCAGTGCGCACGACGTTTTCTATATACCCAGAAAATGGAGTGTCGGGTAATCGCTCGGGATGCGTGACGGCCGCATTCACGCTTACCGTGATCTTGCGCTCGTCGAAGAGGAAAAAGTTTTCCACCTGAAGGTGTTGCAGAATGAGTGCGTTGACGAGATTGACAAGGTCTTTTGGATTGTGCACGATGCCTTGAGGCATTTCTAAACTGAATTTGGAATGCGTAGGCAGACGCGTCATGGTGTACTTGGTGCCCACGATGTGGGCATCGTCTCGGGAAACGTTATAAAATTTTACCGGATACCTAACCTTTTGCAGGGCCACTTCCCATTCTCCCTGCAGAACTATTCTCTCGGGCAAGATGTTTGAAAATCTCGCCGTGGTGTTATCGGTGAAGTGATCCATGGAAGCATTGCTCACTAGGGTGATGGAGAACGGCTTCGTCTTAATCATACCGAATCGATCGTCGAAGCCAGGACCCACGAGTTAAACTTGGGAGGATACCCCTTCCACTTGACCAGCAGCTGTTTGTTGCGTCCCCTACCCTTGCTTTGCACTATGCGTTCGATTTTGAAAGTCTCCGGAAGAGCGACCTTTTGTAACTCCTCTGTGTAAAATATGCCGTCAATGGATTCCCCGGTCAGATCCTGCAACTTATATACCACGGGCTTGCCGCGCACGACCTCGGCTATCTTAAATATTTCGTCGGTCCAGTTCTGTTCGTACCCCTTATCGAATTTCATTTTTTCTTTGGAGATGCGCACGTGATCGCCAACGGAATATCGGGGCGCCCTCGTTCGTGGCTCGGGCCTGTTTCCGTACAGATTGTGGTAAACCTGTAAAATGTTAGTCTCGTTCACGTCCCTTGGCGCCATCTTTATCGACCTGTGATACGAACTATTGTACGACTGCATGAGAGCTGGAAGAACTTCCACGTATCTATAGCTGTTTTTAAGCGTGAAATATTTCCACATCTTCGTTTTTAAGGTGCGATTAAAGCGTTCTACAACGCTGGCTTTCACGTTATTTTTCGTGGTGTAATGTTGCACATCGTGCTTCTTTAGAAAAGCGCGAAATGTTTTGTTGGTAAACTCCGTTCCCTTGTCCGTTTGCAGGACCTTGGGGACGCGCTCGGAGAATATGGAGCGAAAAGCTTGCGCAACCTCGGTACCCAGCTTCGATTTTAGAGCAACAGCCCAACCGTATTTTGAAAACACGTCTATAACGGTGAGAATGTAGACGTAAGGTTTGTTGTGCTCTTTCACGCTGTTCATGACGTTAAGATCGGCTTCCCAAAGATCGTCCATATTGGTCACGTGATAGTATTTGGTGGGGTACCTCTTTCTCGCCGGTTTGTGCAAGGTGTAGCTGTCCTGGGTTTGAAGGAAGGACTCGATGTTCGCCTTTGATGCTCCCGTGGCCTTTCGCAGGGCCTTCACCGTGCCCAAACCGGCATAGTGCTCCGGCTTTTCGTAGTACCGTCTTAGTGCCTTCCATTCCTTCATGCTTTACTTGTACAGGGGTTGCCAGAGTCGTCTGCGAAAATGATATCTCGCGGCAGGCGATTTCTTTTTTTCTTTGCGAGGCGAAAAGGGGTTGATTTTTACGGATCTGGGTTCGACCTCCAGCTTCACCGTCTCATTAACGTCTTCGTAAGCGTCATCATCAACATCATCATCATCGTCTTTGTTATGGCTAAGGTAGGGTCGTCTGACTTGTGTCACGAGATCGAGATAGTGGCCCAATTTATATTTTACGAGGCGCCACTTTTCGTCAGGCGAGAGTTTTGATCGCTGTACCTTCTCGATTTCTTTAGCCAGCCTGGAAATAGTGTGGTCGATGACGTGAAGCTTCTGCACGGTCTTTGGTTCGGGGGCAACGAGGATCTGCTTGCCGTACTTCATCCTGTCAATTTTGACACCAGGGCACTACCCAACGTGGCTAACACGGGTAGTAGAAATGCCGGCAGAAAGCCTCCCTTTTGTACCAAGATTTGCTTCTTTTTCTTCAGGGGGACTCGCTTGTCGACGAGTTTCCTCCAAGCCCCTTTATGCCTCTTTAAGCGACTCAAGCACTTTTTTGGTAGCTGCACGTGACCTCTGCACACATTGAGCATACATTCGCAAATGGCCTTAATGAGATCGCCATCGGCATTTTTTATCAACTTTTTCCGCAAAGGGGCCTTTGCCTTGGCCAGAGCTGTCAAATTCGCGTGCTGCCTCGCTATGCGGGCACTGCTTAATTTTGCAAGGCTTAACCTGCCCCTAGCCATGTTGGCACGGTAATGACGACCGCACCGAAAATGGAGCGTTATTTAACATCAGCGGTTCCAGTGGCGTAAAAAAAACCCCTCGATACAATGTAAAGTGTGCATCGAACCCGGGACTTCTTCTTCTTGGTAGGTGCAAATCTCGGCTTAAACAAAGCAAATAATCATCGCCCTCAGTTGGGTACGAAATACGAGAGCTTCTCGTCCGGCAGCACGCCGGTTCGATACCTGTATCGGTTAGGCGTATATTGAGTGCAATCCAGCACCAGATACCCATGCGGGTGTTCGGTGGCCTTTTCGAAAGCCTCCAAGAGAAACTTTGAGTTCCTGGGTTCGATCTGCTGACACAGCCTTTCGATCTGCATCTTGTCGCGGTTGTTTTTGAACACCACGATGTAGTTTGCATTGAGAGAGATGTTGCGATATTTCTGCCCCTGAGGAAACACGTTTTGCAGAATGTACACGATGCCGAAGCGCTTGTGGTGGGAGTCTCTGGTGAAAAAATTAGACACGTCCTTCCCGCCACCCTCGACCATGAGATCGTCCAAAATGACGAGATACTTCTCGCCCACCGAGGCAAGTTCGGGGATCCCCGCGTGAGTCTCACACCGCAGGGGCAAGGCTTCGAGTCTGGGCGAATACTCCGGAGGGTGGCACCACAGCACCTTTTTGGGGCGCTCGTCGAACATGTCGTCGGCGTGGCGAATCAGGTTTTTCACAAAGGTGGACTTTCCGCAGCGCGAAGGCCCTGCCACGAGCATCGTGCTGGGAAAATTGAATCGCCTAAGGTGCCGAGATCTGGGCATCGCGTCCCCAGGGGTCCCTGGTTCGAAATGAGCTTCGCCTGCGCTTGGCGTTTCATTTATGTTTTTCTCTTGTACCCGTAGGGATGCGAGTCAAAATCCTCGGTGTAAACGCGCTTGTTGACCACCATTCTGAAGGTCTTCGTGCTCGGTTCGGTGACCACCGTCCAAAACGGTTTTCTAGAAATCTGAGTCCCCTCAAGAGTCACCGTCTTGCTTCGATCCGTCAGCACCATGTCGCGCATCACATCGGCGTTCACGTGCTGTAGATTGCCCCAATGGAGTGTAATGCCCTTCACCTTACATACCGAGACGGTCTTGTCCGTCTCCGGGCACTTGATCTCCATGCAATAGCTCTTCGGGCCCGTGGAGGCGAAACGGGTCATGTACGCACCTCGACCGTACTTCTCCAGCTCGTCCGTCATGTCCCCCAGGAGGCGTCCCGCGGAGGGGGTCTATTCCCCCGGTAACGCGGTGGTGACGACGGAGTCGGTGTCGAAGTAGCACACCCGCTCTCCGAGGCGCTTCAGGTACGAGTATAGCACCAGACGCGCATGCGCCGTGGTGTAAGCTGCAAGCACGGCGTTGGAGGCGGAGTTCACTCTCGGGCTCTGCTCGCAGTACTTCCACACCACGTAAGTGACCTCACTCGACACGGGTACGTAGGTCTGCACTTCGATGCCCGGGTCATTGAGCAGGTCCAGAAGGCGGTCGTACAGGCCCACTAGCTCGCACGTGGACATGTTACTTTTCTGACCTAGTTTACCCCAGAACGAGTTCATCATCAGCTTGGCCAATTCCCGCCTGCCGGGGTTGGACGCGATGACCTCGGGATCGAGAACGACGCCTTCGTGTTCGAAGAACTGCTTCACGTACTCCTGCTTGGCTTCTGTCGTGTCGCAACCCGAGGGCCAGCCGGAGGCTTCGGTCTTGATCTTGAGGAACTGATTGACGTAGTCCTCGAACAGCCCCTTGGACCCGGTGCGCGGGTCGTACTGTGCCACGTCGTACTCCCAAATTTCGTAGACCTGGAGGAGCCGGTACCCCTCCTCCAAGGCTACCTTCATCTCGTCGACAACCCAGGTGCCCGACAAGGCCCTCTCGTCGTCCCCGTGCCGGCATTCGCCCTGGTTCTCCGTCTCTGCACATGCCCGGCATAGCGGGAACATCAGCTTGCCGCAGATGCGCGCCGGCAGCACCGGGTGGTACAGAGTTTGCGGGGGTAGAACCCGGCACTTTACAAGTCCTCCTCGCACGTCTTCTAGGCGAGGAAAGCGATCTACGTGGATCTTGGGGTGACCCACGGGGTACGGCCTTGTCTTGTTCACGAACGGGTACAGGCTACACACGTCATAATACAAAATCTTCCGGTCCCCGACCGCCTCGCAGTACGTCTTTGTACAGTTTGTGCGGCCTCCGTAGAAGGCGTCTCTGGGGTTTAGGGGTTCGGGTACCGGAAAGTTCTTCGCATGGCGCACTAGGTCTTCGTTCGCCTTCATCAAGGCGTCGAACTCGCAACCCCACATTTCCACCACCGTATAGCCGGCCTCCCTGATCTGCCGGGTGAGCTTTTCGGTGCTTTCGAACCTGGAGGCCATGGTTTCTTTTCCCGTGCTGTACACCGGGGCATGGCGGTTGTGAAAACAACGCCTGCACCCGTGGTAAAAACAACCGTGGAAGAAGTACACGTACTTTACAGGTCCTTCTTCTCTGTACCCGTCCACTTTGTGGCCTAAAATTTTAACCTCGCGGCCTCTCATAGCGTGCAGTATAACAAAGTTATTTTGTAATTCTAACCAAGTAAGCCATATGCACGCTATGCGAGACTGCCTGTCGGCTAGGCGGTATCCTCCGACGGGCAAGAGCCCTAGCTTTTTCGGCGGCATGAAGCGATTTCTATAGACGCA
Organism: Hymenopus coronatus; assembly: GCA_030762935.1. Lineage (NCBI taxonomy): Eukaryota > Metazoa > Arthropoda > Insecta > Mantodea > Hymenopodidae > Hymenopus > Hymenopus coronatus. Next base: position 152,376,673 of record CM060898.1, on the reverse strand, counting down.
CATGCAAGCTTGCGCAATGGTGACGCATTCTCTGAACGGGTCAATGCCGTTCTCATCCAAAAACTGCCTTCTAAATTTTGCTACTCCCTGGCTTAACAAAAGCACGTCCATTTTACAATACATCACCATTTCCGCCTTCATGTCGAAGACGTAGTTGGAGACCACCTTTTCGTCGTGCCACAGCTCGAAGGCTCTTCGCCCCTCCACCGACATACCCCGTGGACAGTAATATCTTTTATCGGGAATCGAACCCACGTAGTTCTGGTTTTCCTTGGTGTGAAATAAGTATGGAAAGTAGCCCTTGCTATCTTTCAATGCGAAGGTCTTTGAAAAGCGAGCCAGTGGCATGGGTATAAAGTTGAGCGAATCAATGAACGTGACGTCACCGTGGCGCATGCGGTATATTTTATTCCCGTTCATTATAAGCTCAGGCGTCCAGTTCAAATTCTGTACCATGTACTTCAATAAAAATTGCCCGTCGTAGCTTCTGAGGTTATGGGCCACCACGATCACGTCCCAGGCTTCGAACCTCGCCTGGGTAATGTGACAAAACAATTGTTTTACCGGATCGTGCATAAAGACCCACTCTTTAATGCCACACTCTGTACAATACGCCATTTTAGTGGTCTCGTCTATGCATAACGGACAGCCTTGGTATAGCACGCACAGGTTTGGTACATGCTCGTACGTTAATGGTTTGCCGACATAAGCACTGTCCTGTGTACATTCAAAGTCGATGAACATGAACACGAACCTGTTTCTTTTGTTGGGAGAAACGTACGGCTGTATGAAACACAAGTGCCCGTCACTCACGTGCGTCTTACAGTTGCTGCAATACTTCTCCCCACACTGATGAGGTATCTTTCTATGCCTGAGATTAACCATCTTTTGGCAGGTCGTACACACCTTCTCTACATCACACACGGAAAGTGCCTTTGGGTAGAAAGCCCCTTTTTTAATGTGATTTTGAAAACATGTAGGACCCTTAAAATCTCGGTTACACGCGGCACAGTGTATGTAAGCTAAATAGCTCTTTTCGCACTGCTGGTGACACTTTGTACACTTTTCCTCGCACCTGTGTAATTCTTTTTTGTTTGCCGAAGGGTAATTACATTGGCGACAATACCACTTACACTTAAAACACGTGTGTAGGTTTACTACGGCGTTAAAATGCCCCTCGTGATAAATGACGTCAATATGTTTGTTTACATTCTTTGCAGACGCATATAGCACGTTCTTGCCCGAATGATCTCCGAAAACAGTCACCTTATAGTCCTTTAACACAGCGTCGAAATGTCTGACGTCATCTATAGTAAATGCGCCATTTAATTTTCCCACTTTTTCGCAAAGGGCAATGGTCCTCTGCTTTTGCAAGAACTCACTGCGTCTCATGGTTTGATAATTGACGTCATTGTCGGCTTTCGCTTTGCTAACAACAATGGCTCTCGGCAAGCACAACTGGTCTTTGTTAATTATTTCTATTATTCCCTTATTACCGTTACAGGCATTGCACGGTTTATAGCACGATCCCGACACCTGCTTTGTCCAAACAAATGTAATGTTTAGAGGTCCTGCTAGCAGAAATTGTTTATTGCTCTGCATGACCTTTTCAATGGATTTAATAACAACATCGGCATTCACTTGATCGATGCGTCTCACACTCATATTGAACGGTTTGGATGGTTCGCTATCGTTCGATATCGATATTCCTAAGAAACCGGGTTCGTTATCCAGCAGGGTCTCTTTAGCAAACTTTACAATGTCGTTAAAGAGGTCTGTCACCCACTGCACAGAATTTGCATCTTTGTGTCCCGAGTTCACAACAATTTCGGTCTCTGTATAGCCAGAGAAAAGCCTTTTCATGCTTCGCTCCCTATGCGAAATAATTTCGAACCTCGGCTGCTTAATTTCGACTTCCTCGCTGTCCGTCCATTCGTGCTCCATTGTACGAAACCACACTCTGGTCCTGGCCATTTTTTTCTTTACCTGCTTCTTTTAAATTATATGTAAACACTCCGCAAGTCAAAAGTATCTCAGTTTTATATTATTTTTAATATACACAACTACCTATTACCGCGCACACAACCAATACCTTTCCTGTTTCTATTACATCGTTACTTATCACACACAATTACGCATAAATCCCTCGAAAACCTAAAATCGATATTCTTTTAAATCTTTAAAGCACTTTCTCACTGTTGCGAGCGCCTTATCGACACGTGTATTTAAAGGACCCTTATCATCGCCGCAACTTCCGTCTGCGCGTTCAGTTAAAGAGCTCATTAAATCACCCGGTGGCTTATCTCGCCACAATTTCCAGAATTTTAATCGGGTGTTTTTTCCGGAGTAATTCCGGTCCCACCGTCGAACCACCGCAACATCCGCTTTCGATAAAACCCAAATTTTCCTACCATTCACCACAAAACCACATTTAAAGTTTTTCGTGCTAATGAGCTTCCGTTCTCACAGCATTTTTTAAAGTTCACACGCTCTTTAACAACTTGTTATCGCGTCAGCCATATTGTGTGACGCAAATCCACATGTCGATTAGCAGTCCTTTAAATGTTGGGACTTTGTCACCAGGCCTTTACTTTCAGTTCTGTTGTCGAGCGTATAGCTTCACAATGCACCGTTCACACTTTACTAGTTTCACCGTCAGCGACAGTTTTTTTTTTTCTCCATCGAGTAGACGATTGTGGCATCAAGTGGTGACTGAGGAAAGGATAGTTACAACCTCTATCACGCAGGTCTTCAGTGCGCCGAACGATTTCCATTCTTCTTCAGTGCCGTCGCTTGCAGCGCTTCAGCAACCTGCATCCAGTACTTCGTCTCTGAACGCCACCGTAGAGTCGGGTGACGTCGCTAGGCTTTCGCAACTCTCGGCGTCGTCGCCCCCGGCGTCGCTCCCGGCGTCGCCCCCCACGTCGTCTCCGGCGAGGTGCGGCACTGCTGCTCCACCTGTGGAGCCGTCGATAATAGAGATTTCGTCTTTTATAGACGACACCATCTCCACCAACATCACCGACGGTTACACGGAAGACGACGACGACGACGTCTCCTCTGTTGACGTCGCCAACGCCACCACCATCGACATCAACAACTGCTCCGGCTTCTCCGTGGCCTGCAACTCCTCGTCGCCCCCGGCGTCACCCCCGGCGTCGCCCCCGGCGTCGCCCCCGGCGTCGCCCCCGGCGTGGTTCAGCACTCCTCTTCAGCCGTCGTCCACTATCGTGATTTCGTCTTCAGACGTCAGCAACTCCACCAGCATCACTGCTGGATACACCGAAGACGACGACGTCTCCTCTGCTGGCATCTCCGACCCCTGCATCTCCTCCCCCCTTGCCTCCTACGCCCCTTCCTACAGTCCCGTTTCCTCTCCATCATTTGTAAATATTCGGACCTCCTCCCCTGTCCCTATTGACGTTATTGATATATCCTCCCCCCCTCACTCAATTCAAATTTGAGCAACATTCTTCCCCTCAGCCATTGCCTCCTTTTCAATCCTTACTCCCTCTCCTTTCCTCTAAGTTTCCCAGCAAGGGGTGCAGGCGCTCTCTGTTGCCAGAATTTAATCAGGGTTCGATCCCCGGGCGGTGTGAGGAGGAGTATCCACTGCAGCAGGACGACGGATTTGACACAGCGTTCGCCAACGTTCGGGTTCCAGAGGACGCCGGCGACGAGTCTATCTGCGACCTTGCCATTCCCCTGCTGGTCCCGGTCTTGCCAGCATCCAGGCTGCGGCTGGGAAAGCGTCAGCGAGCCCCAATAGCCCCGCTGGTGCCTTTGTCCCCCCAACCCCGGCCGTCGTATGCCCACCTCAAAAAGCGGCGTCTGCTATCATAATTGATTCAGCGTGTTTTTTGAAAACTAATATTTTTCAGTGTTGTATAGTTTTGTGTGTGTGTGTGTGTGTGTGTGTGTGTGTGTGTGTAATCACCGTTCAATTTATGGCCCCCAGCATAATTCTGTAAGTACTATGTGTGTTTTTTTCTAGTTGTATCTGTCTTTTCTTCGTTTTGGTTTGTCAGTAATGCCATGTCCTTGTCTCTCCCCTTGCGATGAAAGTGAAATTAGAGATCTTATTATTAACCGCCTTCCGTTTTACACAAACGACACCCTTATGAATTATTTTATTCATATCGGTGCCGATTTGGAAGTGTTACAATTTATTTCTTTCCCCGAAGCTATCTATCAACCTATGTGCTTATTTTGCCAGGCCTATCGGCAGTGTTTATTAAATAACAGTTCAATTCCATCTCCTCATTTAATTCACTTTGTTTGTAAGTGTCCTATACAAGTATTAAGGCATTGCCTTCCTTAGATATGTTTTGCTGTACCTCTCAAACTGGCTTCTGCACATTGTGCATGGCCAAACGGTACGACGCCAAAATTTTACAATCAACTTTAAGCATGTATACTGTTTCCACAGTGTGGCACACGTCAAATCATAGTAGTTTCTCTCCCACTTGTTTGACGTGCCAGGCTCGTCGTGCCTGTTTTATTAATAATATTTCCATTCAATACCCCCATTTGCGCTACACGAACCAAGGGCCCTGTGTTCGATGTGGTGGTTACCGACCCCTAATGCGCAATTGATGGTATACAATGACATGGTTTTTTCAAATTCTTTTCCATTTTATATATATATATATATATATCTTAGTTTTGTGTGTGTGTGTGTGTGTGTGTGTGTGTGTGTGTGTGTGTGTGTATTGTTTGGTATATTTAATATTGCGAATTAGTTTTTTCAACCTTGTGTTGTTTTTTTTTTCTTTTTTTTTATTATATGTATATATATGTGTGATTTTACGCAATGTGTATTTTGTGTGTGATTTGTTTTTTTCTTAAAACAATTTACAAAGAGAGAGACATTTCTTTTCTCTAAACAATTGTTCGATTTTTGAACCTTGTGCTGTTTTTTCTTTTTTTTTTTATATATGTATATATATTTGTGTGTGGTTTGTTTATTCTTAAATCAATTTACAATTGTTTTGTATGCCCACACAGTAATAAATTCAATGTTTATATCTTAACTTCCTCATTCGATGTGTATTTCTTTATTTTCACTTATTGTGTTTCTCCTAACTAGGGTTCCTTTCCCTCTCCTAAATATTTTCTTTAGTAGTCATGCAATTTCAACTTCCTCATTAATTACCATCGTATTCCATCTCTTCGTGGTTCCCCTCATCCACACCTCCTCCCCCAGTTTCCTCACCTTCTTCTTCCCCCTCTTCGTCGTATGTTGTTTCATAATTGGGAAAATTCTCCACCCCTCCAGTGCACGCGTTTTCCAATTTCCCAATCATATGCTTTAGCCCCTCAAATTCCTCAAAAAGTTTAGCTACATTTCCTTTTATTCTGTTTACCAATGTCTGTTGCCTCGTCACATTCTCATGTTTCTCCTCCAGTTCTTTTCTCATTCTTTCCATCATCCCTCGCATTTGTCTTACCCTCTCTTCACACTCTTGTTTCTCCTTATTCACCCCCTCATTCTCCTTCTTTACTTCCTTCAATTTATTTTCGCATTCCTTTTTTATTTTTTGTTTCATCGCATTTATTTCCTTTTTGCACCTCTGTGATGCCGCTTTTCTTATGCTATTCACCGACACCCTTCCTACATCCCCACCATTCCCATTACATTCCGAATTTACCTTCAAGCTCCCCTCCGCAGACCACCTAGACGCCCTCTTCACCCTTCCACTTACTTTCCTCCCACCACCTAAGTTCAGCTGCCACTCACCATCGCCACATTTCCCAAACATATACACAAAATTTTCAGAAAAGTAGGAATTCATCTCATTTACCACACTATACGCCATCACAAGTTCGCTTTCCTCCGGAGTCAATTTCCAATCCAATTCCAACCCTTCCGGCAAATCTATCGTTTCCATCAACAAACTACAATCTACCATCTCAACAAGAATCGAACTGTTGTCGCTAGCATACATTCTCACCGGTGTTTTATAAAATTCACACCCGGCTTCATCCTTACCTTCTCCCTTTTCACACCCACATCTTCCTGTTCCAACATACCCCTCTGGACATTCAAGCTGTCCAAACTTCACTTTCCCGTACATCATCCCTGAACATCTCCGCCCCCTCTGACATCTCGTTATCGGTTTTAAACAATTATACACGTTTTTAAGTGTACCTAGGTTAATAAAGTCAGAACCAAACCTACACCCACTGCCTTTCCGGTATACGCATGTACAGTTAGGCAACAATTCATAATCCTTATCACATCTTGTCACATTTTCCAAATGTCCCGTCTCGCCATTCAACTCGAACCCACACCTCCCAAAACTAACGCAGCTCCTCTCCTTGCCGGCAACTGCCACCATCATCAGCGCTATTACAATCATCCTTTCAATCTCCATTTTCCATCCACCACCTCCCCTTTTATACCTTTATCTTCTCCTATTCACGCCAACCTATCACCAAGCGTTTTATTTCCACCAATCCCCGCCATTCTTTCCTACCCATCCACCATTCACATCGCACCTTATTTTCTCCAATCAAATCACTACACGTCACTTCCGCATGCCATTTTTACTTCTGCATTTCACACCATTCCCTCTTTTCATCCCCAGCTCCCGTCATCATCACTTCCACACGTTAATCCACTTTCGGATTACCCACACTCACATCCCAGATTAAGCCATTGGATTTAGCGATAATCCTTCCGCTCTTGGTGCTAGTTCTCAAACCTCCCAACAGCGCTCTTAATCCGCCTTAATCCGCGGATTAACAGCGACACTAGCGCCCCTAGCGGCAGGATTAACGTTAATCCATTGCTTAATCTGGGATATTAACTACTGCGCTCTCTGCTACACAAGCGGCGTGTAATATATACTACAATTTGCCGCAGTCTGACATTGGCAAGAGAAGGACCGTAACACTGTCACTTTTGCCAGCGCTCTCTGCTACACAAGCGGCGTGTAACATAGACTACAAGTTGCCGCAGTCTGACATTGGTAAAACAAGGAGCGTAACCTTGTCACGTTTGTTAACGCTCTCTGCTACACAAGCGGCGTGTAACATAGACTACATGTTGCTGCAGGATATCATTGGCGAGACAAGGACCGTAACATTATCACTTTGTCAGCGCTCTCTGCTACACAAGCGGTGTGTTACATAGACTACAAATTGCTGCAGTATATCATTGGCGAGACAAAGACCGTAACATTATCACTTTTGTTAACGCTCTCTGCTACACAAGCGGCGTGTAACATAGACTACATGTTGCTGCAGGATATCATTGGCGAGACAAGGACCGTAACATTATCACTTTGTCAGCGCTCTCTGCTACACAAGCGGCGTGTAACATAGACTACATGTTGCTGCAGGATATCATTGGCGAGACAAGGACCGTAACATTATCACTTTGTCAGCGCTCTCTGCTACACAAGCGGTGTGTAACATAGACTACAAGTTGCTGCAGTATGACATTGGCGAGACAAGGACCGTAACATTATCACTTTGTCAGCGCTCTCTGCTACACAAGCGGCGTGTAACATAGACTACAAGTTGCTGCAGTATATCATTGGCGAGACAAGGACCGTAACATTGTCACTTTGTCAGCGCTCTCTGCTACACAAGCGGCGTGTAACATAGACTACAAGTTGCTGCAGTATATCATTGGCGAGACAAGGACCGTAACATTATCACTTTGTCAGCGCTCTCTGCTACACAAGCGGTGTGTTACATAGACTGCGTCTTACGAGAAGCACAAGTAACCAAGTCCTTTAACTGATTGCTGCCTGCCTGACAAATGTCAAATTGGTACTTGCTGAAAATATTAAATTGGCATAACTTAAAATTGAAAGAAATATTACTCCATGACTTTTGTTGGTTTATAGAGAAATCATTTCTTGGTTAGTTGCTGTCATAATCTCAAAACAACCAATAACTAATAAGCAGGTGTGCAAAAAATGGACATGACTCCAGGGGTGTTCCTAGAAAGTTCAAGATATGTATAAATATCTTTAATATACGATATTTTCATCAAAATCATTAGAGCCATTTCGAAAAGGGTGGGGTTAATTTGGGGGTGGGTTAATTTTCTTGAAAATGTTCGTGTCACGTTCTTGGAACATGCTGAACTTAACTGTTAAGTTTAGTATTTAATGCACTTTTCGTTTTTGAGTTGTGTGGCAAAAGGTGACTCAAACATACCTTTTCTGAAAATATCCAATGGAATCTCAGTATCGAATTTTGGGTGAAATGCAACACCTTCTCTTACCTACGTACTATGCAAGCAGTAGGGAAGCTGAAACTGTTAATTGTTTTGGCAATTGACTGCTACTATAAAGATTTCTGAGTATTGATTTTACTTTCTCTACACGTACTATGCACATAGTGTATAGTAAAATTATTGCATTCCACCCAAAAATTCGATTAGAAGATTTCAGTGGAAATATATGTTTTGAGGTCCCCTGAGTTCAAAAAAATTATATTTAGAGAAAGATCCGTGTGTCTGCTGATAGCAGAGCTCAAAAACTAGAAGGCCACTAAATACCCCAAAATACCCTTTACAATGAAAACCTTTTGAAAATTTTGCTTTTTTCAAAAATTGCTTTAACGATTTTCATTAAAATACTGTATATGTATGAAAGCTATTTATATTACAAATAAAATGTAAGTATAACTTGAATTTTAAGGAAAAAGTTTCTGAAAACGTATTCATTCTGGATGAATTTTGCTGAATTTTGCATAAGTGGTAAGCCATAATAAATAGACAAGAACTTGGTCACAAAAAATGTAGACGGCTAGCATGAAGCAGTAATAGTATGGTACAGAGAAAGTCACGCATCAGATTGTTCTCCATGCAGTATACGGTAACATTCGGTAGCTATGAATATTGTTTGAGAGAGAGCAATGAAATAAATTTGACGTGGAATAGCCCAGTATTTACCTCAAGTGCTTTCAATAGAATAGGGTTCAAAGGACATCACAACTGGGCCCAGATGTGCCCGCCTGGGCCATTAGTCCCATTTCCTTCCCTTTATCAGCTCAACCCCATACACGAATTACTTCGAAACCGATAAAAACTGTATCATGCAACTTGCTAGAAGTGTTTATATACACAGCACAGCTAAAACATATTATGTATTGTTCTTGCATAAGATTATTGTTTATCTGCAGCATGCTAATAGAGATAAGCAATACCAGATATTATCTGATTACTCAGTTATTTGTAAGGAGAAGAAGAATAAGAAAATACACTAGCTTTTAAAAACTGATGCCATTCTACGGCACTGAAATTCGGGTATGTCTGCATGATCAGGTGTAAAACAAAATATATGAAAGGAATGCAGACTTCCTGTTTTAGTAAAGTGGCGGTATTTTAAGAAAATATTTGGGGCATACCAGTAAATTGTGAGTTTTAAGGACATCTATATTTTTGTGTACTAAGATTTTGTCTGTCTCTTAGGGTTTGCAAAAGTCCTCCAGAAAGAAGATGTTTTAGAGGCTATACCCCAAATGTCAACATATACCTTTCATTTTTCATAAAATTATCTTCAATGTAGAGTACTTTAATTCAAAATATTTAGAGCAATTTTTCAGAAAAATATTCATTTAACGGTAAACATACCTCATTACTTAGTTACTTATATAGACGGGGTAAGCTAAAGTGACAGTCAAAGCTGTTGCTAAACGATAGTTGGCACAAGACCAGGAGTAAAACAAAACAGATATGAATACTTCTCGTTTCTGAAAAGTTTATATATTTTAAAATTGATGAACATCTCTGAAATGGTTAATTATACAAAAGTGTTGTATATGACAATAATTATCTGCTTTTACCAGAACTACAGTTTTTGTCAATATCTTTAGTTCTGCAGAAGTCATTCCGAATGAAGGGGAGTTCCGAAGAAATTCAGGGTATGGATTTTATTTACCATGTAATTATCTTTATCAAAATCGTTAGAGCAAATTGTAGTTTTAGCCAGCAACTTGAAGAAATGGCTTTGGTGGTAGAAGATTTGCCAACCTCGAAGTCAGCCTGGTGAGGTCCCTGGGGGACCAGATGAGGGAAAAGTAGCGCTCCAGGTTGCGTAAACCGCATTAACCGGCCGGGAGGGACTCGGGTGCTAGCCAGCTTGCATCCCACCCACGTGCAGTACTACACTTGATCCTGTAGTGGGCAGAGATGGGGGGGGAAGTGATAACACCTTCCATCATATCCACGTGCATTGCTACACTTGATCCTGTAGAGGACAGAGAGGGGGGAGTGATAACACCTTCCATCACATCCACGTGCAGTGCTACATTGATCCTGTAGAGGACAGAACTCGCAGCGGTCGGGCGGTGAGCCTTGGCTCGACTTTGGACTGTTGTGCCACGGAAATTTTTAAAAGGATGTTTTGGGTGGGATTTTCCTGAAAATCTTCGTGACGCATCCTTGCAAGATTCTGATTTAAATATCAAGTTTCGTATTTAAGCAACTTATTACTTTTGAGTTATCGTAAACACAAACTCACCAACATGCCAGACCTTTTTCTAAATATATGATGTGCTCCATTCAAAAGATTTTGTCTACGTGTTCTGCAAGCAAATTGTTAATCTTGTATGTACACTTTAAGCTTTGGTAGACATATCTTTATATCTGGTTCCTTGTAGCTAGAAGGAAAATAAGGGGATACACTAGGCTAAAGCGATAATAAATGTTTTAAAAGACTTTACCACTGTCATTGAAAATCAGTTCTCTTTCCATGACCAAGAGTAAAACAAAGGAGACAGTGACTTCCCGTTTAAGCGTTTTAAACTTGAAATGAATAACAGGGAATATCTCGGAAATGATCAGCTCTACAAAATAACTGTAAAACTGTGAGTTTTGACGAGCTCGACATTTTGTCACAGTTACTTTGTGTATATCTCATAAAGTTTAGCTATACAAAAGTCATTCACAATGAATAGGACTTCAGAGGATATTCCGAAAAAAATCAGGATACAAATTTTGTTGTCATGTATCCTTAATGAGCTCACTTTAATCAAAATCGTTCTAGGCACTTTTAGAAAATCGAAAAACTTCGAAAACTGTTCCATGTAGCTGCAAATCTTCTTGTAGTATCCTGTAGGAGGGGGGGGATATCACAGCGGTTAATACTCAACTTAGAGGGGTCTAAAATTTCAGCGTAAAATACAATACATTCTCTAGCTACTATTGCACATACGTGCTAGAGAAAGTTACTTTCCAATTTGTTGCACTTGCATTTCTTTCTATACTCACCTATTCCTGCAAACTTTATTTCTCTGTTAGGTGCACAAGAACAATATTTGCTTCAATTGCGGACTTATTATTTTACTTATGAATAGAAATATGTTTTCAGGTTGGTTAGTACCTCCAAGAAATACGTGTCTGAGACCGCGGGTAGACAGGCCTCGCTATAACGAATGTTATATCGGAACTGAAATCTCGTATCAAACGCAGCGGGGAACTCCTCGGCAGCTGTGACCAGGTATTGGTCTATTGCGGCCCCCCCCCCCCCCGGGGTAAGGTATGAGCGCCAGCACACAGGAAATGACGGAGTTAAGCGCAGATATACACACAAGTAGTGGTGGACAAAAGTAACACAACAGTTATTTTGAAACAGTTCCATAAAACATGTTTGGAAATTGAGTTGTTCTTTCATGTAGATATCGCTTCCCCGCAACAGACCCATGCAACAGTGACAGCAACACCTGAGTAGCTGTTTCACTTATTGCAACAGTTACTGTGTTCCTCTAGCGTAAGTATGTTGTCATTGCTTACCGCAAGCTGCGCCTTTGTACCATGTAGCGCGGCCTCATTTTATAATCAAACTCATTCCCTCTCGTTAACGCGCAACAATGCTTTACTTCCGTTGTTTGACAATGTCCTCTTCAGTGTGACTTTATCGATGGACTGTATTTATATCAATAGTATTTGGTGCTACACAACGTGTCTGCAACAGCTTAGGGAATTTCTGTTGCAGGAAACTGTTATTTCAAAACTGTTTGGTGGTTGCAACAGAAACAGATTAAACTGTTTCGCAAAAAGAATAACTTTTGCCACGACTACACAGAAGTCCCTAACAGTTTCACTAGATGGCACCGGGAGGTAGCCTCAGCCAACGCAACCAGGGGGAAGACAGTTTCACTGGGAGCAAGCAACTGCACCATCTGCCTGCAAAGCCTCAAGCCACACCTGCCGCCGACCTCAAAGATGACGGACGGAAATGAAATAAAGGAATAAATGGAAAGTAAGCCCTAAGTGGCAACAGGAAAACCACGAAAACGCCAGGGCCAGAGGGCGAAGAATCAAACCGAATGCCAATTTCAGACGAAACAACTGAGCACAGTTGACTGCTACTTACTCTTGTTAGCAAACAATTCTAATGCTTACTGCTGTTGGTGCTTAGAGTACTCGATGAGAGTAATCCGTCCCCATGGAGTAAGAGAGAAGAATTTCGAGAGTCAATATAGATAATGGTATCCATTAGAGATTGGTACTCCCCCCCCATAGCCCGGGGATTGTTATGCTGAATCAAATCTCATACGCTCCGGAAAGCGTTACTCTCATCTGATTCTGCAACAGTGGCGTGCCACTAGCGTATGAACTTCCAAGTCTAATATTAAAAAAAAAAACATTTTTGTTGTAAACATATGACTTTCTCAACCGGTTCTGCAAATAAATTATTGTTACAAAATATTACTCATTTATGTACTCCATGTTAATTGAGATAAACGTTAACAGAAATTGTCTTATTACTTGCTTCGTTGTAAGTAGAAGGGAATACACTAGGATAAAGAGGTAGTAAAATCTTTTAAAAGCTACCGCTGTGTAAAACAATTAAAATACAATTCTTTTTGTGAGGCTAGAGGTAAACAGAAGAGGTATGAAACGAAAGATGTCTTCCGTTTGAGAAAAGTTTAAGTAATTTGAAATTAAAAACAATAACAAGGATAATCTTGATATAATTAACTCTAGAAAAAGTTGTAGACGGCACAAATTCTGTAAGTTTAACGAGGCAGATCGTAAACCATGAACATATCTTAAACATATACTCTTTTATTCAAATTCGCTAAGCCAGTTTTGAAAAACTCAAACATTTCGAAAAGTGTTCCATATAATAGGTAATTGTGCTATGGGGGAATTTCGTGAAAACCTTTCTGTCATGTACTTGGAAGAATTGTACTTAGATACCAAGTTTGGTATTTAAGCGACTTTTCGCTTTTGAGCTACGCTGCTAACACACACACACACACACACACACACATACACACTCGTAAATGCTTCTAACATTTTTCATTTCGGGGGTCCCAAAACATGTATTTCCGGCTTAATCTTGGTGTCAATTTTTTGAATGGAGTACAACATCTTCTCTATCTACTATGCTCATTGTACATTCGTGCTAGAGAAAAAGTGCAGAGCGAAAGAAAAAGAGAACAAATGTGTTAATTCCAAATAATGCAAGTATTCAATTAGTTTGGCATAACATTGCCTGGGTATGTGTCACAAAGTGGCGAGCGACTGTGTTCTAGTATCAGAGAAACAAAATATGTTTCACAAACTTCTAATTTCATTGGTTATCATTGTACATATGTGGAAATATAATACATTATAACGGTTTTCCAGCTGATATTTCGTTATCCGGTGAAATTCCCTGTTTAGGATGACTCAGCAATTGTCAAGATGGCCAAGAATTGCAGAAAGAAAGAAAAAAGAAATAGAAATAGACAGCTCATATCAAATGCGCCAGGGTTGCACAGTTTTTCTCTACCTTACCTTTATGTGGAACTGTCAATGGTTACTTTAATTCTTAGTTTATGTACAGAATTAAATTCCACAAATTTTATGCAACGTTTTAGCTCTTTTTCATATAGAATATAATTACAGGAATATTTGTTCTTAAAAAGTTATATATATATTTATTTCCAACTGACATTACTGCTTGCGGTCCAAACCGACTTAGAAAATAAAATGAATTATTAACAAAACAATGTATTTAGAATTCTACCAACAGAGTCACAATTTGCTTTACCATGAAAATTGTAGCGTATTCGTTAGTGTGAATGTATTTATTGCTTAGGGATTAATAAATAAATACTGACTTTTTGTTAATGACAGTTGATAGAAAGGTTCATTAGTGGGGTATAGATATTTAGGTGAATTAAAACGGGACGATATTTGGATCGTCCAGTCAGTGGCCTGGTTTAGGCCTGGTTTAGGCCTCCCAGCGCTGCGGCAATGGAAGGAAGCTAGCCAATCAGTGTACGCATGGACAGATGGTTACCGGGTCTTTGCGGAGACTCCGCAAGGTGAAGGTCAGGCTGGACACCAAGTGCTACGGCCATCACTGTAGAATGCCTTGCTATAGGTAATAAATTGTGTTCTTGCTTTAATTTACAATGTTTTAGCTTTCCTGTGTACCAGTTCTTCCTTCTAGTATTGATATCACCAGCGAAATCTCGGTTATTCGCCTGTCATTATTCTCACATAGCTGTCCCAGAAGTACCCGACAATGTTGGGGAAAAACATTTTTATTTCTCCACATAGTCTCCTTTCAGCTCAATACACTTTTCCCAGCGATGTTCAATAGCTTCGATACCTTGGTTAAAGTGACAAATATCGAGGTCTGCAAAGCAGCCATCAACTGCAGACTTCAATTCTTCGATGTTGGCAAATCTTCTACCACCAAGCCATTTCTTCAGGTTTGGAAGCAGAAAATAATCAAATGTAACAGGTTCGCATTATGTTCGCCTTTGATTAATTTTTCATTCTTGAGATAACCAATGAAAATTATTCTGCGGGCGTCCCAGAAAACTGACGCCATCACCTTGCCTGCAGATAGAACTCTCTTCGCTTCTTTTGGGCCCATTCTCCCCTTCCAGTCCACTGTTTTAATTGTTCCTTCGTCGCAGGTGTGAAGTAATGGATCCAGGTTTCCATCGTTACGAATCGACGCAAAAACTCAGCTTTATTGCAGCGAAACATTGCCAAACACTCGACTGAAACATTCTCACGACGTTGTTTTTATTCTACTATGAGAAATCGTGGCACCCACCTTGCACACAACTTTCTCGTATCCAAATTTTCAGTGAGTAAGCGATGAACAGAACTTTTTTGAAATTCATGCAATGTCTGCTAGCTCGTACACTTTCAGTCGACGTTCATCCAATACCTTTTTGTGGATTTTCTTTACAATTTTTGGACTGGTAACCTCATTTGGTTGACCACTGCGATGTTCGTCTTGGCAGCTCTTAAACTCTGCCAGCCAATATTTCGCTGTTGTAAACGAAGGAGCAGAGTCACTAAAAGTAGAATCTAGCTCAGCTTTAATATTAGTTGCACTAAGACCTTTCAAATGAAAGTATTGTATCACATAACGATGACCAGTGTTATCCATGTTTACAAATTTGCTGAGAGTATTCACTAATGATGGCTGCCAAACAAATGATAAACAATGTAAAATCGTCAAACTTCAAACAAGGTTGGTATTTCTTATCATTGTTGTTATTTGAAACAACAGCGCTATCTATACGCCAGGTCGGGTACTTGTGGGACTGTCCAGGTATGTTACGTTCTAAGAAAATTCTGTTGTATAGGGTCTATGCTCTCATAGGTGTGCAACGCAACAACAACACACTTTCAGACTTTTGTTATATTTAGAGGATGTTTTGGCTCATGCTTTAGTTATATTTACAGTAAAACTAAAACTTCTCTTGATTGTACAACAGTCTTGTTGGAATGTACACGTGCTTCCCTCTGGTGTCTCCTTTCATTAACGTTTTCACTTTGTACTTTTTGTACACGTACTATGTACATAATGGATAACCAAAGTTCTATGCTTCATACAAAAATTTGATACAGAGATTTAATCGGTTTTAGGTTTTTCAGAACATGAATAAATAAATAAAAACATAAATAAATAAATAAATAAATAAATAAATAAAGGTATTTTAAAAAAAGGCTCCAGTGTGTAGGTGTCTGTGGGCCTGTGATCACGATGACTCAAAAACGAAACATTGGTAAAATACCAAATTTGGTATTTAAGTGTAGTCTCTTTCTAGGACGTGACACGAGGATTTTGAGGAAAATCTTCCTACCGCAAACTCGACTTTAGAGGAAACATTTTAAAATTTTTGATTTTCTGTCAAATGGGTCAAACGATTTTGAGTAAAATATCATATGTTAAAGATATTTACAAGGCAAATAATCTGTATAGCTTAAAATTTCAGGGAATATCCTATAAAAACTCTTGGCTGAATTTTGCATAACTGGAAAACTGTAACAGAAATAGAAAAACTACAGAAAGAATGTGAACATTCTAGAAGCACACATTTATATCATATACATTATTTTGTGGAGTTGGCATATTCCTAGATATTCCTTGGAATTGGCTTGAGTTTTAAAATACTTAAACCTTTCCAAATATGGGAGTTTTCAAACTCCTGGCAATGCAAACAAACGGATTCTAACCACATGACAAGCAGCCTTTAAAATAAACTGTAACAGAAATAGAAAAACTACAGAAAAAATGTGAACATTCTAGAAGCACACATTTATATCATATACATTATTTTGTGGAGTTGGCCTATTCCTAGATATTTCTTGGAATTGGTTTCAGTTTTAAAATACTTAAACCTTTCCAAATATGGGAGGTTTCAAACTCCTGGCAATGCAAACAAACGGATTCTAACCACATGACAAGCAGCCTTTAAAATACTAGTCTGTCGTTTTATCCTAGTGTATTCTCTTGTTTCCCTTCAACTCACAAGAAAGCGAGTAATAAGAACATTTCTGTTAATGTTTATCTCGATTATCATGAAAAAGATAGAAGTAGACAGCAATTGCGTGCAGAGATGTAGAGAAGGTCACGAGAAGGAAAACCTCAGATTTTGTAATATTCAGAAGAAGAAAGAAATCCTTACCAATAGCTTTTGCAGCTTCTTGTTTTATGAGGGTAGCTTACTAAAATGTGCTTTTCCTCTTTTCTTTCATAACTCGTTATTCCTTTTCCTAGATTTTATGTTTTACAATTTCTTGTTCTCGCTCCAAAAGAGAACATTAGCAAGCTCATAAAGACGCTACGGTTTATTGACACGTCGTAAACAAGTGAAGGCGTGTTTAAATCATGACAACCCTTAATGAGCTCCTCAAACTGTCGCAGACACAAATTTATTATTTCCTTGCACTCAAAGCAGTACAAGGTTTAATTTAAGGTTATCCCTCAAATAACCCTGTATGTTGCGTGCATAAAATGTGTTTTACCTTTGTATCCCACACGTCAAAAGTATGACGTACTTACAGACCTCTCTTATTGGCAGCAGGACTGAATATTGCCGTAGTTCAAAATATTGATTCAAATTACATTTCGTTCAAGCAATGATATATCTGTAGATCATTGTTTCAAAATATGAAAAAAGAAGCTCTGCTTTTAATTTATCTAGTTCGTATACACAATGCACATGATATACAAAGCAGGTGAAATATTTCACCCAAAATTTCGGTAGTGAAATTTTATCCAAAATACATAGATATTTTAGGTCCTGTGAGCATCAAGAAAAAAACAAAACATTCCTACAAACACTTCCCTGTGTGTGTCTGTGTGTGTCTGTGTGTATAGGTCTCTGTGTGTGTCTGTGTATGTGTTTCTGTGTGTATGTCTCTGTGTTGTGTCTGTCTGTGTCTGTCTATGTCTGTGTGTTTAGGTCTCTGTGTGTGTCTGTCTATGTCTGTGTGTTTAGGTCTCTGTAAGTGTTCGTGTGCCTGTCTATGTGTGTGTCTGTCTATGTCTGTGTTTAGGACTCTGTGTGTGTCTGAGTGTCTGTCTATGTCTGTGTGTTTATGTCTCTGTGTGTGTCTGTCTATGTCGGTGTGTTTAGGTCTCTATAAATGTTCGTGTGCCTGTCTATGTGTGAGTCTGTCTATGTCTGTGTTTAGGTCTCCGTGTGTGTCTGAGTGTCTCTGTGTGAATCTGTGTGTCCTGTGTGTGTATGTGTGTGTCTATGTCTGTGTGTTTAGGTCCCTGTGTGTGTCTGTGTGTATGTGTCTGTGTGTCTGTCTATGTCTGTGTGTTTAGGTCTCTGTGTGTATATGTGTGTGTCTCTGTGTGTTTGTGTGTCTGCCTGTGTGTCTGTGTATCTGTGTGTATGTCTGTGTGTCTCTGTATGTATGTATGTGCGTCTGTATGTGTCTTTGTGTGCCTGTCTATGTTTGTGTGTTTAGGTCTCTGTGTGTATATGTGTGTGTCTCTGTGTGTTTGTGTGTCTGCCTGTGTGTCTGTGTATCTGTGTGTATGTCTGTGTGTCTCTGTATGTATGTGCGTCTGTATGTGTCTTTGTGTGCCTGTCTATGTCTGTGTGTTTAGGTCTCTGTGTGTGTCGGGCTGTGAGTTTAGGTCTCTGTGTGTGTCTGTGTGTCTGTTTATGTCTGTGTGTTTAGGTTTCTGTGTGTGCATGTGTGTTTAGGTCTCTGTGTGTGTCTGTCTATGTCTGTGTGTTTAGGTCTCTGTGTGTATATGTGTGTGTCTCTGTGTGTTTGTGTGTCTGCCTGTGTGTCTGTGTATCTGTGTGTATGTCTGTGTGTCTCTGTATGTATGTGCGTCTGTATGTGTCTTTGTGTGCCTGTCTATGTCTGTGTGTTTAGGTCTCTGTGTGTGTCGGGCTGTGAGTTTAGGTCTCTGTGTGTATCTGTGTGTCTGTTTATGTCTGTGTGTTTAGGTTTCTCTGTGTATCTGTGTGTTTAGGTCTCTGTGTGTGTCTGTGTGTGTCTGTCTATGTCTGTGTGGATAGGTCTGTGTGTGTCTGTGTGTGTCTGTCTATGTATGTGTGTTTAGGACTCTGTGTGGATCTGTGTACGTGTATCTGTGTATGTGTGTCTCTGTGTATGTCTCTGTGTGTCTATGTGTATCTGTGTGTATTTGTGTGTGTCTGTGTGTGTCAGTGTGTTTCTGTGTGTGTCAGTGTGTGTCTTTGTGTGTCAGTGTGTTTCTGTGTGTGTCTGCGTGTATGTCTGTGTGAATGTCTCTGTGTGTGTCTGTGTGTATCGGTGTCAGTCTGTGTCTGTTAGTGTGTGTCTGTGTGTGCCTGTGTATGTGTCTGTATGTATGTCTCTGTATGGGTCTGGTATGTCTCTGCGTGTGTCAGTGCATGTCTGTGTGCGTCTCAGTGTGTGTCAGTGTGTGTCTGAGTGTATGTCTGTGTGTATGTCTCTGTGTGTCTGTGTACCTGTCTATGTCTGTGCGTTTAGGTCTCTATGTGTGTCTGTCTATATCTGTGTGTTTATGTCTCTGTGTGTGTTCCTGTGTGTTTCTGTGTGTCTGTGTGTCTGTCCAAATGTGTGTCTGTCTATGTCTGTGTGTTTAGGTCTCTGTGTGTGTCTATTTGTGTCTGTGTGTGCCAGTGTGTCTGTCTATCTGTGTGTATGTGTGTGACTGTATGTGTCTATGTCTGACTTTAGGTCTCTGTGTGTGTCGGTCTGTGACTTTAGGTCTATGTGTGTGTCTGTGTGTCTGTCTATGACTGTGTGTTTAGGTCTCTGTGTATGCCTGTGTGTTTAGGTCTCTGCGTGTGTCTGTCTATGGCTGTGTGTTTAGGTCTCTGTGTGTGTCTGTCTGTGTCTGTGTGTTAAGGTCTGTGTGTGTGGCTGTGTGTGTTTGTCTGTGTGTGTTTGTCTGTGTGCGTCTGTGTGTTTATCTCTCTGCGTGGGTATGTGTGTTTAGGTCTCTGTGTGTGTCTGTGTATATTTGTCTGTGTGTGTCTTGTGTGTTTAGGTCTCTGTGAGTGTCTGTGTGTTTAGGTCTCTGTGGATGTTTCTGTCTGTTTATGTCTGTGTGTGTCTGTCTATGTCTGTGTGTTTAGGTCTCTGTGTGTCTGTGTCTGTCTATGTCTGTGTTTAGATCTTTGTGTGTCTGTGTCTGTCTATGTCTGTGTGTTTAGGTCTCTGTGTGTGTCTGTCAACATCTGTGTGTTTATGTCTCTGTATGTGTCTGTGTATGTGTGTCTGTGTGTGTCTGTCTATGTCTTTGTGTTTAGGTCTCTGTATGTGTCTGTGTGTGACTGTTTATGTCGGTATGATTAAGTCTGTGAGTGTGTCTGGGTATGTGTGTCTCTTTGGGTCTGTGTATGTGTGTCTCTGTGTATGTCTCAGTGTGTATATGTGTGTATCTGTGTGTGTCAGTGTGTTTCTGTGTTGTCAGTGTATATCTGTGTATGTCAGTGTGTTTCTGTGTTGTCAGTGTATATCTGTGTGTGTCAGTGTGTTTCTGTGTGTGTCTGCGTGTATGTCTGTGTGTATGCCTCTGTGTGTGTCTATGTGTATCAGTGTGAGTCTGTGTCTGTCTCTGTGTATCAGTGTGTGTCAGTGTGTGTGTGTGTCTGTGTATGTGTCTGTGTGTATGTCTTTGTGTGGGTCTGTGTGTGCCTGTAGGCCTCTGTCTGTGTCAGTGCATGTCTATGTGTGTGTCTGTGTGTGTCTGCGTGTATGTCTGTGTGTATATCTCTGTGTGTGTCTGTGTGTATATGTGGGTGTCTGTATGTCTCTGTGTGTATGTGTGTGTCAGTGTGTGTATCTGTGTGTGTCTGTGTGTGTTCATGTGTGTCTAAGAGTGTCTGTGTGTGTCAGTGTGTCTGCGTATGTCTGTGTGTACGTCTATATGTGGGTCTGTGTGTGTCTCTTTGTGTCAGTGTGTGCCTGTGTGTGTCTGTGTGTGCCAGTGAGTGTCATTGTGTGCTTGTGGTTGTCTATTTGTGCATGTCTCTATGTGATTCTGTATGTGGCTGAGTGTATGTGCCTGTGTGTGCCTATGTGTGTCTCTGTGTGACAGTGTGTATCTTAGTGTGTGTGTGCGTGCCTGTGTGTGACTATGTGTGTCTGTGTGTGTCACTGTGTGTCTTTGTGTGTCTGTGTGTGTCTGTGTGTGTGTCTTTGTGTATCTGTGTCTGTCTGTGTGTGTCTGTGTGTGTCTGTGTGTGCCTGTGTGTGTCTGTGAGTGTCTGTGTGTGTCTGTGTTTGTCCGTGTGTGCCTGTGTGTGTCTGTGTGTGTTTGAGACTGTCTGTGTGTGTCTGTGTGTGCCTGTGTGTCTATGTATGTCTGTGTGTGCCTGTGTGTGTCTGTATGTGTCTGTGTATGCCTGTGTTTGCCTGTGTTGGTCTGTGCCTGAGTGTGTGTGTGTCTGTGTGATCTCTGTGTGTCTGTGTGTGCCTCTGTGTGTTTGTGTATGTCTGTGTCTGGCTGTGTGCCTGTGTGTGTCTGTGTGTGTTTGTGTCTCTCTGTGTCTGTTTGTGCCTTTGTGTGTCTGTGGATGTCTGTGAGTGCTTGTTTTTGTCTTGTAGGTTTGTTTGTGTCTGTGTGTGTGTGTGTGTGCCTGTGTGTGTCTGTGTTTGTCTGTGTCTGTGTGTGTCTGTGTGCTGTGCCTGTGTCTGTGCATTTGTGAGTCTATGTCTGTGTGTGCATGTGCCTGTGAGTGTCTTTGTCTTTGTGTGTCCCAGTGTGCATCTGTGTCTGTGTGTGTCTGTGTCTATCTCCGTATGTCTGTGTTTGTGTGCCTGTGTGTGTCTGTGTGGCTGTGTCTATGTCTATGTGTCTGTGTGTGTATGTGTCCCTGTGTCTGTGTATGTGTGTTTGTGTGTATGTGTGTCTGTGTGTGTCTGTCTGTGTCTATGTCTGCGTGTGTCACTCTGTGTGTCTGTGTGTTGTGCCTGTGTCTGTGCCTATTTGTATGTGTGTTGCGTGTGCCCGTCTTTGTTGTGTGTGTTGAGAAAGCATACTCCAAAAACGAAATGTCCGTTATATACCAAACTTGGTTTCTTAGTTCAATTACTACCACGAAAAATTTTCAGGTAAATCGACATAGCTCGAACTTTAGTTTTGTCAAAATTGGCTCTAAAGATTTTGGTTAGCATAACACATGTTCAATTTGTTTTTATGTCAAATGAAAACAATATCTTGAAATTCCCGTTATTGCTTCTGAGCACCTCTTCAGTTTGGATTATTTCTGTATAATTTTTGTTTATTTGGTAAACCGTAAGTGACAAATACCTTCTACACAATATATATATATATATATATATATATATATATATATATATATATATATATATATATATATATATATATACTCGTAGTAAGCAAACGAGGATCGAAGTTGAATTCTTTCTCGGTTTTTAACAGGTTTGACTATCGATTTACTCTTGTGCGTTTTCCTATTTCCCTTACAAAGGAGCAAGTAAGTAGACTATTTATGTCGATTAACATGAAGTAGGCAGGTAAACGAATAATGTTTTGAATGCAAAACTTTTAAGGAACAGCTAGAGTGAATGTAAAACTTTGAATTTTTACTTTCTTTGTACGTACAAAAGTCATAGTTATAGAGAAGGTATTGCATTCCACCCAAAAATTCGATAGAGAGATTTCAGCGTAGTACACGCTTTAGGGTCCCCTGTATTCAAAAACAGCATTTACAGAAAAAGGACCATGTGTGTATACACGATAACTCAAAAGCGAAAGGTTGGTAAAATACAAAACTTGGGTATCTTGCAAGGATGCGACAAGATTTTGAGAAAAACTTCCCCACCACAACTGTTTTGATAAAATGCCGCACATTATAGATATTTATATGGCAAATTAATTGTATATCCCCAATTTTCTGGGAATAACCTTTAAAGCCCTCATTATTGTGCGGGAACTTTGCTGAAATTTACGTAACTGGTAAACCATAAGGAATAGACAGAATTTTACTGCACATATAATGTAGAACACATCAAAACACAATTTATGCTATATATATTTTTTTCGTGGAGTTGTTCGTTTTCGTATTTATCCCATGTTTTTGACTGCAGCTTGGAAAAAATTAAACTTTTCTCATACAGGAATTTGTCAACTGCTGTCCATACAAACAAACGAACTTAAGTCACATAACAACTAGTTTTTGACTATCACTTTAACCTATGCTCTTCCTTTATTTCGCTTCTACTTACAACGAAAAAAAAATAAGATTATCTGTACTAATTTTGTCTCGATTAGCATGAAGTAAATAAGCTTTATTGTTACACAGATGTAGAGAAAGTCATGTGAATGAATTTCATTAGATTTTTATACTGGAATATTTCTAAGAGCAGCACGTGTGACTTAAGGCGCAAGTTCAGTTCAAGAGTTTCTTGTTGCGTGAGCAAATCCTACTGGATTGTTTATGAGATCAGCACGTGTGATTCAGTGCGCAAGTTCAGTTCAAGAGTTTCTTGTTGCGTGAGCAAATCCTACTGGATTGTTTATAAGATCAGCACACGTGACACACTGAGCAAGTTCAGTACAACAGTTTCTTTCTGTTTGAGCAAATCCTACTGGATTGTTTATAACAGCAGCACGTGTGACTCACTGACCTAGTTCAGTTCAAGAGTTTTGTGTTCCGTGAGCAAACCCTACTGGAATGTTTCTAAGAGCAACACGTGTGATTTAGTGCGCAAGTTCAGCTCAAGAGTTTCTTGTTGCGTGAACAAATCCTACTGGATTGTTTATAAGATCAGCACATGTGACACACTAAGAAAGTTCAGTACAACAGTTTCTTTCTGTGTGAGCTAATCCTACTGGATTGTTTATAACAGCAGCACGTGTGACTCATTGACCTAGTTCAGTTCAAGAGTTTTTTGTTCCGTGAGCAAATCCTACTGGAATGTTTCTAAGAGCAGCACGTGTGATTTAGTGCGCAAGTTCAGTTTAAGAGTTTCTTGTTGCGTGAGCAAATCCTACTTGAATGTTTCTAAGAGCAGCACGTGTGATTTAGTGCGCAAGTTCAGTTCAAGAGTTTCTTGTTGCGTGAGCAAATCCTACTGGAATGTTTCTAAGAGCAGAACGTGTGACACACTGATCAGGTTCAGTTTAAGAGTTACTTGTTGCGTGAGCAAATCCTACTGGAATGTTTCTAAGATCAGCACATGTGACACACTGGTCAGGTTCAGTTTAAGAGTTTCTTGTTGCGTGAGCAAATCCTACTGGAATGTTTCTAAGATCAGCACATGTGACACACTGATCAGGTTCAGTTCAAGAGTTTCTTGTTGCGTGAGCAAATCCTACTGGAATGTTTCTAAGATCAGCACATGTGACACACTGAGCAAACTCAGTACAATAGTTTCTTGTTGTGTGAGCAAATTCTACTGGATTATAAAATAAGAACTAAAGCTTTCCTGGCGACGTGTTAATTCAAAATCTTCTCGGGCTTCTAGCCAGGTAAAAACTTGGCTTGACACCAACGTTTCGAAGAAGTGCATCTTCCTCGTCTTCAGGGTGAACCTGGCTAGAAGCCCGAGAAGATTTTGAATTCTACTGGATTGTTTATAACAGCAGCACGTGTGACTCAATGACCAGGGTTCAGTTGAAGAGTTTGTTGTTCCGTGAGCAAATCCTACTGGACTGTTTATAAGAGCACCACGTGTGACGCACTGATCAGGTTCAGTTCAAGAGTTTCTTGTTCCGTGAGCAAATCCTACTGGGGGTTTATTACAGCAGCAGGGATGACACAGTGATCAGGTTCAGTAGAAGAGTTTCTTGTTCCCTGAGCAAATCCTACTGGAATGTTTATAAGAGCAGCACATGTGACTCACTGACCAAGTACTGTTGAGGAGTTTCTTGTTCCGTGAGCAAATCCTACTGGAATGTTTATAAGAGCAGCACATGTGACTCACTGACCAAGTTCAGTTCAAGAGTTTATTGTTCCGCGAGCAAATCCTACTGGAATGTTTTTAAGAGCAGCAAATGTGACTCACTGACCAAGTGCAGTTGAAGAGTTTCTTATTGTGTGAGCAAATCCTACAGGATTATTTATATGAGCATCACGTATAGCTCACTGACCAAGTGCAGTTGAAGAATTTCTTCTTACGGGAGCAAATCTAACTGGATTGTTTATAAGAGCAGCACGTTTGACTCACAGACCATGTTCAGTTGATGAGTTTCATATTGAGTGAGCAAATCCTACTGGACTGTTTATAAGAACAGCACGTGTGACTCACTGACCAGATTCATCTGATGAGTTTCTTATTGTGTGAGCAAATTCTACTGGACTGTTTATAAAAGCAGCACGTAAGGCTCGCAGACCCACTTCAGTTAAAGGGTTTCTTGTTCCGAGAGCAAATCATGCTGGATTGTTTATAAGAGCAGCACGTGTGACTCACTGACCAGATTCAGTTGAAGAGGTTCTTGTTGTGTGAGCAAATCCTACTGGACTGTTCATAAAAGCAGCACGTATGGCCCATAGACCCAGTTCAGTAGAAATGTTTCCTGTTCCGCGAGAAATTCCACCGACTTTTTCATATAAGCAACACGTGTGAATCACTGATCAGGTTCAGTTCAAGAGTATGTTGTTTCGTTGCAAATCCCACTGGATTGCTTATAACAGTATCACGTGTGGCTCACTGATCAAATTCAATTGAAATGTTTCTTGTTACGTGAGAAGATCTTACTGGATTGTTTATACGAGCAGCATGGGTGACTCACTGATCAGGTTCAGTTGACTTTCTTGTTCCGTGAGCAAATCCTACAGGAATGTGCATAAGAGCAGCAGGTGTGAGTCAGTGATCATATTCAGTTGAAGAGTTTCATGTTCCGTTAGCAAATGCTACTGGAATGTTTATAAGAGCAGCACGTGTGGATCACTGACCAAGTGCAGTTGAAGAGTTTCTTGTTACGTGTGCAAATCCTACTGGAATGCTTATAAGAGCAGCAGGTGTGACTCATTGACCAGTATCAGTTGAAAGGTTTCTTGCAGCGTGAGCCAATTCTACTGTATTGTTTATAAGAGCAGCACATGTGACACACTTGCCAATTTCAGTTGAAGAATTTCTTGTTCCGAGAGCAAATCATGCTGGATTGTTTATAAGAGCAGCAAGTGTGACTCACTGACCAGGTTCAGTTGAAGAGGTTCTTGTTGTGTGAGCAAATCCTACTGGACTGTTCATAAAAGCAGCACGTATGGCCCACAGACCCAGTTCAGTTGAAGAGTTTCTTGTTCCGCGAGAAATTCCACCAGCTTGTTCATATAAGCAGCACGTGTGAATCACTGATCAGGTTCAGTTCAAGAATATCTTGTTTCGTGTGCAAATCCCACTGGATTGCTTATAACAGTATCACGTGTGGCTCACTGATCAAATTCAATTGAAGAGTTTCTTGTTACGTGAGAAGATCTTACTGGATTGTTTATACGAGCAGCACGGGTGACTCACTGATCAGGTTCAGTTGAGTTTCTTGTTCCGTGAGCAAATCCTACTGGAATGTGCATAAGAGCAGCAGGTGTGAGTGAGTGATCATATTCAGTTGAAGAGTTTCATGTTCCATTAGCAAATCCTACTGGAATGTATATAAGAGCAGCACGTGTGGATCACTGACCAAGTGCAGTTGAAGAGTTTCTTGTTACGTGTGCAAATCCTACTGGAATGTTTATAAGAGCAGCAGTTGTGACTCATTGACCAGGTTCAGTTGAAAGGTTTCTTGCTGCGTGAGCCAATCCTACTGTTATGTTTATAAGAGCAGCACATTGACACACTTACCAATTTCAGTTGAAGAATTTCTTGTTCCGAGAGCAAATCTTAGTGGATTGTTTACAAGGGCAGCACGTGTGATTCGCTGACATAGTTCAGTGAAGAGTTTCTTGTTCCGAGAGCAAATCCTTGAGGATTGATTATATGAGCAGCACTTTAGCCAGAATGACCAGGTTCAGTTGAAGCGTTTCTTGCTACGTGAGCAAATATTACTGGACTGTTTATAGGAGTAGCACGTGTGACTCTCTGACCAGGTTCAGTTGAAGAATTTCTTGTTGTGTGAGCAAATCCTACTGGATTGTTTATACGTGTAGCACGTGTAGCTCTTTGACAAAGTGCAGTTGAAGAATTTCTTCTTTTGTGAGCAAATTTTACTCCATTGTTTATCAGAGTAGGACGTCTGGCTCACTGCCCAAATTTAGTTGAAGAGTTTCTTGTTACCTGCGCAAATATTACTGGATAGTTTATAAGGTTAGAACGTGTGGCTCAATGACCAAGAGCAGTTGAACAGTTTCTTGTTGCGTGAGCAAATTTTACTTGATTGTTTATAAGATTAGCATGTGTGGCTCAATTACTAAGTGCAGTTGAAGAGTTTCTTGTGACGTGAGCAAATCTTACTGAATTTTTTATATGAGCAGGAGGTGTGGCTCTCTGATCAAGTGCAGTTGAAGAGTTTCTTGTTGTGTGAGCAAATCCTACTGGATTGTTTATAAAAGTAGCATGTATGGCTCACTGACAAAGTGCAGTTGAGGGATTTCTGCTTGTGTGAGTAAATCCTATTAGATTGTTCATAATCGTATCATGATGGCTCATTGACCAAGTGCAGATGAAGAGTTTCTTGTTACGAGAGCAAATCTAACTGGATTGCTTATAAAAGTAGCACGTGTGGCTCACTGACCAACTGCAGTTGAAGAGTTTCGTGTTACGTGACAAAACTTACTGCATTGTTTATAAGAGCAGCACGTGCGGCGCAATGATCAAGTGCAGTTGAAGAGTTTGTTTTTAAGTGTGCTAAACCTACTAGAATGTTTTTAGGAGCAGCACATGTGACTCACTGTCTAGGTTGAGTTAAAGAGTTTCTTGTTGCGTGAGCAAATTCTTCAGGATTCATTATATGAGCACCACGTGTGGCTCACTGGCCATGTTCAGTTGAAGTGTTTCTTGTTCGGTGAGCAAATCCTACTGGATTGTTTATAAGAGAGCACGGTTGACTCACTGACCAGGCTCAGAAGAAGATATTCAAGTTCCCTGAGCAAATCCTACTGAATTGTTTATAAGAGGGACAAGAGTAAATCACTGACCAGGTTCAGTTCAAGAGTTTCTTGCTTCTTGAACAAATTCTACTGGATTGTTTTTAAGGGCATAACGGGTGACTCCATGACCAGGTTCAGTTGAAGAGTTTCTTGTTCCGAGAGCAACTCCTACTGGATGGTTTATAAGAGCAGCACGTGTGACTTACTGACCATCTTCACTAAATTGTTTTTTTTTTCCGAGAGTAACTCTTACTGAATTATTTCCATTAGCAGCACGGGTGACTCACTGACCAGGTTCAGTTGAAAAGCTTCTTGTTGTGTGAGCAAATGTTACTGGATTGTTTATAAGAGCAGCACGTGAGACTCACTGTTCAGGTTCAGTTGAATACCTCTTGTTATGTGAGGAAATCCTACTGGATTATTAAAAAGAGGAGCACGTGTGGCCAACTGACTAAGTGCAGCTGAAGAGTTTCTTATTACGTGAGCAAGTTTTACTGGATTGTTTATAAGAGTAGCACGTGTGACCCACTGACCATGTGCATTTGAAGGATTTCTTGTTGTGAGCAAATCCTACTGAAATGTCTATAAGAGTAGCACGTGTGACTCATTGATCAGGTTCAGTTGAAGAATTTCTTGTTCTCTGAGGAAATCCTACTGGAATGTTTATAAGAGCAGCACGTGTGACTCACTGACCAAGGTCAGTTGAAGAGTTTCTTGTTCCGAGAGCAAATTTTACTGGATTGTTTATATGAGAAGCACATGTTACTCACTGACCTGGTTCAGTTGAAGAGTTTCTTATTGCGTGAGCAAATGTTACTGGATTGTATTTAAGAGCAGTACCCGTGACTCACTAACCAGGTTCAGTAGAAGAGTTTCTTGTTGTGTGAGCAAATTCTACCGGACTATTTATAACAGTAGCACGTGCGGCTCACTGACCAAGTGCACCTGAAGAATTTCTTGTTACGTAAGCAGATCTTACTAGATTGTTTATAAGAGTAGCACGTGTGGCTTACTTACCAAGTGCTGATGAAGAGCTTCTTGTTACGTGAGCAAATCCTACTGCTTTGTTTATATGAGCACTACGTGTGACTCACTGACCACGTTCAGTTGAAGAGTTTCCTATTCCGAGAGCAAATCATGCTGGATTGTTTATGATAGCATCTCGTTTGACTCACTGACCAGATTGAGTTGAAGAGTTTCTTCTTGTGGCATGCAAATCCTACACGATTGCTTATAAGAGCAGCACGTGTGGTCCACTGACCAAGTTCAGTTGAAAAGTTTCTTATTCCGTGAGCAAATGCCACCGGATTGTTACATAAGCAGCACATGTGAATTACTGACCAGGTTCAGTTAAGAGCATCCTGTTTCTTGAGCAAATACTACTGGATTGTTTATAAGAGTAGCATGTGTGGCTCACTGACCAAGTTCAATTGAAGAGTTTCTTGTTACGTGAGTAAATCTTACTGAATACTTAAGGAGAGCACGTGTGACTCACTGACCAAGTGCAGTGGAAGAGTTCCTTGTTTCGAGAGCAAATCTTACTGGATTGTTTATATGAGCTACTCGTGTGTCTCACTGACCAAGTGCAGTTGAAGTTTCTTGATACGTGTGCAAATCATACTGCAATATTTATAAGAGCAGCACGTCTGACTTATCGACCAGGTTTAGTTGAAAAGTTTCTTGTTGCGTGAGCAAATCAAACTGGAAGGTCTATAAGAGCAGCTCATGTGATCACTGACCAAGATCAGATAAAGAGTTTCTTGTTCCGAGAGCAAATCTTACTGGATTGTTTACAAGAGCAGCACGTGAGGCTCATTGACCAAGTTCAGTGAAGAGCTTCTCTTTCCGAGAGCAAATCCCTGAGGATTGATTATATCAGCAGCACTTGTGACTCAATGTCCAGGTTCAGACGAAGCGTTTTTTGTTACATGAGTAAATATTACTGGACAGTTTATAAGAAGAGCAAGTGTGACTCACTGTCAAGGTTCAGTTGAAGATTTTCTTGAAAGGTTTCTTGCTGCGTGTGCAAATCCTACTGGGCTATAGCACTTGTCAATGTTTGACAAAGTGCAGCTGAAAGTTTCTTGCTTCGTGAGTGAATCTTACTGCATTGTTTATAAGAGTAGCACGTGTGGCTCATTGTTCTAGTGCAGTTTAAGAGTTTCTTATTACCTGTGCGAATCCTACTGAAACGTTTATAAGAGCAGCACGTGTGAACCACTGTTCAGGTTAGGTTGAACAGTTTCTTGTAGCGTGAGCATATCCTACTGAATTGTTTACAAGAGCAGCACGTGTGACTCACTGTCCAAGTTCAGTGAAGAGTTTCTTGTTCCTAGAGCAGATCCTTCTGGATTGATTATATTAATAGCACGTGAGGCTCACTGACCAGGTTCAGTTGAAGTGTTTCTTGTTCAATGAGCAAATTCTACTGGATTGTTTGAAAGAGCAGCATGTGTGACTCACTGACCAGGTTCAAGAGAAGAGTTTCTACTTCCGTGAACAAACCCTACTGGAATGTTTTAAGAGCAACAAGAGTGCAACACAGTACAGGTTTAGTTCAAGAGTTTCTTGTTTCGTGAGCAAATCCTACTGCATTGTTTATAAGAGCAGCACGGGTGACTCCATGACCAGGTTCATTTGAAGAGTTTTTTGTTCCGAGAAAACCCTTACCGGATTGTTTATATGAGCAGCACGTGTGATTCACTTACCAGGTTCAGTTGAAAAGTTTCTTGATGTGTGATCAACTCTTACCGGATTGTTTTTATGAGCAGCACGTGTCATTCACCAACGAGGTTCAGTAGAAAAGTTTCTTGTTACGTGAGAAAATTTTACTTGATTGTTATAAGATTAGCTCTTGTGGTTCACTAACCAGCTTCATTTCAAGAGTTTCTTGTTGTGTGAGCAAAAATTATTGGATTGTTTATAAGAGAGCATGTGAGGCTCACTGACCAAGTTCAGTTGAAGATTTTCTGTTACATGAGCAAATCTTACTGGATTGTTTATAAGAGTAGCACGTGTGGCCCACTGATTAAGTGAAGTTGAAGAGTTTCTTGTTATAAAGCAAATCTTACTGGTTTGTTTATAACAGTACCACGTGTGTCTCACTGTTCAAGTGGAGTTGAAGAGTTTCTTGTTAGGTGGACAAATATTTCTGGGTAGTTTATAAGAGCAGCACGCGTGGCTCCCTGACCAAGTGAAGTTGAAGAGTTTCTTGTTACGTGGGCATATCTTACTGCATTGTTTACAAGAGTAGCACGTGTAGCTCTCTGACAATGTGCAGTTGAAGAGTTTCTTTATACGTGAAAAAATATTACTGGATAGTTTATAAGAGTAGCGCGTGTGGCTCAGTGACCAAGTTAGGTTGAACAGTCTCTTGCTACGTGAGCAAATTTTACTGGATTGTTTATATGAGCAGCAGGGGTCGCTTACTGACCAAGTGCAGTTCTAGAGTTTCTTGTTAAGTGAGCAAATCCTACTGGATTGTTTATAAGAGCAGCACGTTTGGCTTACTGACCAGATTCAGTTGAAGAGTTTCTTGTTACGTGTACAAATCTTACTGGATTGTTTACAAGAGCAGCACATGTAACACTCTGACCAGCTTCAGGTGAAGATTTTCTTGATGTGTGAGCAAATCCTACTGAATGGCTTATAAGAGTAGCACGTGTGGCTCGCTGACCATGTGCAGCTGAAGAGTTTCTTGTTACGTGAGCAAATCTTACTAGATTGTTTATAAGAGTAGCACGTGTGGCTTAGTGACCAAGTGCTGATGAAGAGCATCTTGTTATGTGAGAAAATCTTACTGGATTGTTTATATGAGTGGCAGGTGTGACTTACGGACCAAGTGCAGTTGAAGAGCTTATTATTACGTGTGCCGCTCCTACTGGAACGTTTATAAGAGCAGCACCGATGACTCACTGACCAGTTTTAGTAGAAGAGTTTCTTGTTTTGTGGGCAAGACCTACTGGATTGTTTATAAGAGTATCACGTGTGATTGACTGACGAAGTTCAGTTGAAAAGTGCCTTGTTCCGTGAGCAAATATTACTAAATTGTTTATAAGAGCAGCAACTGTGACTCATTAACCAGGTTCAGTAGAAGAATTCTTTTTAGTGAGCATATCCTAGAGCAGCACTTGCGACTCACTAACCAGGTTTATTTGAAGAGTTTCTTGTTCCCAGAGCAAATCCTACTGGATTGTTTATAAGAGCAGCTGGTGTAACTCACTGACCACGTTCAGTTGAAGAGTATTATATTCCCTGAGTAGATACTACTGGAATGTTTATAAGAGTAGCACGTGTGACTCACTGACCAGGTTCAGTTCAAGAGTCTCTTGTTCCGTGTTTTAATCCTACTAGTTTGTTAATAAGAGCAGCACGTCTGACTAATTGACCAGGTTCACTTAAAGAGTTTCTTGATCCGTGAGCAAGTCCTACTGGATTCGTTATATCAGCATAACGTGTAACTCACTGACCAAGTTAAGTTGAAGAATTTCTTGTTTCTGGAGCAAATCCTACTGAATTGTTTATAAGAGCAGCATTTGTAACTCACTGATCAGGATCAGTTGAATAGTTTATTGTTCCGTGAGCAAATCCTCCTGGATTGTTTATAAGACCAGGAAGTGTGACTCACTGACTAGTTTCAGTTCAAGAGTTTCTTTTTACGTGATCAAATGCTACTGGATTGCTCATAAGAGTAGCACGTGTGACAGATTCAAAATTTTCAGTCGATGAGGTTTTAGTGTGAGGAAATCCTACTGAATTGTTTATAAGAGTAGATTGTATGACTCTCTGAACAAGATCATTTGAAGAGTTTCTCGTTCCTTTTGTAAATCGCACTGAAATGTTTATAAGAGCAGTACGTGTGGCTCACTGACCAGGGTCATTTGAAGAGTTTCTTGTTGTGTGATCAAATCCTACTAGATTGTTTATTAGTGCAGCACGTGTGAGTCACTGACCAGGTTAAGTTTAAGAGTTTCTTGTTGTTTGACCAAATCCAACTGGATTGTTTATAAGTGCAACAGGTGTGACACACTGACCAGGCTCAGTTGATGAGCTCCTTGTTGTGTGTGCAAATTCTACTGGATTGTTTATAAGTGCAGCAGGTGTGATGCATTGATCAAGTTCAGTTCAAGAATTTCTAGTTTCGTGAGCAAATCCTACTGGATTGTTTATAAGTGTAGTACGTGTGACTACTCACTGATCATCTTCAGTTCAAGAGTTTCTTTTTACGTGAGCAGATCCTGCTGGATTGTTTATACCGGCAGCATGTGTGACTCACTGACCACTTTCTGTTTAAGAGTTTCTTGTGTCGTGAGCAAATCCTACTGGATTGTTTTTAAGAGCCGCATGTGTAACTCATTGACCAGGTTCAGTTGAAGAATTTATTGTTCCGTGAGCAAATCCTAGTTGATTGTTTATAAGAGCAGCAAGTGTGACTACTCACTGTACAAGTTTAGTTCAAGAGTTTCTTGTTCCGTGAGCAAATCCTACTGGATTGTTTATAAGAGCAGCAAGTGTGACTACTCACTGTACAAGTTCAATTGATGAGTTTCTTGTTTCGTGAGCAAATCCTAGTTGATTGTTTATAAGAGCAGCACGCGTGACTACTCACTGACCAAGTTAAGTTCAAGAGTTTCTCGTTCCTTGAACAAATCCTAGTTGATTGTTTATAAGAGCAGCACGAGTGACTACTAACTGTACAAGTTCAGTTAATAAGCTTCTTGCTCCGTGGGCAAATCCTAGTTGATTGTTTATAAGAGCAGCACGTGTGACTACTCACTGTACAAGTTCAGTTGATGTGTTTCTAGTTCCGTGAGAAAACCTTGTTGATTGTTTATAAGAGTAGCACGTGTGAATACTCACTGTACAAGTTCAGTTCAAGTGTTTCTTGTTCCGTGAGCAAATTCTACTGGATAGTTTATAATAGCAGCACGTGTGACTACTCACTGTACAAGTTTAGTTGATGTGTTTCTTGTTACGTGAGCAAATTCTAGTTGATTGTTTATAAGAGAAGCACGGGTGACTACTCACTGTACAAGATCAGATAATGAGTTTCTTGTTTCGTGAGCAAATCCTAGTAATTGTTTATAAGAGCAGCACGTGTGACTACTCACTGTACAAGTTCAGCTCAAGAGTTTCTTGATCCATGAGCAAATCCTAGTTGATTGTTTATAAGAGCAGCACGGGTGACTACTCACTGTACAAGATCAGATAATGAGTTTCTTGTTTCGTAAGCAAATCCTAGTAATTGCTTATAAGAGCAGCACGTGTGACTACTCACTGTACAAGTTCAGTTCAAGAGTTTCTTGTTCCGTGAGCAAATCCTGGTTTATTATTTATAAGAATAGCAAGTGTGACTACTCAATGTACAAGTTCAGTTCAAGAGATTCTTGTTCCGTGAGCAAATCCTACTTGATTGTTTATAAGAGCAGCACGTGTGACTACTCACTGTACAAGTTCAGTTCAAGAGTTTCTTGTTCCGTAGAAAATTCTACTTTATTGTTTATAAGAGTAGCACGTGTGACTTCTCACTGTACAAGTTCAGTTGATGAGTTTCTTGTTCCGTGAGCAAATCCTAGTTGATTGTTTATACGAGCAGGACGTGTGACTACTCACTGTACAAGTTCAGTTGATGAGTTTCTTGTTGCCTGAGCAAATCTTAGTTGATTGTTTATAAAAGCAGCACGTGTGACTACTCACTGACCAAGTTCAGTTTAAGAGTTTCTTGTTCCGTGAGCAAATCCTACTTGATTGTTTATAAGAGCAGCACGTTTGACTACTCTCTGTACAATTTCAGTTTGATGAGTTTCTTGTTCCGTGAAAAATCCTATTTCATTGTTTATAAGATCAGCACGTGTGACTACGCACTGATCAAGTTCAGTTAAAGAGTTTGTTGTTTCGTGAGCAAATCCTAGTTGATTGTTTATAAGAGCACCACGTGTGACTAATCACTGTACAAGTTCAGTTCAAGAGTTTTTGTTCCGTGAGCAAATCCTAGTTGATTGTTTAAAACAGCACCCAGTGTGACTACTCCTTGTACAAGTTCAGTTTAAGAGTTTGTTGTTCCGTTAGCAAATCATACTTGATTTTTATAAGAGCAGTACGTGTGCCTACTCACTGTACAAGTATAGTTCAAGAGTTTCTTGTTCCGTGAGCAAATCCTAGTTGATTGTTTATAAGAGTAGGACGTGTGACTACTCACTATACAAGTTCAGTTAATGAGTTTCTTGTTCAGTGAGCAAATACTAGTTGATTGTTTATAAGAGCAGCACGTGTGACTACTCACTGTACAAGTTCAGTTCAAGAGTTTCTTGATCCGTGAGCAAATCCCACTGGATTGTTTATAAGAGCAGCACGTGTGACTACTCACTGAACAAGATCAGTTCCAGAGTTTCTTGATCCGTGAGCAAATCCTAATGGATAGATTATAATAGCAGCACGTTTGACTACTCGCTGTACAAGTTCAGTTGATGTGTTTCTTGTTACGTGAGCAAATCCTAGTTGATTGTTTATAAGAGCAGCACTTGTGACTACTCACTGACCAAGTTCAATTCAAGAGTTTCTTGTTCCGTGAGCAAATCCTAGTTGATTGTTTATAAGAGCAGCACGTGTGACTTCTTGCTGTACAATTTCAGTTCAAGAGTTTCTTGTTTCGTGAGCAAATTGTACTGGATTGTTTATAAGAGCAGCAAGTGTGACTACTCACCGTACAAGTTCAGTTCAAGAGTTTATTGTTGCGTGAACAATTCTTACTTGATTGTTTATGAGAGCAGCATTTGTGACTACTCACTGTACAAGCTCGGTTCAAGAGTATCTTGTTCCGTGAGCAAATCCTAGTTGATTGTTTATATGACGAGCAAGTGTGACTACTCACTGTATAAGTTCAGTTCAATTGTTTCTTGATCCGTGAGCAAAATCTACTGGATTGTTTATAAGAGCAGCACGTGTGACTACTCACTGTACAAGTTCAGTTGATGTGTTTCTCGTTCCGTGAGAAAACCTTGTTGATTGTTTTTAAGAGCAGCACGTGTGACTACTCACTGTACAAGTTCAGTTCAAGAGTTTCTTGTTCCGTGACCAAATTCTACTGGATTGTTTATAAGAGTAGCACGTGTGACTACTCACTGTACAAGTTCAGGTGATGAATTTCTTGTTCTGTGAAAAAATCCTAGTTGATTGTTTATAAGAGCAGCACGAGTGACTACTCACTGTACAAGTTCAGTTCAAGACTTTCTTGTTCCTTGAGCAAATTCTACTTGATTGGTTTTAAGTGCAGCACGTGTTACTACTGACTGTACAAGTTCAGTTCAAGGGTTTTTGTTCTGTGAGCAAATCCTAGTTAATTGTTTATAAGAGCAGCACGTGTGACTACTCACTGTACAAGTTCAGTTCAAGGGTTTCTTTTTTCGTAAGCAAATCCTAGTTGATTGTTTATAAGAGCAGCACGTGTGACTACTCACTGT
Source organism: Hymenopus coronatus (assembly GCA_030762935.1). Taxonomy (NCBI): domain Eukaryota; kingdom Metazoa; phylum Arthropoda; class Insecta; order Mantodea; family Hymenopodidae; genus Hymenopus; species Hymenopus coronatus. The sequence goes on along the minus strand of CM060898.1, from coordinate 152,340,467 downwards.
ACATGTTCAGTTGACGAGTTTCTTGTTCCCTGAGCGAAACCTTAGTTGATTGCTTATAAAAGCAGCATGTGTGATCACTCACTGACCAAGTTCAGTTTAAGAGTTTCTTGTTCCGTGGGCAAATCCTACCTGATTGTTTACAAGAGCAGCACGTGTGACTACTCACTGTACAAGTTCAGTTTGATGAGTTTCTTGTTCCGTGAGCAAATCTTTGTTGATTGTTTATAAGAGCAGCACGTGTGACTACTACACTGTTCAAGTTCATTTCAAGAGTTTCTTGCTCCGTGAGCAAATTCTACTTTATTGTTTATAAGAGTAGCACGTGTGACTACTCACTATACAAGTTCAGTTGATGAGTTTCTTGTTCCCTGAGCAAATCTTAGTTGATTGTTTATAAAAGCAGCACATGCGACTACTCACTTACCAAGTTCAGTTTAAGAGTTTGTTGTTCCGTTAGCAAATCCTATTTGATTTTTTATAAGAGCAGTACGTGTGACTACTCACTGTACAAGTATAGTTCAAGAGTTTCTTGTTCCATGAGCAAATCCTAGTTGATTGTTTATAAGAGCAGCAAGTGTGACTACTCAATGTACAAGTTTAGTTCATGAGTTTATTGTTCTTTGTGGAAATCCTACTGGATTGTTTGTAAGAGCAGCACGTGTAACTCACTGACCAGGTATGGTTGAAGAATTTATTGTTCCGTGAGCAAGTCCTACTGGATTGTTTATAAGAGCAGCACGTGTGACTACTCACTGTGCAAGTTCAGATCAAGAGTTTCTTGTTTCGTGAGCAAATCCTAGTTGTTTGTTTATAAGAGCAGCAAGTGTGACTTATCACTGTACAAGTTCAGTTCAAGAGTTTCTTGTTCCGTAAACAATTGCTACTTGATTGTTTATGAGAGCAGCAAGTGTGACTACCCACTGTATATCTTCAGTTCAATTGTTTCTTGATCCGTGAGCAAAATCTACTGGATTGTTTATAAGAGCAGCACGTGTGACTACGTACTGTACAAGTTCAGTTGATGTGTTTCTTGTTCCGTGAGCAAACCTAGTTGAACTTTTATAAGAGCAGCACGTGTGAATACTCACTGTACAAGTTCATTTGATGTATTTCTTGTTCCGTGAGAAAATCCTAGTTGATTGTTTATAAGAGCAGCACTGGTGACTACTCACTGACCAAGTTCAATTCAAGAGTTTCTTGTTCCAGTGACCAAATCCTAGTTGATTGTTTAAAATTGCAGCACGGGTGACTACTCACTTTACCAGTTTAGTTAATGAGTTTCTTGTTCAGTGAGCAAATCCTAGTTGATTGTTTATAAGAGCAGCACGTGTGACTACTCACTGTAAAAGTTCAGTTGAAGAGTTTCTTGATCCGTGAGCAAATCCTACTGGATTGTTTATAAGAGCAGCACGTGTGACTACTCACTGAACAAGATCAGTTCAAGAGTATCTTGATCCGTGATCAAATTCTAATGGATAGTTTATAATAGCAGCTCTTTGACTACTCGCTGTACAAGTTCAGTTGATGTGTTTCTTGTTACGTGAGCAAATCCTAGTTGATTGGTTATAAGAGCAGCACTTGTGACTACTCACTGACCAAGTTCAATTCAAGAGTTTCTTGTTCCGTGAGCAAATCCTAGTTGATTGTTTATAAGAGCAGCACGGGTGGCTACTTACTGTACAAGTTCAGTAAATGAGTTTCTTGTTTCGTGAGCAAATCCTAGTAATTGTTTATAAGAGCAGCACGTGTGACTACTCACTGTACAAGATCAGTTCAAGAGTTTCTTGTTCCGTGAGCAAATCCTAGTTTATTATTTATAAGAGCAGAAATTGTGACTACTCAATGTACAAGTTCAGTTCAAGAGATTCTTGTTCGGTGAGCAAATCCTAGTTAATTGTTTATAAGGGCAGCATGTGTGACTACTCACTGTACAAGTTCAGTTCAAGAGTTTCTTGTTCCATGAGCATATTCTACTGGATTGTTTATAAGAGTAGCATGTGTGACTACTCACTGTACAATTTCAGTTCAAGAATTTCTTGTTTCCTGAGCAAAATCTACTTAATTAGTTATAAGAGCAGCAAGTGTGACTACTCACTGTACAAGTTCGGTTGATGAATTTCTTGTTGCGTGAGCAAATCCTAGTTGATTGTTTATAAAAGCAGCACGTGTGACTACACACTCTTCAAGTTCAGTTCAAGAACTTCTTGTTCCGTAAGCAAATCCTACTTGATTGTTTGTAAGAGCAGCAAGTGTGACTACTCACTGTACAAGTTCAGTTCAAGAGTTTTTGTTCCGTGACCAAATTCTACTTGATTGTTTATACGAGCAGCACGTGTGACTACTCACTGTACAAGTTCAGTTCAAGAGTTTCTTGTTTCGTGAGCAAATTCTACTTGATTGTTTATAGCAACAGCACGTTTGACTACTCACTGTACAAGTTCAGTTTAAGAGTTTCTTGTTCCGTGAGCAAATCCTAGTTTATTGTTTATAAGAGCAGCAAGTGTGATTACTCACTGCACAATTTGAGTTCAAGAGCTTCTTCTTCCGTGAGCTAATCCTACTTGATTGTTTATAAGAGCAGAACCTGTGACTACCCACAGTACAAGTTCAGTTCAAGGGTTTCTGGTTCTGTGAGCAAATACTAGTTGATTGTTTATAAAAGCAGCACGTGTGACTACACACTGACCAAGTTCAGTTTTAGAATTTCTTGTTTCGTGAGCAAATCCTAGTTAATTGTTTATAAGAGCACCACGTGTGACTACTCACTGTAGAAGTTCAGTTCAAGAGTTTTTGTTCCGTGAGCAAATCCTAGTTGATTTTTATAAGAGCAGTACGTGTGACTACTCACTGTACAAGTATAGTTCAAGAGTTTCTTGTTCCGTAAGCAAATCCTACTTGATTATTGTTAAGAGCAGCACGTGTGACTACTCACTGTACAAGTTCAGTTCAAGAGTTTCTTGTTCCGTGAACAAATTCTACTGGACTGTTTTTAAGAGCAGCACGTGTGACTACTCACTGTACAAGTTCAGTTCAAGAGTTTCTGGTTCCGTGAGCAAAGTCTACTTTATTGTTTATAAGAGTAGCATGTGTGACTACTCACTGTACAAGTTCAGTTGATGAGTTTCTTGTTCCCTGAGCAAATTTTAATTGATTGTTTATAAAAGCAGCACGTGTGACTACTCACTGACCAAGTTCAGTTTAAGAGTTTGTTGTTCTGTTAGCAAATCCTACTTGATTTTTTATAAGAGCAGTACGTGTGACTACTCACTGTAGAAGTATAGTTCAAGAGTTTCTTGTTCCATGAGCAAATCCTAGTTGATTATTTATATGAGCAGCAAGTGTGACTACTCAATGTACAAGTTCAGTTCAAGAGTTTATTGTTCTTTGAGCAAATCCTACTGGATTATTTGTAAGAGCAGCACGTGTAACTCACTGACCAGGTATGGTTGAAGAATTTATTGTTCCGTGAGCAAGTCCTACTGGATTGTTTATAAGAGCAGCACGTGTGACTACTCACTGTGCAAGTTCAGTTCAAGAGTTTCTTGTTTCGTGAGCAAAGCATAGTTGTTTGTTTATAAGAGCAGCAAGTGTGAATTATCACTGTACAAGTTCAGTTCAAGAGTTTCTTGTTCCGTGAACAATTCCTACTTGATTGTTTATGAGAGCAGCAAGTGTGACTACCCAGTGTACATGTTCAGTTCAATTATTTCTTGATCCGTGAGCAAAATCTACTGGATTGTTTATAAGAGCAGCACGTGTGACTACGTAGTGTACAAGTTCAGTTGATGTGTTTCTTGTTCCGTGAGCAAACCTAGTTGAACTTTTATAAGATCAGCACGTGTGAATACTCACTGTACAGGTTCATTTGATGTATTTCTTGTTCCGTGAGGAAATCCTAGTTGATTGTTTATAAGAGCAGCACTGGTGACTACTCACTGACCAAGTTCAATTCAAGAGTTTCTTGTTCCAGTGTCCAAATCCTAGTTGATTGTTTAAAATTGCAGCACGGGTGACTACTCACTTTACAAGTTCAGTTAATGAGTTTCTTGTTCAGTGAGCAAATCCTAGTTGACTGTTTATAAGAGAAGCAAGTGTGACTACTCACTGTACAAGTTCAGTTCAAGAGTTTCTTGATCCGTGAGCAAATCCTACTGGATTGTTTATTAGAGCAGCACGTGTGACTACTCACTGAACAAGATCACTTCCAGAGTTTCTTGATCCGTGAGCAAATTCTAATGGATAGTTTATAATAGCAGCACGTTTGACTACTCGCTGTACAAGTTCAGTTGATGTGTTTCTTGTTACGTGAGCAAATCCTAGTTGATTGTTTATAAGAGCAGCACTTGTGACTACTCACTGACCAAGTTCAATTCAAGAGTTTCTTGTTCCGTGAGCAAATCCTAGTTGATTGTTTATAAGAGCAGCACGTGGGACTTCTTGCTGCACAATTTCAATTCAAGAGTTTCTTGTTTCGTGAGCAAATTGTACTGGATTGTTTATAAGAGCAGCAAGTGTGACTACTCACCGTACAAGTTCAGTTCAAGAGTTTATTGTTCCGTGAACAATTCCTACTTGATTGTTTATGAGAGCAGCACTTGTGACTACTCACTGTACAAGATCAGTTCAAGAGTTTCTTGATCCGTGAGCAAATTCTACTGGATTGTTTATAAGAGCAGCACGTGTTACTACTCACTGTACAAGTTCAGTTGATGTGTTTCTCGTTCCGTGAGAAAACCTTGTTGATTGTTTATAAGAGTAGCACGTGTGAATACTCACTGTACAAGTTCAGTTCAAGTGTTTCTTGTTCCGTGAGCAAATTCTACTGGATAGTTTATAATAGCAGCACGTGTGACTACTCACTGTACAAGTTCAGTTGATGTGTTTCTGGTTACGTGAGCAAATTCTAGTTGATTGTTTATAAGAGCAGCACTTGTGACTAATCACTGTACAAGTTCAGTTCAAGAGTTTCTTGTTCCGTAAGCAAATCCTAGTTGATTGTTTATAAAGCAGTACGGGTGACTACTCACTGTACAAGTTCAGTTCAAGAGTTTCTTGTTCCGTGAGCAAATTCTACTTTATTATTTATAAGAGTAGCACGTGTGACTACTCATTGTACAAGTTCAGTTGATGAGTTTCTTGTTCCGTGAGCTAATCCTAGTAATTGTTTATAAGAGCAGGACGTGTGACTACTCACTGTACAAGTTCAGTTGGTGAGTTTCTTGTTCCCTGAGCAATTCTTAGTTGATTGTTTATAAAAGCATAACGTGTGACTACTCACTGACCAAGTTCAGTTTAAGAGTTTCTTGTATCGTGAGCAAATCCTATTTGATTGTTTATAAGAGCACCACGTGTGACTACTCACTGTAGAAGTTCAGTTCAAGAGTTTTTGTTCCGTGAGCAAATCCTAGTTGATTTTTATAAGAGCAGTACGTGTGACTACTCACTGTACAAGTATAGTTCAAGAGTTTCTTGTTCCGTAAGCAAATACTAGTTGATTGTTTATAAAAGCAGCACGTGTGACTACACCCTGACCAAGTTTAGTTTTAGAGTTTCTTGTTTCGTGAACAAATCCTAGTTGATTGTTTATAAGAGCACCACGTGTGACTACTCACTGTAGAAGTTCAGTTCAAGAGTTTCTTGTTCGGTAAGCAAATCCTACTTGATTGTTTGTAAGAGCAGCACGTGTGACTACTCACTGTACAAGTTCAGTTCAAGAGTTTCTTGTTCCGTGACCAAATTCTACTGGATTGTTTATAAGAGTAGCACGTGTGACTACTCACTGTACAAGTGCAGGTGATGAATTTCTTGTTCCGTGAGCAAATCCTAGTTGATTGTTTATAAGAGCAGGACGTGTCACTACTCACTGTACAAGTTCAGTTGGTGAGTTTCTTGTTCCCTGAGCAATTCTTAATTGATTGTTTATAAAAGCATAACGTGTGACTACTCACTGACCAAGTTCAGTTTAAGAGTTTCTTGTATCGTGAGCAAATCCTAGTTGATTGTTTATAAGAGCACCACGTGTGACTACTCACTGTAGAAGTTCAGTTCAAGAGTTTTTGTTCCGTGAGCAAATCCTAGTTGATTTTTATAAGAGCAGTACGTGTGACTACTCACTGTACAAGTATAGTTCAAGAGTTTCTTGTTCCGTAAGGAAATCCTACTTGATTATTTGTAAGAGCAGCACGTGTGACTACTCACTGTACAAGTTCAGTTCAAGAGTTTCTTGTTCCGTGACCAAATTCTACTGGACTGTTTTTAAGAGCAGCACGTGTGACTACTCACTGTACAAGTTCAGTTCAAGAGTTTCTGGTTCCGTGAGCAAAGTCTACTTTATTGTTTATAAGAGTAGCATGTGTGACTACTCACTGTACAAGTTCAGTTGATGAGTTTCTTGTTCCCTGAGCAAATTTTAATTGATTGTTTATAAAAGCAGCACGTGTGACTACTCACTGACCAAGTTCAGTTTAAGAGTTTGTTGTTCTGTTAGCAAATCCTACTTGATTTTTTATAAGAGCAGTACGTGTGACTACTCACTGTAGAAGTATAGTTCAAGAGTTTCTTGTTCCATGAGCAAATCCTAGTTGATTATTTATATGAGCAGCAAGTGTGACTACTCAATGTACAAGTTCGGTTCAAGAGTTTATTGTTCTTTGAGCAAATCCTACTGGATTATTTGTAAGAGCAGCACGTGTAACTCACTGACCAGGTATGGTTGAAGAATTTATTGTTCCGTGAGCAAGTCCTACTGGATTGTTTATAAGAGCAGCACGTGTGACTACTCACTGTGCAAGTTCAGTTCAAGAGTTTCTTGTTTCGTGAGCAAATCATAGTTGTTTGTTTATAAGAGCAGCAAGTGTGAATTATCACTGTACAAGTTCAGTTCAAGAGTTTCTTGTTCCGTGAACAATTCCTACTTGATTGTTTATGAGAGCAGCAAGTGTGACTACCCAGTGTACATGTTCAGTTCAATTATTTCTTGATCCGTGAGCAAAATCTACTGGATTGTTTATAAGAGCAGCACGTGTGACTACGTAGTGTACAAGTTCAGTTGATGTGTTTCTTGTTCCGTGAGCAAACCTAGTTGAACTTTTATAAGATCATCACGAGTGAATACTCACTGTACAGGTTCATTTGATGTATTTCTTGTTCCGTGAGGAAATCCTAGTTGATTGTTTATAAGAGCAGCACTGGTGACTACTCACTGACCAAGTTCAATTCAAGAGTTTCTTGTTCCAGTGTCCAAATCCTAGTTGGTTGTTTAAAATTGCAGCACGGGTGACTACTCACTTTACAAGTTCAGTTAATGAGTTTCTTGTTCAGTGAGCAAATCCTAGTTGACTGTTTATAAGAGAAGCACGTGTGACTACTCACTGTACAAGTTCAGTTCAAGAGTTTCTTGATCCGTGAGCAAATCCTACTGGATTGTTTATTAGAGCAGCACGTGTGACTACTCACTGAACAAGATCAGTTCCAGAGTTTCTTGATCCGTGAGCAAATTCTAATGGATAGTTTATAATAGCAGCACGTTTGACTACTCGCTGTACAAGTTCAGTTGATGTGTTTCTTGTTACGTGAGCAAATCCTAGTTGATTGTTTATAAGAGCAGCACTTGTGACTACTCACTGACCAAGTTCAATTCAAGAGTTTCTTGTTCCGTGAGCAAATCCTAGTTGATTGTTTATAAGAGCAGCACGTGGGACTTCTTGCTGCACAATTTCAATTCAAGAGTTTCTTGTTTCGTGAGCAAATTGTACTGGATTGTTTATAAGAGCAGCAAGTGTGACTACTCACCGTACAAGTTCAGTTCAAGAGTTTATTGTTCCGTGAACAATTCCTACTTGATTGTTTATGAGAGCAGCACTTGTGACTACTCACTGTACAAGATCAGTTCAAGAGTTTCTTGATCCGTGAGCAAATTCTACTGGATTGTTTATAAGAGCAGCACGTGTTACTACTCACTGTACAAGTTCAGTTGATGTGTTTCTCGTTCCGTGAGAAAACCTTGTTGATTGTTTATAAGAGTAGCACGTGTGAATACTCACTGTACAAGTTCAGTTCAAGTGTTTCTTGTTCCGTGAGCAAATTCTACTGGATAGTTTATAATAGCAGCACGTGTGACTACTCACTGTACAAGTTCAGTTGATGTGTTTCTGGTTACGTGAGCAAATTCTAGTTGATTGTTTATAAGAGCAGCACTTGTGACTAATCACTGTACAAGTTCAGTTCAAGAGTTTCTTGTTCCGTAAGCAAATCCTAGTTGATTGTTTATAAAACAGTACGGGTGACTACTCACTGTACAAGTTCAGTTCAAGAGTTTCTTGTTCCGTGAGCAAATTCTACTTTATTATTTATAAGAGTAGCACGTGTGACTACTCATTGTACAAGTTCAGTTGATGAGTTTCTTGTTCCGTGAGCTAATCCTAGTAATTGTTTATAAGAGCAGGACGTGTGACTACTCACTGTACAAGTTCAGTTGGTGAGTTTCTTGTTCCCTGAGCAATTCTTAGTTGATTGTTTATAAAAGCATAACTTGTGACTACTCACTGACCAAGTTCAGTTTAAGAGTTTCTTGTATCGTGAGCAAATCCTATTTGATTGTTTATAAGAGCACCACGTGTGACTACTCACTGTAGAAGTTCAGTTCAAGAGTTTTTGTTCCGTGAGCAAATCCTAGTTGATTTTTATAAGAGCAGTACGTGTGACTACTCACTGTACAAGTATAGTTCAAGAGTTTCTTGTTCCGTAAGCAAATACTAGTTGATTGTTTATAAAAGCAGCACGTGTGACTACACCCTGACCAAGTTTAGTTTTAGAGTTTCTTGTTTCGTGAACAAATCCTAGTTGATTGTTTATAAGAGCACCACGTGTGACTACTCACTGTAGAAGTTCAGTTCAAGAGTTTTTGTTCCGTGAGCAAATCCTAGTTGATTTTTATAAGAGCAGTACGTGTGACTACTCACTGTACAAGTATAGTTCAAGAGTTTCTTGTTCCGTAAGCAAATACTAGTTGATTGTTTATAAAAGCAGCACGTGTGACTACACCCTGACCAAGTTTAGTTTTAGAGTTTCTTGTTTCGTGAACAAATCCTAGTTGATTGTTTATAAGAGCACCACGTGTGACTACTCACTGTAGAAGTTCAGTTCAAGAGTTTCTTGTTCGGTAAGCAAATCCTACTTGATTGTTTGTAAGAGCAGCACGTGTGACTACTCACTGTACAAGTTCAGTTCAAGAGTTTCTTGTTCCGTGACCAAATTCTACTGGATTGTTTATAAGAGTAGCACGTGTGACTACTCACTGTACAAGTGCAGGTGATGAATTTCTTGTTCCGTGAAAAAATCCTAGTTGATTGTTTATAAGAGCAGCACGAGTGACTACTCACTGTACAAGTTCAGTTCAAGACTTTCTTGTTCCTTGAGCAAATTCTACTTGATTGGTTATAAGAGCAGCACGTGTGACTAGTCACTGTACAAGTTCAGTTCAAGAGTTTTTGTTCCGTGAGCAAATCCTAGTTGATTGTTTATAAGAGCAGGACGTGTGACTACTCACTGTACAAGTTCAGTTGGTGAGTATCTTGTTCCCTGAGCAATTCTTAATTGATTGTTTATAAAAGCATAACGTGTGACTACTCACTGACCAAGTTCAGTTTAAGAGTTTCTTGTATCGTGAGCAAATCCTAGTTGATTGTTTATAAGAGCACCACGTGTGACTACTCACTGTACAAGTTCAGTTCAAGAGTTTCTTGATCCGTGAGTAAATCCTACTGGATTGTTTATTAGAGCAGCACGTGTGACTACTCACTGAACAAGATCAGTTCCAGAGTTTCTTGATCCGTGAGCAAATTCTAATGGATAGTTTATTATAGCAGCACGTTTCACTACTCGCTGTACAAGTTCAGTTGATGTGTTTCTTGTTACCTGAGCAAATCCTTGTTGATTGTTTATAAGAGCAGCACTTGTGACTACTCACTGACGAAGTTCAATTCAAGAGTTTCTTGTTCCGTGAGCAAATCCTAGTTGATTGTTTATAAGAGCAGCACGTGTGATTTCTTGCTGTACAATTTCAGTTCAAGAGTTTCTTGTTTCATGAGCAAGTTGTACTGGATTGTTTATAAGATCAGCAAGTGTGACTACTCACCGTACAAGTTCAGTTCAAGGGTTTATTGTTCCGTGAACAATTCCTACTTGATTGTTAATGAGAGCAGCACTTGTGACTACTCACTGTACAAGTTCAGTCAAGAGTTTCTTGATCCGTGAGCAAATTCTACTGGATTGTTTATAAGAGCAGCACGTGTGACTACTCACTGTACAAGTTCAGTTGGTGTGTTTCTCGTTCCGTGAGAAAACCTTGTTGATTGTTTATAAGAGTAGCACGTGTGAATACTCACTGTACAAGTTCAGTTCAAGTGTTTCTTGTTCCGTGAGCAAATTCTACTGGATAGTTTATAATAGCAGCACGTGTGAATACTCACTGTACAAGTTCAGTTGATGTGTTTCTGGTTACGTGAGCAAATTCTAGTTGATTGTTTATAAGAGCAGCACTTGTGACTAATCACTGTACAAGTTCAGTTCAAGAGTTTCTTGTTCCGTGAGCAAATCCTAGTTGATTGTTTATAAGAGCAGTACGGGTGACTACTCACTCTACAAGTTCAGTTAATGAGTTTCTTGTTTCGTGAGCAAATCCTAGTAATTGTTTATAAGAGCAGAACGTGTGACTACTCACTGTACAAGTTCAGTTCAAGAGTTTCTTGTTCCGTGAGCAAATTCTACTTTATTGTTTATAAGAGTAGCACGTGTGACTACTCAGTGTACAGGTTCAGTTGATGAGTTTCTTGTTCCGTGAGCTAATCCTAGTAATTGTTTATAAGAGCAGGACGTGTGACTACTCACTGTACAAGTTCATTTGGTGAGTTTCTTGTTCCCTGAGCAAATCTTAGTTGATTGTTTATAAAAGCATAACGTGTGACTACTCACTGACCAAGTTCAGTTTAAGAGTTTCTTGTATCGTGAGCAAATCCTTGTTGATTGTTTATAAGAGCACCACGTGTGACTACTCACTGTAGAAGTTCAGTTCAAGAGTTTTTGTTCCGTGAGCAAATCCTAGTTGATTTTTATAACAGCAGTACGTGTGACTACTCACTGTACAAGTATAGTTCAAGAGTTTCTTGTTCCGTAAGCAAATCCTAGTTGATTGTTTATAAAGCAATACGGGTGACTACTCACTGTACAAGTTCAGTTCAAGAGTTTCTAGTTCCGTGAGCAAATTCTACTTTATTATTTATAAGAGTAGCACGTGTGACTACTCATTGTACAAGTTCAGTTGATGAGTTTCTTGTTCCGTGAGCTAATCCTAGTAATTGTTTATAAGAGCAGGACGTGTGATTACTCACTGTACAAGTTCAGTTGGTGAGCTTCTTGTTCCCTGAGCAATTCTTAGTTGATTGTTTATAAAAGCATAACGTGTGACTACTCACTGACCAAGTTCAGTTTAAGAGTTTCTTGTATCGTGAGCAAATCCTATTTGATTGTTTATAAGAGCACCACGTGTGACTACTCACTGTAGAAGTTCAGTTCAAGAGTTTTTGTTCCGTGAGCAAATCCTAGTTGATTTTTATAAGAGCAGTACGTGTGACTACTTACTGTACAAGTATAGTTCAAGAGTTTCTTGTTCCGTAAGCAAATCCTACTTGATTGTTTGTAAGAGCAGCACGTGTGACTACTCACTGTACAAGTTCAGTTGATGTATTTCTCGTTCCGTGAGAAAACCTTGTTGATTGTTTATAAGAGTAGCACGTGTGAATACTCACTGTACAAGTTCAGTTCAAGTGTTTCTTGTTCCGTGAGCAAATTCTACTGGATAGTTTATAATAGCAGCACGTGTGACTACTCACTGTACAAGTTCAGTTGATGTGTTTCTGGTTACGTGAGCAAATTCTAGTTGATTGTTTATAAGAGCAGCACTTGTGACTAATCACTGTACAAGTTCAGTTCAAGAGTTTCTTGTTCCGTGAGCAAATCCTAGTTGATTGTTTATAAAGCAGTACGGGTGACTACTCACTGTACAACTTCAGTTCAAGAGTTTCTTGTTCCGTGAGCAAATTCTACTTTATTATTTATAAGAGTAGCACGTGTGACTACTCATTGTACAAGTTCAGTTGATGAGTTTCTTGTTCCGTGAGCTAATCCTAGTAATTGTTTATAAGAGCAGGACGTGTGACTACTCACTGTACAAGTTCAGTTGTCGAATTTCTTGTTCCCTGAGCAATTCTTAGTTGATTGTTTATAAAAGCATAACGTGTGACTACTCACTGACCAAGTTCAGATTAAGAGTTTCTTGTATCGTGAGCAAATCCTAGTTGGTTGTTTATAAGAGCACCACGTGTGACTACTCGCTGTAGAAGTTCAGTTCAAGAGTTTTTGTTCCGTGAGCAAATCCTAGTTGATTTTTATAAGAGCAGTACGTGTGACTACTCACTGTACAAGTATAGTTCAAGAGTTTCTTGTTCCGTAAGCAAATCCTACTTGATTCTTTGTAAGAGCAGCACGTGTGACTACTCACTGTACAAGTTCAGTGCAAGAGTTTCTTGTTCCGTGACCAAATTCTACTGAATTGTTTATAAGAGTAGCACGTGTGACTACTCACTGTACAAGGTCAGGTGATGAATTTCTTGTTCCGTGAAAAAATCCTAGTTGATTGTTTATAAGAGCAGCACGAGTGACTACTCACTGTACAAGTTCAGTTCAAGACTTTCTTGTTCCTTGAGCAAATTCTACTTGATTGGTTTTAAGAGCAGCACGTGTGACTACTCACTGTACAAGTTCAGTTCAAGGGTTTTTGTTCCGTGAGCAAATCCTAGTTGATTGTTTATAAGAGCAGCATGTGTGACTACTCACTGTACAAGTTCAGTTCAAGAGTTTCTTGTTTCGTAAGCAAATCCTAGTTGATTGTTTATAAGAGCAGCACTTGTGACTACTCACTGTACTAGTTCAGTTTGATGAGTTTCTTTTTCCGTGAGCAAATCTTTGTTGATTGTTTATAAGAGCAGCACGTGTGACTACTCACTGTACAAGTTCAGTTCAAGAATTTCTTGTTCCGTGAGCAAATTCTACCTTATTGTTTATAAGAGTAGCACGTTTGACTACTCACTGTACAAGTTCAGTTGAAGAGTTTCTTGTTCCCTGAGCAAATCTTAGTTGATTGTTTATAAAAGCAGCACGTGCGACTACTCACTTACCAAGTTCAGTTTAAGAGTTTGTTGTTCCGTTAGCAAATCCTATTTGATTTCTTATAAGAGCAGTACGTGTGACTACTCACTGTACAAGTATAGTTCAAGAGTTTCTTGTTCCATGAGCAAATCCTAGTTGATTGTTTATAAGAGCAGCAAGTGTGACTACTCAATGTACAAGTTCAGTTCAAGAGTTTATTGTTCTTTGAGCAAATCCTACTGGATTGTTTGAAAGAGCAGCACGTGTAACTCACTGACCAGGTATGGTTGAAGAATTTATTGTTCCGTGTGCAAGTCCTACTGGATTGTTTATAAGAGTAGCACGTGTGACTACTCACTGTGCAAGTTCAGATCAAGAGTTTCTTGTTTCGTGAGCAAATCCTAGTTGTTTGTTTATAAGAGTAGCAAGTGTGACTTATCACTGTACAAGTTCAGTTCAAGAGTTTCTTGTTCCGTGAACAATTCCTACTTGATTGTTTATGAGAGCAGGAAGTGCGACTACCCACTGTACATGTTCAGTTTAATTGTTTCTTGATCCGTGAGCAAAATCTACTGGATTGTTTATAAGAGCTGCACGTGTGACTTCTCACTGTACATGTTCATTTGATATATTTCTTGTTCCGTGAGAAATTCCTAGTTGATTGTTAATAAGAGCAGCACTGGTGACTACTCACTGACCAAGTTCAATTCAAGAGTTTCTTGTTCCAGTGACCAAATCCTAGTTGATTGTTTAAAATTGCAGCACGGGTGACTACTCACTTTACAAGTTCAGTTAATGAGTTTCTTGTTCAGTGAGCAAATCCTAGTTGATTGTTTATAAGAGCAGCACGTGTGACTACTCACTGTACAAGTTCAGTTCAAGAGTTTCTTGATCCGTGAGCAAATCCTACTGGATTGTTTATAAGAACAGCACGTGTGACTACTCACTGAACAAGATCAGTTCCAGAGTTTCTTGATCCGTGAGCAAATTCTAATGGATAGTTTATAATAGCAGCACGTTTCTCTACTCGGTGTACAAGTTCAGTTGATGTGTTTTTTGTTACGTGAGCAAATCCTAGTTGATTGTTTATAAGAGCAGCACTTGTGACTACTCACTGACCAAGTTCAATTCAAGAGTTTCTTGTTCCGTGAGCAAATCCTAATTGATTGTTTATAAGAGCAGCACGTGTGACTTCATGCTGTACAATTTCAATTCAAGAGTTTCTTGTTTCGTGAGCAAATAGTACTGGATTGTTTATAAGAGCAGCAAGTGTGACTACTCACCGTACAAGTTCAGTTCAAGAGTTTATTGTCCCATGAACAATTCCTACTTGATTGTTTATGAGAGCAGCACTTGTGACTACTCACTGTACAAGCTCAGTTCAAGAGTTTCTTGTTCCGTGAGCAAATCCTAGTTGATTGTTTATATGACGAGCAAGTGTGACTACTCACTGTATAAGTTCAGTTCAATTGTTTCTTGATCCGTGAGCAAAATCTACTGGATTGTTTATAAGAGCAGCACGTGTGACTACGTACTGTACAAGTTCAGTTGGTGTGTTTCTTGTTCCGTGAGCATACCTAGTTGAACTTTTGTAAGAGCAGCACGTGTGAATACTCACTGTACAGGTTCATCTGATGTATTTCTTGTTCCAGTGACCAAATCCTAGTTGATTGTTTATAAGAGCAGCACGGGTGACTACTCTCTGTACAAGTTCAGTTCAAGAGTTTCTTGTTCCGTGAGCAAATCCTACTGGATTGTTTGTAAAAGCAGCATGTGTAACCCACTGACAACGTTCAGTTGAAGAATTTATTGCTCCGTGAGCAAATCGTAGTTGATTGTTTATATGACCAGCACGTGTGACTACTCACTGTACAAGATCAGTTCAAGATTTTCTTGAACCGTGAGCAAATTCTACTGGATTGTTTATAAGAGCAGCAGGTGTGACTACTCACTGTACAAGTTCAGTTGATGTGTTTCTGGTTCCGTGAGAAAACCTTGTTGATTGTTTATAAGAGTAGCACGTGTGAATACTCACTGTACAAGTTCAATTCAATTGTTTCTTGTTCCGTGAGCAAATTCTACTGGATAGTTTATAATAGCAGCACGTGTGACTACTCACTGTACAAGTTCAGTTGATGTGTTTCTGGTTACGTGAGCAAATTCCAGTTGATTGTTTATAAGAGCAGCACTTGTGACTAATCACTGTAAAAGTTCAGTTCAAGAGTTTCTTGTTCCGTGAGCAAATCCTAGTTGATTGTTTATAAGAGCAGTACGGGTGACTACTCACTGTACAAGTTCAGTAAATGAGTTTCTTATTTCGTGAGCAAATCCTAGTAATTGTTTATAAGAGCAGAACGTGTGACTACTCACTGTACAAGTTCAGTTCAAGAGTTTCTTGTTCCGTGAGCAAATTCTACTTTATTTTTTATAAGAGTAGCACGTGTGACTACTCACTGTACAAGTTCAGTTGATGAGTTTCTTGTTCCGTGAGCAAATTCTACCTGATTGGTTTTAAGAGCAGCACGTGTGACTACTCACTGTACAAGTTCAGTTCAAGGGTTTTTGTTCCGTGAGCAAATCCTAGTTGATTGTTTATAAGAGCAGCACGTGTGACTACTCACTGTACAAGTTCAGTTCAAGAGTTTCTTGTTTCATAAGCAAATCCTAGTTGATTGTTTATAAGAGCAGCACGTGTGACTACTCACTGTACAAGTTCAGATTGATGAGTTTCTTGTTCCGTGAGCAAATGTTTGTTGATTGTTTATAAGAGCAGCACGTGTGACTACTCACTGTACAAGTTCAGTTCAAGAGTTTCTTGTTTCGTGAGCAAATCCTAGTTGTTTGTTTATAAGAGCAGCATGTGTGACTTATCACTGTACAAGTTCAGTTCAAGAGTTTCTTGTTCCGTGAACAATTCCTACTTGATTGTTTATGAGAGCAGGAAGTGCGACTACCCACTGTACATGTTCAGTTTAATTGTTTCTTGATCCGTGAGCAAAATCTACTGGATTGTTTATAAGAGCTGCACGTGTGACTACTCACTGTACAAGTTCATTTGATATATTTCTTGTTCCGTGAGAAATTCCTAGTTGATTGTTTATAAGGGCAGCACTGGTGACTACTCACTGACCAAGTTCAATTCAAGAGTTTCTTGTTCCAGTGACCAAATCCTAGTTGATTTTTTAAAATTGCAGCACGGGTGACTACTAACTTTACAAGTTCAGCTAATGAGTTTCTTGTTCAGTGAGCAAATCCTAGTTGATTGTTCATAAGAGCAGCACGTGTGACTACTCACTGAACAAGATCAGTTCCAGAGTTTCTTGATCCGTGAGCATATTCTAATGGATAGTTTATTATAGCAGCACGTTTCACTACTCGCTGTACAAGTTCAGTTGATGTGTTTCTTGTTACCTGAGCAAATCCTTGTTGATTGTTTATAAGAGCAGCACTTGTGACTACTCACTGACGAAGTTCAATTCAAGAGTTTCTTGTTCCGTGAGCAAATCCTAGTTGATTGTTTATAAGAGCAGCACGTGTGACTTCTTGCTGTACAATTTCAGTTCAAGAGTTTCTTGTTTCATGAGCAAATTGTACTGGATTGTTTATAAGAGCAGCAAGAATGACTACTCACCGTACAAGTTCAGTTCAAGGGTTCATTGTTCCGTGAACAATTCCTACTTGATTGTTAATGAGAGCAGCACTTGTGACTACTCACTGTACAAAATCAGTCAACAGTTTCTTGATCCGTGAGCAAATTCTACTGGATTGTTTATAAGAGCAGCACGTGTGACTACTCACTGTACAAGTTCAGTTGATGTGTTTCTCGTTCCGTGAGAAAACCTTGTTGATTGTTTATAAGAGTAGCACGTGTGAATACTCACTGTAGAAGTTCAGTTCAAGTGTTTCTTGTTCCGTGAGCAAATTCTACTGGATAGTTTATAATAGCAGCACGTGTGAATACTCACTGTACAAGTTCAGTTGATGTGTTTCTGGTTACGTGAGCAAATTCTAGTTGATTGTTTATAAGAGCAGCACTTGTGACTAATCACTGTACAAGTTCAGTTCAAGAGTTTCTTGTTCCGTGAGCAAATCCTAGTTGATTGTTTATAAGAGCAGTACGGGTGACTACTCACTGTACAAGTTCAGTTAATGAGTTTCTTGTTTCGTGAGCAAATCCTAGTAATTGTTTGTAAGAGCAGAACGTGTGACTACTCACTGTACAAGTTCAGTTCAAGAGTTTCTTGTTCCGTGAGCAAATTCTACTTTATTGTTTATAAGAGGAGCACGTGTGACTACTCACTGTACAAGTTCAGTTGATGAGTTTCTTGTTCCGTGAGCTAATCCTAGTAATTGTTTATAAGAGCAGGACGTGTGACTACTCACTGTACAAGTTCAGTTGGTGAGTTTCTTGTTCCCTGAGCAAATCTTAGTTGATTGTTTATAAAAGCATAACGTGTGACTACTCACTGACCAAGTTCAGTTTAAGAGTTTCTTGTATCGTGAGCAAATCCTAGTTGATTGTTTATAAGAGCACCAGGTGTGACTACTCACTGTAGAAGTTCAGTTCAAGAGTTTTTGTTCCGTGAGCAAATCCTAGTTGATTTTTATAACAGCAGTACGTGTGACTACTCACTGTACAAGTATAGTTCAAGAGTTTCTTGTTCCGTAAGCAAATCCTACTTGATTGTTTGTAAGAGCAGCACGTGTGATTACTCACTGTACAAGTTCAGTTCAAAAGTTTCTTGTTCCGTGACCAAATTCTACTGGATTGTTTATAAGAGTAGCACGTGTGACTGCTCACTGTACAAAGTCAGGTGATGAATTTCTTGTTCCGTGAAAAAATCCTAGTTGATTGTTTATAAGAGCAGCACGAGTGACTATTCACTGTACAAGTACAGTTCAAGACTTTCTTGTTCCTTGAGCAAATTCTACTTGATTGGTTTTAAGAGCCGCACGTCTGACTACTCACTGTACAAGTTCAGTTCAAGGGTTTTTGTTCCGTGAGCAAATCCTAGTTGATTGTTTATAAGAGCAGCACGTGTGACTACTCATGTACAAGTTCAGTTCAAGAGGTTCTTGTTTCGTAAGCAAATCCTAGTGGATTGTTTATAAGAGCAGCACGTGTGACTACTCACTGTACAAGTTCAGTTTGATGAGTTTCTTGTTCCGTGAGCAAATCTTTGTTGATTGTTTATAAGAGCAGCACGTTGGACTACTCACTGTACAAGTTCAGTTCAAGAATTTCTTGTTCCGTGAGCAAATTCTACTTTACTGTTTATAAGAGTAGCACGTTTGACTCCTCACTGTACAAGTTCAGTTGATGAGTTTCTTGTTCCCTGAGCAAATCTTAGTTGATTGTTTATAAAAGCAGCACGTGCGACTACTCACTTACCAAGTTCAGTTTAAGAGTTTGTTGTTCCGTTAGCAAATCCTATTTGATTTGTTATAAGAGCAGTACGTGTGACTACTCACTGTACAAGTTCAGTTCAAGAGTTTATTGTTCTTTGAGCAAATCCTACTGGATTGTTTGTAAGAGCAGCACGTATAACTCACTGACCAGGTATGGTTGAAGAATTTATTGATCCGTGAGCAAGTCCTACTGGATTGTTTATAAGAGCAGCACGTGTGACTACTCACTGTGCAAGTTCAGATCAAGAGTTTCTTGTTTCGTGAGTAAATCCTAGTTGTTTGTTTATAAGAGCAGCAAGTGTGACTTATCACTGTACAAGTTCAGTTCAATTGTTTCTTGATCCGTGAGCAAAATCTACTGGATTGTTTATAAGAGCAGCACGTGTGACTACTCACTGTACAAGTTCATTTGATGTATTTCTTGTTCCGTGAGAAATTCCTAGTTGATTGTTTATAAGAGCAGCACTGGTGACTACTCACTGACCAAGTTCAATTCAAGAGTTTCTTGTTCCAGTGACCAAATCCTAGTTGATTGTTTATAATTGCAGCACGGGTGTATACTCACTTTACAAGTTCAGTTAATGAGTTTCTTGTTCAGTGAGCAAATCCTAGTTGCTTGTTTATAAGAGCAGCACGTGTATCTACTCACTGTACAAGTTCAGTTAAAGAGTTTCTTGATCCGTGAGCAAATTCTAATGGATAGTTTATAATAGCAGCACGTTTGACTACTCGCTGTACAAGTTCAGTTGATGTGTTTCTTGTTACGTGAGCAAATCCTAGTTGATTGTTTATAAGAGCAGCACGAGTGACTACTCACTGACCAAGTTCAATTCAAGAGTTTCTTGTTCCGTGAGCAAATCCTAGTTGATTGTTTATAAGAGCAGCACGGGTGACTACTGACTGTACAAGTTCAGTAAATGAGTTTCTTGTTTCGTGAGCAAATCCTAGTAATTGTTTATAAGAGCAGCACGTGTGACTACTCACTGTACAAGTTCAGTTCAAGAGTTTATTGTTCCGTGAACAAATCCTAGTTTATTATTTATAAGAGCAGCAAGTGTGACTACTCAATGTACAAGTTCAGTTCAAGAGATTCTTATTCGTTGAGCAAATCCTAGTTCATTGTTTATAATGGCAGCACGTGTGACTACCCACTGTCCAAGTTCAGTTCAAGAGTTTCTTGTTCCGTGAGCATATTATACTGGATTGTTTATAAGAGTAGCATGTGTGACTACGCACTGTACAAGTTCAGTTCCAGAATTTCTTGTTTCCTGAGCAAATTCTACTTAATTAGTTATAAGAGCAGCACGTGTGACTACTCACTGTACAAGTTCGGTTGATGCGTTTCTTGCTGCGTGAGCAAATCCTAGTTGATTGATTATAAAAGCAGCACGTGTGACTACTCACTGTACAAGTTCAGTTCAGGAGTTTCTTGTTCCGTGAGCAAATTCTACTTTATTGATTATAAGAGTAGCACGTGTGACTACTTACTGTACAAGTTCAGGTTAAGAGTTTCTTGTTCCGTGAGCAAATCCTACTTGATTGTTTATAAGAGCAGCACGTGTGACTACTGACTGTACAAGTTCAGTTTGATGAGTTTCTTGTTCCGTGAAAAATCCTATTTCATTGTCTATAAGAGCAGCACGTGTGACTACTCACTGACCAAGTTAAGTTAAAGAGTCTCTTGTATCGTGAGCAAATCCTAGTTGATTGTTTATAAGAGCACCACGTGTGACTACTCACTGTAGAAGTTCAGTTCAAGAGTTTTTGTTCCGTGAGCAAATCCTAGTTGATTTTTATAAGAGCAGTACGTGTGACTACTCACTGTACAGGTATAGTTCAAGAGTTTCTTGTTGAGTAAGCAAATCCTACTTGACTGTTTGTAAGAGCAGCACGTGTGACTACTCACTGTAGAAGTTCAGTTCAAGAGTTTCTTGTTCCGTGATCAAATTCTACTGGATTGATTATAAGAGTAGCACGTGTGACTACTCACTGTACAAGTTCAGGTGATGAACTTCTTGTTCTGTAAGCAAATCCTACTTGATTGTTTGTAAGAGCAGCAAGTGTGACTACTCACTGTACAATTTCAGTTCAAGAGTTTTTGTTCCGTGACCAAATTCTACTTGATTGTTTATAGGAACAGCACGTTTGACTACTCACTGTACAAGTTCAGTTCAAGAGTTTCTTGATCCGTGAGCAAATTTTAGTTTATTGTTTATAAGAGCAGCAAGTGTGACTACTCACTGCACAATTTGAGTTGAAGAGTTTCTTCTTCCGTGAGCTAATCCTACTTGATTGTTTATAAGAGCAGCACCTGTGACTACCCACAGAACAAGTTCAGTTCAAGGATTTATGGTTCTGTGAGCAAATACTAGTTGATTGTTTATAAAAGCAGCACGTGTGACTACACACTGACCAAGTTCAGTTTTAGAGTTTCTTGTTTCGTGTGCAAATCCTAGTTGATTGTTTATAAGAGCACCACGTGTGACTACTCACTGTAGAAGTTCAGTTCAAGAGTATTTGTTCCGTGAGCAAATCCTAGTTGATTTTTATAAGAGCAGTACGTGTGACTACTCACTGTACAAGTATAGTTCAAGAGTTTCTTGTTCCGTAAGCAAATCCTACTTGATTGTTTGTAAGAGCAGCACGTGTGACTACTCACTGTACAAGTTCAGTTCAAGAGTTTCTTGTTCCGTGACCAAATTCTACTGGATTGTTTATAAGAGTAGCACGTGTGACTACTCACTGTACAAGTTCAGGTGATGAATTTCTTGTTCCGTGAAAAAATCCTAGTTGATTGTTTATAAGAGCAGCACGTGTGACTACTCACTGTACAGGTTCAGTTTGATGACTTTCTTGTTCCGTGAGCAAATCTTTGTTGATTGTTTATAAGAGCAGCACGTGTGACTACTCACTGTACAAGTTCAGTTCAAGAGTTTCTTGTTCCGTGAGCAAATCCTACTTGATTGTTTATAAGAGCAGCACCTGTGACTACTACCTGTACAAGTTCAGTTCAAGAGTTTCTGGTTCCGTGAGCAAATCCTAGTTGATTGTTTATAAGAGCAGCAAGTGTGACTACTCACTGTAATAGTTCAGTTCAAGTGTTTCTTGTTCCGTTATCAAATTCTACTTGATTGTTTATAAGAGTAACACGTGTGACTACTCACTGTACAAGTTTAGTTCAAGAGTTTTTTGTTCCGTGAGCAAATCCTAGTTGATTGTTTATAAGAGCAGCACGTGAGACTACTCAATGTACAAGTTCAATTAATGAGTTTCTTGTTCCGTGAGCAAATCCTAGTTGATTGTTTATAAGAGCAGCACGTGTGATTACACACTGTACAAGTTCAGTTCAAGAGTTTCTTGTTGCGTGAGCAAATCCTAGTTGTTTGTTTATGAGAGCAGCACGAGTGACTACTCACTGTACAAGGTCAGTTAATGAGCTTCTTGCTCCCTGAGCAAAAATTAGTCGATTGTTTATAAGAGCAGCACGTTTCACTACTCAATGTACAAGTTCAGTTCAAGAGTTACTTGTTCCGTGAGCAAATCCTACTTGATTGTTTACAAGAGCAGCACGAGTGACTACTCACTGTACAAGTTCAGTTCAAGACTTTCTTGTTCCCTGAGCAAATTCTACTTGATTGGTTATAAGAGCAGCACGTGTGACTACTCACTGTACAAGTTCAGATAATGAGCTTCTTGTTTCGATAGCAAATTCTACTTCATTGTTTATAAGAGCAGCACGCGTGACTACGCACTTTACAAGTTCAGTTCAAGTGTTTCTTGTTCCGTTTGCAAATTCTACTGGATAGTTTATAATAGCAGCATGTGTGACTACTCACTGTACAAGTTCAGTTGTTGTGTTTCTGGTTACGTGAGCAAATTCTAGTTGATTGTTTATAAGTGCAGCACTTGTGACTAATCACTGTACAAGTTCAGTTAATGAGTTTCTTGTTTCGTGAGCAAATCCTAGTAATTGTTTATAAGAGCAGCACTTGTGACTACTCACTGTACAAGTTCAGTTCAAGAGTTTCTTGTTCCGTGAGCAAATTCTACTTTATTGTTTATAAGAGTAGCACGTGTGACTACTCACTGTACAAGTTCAGTTGATGAGTTTCTTGTTCCGTGAGCTAATCCTAGTTGATTGTTTATAACAGCAGGACGTGTGACTACTCACTGTACAAGTTCAGTTGGTGAGTTTGTTGTTCCCTGAGCAAATCTTAGTTGATTGTTTATAACAGCAGCACGTGTGACCACTCACTGACCAAGTTCAGTTTAAGAGTTTCTTGTTCCGTGGGCAAATCCTACTTGATTGTTTACAAGAGCAGCACGTGTGACTACTCACTGTACAAGTTCAGTTTGATGAATTTCTTGTTCCGTGAGCAAATCTTTGTTGATTGTTTATAAGAGCAGCACGTGTGACTACTCACTGTACAAGTTCAGTTCAAGAGTTTCTTGTTCCGTGAGCAAATTCTACTTTATTGTTTATAAGAGCAGCACTTGTGGCTACTCACTGACCAAGTTCAATTCAAGAGTTTCTTGTTCCGTGAGCAAATCCTAGTTGATTGTTTATAAGAGCAGCACGGGTGACTACTGACTGTACAAGTTCAGTAAGTGAGTTTCTTGTTTCGTGAGCAAATCCTTCTAATTGTTTATAAGAGCAGCACGTGTGACTACTCACTGTACAGGTTCAGTTCAAGAGTTTCTTGTTCGGTGAGCAAATCCTAGTTTATTGTTTATAAGGGCAGCACGTGTGACTACTCACTGTACAAGTTCAGTTCAAGAAAATCTTGTTTCCTGAGCAAATTCTACTTAATTAGTTATAAGAGCAGCACTTGTGACTACTCACTGTACAAGTTCGGTTGATGAATTTCTTGTTGCGTGAGCAAATCCTAGTTGATTGTTTATAAAGGCAACACGTGTGACTACACACTGAGCAAGTTCAGTTCAAGTACTACTTGTTCCATAAGCAAATCCTACTTGATTGTTTGTAAGAGCAGCAATTGTGACTACTCACTGTACAAGTTCAGTTCAAGAGTTTTTGTTCCGTGACCAAATTCTACTTGATTGTTTATAAGAGCAGCACGTGTGACTACTCACTGTACAAGTTCAGTTCAAGAGTTTCTTGTTTCGTGAGCAAATTCTACTTGATTGTTTATAGGAACAGCACGTTTGACTACTCACTGTACAAGTTCAGTTCAAGAGTTTCTTGTTTCGTGAGCAAATCCTACTTAATTGTTTGTAAGAGCAGCAAGTGTGACTTCTCACTGTACAAGTTCAGTTCAAGAGTTTCTTGTTCCGTGAGCAAATACTACCTGATTGGTTATAAGAGCAGCACGTGTGACTACTCAATGTACAGGTTCAGTTCTAGAGTTTCTGGTTCCGTACAGGTTCAGTTCTAGAGTTTCTGGTTCCGTGAGCAAATCCTAGTTGATTGTTTATAAGAGCAGCACGTGTGACTACTCATTGTACAGGTTCAGTTCTAGAGTTTCTGGTACCGTGAGCAAATCCTAGTTGCTTGTTTATAAGTGCATCACGTGTGACTACTCACTGCACAGGTTCTGTTGATGAGTTTCTTTCTCAATGAGCAAATCCTAGTTGTTTGTTTATAAGAGCAGCACGTGACTTCTCAAAGTATAAGTTCAGTTCTAGAGTTTCTTGTTTCGTGAGCAAATCCAAGTTGATTGTTTATAAGAGCAGCGCGTGTGACTACTCACTGTACAAGTTTAGTTAATGAGTTTCTTGTTTCGTGAGCAAATCCTAGTAATTGTTTATAAGAGCAGCACGTGTGACTACTCACTGTACAAGTTCAGTTCAGGAGTTTCTTGTTGCGTGAGCAAATTCTACTTTATTGTTTATAAGAGTAGCACGTGTGACTACTTACTGTACAAGTTCAGTTAAAGAGTTTCTTGTTCCGTGAGCAAATCCTACTTGATTGTTTATAAGAGCAGCACGTGTGACTACTGACTGTACAAGTTCAGTTTGATGAGTTTCTTGTTCCGTGAAAAATCCTATTTCATTGTCTATAAGAGCAGCACGTGTGACTACTCACTGACCAAGTTCAGTTAAAGAGTTTCTTGTATCGTGAGCAAATCCTAGTTGATTGTTTATAAGAGCACCACGTGTGACTACTCACTGTAGAAGTTCAGTTCAAGAGTTTTTGTTCCGTGAGCAAATTCTACTTGATTGTTTATAAGAGCAGCACGTGTGACTACTCACTGTACAGGTATAGTTCAAGAGTTTCTTGTTCCGTAAGCAAATCCTACTTGACAGTTTGTAAGAGCAGCACGTGTGACTACTCACTGTACAAGTTCAGGTGATGAACTTCTTGTTCCGTAAGCAAATCCTACTTGATTGTTTGTAAGAGCAGCAAGCGTGACTACTCACTGTACAAGTTCAGTTCAAGAGTTTTTGTTCCGTGACCAAATTCTACTTGATTGTTTATAGGAACAGCACGTTTGACTACTCACTGTACAAGTTCAGTTCAAGAGTTTTCTTGTTCCCTGAGCAAATCCTAGTTTATTGTTTATAAGAGCAGCAAGTGTGACTACTCACTGCACAATTTGAGTTGAAGAGTTTCTTCTTCCGTGAGCTAATCCTACTTGATTGTTTATAAGAGCAGCACCTGTGACTACCCACAGTACAAGTTCAGTTCAAGGATTTATGGTTCTGTGAGCAAATACTAGTTGATTGTTTATAAAAGCAGCACGTGTGACTACACACTGACCAAGTTCAGTTTTAGAGTTTCTTGTTTCGTGTGCAAATCCTAGTTGATTGTTTATAAGAGCACCACGTGTGACTACTCAATGTGCAAGTTCAGATCAAGAGTTTCTTGTTTCGTGAGTAAATCCTAGTTGTTTGATTATAAGAGCAGCAAGTGTGACTTATCACTGTACAAGTTCAGTTCAATTGTTTCTTGATCCGTGAGCAAAATCTACTGGATTGTTTATAAGAGCAGCACGTGTGACTACTCACTGTACAAGTTCATTTGATGTATTTCTTGTTCCGTGAGAAATTCATAGTTGATTGTTTATAAGAGCAGCACTGGTGACTACTCACTGACCAAGTTCATTCAAGAGTATCTTGTTCCAGTGACCAAATCCTAGTTGATTGTTTATAATTGCAGCACGGGTGTATACTCACTTTACAAGTTCAGTTAATGAGTTTCTTGTTCAGTGAGCAAATCCTAGTTGATTGTTTATAAGAGCAGCACGTGTATCTACTCACTGTACAAGTTCAGTTAAAGAGTTTCTTGATCCGTGAGCAAATTCTAATGGATAGTTTATAATAGCAGCACGTTTGACTACTCGCTGTACAAGTTCAGTTGATGTGTTTCTTGTTACGTGAGCAAATCCTAGTTGATTGTTTATAAGAGCAGCACGGGTGACTACTGACTGTACAAGTTCAGTAAATGAGTTTCTTGTTTCGTGAGCAAATCCTAGTAATTGTTTATAAGAGCAGCACGTGTGACTACTCACTGTACAAGTTCAGTTCAAGAGTTTATTGTTCCGTGAACAAATCCTAGTTTATTATTTATAAGAGCAGCAAGTGTGATTACTCAATGTACAAGTTCAGTTCAAGAGATTCTTATTCGGTGAGCAAATCCTAGTTCATTGTTTATAATGGCAGCACGTGTGACTACCCACTGTCCAAGTTCAGTTCAAGAGTTTCTTGTTCCGTGAGCATATTATACTGGATTGTTTATAAGAGTAGCATGTGTGACTACGCACTGTACAAGTTCAGTTCCAGAATTTCTTGTTTCCTGAGCAAATTCTACTTAATTAGTTATAAGAGCAGCACGTGTGACTACTCACTGTACAAGTTCGGTTGATGCGTTTCTTGTTGCGTGAGCAAATCCTAGTTGATTGATTATAAAAGCAGCACGTGTGACTACTCACTGTACAAGTTCAGTTCAGGAGTTTCTTGTTCCGTGAGCAAATTCTACTTTATTGTTTATAAGAGTAGCACGTGTGACTACTTACTGTACAAGTTCAGTTTAAGAGTTTCTTGTTCCGTGAGCAAATCCTACTTGATTGTTTATAAGAGCAGCACGTGTGACTACTGACTGTACAAGTTCAGTTTGATGAGTTTCTTGTTCCGTGAAAAATCCTATTTCATTGTCTATAAGAGCAGCACGTGTGACTACTCACTGACCAAGTTCAGTTAAAGAGTTTCTTGTATCGTGAGCAAATCCTAGTTGATTGTTTATAAGAGCACCACGTGTGACTACTCACTGTAGAAGTTCAGTTCAAGAGTTTTTGTTCCGTGAGCAAATCCTAGTTGATTTTTATAAGAGCAGTACGTGTGACTACTCACTGTACAGGTATAGTTCAAGAGTTTCTTGTTCCGTAAGCAAATCCTACTTGACTGTTTGTAAGAGCAGCACGTGTGACTACTCACTGTACAATTTCAGTTCAAGAGTTTTTGTTCCGTGACCAAATTCTACTTGATTGTTTATAGGAACAGCACGTTTGACTACTCACTGTACAAGTTCAGTTCAAGAGTTTCTTGTTCCGTGAGCAAATCCTACTTGATTGTTTAAAGAGCAACACCTGTGACTACTCTCTGTACAAGTTCAGTTCAAGAGTTTCTGGTTCCGTGAGCAAATCCTAGTTGATTGTTTATAAGAGCAGCAAGTGTGGCTACTCACTGTAATAGTTCAGTTCAAGAGTTTCTTAGTCCGTGATGAAATTCTACTTAATTGTTTATAAGAGTAACACGTGTGACTACTCACTGTTCAAGTTTAGTTCAAGAGTTTCTTGTTCCGTGAGCAAATCCTAGTTGATTGTTAATAAGAGCAGCACGAGAGACTACTCACTGTACAAGTTCAATTAATGAGTTTCTTGTTCCGTGAGCAATTCCTAGTTGATTGTTTATAAGAACAGCACGTGTGACTACTCACTGTACAAGTTCAGTTCAAGAGTTTCTTGTTTGCGAACAAATCATAGTTGATTGTTTATAAGAGCAGCACGAGTGACTACTCACTGTCCAAGGCCAGTTAATTGAGCTTCTTGCTCCGTGAGCAAAAACTAGTTGATTGTTTATAAGAGGAGGCACGTTTCACTACTCAATGTACAAGTTAAGGTCAAGAGTTTTATGTTCCGTGAGCAAATTCTACTTGATTGTTTATAAGAGCAGCATGTGTGACTACTCACTGTACAAGTTCATTTCAGAGTTTCTTGTTTCGAGAGGAAATCCTAGTTGATTGTTTGTAAGAGCAGCACGTGTGACTACTCGCTGACCATGTTCAGTTCAAGAGTTACTTGTTCCGTGAGCAAATCCTACTTGATTGTTTATAAAAGCAGCACGTGTGACTACTCACTGCACAAGTTAAGTTCAAGAGTTTCTTGTTCCGTGAGCAAATCCTAGTTGATTGTTTATATTAGCAGCACGTGTGACTACTCACTGTACAAGTTCCGTTCAAGAGTTTCTTGTTCCGTGAGCAAATCCTACTTGATTGTTTATAAGAGCAGCACCTCTGACTACTAGCTGTACAAGTTCAGTTCAAGAGTTTTTGTTCCGTGACCAAATTCTACTTGATTATTTATAAGAGCAGCACGTGTGACTACTCACTGTACAAGTTCAGTTCAAGAGTTTCTTGTTTCGTGAGCAAATTCTACTTGATTGTTTATAGGAACAGCACGTTTGACTACTCACTGTACAAGTTCAGTTCAAGAGATTCTTGTACCGTGAGCAAATCCTAGTTTATTGTTTATAAGAGCAGCAAGTGTGACTTTTTACTGCACAATTTGAGTTCAAGAGTTTCTTTTTCCGTGAGCTAATCCTACTTGATTGTTTATAAGAGCAGCACCTGTGTCTACTCACAGTACAAGTTATGTTCAAGTGTTTCTGGTTCTGTGAGCAAATACTAGTTGATTGTTTATAAAAGCAGTACGTGTGACTACACACTGACCAAGTTCAGTTTTAGAGTTTCTTGTTTCGTGAGCAAATCCTAGTTGATTGTTTATAAGAGCAGCACGTGTGACTACTCACTGTACAGGTTCAGTTCTAGAGTTTCTGGTTCCGTGAGCAAATCCTAGTTGATTGTTTATAAGAGCAGCACGTGTGACTACTCATTGTACAGGTTCAGTTCTAGAGTTTCTGGTACCGTGAGCAAATCCTAGTTGTTTGTTTATAAGAGCAGCACGTGACTACTCACTGTACAAGTTCAGTTCTAGAGTTTCTTGTTTCGTGAGCAAATCCAAGTTGATTGTTTATAAGAGCAGCACGTGTGACTACTCACTGTACAGGTTCATTTCAAGAGTTTCTTGTTTCGTGAGCAAATCCAAGTTGATTGTTTATAAGAGCATCACGTGTGACTACTCACTGTATAAGTTCAGCTGATGAGTTTCTTGTTCCGTGAGCAAATCTTAGTTGACTGTTTATAAAAGCAGCACGTGTGACTACTCACTGACCAACTTCAGTTTAAGAATTTCTTGTTCCGTGATCAAATCCTTCTTGACTGTTTATAAGAGCAGCACGTGTGACTACTCACTGTACAAGTTCACTTTGATGAGCTTCTTGTTCCGTGAGCAAATCCTAGTTGACTGTTTATAAGAGCAGCACGTGTGACTATTCACTGACGAAGTTCAGTTCAAGAGTTTCTTGTTCCGTGAGCAAATTCTACTTGATTGTGTATAAGAGCAGCACGAGTGACTACTCACTGTACAAGTTCATTTGATGAGTTTCTTGCTCCATGAGCAAATCCTAGTTGATTGTTTATATTAGCAGCACGTGTGACTACACACATTACAAGTTCAGTTCAAGAGTTTCTTGTTCCGTGAGCAAATTCGAATTTATTGTTTATAAGAGCAGCACGTGTGACTACTCACTGTACGAGTTCAGTTCAAGAGTTTCTTGTTCCGTGAGCAAAACTTAGTTGATTGTTTATAAAAGCAGCACGTGGGACTACACATTGACCAAGTTCAGTTCAAAAGTTCCTTGTTCCCTGAGCAAATCCTCCATGATGGTTTGTAAGAGCAGCAAGTGTGACTACTCACTGTACTAGTTTAGTTCAAGAGTTTTTGTTCCGTGAGCAAATTCTACTTGATTGTTTATAGGAGCAGCACGTGTGACTACTCACTGTAAAAGTTCAGTTCAAGTGTTTCTCTTTCCGTCAATAAATCCTACTGTATTGATTGTGAGAGCAGCATGTGTAACTCACTGACCAGGATCAGTTGAAGAATTTATTTTTCCGTGAGCAAATCCTACTGGATTGTTTATAAGAGCAGCACGTGTGACTACTCACTGTACAACTTCAGTTCAAGAGTTTATTGTTCCGTGAGCAAATCCTAGTTTATTATTTATAAGAGCAGCAAGTGTGACTACTCAATGTACAAGTTCAGTTCAAGAGATTCTTGTTCGATGAGCAAATCCTAGTTCATTGTTTATAATGGCAGCACGTGTGACTACCCACTGTACAAGTTCAGTTCAAGAGTTTCTTGTTCCGTGAGCATATTCTACTGGATTGTTTATAAGAGTAGCATGTGTGACTACGCACTGTACAAGTTCAGTTCCAGAATTTCTTGTTTCCTGAGCAAATTCTACTTAATTAGTTATAAGAGCAGCACGTGTGACTACTCACTGTACAAGTTCGGTTGATGCGTTTCTTGTTGCGTGAGCAAAAACCTAGTTGATTGTTTATAAAAGCAGCACGTGTGACTACACACTGAGCAAGTTCAGTTCAAGAACTTCTTGTTCCGTAAGCAAATCGTACTTGATTGTTTGTAAGAGCAGCAAGTGTGACTACTCACTGTACAAGTTCAGTTCAAGAGATTTTGTTCCGTGATTAAATTCTACTTGACTGTTTATAAGAGCAGCACGTGTGACTACTCACTGTACAAGTTCAGTACAAGAGTTTCTTGTTTCGTGAGCAAATTCTACTTGATTGTTTATAGGAACAGCACGTTTGACTACTCACTGTACAAGTTCAGTTCAAGAGTTTCTTGTTCCGTGAGCAGCAAGTGTGACTACTCACTGCACAATTTGAGTTCAAGAGCTTCTTCTTCCGTGAGCTAATCCTACTTTATTGTTTATAAGAGCAGCACCTGTGACTGCCCACAGTACAAGTTCAGTTCAAGGGTTTATGGTTCTGTGAGCAAATACTTTTTGATTGTTTATAAAAGCAGCACGTGTGACTACACCCTGACCAAGTTAATTTTAGAGTTTCTTGTTTCGTGAACAAATCCTAGTTGATTGTTTATAAGAGCACCACGTGTGACTACTCACTGTAGAATTTCAGTTCAAGAGTTTCTTGTTCGGTAAGCAAATCCTACTTGATTGTTTGTAAGAGCAGCACGTGTGACTACTCACTGTACAAGTTCAGTTCAAGAGTTTCTTGTTCCGTGACCAAATTCTACTGGATTGTTTATAAGAGTAGCACGTGTGACTACTCACTGTACAAGTGCAGGTGATGAATTTCTTGTTCCGTGAAAAAATCCTAGTTGATTGTTTATAAGAGCAGCACGAGTGACTACTCACTGTACAAGTTCAGTTCAAGACTTTCTTGTTCCTTGAGCAAATTCTACTTGATTGGTTATAAGAGCAGCACGTGTGACTAGTCACTGTACAAGTTCAGTTCAAGAGTTTTTGTTCCGTGAGCAAATCCTAGTTGATTGTTTATAAGAGCAGCACGTGTGACTACTCACTGTACAAGTTCAGTTCAAGAGTTTCTTGTTTCGTAAGCAAATCCTAGTTGATTGTTTATAAGAGCAGCACGTGTGACTACTCACTGTACATGTTCAGTTGACGAGTTTCTTGTTCCCTGAGCGAAATCTTAGTTGATTGTTTATAAAAGCAGCATGTGTGACCACTCACTGACCAAGATCAGTTTAAGAGTTTCTTGTTCCGTGGGCAAATCCTACTTGATTGTTTACAAGAGCAGCACGTGTGACTACTCACTGTACAAGTTGAGTTTGATGAGTTTCTTGTTCCGTGAGCAAATCCTACTTGATTGTTTATAAGAGCAGCACCTGTGACTACTAGCTGTACAAGTTCAGTTCAAGAGTTTCTGGTTCCGTGAGCAAATCCTAGTTGATTGTTTATAAGAGCAGCAAGTGTGACTACTCACTGTAATAGTTCAGTTCAAGTGTTTCTTGTTGCGTTATCAAATTCTACTTGATTGTTTATAAGAGTAACACGTGTGACTACTCACTGTACAGGTTTAGTTCAAGAGTTTTTTGTTCCGTGAGCAAATCCTAGTTGATTGTTTATCAGAGCAGCACGTGAGACTACTCAATGTACAAGTTCAATTAATGAATGAATAAGTGTATTTATTAATATAGCAATATCATACATAGAAATTCAACAGTCGCACGGGTCCACAGACCGTACGTGCTTTTGTAATACACATTACAAGCAATATTAAAACAACAACCACAACAAAGAATTAAAAGAGTAAATACGAAAATAAAAAAGACAAAGGAAATACACAGTCAAAAGCAATATTAAACAACAATAAAAATTAAGAGTGAATCCGAAAATAAAAATACAAAGATATTCAAATATATCAATTTAAATTTACAGCACAGAGTACACCTTCATAAATGCACCCTCTTATAATAGATAATTACACTTAAAAGACATATATGCACATAATATATACAACCCTAGCACAACAGTGACCTAAGTATGATATAATATACATGTATGTAGAACATTGTAGTCACTTTTGTTTAGTTGATCTTATTCCCCCCCCCCCTTCTCTATTGGCAGCCTCCTCAGATCTCAGCTGTCTTGCCTTAAGTATAAATTTACCTAGCCCGTCCATGTTTTCCGTGCCTGCCAGTAACGTCCAACATGCTTCTATCCCTACATTCGCAGTAGTAAAAAATCGCGGCAAATATTTTTCCCGCCATTCCTCCGTACCCCTACATCTTGCTAAGATGTGAGTCCACGACTCTTCCTCCTCGCAAATGGGACAGATTCTTATACCATTCTCGTCAGAAATTTTCGTGCTCCTCCATGCTCCTAGTCTAATCCACGCGAGCCCCTCTCTAATGAGTTTGGTACCTGTTTTGATGTATTGCTCCATACCCCACTCCGATTTCAGCCCAGACTGTACTTCTAATGACACCTTCTCTGTGCATTGCGCAATTATTTGCTGTCTGTCAATATCACAGAGACGTTTCTTAATTTTTCTCCAAATACTTCTCCTGTTTTCCTGCCCTGCCATCCAAATGTCTCCCATCCCAATAGTTTCCAACCCTTTCTTTAATTTTGATGCCCACGTCAAATTACCTTCCATTCGCAACTGTTCACGGTAGCAGACTGCCCTAATTAGAGATTGGTTTCCGTGAACGATTTTCATCCAATATTTAACTGCTCTGATTTTGCACTCTATCGTTTCACTATGTACCCCGAATTCCCTCATTATCCCGCAGTTTGCCGTACCTCTCCCTACACCCAGAATTCCTTTCAAAAATTGGGTCCTCACTTGATCCAGATTCCCTGTTTGTTCCCACCCCCATATTTCTCCTCCGTATGTCATCGTGGATCTAACTGTCGCTCCGTATACAGTTTCCATTAAGGTTATGGAGATATTCGGAATTCTGTAGCGTATCCGGAGAGCTTCCACCGCTTTCACCCTTGCCTTGTGTTTCGTAATGTCAATGTGTTTTGTCCATTTTCCGTTCATCGTAAATGTGAGTCCTAAGTACACAAAGGATTTAACATTGTCCAGTATCTGTCCTGCATATGTCCAAGTCTCCTCCCTGCTATAAACACAACCCTTTTTGAAAGTCATTGCCTTAGTCTTATTCACATTAACTGTAAGTAGCCATTCATCGCAATAGTTCTTAAGTTTGTCCAGTCCTCGTTGCAATCCGTTTACTGTCGTAGAGCACAATACTAAATCGTCTGCGTATAAAAGTGTTGGGATCTGCAAATCCGCTACTACTGGTGCTTGAATATTCTCTGCTATCATTGTATCAGTAATATCATCCACAAAGAGATTAAATAGCAAGGGAGATAAAATACAACCCTGCCTCACTCCCCTATAGCTTCGGCAGCTCTCGGACACTCTGTTTCTGTCGTACTTCACACAGAATTGGACATTTTGATATATTGCCTGCAATGCTCTAACCATTTTACTTGATAACCCCTTTCTGCCTAGTTTGTACCATAATGCATTTCGATTGATAGAGTCAAATGCCTTCTTAAAGTCCACAAAAGCACAATGAAGCTTTCCCCTTTTAACTAACAGTTGCTTAATCCTTAAAGTGTCTAATATAAAAGCGGCATCTATGGTACTGTGTCCTTCTCTGAAACCCATTTGAAATTTTGAAAGTTTGCCAAATTTAGATTCCCAGTCCTTTATCCGGTTATATAACACTCTACAATAAATTTTCTCCATAATTGACAACAGAGTAACCCCCCTATAGTTATCCGGGTTTCCAATAGTTCCCTTCCCTTTATAAATGGGATGAATAATGCCCTTTCCCCAGCAGGTAGGGTAATTCCCCTCCATAAACAATCTGTTACATATCTGGAGCATACTCCTACCAAACTCATTAACATTGGCTGCGGCTTTAAAAACTTCCGGGGGCAGCCCATCCAACCCTGGAGCTTTGCCTCCCTTCAGACTCCTTAGCGCCTGTGCTATTTCTCGTGCTGATATTTCCTCGTCCAGTACTGGGATCTCAAGATTTCCCAAAATTTGAACTTCCTTTATAAAAATTCCTTCCCTTTCACCTTTCCCGAAAATTCCCATAAAATGCATTGCCCATTTTCTGGGAGAAATTTCGTTGGGCGCCTGACGGTTGCCTCTTAAATGTTTTACTACTTGCCACATCTCAGCGTTATCCCCCCGCGTTAAAATATTACTAATTTTCTGAGTAATTTTGTCTTGCCACATAGTTCTCTTTTCCCGTAAGAGCTGTTTATACTCCCTTCGCTTTTTTGTAAACATTTTCCTAATGTCATCTCCCCCCTCCCTTCTGAATTTTGACAGAGCCTCCTCTGCTTGTTTCTTTACAGTTCTGCATTGCTGGTCATACCAACCATTGAATCGTTTTACCTTACCATGCATTTGGACTTTCATTGTCCCCGCAGCCGTTGCTATTATATGCGTTAGTTCCTCCGCTGTGTCTGCGTTCCTGTCCCCTAATCTTCTTTCTAATTTATCAACAAATACTTCTTTTTCTATCGGTTTCCATATAAATTTACTAATGAATCTCCCTTCGTCCCCCTGCCCCTCTTCAGGTGCATGCGCCACCATGGCCGTCTCTATATTCAGTTCCAGGACAACCGGACAGTGATGTGACTCGATACGATCCCCCACCCAAAAATTTCTAATTCTGCCAATCAAACCCTGACTTACTAAAATAAAATCTATTACACTACCCCCATTTTCATTTATGAAAGTGAGTTCTCCCTCTCGATCCTCACCGTACTTGCCATTCATTATTTCTAAAGAGAAGGCATCACAGAAAGCAAGTAATTGTCTGCCCTCCCCATTAATAAAACTATCCTTGCTCTTCCGTTGACCTTCGCGGAATTCCTCCCCCCATTGATGACCCCCCGTTAGAGAAATATTCTCCCCTCCTAACCTCGCATTAAAATCGCCTAAGAGAATTAATTCAGTTCCTGGAAACTTTTCCTGTAACTGCACTAACGTTTCGGTTAAGTCACTGAAGAAATTCCTGTTTGTATACTTGGACGTTGCTGGCTGGTTGTATAATCCTATGACTATTATTTGTACTCCCCCCTGTGCCAAAGATACAGCAATCACCCCTTCCAAACTGATTTCTAATTTAGTTATCTCAGCCTCCAGCTCAGACCTTGAATGAAACTGATACCCCTCCTGGCCACCTTCCCCTCCTTCCCCGTGTCTCCCTTCCCCTACTAAAACTATGGAAATTAGCAAGTGTTACATTTTCTCCGTTTTTCAACCAAGTTTCTGTTAAACATACAACGTCAAAATCACTAAGGAAATACAAGAAATTCTCGCTACCCAACCTTTTTTTGAAGCCTTCGATGTTCCATGTGACAATCCTCAGAGAAGGGGTTGGGTCCTATTGTTTCCTTGCTGTTGATCTTCCTACAACTTGGCTGACCCTTTGTCGAGCTGTTGTCAGCCTAAGGGCACGGAGGGGCGTTGTTGGTTTTTCCGACGAAGACTGTCTCACCCTCCTCTCCTCTTTGCCCCTCCCTGTCGACATAACTTGAGGCACCTGATGTTCTGCTGAGGGACCTGCTACCTGCTGGGCTGATGCACTGGCTACCTGCTGGGCTGATGCACTGGCTACCTGCTCTAGCTGCCCTGTCCTGGGTTCGGTTTCCGCACTACTTCTCGGCTGTTCCATGCGCTCCAGCTCCTGTCGGTTCCAGACTCGTCCGTTAATGAAGAGCTTGTCATAGCGCAATACGGCATGACAGCCCTGCCTCCTGGCCTCGAACATGTGTCCCTTTAAGAACTCTCTCTCTTCTCTTACACGCTGGCTAAAGTCCTCGCTAATGCTTATTCCCGTTCCCCGTAAATAACGAGCATTTCGAAGGATGGCCATCTTGAGTTTATAATGGGCCAGTTTGCACACAATAGGTCGCCTTACATTGCCACGTCGACCTACACGATGGGCTCTCTCCACATCAAACTCGCGGAGTTCGATTCCTATTTGTGAAATGACTCTTTTCGCTATTTCCTCCGTCATCTCCCAACTCTCTCCCGCTTCTTCCGTCACACCATATAGCACAATATTATTTCTACGAGATTGGTTCTCTAAATAATCCATTTTCTCTTCCAGAGCACGCATTCGAACTGTCATTTCTCCACGGCACTTTCCAGCGATTTAAAGCTGCACTTTTCAAATCCTACATGCATTTCTTGCCTCAAATGTTCAATGAGATCTCTTACGCTTTCCATTGTCGAACTTTTTCCAGGTAGCTACGAGCAAGACACAAAACACGACCGTCCTCTTTCACACTCGGACTGCAACTGAATGAGTTTCTTGTTCCGTAAGCAAATCCTAGTTGATTGTTTATAAGAGCAGCACGTGTGATTACACACTGTACAAGTTCAGTTCAAGAGTTTCGTACTCCGTGAGCAAATTCTAGTTGTTTGTTTATAAGAGCAGCACGAGTGACTACTCACTGTACAAGGTCAGTTAATGAGCTTCTTGCTCCGTGAGCAAAAATTAGTTGATTGTTTATAAGAGCAGCACGTTTCACTACTCAATGTACAAGTTCAGTTCAAGAGTTACTTGTTCCGTGAGCAAATCCTACTTGATTGTTTACAAGAGCAGCACGAGCAACTACTCACTGTACAGGTTCAGATAATGAGCTTCTTGTTTCGATAGCAAATTCTACTTCATTGTTTATAAGAGCAGCACGCGTGACTACGCACTTTACAAGTTCAATTCAAGTGTTTCTTGTTCCGTGAGCAAATTCTACTGGATAGTTTATAATAGCAGCACGTGTGACTACTCACTGTACAAGTTCAGTTGATGTGTTTCTGGTTACGTGAGCAAATTCTAGTTGATTGTTTATAAGTGCAGCACTTGTGACTAATCACTGTACAAGTTCAGTTGATGTGTTTCTTGTTCCGTGAGCAAATCCTAGTTGATTGTTTATAAGAGCAGCACGGGTGACTACTCACTGTACAAGTTCAGTTAATGAGTTTCTTGTTTCGTGAGCAAATCCTAGTAATTGTTTATAAGAGCAGCACGTGTGACTACTCACCGTACAAGTTCAGTTCAAGAGTTTCTTGTTCCGTGAGCAAATTCTACTTTATTGTTTATAAGAGTAGCACGTGTGACTACTCACTGTACAAGTTCAGTTGATGAGTTTCTTGTTCCGTGAGCTAATCCTAGTTGATTGTTTATAAGAGCAGCACGTGTGACTACCCACTGTACAAGTTCAGTTGGTGAGTTTGTTGTTCCCTGAGCAAATCTTAGTTGATTGTTTATAAAAGCAGCACGTGTGACTACTCACTGACCAAGTTCAGTTTAAGAGTTTCTTGTTCCGTGAGCAAATCCTACTTGATTGTTTATAAGAGCAGCACGTGTGACTACTGACTGACCAAGTTCAGTTTGATGAGTTTCTTGTTCCGTGAAAAATCCTATTTCATTGTCTATAAGAGCAGCACGTGGGACTACTCACTGACCAAGTTCAGTTAAAGAGTTTCTTGTATCGTGAGCAAATCCTAGTTGATTGTTTATAAGAGCACCACGTGTGACTACTCACTGTAGAAGTTCAGTTCAAGAGTTTTTGTTCCGTGAGCAAATCCTAGTTGATTTTTATAAGAGCAGTACGTGTGACTACTCACTGTACAAGTATAGTTCAAGAGTTTCTTGTTCCGTAAGCAAATCCTACTTGATTGTTTGTAAGAGCAGCACGTGTGACTACTCACTGTACAAGTTCAGTTCAAGAGTTTCTTGTTTCGTGATCAAATTCTACTGGATTGTTTATAAGAGTAGCACGTGTGACTACTCACTGTACACGTTCAGATGATGAGTTTCTTGTTCCGGGAGCAAATCTTAGTTGACTGTTTATAAAAGCAGCACGTGTGACTACTCACTGACCAACTTCAGTTTAAGAATTTCTTGTTCCGTGATCAAATCCTTCTTGACTGTTTATAAGAGCAGCACGTGTGACTACTCACTGTACAAGTTCAATTTGATGAGCTTCTTGTTCCGTGAGCAAATCCTAGTTGATTGTTTATAAGAGCAGCACGTGTGACTATTCACTGACGAAGTTCAGTTCAAGAGTTTCTTGTTCCGTGAGCAAATTCTACTTGATTGTGTATAAGAGCAGCACGAGTGACCACTCACTGTACAAGTTCATTTGATGAGTTTCTTGCTCCGTGAGCAAATCCTAGTTGATTGTTTATATTAGCAGCACGTGTGACTACACACATTACAAGTTCAGTTCAAGAGTTTCTTGTTCCGTGAGCAAATTCAAATTGATTGTTTATAAGAGCAGCACGTGTGACTACTCACTGTACGAGTTCAGTTCAAGGGTTTCTTGTTCGGTGAGCAAAACTTAGTTGATTGTTTATAAAAGCAGCACGTGGGACTACACATTGACCAAGTTCAGTTCAAGAGTTTCTTGTTCCGTGAGCAAATCCTCCATGATGGTTTGTAAGAGCAGCAAGTGTGACTACTCACTGTAAAAGTTTAGTTCAGGAGTTTTTGTTCCGTGAGCAAATTCTACTTGATTGTTTATAGGAGCAGCACGTGTGACTACTCACTGTAAAAGTTCAGTTCAAGTGTTTCTCTTTCCGTCAATAAATCCTACTGTATTGATTGTGAGAGCAGCATGTGTAACTCACTGACCAGGATCAGTTGAAGAATTTATTTTTCCGTGAGCAAATCCTACTGGATTGTTTATAAGAGCAGCACGTGTGACTACTCACTGTACAAGTTCAGTTCAAGTGTTTCTTGTTCCGTGAGCAAATCCTAGTTTATTATTTATAAGAGCAGCAAGTGTGACTACTCAATGTACAAGTTCAGTTCAAGAGATTCTTGTTCGGTGAGCAAATCCTAGTTCATTGTTTATAATGGCAGCACGTGTGACTACCCACTGTACAAGATCAGTTCAAGAGTTTCTTGTTCCGTGAGCATATTCTACTGGATTGTTTATAAGAGTAGCATGTGTGACTACGCACTGTACAAGTTCAGTTCCAGAATTTCTTGTTTCCTGAGCAAATTCTACTTAATTAGTTATAAGAGCAGCACGTGTGACTACTCACTGTACAAGTTCGGTTGATACGTTTCTTGTTGCGTGAGCAAATCCTAGTTGATTGTTTATAAAAGCAGCACGTGTGACTACACACTGAGCAAGTTCAGTTCAAGAACTTCTTGTTCCGTAACCAAATCCTACTTGATTGTTTGTAAGAGCAGCAAGTGTGACTACTCACTGTACAAGTTCAGTTCAAGAGTTTTTGTTCCGTGACCAAATTCTACTTGACTGTTTATAAGAGCAGCACATGTGACTACTCACTGTACAAGTTCAGTTCAAGAGTTTCTTGTTTCGTGAGCAAATTCTACTTGATGGTTTATAGGAACAGCACGTTTGACTACTCACTGTACAAGTTCAGTTCAAGAGTTTCTTGTTCCGTGAGCAGCAAGTGTGACTACTCACTGCACAATTTGAGTTCAAGAGTTTCTTCTTCCGTGAGCTAATCCTACTTGATTGTTTATAAGAGCAGCACCTGTGACTACCCACAGTACAAGTTCAGTTCAAGGGTTTATGGTTCTGTGAGCAAATACTAGTTGATTGTTTATAAAAGCAGCACGTGTGACTACACCCTGACTAAGTTTAGTTTTAGAGTTTCTTGTTTCGTGAGCAAATCCTAGTTGATTGTTTATAAGAGCACCACGTGTGACTACTCACTGTAGAAGTTCAGTTCAAGAGTTTCTTGTTCGGTAAGCAAGTCCTTCTTGATTGTTTGTAAGAGCAGCACGTGTGACTACTCACTGTACAATTTCAGTTCAAGAGTTTCTTGTTCCGTGACCAAATTCTACTGGATTGTTTATAAGAGTAGCACGCGTGACTACTCACTGTACAAGTGCAGTTCAAGACTTTCTTGTTCCTTGAGCAAATTCTACTTGATTGGTTATAAGAGCAGCGCGTGTGACTACTCACTGTACAAGTTCAGTTCAAGAGTTTTTGTTCCATGAGCAAATCCTAGTTGATTGTTTATAAGAGCAGCACGTGCGACTACTCACTGTACAAGTTCAGTTCAAGAGTTTCTTGTTCCGTGGGCAAATCCTACTTGATTGTTTACAAGAGCAGCACGTGTGACTACTCACTGTACAAGTTCAGTTTGATGAGT
Organism: Hymenopus coronatus; assembly: GCA_030762935.1. Lineage (NCBI taxonomy): Eukaryota > Metazoa > Arthropoda > Insecta > Mantodea > Hymenopodidae > Hymenopus > Hymenopus coronatus. Next base: position 152,300,089 of record CM060898.1, on the reverse strand, counting down.
TTCTTATTCCGTGAGCAAATCCTACTTGATTGTTTATAAGAGCAGCACCTGTGACTACTAGCTGTACAAGTTCAGTTCAAGAGTTTCTGGTTCCGTGAGCAAATCCTAGTTGATTGTTTATAAGAGCAGCAAGTGTGACTACTCACTGTAATAGTTCAGTTCAAGTGTTTCTTGTTGCGTTATCAAATTCTACTTGATTGTTTATAAGAGTAACACGTGTGACTACTCACTGTACAAGTTTATTTCAAGAGTTTTTTGTTCCGTGAGCAAATCCTAGTTGATTGTTTATAAGAGCAGCACGTGAGACTACTCAATGTACAAGTTCAATTAATGAGTTTCTTGCTCCGTGAGCAAATCCTAGTTGATTGTTTATAAGAGCAGCACGTGTGATTACACACTGTACAAGTTCAGTTCAAGAGTTTCTTGTTCCGTGAGCAAATCCTAGTTGTTTGTTTATAAGAGCAGTATGAGTGACTACTCACTGTACAAGGTCAGTTAATGAGCTTCTTGCTCCGTGAGCAAAAATTAGTTGATTGTTTATAAGAGCAGCACGTTTCACTACTCAATGTACAAGTTCAGTTCAAGAGTTACTTGTTCCGTGAGCAAATCCTACTTGATTGTTTACAAGAGCAGCACGAGTAACTACTCACTGTACAGGTTCAGATAATGAGCTTCTTGTTTCGATAGCAAATTCTACTTCATTGTTTATAAGAGCAGCACGCGTGACTACGCACTTTACAAGTTCAATTCAAGTGTTTCTTGTTCCGTGAGCAAATTCTACTGGATAGTTTATAATAGCAGCACGTGTGACTACTCACTGTACAAGTTCAGTTGATGTGTTTCTGGTTACGTGAGCAAATTCTAGTTGATTGTTTATAAGTGCAGCACTTGTGACTAATCACTGTACACGTTCAGTTGATGTGTTTCTTGTTCCGTGAGCAAATCCTAGTTGATTGTTTATAAGAGCAGCACGGGTGACTACTCACTGTACAAGTTCAGTTAATGAGTTTCTTGTTTCGTGAGCAAATCCTAGTAATTGTTTATAAGAACAGCACGTGTGACTACTCACTGTACAAGTTCAGTTCAAGAGTTTCTTGTTCCGTGAGCAAATTCTACTTTATTGTTTATAAGAGTAGCACATGTGACTACTCACTGTACAATTTCAGTTGATGAGTTTCTTGTTCCGTGAGCTAATCCTAGTTGATTGTTTATAAGAGCAGGACGTGTGACTACTCACTGTACAAGTTCAGTTAGTGAGTTTATTGTTCCCTGAGCAAATTTTAGTTGATTGTTTATAAAAGCAGCACGTGTGACTACTCACTGACCAAGTTCAGTTTAAGAGTTTCTTGTTCCGTGACCAAATCCTACTTGATTGTTTATAAGAGCAGCACGTGTGACTACTCACTGTACAAGTTCATTTGATGAGTTTCTTGCTCCGTGAGCAAATCCTAGTTGATTGTTTATATTAGCAGCACGTGTGACTACACACATTACAAGTTCAGTTCAAGAGTTTCTTGTTCCGTGAGCAAATTCAAATTGATTGTTTATAAGAGCAGCACGTGTGACTACTCACTGTACGAGTTCAGTTCAAGGGTTTCTTGTTCGGTGAGCAAAACTTAGTTGATTGTTTATAAAAGCAGCACGTGGGACTACACATTGACCAAGTTCAGTTCAAGAGTTTCTTGTTCCGTGAGCAAATCCTCCATGATGGTTTGTAAGAGCAGCAAGTGTGACTACTCACTGTACAAGTTTAGTTCAGGAGTTTTTGTTCCGTGAGCAAATTCTACTTGATTGTTTATAGGAGCAGCACGTGTGACTACTCACTGTAAAAGTTCAGTTCAAGTGTTTCTCTTTCCGTCAATAAATCCTACTGTATTGATTGTGAGAGCAGCATGTGTAACTCACTGACCAGGATCAGTTGAAGAATTTATTTTTCCGTGAGCAAATCCTACTGGATTGTTTATAAGAGCAGCACGTGTGACTACTCACTGTACAAGTTCAGTTCAAGTGTTTCTTGTTCCGTGAGCAAATCCTAGTTTATTATTTATAAGAGCAGCAAGTGTGACTACTCAATGTACAAGTTCAGTTCAAGAGATTCTTGTTCGGTGAGCAAATCCTAGTTCATTGTTTATAATGGCAGCACGTGTGACTACCCACTGTACAAGATCAGTTCAAGAGTTTCTTGTTCCGTGAGCATATTCTACTGGATTGTTTATAAGAGTAGCATGTGTGACTACGCACTGTACAAGTTCAGTTCCAGAATTTCTTGTTTCCTGAGCAAATTCTACTTAATTAGTTATAAGAGCAGCACGTGTGACTACTCACTGTACAAGTTCGGTTGATACGTTTCTTGTTGCGTGAGCAAATCCTAGTTGATTGTTTATAAAAGCAGCACGTGTGACTACACACTGTGCAAGTTCAGTTCAAGAACTTCTTGTTCCGTAACCAAATCCTACTTGATTGTTTGTAAGAGCAGCAAGTGTGACTACTCACTGTACAAGTTCAGTTCAAGAGTTTTTGTTCCGTGACCAAATTCTACTTGACTGTTTATAAGAGCAGCACATGTGACTACTCACTGTACAAGTTCAGTTCAAGAGTTTCTTGTTTCGTGAGCAAATTCTACTTGATGGTTTATAGGAACAGCACGTTTGACTACTCACTGTACAAGTTCAGTTCAAGAGTTTCTTGTTCCGTGAGCAGCAAGTGTGACTACTCACTGCACAATTTGAGTTCAAGAGTTTCTTCTTCCGTGAGCTAATCCTACTTGATTGTTTATAAGAGCAGCACCTGTGACTACCCACAGTACAAGTTCAGTTCAAGGGTTTATGGTTCTGTGAGCAAATACTAGTTGATTGTTTATAAAAGCAGCACGTGTGACTACACCCTGACTAAGTTTAGTTTTAGAGTTTCTTGTTTCGTGAGCAAATCCTAGTTGATTGTTTATAAGAGCACCACGTGTGACTACTCACTGTAGAAGTTAAGTTCAAGAGTTTCTTGTTCGGTAAGCAAGTCCTTCTTGATTGTTTGTAAGAGCAGCACGTGTGACTACTCACTGTACAATTTCAGTTCAAGAGTTTCTTGTTCCGTGACCAAATTCTACTGGATTGTTTATAAGAGTAGCACGCGTGACTACTCACTGTACAAGTGCAGTTCAAGACTTTCTTGTTCCTTGAGCAAATTCTACTTGATTGGTTATAAGAGCAGCGCGTGTGACTACTCACTGTACAAGTTCAGTTCAAGAGTTTTTGTTCCATGAGCAAATCCTAGTTGATTGTTTATAAGAGCAGCACGTGCGACTACTCACTGTACAAGTTCAGTTCAAGAGTTTCTTGTTCCGTGGGCAAATCCTACTTGATTGTTTACAAGAGCAGCACGTGTGACTACTCACTGTACAAGTTCAGTTTGATGAGTTTCTTATTCCGTGAGCAAATCCTACTTGATTGTTTATAAGAGCAGCACCTGTGACTACTAGCTGTACAAGTTCAGTTCAAGAGTTTCTGGTTCCGTGAGCAAATCCTAGTTGATTGTTTATAAGAGCAGCAAGTGTGACTACTCACTGTAATAGTTCAGTTCAAGTGTTTCTTGTTGCGTTATCAAATTCTACTTAATTGTTTATAAGAGTAACACGTGTGACTACTCACTGTACAAGTTTAGTTCAAGAGTTTTTTGTTCCGTGAGCAAATCCTAGTTGATTGTTTATAAGAGCAGCACGTGAGACTACTCAATGTACAAGTTCAATTAATGAGTTTCTTGCTCCGTGAGCAAATCCTAGTTGATTGTTTATAAGAGCAGCACGTGTGATTACACACTGTACAAGTTCAGTTCAAGAGTTTCTTGTTCCGTGAGCAAATCCTAGTTGTTTGTTTATAAGAGCAGTATGAGTGACTACTCACTGTACAAGGTCAGTTAATGAGCTTCTTGCTCCGTGAGCAAAAATTAGTTGATTGTTTATAAGAGCAGCACGTTTCACTACTCAATGTACAAGTTCAGTTCAAGAGTTACTTGTTCCGTGAGCAAATCCTACTTGATTGTTTACAAGAGCAGCACGAGTAACTACTCACTGTACAGGTTCAGATAATGAGCTTCTTGTTTCGATAGCAAATTCTACTTCATTGTTTATAAGAGCAGCACGCGTGACTACGCACTTTACAAGTTCAATTCAAGTGTTTCTTGTTCCGTGAGCAAATTCTACTGGATAGTTTATAATAGCAGCACGTGTGACTACTCACTGTACAAGTTCAGTTGATGTGTTTCTGGTTACGTGAGCAAATTCTAGTTGATTGTTTATAAGTGCAGCACTTGTGACTAATCACTGTACACGTTCAGTTGATGTGTTTCTTGTTCCGTGAGCAAATCCTAGTTGATTGTTTATAAGAGCAGCACGGGTGACTACTCACTGTACAAGTTCAGTTAATGAGTTTCTTGTTTCGTGAGCAAATCCTAGTAATTGTTTATAAGAACAGCACGTGTGACTACTCACTGTACAAGTTCAGTTCAAGAGTTTCTTGTTCCGTGAGCAAATTCTACTTTATTGTTTATAAGAGTAGCACATGTGACTACTCACTGTACAAGTTCAGTTGATGAGTTTCTTGTTCCGTGAGCTAATCCTAGTTGATTGTTTATAAGAGCAGGACGTGTGACTAATCACTGTACAAGTTCAGTTAGTGAGTTTATTGTTCCCTGAGCAAATTTTAGTTGATTGTTTATAAAAGCAGCACGTGTGACTACTCACTGACCAAGTTCAGTTTAAGAGTTTCTTGTTCCGTGACCAAATCCTACTTGATTGTTTATAAGAGCAGCACGTGTGACTACTGACTGACCAAGTTCAGTTTGATGAGTTTCTTGTTCCGTGAAAAATCCTATTTCATTGTCTATAAGAGCAGCACGTGTGACTACTCACTGACCAAGTTCAGTTAAAGAGTTTCTTGTATCGTGAGCAAATCCTAGTTGATTGTTTATAAGAGCACCACGTGTGACTACTCACTGTAGAAGTTCAGTTCAAGAGTTTTTGTTCCGTGAGCAAATCCTAGTTGATTTTTATAAGAGCAGTACGTGTGACTACTCACTTTACAAGTATAGTTCAAGAGTTTCTTGTTCCGTAAGCAAATCCTACTTGATTGTTTGTAAGAGCAGCACGTGTGACTACTCACTGTACAAGTTCAGTTCAAGAGTTTCTTGTTTCGTGATCAAATTCTACTGGATTGTTTATAAGAGTAGCACGTGTGACTACTCACTGTACAAGTTCAGGTGATGAACTTCTTGTTCCGTAAGCAAATCCTACTTGATTGTTTGTAAGAGCAGCAAGTGTGACTACTCACTGTACAAGTTCAGTTCAAGAGTATTTGTTCCGTGACCAAATTCTACTTGATTGTTTATAAGAGCAGCACGTGTGACTATTAGATGTACAAGTTCAGTTCAAGAGTTTCTTGTTTCGTGAGCAAATTCTACTTGATTGTTTGTAGGAACAGCACGTTTGACTACTCACTGTACAAGTTCAGTTCAAAAGTTTCTTGTTCCGTGAGCAAATCCTAGTTTATTGTTTATAAGAGCAGCAAGTGTGACTACTCACTGCACAATTTGAGTTGAAGAATTTCTTCTTCCGTGAGCTAATCCTACTTGATTGTTTATAAGAGCAGCACCTGTGACTACCCACAGTACAAGTTCAGTTCAAGGATTTATGGTTCTGTGAGCAAATACTAGTTGATTGTTTATAAAAGCAGCACGTGTGACTACACACTGACCAAGTTCAGTTATAGAGTTTCTTGTTTCGTGAGCAAATCCTAGTTGATTGTTTATAAGAGCACCACGTGTGACTACTCACTGTAGAAGTTCAGTTCAAGATATTTGTTCCGTGAGCAAATCCTAGTTGATTTTTATAAGAGCAGTACGTGTGACTACTCACTGTACAGGTATAGTTCAAGAGTTTCTTGTTCCGTAAGCAAATCCTACTTGATTGTTTGTAAGAGCAGCACGTGAGACTACTCACTGTACAAGTTCAATTCAAGAGTTTCTTTTTCCGTGACCAAATTCTACTGGATTGTTTATAAGAGTAGCACGTGTGACTACTCACTGTACAAGTTCAGGTGATGAATTTCTTGTTCCGTGAAAAAATCCTAGTTGATTGTTTATAAGAGCAGCACGAGTGACTACTCACTGTACAAGTTCAGTTCAAGTCTTTCTTGTTCCTTGAGCAAATTCTACTTGATTGGTTATAACAGCAACACGTGTGACTACTCACTGTACAAGTTCAGTTCAAGAGTTTCTTGTTCCGTGAGCAAATCCTACTTGATTGTTTATAAGAGCAGCACCTGTGTCTACTAGCTGTACAAGTTCAGTTCAAGAGTTTTTGTTCCGTGACCAAATTCTTTTTGATTATTTATAAGAGCAGCACGTGTGACTACTCACTGTACAAGTATAGTTCAAGAGTATCTTGTTCCGTAAGCAAATCCTACTTGATTGTTTGTAAGAGCAGCACGTGAGACTACTCACTGTACAAGTTCAATTCAAGAGTTTCTTTTTCCGTGACCAAATTCTACAGCATTGTTTATAAGAGTAGCACGTGTGACTACTCACTGAACAAGTTCAGGTGATGAATTTCTTGTTCCGTGAAAAAATCCTAGTTGATTGTTTATAAGAGCAGCACGAGTGACTACTCACTGTACAAGTTCAGTTCAAGACTTTCTTGTTCCTTGAGCAAATTCTACTTGATTGGTTATAACAGCAGCACGTGTGACTACTCACTGTACAAGTTCAGTTCAAGAGTTTCTTGTTCCGTGAGCAAATCCCACTTGATTGTTTATAAGAGCAGCACCTGTGACTACTAGCTTTACAAGTTCAGTTCAAGAGTTTTTGTTCCGTGACCAAATTCTACTTGATTATTTATAAGAGCAGCACGTGTGACTACTCACTGTACAAGTTCAGTTCAAGAGTTTCTTGTTTCGTGAGCTAATCCTACTTGATTGTTTATAAGAGCAGGACCTGTGACTACTCACAGTACAAGTTCAGTTCAAGTGTTTCTTGTTTCGTGAGCAAATCCTAGTTGCTTGTTTATAAGAGCAGCACGAGTGACTACTCACTGTACAAGGTCAGTTATGAGCTTCTTGCGCCGTGAGCAAAAATTAGTTGATTGTTTATAAGAGCAGCACTTTTTACTACTCAATGTACAAGTTCAGTTCAAGAGTTACTTGTTCCGTGAGCAAATCCTACTTGATTGTTTACAAGAGCAGCACGAGTAACTACTCACTGTACAAGTTCAGATAATGAGCTTCTTGTTTCGATAGCAAATTGTACTTCATTGTTTATAAGAGCAGCACGCGTGAATACGCACTTTACAAGTTCATTTCAAGTGTTTCTTGTCCCGTGAGCAAATTCTACTGGATAGATTATAATAGCAGCACGTGTGACTACTCACGGTACAAGTTCAGTTGATGTGTTTCTGGTTACGTGAGCAAATTCTAGTTGATTGTTTATAAGTGCAGCACTTGTGACTAATCACTGTACAAGTTCAGTTGATGTGTTTCTTGTTCTGTGAGCAAATCCTAGTAATTGTTTATATGAGGAGCACGTGTGACTACTCACTGTACAAGTTCAGTTCAAGAGTTTCTTGTTCCGTGAGCAAATTCTACTTTATTGTTTATAAGAGTAGCACGTGTGACTACTCACTGTACAAGTTTAGTTGATGAGTTTCTTGTTCCGTGAGCTAATCCTAGTTGATTGTTTATAAGAGCAGGACGTGTGACTACTCACTGTACAAGTTCAGTTGGTGAGTTTGTTGTTCCCTGAGCAAATCTTAGTTGATTGTTTATAACAGCAGCACGTGTGACTACTCACTGACCAAGTTCAGTTTAAGAGTTTTTTGTTCCGCGAGCAAATCCTACTTGATTGTTTATAAGAGCAGCACGTGTGACTACTGACTGTACAAGTTCAGTTTGATGAGTTTCTTGTTCCGTGAAAAATCCTATTTCATTGTCTATAAGAGCAGCACGTGTGACTACTCACTGACCAAGTGCAGTTAAAGAGTTTCTTTTATCGTGAGCATATCCTAGTTGATTGTTTATAAGAGCACCACGTGTGACTACTCACTGTAGAAGTTCAGTTCAAGAGTTTTTGTACCGTGAGCAAATCCTAGTTGATTTTTATAAGAGCAGTACGTGTGACTACTCACTGTACAAGTATAGTTCAAGAGTTTCTTGTTCCGTAAGCAAATTATACTTGATTGTTTGTAAGAGCAGCACGTGTGACTACTCACTGTACAAGTTCAGTTCAAGAGTTTCTTGTTCCGTGATCAAATTCTACTGGATTGTTTATAAGTGTAGCACGTGTGAATACTCACTGTACAAGTTCAGGTGATGAATTTCTTGTTCCGTGAAAATATCCTAGTTGACAGTTTATAAGAGCAGCACGAGTGACTACTCACTGTACAAGTTCAGTTCAAGACTTTCTTGTTCCTTGAGCAAATTCTACTTGATTGGTTATAAGAGCAGCACGTGTGTCTACTCACTGTACAAGTTCAGTTCAAGGGTTTTTGTTCCCTGAGCAAATCCTAGTTGATTGTTTATAAGAGCAGCACGTGTGACTACTCACTGTACATGTTCTATTGACGAGTTTCTTGTTCCCTGAGCGAAATCTTAGTTGATTGTTTACAAAAGCAGCACGTGTGACCACTCACTGACCAAGTTCAGTTTAAGAGTTTCCTGTTCCGTGGGCAAATCCTACATGATTGTTTACAAGAGCAGCACGTGTGACTACTCACTGTACAAGTTCAGTTTGATGAGTTTCTGGTTCCGTGAGCAAATCTTTGTTGATTGTTTATAAGTGCAGCACGTGTGACTACTCACTGTACAAGTTCAGTTCAAGAGTTTCTAGTTCCGTGAGCAAATTCTACTTTATTGTTTATAAGAGCAGCACTTGTGACTACTCACTGACCAAGTTCAATTCAAGAGTTTCTTGTTCCGTGAGCAAATCCTAGTTGATTGTTTATAAGAGCAGCACGGGTGACTACTGACTGTACAAGTTCAGTAAGTGAGTTTCTTGTTTCGTGAGCAAATCCTAGTAATTGTTTATAAGAGCAGCACGTGTGACTACTCACTGTACAAGTTCAGTTCAAGAGTTTCTTTTTCGGTGAGCAAATCCTAGTTTATTGTTTATAAGGGCAGCACGTGTGACTACTCACTGTACAAGTTCAGTTCAAGAGTTTCTTGTTCCGTGAGCATATTCTACTGGATTGTTTAAAAGAGTAGCATGTGTGACTACTCACTGTACAAGTTCAGTTCAAGAATTTCTTGTTTCCTGAGCAAATTCTACTTAATTAGTTATAAGAGCAGCACGTGAGACTACTCACTGTACAAGTTCGGTTGATGAGTTTCTTGTTGCGTGAGCAAATCCTAGTTGATTGTTTATAAAGGCAACACGTGTGACTACACACTGAGCAAGTTCAGTTCAAGAACTACTTGTTCCATAAGCAAATCCTACTTGATTGTTTGTAAGAGCAGCAAGTGTGACTACTCACTGTACAAGTTCAGTTCAAGAGTTTTTGTTCCGTGACCAAATCCTACTTGATTGTTTATAAGAGCAGCACGTGTGACTACTCACTGTACAAGTTCAGTTCAAGAGTTTCCTGTTTCGTGAGCAAATTCTACTTGATTGTTTATAGGAACAGCACGTTTGACTACTCATTATACAAGTTCAGTTCAAGAGTTTCTTGTTCCGTGAGCAAATCCTAGTTTATTGTTTATAAGAGCAGCAAGTGTGACTACTCACTGCACAATTTGAGTTCAAGAGTTTCTTCTTCCGTGAGCTAATCCTACTTGATTGTTTATAAGAGCAGCACCTGTGACGACTCACAGTACAAGTTCAGTTCAAGGGTTTCTGGTTCTGTGAGCAAATACAAGTTGATTGTTTATAAAAGCAGCACGTGTGACTACACACTGACCAAGTTCAATTTTAGAGTCTCTTGTTTCGTGAGCAAATCCTACTTGATTGTTTGTAAGAGCAGCAAGTGTGACTTCTCACTGTACAAGTTCAGTTCAAGAGTTTCTTGTTCCGTGAGCAAATACTACCTGATTGGTTATAAGAGCAGCACGTGTGACTACTCAATGTACAGGTTCATTTCTAGAGTTTCTGGTTCCGTACAGGTTCAGTTCTAGAGTTTCTGGTTCCGTGAGCAAATCCTAGTTGATTGTTTATAAGAGCAGCACGTGTGACTACTCATTGTACAGGTTCAGTTCTAGAGTTTCTGGTACCGTGAGCAAATCCTAGTTGCTTGTTTATAAGTGCAGCACGTGTGACTACTCACTGCACAAGTTCTGTTGATGAGTTTCTTTCTCAATGAGCAAATCCTAGTTGTTAGTTTATAAGAACAGCACGTGACTACTCACAGTATAAGTTCAGTTCTAGAGTTTCTTGTTTCGTGAGCAAATCCAAGTTGATTGTTTATAAGAGCAGCGCGTGTGACTACTCACTGTACAAGCTCAGTTAATGAGTTTCTTGTTTCGTGAGCAAATCCTAGTAATTGTTTATAAGAGCACCACGTGTGACTACTCATTGTACAAGTTCAGTTCAAGAGTTTCTTGTTCCGTGAGCAAATTCTACTTTATTGTTTATAAGAGTAGCACGTGTGACTACTCACTGTACAAGTTAAGTTGATGAGTTTCTTGTTCCGTGAGCTAATCCTAGTTGATTGTTTATAAGACCAGGACGTGTGACTACTCACTGTACAAGTTCAGTTGGTGAGTTTGTTATTCCCTGAGAAAATCTTAGTTGATTGTTTATAAAAGCAGCACGTGTGACTACTCACTGACCAAGTTCAGTTTAAGAGTTTCTTGTTCCGTGAGCAAATCCTACTTGATTGTTTATAAGAGGAGCACGTGTGACTACTGACTGTACAAGTTCAGTTTGATGAGTTTCTTGTTCCGTGAAAAATCCTATTTCATTGTCTATAAGAGCAGCACGTGTGACTACTCACTGACCAAGTTCAGTTAAAGAGTTTCTTGTATCGTGAGCAAATCCTAGTTGATTGTTTATAAGAGCACCACGTGTGAGTACTCACTGTAGAAGTTCAGTTCAAGAGTTTTTGTTCCGTGAGCAAATCCTAGTTGATTTTTATAAGAGCAGCACGTGTGACTACTCACTGACCAAGTTCAGTTCAAGAGTTTCTTGTTCCGTAAGCAAATCCTACTTGACTGTTTGTAAGAGCAGCACGTGTGACTACTCACTGTACAAGTTCAATTCAAGAGTTTCTTGTTCCGTGATCAAATTCTACTGGATTGTTTATAAGAGTAGCACGTGTGACTACTCACTGTACAAGTTCAGGTGATGAACTTCTTGTTCCGTAAGCAAATCCTACTTGATTGTTTGTAAGAGCAGCAAGTGTGACTACTCACTGTACAAGTTCAGTTCAAGAGTTTTTGTTCCGTGACCAAATTCTACTTGATTGTTTATAGGAACAGCACGTTTGACTACTCACTGTACAAGTTCAGTTCAAGAGTTTCTTGTTCCGTGAGCTATTCCTACTTGATTGTTTATAAGAGCAGCACCTGTGACTACCCACAGTACAAGTTCAGTTCAAGGATTTATGGTTTTGTGAGCAAATACTAGTTGATTGTTTATAAAAGCAGCACGTGTGACTTCACACTGACCAAGTTCAGTTTTAGAGTTTCTTGTTTCGTGAGCAAATCCTAGTTGATTTTTTATAAGAGCACCACGTGTGACTACTCACTGTAGAAGTTCAGTTCAAGATATTTGTTCCGTGAGCAAATCCTAGTTGATTTTTATAAGAGCAGTACGTGTGACTACTCACTGTACAAGTATAATTCAGGAGTTTCTTGTTCCGTAAGCAAATCCTACTTTATTGTTTGTAAGAGCAGCACGTTTGACTACTCACTGTACAAGTTCAGTTCAAGAGTTTCTTGTTCCGTGACCAAATTCTAGTGGATTGTTTATAAGAGTAGCACGTGTGACTACTCACTGTACAAGTTCAGGTGATGAATTTCTTGTTCCGTGAAAAAATCCTAGTTGATTGTTTATAAGAGCAGCACGAGTGACTACTCACTGAACAAGTTCAGTTCAAGACTTTCTTGTTCCTTGAGCAAATTCTACTTGATTGGTTATAAGAGCAGCACGTGTGACTACTCACTGTACAAGTTCAGTTCAAGAGTTTCTTGTTCCGTGAGCAAATTCTACTTGATTGTTTATAAGAGCAGCACCTGTGACTACTAGCTGTACAAGTTCAGTTCAAGAGTTTTTGTTCCGTGACCAAATTCTACTTGATCATTTATAAGAGCAGCACGTGTGACTACTCACTGTACAAGTTCAGTTCAAGAGTTTCTTGTTTCGTGAGCAAATTCTACTTGATTGTTTATAGGAACAGCATGTTTGACTACTCTCTGTACAAGTTCAGTTCAAGAGTTTCTTGTACCGTGAGCAAATCCTAGTTTATTGTTTATAAGAGCAGCAAGTGTGACTTTTTACTGCACAATTTGAGTTCAAGAGTTTCTTTTTCCGTGAGCTAATCCTACTTGATTGTTTATAAGAGCAGCACCTGTGACTACTTACAGTACAAGTTCAGTTCAAGTGTTTCTTGTTTCGTGAGCAAATCCTAGTTGAATGTTTATAAGAGCAGCACGAGTGACTACTAACTGTACAAGGTCAGTTATGAGCTTCTTGCGCCGTGAGCAAAAATTAGTTGATTGTTTATAAGAGCAGCACGTTTTACTACTCAATGTACAAGTTCAGTTCAAGAGTTACTTGTTCCGTGAGCAAATCCTACTTGATTGTTTACAAGAGCAGCACGAGTAACTACTCACTGTACAAGTTCAGATAATGAGCTTCTTGTTTCGATAGCAAATTGTACTTCATTGTTTATAAGAGCAGCACGCGTGACTACGCCCTTTACAAGTTCATTTCAAGTGTTTCTTGTTCCGTGAGCAAATTCTACTGGATAGATTATAATAGCAGCACGTGTGACTACTCACTGTACAAGTTCAGTTGATGTGTTTCTGGTTACGTGAGCAAATTCTAGTTGATTTTTTATAAGTGCAGCACTTGTGACTAATCACTGTACAAGTTCAGTTGATGTGTTTCTTGTTCCGTGAGCAAATCCTAGTTGATTGTTTATAAGAGCAGCACGGGTGACTACTCACTGTACAAGTTCAGTTAATGAGTTTCTTGTTTCGTGAGCAAATCCTAGAAATTGTTTATAAGAGCAGCACGTGTGACTACTCAGTGTACAAGTTCAGTTCAAGAGTTTCTTGTTCCGTGAGCAAACTCTACTTTATTGTTTATAAGAGTAGCACGTGTGACTACTCACTGTACAAGTTCAGTTGATGAGTTTCTTGTTCCGTGAGGTAATTCTAGTTGATTGTTTATAAGAGCAGGACGTGTGACTACTCACTGTACAAGTTCAGTTGGTGAGTTTTTTTGTTCCCTGAGCAAATCTTAGTTGATTGTTTATAACAGCAGCACGTGTGACTACTCACTGACCAAGTTCAGTTTAAGAGTTTCTTGTTCCGCGAGCAAATCCTACTTGATTGTTTATAAGAGCAGCACGTGTGACTACTGACTGTACACGTTCAGTTTGATGAGTTTCTTGTTCCGTGAAAAATCCTATTTCATTGTCTATAAGAGCAGCACGTGTGACTACTCACGGACCAAGTGCAGTTAAAGAGTGTCTTGTATCGTGAGAATATCCTAGTTGATTGTTTATAAGAGCACCACGTGTGACTACTCACTGTAGAAGTTCAGTTCAAGAGTTTTTGTTCCGTGAGCAAATCCTAGTTGATTTTTATAAGAGCAGTACGTGTGACTACTCACTGTAAAAGTATAGTTCAAGAGTTTCTTGTCCCGTAAGCAAATCCTACTTGATTGTTTGTAAGAGCAGCACGTGTGACTACTCACTGTACAAGTTCAGTTCAAGAGTTTCTTGTTCCGTGATCAAATTCTACTGGATTGTTTATAAGAGTAGCACGTGTGAATACTCACTGTACAAGTTCAGGTGATGAATTTCTTGTTCCGTGAAAAAATCCTAGTTGACAGTTTATAAGAGCAGCACGAGTGACTACTCACTGTACAAGTTCAGTTCAAGACTTTCTTGTTCCTTGAGCAAATTCTACTTGATTGGTTATAAGAGCAGCACGTGTGTCTACTCACTGTACAAGTTCAGTTCAAGGGTTTTTGTTCCGTGAGCAAATTCTAGTTGATTGTTTATAAGAGCAGCACGTGTGACTACTCACTGTACAAGTTCAGTTCACGAGTTTCTTGTTTCGTAAGCAAATCCTAGTTGATTGTTTATAAGAGCAGCACGTGTGACTACTCACTGTACATGTTCTGTTGACGAGTTTCTTGTTCCCTGAGCGAAATGTTAGTTGATTGTTTATAAAAGCAGCACGTGTGACCACTCACTGACCAAGTTCAGTTTAAGAGTTTCTTGTTCCGTGGACAAATCCTATTTGATTGTTTACAAGAGCAGCACGTGTGACTACTCACTGTACAAGTTCAGTTTGATGATTTTCTTGTTCCGTGAGCAAATCTTTGTTGATTGTTTATAAGAGCAGCACGTGTGACTACTCACTGTACAAGTTCAGTTCAAGAGTTTCTAGTTCCGTGACCAAATTCTACTTTATTGTTTATAAGAGCAGCACTTGTGACTACTCACTGACCAAGTTCAATTCAAGAGTTTCTTGTTCCGTGAGCAAATCCTAGTTGATTGTTTATAAGAGCAGCACGGGTGACTACTGACTGTACAAGTTCAGTAAGTGAGTTTCTTGTTTCGTGAGCAAATCCTAAGGATTGTTTATAAGAGCAGCACGTGTGACTACTCACTGTACAAGTTCAGTTCAAGAGTTTCTTGTTCGGTGAGCAAATCCTAGTTTATTGTTTGTAAGGGCAGCACGTGTGACTACTCACTGTACAAGTTCAGTTCAAGAGTTTCTTGTTCCGTGAGCATATTCTACTGGATTGTTTATAAGAGTAGCATGTGTGACTACTCACTGTACAAGTTCAGTTCAAGAATTTCTTGTTTCCTGAGCAAATTCTACTTAATTAGTTATAAGAGCAGCACGTGTGACTACTCACTGTACAAGTTAGGTTGATGAGTTTCTTTTTGCGTGAGCAAATCCTAGTTGATTGTTTATAAAGGCAACACGTGTGACTACACACTGAGCAAGTTCAGTTCAAGAACTACTAGTTCCATAAGCAAATCCTACTTGATTGTTTGTAAGAGTAGCAGGTGTGACTACTCACTGTACAAGTTCAGTTCAAGAGTTTTTGTTCCGTGACCAAATCCTACTTGATTGTTTATAAGAGCAGCACGTGTGACTACTCACTTTACAAGTTCAGTTCAAGAGTTTCTTGTTTCGTGAGCAAATTCTACTTGATTGTTTATAGGAACAGCACGTTTGACTACTCACTGTACAAGTTCAGTTCAAGAGTTTCTTGTTCCGTGAGCAAATCCTAGTTTATAAGAGCAGCAAGTGTGACTACTCACTGCACAATTTGAGTTCAAGGGGTTCTTCTTCCGTGAGCTAATCCTACTTGATTGTTTATAAGAGCAGCACCTGTGACGACTCACAGTACAAGTTCAGTTCAAGGGTTTCTGGTTCTGTGAGCAAATACAAGTTGATTGTTTATAAAAGCAGCACGTGTGACTACACACTGACCAAGTTCAATTTTAGAGTTTCTTGTTTCGTGAGCAAATCCTACTTGATTGTTTGTAAGAGCAGCAAGTGTGACTTCTCACAGTACAAGTTCAGTTCAAGAGTTTCTTGTTCCGTGAGCAAATACTACCTGATTGGTTATAAGAGCAGCACGTGTGACTACTCAATGTACAGGTTCAGTTCTAGAGTTTCTGGTTCCGTACAGGTTCAGTTCTAGAGTTTCTGGTTCCGTGAGCAAATCCTAGTTGATTGTTTATAAGAGCAGCACGTGTGACTACTCATTGTACAGGTTCAGTTCTAGAGTTTCTGGTACCGTGAGCAAATCCTAGTTGCTTGTTTATAAGTGCAGCACGTGTGACTACTCACTACACAAGTTCTGTTGATGAGTTTCTTTCTCAATGAGCAAATCCTAGTTGTTTGTTTATAAGAGCAGCACGTGACTACTCACAGTATAAGTTCAGTTCTAGAGTTTCTTGTTTCGCGAGCAAATCCAAGTTGATTGTTTATAAGAGCAGCGCGTGTGACTACTCAATGTACAAGCTCAGTTAATGAGTTTCTTGTTTCGTGAGCAAATCCTAGTTATTGTTTATAAGAGCAGCACGTGTGACTACCCACTGTACAAGTTCAGTTCAAGAGTTTCTTGTTCCGTGAGCAAATTCTACTTTATTGTTTATAAGAGTACCACGTGTGACTACTCACTGTACAAGTTCAGTTGATGAGTTTCTTGTTCCGTGAGCTAATCCTAGTTGATTGTTTATAAGACCAGGACGTGTGACTACTCACTGTACAAGTTCAGTTGGTGAGTTTGTTGTTCCCTGAGAAAATCTTAGTTGATTGTTTATAATAGCAGCACGTGTGACTACTCACTGACCAGGTTCAGTTTAAGAGTTTCTTGTTCCGTGAGCAAATCCTACTTGATTGTTTATAAGAGCAGCACGTGTGACTACTGACTGTACAAGTTCAGTTTGGTGAGTTTCTTGTTCCGTGAAAAATCCTATTTCATTGTCTATAAGAGCAGCACGTGTGACTACTCACTGACCAAGTTCAGTTAAAGAGTTTCTTGTATCGTGAGCAAATCCTAGTTGATTGTTTATAAGAGCACCACGTGTGACTACTCACTGTAGAAGTTCAGTTCAAGAGTTTTTGTTCCGTGAGCAAATCCTAGTTGATTTTTATAAGAGCAGCACTTGTGACTACTCACTGACCAAGTTCAGTTCAAGAGTTTCTTGTTCCGTAAGCAAATCCTACTTGACTGTTTGTAAGAGCAGCACGTGTGACTACTCACTGTACAAGTTCAGTTTAAGAGTTTCTTGTTCCGTGATCAAATTCTACTGGATTGTTTATAAGAGTAGCACGTGTGACTACTCACTGTACAAGTTCAGGTGATGAACTTCTTGTTCCGTAAGCAAATCCTACTTGATTGTTTGTAAGAGCAGCAAGTGTGACTACTCACTGTACAAGTTCAGTTCAAGAGTTTTTGTTCCGTGACCAAATTCTACTTGATTGTTTATAGGAACAGCACGTTTGACTACTCACTGTACAAGTTCAGTTCAAGAGTTTCATGTTCCGTGATAAATCCTAGTTTATTGTTTATAAGAGCAGCAAGTGTGACTACTCACTGCACAATTTGAGTTGAGGAGTTTCTTCTTCCGTGAGCTAATCCTACTTGATTGTTTATAAGAGCAGCACCTGTGACTACCCACAGTACAAGTTCAGTTCAAGGGTTTATGGTTCTGTGATCAAATACTAGTTGATTGTTTATAAAAGCAGCACGTGTGACTACACACTGACCAAGTTCAGTTTTAGAGTTTCTTGTTTCGTGAGCAAATCCTAGTTGATTGTTTATAAGAGCACCACGTGTGACTACTCACTGTAGAAGTTCAGTTCAAGAGTTTTTGTTCCGTGAGCAAATCCTAGTTGATTTTTATAAGAGCAGTACGTGTGACTAGTCACTGTACAAGTATAGTTCAAGAGTTTCTTGTTGCGTAAGCAAAACCTACTTGATTGTTTGTAAGAGCAGCACGTGTGACTACTCACTGTACAAGGTCAGTTCAAGAGTTTCTTGTTCCATGACCGAATTCTACTGGATTGTTTATAAGAGTAGCACGTGTGACTACTCACTGTACAAGTTCAGGTGATGAATTTCTTGTTCCGTGAAAAAATCCTAGTTGATTGTTTATAAGAGCAGCTCGAGTGACTACTCAATGTACAAGTTCAGTTCAAGACTTTCTTGTTCCTTGAGCAAATTCTACTTGATTGGTTATAAGAGCAGCACGTGTGACTACTCACTGTACAAGTTCAGTTCAAATGTTTTTGTTCCGTGAGCAAATCCTAGTTGATTGTTTATAAGAGCAGCACGTGTGACTACTCACTGTACAAGTTCAGTTAAAGAGTTTCTTGTTTCGTAAGCTTATCCTAGTTGATTGTTTATAAGAGCAGCACGTGTGACTACTCACTGTACATGTTCAGTTGACGAGTGTCTTGTTCCCTGAGCGAAATCTTAGTTGATTGTTTATAAAAGCAGCATGTGTGACCACTCACTGACCAAGATCAGTTTAAGAGTTTCTTGTTCCGTGGGCAAATCCTACTTGATTGTTTACAAGAGCAGCACGTGTGACTACTCACTGTACAAGTTCAGTTCGATAACTTTCTTTTTCCGTGTGCTAATCCTACTTGATTGTTTATAAGAGCAGCAAGTGTGACTACTCACTGTAAAAGTTCAGTTCAAGAGTTTCTGGTTCCGTGAGCAAATCCTAGTTGATTGTTTATAAGAGCAGCAAGTGTGACTACTCACTGTAATAGTTCAGTTCAAGTGTTTCTTGTTCCGTTATCAAATTGTACTTGATTGTTTATAAGAGTAACACGTGTGACTACTCACTGTACAATTTTAATTCAAGAGTTTTTTGTTCCGTGAGCAAATCCTAGTTGATTGTTTATAAGAGCAGCACGTGTGATTACACACTGTACAAGTTCAGTTCAAGAGTTTCTTGTTCCGTGAGCAAATCCTAGTTGTTTGTTTATAAGAGCAGCACGTGTGATTACACACTGTACAAGTTCAGTTCAAGAGTTTCTTGTTCCGTGAGCAAATCCTAGTTGTTTGTTTATAAGAGCAGCACGAGTGACTACTCACTGTACAAGGTCAGTTAATGAACCTCTTGCTCCGTGAGCAAAAATTAGTTGATTGTTTATAAGAGCAGCACGTTTCACTACTCAATTTACAAGTTCAGTTCAAGAGTTTCTTGTTCCGTGAGCAAATCCTACTTGATTGTTTACAAGAGCAGCACGAGTAACTACTCACTGTACAAGTTCAGATAATGAGCTTCTTGTTTCGATAGCAAATTCTACTTCATTGTTTATAAGAGCAGCACGCGTGACTACGCACATTACAAGTTCAGTTCAAGTGTTTCTTGTTCCGTGAGCAAATTCTACTGGATAGTTTATAATAGCAGCACGTGTGACTACTCACTGTACAAGTTCAGTTGATGTGTTTCTGGTTACGTGAGCAAATTCTAGTTGATTGTTTATAAGTGCAGCACTTGCGACTAATCACTGTACAAGTTCAGTTGATGTGTTTCTTGTTCCGTGAGCAAATCCTAGTTGATTGTTTATAAGAGCAGCATGGGTGACTACTCACTGTACAAGTTCAGTTTATGAGTTTCTTGTTTCGTGAGCAAATCCTAGTAATTGTTTATAAGAGCAGCACGTGTGACTACTCACTGTACAAGTTCAGTTCAAGAGTTTCTTGTTCCGTTAGCAAATTCTACTTTATTGTTTATAGGAACAGCACGTGTGACTACTCACTGTACAAGTTCAGTTGATGAGTTTCTTATTCCGTGAGCTAATCCTAGTTGATTGTTTATAAGAGCAGGACGTGTGACTACTCACTGTATATGTTCAGTTGGTGAGTTTGTTGATCCCTGAGCAAATCTTAGTTGATTGTTTATAAGAGCAGCACGTGTGACTACTGACTGTACGAGTTCAGTTTGATGAGTTTCTTGTTCCGTGAAAAATCTTATTTCATTGTCTATAAGAGCAGCACGTGTGACTACTCACTGACCAAGTTCAGTTAAAGAGTTTCTTGTATCGTGAGCAAATCCTAGTTGATTGTTTATAAGAGCACCACGTGTGACTACTCACTGTAGAAGTTCAGTTCAAGAGTTTTTGTTCCGTGAGCAAATCCTTGTTGATTTTTATAAGAGCAGTACGTGTGACTACTCACTGTAGAAGTATAGTTCAAGAGTTTCTTGTTCCATAAGCAAATCCTACTTGATTGTTTGTAAGAGCAGCACGTGTGACTACTCACTGTACAAGTTCAGTTCAAGAGTTTCTTGTTCCGTGATCAAATTCTACTGGATTGTTTATAAGAGTAGCACGTGTGACTACTCACTGTACAAGTTCAGGTGATGAATTTCTTGTTCCGTGAAAAAATCCTAGTTGACTGTTTATAAGAGCAGCACGAGTGACTACTCACTGTACAAGTTCAGTTCAAGACTTTCTTGTTCCTTGAGCAAATTCTACTTGATTGGTTATAAGAGCAGCACGTGTGTCTACTCATTGTACAAGTTCAGTTCAAGGGTTTTTGTTCCGTGAGCAAATCCTAGTTGATTGTTTATAATAGCAGCACGTGTGACTACTCACTGTACAAGTTCAGTTCAAGAGTTTCTTGTTTCGTAAGCAAATCCTAGTTGATTGTTTATAAGAGCAGCACGTGTGACTACTCACTGTACATGTTCAGTTGACGAGTTTCTTCTTCCCTGAGCGAAATCTTAGTTGATTGTTTATAAAAGCAGCACGTGTGACCACTCACTGACCAAGTTCAGTTTAAGAGTTTCTTGTTCCGTGGGCAAATCCTACTTGATTGTTTACAAGAGCAGCACGTGTGACTACTCACTGTACAAGTTCAGTTTGGTGAGTTTCTTGTTCCGTGAGCAAATCTTTGTTGATTGTTTATAAGAGCAGCACGTGTGACTACTCACTGTACAAGTTCAGTTCAAGAGTTTCTTGTTCCGTGAGCAAATTCTACTTTATTGTTTATAAGAGCAGCACTTGTGACTACTCACTGACCAAGTTCAATTCAAGAGTTTCTTGTTCCGTGAGCAAATCCTAGTTGATTGTTTATAAGAGCAGCACGGGTGACTACTCACTGTACAAGTTCAGTTCAAGAACTTCTTGTTCCGTAAGCAAATCCTACTTGATTGTTTGTAAGAGCAGCAAGTGTGACTACTCACTGTACAAGTTCAGTTCAAGAGTTTTTGTTCCGTGACCAAATTCTACTTGATTGTTTATAAGAGCAGCACGTGTGACTACTCACTGTACAAGTTCAGTTCAAGAGTTTCTTGTTTCGTGAGCAAATTCTACTTGATTGTTTATAGGAACAGCACGTTTGACTACTCACTGTACAAGCTCAGTTCAAGAGTTTCTTGTTCCGTGAGCAAATCCTAGTTTATTGTTTATAAGAGCAGCAAGTGTGACTACTCACTGCACAATTTGAGTTCAAGAGTTTCTTCTTCCGTGAGCTAATCCTACTTGATTGTTTATAAGAGCAGCACCTGTGACTACTCACAGTACAAGTTCAGTTCAAGGGTTTCTTGTTTTGTGAGCAAATACAAGTTGATTGTTTATAAAAGCAGCACGTGTGACTACACACTGACCAAGTTGAGTTTTAGTGTTTCTTGTTTCGTGAGCAAATCCTACTTGATTGTTTGTAAGAGCAGCAAGTGTGACTTCTCACTGTACAAGTTCAGTTCAAGAGTTTCTTGTTCCGTGAGCAAATACTACCTCATTGGTTATAAGAGCAGCACGTGTGACTACTCAATGTACAGGTTCAGTTCTAGAGTTTCTGGTTCCGTGAGTAAATCCTAGTTGATTGTTTATAAGAGCAGCACGCGTGACTACTCATTGTACAGGTTCAGTTCTAGAGTTTCTGGTACCGTGAGCAAATCCTAGTTGCTTGTTTATAAGTGCAGCACGTGTGACTACTCACTGCACAAGTTCTGTTGATGAGTTTTTTCTCAATGAGCAAATCCTAGTTGTTTGTTTATAAGAGCAGCACGTGACTACTCACAGTACAAGTTCAGTTCTAGAGTTTCTTGTTTCGTGAGCAAATCCAAGTTGATTGTTTATAAGAGCAGCGCGTGTGACTACTCACTGTACAAGTTCAGTTCTAGAGTTTCTTGTTTCGTGAGCAAATCCAAGTTGATTGTTTATAAGAGCATCACGTGTGACTACTCACTGTACAAGATCAGTTGATGAGTTTCTTGTTCCGTGAGCAAATCTTAGTTGACTGTTTATAAAAGCAGCACGTGTGATTACTCACTGACCAACTTCAGTTTAAGAATTTCTTGTTCCGTGATCAAATCCTTCTTGACTGTTTATAAGAGCAGCACGTGTGACTACTCACTGTACAAGTTCACTTTGATGAGCTTCTTGTTCCGTGAGCAAATCCTAGTTGACTGTTTATAAGAGCAGCACGTGTGACTATTTACTGACCAAGTTCAGTTCTAGAGTTTCTGGTTCTGTGAGCAAATCCTAGTTGATTGTTTATAAGAGCAGCACGTATGACTACTCATTGTACAGGTTTAGTTCTAGAGTTTCTGGTACCGTGAGCAAATCCTAGTTGCTTGTTTATAAGTGCAGCACGTGTGACTACTCACTGCACAAGTTCTGTTGATGAGTTTCTTTCTCAATGAGCAAATCCTAGTTGTTTGTTTATAAGAGCAGCACGTGACTACTCACATTACAAGTTCAGTTCTAGAGTTTCTTGTTTCGTGAGCAAATCCAAGTTGATTGTTTATAAGAGCAGCACGTGTGACTACTCACTGTACAAGTTCAGTTCTAGAGTTTCTTGTTTCGTGAGCAAATCCAAGTTGATTGTTTATAAGAGCATCACGCGTGACTACTCATTGTACAGGTTCAGTTCTAGAGTTTCTTGTTCCGTGAGCAAATCTTAGTTGACTGTTTATAAAAGCAGCACGTGTGACTACTCACTGACCAACTTCAGTTTAAGAATTTCTTGTTCCGTGATCAAATCCTTCTTGACTGTTTATAATAGCAGCACGTGTGTCTACTCACTGTACAAGTTCACTTTGATGAGCTTCTTGTTCCGTGAGCAAATCCTAGTTGACTGTTTATAAGAGCAGCACGTGTGACTATTCACTGACCAAGTTCAGTTCAAGAGTTTCTTGTTTCGTGAGCAAATCCTAGTTGATGGTTCATAAGAGCAGCACATGTGACTACTCACTGACGAAGTTCAGTTCAAGAGTTTCTTGTTCCGTGAGCAAATTCTACTTGATTGTGTATAAGAGCAGCACGAGTGACTACTCACTGTACAAGTTCATTTGATGAGTTTCTTGCTCCGTGAGCAAATCCTAGTTGATTGTTTATATTAGCAGCACGTGTGACTACACACATTACAAGTTCAGTTCAAGAGTTTCTTGTTCCGTGAGCAAATTCGAATTGATTGTTTATAAGAGCAGCACGTGTGACTACTCACTGTACGAGTTCAGTTCAAGAGTTTCTTGTTCCCTGAGCAAAACTTAGTTGATTGTTTATAAAAGCAGCACGTGGTACTACACATTGACCAAGTTCAGTTCAAAAGTTTCTTGTTCCGTGAGCAAATCCTCCATGATGGTTTGTAAGAGCAGCAAGTGTGACTACTCACTGTACAAGTTTAGTTCAAGAGTTTTTGTTCCGTGAGCAAATTCTACTTGATTGTTTATAGGAGCAGCACGTGTGACTACTCACTGTAAAAGTTCAGTTCAAGTGTTTCTCTTTCCGTCAATAAATCCTACTGTATTGATTGTGAGAGCAGCATGTGTAACTCACTGACCAGGATCAGTTGAAGAATTTATTTTTCCGTGAGCAAATCCTACCGGATTGTTTATAAGAGCAGCACGTGTGACTACTCACTGTACAAGTTCAGTTCAAGTGTTTCTTGTTCCGTGAGCAAATCCTAGTTTATTATTTATAAGAGCAGCAAGTGTGACTACTGAATGTACAAGTTCAGTTCAAGAGTTTCTTGTTTCGTGAGCAAATTCTACTTGATTGTTTATAGGAACAGCACGTTTGACTACTCACTGTACAAGCTCAGTTCAAGAGTTTCTTGTTCCGTGAGCAAATCCTAGTTTATTGTTTATAAGAGCAGCAAGTGTGACTACTCACTGTACAAGTTCAGTTCAAGAGTTTCTTGTTTCGTGAGCAAATTCTACTTGATTGTTTATAGGAACAGCACGTTTGACTACTCACTGTACAAGCTCAGTTCAAGAGTTTCTTGTTCCGTGAGCAAATCCTAGTTTATTGTTTATAAGAGCAGCAAGTGTGACTACTCACTGCACAATTTGAGTTCAAGAGTTTCTTCTTCCGTGAGCTAATCCTACTTGATTGTTTATAAGAGCAGCACCTGTGACTACTCACAGTACAAGTTCAGTTCAAGGGTTTCTTGTTTTGTGAGCAAATACAAGTTGATTGTTTATAAAAGCAGCACGTGTGACTACACACTGACCAAGTTGAGTTTTAGTGTTTCTTGTTTCGTGAGCAAATCCTACTTGATTGTTTGTAAGAGCAGCAAGTGTGACTTCTCACTGTACAAGTTCAGTTCAAGAGTTTCTTGTTCCGTGAGCAAATACTACCTCATTGGTTATAAGAGCAGCACGTGTGACTACTCAATGTACAGGTTCAGTTCTAGAGTTTCTGGTTCCGTGAGTAAATCCTAGTTGATTGTTTATAAGAGCAGCACGCGTGACTACTCATTGTACAGGTTCAGTTCTAGAGTTTCTGGTACCGTGAGCAAATCCTAGTTGCTTGTTTATAAGTGCAGCACGTGTGACTACTCACTGCACAAGTTCTGTTGATGAGTTTTTTCTCAATGAGCAAATCCTAGTTGTTTGTTTATAAGAGCAGCACGTGACTACTCACAGTACAAGTTCAGTTCTAGAGTTTCTTGTTTCGTGAGCAAATCCAAGTTGATTGTTTATAAGAGCAGCGCGTGTGACTACTCACTGTACAAGTTCAGTTCTAGAGTTTCTTGTTTCGTGAGCAAATCCAAGTTGATTGTTTATAAGAGCATCACGTGTGACTACTCACTGTACAAGATCAGTTGATGAGTTTCTTGTTCCGTGAGCAAATCTTAGTTGACTGTTTATAAAAGCAGCACGTGTGATTACTCACTGACCAACTTCAGTTTAAGAATTTCTTGTTCCGTGATCAAATCCTTCTTGACTGTTTATAAGAGCAGCACGTGTGACTACTCACTGTACAAGTTCACTTTGATGAGCTTCTTGTTCCGTGAGCAAATCCTAGTTGACTGTTTATAAGAGCAGCACGTGTGACTATTTACTGACCAAGTTCAGTTCTAGAGTTTCTGGTTCTGTGAGCAAATCCTAGTTGATTGTTTATAAGAGCAGCACGTATGACTACTCATTGTACAGGTTTAGTTCTAGAGTTTCTGGTACCGTGAGCAAATCCTAGTTGCTTGTTTATAAGTGCAGCACGTGTGACTACTCACTGCACAAGTTCTGTTGATGAGTTTCTTTCTCAATGAGCAAATCCTAGTTGTTTGTTTATAAGAGCAGCACGTGACTACTCACATTACAAGTTCAGTTCTAGAGTTTCTTGTTTCGTGAGCAAATCCAAGTTGATTGTTTATAAGAGCAGCACGTGTGACTACTCACTGTACAAGTTCAGTTCTAGAGTTTCTTGTTTCGTGAGCAAATCCAAGTTGATTGTTTATAAGAGCATCACGCGTGACTACTCATTGTACAGGTTCAGTTCTAGAGTTTCTTGTTCCGTGAGCAAATCTTAGTTGACTGTTTATAAAAGCAGCACGTGTGACTACTCACTGACCAACTTCAGTTTAAGAATTTCTTGTTCCGTGATCAAATCCTTCTTGACTGTTTATAATAGCAGCACGTGTGTCTACTCACTGTACAAGTTCACTTTGATGAGCTTCTTGTTCCGTGAGCAAATCCTAGTTGACTGTTTATAAGAGCAGCACGTGTGACTATTCACTGACCAAGTTCAGTTCAAGAGTTTCTTGTTTCGTGAGCAAATCCTAGTTGATGGTTCATAAGAGCAGCACATGTGACTACTCACTGACGAAGTTCAGTTCAAGAGTTTCTTGTTCCGTGAGCAAATTCTACTTGATTGTGTATAAGAGCAGCACGAGTGACTACTCACTGTACAAGTTCATTTGATGAGTTTCTTGCTCCGTGAGCAAATCCTAGTTGATTGTTTATATTAGCAGCACGTGTGACTACACACATTACAAGTTCAGTTCAAGAGTTTCTTGTTCCGTGAGCAAATTCGAATTGATTGTTTATAAGAGCAGCACGTGTGACTACTCACTGTACGAGTTCAGTTCAAGAGTTTCTTGTTCCCTGAGCAAAACTTAGTTGATTGTTTATAAAAGCAGCACGTGGTACTACACATTGACCAAGTTCAGTTCAAAAGTTTCTTGTTCCGTGAGCAAATCCTCCATGATGGTTTGTAAGAGCAGCAAGTGTGACTACTCACTGTACAAGTTTAGTTCAAGAGTTTTTGTTCCGTGAGCAAATTCTACTTGATTGTTTATAGGAGCAGCACGTGTGACTACTCACTGTAAAAGTTCAGTTCAAGTGTTTCTCTTTCCGTCAATAAATCCTACTGTATTGATTGTGAGAGCAGCATGTGTAACTCACTGACCAGGATCAGTTGAAGAATTTATTTTTCCGTGAGCAAATCCTACCGGATTGTTTATAAGAGCAGCACGTGTGACTACTCACTGTACAAGTTCAGTTCAAGTGTTTCTTGTTCCGTGAGCAAATCCTAGTTTATTATTTATAAGAGCAGCAAGTGTGACTACTGAATGTACAAGTTCAGTTCAAGAGATTCTTGTTCGGTGAGCAAATCCTAGTTCATTGTTTATAATGGCAGCACGTGTGACTACCCACTGTACAAGTTCAGTTCAAGAGTTTCTTGTTCCGTGAGCAAATCCTACTTGATTGTTTAAAGAGCAACACCTGTGACTACTCGCTGTACAAGTTCAGTTCAAGAGTTTCTGGTTCCGTGAGCAAATCCTAGTTGATTGTTTATAAGAGCAGCAATTGTGACTACTCACTGTAATAGTTCAGTTCAAGAGTTTCTTGTTCCGTGATGAAATTCTACTTGATTGATTATAAGAGTAACACGTGTGACTACTCACTGTACAAGTTTAGTTAAAGAATTTCTTGTTCCGTGAGCATATCCTAGTTGACTGTTTATAAGAGCAGCACGAGAGACTACTCACTGTACAAGTTTAATTAATGAGTTTCTTGTTCCGTGAGCAAATCCTAGTTGGAGCTCGTAACTGTGAAACTGTGCTTCTATAGGAGTTTCATTAAGGTCTTTTAGTTCGTATACGGGCTGGGGGGAATGCCTTATTACCTTTGTTATTTTGAAAATCTCCGTTGAGAAATTTTTTTCATAGCCTTTGGCAAATTTCATCCTTTCTTTGTTTATCCTTACTGTTTGTCCTTCACTAAACTTGGTGGGTCTAGATTTAATGGTAGAACGTTTTCTCTCCATGGTTTTCCATATTTGTAAAACGTTTCTCACGTTTACGTTGGCTGGAGCCAGTTCTATTGACGAGTGGACGGTGTGATTATACGCGCGAACGAATTTATCGAGGTCTTCTATATATCTGTAGGAGTTCTTGTAAGTGAAATACTTGTAGATTTTAGTCTTGATGCTACGATTAAATCTCTCGACCATGACGCACTTTACATCGGGGTTTCGGCAAACCTGATGCTCTATACCCTTCTCTTTTAAAAGCTTTTGAAATGCAGACCCTAAAACTTCTTCTCCTCTATCAGATCGCAATGCGGAGGAATCGAGGATGGCCTCAAAGGCTCTGGCAGTTTCCATACTAGTTTTTGATCTTATGGGTTTTACACGTGCAAATCTTGAAAAACAATCTACACAGGTTAACAGATACTGAACTCCATCGTTATACTTATTAAGGCTTTTAAAATCTGTCAAGTCGATCTCCCACACATCGTTGATGTTATTCAACGTGTAGTGGTTCCTCTGGAATTTTCTCCGCAAGGGTTGGTGCAAAGTATAGGCATCCAGATGAAGAAGCCAATGCTCTGTTTTTCGCTTATTACTTCCTACTACAGATGCAAGTTTCTGCAAGGTTGAAAAAGCGGAAGGTTGTTCGGGATCGTAGAAATACTTCTTATTCATTATTAATAAGACGTCCACATCTCGAGGACTTTGGACGGAAACAAACCGGCAATTATTTCTTTATATTTGCTCCACCTATTTGATTTAATCTGATTAAACGCTTCGTTATTCAGCAAGTGTCCGTTGGTTAAAGGAAGAATTTACCTATATTTGCTCTTATCCGAAGATGTGACTTTTGAGAGATCTACCTTTTTCCTATTTAATAATTCCCAGAGGCCGCGAGATCCCTTAAAATACCTATCCTTTACGTACAAATCGTTGTCCTCGATACGAATAATGGAATCGCCAATCCTAAAGTTGCCTTCCCTGTCCTTGTAAATGCCGAATACAGTATCTGTTGCTCTAGGAGTGTGTAAATAAGGAGCTAAGTAAGGACCTGCTAGATACCCAAAGTATCTATTTGTAAAGCCCTCTATTTCTTTTTTCTCGTGGGCTGGTAAAGGCAGAGCCCTTGCCTGTTCTTCGTCAAGCTCCTCCTCTATTTCTTCTTCTTTTTCTTCCTCTTTGTCTTCCTCTTCCGTTTCTGGAGAGGAGAAGACGAGCTTCTTTTTAACCTGGGAAATGCGAGGCCAAGCTCGATGCAGCAGCGGCAGCGGCGGCGGCGGCGGCGGCTGTACTTGCGGCAGATACGGTCGGCGGCGGCCACTAGATTTAAACTTCATCAGTTCCTCGAATGCATCTCTTTTATTTCGCTTTCTAGGAATTTTATTCTTTTTAAAACAGTGGGTGTCTATGTACTTTTGAGCAACTAGAAATGATTTTTTGTAGCATTTAGCGATTTGTTAGGGCTGAAAGTCCAGTCAATACTGCAGACAACAGAGGAATCAGAAATCCTCCCTTTTGTATTATCAGGCTTCTCTTGTTGTTGATCTTTTGAGATTTATCCACCACTGGCCTCAGAGTTTTTTATACCTTCTTAGATTACGTATGGTACATTTGCTTACATTAAAGTTGCCGTTTAGTACATTTAGGGCGCATTCTGCAAGAGTCAGCACAACTCTTTGTGGGCCTTCTCCAAAATGGCTTTCCTCAGCTTCGGTTTAGCGCTTTTAAGCACGTGCAGCATGTGATAGTTCGATCTTATCCACTTGCTCATTCTTATATACTACGGTAGGTAGCTCCGATTGAAAAATATTGGTTCTAAATCGTAATCTATTATCGGTCTCTTGACAAAGATCAAATAGCATTTACCCGTGAGGTTTTTCTGTAGCATCTAAATACGCATCAAACAATGCTTTCCAATTTTCGGGGTATATCTGTCTGGCTAGATGCGCTACTTGATTCTTATCCCTGACGTTTTTGAAATCCACAATGTATTTAGCGTTTAAGGATATATCTCTACAGTACTTACCTTGATGAAACAAATTTTGAGTGATTAAAACGACACTTGTATTTCTATGATGGCTTCCCTTTGTGAACAAGTCGCACACCTCTCTGGAATATGCAGAGTTTAACAAATCGTTTAATATGATTAGTTTGGGTTCTCCTTTCTGGTTCTCCAACTCGGGCACACCAACATGAAATTGTCCATGTTTTAACTTTGGCACGGAGGACTTCTCGCTATAACACCACAATATTTCTTTAAAATCGGCAACAGTGCACAAATGTTTCAAGTTTTTTATAAATTTACACAAAAAACATTCTTGCCAGAACCCGAACTCCCGCTAACGATCAGCGTGAAAGGATGTTGAAATTTAACGACGGTTAACATTGCATCTTCGAAATTTTCTTAGTTTTTCCTTCAATTCATCGGTTAACCTGTACATCACGTAATCTACGTCGAAGGGAGGATATTGCTCAAACACTTCTAAGGGAATTTTTGTTTGCGCCTCGTTTGTACAGTATTTTATTCCCCTTGAATTCCTTCTGTTTTCCACGTATTTGGATATTGCTTTCTCCACTTCTGAATCCATAATGAGATAAGGAGGTTCGCTCAGTCGGGTTTGATATACCCGAATGGGACAGAATCGTGCGCTGTTCGTCTCCTCTTGTGAAAACAGACTCTATAGATTTTATTTTCCTGTTCGGAGACGACATACACACCATCAGATCTTTTTCGTTTAATTTTCTTTTGAGTTCGAACTGCAATGTTTTGATTTTCGCTATCGATTAAATTCTTAATTGCTTCAAAGTTAACCAGCTTCAAGGAGGCGTAATTTAGGGTTATTCCTCTCACTTTACACACAGTTTTGAATTCGCCATTAGGTAAACAAATCTTGTATGCATAATTTTTCGGGCCTCCGGAAACAAATGCTGAAATGTACGCTTCGGATCCATGGTCCGCGAGCTCATTAGTCATATCTCCTAGATTGTCACCGCATTCTACCTTACACTTTTCTCCTTCCCTAGTCAAAAATAATATGGAATCTGTATCTATATACAAAATACTTTTATTTAATGCTTCTAAATAAGTGTATATCTTCAGTCTAGCACCTGCAGTAACGTAGGCCCAAACACTTCGTTAGTGTGCGTTAGCGGCGGGGCCTCTTCTTCGACTTGGTATTTCCACGAGATCCATACGACCTTGTCACTTGCAAACATCAAATTCTGCACCTCTATGCCGGGTCTAGTCAAGAATGCATATAGTTCTCGAGGTTCCCTAATCATTGTAGTGCGTGATCTATTGCCCTGTTCGGTTGGTTTTCCCCAAAAACTGTTTACGCACAATTTTGATAATGATCTTGCCCCGGGATTTTTTTTAATTGCCATCTTATCCAAAAGAATTCCTTCGCTCCGAAACAAATTTCGAATATAGGTTTCTTTATCTTCTTCGCTCACAACCCAAGACGGATATCCACTAGTTTCTGCCTTTAACTTTAAAAAATGATTTATATATTGTACAAATAATCCCACCTATTTTCAATTTTATCATATTGCTCCACTCTGTATTCATAAAATTCGTATATTTCTCTTACTTCGTAACCCATTTCAACTGCTTTACGAAATTAATCTACTAACCAAGTGCCTATTATTTCTCTTCCTCTTTCGTCGTGATCACATTCTCCATCATTTGCCTCTTCTATACAATTTGCACACAGACCGAACATTAATTTCTGACGGCACCTAAAAGGCAATACCGGATGGTAAAGCCCACGATTTTTTGCTAATAACCTACACTTGATTAACCCCTCCTTTTTAAGCATTTCGGGAATGTTGGAACAATTTTCGCCTAGGTGAATTATAGGATAACCCACCGGAAACTTAAAATATTTACATATATATGGATACAGCGACATTATATCGTAATATTTAATACGAGATTTTTCGTCAGTTTTACAGTAAGTTTTCAATGCTTCCGTTCTACCCCCGTAGAGCGAATCTCTGGGACATTTTTAACAACAGGATCGTTATTTAGCGCAAGGGGTTGTTTTAAAATGTCCTCAAATTCACATTCCCACATCACATGACACGTGTGTCCTAATGACACAATTTTTTCCAAGCGGGCCATGGTCTGCTCGTATCTTTCCGCGAGCGTTTCTTCTTTACTATCTATGATTGCAACGTCTCTATTATTTAGGCAGGTGTGTCCATGATGATAGCAACCAAAAAAACTGGTATACCTCTTTCGTTTCTTCGCAAAAACCATCCACTTTAAGGTTAGGTAATTCGGCAGTCTTACCTCTCTTCCATTGCCTGCAATTTTTATAGATATGTCTCTTTTTATTTCTTCATATCTAAGCCACATTAGAGCTTTCCTAGAATGATCATCTGCTATTCTATAACCTCCGCAAGGTATAAGACCTATAGTCTTTGGTTCTAAATAATTTTTCCTGTATACTTTGTTGCATGCTGAAGCAATAGTTATGGATTCTTGAAAAACATCTATTTTTTCCTATCTGCAAGAACGTATTTCTAAATACAGAACAAGCTTCTCTCAACACTGTCACAGCTGCCAAGCAGTACATTTCGAGCTCTTTCCTAAAATCAAACACCCCATCTTTTGCTTAGTATACCAATCGAGAAAATGGCTCCGTTCATCAGGCATTATTTGATCAACACCGTAATTGGCAGTATCTGGATAAGGTCGTACATAATTCATGTTCTCAGGAGTGTTAAAGAAGTGGGGAAAATGACCTTTTGTTACAGATTGTATACCAAAGGCTTTAGGTAAGCTTCTGAGGTTCATCGGCAGAAAATTTAAACTGTCCAAAAATGTTGTATGCTCCATTTTCATACACAGAATTTTTGCACCATTCATGACCAAATTGGGCACCCAACCTTGATTGACAACATAATCCAGAATAAAAAATTAGGTCGTATGCTCTAGCGCTATGGGCAATTGCTATAATTTTTTCACAAAATGGTCTACCCTTTCGCAAATATTCAATAAACTGTTTAATGCATCCATTCCCCCCAAAAAGAATGCCTACGTTTTCCACACCGCCTGCACTCCTCGTTCACTTCTTTGTTATTCTCGCAAAGAAAACAAAACGGCTCAAGGCATAAAAGATTTGGTATATGTAAATACGTATTTTCCTGTATTCGGGTGTTCTGAGTACATTCGATGTCATAGAATATGAATAGACCCTTTTTCGAAAAAGGGATCTTTGAGCTAAGCATTGGCATGTAACAAATGTCCTGCCATCTCATCACTCTTACAATTTTTGCAATACGACATGTAACACATATGCTTGGGTTCCATAAGTCGCCCACATATTGAACAAAACCGTTTCCATTCGCATATAGTTTTGTTGCCGACTCTATTCTGCAAATGATTTGTTATACAGTTTTGATTTCTAAATTACCTGTTACATGTGTTGCAAAATATGTAATTTCCTTCATAGCTACATCCCGAGCACTTATATTTGCAACTATGTGTTTTCACTCCTTCGTATGTCAAACTTTTGCTGCAGCCTTCACATACATAAGGCTTAGCCATTGCACCTGTTAAATTTAACATTACATTGTAATGATTCTCGAGAGCATCGTATAAAAGATTCAAACGCTTTGGAGAACTACAGTTACCGCCATATATAATATTTTCACAATATAATCCTTCATAAACTACTATTCTATATTCCGAGAGGAAATTTTGAAATTTTTGCATCTCTGCAAGTCCACCGCCAGCTCTTATATCAACGTTTGATGCTCTTAGGAGCTCAGTGACTTTAGAATGAATTTTTCTACCTTTTCGGTAAGCCACGTAATTTGGATCTCTAGACAAATGTGCAATTGCTACAATAAGTGCATGAGCCAGACAATTTTCTGTAGAACGTACTCTAACTATGCTTCTTTTTAAATCAGCTAAAGTGATCACATTTCTACCCTTTGTTTTTACCCCACGGGCATTTCAACGTGATCCACCTTTACAGATAATGTATCTGTAGCATAAAAGTTAGCATTAGATTGACATACTTTCTCCATTAAAGCCAGAATCACATCTAGTGATACCTGATCTCTTTTTCGAAAACTAAGTCCTAGTGGTCGGTCTAACAAATTCATTGAGTTAGTAACCGATAATCCTACCATATCGTTTGGTTTCACACCGTGCAATAACGTATCTAAAATATATTGCATGCTATTTCTAAAATATAAAATAGGATTTTCATTTTCTGGGACAGCCTGGATCCTAATATCATAATGCCTTCCATGCGCCCTAAATCGAGTATACTCTCTATGCACCTCATCTAGAATTTCAATATTTTCCATTCTAAAACAGAAGAGAAAAAATTGTATTCCGTATAACTTCAAGTACTAAAACATAGTTTTCCTAATTGCCTTGTTACAAGTATCTATTTTTCCCATCCAAAATGAAGAAAATGAGAGCTACAAATTATTCTAAATAAAGCAACAAGACAACGGGCTGAACATTTTAAGATTTTTCTATGAAAAATGTAATAATTAGAGGTACAAATGTGAAATTTACGATGTCAAATTGTCTCAAAATTGGTTGACAATTATTGTGAACGAAACAACAAAGGAAAAGACTGAAAATTGCTGGATATTTTACAATAATACCTCTTACATACTTCTCTTACCCTAATATTTGTTTCGTATATATCGTTATTTTTCTATCAAAAAGTAATAATTTAAGGTACAAGTAATGTCAAATTGTCTAAAAAAAACTGTTTATCAATTATTCTAAAACAATACATAGGAGAAAATATTCTATATTGTAGGATTTTCCCTATAAAACCTCCTGCGTAGGCATAATTTGCTAATATTGTGTTTATATATATATATATATATATATATATATATATATCGTTTTTCAATTCAAAATATTGAAATTAAGGGTACACATGTAAAATATATGATGTCAAATTGTCTAAAATACACGCTAACAATTGTTCTAAAGCAATACATAAGAGAAAAAACATAATATATTTAGATTCTTTTCCCATTCATACCTCTTGCAGACTCCTAATATCCTAATGTTCTGTTTATATATTTCGTTCTTTTCTCAATTCCAAATATAAAAATTAAATGCATAAATGTAAAATTTGTAATGTATAATTGTCTAAATATATATATATATATATATTAAAAATTAAAAAATATTTATCAATTAATTACTAAGTAAATAAATGTTACGTTGCAGCTTAAGGTTTGCCGGTGTTGATTTTCCTTACACGCCTTGCTTGCTAGTGAATGGTAATTCAAAACGGATCGCGTTATATAGCTACTGTCTATCCCATATAAGGACTTACCTTTCACAAAGACCTCGTTCTGCTGATATTTGCAAAAAGTTGCTCCTGTGCTACATTTTCGCTTCGAGGCCAGACAACTTTCGAGTCGAGCAGCTTGTATAAATGGCGAGAAAATACTAGCTAGCTTCAAGCACAGTCTTCAGCATCGAGAGACCTCGTGGAACATTGCCGACTCTCTACTTAACAAGGTAAGCGATCATTATGTTTTAAAATCTTCTTTAAGGTGTTTACTATAACACTTTCTCGAACTTTTTTGATTGTTGCATATCTGCAATTAATGTATTACTTAAATTGTGCTGAAGACCCTCTTGAATGGTTGCTAACCATTATTTTAGATGAACTTTGCTTTTCAACCAGCCAATTGAGTCGCTATATGACTTGCTTCTAAAGCTAAATAATTAGCTCAGAGTACACACTTTAAAACCAAAGACATTCATTAGAATATGTCTTCTTTGCAGAATGGAGTTTCTAAACAGATTCAGACAAGTCCAAAATACGAAAATGATGCAAATTAGAGATTTGAAGAAGAATACCTCTTACAATATTATACGTGCATAAAAAATGTTGACAATTTACGGAGAAACAATAAGTATTACACTTCAAATTGACACAGAAGATCCAGTCGCAGTCTTCGTGCCAAGAAAGTATCTTGGGGCATTTAAACAAGAAGATATAGACTCAATAAATTCTGGATCGCTTAAGTTATCTTTTGTTTTCAGGTTTTAATTCAAATAATGGCTATATTTTATCTTTTCAAAAAGGATAAAATCTCTATATATTTTCAACACTATAATAGGCTTTATGTAATATAAGTTTTCTATCATTACGAGTAAGATAAACTATCTCATTGTTTTCAAGAACATATAAAATGGATCCAGGTTTATTTGGATTAATTTTGCTTCAAATAATTATTAGATTATTTAATTACAAAACATATGAATTACCTCTATCTTTTCAGATGGCTACACTACAAATCAAGTTGCTTAGTTCTACCATTAAAAAACCTATGAGATGCTCGGAAGAATCTGCAGGCGCAGATATTTTCTCACCTAAAGCATTCGAAATACATCCCCACCAAATTTTAAAGATTCCAACATGTATTTCCGCGAAACCCCAAAAGAATACATATATTGGCGTAGCAGAGAAGTCAAGTTTAGCCCTCTTCGGCTTACAAATAAAAGGTGGTTGCATAGACCGGGATTTTACAGGAGAAATATGTGTAATAATGCCAAATATCTCTAATAAAAACAGCATATCCTTAAGAATCAAAAAACTGCTCAATTGATATGTGAGAGAATATATATACCTAAAGTAAAATATGTAAATAAATTAGAAAAAACTATAAGAGGTAGCAATGGCCTTGGAAGCACCGGAAAATTTTAATAATTACATGCTTTCTTTCTGTGTAGATAATGGACCAATTCTCAAATATCTTGACCAGAAGGTACCACCTACTTCAATGCCATACTGATTTCACTAATTTCTTCGAAGAATTTGAACCTATTCGGTTTCCTAAATACTCGCATATGTTATCATACATTCTATCTTGGTTGTGCCGGAAAAACATATGTGCTATTTTAGGAAAAGGAATTCCTTGCTATGTAGCAGTAAAATCAGAACAATTACCAAAGTTGTACATAGCTATACAGGAAGGGAGCAGCGGTTGGATTTCTTGTTTTGCAGAGCTAACTATGTAGCAGGAAAATCAGAACAATTACCAAAGTTGTACATAGCTATACAGGAAGGGAGCAGCGGTTGCATTTCTTGTTTTGCAGAGCTAATTCTGTAGCAGGAAAATCAGAACAATTACCAAAGTTGTACATAGCTATACAGGAAGGAATCAGCGGTTGCATTTCTTGTTTTACAGAGCTAATTATGTAGCAGGAAAATCAGAGCAATTACCAAAGTTGTACATAGCTATACAGGAAGGGAGCAGCGGTTGCATTTCTTGTTTTGCAGAGCTAATTCTGTAGCAGGAAAATCAGAACAATTACCAAAGTTGTACATAGCTATACAGGAAGGGAGCAGCGGTTGCATTTCTTGTTTTGCAGAGCTAATTCTGTAGCAGGAAAATCAGAACAATTACCAAAGTTGTACATAGCTATACAGGAAGGAATCAGCGGTTGCATTTCTTGTTTTACAGAGCTAATTATGTAGCAGGAAAATCAGAACAATTACCAAAGTTGTATATAGCTATACAGGAAGTGAGCAGCGGTTGCATTTCTTGTTTTACAGAGCTAATTATGTAGCAGGAAAATCAGAACAATTAGCAAAGTTGTACATAGCTATACAGGAAGGGAGCAGCTGTTGCATTTCTTGTTTTACAGAGCTAATTCTGTAGTTGTAAATAAACATAAATATGTATTCAAATTCATACATAGTTATTCCAAACATGGTAACACATGGTATCTTCGAACTTACACCTGCGTATGGAAACTGGAATCTAATTCACATAGCTTTCTCATCAAGGTAAAACATGTTTTGTTTAAAAACCATGCAACTATGAAAGGCAACTGGGTTGATTTCATGTATTTCTTGTTCAGAAACATTAGCATTGGATTACTTAAACATGTAATGATTGGGTCATTTCAGAAAGAAACGTTTTTAGTCAAACACATATGTGATCCTATAACAAAATTTAACGGTTGGAAATCAGAGCAAGATATTGACATTTATAAACGTTTTTTTAACTGTAACAGCAACCATAACTCCAATTGTAAGATCTGTATAAAATCTCCTCCAACTTTAAAAGGTATGGCAACTAACGTGTTATTTGAAAACACAAACATAACTTATTTTACCAGAGACACCTGTTATAGCAATTACATGTATGCTCTTGAAAATGCATATGAATTTAATATTTCAATAGAACTGTTAATTCCTATTGAGCTTCCAGCCCGAATTTTGGCTTATTATTTCATCCTGGAAGATAATAAACGTTGCCATTATATGTGTTACAGAGAGGAAAATTTCAGCTTTATAGACATATAAAAACTATCCCCTGTGAGGATTCATTTCTATCTGAAATGACCTATTCAAAGGACTTATGGCTTTGCAAAATATGTACCAAACCTTTATTTGTTGTTGTTGGAATAGATGTAGAAATTTAGTCATGTTACAAGGATCAAAAAAAGAAAGAAAAAAAAGTCACACAGGTGAGATACTTTATTTTGTAAAAATGCTTGCAAATTGTAAATAACTTTTGATTATAATTCAAAACATGTATTAACAATAAAATGTAAATCATATGCGTTTATCATAACACCCATCTTGACACTTAGACTATCACAGTCACTCTAGACACTCTAGACACTCAGGGAGTCAGAGACACACCCATCGAGACACTCATTGAGTCAGAGACACACCCATCTATACCCTCAGTGAGTCAGAGACACACCCATCTAGACACTCAGTGAGTCCGAGACAAACCCATCTAGACACTCAGACAGTCACAGACACACTCATCTAGATAGTCAGTCAGTCACAGACACACCCATCTATACACTCAGACAGTCACAGACACACGCATCTAGACACCCAGTCGGTGTAAGACACACCCATCTAGACACTCAGACAGTCACAGACACACGCATCTAGACACCCAGTCGGTGTAAGACACACCCATCGAGACACTCAGTGAGTCAGAGACACACCCATCTATACCCTCAGTGAGTCAGAGACACACCCATCTAGACACTCAGTGAGTCAGAGACACACCCATCTATACCCTCAGTGAGTCAGAGACACACCCATCTAGACACTCAGTGAGTCAGAGACACACCCATCTATACCCTCAGTGAGTCAGAGACACGCCCATCTAGACACTCAGACAGTCACAGACACACTCATCTAGACACCCAGTCGGTGTAAGACACACCCATCTAGACACTCAGACAGTCACAGACACACACAGACACACCCATCTAGACACTCAGTCAATCACAATCACACACAGAAACACCCATCTAGGCAGTCACATATACACCCATCTAGACATTCAGTCACAGATACACCCATCTAGACACTCAGTCAGTCACATTCACTTACAGACACACCCATCTAGACACTCAGAAGTCACAGACACACCCATCTAGTCACAGAGACACACAAAGACACACACAGACATATCCTTCTATACACGCAGACAGATACAGACACACACGTACACACCATTCTAGACAAGCTGACACACACATCTCGACATGCGGACAGACATACACACAATGGCACACCCATCTTCACATGCCTACAGACACATATAGACACTTCTATCTAGACACGCGGACACACACAGCCACACCCATCTAGACACGCAGACACAGACACACAAAGACACCCATTTACACACGGAGACAGATACTGACACACACAGACGCACTCATCTAGACAGTCGACAGACTCAGACACATCCATCTAAACACGCAGACAGACACAGATACACACAGACACACCCTTCTAGACACGCAGATAAACACAGACTCACACCGACACACCCATCTACACGCGCAGACAGACACAGATACACACATCCACACTGTTCTAGACCCGCAGACAGACACAGACACATACAGACACACCCATCTACACTCGCAGACAGACACAGATACACACAGACAGACACAGACTCACACAAACACACCCATCTCTACGCGCACACTCAGATACATTCATCTACACACTTAGATAGACACAGATACACACAGACACACTCAGACACATCCATCTACACACTCAGACACACATACACACACCGACACTCTCATCTGGATACTGAGACACGCTCATCTAGACAACACAATACACGGATCTTTCTTCAAAAATGCTTTTTATTCATAGGTCCTCAAATCATATATTTCCGGTGATATTTTTTATGAAAATTTTGTAAGGAATACAATATCTTCTCTACCATTTATGAAAAATTCGGCCGTGGCATATTCCCAGGAACTCCATTTACACATTTTATTTTGGATTAAATATCCTGAGCACCTGACTGTTTAATCACAAAACTGTAGTTTATTTTGAGAAAATGAGAGTTTTCAAAAAATGTTCCATGTAATGTTATTTACGCGATACGTAGGAAAATGCACTGACATAGATACAGTTCGCAATGAAACAATATTTCCAGGTAATAATTGGCTTGAAGAAAATAAAATAAAACCTTGACAGAATGATTTAAAATAGGTTAGAGAAAATGATAAATAAAACCTGATGTGTTCCATTCACATACTCTCTCTTCATCTCTGTAACAAGTTATTCTTAAAAGTTTATTCTTTTGTCTACTTTATAGTCAAATTTTTAAAAAAAAACTGGTTGCTAAGTGACTCAAATTCATTTATTTGAATGGCCAGGATTTGACAGACTTCCCCATGATAAAACTTTAGGTATATTAAAACTGAAACTAATAACAAGAAAAATGTCGGAAATGGTCAATTCCACGAAAAAGTATATATGACCTAAATAGTGGTTTTAACGGGATCTACATTTTCTATATATAGTAATTTCTTTGTTTATCTCTTAGGTTTACTAGCAAACGCATAGCAGAATGAAGAGGACTGCAGGTGCTATTTCCAGAAAATTCAAAATAAACATTTTATTTCGAATGTAAAGGATAGTTTGGGGAGGGGGGATTTTCCTAAAAATATTCATGTTACAATACTAAGTTTGGTATTTTAGGGACCTTGCGTTTTTCAGTTATTGTTCTCACACGCATACATACACAAAGCTTTTTACTTTCTCTGTACGTACTATGTACACATAGTGTACAGAGAAGGTACTGTAAAGCACCCAAAAATTTGATACCGAGATTTCACCGGAAATACCTACATGTTTTGGATCTCCTGTATCCAGGAAAAGCATTCTTGAAAAAAGATCCGTATGTGTGTGTGTGTGTGTGTGTGTGTGTGTGTGTGTGCGTGCGCGCATCTGTAGACAGCATAGCTCAAAAACGAAAAGACCGTTAAATAGCACACCTAAGGTATTTAAGTTTGGTATCTTCCAAGGATACAACACGAAGATTTAAAAAAAAAAAAAAATCTCCCACCCCAGACTACCCTTTACATGGATAAAATCTCAATAGTTTTAATTTTCTCAGCAATGGCTCTAAGGATTTTTATTAAAATCTGTTATATTTAAAATATGTTCATGCCAAATAAAATGTATATCTTCAATTTTCTTGGAATAGCCTCTCTCTTTATTCTAGGTAATGTTTATTGAATTTTGTATAACTGGTAAGAGATAGACTAAATCTTACTACACAAAAATGTAGATCTCGATAAAACTTATACTTTTTTTTTTTTGCAGTTGATCGTTTTTTAGGTATTCCTTGTTACAACAAATTTGGGGAATGAAGAATCCTGCCCAGCATTCGGTAAGTGGCCCGATTAAACCCGCGACCCCCCGACAAAACGCGATTATTATTACTATATTATTTTGAGGTTGGAGAGGTCACACGCGCCCTCAGTGAAACCTCCCAAGAAAACGTATACAATGTTGTGTTTCGAAGCAAACCAAGTATTATGTTGATGAAATAGTTTTAAATATTTTTAGGCCAAAGAGCATTGCAGTTTTACTGTTTTATTTATTGTGAAAGAGAAACAATTTTGTATGTTAATGAGAAGGCAGCGTAAGATAATTACGTGAATAAGGTAAAGGAAGATTACGAACTTCAAGATTCTGTAATTTTCCCAAACAATAGTTATTATTGTATGCAAAATACGTTTAATATAAACAGAATAGTTAATACCTGTGTAAAGTTATTACTAGCGGGCAGGTGGGACGATTCCACCACTGCTTTGTTGTATCAAAACATTCTTATCGAGTAACGAACCTCAAGCTATAATAACATGTACATGCAGTTTAACACTGTCAGGCCGGCAATAACCACTTGCTTAAGGGAACACAATACTGCTATTTTAGCGCTTTGAATAAAAAAAGAATGATTTCTGTATTTACGTACATATTTGAGAATGTTTATTCAAATAGAGTCTGTAACACATTTTTGGAAGCCATTTTAAACCGTTGCCCTGGTCAAATGGCTGTGTGTATAAGTAATCTTACTCAGGTGTAAATTTGGTGTTATTTTATCATATTCAAAATCCATTCACATGAACTCTGTAACAAATTGTTGCTAAAAACGTATTATTCTATTTAGTTCATAATAATGCAGATAAACATCAACAGAAATAATTTTATCACTTGTTTCCTTGTAAGTAGAAGGATAAAGTGATAGTCAAATGTTTTAAAAGCAGGTAGCAATTTGGTTGAAAACCATTGCCAGCAGCTGACCAATTCCGATATGAGAAAAGTTCAAGCATTTTAAAACTGAAAGCAATGACAAGAAATGTTTGAAATGGTCACCATTACGAAAAAAATATGTATTAAAGAAATCGAATGTTATAAAAATCTGAAGTGTTCCATTCACATGACATTCTCTACATCTCTGCAACAAATTATTGCTAAAAGGCTTATGTTTATATTTACTTCATGCTAATCCAGAAAAAAATTATCAGAAATAGTCTTATTAATTGCTTCCTTGTAAGTTGAAGCGAAATAAGGGAATACCATAAGTTAAAGTGATAGCCAAAAGCTGGTTGCTATGTGACTGAAGTTCCTTTGTATGGACACGAGTTTACATATTCCTGTATGAGAAAAGTAAGTTTTTCAAAGCTGAAACTAAATAAGTTCCATTGAAAGGGTAGTTTGGGGTGGGGGGATTTTTCTCAAAATCCTCGTGTCGGATCCTTGGAAGATACTAAACTTAAATACCAAATTTATTATTGTACCGACTTTACGTTTTTGAGTTATCGTGTTTACGGACACACGGACACACACGGACCTTTTTCTGAAAATATTTTTTTTGGACACCGGTATTCTTAAAACATATATTTCCCGTGAAATCTTGGTATCGAATTTTTGGGTGGAATGCCATACCTTCTGTATACACTATGTACATAGTACGTGTAGAGAAAGAAAAATCTGATGTGTTACACTCACATGACTTTCTCTAGCTACTCTACAAACAAACTTTTCACAAAAGATAATTCTTCTTTCAACACCATCGAGGTAAACATTAGCAGAATGTTATTACTTAGTTCCTTATAAGTAGAAGGGAATTAAGGGAATGCACTAAAGTGATAGTCCAATGTTTTAAAAGCAGTCATTATGCAATTATCCTTGCAAATTGCTTATGTGCTTGGCCAGGAGTAGAACAAGGGAAAAGCAAACAATTTCTGTCTGAAAAAAGTATAAAAACCTCACAATTGAGACTAATAACAAGGAATTACTCAAAAACGGTAAACTCCAGGAAAAAAAAAATGAATATAGCACAAACTGAGTATTTTAACAAGATCTACATTTTTGAATAGTGAGTTTTTGTCTATCTCCTACGGTATACAAGTTATGCCATATTAAGCAAAATTCATCCAGAATAAACAGGTCTTCAGAAGCTATTCCCGGAAAATTCAAGATATACATTATATTTCTGTAGAAATGGCTTTAATATGTGGTATTTTAATCAAAATCGTTACAGCCATTTCTAAGAAGAACAAAATGTTCTAAAATTTTTCCATGTAAAGGATAGTTAGGGGTGGGGGGATTTTCTTGAAAAATCTTCGTATCGCATCCTTGAAAGAT
The DNA here is from genome assembly GCA_030762935.1 of Hymenopus coronatus. Lineage (NCBI taxonomy): Eukaryota > Metazoa > Arthropoda > Insecta > Mantodea > Hymenopodidae > Hymenopus > Hymenopus coronatus. The sequence continues at coordinate 152,256,960 of CM060898.1, read as the reverse complement.
ACTTAACTTAAATACCAAGTTTTGGTATTTTACCGACTTTTCGTTTTTGAGTTATCGTGTTAACAGACACACGGACACACACACACGGACCTTTTTGTGAAAATGCTTTCTATGGATAGAGGAGACTCTAAAACATATATTTCCAGTGAAATCTCGGTATCGAATTTTTGGGTGGAGTGCAATACCTTCTCTATACTCTATATACATAGTACGTGTAGAGAAACTAAAAATGTATTTTTTCTTGTAGTAAGATTTGATACATCTCTCACTGTTTATTAGTTATTGCAAAAATCAGAAAATTTATCCGCAATGAACAGCTCGTCAGATGCTATTCCCAAAAAATTCAAAATATAAATTTTGTCATGAAAAATTTTTAATATACCGTATTTTAATTATGATAGAGCCAATTATGAGAAAATCAAAATGTTCGAAAAGGTTTACATGTAAAGGGTTGTTTTCTGTGGGAAGATTTTTTTTCTTGAACATCTTCGTGTCGTATCCGAGGAATATACTCAACTAAAATATCAAGTTTGGAATTTTACTAACATTTCGTTTTTTGAGTTAAGAGTAACTTGTTCATACTTACGCGGGCTCAATGACATTAGTATATACACACACAGACACACATAGACACAGATATACACACAGACACACATAGACACACACACAGAAACCACACACACACACACACACACAAACACACACACACACAGAAACCTCAGACACACACAGACACACATAGACACACACAGAAACCACAGACACACATAGACACACACAGAAACCACAGGCACACACAGACACACTCATCCACATAGACACACAGAGACACCACAGACACACACAGGCACACACAGACACACTCATCCACATAGACACACACAGACACACATAGACACACACAGGCACACACAGACACACTCATCCACATAGACACACAGAGACACCACAGACACACACAGGCACACACAGACACACTCATCCACATAGACACACACAGACACACATAGACACACACAGACACACATAGACACACAAAGACACACACACATACACATAGACACACACAGGTACACATAGACACTCACAGACACCACAGACACACACAGACACATATAGACACACATAGCCACACATAGACACACACACAGACACACACAGACACACATACATATACACACACAGACACACATAGACACACACACACAAACACACACACACAGAAACCTCAGACACACACAGACACACATAGACACACACAGAAACCACAGACACACATAGACACACAGAGACACCACAGACACACACAGGCACACACAGACACACTCATCCACATAGACACACACAGACACACATAGACACACACAGGCACACACAGACACACTCATCCACATAGACACACAGAGACACCACAGACACACACAGGCACACACAGACACACTCATCCACATAGACACACACAGACACACATAGACACACACAGACACACATAGACACACAAAGACACACACACATACACATAGACACACACAGGTACACATAGACACTCACAGACACCACAGACACACACAGACACATATAGACACACATAGCCACACATAGACACACACACAGACACACACAGACACACATACATATACACACACAGACACACATAGACACACACACACAAACACACACACACAGAAACCTCAGACACACACAGACACACATAGACACACACAGAAACCACAGACACACATAGACACACAGAGACACCACAGACACACACAGGCACACACAGACACACTCATCCACATAGACACACACAGACACACATAGACACACACAGGCACACACAGACACACTCATCCACATAGACACACAGAGACACCACAGACACACACAGGCACACACAGACACACTCATCCACATAGACACACACAGACACACATAGACACACACAGACACACATAGACACACAAAGACACACACACATACACATAGACACACACAGGTACACATAGACACTCACAGACACCACAGACACACACAGACACATATAGACACACATAGCCACACATAGACACACACACAGACACACACAGACACACATACATATACACACACAGACACACATAGACACACACAGAAACACATAGACACACAGACACACATAGACACACACATACACTCAGACACACACAAACACACACAGACACATACAAACACACAGACACACAGACAGACACACATAAACACACACAGCCAGACACACACAGACAGACACACACAGACACCCACATACATACATAGACACACAGACACACATAGACACACAGACACAAACAGACCTACATAGACACACACAGACACACACATACACATAGACACAAACAGACACACACAGACACACACATACACATAGACGCACACAGACACACACAGACACACATAGACACACACAGACACACATACACATAGACACACACAGACACACATAGACACACAAACACACATATACACACCAACACATATAGACACACACAGACATCACAGACACACACATACACATAGACACACACAGAGACACTTAGACACACACAGGTACACATAGACACACAGAGAAACCACAGACACACATATACACATGACACACACAGACACCTAAGGATATACTCACATAGACACGTACAGACACCATAGACACACACATACATACAGACATACACACATACACACAGACACACACAGATACACATAGACACACACGCCAGAGACACACACAGATACACACATACACACAGACACACATAGATACACACAAACACACATAGATACACACAAACACACACATACACAAAGACACATATAGATACACACAGACACACATAGATACACACAAACACACATACATACAGACACACACAGACACACACATTCACACAGACACACACAGACACACACATACTCATTGACGCACACATTCACACAGACGCACACAAACACTCAGACACACACAGACACACACAAACACACAGACACACACAGACACACAGACATAAACAGACACACACAGACAGACACACACAGACAGACACATACAGACACACACAGACATACAAACACAGACACACACATATATACACAGACACACACAGACATACACACACAAACACATACAGACACACACAGACACATACAGATATACACAGACACACACAGACTTACACACAGACACACAGGCACACAGACACACACAGACACACACAGACACACACATGCACACGCATACACTTACTCACACGGGATCCTATAACATGTATTTCTGCAGAAATCTCAGTATGCAATTTTTGACTGGAGTGCAATATTTCCTCTACCTATGTACCATGCACTATGTATAGAAATTAAATTCTATCTTCTCCCATAAAACTGCAACTCAGCTCTGAAAATGTTCCCAAAGTATTGAACAATGTTTGTAATACATTTTTTATTAGAATTGTTTTATTTATCATTAGCTTTATAAAATTAGTTGGTATAGTTAAACGCTTGGATAAAGTTTAAGTAGTGTAGAATTGAAAGTAACGGCAAATAATACCTCGTAAACCCCTAACTCTTAAAAAAAATAATGTACATGACAAGTTGCGTGTGTTAGTGACATTTAAATGTTTTGTACAATATTATTTTTTATTTTTTACGGTTTATTAGTCATCCAAAAGTGGTCCACAATGAAGAGGTTTTCAGAGCATATTCCCAACATACACACTTCATTTGTAATAAACGAATCTTAAATATAAGGTATTTTAATCAAAATCGTTGGAGCCATTTTTAAGAAACCAAAATTTTTCGCAAATTGTTTCTTGTTAAATGAGTTTATAGCGGGGTAATTTTGCTCAAAGTGTTCACGTCGCAGTTTTGGAAGATGCTGAACTTAAATATCTAGCGAGATATTTAACCGACTTTTTGATTTTTAGTTATCCACAGCAATTCAAACAAACACGTTGTCTAAAATACATTTGTTAATTATCAAACCCTATAACAATTATTTTCATGAAAGAAGTAAAAATGTAGCGAAACTGAAAGATGAATACAAAGGGGCATAACATAGTGTATATTTAATAAAAAACTTTATTTGAAATTGAATTTTCAAACTGATTATAATTTTGAAATACCTTACAGTTGATTTTTAAAATATCTAGAGAACTTGTAAAAATGACAATCGAGCGGAAGATTAGACTAGATTTGATTAGAAAGCATTCTGTAGGTTAGTTTAGGCCAGAAAGCCACTGAACGTAGAACTTGTCAAGGCATATACATGTATACATATGTTTATATACTATATAATATGAAAAAAATGTATAAAGCTCTAGTGCTAAAAGCATAGGTTATAAAAACAACAGAATACTTTTTTTTTCATGCACATAAAAACAAAGAGTAAAAAATATAGTATTAAATATATAAATAAATAAATAAATATCGTTTCATTATATGTAAAACTAATGTTATATCAGATGATAGTTTTCAAATTACCGATATAATATTAACTAGTTGTAATTATATAAACTTAAACATGATTATTGTATTATGTACTCTTCATACATGTCAACAAATTACTATACATATTTACAAATATTTTATAGAATTTCCAATGCAAAGATTTACAATTATGTACTAGAGTGTAGAATATCAAAACATCAAGCTTTACAGACCTTGTGTCATTGCTAAATACTAAAAAATTCATTTGACACATTCATGCAAGTTGAAGTATAAATCAGTTTAATTTTAATATAAAACACACACACTAATATACACAAAATGCAATACATTGTAATATTTATAAATACAATGATTATTAACGGTATTGTCAGACAGATTTGTCACTTAAATATTCATCTACAGAGTAAAATGATTTATTGCAAAGGTACTCCTTAAGAGAGGCCTTAAAAGCCCTGAAATTCCCAACATTTTCTTTGAGATTACTGGGGAGAGCATTTAATATCTTGATTGTTTCATAATATACACCTTTCTGAAAGCTACGAAGAGTGGCATTGGGACGATGAATCAATCCCTTTTGTCTAGTATTAATGTTATGAATTTCCATGTTTGTTATAAAACTATGTTGATTAAGTGCATAGAATTTTAAAATGCATAATATATAAACACAAGGTAAGGTGAGGATACCCAATTTTTGAAATAGTTCTTTGCATGACTGTCTGCTATAAGCATTACAGATTATTCGTATAGCTTTCTTCTGCATCAGGAATATGCATTTACTTCTACTGAATTACCCCAGAATATTATTCCATGCTCGATGATGGAGTTAAAGTAGGCAAACACCAACTTAAGTGTATCGATTGAGTGAAATTTAACGAGTGCACGGAGAGAATAACATGCTGAGCTAAGTTTAGGTGTGATGTAGCTAATATGTGACTTACAGTCCAAATGCTTATCTACCTGAAGGCCAAGAAATTTGACTTCATTTAGCTGTTCTAACAATGTATCATTAATTCCTATTTCTATGTGCGTTTGTGGTGAGCGAGTAGTTATATATTTAATTGTTTTTGTTTTTTCAAGGTTTACTGAGAGTTTGTTTGCTTTGAACCAATTTGACATACAATTTAGAACATAGTTTAATTTAACTACACATTCATTGAAATCTTTACTTGTTACTAGAACACTAGTGTCATCTGCGAATAAATAAATACTTGCAAAACTGTTAATGTATAATGGGAGGTCATTTATGTAAACCAAGAACAAGAGAGGCCCTAAGATTGATCCCTGGGGAACACCATGTTTTACTGATTTCCATTCTGAGGCACTATTTTGATACCCATTGGAGTTATTAATTTCGACTGTGCTCCAAGTTCGGCAGATATTTTAAAAATGATAATTTTGGGGATTTTCAGGGTCGTCAGGCGAATGCTAAGTAGGTTGATTACTCCCCAGAATGTCATGTTCCCAGCAATTATTTCAGAGTTAAGGGAAGAGACGGTGTTCGGCAGGTTGCGGCTGGATGGTCGGAACTCGCCTTCTGGTTCCAGAGCTTCCTCTAGAGCCTCACCGGGCGGCGCCAACTGTTATTGTTAGGGGTCCACACATGCTTGCGTCTGTCGTCATCCGTATCCGGTCGCCCTTCGGGTCTATCTCCTCATTTCTCCCTGGGGAGGGAGAGGCAAAGGGCCGATGCTGTACCTGTATAATCCTATGAAAATAGCAACAATTAGTTGGATTCCCTCAAACTTTCTAACGCCTCTGCAGTATAGTGAATTATTATTATTGTTATTATTATTGCTATTATTATTATTACTACTATAAGTCTAATGCTACAATTTGAGCAATAATTAATGAGCATTATTTTTATATGGGTTTTACAATGAATATACTAAAAAAATGAGTTTTGTATAAAAATGGCAGATAATAAACAACGAAAAGCAATATTGGACTAAGGCAACTTTGTAAGTCCTGGTATTGTTGATGTAATTAGACTAGGGAATATTTGTGTGCCAAGGAACTGTTTTGCCATTTGCATAAGGTGATTCAGTAGCAGGAGCTTATGGTATTTAAAAAGGGAAACAAGTGAAATCATATTGGCAAGAAAGAGAAGTTGAAGTTTTCAATAAATGTAATCATCTGGGATGGTTGGAGCGAGCAAATGAGAATGACACTGGCTAAAGATAGAACTACATTCAAATTACTACACAGCAAAAACACCTTTAGGATGGACATATGCAGTTTCAGGAAGCAGTTGCAGTTATGGATATGATGCATAGAAACTTTAGCAGACAACTCCTGGAGCTTCACAAGCAGAATTAACAAGATTGACAAGTACAGGGAGAAGTGCTGAATTACTGGGTGAAAATTGCCAACCTAAACGAACAAAATATTCTACATCATTTTTTGTTTTTATTTAGCTTAATGTCCTTTAGCCTGGTTGTTGGTCATATTGGACGATAAATGAAATTGGTGAAATGGTGCTCAAATAATCTCGGGGCCCATGGAGCTTATATTTACTTGACATTCGTCTTCTCAGAATAAGGGAAAACCCCCAAAAAACTTTATCTGGTGTACATCATTGTTTGGTTGTACAAGAAAGACTAAAGCAAATAAACTCATGGCTAATCAAGATAAAGGATATGATGTTGAAAATTGGTTTTGGGATATGTGGAAATCTGGGGGATCACCATATGGGTTCTGAAAGAAATGAGGTTAAGATTGGAGGATACTGCAAGATAAGATGTAATAGTGAGATTCATTGTAAAGAGAAAATGTTATGGAACACGGAAGAGTAAGTTGATATAGTACGTGATAAAGCAGCACAGAAGGGTTGGTGAACCTCAAAGGTTTGAGAAGAGTGATTTACAGATATACATCTTCAGCCACCTGAAAGGCATATAGTTTTATAATGTGAATAAAACAGGATGCCCCTTCTGCCACTTGAAATGCATATAGTTTTATAATGTGAATAAAACAGGATGCCCCTTCTACCACCTGAAAGGCATATAGTTTTATAATGTGATTAAAACAGGATGCCCCTTCTGCCACCTGAAATGCATATAGTTTTATAATGTGATTAAAACAGGATGCCCCTTCTGCCACCTGAAATGCATATAGTTTTATAATGTGATTAAAACAGGATGCCCCTTCTGCCATCTGAAATGCATATAGTTTTATAATGTGAATAAAACAGGATGCCCCTTCTGCCATCTGAAATGCATATAATTTTATAATGTGATTAAAACAGGATGCCCCTTCTGCCATCTGAAATGCATATAATTTTATAATGTGAATAAAACAAGATACCCCTTCTACCATCTGAAAGGCATATAGTTTTATAATGTGAATAAAACAGGATGCCTACGGAGACGATAGAAAAAAGAAAATGGCAACATTACCTAAATAATTTGAAGCAATAAAGTTATTGGATGTAAAATCTAAGAGAAATTTAATTGAAATTGAAAACTTTTTGGGTGGAGTATGAGCCAAATTGTTGAGGAAAATCAGTAAACAGGACGAAGATGAAAATTAAATGATACTAGGTAGTATGATTAGATTTAAGATGGCAGTAGCTGGACAACCTCAGGGTTTGAGTCTGGTGCGCACCATGTACAAAGCAACTCAGTGTAGCGATAAGTAAACAAGTGCCTACTAATTTTTTAAATTTGTGGAAATCAAATTACACTGGTCAACATGAAAATTACGACATGACTGATTTATACAATTTTTAATGAATTGAGCACGTCTTATGACGAAAATGTTGCTCAAAGTTGACAATTGATTCTTTCCGCACACTGTGATGTAACTAGATATAGGGGGTCAATAAATACACTCAGAAACATGAGCTGGTTTTATCTTAGGTTTGTTCTTGTTAGGAAGGAACTGACAGATGAGCTCATTTACAGTTGAGCTGGGAAGTGTTAGGGAGGGCAGGTATGATGTAACTAGATATAGGAGGTCAATAAACACACTCAGAAACATGAGCTGGTTTTATCTTGTTAGGAAGGAACTGACAGATGAGCTCATTTACAGTCAATGTTTTCAGTACCTGGGAAGTGTTAGGGAGGGCAGGTGTGATGTAACTAGATATAGGGGGTCACTAAACACACTCAGAAACATGAGCTGGTTTTATCTTAGGTTTGTTCTTGTTAGGAAGGAACTGACAGATGAGCTCATTTACAGTCAATGTTTTCAGTACCTGGGAAGTGTTAGGGAGGGCAGGTGTGATGTAACTAGATATAGGGGGTCAATAAACACACTCAGAAACATGGGCTGGTTTTATCTTAGGTTTGTTCTTGTTAGGAAGGAACTGACAGATGAGCCCATTTACAGTCGGTGTTTTCAGTACCTGGGAAGTGTTAGGGAGGGCAGGTGTGATGTAACTAGATATAGGGGGTCAATAAACACACTCAGAAACATGAGCTGGTTTTATCTTAGGTTAGGAAGGAACTGACAGATGAGCCCATTTACAGTCGGTGTTTTCAGTACCTGGGAAGTGTTAGGGAGGGCAGGTGTGATTTACTAACACTATTAAAACTAAAGTAAAAGAACTGCATTAAAACGCTACAACAAAGTTTGTAGCGTGCTGTAAAATTCATTTCATATTACATTTTACTTCTTGTTAACAATGCCTCGAAGTGCATAAATGATCATAACAGTTTGTGTTACATTTGCGGTGAAGTGGTGTTTACTGCACAGCGGAGAAATATCAATCTTGTATTAAAAACAGCTTACAATCTTTATTTTGTAAATTAGAGACCAAGATAACATTTGGGTTCCATATTATTATGTTGTAAGACTTGCTACAAGAATCTTCTGGATTGGTTGAATCTCAGGACTCCTATTGCTTCACCACTCCTCGCCCTTAACACCATAGTGGTGAGCCGCCAGTTCCAACACGCCGTGAACCACATTCCATAGACTCAGAAGATGATCCACAGATCCCGACTTTGTTAAATCTGAAGATCACAGTTAATTAAATGACCTGGAGCTTTATAAAGCCAAGACAGAGCTGTCAGCCTCTAGATTGCAACAATAGATCTGTCTTGCCGAAAATGAGAAAGTGACATTTTTTCACCACCGCCACAATGCTCTTGAGAACTATTTTTCTGAGGAAGGCGATTTAGTGTTTTGCAGTGGCTTATCGAGTGCTCTGAAGATTGATCGCATCTCTGATCAGTGGCGTTATTTATAGATGCTTCAAGATTAAGTCTGAAAGCTGTATTGCTCCATAAAAGCAATCAGTTGCCGTCAATTCTTATTGGATATTCCATGCATATGAAGGAATCATATGGCAGCCTGAAACTCCTTCTTCATTCAATTCATTATAACACGAATAAATGGAAAATGTATGCAGACTTCAAAGTAATTACAATATTAACTGGACTACAACTAGGCTACAATAAAAACTGTTGTTTCATATGTGAATGGGACAGTAGGGAATCAGCTTTGCATTTCATAGATACTGCAAAAGTGAATGTTAAACATGAACATCTGGTGCAATCTGAGAACATTTTAATTCCTACACTATACATAAAACTTGGTCTTATCAAAAACTTTGCTAAAAGTTGGACCGAAATGAACTGGCATTCACATACCTAGATATAAATGGTCCTAGAACCAGTGAGGCGAAGTGTTCTTGTTGAGATATTTGAAAACCTTTTAAATGATGTTGAGGAAGACACTTGGATTTCTTTCAAAGAAGTCGTAAACAATTTTTGGGAAACAAACGCACTGGAAACTATGATACCAGTTTTAGAAATTAGCTGTCATCTTATCGGAGAATAGATGCAACATGTCGCCTGAATTACACTTTTTACACCACCATCTTTTTTTTATTGTGTTTAACGCCCTCTTTTACTAATATGGCACGAAGGCGGTACATCACCATCTGAATTGTTTTGCTGAAAGTTGTGATGAGGCAAACGACGAACAAGGGAACGTTTCCACCAACAAATATCATTAATGCAAAAACGTTAGCCGGGAAAGTGGAGTGCAAAAATGCTTGATGACTACAGTTGGACAGTCACCAGAGATGCTCCTCAACTTGACCAAAAGAGGGAACCATGTTTTGTAAAGTGATCATGAAAGTCTTTTACAAGAATGCTTGCTAGATATTCACCAGTAATGCTCCGCAAATTAACCAAAAGAGGGAATCATGCTTTTTAAAGTGATTATGAACATCTTTTACAAGAATGCTTGCTGGATATTCACCAGTGATGCTCTTCAACTTAAACACAAGAAGGAACCATATTTTGTAAAGTGATCATGAACGTCTTTTACAAGAATGCTTGCTGGACAGTCACCAGTAATACTCCTCAACTTGACCAAAAGAGGGAACCATGTTTTTCAAGGTAATCATGAACATCTTTTACAAGAATGCTTGCTGGATATTCACCAATGATGCTCTTCATCTTGATCTTAAGATGGAACCATATTTTGTAAAGTGATCATGAACCTCTTTTACAAGAATGCTTGCTGGACAGTCACCAGTGATGCTCTTCAACTTGATCACGAGAGGGAACCATGAATTTTAAAGTGATCATGAACATCTTTTACAAGAATGCATGCTGGACAGTCACCAGTAATGCTCCTCAACTTGACCACAAGCGGGAACCATGATTTGTAAAGTGATCATGAACATCTTTTACAAGAATGCTTGCTGGACAGTCACCAGTAATGCTCCTCATTTTGACCACAAGAGGGAACCGTGTCTTGTAAAGTGATCATGAACCTCTTTTACGAGAATGCTTGCTGGACAGTCACCAGTAATGCTCCCCAACTTGACCACAAGAGGGGAACCATGTTTTGTAAAGTGATCATGAACATCTTTTACAAGAATGGTTGCTAGATATTCACCAGTAATACTCCTCAAATTGACCACAAGAGGGAACCATGTTTTGTAAAGTGATCATGAACATCTTTTACAAGAATGCTTGCTGGACAGTCACCAGTAATGCGCCTCAACTTGAGCACTAGAGGAAACCATGTTTTGTAAAGCGATCAGAGTCTATTTTACAAGAATGCTTGCTGGATAGTCACTAGCAATGCTTGTCAACTTGACCACAAGAAGGAACCATACTTTGTAAAGTGATCATGAATCTCTTTTAGAAGAATGCTTGCTGGACAGTCAACAGTAATGCTCCTCAATTTGAGCACTAGAGGAAACCATGTTTTGTAAAGTGATCATGAATCTCTTTTACAAGAATGCTTGCTGGACAGTCACCAGTAGTGCTCCTCAATTTGAGCACAAGAGAGTATCATGTTTTGTAAAGTGATCATGAATCTCTTTTACAAGAATGCTTGCTGGACAGTCACCAGTAATGCGCCTCAACTTGAGCACTAGAGGAAACCATGTTTTGTAAAGCGATCAGAATCTATTTTACAAGAATGCTTGCTGGATAGTCACTAGCAATGCTTGTCAACTTGACCACAAGAAGGAACCATACTTTGTAAAGTGATCATGAATCTCTTTTAGAAGAATGCTTGCTGGACAGTCAACAGTAATGCTCCTCAATTTGAGCACTAGAGGAAACCATGTTTTGTAAAGTGATCATGAATCTCTTTTACAAGAATGCTTGCTGGACAGTCACCAGTAGTGCTCCTCAATTTGAGCACAAGAGAGAATCATGTTTTGTAAAGTGATCATGAATCTCTTTTACAAGAATGCTTGCTGGACAGTCACCAGTAATGCTCCTCAACTTGAGCACTAGAGGAAACCATGTTTTGTAAAGTGATCATGAACATTTTTACAAGAATGCTAGCTGTACAGTCACCAGTGATGCTCCTCAACTTGAGCACAAGAGAGAATCATGATTTGTAAAGTGCTCATGAACCTTTTTTACAAGAATCAGACAAATTATTATAGACAAAATTGCTATCGTATTTTTACGTTCTCTGCATGCACTATGTCCATAGTGTATAGAGAAGTAGTTGAATTCCATTTAAAAATTACATATTGAGATGTCACCAGAAAAACACATTATAAAGTCCCCTGTATCGAAAAAAGTTGTTTTAGAAAAAGGTCCTATGTGTATGTGTCTGCGCCTCTATAATTACTGAGCAACTAAAAGTTAGTAAAACACAAAGTTGGTATTTAAGTTTACATCTTCCAGAGAAGCGACACGAAGGTTTTGGAAAAAAAAATCCCATCCCAAATTATCCTTACCATAAAAAAAGTTTTTGAAAGTTTTGATTTTGTCAAGATGGATCTAGTAATATTGATGTAAATATGTGGATTGAAGATATTCACATGACAAATAATATATATTCTGTCACGCGTGTTGTTATAAAATGAGGGGCACACACAGAACACAAGGGGAATGCTGTACTTGATTATAACTAGTTTACCGAATCAAACACTTTCTACCAACAATATTTTACTTTTACACGCCACCGCTCCTTGCTACCAACTATGAGCACACACAGAACACAAGGGAAATTAGTCTACCAACACAAACACTTTCTACCAACAATATTTTACTTTTACACGCCACCGCTCCTTGCTACCAACTATGAGGAAACACAGAACACAAGGGAAATTAGTCTACCAACACAAACATTTTCTACCAACAATATGTTACGTTTACACGCCACCGCTCCTTGCTACCAACTATGAGGAGACACAGAACACAAGGGAAATGTTGTACTTGATTATAACTTGTTTACCAAATCAAACACTTTCTACCAACAATATTTTACATTTACACGCCACCGCTCCTTGCTACCAACTATGAGGAGACACAGAACACAAGGGAAATTAGTCTACCAACACAAACACTTTCTACTAACAATCCTATGCACGCAGCCAACACGTGACAATATCTTCAATTTTCTGGAAACAGCTTCTGAATACCTGTTTATTCTGGATTAATTTTGCTGCATTTTGTATAACAGGTAAACCGTAAGAGATAGAGCGCTTAAAACACAATTTGTGTCTGGTACATCTTTTTACGTGGAGCTAACATATTTGAGCTGTTGCTTGTAATTGGTTCTAATCTTAAAATACTCAAAAATGTTCACTTACGGGAATCCGTAAACTTGTGGCAATACAAAGAAACGGATTTCATGCATATGGCAAGTAGCATTTAAAATATTTTACCATCGCTTATTCCCCTCTACTTGCAAAGAAGGAAGTAAAGCACTATTTCTGGTAAACTTTATCTCGATTAGGATGGAGAAGAATTAACCTTTTAACAACAATTTGTCACCAAGATGTAGAGAAAATCATATGAATGTAATACATAAAATTTTTCTTTAACATTAATCTCAAACCAGAACTAATCTATCAATCTTGTTGACATATCCGACATACAGCAATCGTTAAGGAAAATGAGAATTCTTTCTTGTAGTAAACAAAAAGTGAACATTTGTTATGCAGTGTTCTTATTGTTGTCATGATTATTATCATTATTGTTATCATTATTATTAATATTATTACTCTTACTATCATTATTATCAGCATTATTATTGTTATTATTATCATTATTATTATCATTATTATTAATATTATTACTATTACTATCATTATGATCATCATTATTATTGTTATTATTATTATCATCATTATTATTGTTATTATTATCATTATTATCATCATTATTAAAGTTATTATTATCATTATTACTATTGCTATTATTATTGTTGTTATTATTATTATCATAATTATCGTTACTTTATTGTTATTATTAGCATTATTATTGTTATTATTTTTTTTTATTTATTCAAAACAGCATGCCCCATTACCGAAGTAGTATTAAACGCATTACATATTTCACACTATTTACATTGAGTATACATTATTTACATAGTTTTGTATATTTTAATACTTCTTTCAGTGTTGTATCTCAAGTTGCACTTTTTCACTTGTCCTTCAGACCCTATCATACACTATTGCTTTCACATATTTGTTAAAATGTCTAAAATGTTTGTGTATTAGTTCTTTCTGTGGCACTGGCCATTTTCCTCCACTTTTGCGGATTTCTTCTTTTAGCTTGTTTCTGGCGAGTTGCTGCATTTCACAATCGTATAGTAGATGGTCTACGGTCTGCATGGCTTTCCGATACGGGCAATTAGAGTCGTTTAGGATCCCTATTCGATGTAGATGTGATTTATTTTTGCCGTGTCCTGTTACAATTTCGGAGATCTCTGATGTTATCTGGCATTTGAGTTTTAAATCTATCTATAACTAATTCAAAATCTTCTCGGGCTTCTAGCCAGGTAAAAATTTGGCTTGACACCAACGTTTCGAAGAAGTGCATCTTCCTCGTCTTCAGGGTGAACTGATATCACCAGTTATATCAGTTCACCCTGAAGACGAGGAAGATGCACTTCTTCGAAACGTTGGTGTCAAGCCAAATTTTTACCTGGCTAGAAGCCCGAGAAGATTTTGAATTAACACGTCGCCAGGAAAGCTTTAGTTCTTATTTTACTATCTATAACTGATGGGAAGTACTTCTTGCATGTTGCTCCTTTAGCTGTGCTGTTCTGCCATTTGATGGTTCGTTCTTCCTTTATCTCTGTAATGACTGTTGATTTTGGTTTTCTCGTATACTCAGCAATTCCGTTGCTTCCTATTGCAGCTTCCTTTGCCAATTTATCTATCATTTCATTTCCGTTATTTCCAGCATGGGTTTTATCCAGCCAAAGTGTACTGTCCAGTTTTGTTCCCGGAGTTATCTTAATGCTTTTCTTATATCCGATATAATGCATCCATGTTTAAAGTTGTTTTTTAGTAGATCGAGAGTAATTTGACTATCTGCGTCAACTGCCACTATTCTTTCTTCATAGGCAATTTGGTCGATGGATGGTATGGCTTCCAGGGCTTTAAGGATTCCTATCTGCTCCGTCTGATTATTTGAGCAACGTGTGAGGAATCTGTCCGTTCTTTAAGATGAACGCACTTTTCCCTGGAGTTTACTGCCATCCGTGAATATTTGTATTTTGTAACTATTTGTTTCTGCAGTCTCGTCCACCTTGATTCTTTCCGCCGGGTGTGGCCACTCCTCCTTGTTCAATGCTGCATCAATACCTGTGGGGTCATCAGTTGCACTGTGTATGTCTGTGCTATTTCAGTAAAACTCATCCCTATTGGTTTAATTCCAGCTATAACACATGAGGCTTTATATGGTAGTGTGGGGTCATCAGTTGCACTGTGTATGTCTGTGCTATTTCAGTAATACTCATCCTTATTGGTTTAATTCCAGCTATAACACATGAGGCTTTATATGGTAGTGTGGGGTCATCAGTTACACTGTGTATGTCTGTGCTGTTTCAGTAAAACTCATCCCTATTGGTTTAATTCCAGCTATAACACATGAGGCTTTATATGGTAGTGTGGGGTCATCAGTTGCACTGTGTATGTCTGTGCTGTTTCAGTAATACTCATCCCTATTGGTTTAATTCCAGCTATAACACATGAGGCTTTATATGGTAGTGTGGGGTCATCAGTTGCACTGTGTATGTCTGTGCTGTTTCAGTAATACTATCCCTATTGGTTTAATTCCAGCTATAACACATGAGGCTTCGTATGGTAGTGTGGGGTCATCAGTTGCACTGTGTATGTCTGTGCTGTTTCAGTAATACTATCCCTATTGGTTTAATTCCAGCTATAACACATGAGCCTTCGTATGGTAGTGTGGGGTCATCAGTTGCACTGTGTATGTCTGTGCTGTTTCAGTAATACTCATCCCTATTGGTTTAACTCCAGCAATAACACATGAGGCTTTATATGGTAGTGTGGGGTCATCAGTTGCACTGTGTATGTCTGTGCTGTTTCAGTAATACTATCCCTATTGGTTTAATTCCAGCTATAACACATGAGGCTTCGTATGGTAGTGTGGGGTCATCAGTTGCACTGTGTATGTCTGTGCTGTTTCAGTAATACTCATCCCTATTGGTTTAACTCCAGCTGTAACACATGAGGCTTCGTATGGTAGTATTTTATAGGCTTTCATTATCGTGATATTTATAATTCTTTGCACTCTCTTCAGTTTATTTAAATGTTTCTGCTTCCTCCCATATTGGTGCTCCGTATGTTACCATAGGTAATATTGCTCCCTTATATATAGTCTTTAATGCTGTATGTCCTAGACGCCAGTGCATTCTTGCTGCTCTTCTTAACATGTTCATTAGACTCATTGCCTTGTTTGCTGTAGACTCGATTTTTTTATCGAAGCGTAGTTTGCATATTCCTAAGTACTTCATTTCTTGAACTTGCTTGATTCGTTCATAGTTTACAAATATACTGATTTTTTTGTTCGTGGATTTCTGTTCCCTTGAGATTAACATAGTTATAGATTTGGATGCGTTGAATATGATTTTGTTGTTTTTTGGCCATTTTTCTATTTTCCTGATGTCACTATTGGTGTAATTTTCTGCCTGGGTATAGTGTCTCCTGTTGAAAGAAGTATTAGATCATTAGCGAATGCAATGACTCTCGAGTGGCCTGAGAATTTGAGGTTCAGCAATGAATTATACATGATGATTCAAAACCCAGGCCCACAAGAGGACATCCTTTGGTTATCTCCTTTTTAAACCTTAGCGTGTTCATTGAGAGCATAGCTGATCAGTTGCTGAAGTAATTATGTGCTAACCTGTAGAGGTTCTTTGGGCATTTAAGTTGTTTTGGATTGTATTATATGCTTGGCCACCATGCTGCATCAAATGCACCTTTTACGTCTAGACTCACTAGAACAACTCTTTGTTTTTTATTCAGACTCTGTTCGATGTTATTTTAACCTCCATCACTGCCTCTATTGTTCCTACTTGCGGAGTGAACCCGAATTGGTTGCTATTTAGTAATTTGTTTTTGTATGCATGGTGAAGTATTCTATCTATTAATAGCTTTTCCCGCTACATTGAGGATGCTTATGGGCCGGTATTTAGACACTTCATTGATGTGCCCCTTGCCTGGTTTTGTGATTGCGACTATTATCGCGTTTTTCCACAGTTTTGGGAAACAGCCCTTTTCCAAGCATGTATTGTATAGTTCTGTAATACGGTTGGGAAGGAGCTTGAATACTTGCTGTAAGATGTCGCTCGTGAGTCCGTCTTCCCCAGGAGATTTTTAGGGTCAAATTTCTTGATCAAAGCTAGGATTTCTTCCTGTGTGAAATGTCTGTCATCGGCTTCCTCAGGTGGTTCCACTACTAGTTTTCTAATTTCAGAATGATATCCATTGTCGCTTTCTTTGTTATCCTCCGGTACAAAATAATCAATGATATGTTTTAGGGTGCTTTCCATGTCCTTCGTGTATGACCCTTCTAGCAATTGTAATGTAGAAAAAGCAGTTTTTCTTCTAGTTTTTCTAGTTAGGCTTTTATAAGCTATATGCCATGGATATGTACTGTGCAAAAGTTTCTCCAAGAGCTTGTTTTTCTTTTTGGAGCTTTGTTTGGTATGCACGTTTTCATTCTTGGTAGATGTTTTTCCTTTCTTCTCTTAGAATTGCCTTACTCTGCGTTCTTTGGTACCTCCGTCTCATTACGTTTACCTTTTTACGTAGAATTGTTAATTCGTCTGTCCACCATGGGACTGATCGACCTTGACTTACTTTACTGGTTTTCTTCAATCGAAATGCAGATCTACTCGCTCTTTTAATACAGGAGAGGAATTCTTCTATGTTCCCTTCAGTGCGGTTTTCGTTCTTAAATTTCTCGATTAGTTCTTTCTCGACAGCTGCTTTATCTGTTGTTGTACAGTGAAAGGTGATTCTAATGTTTTCCATCAGGCTAGCATCAAATTTGCGGAAGTTTTCCTCTTTTATAATATATCGTGGCTGTTGATACTGTTCTGTTCGTTCAAGTCTTCTGTATTCATTGTTTCCTGCTATTATGAAGGAGATGAGTTTGTGATCAGAGCAGCTTTCCTCCCCAACGCTGGTGCACTCAGTAATGCAGTGAAGGAGATTAGGAGTAGAGATCGTCAAGTCAACTCGGCTGTGCCCTCTGTTAGTTTCAAAAGTAGGGATTCCATTGTCTTCGTTAATTATTACTAAATTTCTAGTAGTTATGAATTCTTCTAGTGTTTTGCCTCGTTGGTTCGTTTTGTTGTCGAACCAGGTGGTGTTCCTGGCGTTTGTGTCAGCTGCGATTATTACTCCAAAGTCTTTTGCGTGATCTAGAATAGATTCAATTTGTTTGATGTCTCGTCCTATATCTCTTTCAATATCAAAATATAATCTGGCTGCGTAAAATGTATGTTAATTGGTAATGACCTCGATTACTACACAGTCTGCATTGCTTAGCTGGTTAATTGCTATTATATCCATGTTTTTGTTGTTATTATTATTGTGCTGTACATTTTCCCCATTACCTCCTGTAAATGTTGCAAACTTCTTGGGCAATCCTACCAGCTGATTATTGATTATATAAGGCTCCTGCATGTGTGTGTCTTGTTCACTTATTATTTGCACCAAATTGCTGGAATACTGCGTAGGCACCGTAATGGTTTAGGCTGATTTATTTTTGCTTCAGTATTGTTCTTTCTCTCCATATTAGTAGTCTGTGTTGAGTATATACTTATTTATCGCCGCCACATTCTTCATCAGTTGAAGGCTGGTTCTCGTTTACCAGTGCCGTTTTATGCAGCATCTGTAATGTTCTTTAGTTGCTTTAGTGCCATGCAGTCTTGTGCACGATGATTATATTTGCTGCATTTGAAGCACCTAATTATTTTTATATAATCATCTGAGTTGCACATATTCCATCCTATTTTGATCTTTCTTCCCAGTATTGTAGTCCGTGCAGCTGTATTCATTTCTACAACTAAGTTCGCGTTTCCCTTCCTGTCTCTAAACACTAATTTTGGTTCAAGGTCGTCTTCCATTATATTCAACTCTGAATTTTACTCTCTTATGGCTTGTTTCATTTCTTCTGGAACATAGTATATTATCATCCTGGGGTTTCTCAGTCTCATTTCGCTTGCCTCCATTACTTCGCCTCACTTTTCATTGTGCTAGAGCGTATCTTATCTGCGTTGCTGCTAGATTCCATAAGTATATTCCCGTTTTTGAGTGATTTGAAGTTGCACACTCCTGCCTTAATCTCAGTTGGGTTAACTTTTTGTTTAATTAGTGCTTTCATGTTTTCTGTATGATCATTACTCTTTGATTTCATCATAATTTTGAAAGATATCTTGTTTTCAGTACTTTGGGGTATTTTCTTCGCAATTTCAGAATACTTCTTCCTTCCCCTTGTAGATGTCGACTCTGTTATGTTTTCCCTTCTTATTACTTTGTTTAAGTCTGCTATTTCCTTTTCTTTTTCATTGGACTCCTTTATCATGTTATTGTACATCTCTCTGTGTTAAGGATTTTCTCTTTCAAGTCTCTCGTCATCTTCCCGCTTTCCTTTAGTTACATTTTCGAGACATCTCTCGAAACAGTTCTCTTCTACGCCGTCCATTGCGCTAGTGGCGTATTATAGTCCCTGCCACTGCATTACCCCGAAGCGCCTATGGAAGTGCATGCTAGTAGCCTGGTTATGCGTGGCCTAAGGGCAGCGACACAAACCTAACCTATAATACTTAACCTTTACATCTCTGTCGCATGTAACTTATCGCTCATATCAAAATATCATAGAATATATAATATGGTGGAATGACTCACCTTTTCTTTCTTGTTTTGTTTATATGAAACACGATTCTTCTCTAGATTCGCTATTGTTTCACTTTTCTACAGCACCATTTCCACACTATCAACCATCCCCGTCCAACTCCATTGACCCAATCATAACAATCACTGTTGTTATTATTATTATTAACACTAATATTATTTTATTACTATTATTATTGTAATTATTATTAACAACACTATTATAATCATTATTATTATTAACACTAATATCATTGTTAGTATTACTATTATTATTGTAATTATTATTATTATTATTATTATTATTATTATTATTATTATTATTATTATTATTATTATTATTATTATTTTATTATTATTATTATTAACACCACTATTATCATTATTATCATCATTATTATTGTTATTATTATCATTATTATTGTTATTATTATCATTATTATTACATTATTATTATTATTATTACTATTATTATTATCATCGTTTTATCATCATTATTATTGTTATTATTATCATAAAATCATCATTATTATTGTTATTATCATTACCATTAATATTATCATTATTATATTTATTATTATTGTTATTATAATTATTGTTATTATTAGCATTACTATTATTAACATTATTATTATCATTATAATTACTATCATTATTATTATCATCATTGTTATTATTGTCAATGTTATCATTATTATTATTATTGTTACTATTCTTATTTTTATTATTATTTTTATTATTATCATCATTATTATCATTATTATTGTTATTATTATCATTATTATTACTATCATTATTATCATCATTAGTATCAATATTATTACGGTCATCATTATTATTGTTATTATCATTATTATTACTATCATTATTATTATAATTAATATTATTATCATCACTATTATTGTTATTACTATCATTATTATTCTTGTTATTGTTATTATTTTTAACATTATTAATATCATCACTATTATCATTATCATTATTGTTATTATTATCAATATTATTACTATCATTATTATCATCATTATTATTGTTACTATTATTATGATGAATATTATTATCATTATTATTAGTATTATTATTATTGTTACTATTATTATGATTATTATCATCAATATTACTATTGATATTATTATTAGTAGTATTATCATTATTACTATATTATGATTATTGTTATTATTATTGTTGTTATTATTATTAAAATTATTATCATTATTCTTATCATCATAATTATTATTGTTATTATTATAATTATTATTCTTATTATTCTCATTATTATTGTGATTATTATTATGATTATTATTATCGTTATTACTAATATTATTATCATCATTATTTTTATTGCTATTATTGTCATTATTACTATCGTTATTATTATCATTAATATTATTATTAATCTTATTTTTGTTATTATCATTATTATTAGCATTATTAATGTTATTATTAATGTTATTATTACCATTAATATTAACATTGTTATCATTATTACCATTATTATCATGATTATTATTATTACTATCATTGTTATTATCATCATTATTATTATGTTATTATTATCATCATTATTATTGTTATTATTATCGTGATTATTATTACTATCATTATTATTGTTATTATTATTATCATTATCATTAATATTATCATTATCATCATTATTATTATTAATATTATTATTATTGTTATTATTATTATTATTATTATTATTATTATTCACAGGCTCACATAACACGTTAGCACTCTCTGGAAGCTACGAGGCAGTCATTCTGTTGAGATGTGTTCATTTAAATAATCATCTATATGAATGGTTCATAAAGCGAAGGGGATTCCCCTAAGGTGGCACATGTTTACATTAAAATCCGACGCCAGCGGGTGTTGTGAGCGAGTCCAGTAATCCCAACTGTGGAATATTAAATTCCCTGCAACAAAGAGACAAATTCGCGTACCCTTGTTATTACGTTTAGAACCTTTGGGAACTCTAATCTCTTGGGATGGTTCACACAAATATTAAATTAACACTGCTTCTGTCTCCGACTCTCAAAAATAATTTAAATGCAACATCAGTGCCTCTAGGACTGACCCAGTTAATAACTTGGATTTAAAAAGGCGACGTGCTGCATTCACATGACTTTCTCTACATCTCTGAAACAAATTATTGTTAAAAAACTTATGCTACTATTTATTTCATGCTAATCGAGAGTCTTATTACTTGCTTCCTTGTAAGTAGAAGCGAAATAAGGGAGTAGCATAGGTTAAAGTGATAGTCAAAAGCTGGTTGCTATGGGACTGAAGTTCCTTTGTATGGAGACAAGTTGACACATTTCTGTATGAGAGAAGTAAAAGTTTTTCAAAGCGGAAGCCAATAACAAGGAATGTCTAAAAAAAAAAAAAAAATCAGCTTCTCGAAAAAATGTATATAATATAAATTGTGTGTTTTAACGCGCTCTACATTTTTTGTATGGTAAGCTTTTGTCCATCTCTTACGATTTAGCATTTATGCAAAATCCGTAAAATTAATCCAGAATAAAGTAGTCTCCACAGGCTATGCCCAGAAAATTGAAGCTATACATTTTATTTGTCAGCTAAATATGTTTAACATTAGATGGTTTAATCAAAATCGCTAGATCCATTTTGGAGAAAATCAAAATTTTCGAAAAAAGTTCCATGTAAAGGATAGTTGGGGGTGGGGGGATTTTCTTGAAAATCTTCGTGTCGTATCTTTGCAAGATACCAAACTTAAATTCCAAGTTTGGTATTTAACGGTCTTTTCATTTTTGAGCTATGCTGTCCACAGGCACACACATACACACACGCGGACCTTTTTCCAGAAATGCTTTTTTTTGGGGGCGGGGCATTCAGGGGACACAACACATGTATTTCCGGTGAAATCTCGGTATTAAATGTTTGGGTGCATTACAATACCGTCTCTGTACAAGTATGTATCGTGAAAGAAAAAGGCGTTGTGTTACATTCACACGACTTTCTCTACTTTATATTGTTTATTAGTGATTAGAAAAAATAAACTTAATAAGTTTAATTACCTTCTCTAGCACGTATGCACAATGTGCATAACAAGTAGAGAAGGTATTGTATTCCATACAAAAATTCGATACCAAAGCTCAGCGAAAATACACCTTTTGACACTGTCTGAAAAATTAGAAGCTTTAGAAAAACGTCCGCGTCCGCGTGTGTATATGTGTGTTTGACAATGGACAGCATAACTCAAGACCAAAAATTCCGTTAAATACCAAACTTGTTATTTCAGTACAATATGTTCTAAGGACGCCACAAAAAGGTTTTAATCAAAAACTCCCAACCCCCATGCAGCGCGCTTTCATAACCTTCGATTTTGAAAAAATGGTGTTAACGATTTTGATGAAAGTGTCGTATATTGAGGTTGTTTACGTGGCCAATAAAATATGGCTATATCCTGAATTTGCTGGGAATACACCCTGAAGTGCTGTTGCTTCTGCCTGACTGTGGCACTACTAGCTATATCCTGAATTTGCTGCGAATACACCCTGAAGTGCTGTTGCTTCTGCCTGACTGTGGCACAACTAGCTATATCCTGAATTTGCTGGGAATACACCCTGAAGTGCTGTTGCTTCTGCCTGACTGTGGCACAACTAGCTATATCCTGAATTTGCTGGGAATACACCCTGAAGTGCTGTTGCTTCTGCCTGACTGTGGCACTACTAGCTTTATCCTGAATTTGCTGGGAATACACCCTGAATCCCTGTTGCTTCTAGTTGACTGTGGCACAACTCGCTATATCCTCAATTTGCTGGGAATACACCCTGAATCCCTGTTGCTTCAGCCTGACTGTGGCACTACTAGCTATATCCTCAATTTGCTGGGAATACACCCTGAGGTCCTGTTGCTTCTCGCTGACTGTGGCACTACTAGCTTTATCCTGAATTTGCTGAGAATACACCCTGAAGTGCTGTTGCTTCTAGTTGACTGTGGCACAACTCGCTATATCCTCAATTTGCTGGGAATACACCCTGAATCCCTGTTGCTTCTGCCTGACTGTGGCACTACTAGCTATATCCTCAATTTGCTGGGAATACACCCTGAATCCCTGTTGCTTCTCGCTGACTGTGGCACTACTAGCTATATCCTCAATTTGCTGGGAATACACCCTGGAGTCCTGTTGCTTCTCGCTGACTGTGGCACTACTAGCTATATCCTCAATTTGCAGGGAATACACCCTGGAGTCCTCTTGCTTCTCGCTGACTGTGACACAACTAGCTATATCCTCAATTTGCTGGAAATACACCCTGGAGTCCTGTTGCTTCTGCCTGACTGTGGCACTACTAGCTTTATCCTGAATTTCCTTGGAATACACCCTGGAGTATTGTTGTTTCTGGCTGAGTGTGGCACAACTAGCTATAACCTCAATTTGCTGGGAATACACCCTGGAGTCCTGTTGCTTCTCGCTGACTGTGACACAACTAGCTATATCCTCAATTTGCTGGAAATACACCCTGGAGTCCTGTTGCTTCTGCCTGACTGTGGCACTACTAGCTTTATCCTGAATTTCCTTGGAATACACCCTGGAGTATTGTTGTTTCTGGCTGAGTGTGGCACAACTAGCTATATCCTGAATTTGCTGGGAATACACCCTGGAGTCCTGTTGCTTCTAGCTGACTGTGGCACAACTAGATATATCCTGAATTTGCTGGGAATACACCCTGGAGTCCTGTTGCTTCTGGTTGATTGGTGGACTACTAGCTATATCCTGAATTACCTGGGACTACACCCTGAAATCCTGTTGCTTCTAGCTGACTGTGGCACAATTAGCTATATCCTGAATTTGCTGGGAATACACCCTGGAGTCCTGTTGCTTCTAGCTGACTGTGGCACTACTAGCTATATCCTGAATTTGCTGGGAATACACCCTGGAGTCCTGTTGCTTCTCGCTGACTGTGGCACAATTAGCTATATCCTGAATTTGCTGGGAATACACCCTGGAGTCCTGTTGCTTCTAGCTGACTGTGGCACTACTAGCTATATCCTGAATTTGCTGGGAATACACCCTGGAGTCCTGTTGCTTCTCGCTGACTGTGGCACTACTAGCTGTATCCTGAATTTGCTGGGAATACACCCTGGAGTCCTGTTGCTTCTCGCTGACTGTGGCACAATTAGCTATATCCTGAATTTGCTGGGAATACACCCTGGAGTCCTGTTGCTTCTCGCTGACTGTGACACAATTAGCTATATCCTGAATTTGCTGGGAATACACCCTGGAGTCCTGTTGCTTCTAGCTGACTGTGGCACTACTAGCTATATCCTGAATTTGCTGGGAATACACCCTGGAGTCCTGTTGCTTCTGGTTGATTGGTGCACTACTAGCTATATCCTGAATTACCTGGGAATACACCCTGAAATCCTGTTGCTTCTAGCTGACTGTGGCACTACTAGCTATATCCTGAATTTGCTGGGAATACACCCTGGAGCCCTGTTGCTTCTAGTTGACTGTGGCACTACTAGCTATATCCTGAATTACCTGGGAATACACCCTGAAATCCTGTTGCTTCTAGCTGACTGTGGCACTACTAGCTATATCCTGAATTTGCTGGGAATACACCCTGGAGCCCTGTTGCTTCTAGCTGACTGTGGCACTACTAGCTATATCCTGAATTACCTGGGAATACACCCTGAAATCCTGTTGCTTCTAGTTGACTGTGGCACTACTAGCTATATCCTGAATTTGCTGGGAATACACCCTGGAGTCCTGTTGCTTCTGGTTGATTGGTGGACTACTAGCTATATCCTGAATTACCTGGGAATACACCCTGAAATCCTGTTGCTTCTAGCTGACTGTGGCACTACTAGCTATATCCTGAATTTCCTGGGAATACACCCTGAAGTTCTGTTGCTTCTAGCTGACTGTGGCACTACTAGCTATATCCTGAATTTCCTGGGAATACACCCTGGAGCCCTGTTGCTTCTGGTTGACTGTGGCAATACTAGCTCCTTAAAACACACATTTCATGTTATATACCCTTCTTTTGAGGGGAGGGTAAAGCTGGTCATTTTCGAGATATTCCCTGTTACTAATTCAGTTTTAAAAGACGTAAAACTTTTCTTTAACGGGAAACCTTCACCTATCTTTTGTTTTACTCCTGGCGATATTGTTGTTTTTCTCTATCCTTGGTTGAGCTAACGAGCCGTTTTAGCAGCAACTAGTAAGAATGTAGATGATTTGAAGATAAAAATTCACAGTAAAATTGATGAACAAAAGCATTCATTTAAGTCGATCGATTACATTTCCAATCCAATTAAAGTCGTCAAATATCTAACTAAAGTCATCGGATTTGCCAGGATTCCCGCCACACAACTTACAGCTCATGGTTGACTTGGTAATAATGTCAATCAGCCGAAATTATACAGCGGAAAAAACTCGCTGATAAAAATTAAACTATTAAAATGTTTATTAGAAAGTTCGAATGCGAAAATATACTTATTTCAACAATACCACTAATGTCAACCGACTGTCCTTTTGAATTTAAATGTGTTAAAATCTTATCTTCCATGTTAAGGGTAGTTGGGGTCGGAGGATTTTCCTGAAAATCTCCCATGTTAAGGGTGGGTGGGGTAGGAGGATTTTCCTGAAAATCTCCCATGTTAAGGGTAGCTGGGGTGGGAGGATATTCCGGAAAATCTCCCATGTTAAGGGTATTTGGAGGTAGGAGGATTTTCCTGAAAATCTTCCATGTTAAGGGTAGTTCGGGTGGGGAGTATTTTCCTGAAAATCTTCCATGTTAAGGGTAGTTCGGGTGGGGAGTATTTTCCTGAAAATCTTCCATGTTAAGGGTAGTTCGGGTGGGGAGTATTTTCCTGAAAATCTTCCATGTTAAGGGTAGCTGGGGTGGGAGGATTTTCCTGAAAATCTTCCAAGTTTTAGTTTAGTTGGAGGTAGGAAGATTTTCCTGAAAATCTTCCATGTTAAGGGTAGTTCGGGTGGGGAGTATTTTCCTGTAAATCTCCCATATTAAGGGTATTTGGAGGTGGGAGTATTTTCCTGAAAAACTTCCATCTTAAGGGTAGTTGGGGGTGGGAGGATTTTCCTGAAAATATTCCATGTTAAGTGTAGTTGGGGTGGGAGGATTTTCCTGAAAAACTTCCATCTTAAGGGTAGTTGGAGGTGGGAGTATTTTCCTGAAAAACTTCCATCTTAAGGGTAGTTGGAGGTGGGAGGATTTTCCTGAAAATCTTCCATGTTAAGGGTAGTTGGGGTGGGAGGATTTTCCTGAAAAACTTCCATCTTAAGGGTAGTTGGGGTGGGAGGATTTTCCTGAAAAACTTCCATCTTAAGGGTAGTTGGGGGTGGGAGGATTTTCCTGAAAATATTCCATGTTAAGTGTAGTTGGGGTGGGAGGATTTTCCTGAAAAACTTCCATCTTAAGGGTATTTGGAGGTGGGAGTATTTTCCTGAAAAACTTCCATCTTAAGGGTAGTTGGAGTTGGGAGGATTTTCCTGAAAATCTTCCATGTTAAGGGTAGTTGGGGTGGGAGGATTTTCCTGAAAAACTTCCATCTTAAGGGTAGTTGGGGGTGGGAGGATTTTCCTGAAAATATTCCATGTTAAGGGTAGTTGGGGGTGGGAGGATTTTCCTGAAAATATTCCATGTTAAGGGTAGTTGGAGGTGGGAGGATTTTCCTGAAAATCTCCCATGTTAAGGGTGGTTGGGGTGGGAGGATTTTCCTGAAAATCTTCCATGTTAAGGGTATTTGGGGGTGGGAGTATTCTAGGAAAATAAGTGAGCTTAAATGCCAAGTTTGGTGTTTAACCAACATTTCGTTTTTTGATTTATGCTGTCCAAAGGCGCACGCACCATACAAAGACTTTTTTCTAAAAATGCATTTTTGGAATCACAGGACTTTATAACATGTATTTCTGAGCAAATCTGGTTATCGAATTTTTTAATGGAGTACAATATATTCTCTGCCTACTATGTATGTTGTACATACGTGCTAGAGAATGTAAGAAACCAATGTGTGTATGTATGTGATTGGTCAGTATAACTCAAAGACGAAAATTCCGTTAAATACCAAACTTTCTACTGAAGTTTAGTATCCTCCAAAGATGCGAAACCAAGAAATTTAGAAAAATCCCCCCAACGCAAACTACCTTTATACGGAACATTTATTGATATTTGAAACTTGCTAAAAAATAACTCTAACCATTTTGAATAAAATACCGCATATAAAACTTTTTGCATGGCAAATAAAATGTATGTCTTTAATTTCTTAGGAAATGCACTTGGAAGTCCTCTTCATTGTGAATGATGCTTTAGTTGTGCGCAAGAGAAATACAAATATATAGAAATCGCCAAAGCATACCCTTTGTTATTTTAAAATATTTAACTTTTTTTCAAACCGGAAAACCTGGTCGGTTTCAAATGTCTTATTTGATTTACCTACTCTTTGGTATTGAAATAGAGTTAAAGTTTGAATGACAGTCACACCTATTGAAATAGTTTACTCTAGACTTGGAGTACTTACTTGTAAAGAACTTACTGGTAATGTTGAGTTTTACTAGAGTGTGAACAGCTGTTTACTCTAGCCTTGGAGTACTTACATGTAACGAACTTACTGGTAATGTTGAGTTTTACTAGCGTGTAAACATCTGTTTACTCTAGCCTTGGAGTACTTACTTGTAAAGAACTTACTGGTAGTGTTCAGTTTAACTAGCATGTGAACATCTGTTTACTCTAGCCTTGGAGTACTTACTTGTAAAGAACTTACTGGTAGTGTTCAGTTTAACTAGCATGTGAACATCTGTTTACTCTAGCCTTGGAGTATTTACTTGTAAAGAACTTACTGGTAATGTTGAGTTTTACTAGCGTGTGAACATCTGTTTACTCTAGTCTTGGAGTACTTACTTGTAAAGAACTTACTGGTAATGTTGAGCTTTACTAGCGTGTGAACATCTGTTTACTCTAGCCTTGGAGTACTTACTTGTAAAGAACTTACTGGTAGTGCTCAGTTTTACTAGCGTGTGAACATTTGTTTACTCTAGCCTTGTAGTATTTACTTCTAAAGAACTTACTGGTAATGTTGAGCTTTACTAGCGTGTGAACATTTGTTTCCTCTAGCCTTGGAGTACTTACTTGTAAAGAACTTACTGGTAATGTTGAGTTTTACTAGCGTGTGAACATCTGTTTCCTCTAGCCTTGGAGTACTTACTTGTAAAGAACTTACTGGTAGTGCTCAGTTTTACTAGCGTGTGAACATCTGTTTACTCTAGCCTTGGAGTACTTACTTGTAAAGAACTTACTGGTAATGTTGAGTTTACTAGCGTGTGAACATCTGTTTACTCTAGCCTTGGAGTACTTACTGGTAAAGAACTTACTGGTAATGTTGAGTTTTACTATCGTGTAAACATCTGTTTACTCTAGCCTTGGAGTATTTACTTGTAAAGAACTTACTGGTAACGTTGAGTTTTACTAGCGTGTGAACAACTGTTTACTCTAGCCTTGGAGTATTTACTTGTAAAGAACTTACTGGTAATGTTGAGTTTTACTAGCGTGTGAACATCTGTTTACTCTAGCCTTGGAGTACTTGTAAAGAACTTACTGGTAACGTTGGGTTTTACTAGCGTGTGAACATCTGTTTCCTCTAGCCTTGGAGTACTTACTTGTAAAGAACTTACTGGTAAT
The DNA here is from genome assembly GCA_030762935.1 of Hymenopus coronatus. Lineage (NCBI taxonomy): Eukaryota > Metazoa > Arthropoda > Insecta > Mantodea > Hymenopodidae > Hymenopus > Hymenopus coronatus. The sequence continues at coordinate 152,227,230 of CM060898.1, read as the reverse complement.
GTTGAGTTTTACTAGCGTGTGAACATCTGTTTACTCTAGCCTTGGAGTATTTACTTGTGAAGAACTTACTGGTAATGTTGAGTTTACTAGCGTGTGAACATCTGTTTACTCTAGCCTTGGAGTACTTGTAAAGAACTTACTGGTAACGTTGGGTTTTACTAGCGTGTGAACATCTGTTTACTCTAGCCTTGGAGTATTTACTTGTAAAGAACTTACTGGTAATGTTGAGTTTTACTAGCGTGTGAACATCTGTTTACTCTAGCCTTGGAGTATTTACTTGTAAAGAACTTACTGGTAACGTTGAGTTTTACTAGCGTGTGAACATCTGTTTACTCTAGCCTTGGAGTATTTACTTGTAAAGAACTTACTGGTAATGTTGAGCTTTACTAGCGTGTGAGCATCTGTTTACTCTAGCCTTGGAGTATTTACTTGTAAAGAACTTACTGTTAATGTTGAGCTTTACTAGCGTGTGAGCATCTGTTTACTCTAGCCTTGGAGTATTTACTTGTAAAGAACTTACTGGTAATGTTGAGTTTTACTAGCGTGTGAACATCTGTTTGCAGAACACATACATACAGTAATTCGAATGAAACATCTCTGGAACAAATTATTGTAAAATGTTGTTCTTATGTCTACTACCTGCTAATCGAAAAAAATTAGCAGAAATAGTCTTATTACTTGCCTCCTTGTAAGTAAAAACGAAATAAGGGAGTAGAAAAGTTAAAGTGATAGTCAAAAGCTGGTTGCTATGTGACTAATGTTCCTTTGTTTGTATGGACACGAGTTGACAAATCCCTGATTAAGAAAAGTAAAGTACCTATTTTATAGTTACAGCCAATCACAAGCAATATCTCAAAAACGACCAACTCCACGAAGAAATGTATATAACATAAACTGTGTGCTTTAACCAGCTGTACATTTTTGTCTTACTCTTACGGTTTATTAGTTACACAAAATTCATCCAGAATGAAGTAGTCTTCAGAGGCTATTCCCAGAAAATTCAAAATATAACTTTCATTTGTCAAGTAAATATCTTTCTGTTACGTTATTTTAACCAAAATTATCACATTCATTTTTGAGAAAACAAAATTTTCGAAAATGTTTCCATTTAAAGGGTAGTAGTCTTCAAAATGTTCTTGTCCTGTCTTTGGAAGATACTGAACTTAAATATATACTGAACTTAAATATATAATGATATTTTCGTTTTTGAGATATGCAGCCCACAGCCAGACATGAACGGACACTTTTCTAAAAATGCTCTATTTTGGATTCAGAGGGCCTCAAAATATGTATTTCCGCTGAAATCTCAGTATCGACGTTTTGGGTGCAATGTGATACGTCCTCTATGCATAGTACGTGTAGGGAAAGTAAAATGTTTCAAATCATTTTTGTTAGATTACTCAATTTAGAGAAAACTATATATAAATATATATATATATCATAGTACGTGTAGGGAAAGTAAAATGTTTCAAATCATTTTTCTTAGATTACTCAATTTAGAGAAAACTATATTTATATATCATAGTACGTGTAGGGAAAGTAAAATGTTTCAAATCATTTTTGTTAGATTACTCAATTTAGAGAAAACTATATATATATCATAGTACGTGTAGGGAAAGTAAAATGTTTCAAATCATTTTTCTTAGATTACTCAATTTAGAGAAAACTATATATATATCATATCATAATACGTGTAGGGAAAGTAAAATGTTTCAAATCATTTTTCTTAGATTACTCAATTTAGAGAAAACTATATATATATATATATCATAGTACGTGTAGGGAAAGTAAAATGTTTCAAATCATTTTTGTTAGATTACTCAATTTAAAGAAAACTATATATATATCATAGTACGTGTAGGGAAAGTAAAATGTTTCAAATCATTTTTGTTAGATTACTCAATTTAGAGAAAACTATATATAAATATATATATATATCATAGTACGTGTAGGGAAAGTAAAATGTTTCAAATCATTTTTCTTAGATTACTCAATTTAGAGAAAACTATATTTATATATCATAGTACGTGTAGGGAAAGTAAAACGTTTCACATCATTTTTGTTAGATTACTCAATTTAGAGAAAACTATATTTATATATCATAGTACGTGTAGGGAAAGTAAAATGTTTCAAATCATTTTTGTTAGATTACTCAATTTAGAGAAAACTGTATTTATATATCATAGTACGTGTAGGGAAAGTAAAAATGTTTCATATCATTTTTGATAGATTACTAAATTTAGAGAAAAATATATTTATATGTCATGCGAGCTAGAAATTGTTGGATGTAATGAGTAGAGTCCGGATTTTTATGTAATATCAAGGTGAGAAATTAGCCCGCCTCGTTAGTGTGGTGGTAGCGTGCCTGCTTCACATCAACAGGTCGTGAGTTTCAAGCTCGCTTAGCTGAGTTACCCGGATAAGGTTTTTTTCGGGGTTTTCCCTTATCCTGAGAAGACGAATGTCAAGTAACTTTAAGCTTCATGGACCCCGTGATCATTTGAGCATCATTTCACTAATTTCATTCATCGTCCGATATGACCAACCAGGTTAAAGGACGTTAAGTAAAAAAAAAAAAAAAAAAAGTGGGAAATATGTACATATTTATGTAACAAGAAACATCAAAATATATAATTACATAAAAACTCGGGCTCTAGTAAAGGGTAGGTATAAAATTGAAACAGAATGTCTAACTTGCTATGTAAATATCAAATTTCAAAACGCAATAACTTAAGGATGTAAATATTAAAACTTGGTGTATTTGGAAGTACACTTGGCAACGCTGTAAAGTGTTTTTAATATCACTAAAATCTACTCTCGCATATTGACGGAACGTTTTACGTGAGTTTGCACTTAGCGAACGAGTTGGTGGCAATTTGAACTTCTTTTCGCTCACCTACATTCCCTTATTAGAGGAGCTGCAAGCTTTCAATTTGAAACACTTTCGCATTCAATATTGAAGAATTTCGACATAAATGCAACACTCAGGAACAGCAGAAGAATGAAACAGGATACAGTAAAGGTGGTATACAATTTCCGAGAGAGAGAAAGTGGGAAACAATAGAGACAATGGCAAAAATCTCAATATACACATCTAACGTGTTGCATTCCCATGACATTCCCTATATACCTATTCTGCAAACAAAACATTCCTCTATCTCCATCATGCTATACCAGAAAACACAATTGATCTTACTACTCAGCAGAAGGGATACACCAGGTTACAGCGATAGTAAAATTGTCCTTTAAAAGCTGGTCGATATGAAGTTCGGCTCGCTTTGCATTTCCAGAAAAACAAAACACAGATGAAACGAAAGGTGGCCCGTGTGAGAAGATGCTCTTCAGAAAATGTAAATGGCAATAATAGAAATCTTCATGTTTTGTGTATCTCGTAAGGTTTACTGGTTATGCAAAATTTAGCAAAATTATTTCAGAATGAACAAGTCTTCAGAAGCTATTACCAGAATACTCAAGACGTTCATTTTAATTGATTATTTCAGAGTGAACAAGTCTTCAGAAGCTATTACCAGAATACTCAAGACGTTCATTTTATTTGTGAAGCAAATAGCTTTAATATATCTACGGTATTATAAATATTTTTCAGAAAATACACTCTTCAAAACTTTGTCAATGTAAAGGGTAGTTTGAAAGTCTTCGTGTCGCATCCTTGGAAGAAACCAATCTTAAAAACAAGCGCACACACACCCACACAGACACACTCACATACACATACATACACCCATACACACATAGACACACATATACATTCACACATACATACACACACATACTCACATACATACATACATACATACATACATACATACATACATACATACATACATACACATACACAGAGACACACACATATACACACACTAACATACACGCAGACACACACACACATATACAAACATACTCAACATACACACATACGAGGAGACACACACATATATACACTCACACCCTCACATACACATACATACACATATACACAGACTCTCATACACTCACATACATATACACAAGCACACACATTTACACACACACTCACATGCACACATACACACAGACACACCCACACACATACACAAACTTACACACGGACACACACATACAAACAGACACACATCCACACAGACACACAGATAAACACAGACACACATAAACACACTTACACAAGGACACACACTTACACACAGACACACACACTCACACACATACACGCACATACACACACATACACGCACATACACACAGATACACAGACACATACACTCACACACACTTACACACACAGACACATACCAACATACACGCACATACACGGAAACACACATTTAAACACATACACATACTCACACACAGACACATATTCACACATACACACATACACATACACTCATACCCACAGACACATACATACACACAGACACATACACACACTTCCATACACATCCACAGAAACACACACATACACAGAAACACACACATACACTCAAACACACTCTTCCACACACAGACACATACACAAACATACACACAAACATATACACATACACACACTTCCACACACAGACACACAGACAAATACACACACCTCCATACACATCCACAGAGACACACACTTACACAAATACACACAAACATATACACATACAAACATACACATACATATAGACGCATACACACATACACACAGAGACACCCACATACACACATACTCACACACAGACACATATATACATACACCTACAAAGAGACACACACTTACACACATACACACATTCACAGAGACACACAATTACACACATACACATACATACACATACACACACAGACACATACACACATACATACATACTCACAGACACATCACACATACACACAGACACATACACACAAAACAACACCGACACATACACACACTCACACCTACACACAGACATATACATACACATATACACACAGACACATACACATAGCCACATACACACGGACACACACACATACAGACATATACACACATATACATGCACATACACACATACACACAGACACATACACATATAAATACACATACAGACACATCCACACATATACATACACATACACACATACAGACATATACACACAGACACATACACACATACACACAGACACATAAACACATACACACATAATATATATATATATATATATATATATATATATATATATATATATCTACACTCACAGACACATACACGCATACACAAACAGACACACAGATTCATACACACATATACACAGACACATACACATAAACACACAAACACACAGACACTTACACACAGACAAACATACATAAATACACACAGATACATACACACATTCACTCAGACACATAGACACATACACATATACACATACACACAGACACTTACACACAGACAAACATACATAAATACACACAGATACATACACACATACACTCAGACACATACATACATACACATATACACATACACACAAAGACACATTCACACATACATACGTATACATACACACACAGACACATTCTCCGCCTGCGGTGCCATAAGTAGTTAAAGCGGGCGTGAAACACTACAAAAAAGACAAATACACACATATACTAACACAGTCATACACACATGCAAACACAGACACATACACACATACTCACTCATACACACAAACACACGGACACAGACGCATACACATACACACAGACACATACACACAGACACATACACACATACACACATACATATACACATACACACATATACACATACACACCAATACACACATACACATACACACATACATACACACAAACACACACATGCACACTCATACTCACACATACACATACACACATATACACATATACTTACACATACACACATACACACATATACACGCATAAACACATACTTACACATATACACACACTACTCACAAATACACACATATACACGCATACACACACGTACTTACACATACACACATACTCACACATACACACATATACACACCCTACTCACACATACACACACGTACTTACACATACACACATATTCACACATACACACATACTCACACATACTCACACATACACACATACACACATATACACACATACTCACACATACTCACACATACACACATACTCACATACTCACACATACACACATACTCACACATACACACATATACACACCCTACTCACACATACACACACGTACTTACACCTACACACATACTCACACATACTCACACATACACACATACACACATATACACACATACTCACACATACTCACACATACACACATACACACATACTCACACATACTCACACATACACACATACTCACACATACACACATATACACACACTACTCACACATACACACACGTACTTACACATACACACATACTCACACATACACACATACACACATACTCACACATACTCACACATACACACATACTCACACATACACACATATACACACACTACTCACACATACACACACGTACTTACACATACACACATACTCACACATACACACATATACACACACTACTCACACATACACACACATATTCACACATACACACATACTCACACATACTCACACATACACACATACACACATATACACACATACTCACACATACTCACACATACACACATACACACATACTCACACATACACACATACTCACACATACACACATATACACACCCTACTCACACATACACACACGTACTTACACATACACACATACTCACACATACTCACACATACACACATACACACATATACACACATACTCACACATACTCACACATACACACATACACACATACTCACACATACACACATACTCACACATACACACATATACACACACTACTCACACATACACACACGTACTTACACATACACACATACTCACACATACACACATACACACATACTCACACATACTCACACATACACACATACTCACACATACACACATATACACACACTACTCACACATACACACATATACACATACACACATACACACATACTCACACATACACACATACTCACACATACACACATATACACACACTACTCACACATACACACATACACACATACACACATACACACATACTCACACATACACACATATACACACACTACTCACACATACACACATATACACACACTACTCACACATACACACATACACACACGTACTTACACATACACACATACTCACACATACTCACACATACACACATATACACACATACTCACACATACTCATACATACACACATATACACGCTTACACACTTACACACATACACAAACACACTCAGACACATACACACATAAACATGATTACACATACACAAACATCTCTTTCTAAAAAAATTTTTTTGAACTCAGGGGACTTCAAAACTTATATTTCCGTGTAATCTTGGTATGCAATTTCTGGGTGGAATACAAATCTTGCTCTATACACTATGTATACTGAGCGTGTAGAGAAAGTAAAAATTATCCTTTTTCTGCAGCAAGAAAGTGACTTCGTTATTGTAAGGAATTACGTGACAATTCTAGTAATCAAAAGCAATTGTACTTATTTTGTAATATAAATGTGAAGTGTTTACTTTCTGTGCCACTAACATATTAGGTGCAGAAGGAACCCTATTTCACCGAGAAACTCGCTACTCAGATTTCACCATCAAATATATTTTTAGGTCCACTGAGTAAAAAAAACCTGATGTGTTTCATTCACCTGAATTTCTCTGTAAAAAATCATTCCTAAAAATCTAATTCTTCTACTTCATGATAAACGTTAGCAGAAACAGTTGAAATACTTAGTTCCTGAACAGCAGCGAAATAGGCAGGGCGTTCATGAAGTCATTAGAAAAGCAATTATATTCGGTAGCTGTTTACTTTCCCTACATAGTGTTTAGAGACGGTATTGTAATGCACCCAGAAACTCAATACCGAGATTTCACCCATATATTTTGAGACCACCTGGATAAAAAAAAAATATTTTTAGAAACATATCCCTGTATGTGTGTGTGTTTCTGTCTGTCTGTCTCTCTGTCTGGGCAGCATAGCTCAAAAACGAAAAGACCGTTAAAACCAAACTTTGTATTTAAGTTTGGTATTTTCCAATGATGCGACAAGAAGATTTTCAAGAAAATCTCCCCACCCCAACTACCCTTTACATGTATAAATTTCGAAAAGTTTTTTTTTTTTTTAAATGGCTCTAATGATTTTAATTAAAATCTCTTATAATTAAGATATTTACTTGCCAAATAAAATGTATATCTTGAATTTTCTGCCAAAAAGCTCTAGACCTTTTTATTCTGGATGCTTTTTATTGAATTGATAAGCGATGGACAATAACTTAGCACACAAAAAATGTAGAATAGGATACACCACACAGTTTGCCATTTACATTTTTTTATGGAACTGATCGTTTTTGAGATATTCCTGTTTTTTTTTTATTTCAGCTTCGAAGTACTTACATTTTTCTCACACAGGAATTTGTGAACTCGTGTCCATACAAACAAAAGAACTTCAGTCACATAGAAACCAGCTTTTGACTATCACTTTAACCTATGGAACTACCTTATTTCGCATCTACTTACAAGGAAGCAGGTAATAAGCTAATTTCTTCTCGATTATCAGGAAGTAAATAAAAGCATTAGCTTTTAAACAACAATGTGTTACAGCGATGGAGAGACAGTCACGTGAATGGAATACATAAGATTTAACAACAATGTGTTACAGCGATGTAGAGACAGTCACGTGAATGGAATACATAAGATTTAACAACAATGTGTTACAGCGATGGAGAGACAGTCACGTGAATGGAATACATAAGATTTAACAAAAATGTGTTACAGCGATGGAGAGACAGTCACGTGAATGGAATACATAAGATTTAAAAATAATATGTTACAGCGATGGAGAGACAGTCACGTGAATGGAATACATAATATTTAAAAACAATGTGTTACAGCGATGTAGAGACAGTCACGTGAATGGAATACATAAGATTTAACAACAATGTGTTACAGCGATATAGAGACAGTCACGTGAATGGAATACATAAGATTTAACAACAATGAGTTACAGCGATGTAGAGACAGTCACGTGAATGGAATACATAAGATTTAACAACAATGTGTTACAGCGATGTAGAGACAGTCACGTGAATGGAATGCATAAGATTTAACAACAATGTGTTACAGCGATGGAGAGACAGTCACGTGAATGGAATACATAAGATTTAACAACAATGTGTTACAGCGATGTAGAGACAGTCACGTGAATGGAATACATAAGATTTAACAACAATGTGTTACAGCGATGTAGAGACAGTCACGTGAATGGAATACATAAGATTTAACAACAATGTGTTACAGCGATGTAGAGACAGTCACGTGAATGGAATACATAAGATTTAAAAATAATATGTTACAGCGATGGAGAGACAGTCACGTGAATGGAATACATAATATTTAAAAATAATGTGTTACAGCGATGTAGAGACAGTCACGTGAATGGAATACATAAGATCTAACAATAATGTGTTACAGCGATGTAGAGACAGTCACGTGAATGGAATACATAAGATCTAACAATAATGTGTTACAGCGATGGAGAGACAGTCACGTGAATGGAATACATAAGATTTAAAAATAATGTGTTACAGCGATGTAGAGACAGTCACGTGAATGGAATACATAAGATTTAACAACAATATGTTACAGCGATGGAGAGACAGTCACGTGAATGGAATACATAAGATTTAACAACAATGTGTTACAGCGATGGAGAGACAGTCACGTGAATGGAATATATAAGATTTTTTTATTTTTCAACGTAATCTCTCTTTAGCTCGATACACTTTTCCCAGCGTTTCCGGTAGATCTGTTTGGGAGATGACCTCTTCGTTAGACTTGAATGTTTTCGCCGAGCTGCTTTTTCGAGTTTGGAAATAAAAAAAGGGTCTCGGGGGCCAAGTCTGGACTATATGTTGTAGTAATTTGAACCATTATTCTAGAATGTTCTCCATCGGCATCTTTGCATTGTCTTGATGGCAGAGAGTCTGTTTCTTTGCCAGATGAGATTTCTCCGTTCAACCGGTGCAGTAACGATGCATAATACTCTCCATTCATCGTTCTTCCTTTCTGCAAGTAGTCAATATGGATGATTCAGCGTATATCCCAAAAAACCGAGGTCATCACCTTGTCTGCAGATGTCACCGTCTTTGTCTTCTTCGGAGCCAGTTTGCCTTTAAAAGCGTAGTTTCGACGCTACTTTGTTTCTGGAGTGTAGCAGTTTATACGTGCTTCATCCAAAGTAATGTATCAACGCAGAAACTCTTCAGGATTGCGATGGAAAGGAGCCAAAACAGTTTGGGAATCGATCTTACGATTGCGTTTATTCTCCATTGACAGCACCCATCTTACCGAGACCTTTGGGTGCAACATTGAGAGCACTGTACCTTGTGATATGTCTGTGACCTCTACAATTTCACGAATTTGGATTCGTCGATCACTCAAAACCACATCCTGGATTTTGTCAATCATTTCGGAGGAGGTCACTTCTACTGGACGTCTGGAACGATGTTCATCATTTGTGGATGTACGGTCAAGTTTAAATTGATTTATCCAATTGTAAATTGTTACAAAGGCACGAGCAGATGTGCCAAGAATCTTTCATCTCTTTTGGTGTTAAGTCTTTTAAATAGAAGTGTTTAATCACCGCACAAACTCGTTTTTTCCATCTTTCTAAATAAGCAGAAGATTATTGATTGAATCGCCTATGGCAACGCAACCACGCGATGAATATAGCTAAAACTTTAACTGCATCTCGTAAAATACGACTGCTACTCGATGCTACGCGTGTAGTTGCTTGGATTTTCTAAGGACCCTAGTACACTAGGCTAAAGCGAGTCAAATATTTTAGAAGCTGGTTACTATGTGATTGAAATACGGTCATTTGCATTTCACAAATTTCCGTATGAAAAAAGCTTACATATTTTTAGAGCGAAAGCAATAACAAGGAATATCTCGGAAATGGTTAGCACCATAAAATACATGACACAAGTTGTTTGTTTTAGCGAAATCTGCAGTTTTCGAATTCAGTGGACCCAAAACATGTGCATCTCGGTATTGAATTTTTGGGTGCAATAAAATACCTTCTCTATACACTATGTATATAGTACGTGTAGAGAAAGTAAAACAGAAGGCATTTTTAGTAAAAGCAAATACGATATCTCAAAAACGAAAAATACCTTGAGTACCAAAACCAAGACCAAATTACTCTTTACATACTAAACGTTGCAAACCTTTTTATTTTTTAAACAATGGCTGTCACAATTTTGATTAAATTCCCGTATATTACAGATACTTGCATATCTTGAATTTTCTGGAGATATCTGTGAAGTCCTTTTTATTGTGAAGGACTTTTGCACAACTGGTGAACCGTAACATGTTACGAACATAAAAATGTAACCTCATAAATACAGGTACAATAAAAATGTTATGTACATTTTTACTTTCTCTACATGTAATATGTACATAGTGCATATAGAGGGTATTGTATTGTACCTAAAAATTCCATTCCGAGATTTCACCGGAAATGCACGTCTTGGGTCCCCCTGAATCCAAAATAAGCATTTTTGGAAAGAGGTGCGTATATGTGTGTCTGCCTGTCAGTCTGTCTGTGTGTGTGTCTGTGTGTGTCTGTGTGAGTGTGTGTGTGTGTTTATGTCTGTGGACATCATAGCTCAAATAAAGACCGTAGTATATACCAAACTTGGTATTTAAGTTTGGTGCCTTCCAAGTATACGACACGAAGATTTTCAAGAAAATTCTCCAACTCCCAACTACCCTTTATATGGAACTCTTTTTCGAAAATGTTTATTTCCTCAAAAATGGCTCTAACGATTTTGATCAAAATGGCGTATATTAAAGATCTTTACCTGACAAATAAAATTAATTTTCTGGAAATAGTCTCTGAACTCTACTTTATTCTGGGTGAATGTTACGGAATTTTGCCTAACTGCTAAATCGTAAAAGATGTACAAAGACTTAGGTACCTCACAAAAAACGTAGAGCACCTTAAAACACACAATTTATGTCGTATACATTTTTTTCGTACAGTTGATAATTTTTTAGATATTCCATATTTTCAGTTTCAGCTTTGAAAAACTTATACTTTTCTAATACAGGAATCTGTCAATTTCTGTCCATACAAACAGATGAACTTAAGTCACATAGCAACCAGCATTTGACTATCACTTTAACCAATGGTACTACCTTATTTCGCTTCTACTTACAAGGAAGCAAGTAATAAGACTATATCTGCTATATTTTTCTCGATTAGCATGAAGTAAATAGAAGCACATCAGATTTTTTTACACTTAATCATATTTGAGATATTCTTTGTTGTTTGTTTCAATTATAATATTTTTATCCATTTCACAAATGGTAAGTTGTGAATCGTTTTAATATTCTTTTTTCTCCTGACCATGCGAAGAAATAATTTTAACATCATTGCACAGCCAAAGTTTTAAACTATTTATTTATTTTGTCTAGTGTATTCCCCAATGTCCCTTCTACTTGCAACGAAGTAAGTAATAAGACAATTTATGCTATTTTTTTATCTCGCTTAGCATTAAATACACGGAGGAATACATTTTGTAAGAGTAATTATTTTGCAGAACAAGTAAATGGAAAATATGTAATTTTTTGTTCTTTCATTCAATATAAAATCCAAATTTTAGGTGGAATACAATATTTTTCCTACATAATATACGTAGTAAAGAAGTTATAAAGTATCCTTGATAAGTTTAATATGAAGTAGATCAAAGAATATGCTTTTGTGAAATATTTTATAGGTGAGTGTGTAGAAAAAGGCATGTGAACTGTATTGACTGTAGTATCAAGATGGATAACACAATACGCCATTTTATAAAACTACTGGAAGTTGAGCCAACTTAAAGAAGCCAATATTGTTTGATGTTTGTGAACATTTTTGTCTCCAGCTGCTGAGATTCTACGGCCGTAGCCACCCGCTATGATAGCACACGTTTTTTGTTTCGGCCTTGTTTTGTTTTCAGAAGGATCATGTCTTACAAATTAGGTTGCCTAGGAATAGGCGACAATGCCATTTTGTGACGAGGGCTTTCGCGCTGAAAGCTTTGGGACCCAAATATTGGATTGAGTCTGGGGTACACAGTGCTGCCAACATGTGTGATACGCGCTGCTAAAAATTGAATAACAATACGACCAGAGACCAAGGACACAGAAAGAGCGGGAAGCCAAAGTGGTGCCTTGGATAAAACACTGCTCCAATTCATAGCTACCTCACACAAAGACCATCATATGACTTTCTCTGTAACAGGTTACTGTTCCATTTCTATAGTTCCCTTTAACATGTACTAGAAACAACTCGTGTGTAGGTTCTTTACGTTTCGTTTAAATCGTTTTATTTTCCTCAAACTCACTTCCAGACGCTGTGGGGGATAGGCAATAATTCCCTGCCCCAGCCGACCACTCGACCACAGGGGCAGTGTAACAAATTATTGTTAAAAAGCTTATTCTTATGTTTCACACTAATAAACATTAACAGTAGCAGACATTGTCTTATTACTTGCTTTCTTGTAAGGAAATACACCAGGCTAAAGCGATAGTCTATTCTTTTAAAAGCTGTGAGGGATACACATTTCCTTGCATCGCCAGGTGTTTACAAATTTACGTAAGAGAAAAATTTAAATGTTTTAAATCTGAAACTAAGAACAAGCAATGCCTCAGAAACGGTCAACTCCATGCAAAACAAAAATGAGTGTCACGTAAACTGTGTTTTATCGAGATCAAAGTTTTCTCTTACTGTTTACCACTTATACTAAAGTCAGTAGAATTCATTCAGTATAATCACCTCTTCAGGGGCTATTCTACGAAAATTTGATTTGTCAAGTGAATAACTTAAACATACTTAATATACGGTATTTTAATAAAAATCGTTGGAGCCATTTTTCAGAAAACCAAAATTTTCGAAAACTTTGCCAAGTAAGGAATGGTTTGTGTCACATCCTTGGAAGACATTACACCTAAATATTAAGTTTGGTGCTTTACTGACTTTTCAATCTTGAGTTATTTTCTTCAGCAGCAGATAGACACAAACGTGCACCTGTTCCTATATACACGGGACCTCAAAACGTGTATTTCCGGCAAAATTTCTATATTTAATTTTTTGTAGTGCAATACCTTCTCTACCTATGTACCATGTAGGGGAAGTAAAACTCTGACGTGTTTCATTCACATGACTTTCTCTATCTGTCCTCTAAAAACAATCTTACAAATGCTATTCTTTTATCGACCTCATGCTAATCCAGAAATTGCTGTTACAAGGGAAATATGCGATTGTCATTGAAACTCTGTTCTGTTTGAAGGTCAGGAAAAAACAAAACGGATATGAAACAAATAAGCACTTCCCGTTTCAGAAAGCTTTATGGATTTTGAAGGTGAACCCAATTATAGATAAAAGCTCGGAAATGGTTATCGCTACAAAAATCTGTATATGACATAAATGTCACTGCCAGAAAAAGTGAAAATGACCACACGACAAGGTGATTGCTACGAGGATTTTTACTTTTTCTACGCGTACTATGTATAGAGAAGATATTGCACTCCACCCAAACTTTTCATACCCAGATTTCACCGGAAATATATGTTTTAGGGACCCTGTATATAAAAAAAGCATTTTCAGAAAATGATCTGTGTGTGTGTCCGTGTGTCTGTGAACATGATAACTCTATAACTTAAAAAACAAAAAGTCGGTAAAATACCAAACTTGGTATTTAAGTTCAGGATCTTCAAGGAATGCAACACGAAGATTTTGAGAAAATAAAAGAACTCACCGCAAACTACCCTTTACATGGAACTCTTTTCGAAAATGTTGATTTTCTTAAAAATGACTAAAAATTTTGATTAAAGTATCATATATTAAAGATATTTACGTGACAAATAAAATGCATATCTTGAATTTTCTGGGAATAGCCTCTGAGGTCTACTTTATTGTGGATCAGTTTTATGGAATCTTGCATAACTGCTAAACCGTAAGAGTTACACAAAAACCTACCACATAGAAAATGTAGAGCACGGTAAAACACACAATTTATGTTATATACATTTTTTTTTTCGTGGTGTTGATAGTTTATGAGATTTTCCTTGTTTTTGTTTCATCTTTAAAAAAACTTATATTTTCTCATACAGGAATTTGCCAACTCCTGTCCATTCAAACAAAGGAACTTCAGTCAAGTAGCAACCAGCTTTTGACTGCCACTTTAACATATGGTACTCCCTTATTTCATATCTATTTATAAGGAAGCAAGTAATGAGACTATTTCTGATAATTTTTTCTCGATTAGAATTAAGAAAACGGCACCATTAGCTTTTTAACAATAATTTGATGCAGAGATGTAGAGAAAGTCATGTGAACGGAACACATCATTTAAATTACCTTAGCGGTGGAAAACAAAGAACAAACTGTGGGAATGTTCTCAATGTGAGCCCCCAATAGTAAGACCGTCTGTTAACTTTCAAAATTTCAAATGGGTTTCAGAGAAGGACACAGTACCATAGATGCCGCTTTTATATTAGACACTTTAAGGACGAAGCAACTGTTAATTAAGCGGGAAAAGCTTCATTGTGCTTTCATGGACTTTAAGAAGGCATTTGATTCTATCAATCGAAATGCATTATGGTACAAACTAGGCAGAAAGGGGTTATCAGGTAAAATGGTTAGAGCATTGCAGGCAATGTATCAAAATGTCGAATTCTGTGTAAAGTACGACAGAAACAGAGTGTCCGAGAGCTGCCGAAATTATAGGGGAGTGAGGCAGGGTTGTATTTTATCTCCCTTGGTATTTAATCCCTTTGTGGATGATATTACCGATACAATGATAGCAGAGCATATCCAAGCACCAGTAGTAGCGGATTTGCAGATCCCAACACTTTTATACGCAGACGATTTAGTATTGTGCTCTACGATAGTAAACGGATTGCAACGAGGACTGGGCAAACTTAAGAATTATTGCGATGAATGACTACTTACAGTTAATGTGAATAAGACTAAGGCAATGACTTTAAAAAAGGGTTGTGTTTATAGCAGGGAGGAAACTTGGACATATGCAGGACAGATACTGGACAATGTTAAATCTTTTGTGTACTTAGGATTCACATTTACAATGAACGGAAAATGGACAAAACACATTGACATTACGAAACACAAGGCAAGGGTGAAAGCGGCAGAAGCTCTCCGGATACGCTACAGAACACCGAATATATCCATAACCTTAATGGAAACTGTATACGGAGCGACAGTTAGATCCACGATGACATACGGAGGAGAAATATGGGGGTGGGAACAAACAGGGAATCTGGATCAAGTGAGGACCCAATTTTTGAAAGGAATTCTGGGTGTAGGGAGGGGTACGGCAAACTGCGGAATAATGAGGGAATTCGGGGCACATAATGAAACGATAGAGTGCAAAATCAGAGCAGTTAGATATTGGATGAGAATCGTTCACGGAAACCAATCTCTAATTAGAGCAGTCTGCTACCGTGTACAGTTGCGAATGGAAGGTAATTCGACGTGGGCATCAAAATTAAAGAAAGTGTTTGAAACTATTCGGATGGGAGACATGTGGATGGCGGGGCAGGAAAACAGGCGAAGTATTTGGAGAAAAATTAAGAACTGCCTCTGTGATACTCACTGACAGCAAATACTTGCGCAATACACAGAGAAGGTGTCATTAGAAGTACAGTCTGGGCTAAAATTGGAGTGGGGTATGGAGCAATACATCAAAACAGGTACCAAACTCATTAGAGAGGGGCTCGCGTGGGTTAGACTAGGAGCGTGGAGGAGCACGAAACTTTCTGACGAGAATGGTACGAGAATCTGTCCCATTTGCGAGGAGGAAGAGTCGTGGACTTACATCTTGGCAACATGTAGGGGTACGGAGGAATGGCGGGAAAAATATTTGCCGCGATTTTTTACCACTGCGAATGCCGGGCTAGAAGTATGTTGGACGCTACTGGCAGGCACGGAAAACATGGACGAGCTAGGTAAATTTATACTTAAGATCAACTAAACAAAAGTGCCTACAATGATCTACATACATATATATTATGTCATACTTAGGTCATTGTTGTGCTATGGTTTTATATATGGTGTATATACATATTATGTGTATATATAACTTTTAGGTGTAATTATCTATTATAAGAGGGTGCATTTATGAAGGTATACTTTGTGCTGTAAATTTAAATTGCTATATTTGAATATCGTTGTATTTTTATTTTCGGGATCACTCTTAATTCTTTATTGTTGTTTACTATTGCATTTGACTGTGTATTTCCTTTGTCTTTTTATTTTCGTGTTTACTCTTTTAATTCTTTGTTTTTGTTGTTGTTCTTTTAATATTGCTTGCAATGTGTATTACAAAAGCACGTACGCTCTGGGGACCCGTGCGACTGTTGAAATTCTATGTATGATGTTGCTATGTCAATAAATACACTTATTCATTCATTCATTCATTCATTCATTCAATATCACCAGCGTCTCTACTGTGTGACAGGATAACAGCTTGAAGTCGCATCAGCGGGAGATCGGGGTTCAAGCCCCGGTGGGAGTGTGACAGGATAACAGCTTGAAGTCGCATCAGCGGCAGATCCGGGTTCGAGCCCCGGTGGGAGTGTGACAGGATAACAGCTTGAAGTCGCATCAGCGGCAGATCCGGGTTCGAGCCCCGGTGTGTGTGTGACAGGATAACAGCTTGTATCGCATCAGCGGGAGATCCGGGTTCGAGCCCCGGTGTGTGTGTGACAGGATAACAGCTTGTATCGCATCAGCGGCAGATCCGGGTTCGAGCCCCGGTGGGAGTGTGACAGGATAACAACTTGAAGTCTCATCAGCGGCAGATCCGGGTTCAAGCCCCAGTGGGAGTGTGACAGGATAACAGCTTGAAGTCGTATCAGCGGGAGATCAGGGTTCGAGCCCCGGTGGGAGTGTGACAGGATAACAGCTTGAAGTCGCATCAGCTGGAGATCCGGGTTCCAGCCCCGGTGGGAGTGTGACAGGATAACAGCTTGTATCGCATCAGCGGGAGATCCGGGTTCGAGCATCTGTGGGAGTGTGACAGGATACCAGCTTGTACTCGCATCAGCGGGAGATCCGGGTTCGAGCCCCGTTGTGTGTGTGACAGGATAACAGCTTGTATCGCATCAGCGGGAGATCCGGGTTCGAGCGCCGGTGGGTGTGTCACAGAATAACGGCTTGTACTCGCATCAGCGGGAGATCCGGGTTCGAGCCCCGGTGGGTTGTGTGACATGATAACAGCTTGTATTCGCATCAGTGGGAGATCCGGGTTCGAGCCCCTGTGGGAGTGTGACAGGATAACAGCTTGCCCTCGCATCAGCGGGAGATCCGGGTTCGAGCGCCGGTGGTTGTGTGACTGGATAACAGCTTGTACTCGCATCAGCGGGAGATCCGGGTTCAAGCGCCGGTGAGTGTGTCACAGAATAACAGCTTGTAGACGCATCAGCGGGAGATCCGGGTTCAAGTCCCGGTGGGTTGTGTGACAGGATAACAGCTTGTACTCGCATCAGCGGGAGATCCGGGTTCGAGCGCCGGTGGGTGTGTCACAGAATAAAAGCTTGTACTCGCATCAGCGGGAGATCCGGGTTCGAGCGCCTGTGGTTTGTGTGACAGGCTAACAGCTTGTACTCGCTTTAACCCAGACATCCGGGTTCGAGCCCCGGTGCATTAGAATTTTTAAAGGAGAAGGCATTTACTTTATACACAACAAAATTGTAAAGTTAAAGTTTTCAATGAATTTCATCTTCGCTGAGATGAAGAGAAGTTTGGTTGAAACTCTTTTTAGTACCTATCCGTGTTTGTATGGTATAACGGTAAATCAGAAATATAAAACATGATATGGGAAACAGTTGAGTAATTATAATTGCAGTGAAGTTTCCTCGACAACAACCGAGTCTAATGACGTACAGAAATTTCAAATTAGCTGGATCAAGTATTAAATTTCATATTGTAAACACAGTTTATATAACAATTACAAGTTAGATAGATCAAGTATTACAATTCATATTGTAAACACAGTTTATATAACACACAGGTTAGGTGGATAAAGTATTACAATTCATATTGTAAACACAGTTTAAATTAAAATTAAAGGTTTGGTGAATCAAGAATTATAGTTCATATTGGAACACAGTTTATATTACAATTACAGGTTTGGTGGATAAAGAATTATAGTTCATATTGGAACACAGTTTATATTACAATTACAGGTTTGGTAGATCAAGTATTATAGGTCATATTGTAAAGACAGTTTATATTACAATTACACGTTAGGTAGATCAAGTATTATAGTTCAAATTGTAAACACAGCTTATATTACAATTACAGGTTTGGTGGATCAAGTATTACAGGTCATACTGTAAACACAGATTATATTACAATTACAGGTTAGGTGGATCAAGTATTACACTTCATATTGTAAACACAGTTTATATTACAATTACAGGTTAGGTAGATCAAGTATTATAGTTCATATTGTACGCATAGTTTCTATTACAATTACAGGTTTGGTAGATGAATGATTACTGTTCATCTTGTAAACAGAGTTTATATTACAATTACAGGTTAGGTGGATCAAGTATTATAGTTCATATTGTAAACACAGTTTATATTACAATTACAGGATAGGTGGATGAGGTATTATATTTCATATTGTAAACACAGTTTATATTACAATTACAGGTTAGGTAGATCAAGTATTATAGTTCATATTGTACACACAGTTTATATTACAATTACAAGTTTGGTAGATGGTCGTCTCCTTAGCGCGGTAGTAGCGCAGCTGCCTACCAAGCGGGAGACCTGGGTTTGATCCCCAGTACCGGCATGGGGATTTTTCCCCCGTTGGGAGGCCTGGACCGGGGTGCACTCAGCCTCGTGAGGTCCCTGGGGGGCCAATTGAGGAGCTACTTGATGGAGAAGTAGCGGCTCCAGGTCATGAGGACCGCATTAACTGGCCGGGAGGTGCACGAGGCGCTGACCACGTCTCACCATCCAATACTGCACCCCATCCATGACGTCTGTAGTGGACCCAGATGGGGGACGCAGCGGCCGGGCGATAGGCCAAGATTCCCCGTGAGCTGTCGTGCCATGGAGTTATATGTTTAGTAGATCGAGGATTACAATACATCTTGTAAACACAGTTTATATTACAATTACATGTTAGGTAGATCATGTATTAAAGTTCATATTGTAAACACAGTTTATATTACAATTACAGGTTATGTAGATCAAGTATTATGGTTCATATTGTACACACAGTTTATGTTACAATTACAGGTTTGGTGGATCAAGTATTACAGTTCATATTTTAAACACAGTTTATATTACAATTACAGGTTTGGTTGATCAAAGATTACAGTTCATATTGTACACACAGTTTATATTACAATTACAGGTTATGTAGATCAAGTATTATAGTTCATATTGTACACACAGTTTATATTACAATTACAGGTTTGGTAGATCAAGGATTACAGCTCATCTTGTAAACACAGTTTATATTACAATTACATGTTAGGTAGATCATGTATTACAGTTCATATTGTACACACAGTTTATATTACAATTACAGGTTTGGTGGATCAAGTATTACAATTCATATTCTAAACACAGTTGATAAGGTTAGGTAGATCATGTATTACGGTTCATATTTTAAACACAGTTTATATTACAATGACAGGTTAGGTAGATCAAGTATTATAGTTCATATTGTAAAAACAGTTTATATTACAATTACATGTTAGATGGATCAGGTATTATAATTCAAATTATAAACACAGTTTATATTACAATTACATGTTAGATGGATCAAGTATTATAATTCAAATTGTAAACACAGTTTATATTACAATTACATGTTAGGTAGATCATGTACTACAGTTCATATTGTAACCACAGTTTATATTACAATTACAGGTTTGGTAGATCAAGGATTACAGGTTATATTGTAAACAGAGTTTATATTACAATTACAGGTTAGGTAGATCATGTATTACAGTTCATATTGTAAACACAGTTCATATAACAATTACATGTTAGATGGATAAAGTATTATAATTCATATTGTAAACACAGCTTATATTACAATTACATGTTAGATGGATAAAGCATTATAATTCATATTGTAAACACAGTTTATATTACAATTACATGTTAGATGGCTCAAGTATTATAATTCAAATTGTAAACACAGTTTATATTACAATTACATGTTAGATGGATAAAGTAATATAATTCATATTGTAAACACAGTTTATATTACAATTACATGTTAGGTATATCATTTACTACAGTTCATATTGTAAACACAGTTTATGTTACAATTACAGGTTTGGTAGATCAAGGATTACAGTTCATATTGTAAACACAGTTTATTATACAATTACAGGTTAGGTGGATGAAGTATTATAGTTCTTATTGTAAAAACAGTTTATATTACAATTACATGTTAGATGGATCAAGTATTATAATTCATATTGTAAACACAGTTTATATTACAATTACATGTTAGATGGATAAAGTATTATAATTCATATTGTAAACACAGTTTGCGTTACAATTACATGATAGATAGATCATGTATTACAGTTCATATTGTTCATTTGGTAGATCAAGATTTACAGTTCATATTGTAAACACAGTTTATATTACAATTACATGTTAAATGGATAAAGTATTATAATTCATATTGTAAACACAGTTTATATTACAATTACAGGTTTGGTAGATCAAGTATTACAATTCATATTAAAAACACAACTTATATCAAAATTACAGGTTAGGTGGATCAAGTATTGCAGGTCCTATAGTAAGCAGAGTTTATATCACAATTACAGTTTAGGCGGATCAAGTATTGCAGGTCACATTGTAAGCAAAGTTTATATCACAATTACAGTTTCGGTGGATCAAGTATTACAGATCATATTGTAAGCACATTTTATATCACAATTACAGGTTAGGTGGATAAAGTATTGCAGGTCATATTGCAAACACAGTTTATATCACAATTACAGTTTGAGGATCAAGTATTGCAGCTCATATTGTAAACACGGTTTATAATACAATTACAGGTTAGGTGGATCAAGTATTACATTTCATATTGTAAACACAGTTTGTATTACAATTACAGGTTAATTAGATCATGTATTATAGTTCATATTGTAAACACAGTTTATATTAAAATTACAGGTTTGGTAGATCCATGATTATAGTTCATATTGTAAACACAGTTTATATTACAATTACAGGTTTGATAGATGAAGGATTACATTTCATCTTGTAAACACAGTTTATATTACAATTACAGGTTAGGTAGATCATTTATTGCAGGTCATATTGTAAACACAGTTTATATTACAATTACAGGTTAGGTAGATCAAGTATTTCAGGACATATTGTAAACATAGTTTATGTCACAATTACAGGTTAGGTAGATCATATATTGCAGTTCATATTGATAAACACAGTTTATATTACAATTTCAGGTTAGGTAGATCAAGTATTACAGGACATATTGTAAACATAGTTTATGTCACAATTACAGGTTGGGTAGTTCATTTATTGCAGTTCATATTCAAAAACACAGTTTATATTACAATTACAGGTTATGTAGATCAAGTATTACAGGACATATTGTAAACACAGTTTATATTACAATTATAGGTTAATTGGATCAGGTATTATAATTCATATTGTAAACACAATTTATATTACAATTACAGGTTAGGTAGATCAAGTATTATAGTTCATATTGTACACACAGTTTATATTACAATTACAAGTTTGGTAGATGGTCGTCTCCTTAGCGCGGTGGTAGCGCAGCTGCCTACCAAGCGGGAGACCTGGGTTCGATCCCCAGTACCGGCATGGGGATTTTTCCCCCGTTGGGGACCGGGACCGGGGTGCACTCAGACTCGTGAGGTCCCTAGGGGGCCAATTGAGGAGCTACTTGATGGAGAAGTAGCGGCTCCAGGTCGTGAGGACCGCATTAACCGGCCGGGAGGGGCTCGAGGCGAAAACCACGTCTCACCCTCCAATACTGCACACTATCCATGTTGTCTGTAGTGGACCGAGATGGCGGACGCAGCGGCCGGGCGGTAGGCCAAAGTTCCCCGTGAGCTGTCGTGCCATGGAGTTATAAGTTTGTTAGATCAAGGATTACAATTCATCTTGTAAACACAGTTTATATTACAATTACATGTTAGGTAGATCATGTATTAAATTTCATATTGTAAACACAGTTTATATTACAATTACAGGTTATGTAGATCAAGTATTATGGTTCATATTGTACACACAGTTTATATTACAATTACAGGTTTAGTAGATCAAGGATTACAGTTCATATTGTACACACAGTTTATATTACAATTACAGGTTATGTAGATCAAGTATTATAGTTCATATTGTACACACAGTTTATATTACAATTACAGGTTTGGTGGATAAAGTATTACAGTTCATATTGTAAACATAGTTTATATTACAATTACAGGTTTGGTAGATCAAGGATTACAGTTCATATTGTAAACACAGTTTATATTACAATTACAGGTTTGGTAGATCAAGGATTACAATTCATATTGTAAACACAGTTTATATTACAATTACAGGATAGGTAGATCATGTATTACAGTTCATATTGTAAACACAGTTTATATTACAATTACAGGTTAGATAGATAAAGTATTATAATTCATATTGTAAACACAGTTTATTTTACAATTCCATGTTAGATGGATAAAGTATTATAATGCATATTGTAAACACAGTTTATATTACAATTACATGTTAGATGGATAAAGTATTATAATTCATATTGTAAACATAGTTTATATTACAATTACATGTTAGATGGATCAAGAGCTATAATTCAAATTGTAAACACAGTTTATATTACAATTACATGTTAGATGGATAAAGTAATATATAAATCATATTGTAATCACAGTTCATATTACAATTACATGTTAGGTAGATCATGTGCTACAGTTCATATTATAAACACAGTTTATATTGCAATTACAGGTTTGGTAGATCAAGGATTACAAATCATATTGTAAACACAGTTTATATTACAATTACAGGTTAGGTTGATCAAGTATTATAGTTCTTATTGTAAAAACAGTTTATATTACAATTACATGTTAGATGGATAAAGTATAATAATTCATATTGTAAACACAGTTTGTATTACAATTACATGATAGGTAGATCATGTATTACAATTCATATTGTAAACACAGTTTTTATTACAATATAGTTTATAGATCAAGAATTACAGTTCATATTGTAAACAGAGTTTATATTACAATTACATGATAGATGGATAAAGTATTATAATTCATATTGTATACACAGTTTTTATTGCAATTACAGGTTTGGTAGATCAAGGATTACAAATCATATTGTAAACACAATTTATATCACAATTACAGGTTAGGTGGATCAAGTATTGCAGGTCATATTGTAAGCAAAGTTTATATCACAATTACAGTTTAGGTGGATCAAGTATTACAGGTCATATTGTAAGCACATTTTATATCACAATTACAGTTTAGGTCGATCAAGTATAGCAGCTCATATTGTAAACACAGTTTATAATACAATTACAGGTTAGGTGGATCAAGTATTACAGTTCATATTGTAAACACAGTTTATATTACAATTACAGGTTAGGTAGATCAAGTATTATGGTTCATATTGTACACATAGTTTATATTACAATTACAGGTTTGGTAGATGAATGATTACTGTTCATCTTGTAAACACAGTTTATATTACAATTACAGGTTAGGTGGATCAAGTATTATAGTTCATATTGTAAACACAGTTTATATTACAATTACAGGTTAGGTGGATCAGGTATTATACTTCATACAGTAAACACAGTTTATATTACAATTACAGGTTAGGTAGATCAAGTATTATAGTTCATATAGTACACACAGTTTATATTACGATTACAAGTTTGGTATATGGTCGTCTCTTTAGCGCGGTGGTAGCGCAGCTGCCTACCAAGCGGAAGACATGGGTTCGATCCCCAGTACCGGCATGGGGATTTTTCCCCCGTTGGGAGACCTGGACCGGAGTGCACTCAGCCTCGTGAGGTCCCTGGGGGGAAAACTGAGGAGCTACTTGATGGAGAAATAGCGGCTCCTGGTCGTGAGGACCGATTAACCGGCCGGGAGGGGCTCTAGGCGCTGACCACGTCTCACCCTCCAATACTGCACCCAATCCATGACGTCTGTATTGGACCGAGACAGGGCACGCAGCGGCCGGGCGGTAGGCCAAGATTCCCCGGGAGCTGTCGTGCCATGGAGTTATATGTTTGGTAGATCAAGGATTACAATTCATCTTGTAAACACAGTTTATATTAAAATTACATGTTAGGTAGATCATGTATTAAAGTTCATATTTTAAACACAGTTTATATTACAATTACAGGTTATGTAGATCAAGTATTATGGTTCATATTGTACACACAGTTTATATTACAATTACAGGTTTGGTAGATCAAGGATTACAGTTCATCTTGTAAACACAGTTTATATTACAATTACATGTTAGGTATATCAGGTATTACAGTTAATATTGTAAACACAGTTTATATTACAATTACAGGTTTGGTGGATCAAGTATTACAGTTCATATTGTAAACACAGTTTATATTACAATTACAGGTTTGGTAGATCAAGAATTACAGTTCATATTGTACACACAGTTTATATTATAATTACAGGTTATGTAATCCAAGTATTATAGTTCATATTGTACACACAGTTTATATTACAATTACAGGTTTGGTAGATCAAGGATTACAGCTCAACTTGTAAACACAGTTTATATTACAATTACATGTTAGGTAGATCATGTATTACAGTTCATATTGTACACAGAGTTTATATTACAAATACAGGTTTGGTGGATCAAGTATTACAGTTCAAATTGTAAACACAGTTTATATTACAATTACAGGTTTGGTAGATCAAGGATTACAGTTCATATTGTAAACACAGTTTATATTACAATAAGAGGTTTGGTAGATCAAGGATTACAGTTCATATTGTAAACACAGTTTATATTACAATTACAGGTTGGGTAGATCATGTATTACAGTTCATATTTTAAACACAGTTTATATTAAAATTACAGGTTAAATAGATAAAGTATTATAATTCATATTGTAAACACAGTTTATTTTACAATTCCATGTTAGATGGATAAAGTATTATAATTCATATTCTAAACACAGTTTATATTACAATTACATGTTAGATGGATAAAGTATTATAATTCATATTGTAAACACAGTTTATATTACAATTACATGTTAGATGGATCAAGTGTTATAATTCAAATTGTAAATACACTTTATATTACAATTACATGTTGGATGGATAAAGTAATATAAATCATATTGTAAACACAGTTTATATTACAAGTACATGTTAGGTAGATCATGTACTACAGTTCATATTGTAAACACAGTTTATATTACAATTACAGGTTTGGTAGATCAAGGATTACAGTTCATATTGTAAACACAGTTTATATTACAATTACATGTTAGATGGATAAAGTATTATAATTCATATTATAAACACAACTTATATCACAATTACAGGTTAGGTGGATCAAGTATTTCAGGTCATATTGCTTAGCACAGTTTATATTACAATTACAGTTTAGGTGGATCAAGTATTGCAGGTCATATTGTAAGCAAAGTTTATATCACAATTACAGTTTAGGTGGATCGAGTATTACAGGTCATATATTAAGCACATTTTATATCACAATTACAGGTTAGGTGGATCAAGTATTGCAGGTCATATTGTAAACACAGTTTATATGACAATTACAGTTTAGGTGGATCAAGTATTGCAGCTCATATTGTAAACACGGTTTATAATACAATTACAGGTTAGGTGGATCAAGTATTACAGTTCATATTGTAAACACAGTTTGTATTACAATTAGAGGTTAGGTAGATCATGTATTACAGTTCATATTGTATACACAGTTTATATTGCAAATACATGCTACTTGGATCAAGTATTACAATTCATATTGTAAAACAGTTTATATTACAATTAAAGGTTAGGTGGATCAAGTATTACAATTCATATTGTAAACACAGTTTATATTAAATTACAGGTTTGGTAGATCCAGGATTTTAGTTCATATTGTAAACACAGTTTATATTACAATTACGGGTTTCGTAGATGAAGGATTACATTTCATCTTGTAAACACAGTTTATACCACAATTACAGGTTAGATAGGTCATTTATTGCAGGACATATTTTAAACACAGTTTATATTACAATTACAGGTTACGTAGATCAAGTATTACAGAACATATTGTAAACATAGTTTATGTCACAATTACAGGTTAGGTAGATCATTTATTGCAGTTCATATTGATAAACACAGTTTATATTACAATTACTGGTTAGGTGGATCAAGTATTACAGGACATATTGTAAACACAGTTTATATTACAATTACAGGTTAATCGGATCAGGTATTATAATTCATATTGTAAACACAGTTTATATTACAATTACAGTTTAGGTAGATCAAGTATTATAGTTCATATTGTACACACAGTTTATATTACAATTACAAGTTTGGTAGATGGTCGTCTCCTTAGCGCAGTGGTAGCGCAGTTGCCTACCAAGCGGGAGACCTGGGTTCGATCCCCAGTACTGGCATGGGGATTTTTCCCCCTGTTGGGAGACCTGGACCGGGGTGCACTCAGCCTCGTGAGGTCCCTGGGGGGCCAATTGAGGAGCTACTTGATGGAGAGGTAAAGCTCCAGCTCGTGAGGACCGAATTAACCGGCCGGGAGGGGCTCGAGGCGCTGACCACGTCTCTGCCTCCAATACTGCACCCCATCCATGACGTCTGTAGTGGACCGAGATGGGGGACGCAGCGGCCGGGCGGTAGGCCAAGGTTCCCCGTGAACTGTCGTGTCATGGAGTTATAGGTTTGGTAGATCAAGGATTACAATTCATCTTGTAAACACAGTATATATTACAATTACATGTTAGGTAGATTATGTATTAAAGTTCATATTGTAAACACAGTTTATATTACAATTACAGGTTATGTAGAACAATTATTATGGTTCATATTGTACACATAGTTTATATTACAATTACAGGTTTGATAGATCAAAGATTACAGTTCATCTTGTAAACACAGTTTATATTACAATTACATGTTAGGTAGATCATGTATTACAGTTCATATTGTAAACACAGTTTATATTACAATTACATGTTAGATGGATAAAGTATTATAATTCATATTGTAAACACAGTTTGTATTACAATTACATGTTAGAGGGATCAAGTATTATAATTCAAATTGTAAACACAGTTTATATTACAATTACATGTGAGATGGTAAAAGTATTTTAATTCATATTGTAAACACAGTTTATATTACAATTACAGGTTAGGTAGATCATGTACTACAGTTCATATTGTAAACACAGTTTATATTACAATTACAGGTTTGGTAGATCAAGGATTACAGTTCATATTGTAAAGACAGTTTATATTACAATTACAGGTTAGGTGGATCAAGTATTATACTTCTTATTGTAAAAACAGTTTATATTTAAATTACATGTTAGATGGATCAAGTATTATAATTCATATTGTAAACACAAAAAATAATATTACAATAACATGTTAGATGGATCAAGTATTATAATTCATATTGTAAACACAGTTTGTATTACAATTACATGATAGGTAATCCATGTATTACAGTTCATATTGTAAACCCGTTTATATTACAATATAGTTGGTAGATCAAGGATTACTGTTCATATTGTAAACACAGTTTATATTCCAATTACAGGATTTGTAGATCAAGTATATCAATTCATATTATAAACACAACTTATATCACAATTACAGGTTAGGTGGATGAAGCATTGCAGGTCATATTGTAAGCACAGTTTATATCACAATTACAGTTTTGGTGGATCAAGTATTGCAGGTCATATTGTAAGAAAAGTTTATATCACAATTACAGTTTAGGTAGATCAAGTATTATAGTTCATATTGTACACACAGTTTATATTACAATTACAAGTTTGGGGATTTTTCCCCCGTTGGGAGAACTGGACCGGGGTGCACTCAGCCTCGTGAGGTCCCTGGCGGGCCAATTGAGGAGCTACTTGATGGAGAAGTAGCGGCTCCAGGTCGTGAGGACCGCATTAACCGGCCGGGAGGGGCTCGAGACGCTGACCACGTCTCACCCTCCATATACTGCACCCCATCCATGACGTCTGTAGTGGACCGAGATGGGGGACGGAGCGGCCGGACGGTAGGCCAAGGTTCCCGTGAGATGTCGTGCCATGGAGTTATAGGTTTGGTAGATCAAGGATTACAATTCATCTTGTAAACACAGTTTATATTACAATTACAGGTTATGTAGATCAAGTATTATGGTTCATATTGTACACACAGTTTATATTACAATTACAGGTTATGTAGATCAAGTATTATGGTTCATATTGTAAACACAGTTTATATTACAATTACATGTTAGGTATATCATGTATTACAGTTCATATTGTAAACACAGTTTATATTACAATTACAGGTTTGGTGGATCTAGTATTACAGTTCATATTGTAAACATAGTTTATATTACAATTACAGGTTTGGTAGATCAAGGATTACAGTTCATATTGTACACACAGTTTATATTACAATTACAGGTTATGTCGACCAAGTATTATAGTTCATATTGTACACACAGTTTATATTACAATTACAGGTTTGGTAGATCAAGGATTACAGCTCATCTTGTAAACACAGTTTATATTACAATTACATGTTAGGTAGATCATGTATTACAGTTCATATTGTAAACACAGTTTATATTACAATTACATGTTAGGTAGATAAAGTATTATAATTCATATTGTAAACACAGGTTATTTTACAATTCCATGTTAGACGGATAAAGTATTATAATTCATATTGTAAACACAGTTTAATTTACAATTACATGTTAGATGGATAAAGTATTATAATTCATATTGTAAACACAGTTTATAATACAATTACATGTTAGATGGATCAAGTATTATAATTCAAATTGTAAACACAGTTTGTATTACAATTACATGTTAGATGGATAAAGTAATATAATTCATATTGTAAACATAGTTTATATTACATTTTCAGGTTTGGTAGATCAATGTTTTCTTGGAGATATACCGTTCCCAATCTGTTTAAGTTTTCTTGGTGAAATACCGTTCCCAATCTGTTAATGTTTTCTTGGTGATATACCGTTCCCAATCTGTAAATGTATTCTTGGTAATATACCGTTCCCAATCTGTTAATGTTTTCTTGAAGAAATACCATTCCCATTCTGTTAATGTTTTCTTGGTGATACACTTTTCCCAACCTGTTTATGTTTTCTTGGTGATAAACCGTTCCCATTCTGTTAATGTTTTCTTAGTGATATACCGTTCCCATTCTGTTAATGTTTTCTTGGAGATATAGCGTTCCCAATCTGCTAATGTTTTCATGGTGATATAGCGTTCCCAATCTGCTAATGTTTTCTTGGTGATATAGCGTTCCCAATCTCTTAGTGTTTTCTTGGTGATATACCGTTCCCAATCTGTTAATGTTTTCTTGGTGATATACCGTTCCCAATCTGCTAATGTTTTCTTGGTGATATAGCGTTCCAAATCTGCTAATGTTTTCTTGGTGATATACCGTTCCCAATCTGTTAATGTTTTCTTGGTGATAAATCGTTTCCAATCTGTTAATGCTTTCTTGTTGATATTCCGTTCCCAATCTGTATATGTTTTCTTGGTGATAATGCGTACCCAATCTGTTAATGTTTTTTGGTGATATAGCGTTCCCAATCTGTTAATGTTTTCTTGGTGATATAGCGTTCCCAATCTGCTATTGTTTTCTTGATGATATATCCTTCCCATTCTGTTAGTATTTTCTTGGTGATATACCATTCCCAATCTGTTAATGTATTCTTGGTGATATACCGTTCCCAATCTGTTAATCTTTTCTTGGTGATATACCGTTCCCAATCTGTAATTTTTTCTTGGTGATATACCGTTACCAATCTGCTAATGTTTTCTTGGTGATATACCTTTCCCAATCTGTTAATGTTTTCTTGGTGATATACCGTTCCCAATCTGTTAATGTTTTCTTGGTGATATACCGTTCCCAATCTGTTAATGTATTCTTGGTGATATACCGTTCCCAATCTGTTAATATTTTCTTGGTGATATACCGTTCGCAATCCGTTAATGTTTTCTTGGTGATATACCGTTCCCAATCTGCTAATGTTTTCTTGGTGATATACCTTTCCCAATCTGTTTTTGTTTTCTTGAAGATATACCGTTCCCATTCTGTTAATGTTTTCTTGGTGATATACCGTTCCCAACCTGTTTATGTTTTCTTGGTGATAAACCGTTCCCATTCTGTTAATGTTTTCTTAGTGATATACCGTTCCCATTCTGTTAATGTTTTCTTGGTGATATACCGTTCCCAATCTGCTAATGTTTTCTTGGTGATATAGCGTTCCCAATCTGCTAATGTTTTCTTGGTGATATAGCGTTCCCATTATGTTAGTATTTTCTTGGTGATATACCGTTCCCAATCTGTTAATGTATTCTTGGTGACATACCGTTCCCAATCTGTTAATGTTTTCTTGGTGATATACCGTTCCCAATCTGTTAATGTTTTCTTGGTGATATACCGTTCCCAATATGCTAATGTTTTCTTGGTGGTATACCTTTCCCAATCTGTTAATGTTTTCTTGGTGATATACCGTTCCCAATCTGCTAATGTTTTCTTGGTGATATAGCGTTCCTATTCTGTTAATGTTTTCTTGGTAACATACCGTTTCCAATCTATTAATGTTTTCTTGGTGATATAGCGTTCCCATTCTGTTAGTTTTCTTGGTGATATACCCTTCCCAATATGTTAATGTTTTCTTGGTGATATACAGTTCCCATTCTGTTAATGTTTTCTTGGTGACATTCCATTCCCAATCTTTTAATGTTTTCTTGGTGATATACCGTTCCCAATCTGTTTTTGTTTTCTTGGTGATATACCGATCCGAATCTGCTAATGTTTTCTTGGTGATATACCGTTTCCAATCTGTTAATGTTTTCTTGGTGATATACCGTTCCCAATCTGTTAATGTTTTCTTGGTGATATACCGTTCCCAACTGTTAATGTTTTCTTGGTGATATTCCGTTCCCAATCTGTTAATGTATTCTTGATGATATACAGTTCCCAATCTGTTAATGTTTTCTTGGTGATATACCGTTCCCAATCTGTTAATGTTTTCTTGGTGATATACCGTTCCCAATCTGCTAATGTTTTCTTGGTGATATAACTTTCCCAATCTGTTAATGTTTTCTTGGTGATATACCGTTCCCAATCTGCTAAAGTTTTCTTGGTGATATACCGTTCCCAATCTGTTAATGTTCTCTTGGTGATATAGCATTCCTATTCTGTTAATGTTTTCTTGGTAACATACCGTTTCCCCTCTGTTAATGTTTTCTTGGTGATATAGCTTTCCCATTCTGTTAGTTTTCTAGGTGATATACCGTTCCCAATATGTTAATGTTTTCTTGGTGATATACGGTTACAATTCTGTTAATGTTTTCTTGGTGATATTCCATTCCCAATCTTTAATGTTTTCTTGGAGATATACCGTTCCCAATCTGTTTAAGTTTTCTTGGTGAAATACCGTTCCGAATCTGTTAGAGTTTTCTTGGTGATATACCGTTCCCAATCTGTTAATGTATTCTTGGTAATATACCGTTCCCAATCTGTTAATGTTTTCTTGACGAAATACCGTTCCCATTCTTTTAATGTTTTCTTGCTGATACACCTTTCCCAACCTGTTTATGATTTCTTGGTGATAAACCGTTCACATTCTGTTAATGTTTTCTTAGTGATATACCGTTCCATTTCTGTTAATGTTTTCTTGGTGATATACCGTTCCCAATCCTCTAATGTTTTCTTGGTGATATAGCGTTCCCTATCTGCTAATGTTTTCTTGGTGATATAGCGTTCCCAATCTGTTAGTGTTTTCTTGGTGATATACCGTTCCCAATCTGTTAATGTAATCTTGGCGAAATACCATTCCCAATCTGTTAATGTTTTCTTGCAGATATACCCTTCCCAATCTGTTAATGTATTCTTGGTGATATAGCGTTCCCAATCTGTTAATATTTTCTTGGTGATATACCGTTCCCAATCTGTTAATGTTTTCTTGGTGATATTCCGCTCCCAATCTGCTAATGTTTTCTTGGTGATATACCGTTCCCAATCTGTTAATGTTTTCTTGGTGATATACAGTTCCCAATCTGCTAATGTTTTCTTGGTATTAAACCGTTCCCAATCTGTTAATGTTTTCTTGGTGATATAGCGTTCCCATTCTGTTAATGTTTTCTTGGTAATATACCGTTTCCAATCTGTTAATGTTTTCTTGGTGATACAGCGTTCCCAATCTGTTAATGTTTTCTTGGTGATATTGCGTTCCCAATCTGTTAATGTTTTCTTGTTGATATACCTTTCCCAATCTGTTAATGTTTTCTTGGTGATATACCGTTCCCAATCTGTAAATGTATTTTTGGTAATATACCGTTCCCAATCTGTTTTTGTTTTCTTGAAGATATACCGTTCCCATTCTGTTAATGTTTTCTTGGTGATACACCGTTCCCATTCTGTTAATGTTTTCTTGGTGATATACCGTTCCCAATCTGCTAATGTTTTCTTGGTGATATAGCGTTCCCAATCTGCTAATGTTTTCTTGGTGATATAGCGTTCCCATTATGTTAGTATTTTCTTGGTGATATACCGTTCCCAATCTGTTAATGTATTCTTGGTGACATACCGTTCCCAATCTGTTAATGTTTTCTTGGTGATATACCGTTCCCAATCTGTTAATGTTTTCTTGGTGATATACCGTTCCCAATCTGCTAATGTTTTCTTGGTGGTATACCTTTCCCAATCTGTTAATGTTTTCTTGGTGATATACCGTTCCCAATCTGCTAATGTTTTCTTGGTGATATAGCGTTCCTATTCTGTTAATGTTTTCTTGGTAACATACCGTTTCCAATCTATTAATGTTTTCTTGGTGATATAGCGTTCCCATTCTGTTAGTTTTCTTGGTGATATACCCTTCCCAATATGTTAATGTTTTCTTGGTGATATACAGTTCCCATTCTGTTAATGTTTTCTTGGTGACATTCCATTCCCAATCTTTTAATGTTTTCTTGGTGATATACCGTTCCCAATCTGTTTTTGTTTTCTTGGTGATATACCGATCCCAATCTGCTAATGTTTTCTTGGTGATATACCGTTTCCAATCTGTTAATGTTTTCTTGGTGATATACCGTTCCCAATCTGTTAATGTTTTCTTGGTGATATACCGTTCCCAACTGTTAATGTTTTCTTGGTGATATTCCGTTCCCAATCTGTTAATGTATTCTTGATGATATACAGTTCCCAATCTGTTAATGTTTTCTTGGTGATATACCGTTCCCAATCTGTTAATGTTTTCTTGGTGATATACCGTTCCCAATCTGCTAATGTTTTCTTAGTGATATAACTTTCCCAATCTGTTAATGTTTTCTTGGTGATATACCGTTCCCAATCTACTAAAGTTTTCTTGGTGATATACCGTTCCCAATCTGTTAATGTTCTCTTGGTGATATAGCATTCCTATTCTGTTAATGTTTTCTTGGTAACATACCGTTTCCAATCTGTTAATGTTTTCTTGGTGATATAGCTTTCCCATTCTGTTAGTTTTCTAGGTGATATACCGTTCCCAATATGTTAATGTTTTCTTGGTGATATACGGTTACAATTCTGTTAATGTTTTCTTGGTGATATTCCATTCCCAATCTTTAATGTTTTCTTGGAGATATACCGTTCCCAATCTGTTTAAGTTTTCTTGGTGAAATACCGTTCCCAATCTGTTAGAGTTTTCTTGGTGATATACCGTTCCCAATCTGTTAATGTATTCTTGGTAATATACCGTTCCCAATCTGTTAATGTTTTCTTGACGAAATACCGTTCCCATTCTTTTAATGTTTTCTTGCTGATACACCTTTCCCAACCTGTTTATGTTTTCTTGGTGATAAACCGTTCACATTCTGTTAATGTTTTCTTAGTGATATACCGTTCCATTTCTGTTAATGTTTTCTTGGTGATATACCGTTCCCAATCCTCTAATGTTTTCTTGGTGATATAGCGTTCCCTATCTGCTAATGTTTTCTTGGTGATATAGCGTTCCCAATCTGTTAGTGTTTTCTTGGTGATATACCGTTCCCAATCTGTTAATGTAATCTTGGCGAAATACCATTCCCAATCTGTTAATGTTTTCTTGCAGATATACCCTTCCCAATCTGTTAATGTATTCTTGGTGATATAGCGTTCCCAATCTGTTAATATTTTCTTGGTGATATACCGTTCCCAATCTGTTAATGTTTTCTTGGTGATATTCCGCTCCCAATCTGCTAATGTTTTCTTGGTGATATACCGTTCCCAATCTGTTAATGTTTTCTTGGTGATATACAGTTCCCAATCTGCTAATGTTTTCTTGGTATTAAACCGTTCCCAATCTGTTAATGTTTTCTTGGTGATATAGCGTTCCCATTCTGTTAATGTTTTCTTGGTAATATACCGTTTCCAATCTGTTAATGTTTTCTTGGTGATACAGCGTTCCCAATCTGTTAATGTTTTCTTGGTGATATTGCGTTCCCAATCTGTTAATGTTTTCTTGTTGATATACCTTTCCCAATCTGTTAATGTTTTCTTGGTGATATACCGTTCCCAATCTGTTAATGTATTTTTGGTAATATACCGTTCCCAATCTGTTTTTGTTTTCTTGAAGATATACCGTTCCCATTCTGTTAATGTTTTCTTGGTGATACACCGTTCCCATTCTGTTAATGTTTTCTTGGTGATATAACGTTCCCAATCTGCTAATGTTTTCTTGGTGATATAGCGTTCCCAATCTGCTAATGTTTTCTTGGTGATATAGCGTTCCCATTATGTTAGTATTTTCTTGGTGATATACCGTTCCCAATCTGTTAATGTGTTCTTGGTGACATACCGTTCCCAATCTGTTAATGTTTTCTTGGTGATATACCGTTCCCAATCTGCTAATGTTTTCTTGGTGGTATACCTTTCCCAATCTGTTAATATTTTCTTGGTGATTTACCGTTCCCAATCTGCTAATGTTTTCTTGGTGATATAGCGTTCCTATTCTGTTAATGTTTTCTGGGTAACATACCGTTTCCAAACTATTAATGTTTTTTTTTTTGTGATAAACCGTTCAAATTCTGTTAATGTTTTCTTAGTGATATACCGTTCCCATTCTGTTAATGTTTTCTTGGTGATATACCGTTCCCAATCTGCTAATGTTTTCTTGGTGATATAGCGTTCCCAATCTGCTAATGTTTTCTTTGTGATATAGCGTTCCCAATCTGTTAGTGTGTTCTTGGTGATATACCGTTTCCAATCTGTTAATGTATTCTTGGAGAAATACCGTTCCCAATCTGTTAATGTTTTCTTGAAGATATACCGTTCCCTATCTGTTAATGTATTCTTGGTGATATAGCGTTTCCAATCTGTTAATATTTTCTTGGTGATATACCGTTCCCAATCTGTTAATGTTTTCTTGGTGATATACCGTTCCCAATCTGCTAATGTTTTCTTGGTGATATACCGTTCCCAATCTGTTAATGTTTTCTTGGTGATATACAGTTCCCAATCTGCTAATATTTTCTTGGTATTAAACCGTTCCCAATCTGTTAATGTTTTCTTGGTGATATAGCGTTCCCAATCTGTTAATGTTTTCTTGCTGATATACCGTTTCAAATCTGTTAATGTTTTCTTGGTTATATAGCGTTCCCAATCTGTTAATTTTTTCTTGTTGATATACCGTTCCCAATCTGTTAATGTTTTCTCGGTGATATACCGTTCCCAATCTGTTAATGTATTCTTGGTAATATACCGTTCCCAATCTGTTAATGTTTTCTTGAAGATATAGCGTTCCCATTCTGTTAATGTTTTCTTGGTGATACAACTTTCCCAACCGGTTTATGTTTTCGTGGTGATAAACCGTTCCCATTCTGTTTATGTTTTCTTAGTGATATACCGTACTCTTTCTGTTAATGTTTTCTTGGTGGTATAGCGTTCCCAATCTGCTAATGTTTTCTTGGTGATATAGCGTTCCCATTCTGTTAGTATTTTCTTGGCGATATACCGTTCCCAATCTGTTAATGTATTCTTGGTGATATACCGTTCCCAATCTGTTAATGTTTTCTTGGTGATATAACGTTCCCTATCTGTTAATGTTTTCTTGGTGATATACCGTTCCCAATCTGCTAATGTTTTCTTGGTGATATACCTTTCCCAATCTGTTAAAGTTTTCTTGGTGATATACCGTTCCCAATCTGCTAAATTTTCTTGGTGATATACCGTTCCCAATCTGTTAATGTTTTCTTGGTGATATAGCGCTCCTATTCTGTTAATGTTTTCTTGGTAACATACGTTTTCCAATCTGTTAATGTTTTCTTGGTGATATACCATTCCCAATATGTTAATGTTTTCTTGGTGATATACGGTTCCCATTCTGTTAATGTTTTCTTGGTGATATTCCATTCCCAATCTTTTAATGTTTTCTTTGTGATATACCGTTCCCAATCTGTTAATGTTTTCTTGGTGATATACCGATCCCAATCTGCTAATGTTTTTTTGGTGCTATACCGTTCCCAATCTGTTAATGTTTTCTTGGTGATATACCGTTCCGAATTTGTTAATGTATTCTCGGTGATATACCGTTCCCAATCTGTTAATGTTTTCTTGGTGATATACCGTTCCCAGTCTGTTAATGTTTTCTTGGTGATATACCGTTCCCAATCTGTTAATGTTTTCTTGGTGATATACCGTTCCCACTCTGTTAATGTATTCTTGGTGATATACCGTTCCCAATTTGTTAATATTTTCTTGGTGATATACGGTTCCCAATCTGCTAATGTTTTCTTGGTGATATACCTTTCCCAATCTGTTAATGTTTTCTTGGTGATATAGCGTTCCTATTCTGTTAATGTTTTCTGGGAACATACCGTTTACAATCTGTTAATGTATTCTTGGTGATATAGCGTTCCCATTCTGTTAGTTTTCTTGGTGATATACCGTTCCAATATGTTAATGTTTTCTAGGTGATATACGGTTCCCATTTTGTTAATATTTTCTTGGTGATATTCCATTCCCAATCTTGTAATGTTTTCTTGGAGATATACCGTTCCCAATCTGTTTAAGTTTTCTTGGTGAAATACCGTTCCCAATCTGTTAATGTTTTCTTGGTGATATACCGTTCCCAATCTTTTAATGTATTCTTGGTAATATACCGTTCCCAATCTGGATGAGTTTTCTTGATGAAATACCGTTCCCATTCTGTTAATGTTTTCTTGGTGATACACCTTTCCCATCCTGTTTATGTTTTCTTGGTGATAAACCGTTCCCATTCTGTTAATGTTTTCTTAGTGATATACCGTTCCCATTCTGTTAATGTTTTCTTGGTGATATACAGTTCCCAATCTGCTAATGTTTTCTTGGTGATATAGCGTTCCCAATCTGCTAATGTTTTCTTGGTGATATAGCGTTCCCAATCTGTTAGTGTTTTCTTGGGGATAATCCGTTCGCAATCTGTTAATGTATTCTTGGCGAAATACCGTTCCCAATCTGTTAATGTTTTCTTGAAGATATACCGTTCCCAATCTGTTAATGTATTCTTGGTGATATAGCGTTCCCAATCTGTCAATATTTTACTGGTGATATACCGTTCCCAATCTGTTAATGTTTTCTTCGTGATATACCGTTCCCAATCTGCTAATGTTTTCTTGGTGATATACCGTTCAAAATCTGTTAATGTTTTCTTGGTGACATACAGTTCCTAATCTGCTAATGTTTTCTTGGTATTAAAACTTTCCCAATCTGTTAATGTTTTCTTGGTGATATAGCGTTCCCATTCTGTTAATGTTTTCTTGGTGATATACAGTTTCCAATCTGTTAATGTTTTCTTGGTGTTACAGCGTTCCCAATCTGTTAATGTTTTCTTGGTGATATAGCGTTCCCAATCTGTTAATGTTTTCTTGTTGATATACTGTTCCCAATCTGTTAATGTTCTCTTGGTGATATACCGTTCCCAATCTGTTAATGTATTCTTGGTAATATACCGTTCCCAATTTGTTAATGTTTTCTTGAAGATATACCGTTCCCATTCTGTTACTGTTTTCTTGGTGATACACCTTTCCCAACCTGTTTGTTTTCTTGGTGATAAACCGTTCCCATTCTGTTAATGTTTTCTTAGTGATATACCGTTCCCATTCTGTTAATGTTTTCTTAGTGATATACCGTTCCCATTCTGTTAATGTTTTCTTGGTGATATAGCGTTCCCAATCAGCTAATGTTTTCTTGGTGATATAGCGTTCCCATTCTGTTAGTATTTTCTTGGTGATATACCGTTCCCAATATGTTAACATTTTCTTGGTGATATACGGTTCCCATTCTGTTAATGTTTTCTTGGTGATATTCCATTCCCAATCTTTTAATGTTTCTTTGGAGATATACCGTTCCCAATGTGTTTAAGTTTTCTTGGTGAAATACCGTTCCCAATCTGTTAGTGTTTTCTTGGTGATATACCGTTCCCAATCTGTTAATGTATTCTTGGTAATATTCCGTTCCCAATCTGTTAATGTTTTCTTGAAGAAATACCGTTCCCATTCTGTTAATGTTTTCTTGCTGATACACCTTTCCCAACGTGTTTATGTTTTCTTGGTGATAAACCGTTCACATTCTGTTAATGTTTTCTTGGTGATATACCGTTCCCAATCTGCTAATGTTTTCTTGGTGATATAGCGTTCCCAATCTGCTAATGTTTTCTTGGTGATATAGCGTTCCCAATTTGTTAGTGTGTTCTTGGTGATATACCGTTTCCAATCTGATAATGTATTCTTGGCGAAATACCGTTCCCAATCTGTTAATGTTTTCTTGAAGATATACCGTTCCCTATCTGTTAATGTATTCTTGGTGATATAAGGTTCCCAATCTGTTAATATTTTCTTGGTGATATACCGTTCCCAATCTGTTAATGTTTTCTTGGTGATGTACCGTTCCCAATCTGCTAATGTTTTCTTGGTGATATACCGTTCCCAATCTGTTAATGTTTTCTTGGTGATATATAGTTCCCAATCTGCTAATATTTTCTTGGTATTAAACCGTTCCCAATCTGCTAATGTTTTCTTGGTGATATAGCGTTCCTATTCTGTTAATGTTTTCTGGGTAACATACCGTTTCCAAACTATTAATGTTTTTTTTTTTGTGATAAACCGTTCAAATTCTGTTAATGTTTTCTTAGTGATATACCGTTCCCATTCTGTTAATGTTTTCTTGGTGATATACCGTTCCCAATCTGCTAATGTTTTCTTGGTGATATAGCGTTCCCAATCTGCTAATGTTTTCTTTGTGATATAGCGTTCCCAATCTGTTAGTGTGTTCTTGGTGATATACCGTTTCCAATCTGTTAATGTATTCTTGGAGAAATACCGTTCCCAATCTGTTAATGTTTTCTTGAAGATATACCGTTCCCTATCTGTTAATGTATTCTTGGTGATATAGCGTTTCCAATCTGTTAATATTTTCTTGGTGATATACCGTTCCCAATCTGTTAATGTTTTCTTGGTGATATACCGTTCCCAATCTGCTAATGTTTTCTTGGTGATATACCGTTCCCAATCTGTTAATGTTTTCTTGGTGATATACAGTTCCCAAGCTGCTAATATTTTCTTGGTATTAAACCGTTCCCAATCTGTTAATGTTTTCTTGGTGATATAGCGTTCCCAATCTGTTAATGTTTTCTTGCTGATATACCGTTTCAAATCTGTTAATGTTTTCTTGGTTATATAGCGTTCCCAATCTGTTAATTTTTTCTTGTTGATATACCGTTCCCAATCTGTTAATGTTTTCTCGGTGATATACCGTTCCCAATCTGTTAATGTATTCTTGGTAATATACCGTTCCCAATCTGTTAATGTTTTCTTGAAGATATAGCGTTCCCATTCTGTTAATGTTTTCTTGGTGATACACCTTTCCCAACCTGTTTATGTTTTCGTGGTGATAAACCGTTCCCATTCTGTTTATGTTTTCTTAGTGATATACCGTACTCTTTCTGTTAATGTTTTCTTGGTGGTATAGCGTTCCCAATCTGCTAATGTTTTCTTGGTGATATAGCGTTCCCATTCTGTTAGTATTTTCTTGGCGATATACCGTTCCCAATCTGTTAATGTATTCTTGGTGATATACCGTTCCCAATCTGTTAATGTTTTCTTGGTGATATAACGTTCCCTATCTGTTAATGTTTTCTTGGTGATATACCGTTCCCAATCTGCTAATGTTTTCTTGGTGATATACCTTTCCCAATCTGTTAAAGTTTTCTTGGTGATATACCGTTCCCAATCTGCTAAATTTTCTTGGTGATATACCGTTCCCAATCTGTTAATGTTTTCTTGGTGATATAGCGCTCCTATTCTGTTAATGTTTTCTTGGTAACATACGTTTTCCAATCTGTTAATGTTTTCTTGGTGATATACCATTCCCAATATGTTAATGTTTTCTTGGTGATATACGGTTCCCATTCTGTTAATGTTTTCTTGGTGATATTCCATTCCCAATCTTTTAATGTTTTCTTTGTGATATACCGTTCCCAATCTGTTAATGTTTTCTTGGTGATATACCGATCCCAATCTGCTAATGTTTTTTTGGTGCTATACCGTTCCCAATCTGTTAATGTTTTCTTGGTGATATACCGTTCCGAATTTGTTAATGTATTCTCGGTGATATACCGTTCCCAATCTGTTAATGTTTTCTTGGTGATATACCGTTCCCAGTCTGTTAATGTTTTCTTGGTGATATACCGTTCCCAATCTGTTAATGTTTTCTTGGTGATATACCGTTACCACTCTGTTAATGTATTCTTGGTGATATACCGTTCCCAATTTGTTAATATTTTCTTGGTGATATACGGTTCCCAATCTGCTAATGTTTTCTTGGTGATATACCTTTCCCAATCTGTTAATGTTTTCTTGGTGATATAGCGTTCCTATTCTGTTAATGTTTTCTTGGTAACATACCGTTTACAATCTGTTAATGTATTCTTGGTGATATAGCGTTCCCATGCTGTTAGTTTTCTTGGTGATATACCGTTCCAATATGTTAATGTTTTCTAGGTGATATACGGTTCCCATTTTGTTAATATTTTCTTGGTGATATTCCATTCCCAATCTTGTAATGTTTTCTTGGAGATATACCGTTCCCAATCTGTTTAAGTTTTCTTGGTGAAATACCGTTCCCAATCTGTTAATGTTTTCTTGGTGATATACCGTTCCCAATCTTTTAATGTATTCTTGGTAATATACCGTTCCCAATCTGGTAAAGTTTTCTTGATGAAATACCGTTCCCATTCTGTTAATGTTTTCTTGGTGATACACCTTTCCCATCCTGTTTATGTTTTCTTGGTGATAAACCGTTCCCATTCTGTTAATGTTTTCTTAGTGATATACCGTTCCCATTCTGTTAATGTTTTCTTGGTGATATACAGTTCCCAATCTGCTAATGTTTTCTTGGTGATATAGCGTTCCTAATCTGCTAATGTTTTCTTGGTGATATAGCGTTCCCAATCTGTTAGTGTTTTCTTGGGGATAATCCGTTCGCAATCTGTTAATGTATTCTTGGCGAAATACCGTTCCCAATCTGTAAATGTTTTCTTGAAGATATACCGTTCCCAATCTGTTAATGTATTCTTGGTGATATAGCGTTCCCAATCTGTCAATATTTTACTGGTGATATACCGTTCCCAATCTGTTAATGTTTTCTTCGTGATATACCGTTCCCAATCTGCTAATGTTTTCTTGGTGATATACCGTTCAAAATCTGTTAATGTTTTCTTGGTGACATACAGTTCCTAATCTGCTAATGTTTTCTTGGTATTAAAACTTTCCCAATCTGTTAATGTTTTCTTGGTGATATACAGTTTCCAATCTGTTAATGTTTTCTTGGTGTTACAGCGTTCCCAATCTGTTAATGTTTTCTTGGTGATATAGCGTTCCCAATCTGTTAATGTTTTCTTGTTGATATACTGTTCCCAATCTGTTAATGTTCTCTTGGTGATATACCGTTCCCAATCTGTTAATGTATTCTTGGTAATATACCGTTCCCAATTTGTTAATGTTTTCTTGAAGATATACCGTTCCCATTCTGTTACTGTTTTCTTGGTGATACACCTTTCCCA
Source organism: Hymenopus coronatus (assembly GCA_030762935.1). Classification (NCBI taxonomy): domain Eukaryota; kingdom Metazoa; phylum Arthropoda; class Insecta; order Mantodea; family Hymenopodidae; genus Hymenopus; species Hymenopus coronatus. Next base: position 152,183,649 of record CM060898.1, on the reverse strand, counting down.
ACCTGTTTGTTTTCTTGGTGATAAACCGTTCCCATTCTGTTAATGTTTTCTTAGTGATATACCGTTCCCATTCTGTTAATGTTTTCTTAGTGATATACCGTTCCCATTCTGTTAATGTTTTCTTGGTGATATAGCGTTCCCAATCAGCTAATGTTTTCTTGGTGATATAGCGTTCCCATTCTGTTAGTATTTTCTTGGTGATATACCGTTCCCAATATGTTAACATTTTCTTGGTGATATACGGTTCCCATTCTGTTAATGTTTTCTTGGTGATATTCCATTCCCAATCTTTTAATGTTTCTTTGGAGATATACCGTTCCCAATGTGTTTAAGTTTTCTTGGTGAAATACCGTTCCCAATCTGTTAGTGTTTTCTTGGTGATATACCGTTCCCAATCTGTTAATGTATTCTTGGTAATATTCCGTTCCTAATCTGTTAATGTTTTCTTGAAGAAATACCGTTCCTATTCTGTTAATGTTTTCTTGCTGATACACCTTTCCCAACCTGTTTATGTTTTCTTGGTGATAAACCGTTCACATTCTGTTAATGTTTTCATAGTGATATACCGTTCCCATTCTGTTAATGTTTTCTTGGTGATATACCGTTCCCAATCTGCTAATGTTTTCTTGGTGATATAGCGTTCCCAATCTGCTAATGTTTTCTTGGTGATATAGCGTTCCCAATTTGTTAGTGTGTTCTTGGTGATATACCGTTTCCAATCTGATAATGTATTCTTGGCGAAATACCGTTCCCAATCTGTTAATGTTTTCTTGAAGATATACCGTTCCCTATCTGTTAATGTATTCTTGGTGATATAAGGTTTCCAATCTGTTAATATTTTCTTGGTGATATACCGTTCCCAATCTGTTAATGTTTTCTTGGTGATGTACCGTTCCCAATCTGCTAATGTTTTCTTGGTGATATACCGTTCCCAATCTGTTAATGTTTTCTTGGTGATATATAGTTCCCAATCTGCTAATATTTTCTTGGTATTAAACCGTTCCCAATCTGTTAATGTTTTCTTGGTGATATAGCGTTTCCAATCTGTTAATGTTTTCTTGCTGATATACCGTTTCAAATATGTTAATGTTTTCTTGGTGATACAGCGTTCCCAATCTGTTAATGTTTTCTTGGTTATATAGCGTTCCCAATCTGTTAATTTTTTCTTGTTGATATACCGTTCCCAATCTGTTAATGTTTTCTCGGTGATATACCGTTCCCAATCTGTTAATGTATTCTTGGTAATATACCGTTCCCAATCTGTTAATGTTTTCTTGAAGAAATACCGTTCCCATTCTGCTAATGTTTTTTTGGTGATACACCTTTCCCAACCTGTTTATGTTTTCTTGGTGATAAACCGTTCCCATTCTGTTTATGTTTTCTTAGTGACATACCGTACTCTTTCTGTTAATGTTTTCTTGGTGATATAGCGTTCCCAATCTGCTAATGTTTTCTTGGTGATATAGCGTTCCCATTCTGTTAGTATTTTCTTGGCGATATACCGTTCCCAATCTGTTAATGTATTCTTGGTGATATACCGTTCCCAATCTGTTAATGTTTTCTTGGTGATATACCGTTCCCTATCTGTTAATGTTTTCTTGGTGATATACCGTTCCCAATCTGCTAATGTTTTCTTGGTGATATACCTTTCCCAATCTGTTAATGTTTTCTTGGTGATATACCGTTCCCAATCTGCTAAATTTTCTTGGTGATATACCGTTCCCAATCTGTTAATGTTTTCTTGGTGATATAGCGCTCCTATTCTGTTAATGTTTGCTTGGTAACATACGGTTCCCAATATGTTAATGTTTTCTTGGTGATATACGGTTCCCATTCTGTTAATGTTTTCTTGGTGATATTCCATTCCCAATCTTTTAATGTTTTCTTGGTGAAATACCGTTCCCAATCTGTTAATGTTTTCTTGGTGATATACCGATCCCAATCTGCTAATGTTTTCTTGGTGATATACCGTTCCCAATCTGTTAATGTTTTCTTGGTGATATACCGTTCCCAATCTGTTAATGTATTCTTGGTGATATACCGTTCCCAATCTGTTAATGTTTTCTTGGTGATATACCGTTCCCAATCTGTTAATGTTTTCTTGGTGATATACCGTTCCCAATCTGTTAATGTTTTCTTGGTGATATACCGTTCCCAATCTGTTAATGTATTCTAGGTGATATACCGTTCCCAATCTGTTAATATTTTCTTGGTGATATACCGTTCCCAATCTGATAATGTTTTCTTGGTGATATACCGTTCCCAATCTGCTAATGTTTTCTTGGTGATATACCTTTCCCAATCTGTTAATGTTTTCTTGGTGATATAGCGTTCCTATTCTGTTAATGTTTTCTTGGTAACATACCGTTTACAATCTGTTAATGTTTTCTTGTTGATATAGCGTTCCCATTCTGTTAGTTTTGTTGGTGATATACCGTTCCAATATGTTAATGTTTTCTAGGTGATATACGGTTCCCATTTTGTTAATGTTTTCTTGGTGATATTCCATTCCCAATCTTGTAATGTTTTCTTGGAGATATACCGTTCCCAATCTGTTGATGTTTTCTTGGTGATATACCGTTCCCAATCTTTTAATGTATTCTTGGTAATATACCGTTCCCAATCTGGTAATGTTTTCTTGAAGAAATACCGTTCCCATTCTGTTAATGTTTTCTTGGTGATACACCTTTCCCATCCTGTTTATGTTTTCTTGGTGATAAACCGTTCCCATTCTGTTAATGTTTTCTTAGTGATATACCGTTCCCATTCTGTTAATGTTTTCTTGGTGATATACCGTTCCCAATCTGCTAATGTTTTCTTGGTGATATAGCGTTCCCAATCTACTAATGATTTCTTGGTGATATAGCGTTCCCAATCTGTTAGTGTTTTCTTGGGGATATACCGTTCGCAATCTGTTAATGTATTCTTGGCTAAATACCGTTCCCAATGTGTTAATGTTTTCTTGAAGATATACCGTTCCCAATCTGTTAATGTATTCTTGGTGATATTGCGTTCCCAATCTGTCAATATTTTCTTGGTGATATACCGTTCCCAATCTGTTAATGTTTTCTTGGTGATATACCGTTCCCAATCTGCTAATGTTTTCTTGGTGATATACCGTTCAAAATATGTTAATGTTTTCTTGGTGATATACAGTTCCCAATCTGCTAATGTTTTCTTGGTATTAAAACGTTCCCAATCTGTTAATGTTTACTTGGTGATATAGCGTTCCCATTCTGTTAATGTTTTCTTGGTGATATACCGTTTCCAATCTGTTAATGTTTTCTTGGTGTTACAGCGTTCCCAATCTTTTAATGTTTTCTTGTTGATATACTGTTCCCAATCTGTTAATGTTCTCTTGGTGATATACCGTTCCCAATCTGTTAATGTATTCTTGGTAATATACCGTTCCCAATCTGTTAATGTTTTCTTGAAGATATACCGTTCCCATTCTGTTACTGTTTTCTTGGTGATACTCCTTTCCCAACCTGTTTATGTTTTCTTGGTGATAAACCGTTCCCATTCTGTTAATGTTTTCTTAGTGATATACCGTTCCCATTCTGATAATGTTTTCTTGGTGATATAGCGTTCCCAATCAGCTAATGTTTTCTTGGTGATATAGCGTTCCCATTCTGTTAGTATTTTCTTGGTGATATACCGTTCCCAATCTGTTAATGTATTCTTCGTGATATACCGTTCCCAATCTGTTAATGTTTTCTTGGTGATATACCGTTCCCAATCTGTTAATGTATTCTTGGTGATATATCGTTCCCAATCTGTTAATGTTTTCTTGGTGATATACCGTTCCCAATCTGCTGATTTCTGGGTGATATACCTTTCCCAATCTGTTTATGTTTTCTTGGTGACATACCGTTCCCAATCTGCTAAAGTTTTCTTGGTGATATACCGTTCCCAATCTGTTAATGTTTTCTTGGTGATATAGCATTCCTATTCTGTTAATGTTTTCTTGATAACATACCGTATCCAATCTGTTAATGTTTTCTTGGTGATATAGCGTTCCCATTCTGTTAGTTTTCTTAGTGATATTCCGTTCCCAATATGTTAATGTTTTCTTGGTGATATACGGTTCCCATTCTGTTAATGTTTTCTTGGTGATATACCGTTCCCAATCTATTAATGTTTTCTTGGTGATATACCGATCCGAATCTGCTAATGTTTTCTTGGTGATATACCGTTCCCAATCTGTTAATGTTTTCTTGGTGATATACCGTTCCCAATCTGTTAATGTTTTCTTGGTGATATACCGTTCCCAATCTGTTAATGTATTCTTGGTGATATACCGTTCCCAATCTGTTAATGTTTTCTTGGTGATATACCGTTCCCAATCTGTTAATGTTTTCTTGGTGATATACCGTTCCCAATCTGTTAATGTTTTCTTGGTGATATACCGTTGCCAAATTGCTAATGTTTTCTTGGTGATATACCGTTCCCAATCAGTTAATGTATTCTTGGTGATATACCGTTCCCAAACTGTTAATGTTTTCTTGGTGATATACTGTTCCCAATCTGCTAATGTTCTCTTGGTGATATACCGTTCCCGATCTGTTAAAGTTTTCTTGGTGATATACCGTTTGCAATCTGCTAATGTTTTCTTGCTGATATACCGTTCCCAATCTGTTAATGTTTTCTTGGTGATATACCGTTGCCATTCTGTTAATGTTTTCTTGGTAGTATACCGTTTCCAATCTGTTAATGTTTTCTTGGTGATATAGCGTTCCCAGTCTGTTAATGTTTTCTTGGTGATATACGGTTCCCATTCTGTTAATGTGTTCTTGGTGAAATTCCATTCCCGATCTTTTAATATTTTCTTGGTGATATTGCGTTTCCAATCTGGTAATGTTTTCTTGGTGATATACCGTTCCCAATCTGTTAATATTTTCTTGGTGATATACCGTTTCCATTCTGTTAATAATTTCTTGGTGATATACCGTTCCCAATCTGTTAATGTTTTCTTGGTGATATAGCGTTCCCAGTCTGTTAATGTTTTCTTGGTGATATACGGTTCCTATTCTGTTAATGTGTTCTTGGTGAAATTCCATTCCCGATCTTTTAATATTTTCTTGGTGATATAGCGTTTCCAATCTGGTAATGTTTTCTTGGTGATATACCGTTCCCAATCTGTTAATACTTTCTTGGTGATATACCGTTTCCATTCTGTTAATGATTTCTTGGTGATTTACAGTTCCCAATCTGTTAATGTTTCCTTGGTGATATACCGTTCCCAATCTGTTAATGTTTTCTTGGTGATATACCGTTCCCAATCTGCTAATGTTTTCTTGGTGATATAGCGTTCCCAATCAGCTAATGTTTTCTTGGTGATATAGCGCTCCCATTCTGTTAGTATTTTCTTGGTGATATACCGTTCCCAATCTGTTAATGTATTCTTGGTGATATACCGTTCCCAATCTGTTAATGTTTTCTTGGTGATATACCGTTCCCAATCTGTTAATGTTTTCTTGGTGATATACCGTTCCCAATCTGCTAATGTTTTCTGGGTGATATACCTTTCCCAAGCTGTTTATGTATTCTTGGTGATATACCGTTCCCAATCTGCTAAAGCTTTCTTGGTGATATACCGTTCCTAATCTGTTAATGTTTTCTTGGTGATATAGCGTTCCTATTCTGTTAATGTTTTCTTGGTAACATACCGTTTCCAATTTGATAATGTTTTCTTGGTGATATAGCGTTCCCATTATATTAGTTTTTTTGGTGATATACCGTTTCCAATATGTCAATGTTTTCTTGGTGATATACGGTTCCCATTCTGTTAATGTTTTCCTGTTGATATTCCATTCCTAATCTTTTAATGTTTTCTTGGTGATATACTATTCCCAATCTGTTAATGTTTTCTTGGTGATATACCGATCCCAATCTGCTAATTTTTTCTTGGTGATATACCGTTCCCAATCAGTTAATGTTTTCTTGGTGATATACCGTTCCCAATCTGTTAATGTTTTCTTGGTGATATACCGTTCCCAATCTGTTAATGTATTCTTGGTGATATACAGTTCCCAATCTTTTTAATGTTTTCTTGGTGATATACCGTTCCCAATCTGTTAAAGTTTTCTTGGTGATATACCGTTCCCAATCTGTTAATGTTTTCTTGGTGATATACCGTTGCCAAATTGCTAATGTTTTCTTGGTGATATACCGTTCCCAATCTGTTAATGTATTCTTGGTGATATACCGTTCCCAATCTGTTAATGTATTCTTGGTGATATACCGTTCCCAATCTGTTAATGTTTTCTTGGTGATATACCGTTCCCAATCTGCTAATGTTTTCTTGGTGATATACCGTTCCCGATCCGTTAATGTTTTCTTGGTGATATACCGTTCCCAATCTGCTAATGTTTTCTTGGTGATATATCGTTCCCAATCTGTTAATGTTTTCTTGGTGATATAGCGTTCCCATTCTGTTAATGTTTTCTTGGTGATATACGGTTCCCATTCTGTTAATGTGTTCTTGGAGATATTCCATTCCCGATCTTTTAATATTTTCTTGGTGATATAGCGTTTCCAATCTGGTAATGTTTTCTTGGTGATATACCGTTCCCAATCTGTTAATATTTTCTTGGTGATATACCGTTCCCATTCTGTTAATGCTTTCTTGGTGATATACCGTTCCCAATCTGTTAATGTTTTCTTGCTGATATAGCGTTCCCAATCTGTTAATGTTTTCTTGGTGATATACCGTTCCCAATCTGTTAATGTTTTCTTGGTTATATACCGTTCCCAATCTGTTAATGTTTTCTTGGTGATATACTGTTCCCAATCTGTTAATGATTTCTTGGTGATATACCGTTCCCAATCTGTTAATGTTTTCTTGGCGATATACCGTTCCCAATCTGCTAATGTTTTCTTGGTGATATAGCGTTTCCAATCTGCTAATGTTTTCTTGGTGATATACCGTTCCCAATCTGTATATGTTTTCTTGGTGATATACCGTTCCCAATCTGTTAATATTTTCTTGGTTATATACCGTTCCCAAACTGTTAATGTTTTCTTGGTGATATACCGTTCCCAATCTGTGAATGTTTTCTTGGTGATATAGCGTTCCCAATCTGCTAATGTTTTCTTGGTGATATACCGTTCCCAATCTGTTAATGTTTTCTTGGTGATATACCGTTCTCAATCTGCTAATATTTTCTTGGTGATATACCGTTCCCAATCTGTTAATGTTTTCTTGGTGATATACTGTTCCTAATCTGTTAATGTTTTCTTGGTGATATAGCGTTCCCAATCTGCTAATGTTTTCTTGGTGATATACCGTTCCCAATCTGTTAATGTTTTCTTGATGATATACCGTTTCCAATCTGTTAATGTTTTTTTGGTGATATACCGTTCCCAATCTATTAATGTTTTTTTGGTGATATAGCGTTCCCAATCTGTTTCTTAGTTACTGTTGCTCTCGTTATCTTCTCTTACGTCATAATCTGGTTTAAACATGCTCCTTTGCACAGTGTTCCCTGTCTTCCGTTAAGGTACCATCTCTCTTCCTTAGCATGCTTAGAATCTCTGGGGCTTTATACGCTTCTAATTATTTTATATGGGACTCTCCATATGTTATTATTAATCCCTGAATTCACAAAATTACTCCAGGATTTCTCTCTCGTCTGTTTTAGCCTATCTTTAAATTTTGTTTGGCTCTTCTATACACTTCTAGGTTCTTTTCTGTTTCTTGTTCTACATGTGATCTTTAATGAATTCTTCTTGTTTTTCTCATTTTCATCCTAAGTTTTGTTAACTCTTCCGTCCACACATTATGTGTGTACTTTTTAATTCTCTTTTTGGGCACATATTTACATAAGGTCGAATTTATTAATTACTTTATACGTACTATGTACATAGTGTATAGAGAAGGTATTGTAATGCACCCAAAAATTCGATATAGTGATTTCACTGGAAATACATATTTTAAGACACCCTGAATACAAAAAATAATATTTTTAGAAAAAAGTCCGTGTGTGTATCTGTGTGTTTGAGTGTGTGTACCTGTGTGCAGCATAGCTCAAAAACGAAAAGACCGTTAAATACCAAACTTGGTATTTAAGTTCAGTATCTTCCAAGGATGCAACATGAAGGTTTTCAAGAAAATCCCCCCACCCCAAAATACCCTTCACATTGAAAGAATTTCGAAAATTTTGATTTTCTAAAACATGACTCTAACGATTTTGATTAAAATATCGCATATTAAAGATATATAATTGAAAAATAATATGTATATCTTGAATTTTCTGGGAATAGCCTCTGAAGACTACTTTATTCTGCATAAATTTTACAGAATTGTATACCACTGGTAAACCGTAAGAAGAGATAGACAAAAACCTACCACACAAAAATTGTAGAGCACATTAAAACACACAATTTATGTTATATACATTTTTTCGTGGAGTTGATCGTTTTTTAAATATTCCTGTTTTTGATTTCAGCCTTGAAACACTTATACTTTTCTCATATAGGAATTTGTCAACTCGTTTCAATACAAACAAAGGAACTTCAGTGACATAGCAACCAGCTTTTGACTATCACTTTAACCTATGGTAATCCCTTATTTCGCTTCTACTGACAAGGAAGCAAGTAATAAGACTATTTCTGCTTTGTTTTTCTCGATGAGCATGAAGTCAATAGAAGCATAAGCTTTTTAACAATAATTTGTTGCAGAGATGTAGAAAAAGTCATGTGAATCGAACACATCAGTTTTTTTTCTTGTTTATTTACTTCTGAATCCAAATCTTCGCCTTGGTAGTCCAAATCGTCCGTATTAAACTCATTTTTAACAATTTCCCAATTTGCCCGATTAAAGATGTATTGTTTTTGTATTTCTAATCTTCCCTGATAGATTATTTGAGGCACGTAATCGAATTAAATTAATCTATGGTGGCTTGCTGTTAAATTCTGTCCCACTTTCCAGTTTTTTATTTTATTTGATGTTCTATAATTTCCTAGTGTTAAATCAATATTAGACTTTTCCCCGGCTGTTTTCAAAAGTGGGGGGATTGTTTGGTGTATTTAAATTGTGAGCTACAATTATCTCCCCCATTGTTTCTCCCCTTTCATCTTTAACATTATTATACCACCAGTTAGATTTAGCTTTGGCGTCCATTCTAAATATTATCTCACTGTTCCAATAACTTCCACTTATCTGCCCATTTTTTGTTAGGTATTCATCAATTGGGCTTTCTAAATTGAAAATAAGAATTTGGTGATATAAAGTTTCCATCTTCATGACTAACTTGGATACAATTTACTTGAGAGTTACTGGAAATTTTTGATATTAGTAATTTGCAGCTGTGGATTATTTACAATTATTGCTGCCATCGGAAGTGGACCATTTGTAATGGCTCTTGCCATTACAGGAATGTGTATTGACTATAGGGCTCCTGTAAACATAATATATCGATATTTAAATCCTCTAATAATTTCTTCATCTTGGACATAACCAACCTGCTTCTTTGGGCGTTAATCTGGGCAACGCGTATGGTTCTCGTTTGCTTCATTATCATTTTGACCAGTGGAGCAGCGACTTACGTCATGGACTCTATCACCATCTCTTGATAAATAAACTCTAGGTCTCCGTCCGGACGCCTAGTTAAAACAAAGCCCTCGGTAATGTGTTGGTGTCTACCGGTTCTAGCTTTAACTTTCATTGTTACTTATCCGTAACTGCAGTTTGCGTATTTTTAACTGTTTTTGATTTTTTGAGTTGTGATTTTGTACTGTAATCTTCTGAAAACAAGTTACATAACTTAGCTTTTTCTATGGATTTATGATTTGAGCTATGTTTTTGGAAGGATAATTTCTTAAAGAATTTATGAGGGGTTTGAAAGAAATCTTAGCTTTGATGTTCAATTTTGGGAATTATCGGGGTGGTTGATCTTTTAAATGTAATTTTAGGATAGTCCAAAAAGTCCTGCCGGATAACTGCATAGCAATTAGGCCAGCTTAAGGAGCCACTGAATGCCGTAGCAGACAGCAAAATGTTTATATACTTCTTCTAAATCTACATTTTCTCTTCTTCTCTCATCAACTTTTTCTAGTAAAGTAATTGATATGGATAGTAATGTTTAATTCTTTTAACTCCATACGATCAACCGCATCAGGTCCTGGAAAACAATGATATCTCCATTTCTGTGTAGAGCCCTTATTACATGCCTTAGTGCTGCTGCGAGAATATGTTCTTCTTGCAATCCACTTACTTGTAGCGTTGTTTCAAAACCAGAGTGTTGTCGACTGTTTACAACGGTCTTTCTCTTGTTTTCTCTTCTCCCATAGTTTAGATAAACAGCTCCTTTCCCTATACGTCTCTATTTTGTCTTCGCTGTTATCCTGAGTTATTTATCTGGTCATTATTTACTTCAATTTTCTCCTTCTGCTTGAGTTGTGTATTTACTGTACTATTCGATTTCACAAATGTAGTTGGTTTGAAATACATAAACACATAAAACATATAACTTCAATTACTAGCATTACTAAAAACAACTTAAACTATATCACAAATAAACCACAACACTTAAAAATATAAATAAAACAAAATAAAATAAAATATAAAACAAAATTAAAAAAAAAAAATCTAAATCTAATCAAATAAAAATAACCTAAAAATAATAAAATACATTAAGCACACCATAACAATCATATAAACAGCTCTACCCAATACCCTAAACCACAATTAACCCATAACCTAATAACAATATTATTTCATTTAATAATTATTTTTAAATTTATATTTAAACTATTTATTTATAATTTGTATTTTATACTATTATTATATCATTTAAATAATTATAATCCAAATTTATATATAATTCATTAAACTGGTCTATCCGGTACTGAGTGCGGTCGTCGCGTCGAGATGAAGAACTGCTTCTAAACCGTTGGAGACCCTCCACGACGTCTCTCTCCCTGTCCGGATATCAGCCGCCCTCTGAAATTACTCATATCACCCTTCCTCCAGGGGCCTGACGAACAATAAGCCCACGGCAGCAATGTGGACACACATATACGTAGCTCGGGAAATAGAGGTGGTTACGTTTCTAGAGGGTGGGGCGTGTGCCAATTTAAACAGGCCCGTTCCGTTATGTGCCACATTTTAAGCAAGTACACACCGAACTTCCGTAACATCTTTTGTCATATGCGGGAAGGTCAACAAGCATAGAAGGCTATTGGTCCCAAGAGAAACAGAAGAGAGTGCATGACGTCAGTACAAATCAGAACAGGTGCGGTTTTAAAACGTGACAGGAAATAGAAGCCAGGATGAGGTGAATAAGCAGCTCAGACCCGATAAGCTGAAATGTTTGCTCGTTATTCGTCACAGGGATTACGATGACGCGATATCACCATCCAATTTGTGTCCTATCAAAGAGAGAAAATAATGAACAGGAAGGCTGTGCCTGTGTTCCATCATTGTCACAGAAAAAAATATGACGTGTAGTTAACTGCCCTGCGGCATTGCATATCCATCATCATAACACGGGGATCATTTACTAAATACTGTCATATCAACTTTAAGTATATCAACAGCAATCCCTCTTCTTATACGACCAATTACATAATGATCTTCTCAAATCCGCTTCTACAAACTATTGTTTTATTTGACAGATACAGTTAGACTGCCGAATTCAATTTGAACCACGATCTTTAGCAGGTTGCCCTAATCACTGAGCTACCATGTCCATTTTCAACGGACTTACACGTTTCCCGGTAAAATCCAATGTTTTTTTGGGATGACATACCCAATGACGTCAAGGAGGGTTGAAACGTTCTATCTTGCCACTTTATCTCGTTTAACATAACGAGCTAAAACTTTCAAGATATGTTCAACAATATCTCGACTGTAAAATAGATACACAACAAAGTAAAATTTGGTAATATATATTTAACAGTTCATTTTAATAGTTACTGCCGGATACCGGTAATTTAATTTAGTTACTTATATTCATTTAGCTTTTCCTCCTCATTTCTTTTAGTATAACTTTTCTTTTTTATTAAACAAGGTTAGGGATAAAAGGGTAGATACCCACCTTACTGGTTACCAGTAAACAGCTGTTTTTGTTTTTTTATTTTTTAGTTAATAGTTATTAGTACTAACATTTTTATGCATTTTTATATTTTTATATGTTTTTATTTTATTAATTTTAAATATATACATCTGTAAAATTATAATGTTTGTATATGGTGAAGGTTTAATAAAGGTAAAATCTGTAGATATATGTCCTGGTGTAGGTAACTAGGTCCTTGGATGGATTATTGCACATTTTATTTATTTATTATAAAATACAATACTTCTGTTCATTAGAAGCAAATATATAATTTTTTACAAAGCTCTTAAACGTTTATTGAAAACAATGATTTTTAAATTTAAAAAAGTGACTACTCCAGATACATAAAAACTTGTTCGTTAAAATAAAGCCTATTTAGTGTGGTTAAAACAGCAGCCCTGGGCATTGCTATAGAAAAGTGACTACTCCAGATACATAAAAACTTGTTCGTTAAAATGAAGCCTATTTAGTGTGGTTAAAACAGCAGCCCTGGGCATTGCTATAGAAAAGTGACTACTCCAGATACATAAAAACTTGTTCGTTAAAATAAAGCCTATTTAGTGTGGTTAAAACAGCAGCCCTGGGCATTGCTATAGAAAAGTGACTACTCCACATACATAAAAACTTGTTCGTTAAAATAAAGCCTATTTAGTGTGGTTAAAACAGCAGCCCTTGGGATATTGGGGCATTGCTATAGAAAAGTGAACTTCTTCATAAATTGCTATCAAACATAAAATTGTAAAAAAGTAACCTAACTTTCCAAACACAAACTTAGCAGCATTTCAAAACTATCACATGTCAGATAACTAAAGTAAGACTTTATAATCAAAATAATAAAACATATTTTCTCTAACATTAATATTTATAAAGTTCTTGATGTTTCACCAAGTGACTGTAGTAAAATGCTTTAAAAAGTCTGATGTGTTTCATTGACATGACTTTCTCTACATCTCTGCAACAAATTATTGTTAAAAAGTTTATGCTTCCATTTACTTCATACTAATCGAGAAAAAATTATCAAAAATAGTCTTATTACTTGCTTCCTTGTAAGTAGAAGCCAAATAAAGAAGTACCATTGATTATAGTGATAGTCAAAAGCTGGTTGCTATGTGACTGAAGTTCCTTTGTTTGTATGGACACGAGTTGACAAATTAATGTATGAGAAAAGTATTAGTTTTTCAAAGCTGAAGCTAAAAACAAGGTATATCTTAAAAAAGACCAACTCCATGAAAAAATGTATATGTATAAGCATTTTTATAAACTTGTGTGATTTATCGTGAGCGACATTTTTTGTGTAGTAAGTTTTGTATATCTCTTACGTTTACCTGTTATGCAAAACCCAATAAAAATCATCTAGAAAAAAGAGGTTATTCCCAGACAAGTCAAGCTATACATTTCATTCAGCAAGTAAATATCTTAAATATAAGAGATTTTAATCAAAATCGATAGAGCCATTTTTAAGAGAATCAAAATTTTAAAATGTATTCCATGTAAAGGGTAGTTTTGGGTTGGAGGATTTTATTTAAAATCTTCGTATCGCATCCTTGGAAGATACCAAACACAAAAGTTTGGTTTTTAACGGTCTTTTCGTTTTTGAGTTATGCAGTCCTCACACACACATACAGACACAGACAGACACAGACACACACATACACCCACACACACAGACAAACACAGACACACACATACACCCACACACACAGACACACACAGACACAAACACACACATACACACACATACACCCACACACCCACACACATACACACATACACACATACACCCACACACATACACACATACACCCACACACATACACACACATACACCCACACACAGACACACACAGACACAGACAGACACAGACACACACATACACCCACACACACAGACACACACATACACCCACACACATACACACATACATACACTTACACCCACACACATACACACACATACACACACATACACACACATACACCCACACACAGACACAGACAGACACAGACACACACATACACCCACACACAGACAAACACACACACATACACCCACACACAGACACAGACACACACATACACCCACACACACATACACCCACACACAGACATACACAGACACACACATACACCCACACACAGACACACACAGACACACACATACACCCACACACACAGATACACACAGACACACACATACACCCACACACACAGACACACACACAGACACAAGGACACACACAGCCACACAGGCACACACATACCCACAGACACACACAGACACACACATACACACAGACACACACAGATACACACAGACAGACACAGAGACACACACAGACACACAGGCACACACATACCCACAGACACACACAGACACACACATACACACAGACACACAGACACACACAGACACACATACACACACACTCACAGACACACACTTACACACAAACACACACAGACACACACATACACACACAGACATACATACACACACTCACAGACACACACTTACACACAAACACACACAGACACACATACACACAGACACACATACACACAGACACACACATACACACAGACACACACAGACACACAGACACACATACACACAGACACAGACAGACACAGACACACACAGACACACACATACACCCAGACATACAGACACACATAGACACACACATACACACAGACACACACAGACACACACATACACACTGACACACACAGACACACAAACACACAAACCTCACAGACACACACAGACACACATATACACACAGACACACACAGACACACACAGACACACATACACACATACACACAGACACACACATACACACAGACACACACAGACATCCAGACACACACTTACACACATACACACACAGACACACACAGACACGCACAGACACACACAGACAAATAGACACTAAGACACACATACAGACACAGACATTCACACATACACACGGTCTCACACACTCACCCACACACACAGATACACACAGACACACAGACACACACATACACACAGACACACAGACACACATTGACAAACATACACACACAGACACACAATACACACACAGACACGCATACACACACAGACACACATACACACACATACACACATAAACACACATAGACACCAAGACACACACATACACACACAGACACACAGACATTTACACATACACACAGACACACACATACACACAGACACACACAGACACACACATACACACAGACACACATAAACTCAGACACACACATACACACAGACACATACTTACACACAAACACACACAGACACATAGACACTAAGACACACATACACACACATACACACATACACAGACACACACATACACACAGACACACATACACACAGACACACATACACACAGACACACACATACACACACAGACACACACAGACACACATATACACACATACATAGACACATACATGGACATTTTTCTAAAAATGACATTTTTTTGGATTCACGGGGTCTCAAAACATATATTTCCGGTGAAATCTCGGTATGGAATTTTTGGGTGCAATACAATACCTTCTCTATACACTATTTACATAGTAGAAACTAAAAACTATTATGCAGTATTATTTTCAACAATATTTTTAAATCATTTACAATAAATAATAATTTCTTTACCTTTTAATAGAGCACATTCAACAATCGTCTCTCCTCTGCTAGCCTGTTAAATAATGTAACTACGTAATTGGTATTGTTGTTTTCATGGTCAACAAATAAAGACAAGGTTCACTGACAATCTATCTCGGTGGACTGACAAGTGCTGATGTTAGAGTCAGCGAATCTTAAGTGCTCTTCAGTATTAAAAAGTGAAGGGACTTACAATCATATGGTCCTCAATATCTCACCTTGTATCAAAAATCCAACACATATGATAGTATGGTTGCGCAGAGAATTCTTATTTATGGGGCCAAAATCTCGATTTTCCATTTTTACTTTCTCTTCATGTACTATGTACATAGTGTATAGAGAAGCTATTGCACTCTACCAAAGAATTCGATTCCGAGATTTCAGCGGAAATATATGTTTTAGGGTC
Organism: Hymenopus coronatus; assembly: GCA_030762935.1. Classification (NCBI taxonomy): domain Eukaryota; kingdom Metazoa; phylum Arthropoda; class Insecta; order Mantodea; family Hymenopodidae; genus Hymenopus; species Hymenopus coronatus. Next base: position 152,167,495 of record CM060898.1, on the reverse strand, counting down.
CCCTGTATCCAAAAAAGTATTTTCAGAAAAAGGTCCGTGTGTCTGAGTATCCGTGTGTCAGTGTGTCCGTGTGTCTGTGAAAATGATAACTCAAATACGAAAAGTCGGTAAAACACCAAACTTGGTATTTAAGTTTAGTATCTTCCAGGGATAAGACACGAAGCTTTTGAGAAAAATACCCCAACCCAAAATATCCTTTACATGTAACTTTATTCGAAAATTTTGATTTTCTCAAAAATCGCTCTAATGATTTTGATTGAAATATCGTGTATTAAAGATGTTTAACTGACAAATAAAATGTTTATTTTGAATTTTCTGAGAATAGCCTCTGAAGACTACTTTATTCTGGGTGAATTTTACGAAATATTCCATAACCGCTAAACCGTAGGGCACATTAAAACACACATTTTTTCGTGGAGTTGATCACTTTTGAGATACTCCTTGTTTTTGGTTTAGGCTTTGAAAATCTTTTACTTTTCTCACACAGGAAAATGTCAACTGGTGTTCATACAAACAAAGGAACTTTAGTCACATAGCAACCAGCTTTTGACTATCATTTTAACCTATGGTACTCCCCTATTTTGCGTCTACTTACAAGAAAGCAAGTAATAAGAGTATTTCTGCTAATTTTTGGTCGATTAATATAAAGTAGAATCATTAACGTTTTAGCAAAATTTTGTTGCAAAGATTTAGAGAAAGTCATGTGAATGGAACACATAATTTTTTTTTTTTTTATTTACGATAGTATGGCTCTCAGGTACAGATATACTGTATCTCCCGCTCCCTTGCTATAACTTTCCTAGAAGTACCTTAAATTATTCATATGCATTTAAAACCTAAAAAAGGACAAAATTTATGGAAATGCATTTTCGACTTCCCTTAAGAACTGTAAGTCCCAGCTTCATAGTTTAACCAACTTCGAGACGTGTTCTGAAAGTAAGTACCGATTTGGAAAAAGAGGCTGAAAATCTTTGTTTTCACACTAACACTTTGAAAATGCATACTTTAACTTGTTTTTCGATATTTGTCACAATTATTATGAGAACTATCATGGTGAGCAGCATCTGTTTTCTTAAATTGACTTATTCACTTCAACCAAAGCATCGGCGACAACAGAAGGCCGCCCACTCTGAACATTGGATCGTGTATCATTCAATTCCTAACACAGTTTCTTATCATTACATTTTCACCGCAAATATCTGCTAGTTTACGATGAATTTCAGCTGGCGTGACATTTCAAAAACCGATTACGGAACGCATTTCACGGTCGGCGGGGCCGGAATGTTAACGACACGATTCGGCTATAATGGCGTAAGTGGACAGATAAGGAACCAGAAAGAGGAGTGCGCATGCGTGGAACTGCGGTGGGATTGTACGAAATTAGACTTCCTTTCTGGACACGCCTCGTATTAAGTTAATTAGTGTTATTAATTACTTTGTCCACACAAGGAAGAGTTGGAGAGGTACAAGCTTAGCCATTGAGGTGTTCATCTCAAAACAATTTGGTGGTTTACCGGGAAACATGTGAGTCGGTTGAATTTTATGTCGTGTCGATTTGTTGCCGCGGTAGCTCAGCGGTTAGAGCAACCGACTTGAGACCGGGAGATCCGTGGTTCTAACCCCAGCTACGTCATTACATATTTCAGTGTGACCCTATCTACTTAACTCCTGTCATACACAAGACTTAATTAAAACCATTGTTTTGTAGTTACTTTACTTTGTACGGTAAGTAAGAGAACTTAACTATTTGTTCCACCCAAACGTTTTATTTCGAAGATTAACAAGAAATAATTTAAAGAAACGTACCTAGTTTTATATAAAGTCCGTGTGAAATTGAATTGCTGTTTAACTGCTGCGCGTCTTAGCAGATCTATACTAGGCACTAAAGACCCCTTAAACTGCTCAGAGGGCTCTTTATCAGGCTTGAGGCTCTTTTATGACCGCACCAGCGGTCTTACTTCCCTTCCGAAAGAGGCCATGCCAGGGATTTTTATAATCGGCCTTCTGCCGGGTTTGAACCCGCGAATTTGGGCACTCGCACATTACCAGGGTCTGTGTGAAAAGTTCGTTTAATACCAAATTTAGATAGCGTTTAAGTTCGTCATTTTTCAGGGATACAATTTTCAAGAAAATTCCAGTCAAATTCCTTTTAAGACTTTGATTCAAATACCGTTGTTGTTTGTTGTTGGTTTTTTTTTTTTTTTTTTTTTTTTTTTTTTTACAAATGAAAATGCTACGATGCAATGTTGCACCCTTAGTTTTAAAACAGTCGTTTCGTTTCGACTCAGCATCCCCGCATTTAGGACTAACACTGGGACTAACAAGCGAATGCGTAGGGACCAGACGTCTTTCGGGAAGCCAGCGACACGAAACCACAGAATGAAGAACCTAGAACGAGTGGTCGGCCGGTAACCGGGCATGAGCGTGAGGAAGTGGATGATAAGGAAGGTGATTATGAAATGAGTGGCGGGGGAAACCAGAGCTCCAGGAGATAACCCACCAAGACGTCACTTCGTCCACCACAAATCCCAGATGTGGGCGCTTGGGATCGAACCCAGGCCGCCTTGAGGAGAGGCGAGCGGTCTAAAGAAAAGATGGCTTTTATTCACAGAAAGTGAAAATAGCTGCACCAGATGGCGCTACACCCCGTAGGTTTTTTACTGTAACTATATCTTAATAGCTAATTAATCACTGTCCGAAAACTGACGACAAATAATTGCAGTAAAATGTTTCACAAACACAGTCCTAAGATATTGCGTAAAGCAAAAGACATACAGAATAAGAGGAGACTATTCTCAGAAAGTTCAGTGTACATTTTATTTGACAGGAACATATCTTCAACACATGGTATTTTAGTCAGAATCGTTAGAGCCATTTGAGAGAATAAACATTTTCAAAAATGTCTCCATTTTTTTGTAATGTTTAGCGCCCGCTTTTACTACTTGTGGCACCGCAGGCAATGACGCTGATGATATTTGGAATGAAGATGGAGCACTGGTAGAATGCAAATGGCTGGGGAAACCGGAGAACCCAGCAAAAACCTACCAGTGCGCCGCTTTGTCCACCAAAAATCCCACATGCAGTCACTTGGGATCGAACCCTGGTGAGAGGCGAGTAGTGTAACCACTCGGCCACGGGTTTCCATATAAAGGGTTACTTGTAAACATTAGCATTGCTCCATGGAAGATGTTGAACTTACATATCAGGTTTGATATTTAACCGATTATTCGTTTTCAGTTATCCTGTTCAGAAACACAGGGACACATAAATGCTCGAGCGGGACTTTTTCTAAAAGAAAAAAACATTTTTGGATTCAGGAGATCCCAAAACATGTAATTGCGGTGAAATCTCGGTACTGAATTTTTGGGTACAATACAATACCTTCTCTATAACACTAGAACACGGGTCGTGTAGAGAAAGTAAAAACGTACATTTTCCAGCAGTAGCGGACTGGTCGTTACTCTGTACAGCAATGAGCCTACCGTATAACACTAGAACACGGTTCGTGTAGAGAAAGTAAAAACGTACATTACACAGCAGTAGCGGACTGGTCGTTACTCTGTACAGCAATGAGCCTACCGTATAACACTAGAACACGGTTCGTGTAGAGAAAGTAAAAACGTACATTACACAGCAGTAGCGGACTGGTCGCTACTCTGTACAGCAATGAGCCTACCGTATAACACTAGAACACGGTTCGTGTAGAGAAAGTAAAAACGTACATTACACAGCAGTAGCGGACTGGTCGTTACTCTGTACAGCAATGAGCCTACCGTATAACACTAGAACACGGTTCGTGTAGAGAAAGTACAAACGTACATTTTCCAGCAGTAGCGGACTGGTCTTTACCCTGTACAGCAATGAGCCTACCGTATAGCACAGGTACATGGTTCGTGTAGAGAAAGTAAAAACGTACATTACACAGCAGTAGCGGACTGGTCTTTACCCTGTACAGCAATGAGCCTACCGTATAACACTAGAACACGGTTCGTGTAGAGAAAGTAAAAACGTACATTACACAGCAGTAGCGGACTGGTCGCTACTCTGTACAGCAATGAGCCTACCGTATAACATAGGTACTTGGTTCGTGTAGAGAAAGTAAAAACGTACATTTTCCAGCAGTAGCGGACTGGTCGCTACTCTGTACAGCAATGAGCCTACCGTATAACACTAGAACACGGTTCGTGTAGAGAAAGTAAAAACGTACACTTCACAGCAGTAGCGGACTGGTCGTTACTCTGTACAGCAATGAGCCTACCGTATAACACTAGAACACGGTTCGTGTAGAGAAAGTAAAAACGTACACTTCACAGCAGTAGCGGACTGGTCGCTACTCTGTACAGCAATGAGCCTACCGTATAACACAGGTACATGGTTCGTGTAGAGAAAGTAAAAACGTACATTACACAGCAGTAGCGGACTGGTCGTTACTCTGTACAGCAATGAGCCTACCGTATAACACAGGTACTTGGTTCGTGTAGAGAAAGTAAAAACGTACATTTTCCAGCAGTAGCGGACTGGTCGTTATTCTGTAGAGGAATGAGCTTACCGTATAGCACAGGTACATGGTTCGTGTAGAGAAAGTAAAAACGTACATTTTCCAGCAGTAGCGGACTGGTCGTTACTCTGTACAGCAATGAGCCTACACAGGTACACTACTTAGCCATTCTTGTGCTCATTAAATATTTATTTACCCATCCATTAACTGTTATTTCCTTATAATCCGACTTTTTTGTTTTGTTTGCTTTTTTTTTTTTTTTTTTTTTTTATTGCGGGTAGCTCTAGCCCTAAATAATTCTAATTACCCTCTGAAAATCTCTTTATTGCCAATGAATTTTGTATAACTGGTTAACAAAGATTAAAAGCACAAGAATGTAGATCTGCTTAAAACACACAATTTGTGTCATTTACATTTTTTAGTGGAGTTTACCGTTTTTGAGATATCGCTTTTTATTGGTTTCAGTTTTAAAATAATTTTGTCAAACGGGAAATTGTCAACTCTTGGCCACGCAAAGAAACGGATTTGAATCACATAGCGACCACATTTTAAAACATTTGACTATCACTTTATCCTAGTGTATTCCCTTCTAGCAAGTAACAGTACAATTTCTATTGATGTTTATCTCGATTGTAATGGTTACAATGCTAACTTCATATATCCAAGGTTGCGGGTTCAAACCCAGCGGAGGCCGATGGATGTTTTCGGGCATAAACATCGTTAGCATGGCTTCCTTTGGAAGGGAAGTAAAGCCGATGTTCCCGTGTCGTAAAAGAACCTCAAGCCTGATACAGAAGCCTCTGAGCAAAATTAATTGATCTTTCACCCCCAGTATGGAATGGGACGCTGAGAACCACAGCAGTCAAAGAGCGACCATAACAAACTGAATTTCCATTACCATTTTATTTCGATTATCATGAAGTAGATTGAAGAACAAGCTTTTTAACAATAATTTGTCAGACATTTATAGAAAGTCATGAGAATGGAACACCTCAGAACTTTCTCTGCTTCAATTCAATCACATAATTTATATATTATGTGTTTTAACTGCGGCGCCGTGGCCAAGTGGTTAGATCGCTTGCCTCCCATCTAAGCGGCCCCAGTTCGATCTCATGTAGGATCTTGAAGGGTTTTCTCCGGGTCCTCCGGCTTCCCTCACCACTCATTCCACTAATTACTCCATCATCACCTTTCCTATCATCCATTTCGATTGCATTTCAGTATCCACTTCCTCATGCTCATACCTGGCTATGGGCCGAGCATTCGTTCCAGGTTCCCCATTTTCGTAGCGTTGGCTCCCAGACAGGCTTCTGATCCCTAGGCATTCGTTTGTAAGTCCTGGGGGGAGGGGAGCCGACTAGGAATATGTTTTAACAAGATCTACTTTTTTGTGCTACTTCTGTGTATCTCTTACGCTTTAACCGTAATGCAATATTTGGCAAATGAGGTCTTCAAAGACTATTTCCAAAAAAACATTTAAGATACAAATTTCATTTGTGACGTAAATATATTTAATGTGTTATTTTAATAAAATCAATACGCCCATTTTTGATGAAAACAACATTTTCAAATTCGTTTCCATGTAAATGGTGGTTTGTTATAGGGGAGTTTTTTGGGAGAATCTTTATGTAGCACTCTTCGAAGATACTAAACATAAATGCAAAGTTTGGTGTTTAACGGTATTTTCGTTTTTGAGCTATGCTGCCCAAAGACACATACACAAGGGGCTTTTTCTAAAAATTATTTTTCGGACTCAGGAGAACTGTAAACATACATTTCCGGTGAAATCTCGACATCTATTTTTAGGTGGAATACAATGCCTTCTCTAACTAGTATGTACATTGTATGTAAATACGTGCTAGGGGAAGTAAATAAACTAGTACAAAGATGCGGAATGCATTTAAAACACAACTGTATCTGTACACCTAGCACCATCAATATTGTTGAGAAAGGCAATAGTCAATAGAATAATAGATATGGTAAATATTACTTGAACAATAACATCACATATACATCAGAAAAGCATACAAAGGTTAATTTTTGAGCATTTTGATTCCTCAATACGCCCTTGATTGGAAATCAAGTCACTCGACGAATTCTCATCGAATCGGAGAATATCTGATCAAAATCTGGTTGGCCTTTTTGCAACAGAAATGTTACAGGCTGCTCGTTCCTTCTCAACGAATGTCCCTTAGTGAAGATAGAGTGAGCTAGCCTAGTCTTGATAAACAGGTCAGCAAATAGTTTATGTTACAATAACAAACAGCTCTGCTTCCTTGTGATTACTTTTCATCTGTATAGGCTGCTCGTTCCTTCTAGAGGAATGTCCCTTAGTGAAGACAGAGTGAGCCAGTATATTCTGGCACGGATTTGTGCCAGTGTGCAACTAGATATGCTTACTTATTAAAGAGCATGAGAGCAATTTAGAAGAAGAAGGAGAAGAAGATGGAAAAGAAGAGGGAGAAGTGCCTGAAATAGAAGAAATGCAAGAAGATTAGGTTTGAAGTGTATTATAAGTAGCAACCGAAGTTGATAGTGAATACATGTAAGTGACACTTTTGGATGATGATGATGATTTAAGGGCACTCAACTGTTAAGGTCATTAGAACCCTGACATTTTTGGAAGTGTGATTTTGCTTTGTAGGGATTGTGCTAGTGCAGCGCAGACACATGAGAAGGTGACTGCCGTTCCTGCTCCTGTGTTGCAAAGCTCCGGTAAGTGACTCGCATCTAAAGTGTCATTGGTCAAGAACTGACTCACGCAACACCTATACTTATCGCCAATCAAAGCCCATGCATTTTGATTTGCTTTTCTGCAACAGAGTATAAGCCATGTTGCTCACTTCTATCATCTATAAAGTGAAAGACTACTCCTGAAAGCAAAAGCGCGTATCTTTGAGCAGCAAAAGTCCGTCTACTAGATCTTTAATGAACAATCGAGTTTCCTGGCGCTATAAGAGAAGTTCTTGAATATTAATTGAGATCTGCCCAACAATACGCTCCCCGTCTCGAGTAGAAAGAGAGGAAACGGAATCAGAGATAAGAGAAAGTAACATCTTCATCTCTGGAAAATGAGCGAACATTCTCAAGTACCGACCGATCCGCCTTTTCGTTTCTCATTAGCCCTGTAAAGTACTTTTGATAATCAAAAATGTAATGTAAATGCACAAAGTGATATACTTGCAATATTATTTCATTTTCTTAAGCGAAGATGCGGAAAATAAAGGCGTCATTTTTCAGCTTCAAATTATTTATTTATCAACGTAGTTCCCTTTTAGAGATGTATACTTCTCCCATCGTCCCTGCAAGTTTTAGCCTCTGGTTCTGTAGGGAATAAGCATTTGTCTGGACACTGACATTATTTAAATCTTGTTTCCAGGAGCATTTCTGCATGTTTAAGAACAAGAAGAAATCCCAGGCTGGGCAACTCATCACGTTTGGTGGCACAACTTCGGATGAATATGCTGATGTGTTGTGAAAAAATACTTTATTTTTCGCCAACTGGGGCCGTGCCTCGTTTAACTTCTTGTAGAATCGGATAAATAACTCACCGCGCTATTTGCCACTAATCGGATTTTTTCCCCCCTTTCTCTAATTAGTTAGTTAGTATGATACCCTTGTATAAAAAAATCTTATGTGCTCCATTCACATGACTTTCTCTAGGTGTTCCAAATACAAAATATTCTTAAAAAAATGTATTCTTTTATCTACTTCATGCTGATCCAGATAAGCATTAGCAGAATTGGTCTTATTACTTGATTCCTTGTAAGGCAGAAGGAAATTGAGGGAATGTCTACATTATCAAAATTGTTAGGCTTTCACGGCCAGTGTCAATACTGCTATAGTATAATCCGGGCCGTGGTCTACTGGGCTCCTTCTTCCCAGACTACGGCAGACATCTTCGGTGGCAGCGGCGACGTCGAAGTACTCTACTGGACATTTCAACTGCGACTGTGTGTGTGTGTGTGTTTTTTTTTTAAAGGGGAGACAGAAAGAGAGTTGGAAAATGGGGCGGGAACTGGTGGACGTACCTGGTGGGGCTGGGCTGCGCATCTACGACTGGTCCTCTCTCCGGCGTTGCAGCGGCTAAAGTCGATTCTCGATGCTCCTCGGTTATTGGTGGGCTCAGCGAGAAGCAATTGAGACCTATTCGAATCTAGCTTAGGTATTTAGCTACGGTGATCTCCAGGGAGTGGTACGGAAATTAAACGTGGGCACTTTTCGTTCAGTCAAGGTTTATTTCTCTTTTACAAGCGTTCCCGAGAATGTTCCTGGCGCGATTGAGTTTCGATAATTTCCCTCGAACAAGAGCGTAACGCGCATAAAGGTAACTAAACTTTACGTGCAACTGTTACATGCAGAATAATTGTAGACACTTTAAAATTTCGCCGTGGCTTCCTTGTTTCCGGCGTCGCGGTTACGCGTGAAATTTATTTCCACTGTGTAAGTCACTGTAATAACTTTACTATATTTACGAGGATTCTTGTTTCGACCATCACAAATTCTACGTGTATTTACATTCCAACTGCCTCAATCACTTTAATAACTTTGCTAATTCGCGCAATCACTCATTTTGGGTGTCACAGATCTCCCCTTGGAGTTACATCTCAACTGCCTGAAAATTGCGGCGAATGCTCTATATTTATAACAAATTCTACCCACGCGCAAAACCCTCAACTCGTAATCTCATTGGCACATTTTTGGCGCCGAAAGTAGCTTGGGGTGAGCTTCTGCCGTGATGTGATTAATTGTGATTGGTCAATGCGTCTTTCACGTGATTCTTGGCCTAAATTTCCTCGTGGTGCCCCAGTTTATGTGTCACCTTCTTTCTCTTGCAAAGACGTGACCACACAATAGCGTCTTTCCCCTCTTGCAATATACAAAGAAATAGCGTAAACAACTGAATTCGTCGCTTGAGGACTCTCGGGTTGAAGTTAGAAACGCTTTCCAGGAACAATCTCTCTGAACATCCAATATGCAATAAATACATTATATCTTACTAATTAACCTAAACAATTTAATCAATTACAAATATTGGTTATGACTTATTCACCTGCGTGATAATCCGTCTCAAAAAGGAAAAGAGTGGCTTATTACGCCACTGAGGACCATGTTTGTGCTGTTGTGGCACACTTTATTTTATTTTGTAGGGGAACTATGTTAGGTTCAGTACCACTTGCGCACCCGGAGTTTATGTGTGGTGAAAATGAAACAATAGCCGGAGTGAGTCCATGTAAGGGGGTGCAATGTCATGGCAAGCCCTGACGTTGACCGTCGTCAAGAGGTGAAATGTAGTGGTTGAGGTGTCCATGTCTTCGTGTAGTAGTGGCAGAAATGGGTCTACGTCCTCGTGAAATTGCTGTGTCGCTGCGTAGGCTAAGAGAGCGTCTCGGTGGTCGTTTTTTCGGCTGCTTGATGATGTCTTCAGCCGTCAAGTCGCGCAGGAGGGGTTCAAAGTCTCTGCAGGGCTGTTGGTGTAGTCTGTGCAGCTTATCGGTCGTGTGGTGTCGTACTTGCTGTAGTCCTGAGTGGATGATTCCTGGCAGTGAGCGAGTGATGCTCTTTATGTCTGACAAGTTCTTTCGTCCTGTTATTTCTCCACTATGTACCTATGTACCACATACAGGCTAGAGGAAATATCTAGCAAGGGTTACAAAATCATGCCCTGAGACTAGTCACTGTTTCAGCACAATTTCAATTATATTACTCACAAGGAACCAGCGCTGAAACAAGTTCGCAAACCATAAGTTGATTATCTTCAGCATACATACATCCTCACACAAGAGGTACTTCACAATGAACATCTCCTTCAGAGCTAGTCCAGTAATACTCCCGGAAAACCCACACGAAGAAATACACATAGATCACGGTTTAGACCTTACTGAGAAATGCATAAAAAAGGACACATTGACCACCTGGGTAGTGTGGTGGTAGCGTGTCTGCCTCGCATTCAAAAGGTCGTGATTTCGAATCTCGCTTAGGGTAAGTTACCCGGATAAGGGTTTTTCGGGGTTTTCCCTTATCCTGAGAAGACGAATGTCTAGTAGATTAAAGATCCATGGACCCCGAGATCATTTGAGCATAATTTCACAAATTTCATTCATCGTCCAATATGACCAACCAGGTTAAAGGACGCTAAACTACAAAACAAAAAACAAAACCAAAAACAAACAAAAAAGGACACCTCGCGAGAGATACTAAGAGAACGACCAGACCTGGTATCCTGAAGAGGAATGGCTACATCTATATACAGCTAGGTCAGACTTTTCTCCACATTTACCTGGCTAGGATCACATCGTAGAGCTCATGATGGGGAGATCCACACAGCCTCGAAACAATTGTATCTTTACATGGCCATGTTATGTAACACTCAAGCCGTAATATCTGATATGACAAACCTCACCAGCTCATCTATTAGTAATGACAAACTGTCTTGAAACAATTGTATCTTCACAAGTGGACATGCTATATAACACTCAAACCGTAATATCTGATATGACAAACCTCACCAGCTCATCTATTAGTAATGACAAACTGTCTTGAAACAATTGTATCTGCACAAGTGGACATGCTATATAACACTCAAACCGTAATATATGATATGACAAACCTTACCAGCTCATCTATTAGTAATGACAAACTGTCTTGAAACAATTGTATCTTCACAAGTGGACATGCTATATAACACTCAAACCGTAATATATGATATGACAAACCTCACCAGCTCATCTATTAGTAATGACAAACTGTCTTGAAACAATTGTATCTTCACAAGTGGACATGCTATATAACACTCAAACCGTAATATATGATATGACAAACCTTACCAGCTCATCTATTAGTAATGACAAACTGTCTTGAAACAATTGTATCTTCACAAGTGGACATGCTATATAACACTCAAACCGTAATATCTGATATGACAAACCTCACCAGCTCATCTATTAGTAATGACAAACTGTCTTGAAACAATTGTATCTTCACAAGTGGACATGCTATATAACACTCAAACCGTAATATCTGATATGACAAACCTCACCAGCTCATCTATTAGTAATGACAAACTGTCTTGAAACAATTGTATCTTCACAAGTGGACATGCTATATAACACTCAAACCGTAATATATGATATGACAAACCTCACCAGCTCATCTATTAGTAATGACAAACTGTCTTGAAACAATTGTATCTTCACAAGTGGACATGCTATATAACACTCAAACCGTAATATATGATATGACAAACCTCACCAGCTCATCTATTTGTAATGACAAACTGTCTTGAAACAATTGTATCTTCACAAGTGGACATGCTATATAACACTCAAACCGTAATATCTGATATGACAAACCTCACCAGCTCATCTATTAGTAATGACAAACTGTCTTGAAACAATTGTATCTTCACAAGTGGACATGCTATATAACACTCAAACCGTAATATCTGATATGACAAACCTCACCAGCTCATCTATTAGTAATGACAAACTGTCTTGAAACAATTGTATCTTCACAAGTGGACATGCTATATAACACTCAAACCGTAATATCTGATATGACAAACCTTACCAGCTCATCTATTAGTAATGACAAACTGTCTTGAAACAATTGTATCTTCACAAGTGGACATGCTATATAACACTCAAACCGTAATATCTGATATGACAAACCTCACCAGCTCATCTATTAGTAATGACAAACTGTCTTGAAACAATTGTATCTTCACAAGTGGACATGCTATATAACACTCAAACCGTAATATCTGATATGACAAACCTCACCAGCTCATCTATTTGTAATGACACACTGCAATAGAAACTTAGCTGGACATTACTTGCTGACACGCTACCACAGAGCATCACACACCAAATGATAAAATCTGATCTGTTACTTTCACATGAGTTACTCTTAATATTTGCAACAAATTACTGTTAAAAAGCTCTTACTTCTATTTACTTCATGCTAATCGAAGAAATTCATTAACCATTGATAGAAACACCAAATTCGACTATTACCAAACTAGCTGATATGAGAAGCAGTTGCAGAATTGAAACCAGCTACAAGACCTAACTACAAGCAGGGAAGCTTCAGAATTGAGACCAGCTACAAGAGCTCACTACATCCAGGGCATATGCTTTATTGAGACCAGCTATAGGACCTCACCACAAGCAGGGTAGCTGCAGAATTGAGACCAGCTACAAGACATCACTACACCACTACAGCCAGGGCAGCTGCAGAATTGAGACCAGCTACAAGGCCTCACCACACCACTACAGCCAAGGGATCTGCAGCATTGAGACTAGCTACAGGTACTCAGTACGACCAGGGCACCTGCTGAATTGAGACCAGCTACAAGATCACACTGCACCACTACAACATGGACAGCTGCAGAATTGAGACCAGTTACAAGACCTCACTACAAGCAGGGAAGCTGCAGAATTGAGACCAGGTACAAAACCTCATTACACCACTAAAACCAGGGATGCTGATGAATTGAGACCAGCTACAAGGCCTCACTACACCACCACAACTAGGGCAGCTGCAGAATTTAGTCCAGGTAAAAGCCTCACTAAACCAAAACAACTAGGGCAGCTGCAGAATTGAGACCAGCTACAAAACCTCACTACAACCAGGGAAGCTGCAGAATTTAGAGTAGATACAAGACCTCACTGCAACCAGAGCAGCTGCAGAATTGAGAGCAGCTGCAACAGCTCACTACAACCAGGGCAGCTGCTTAATTGAGAGCAGCTACAAGACCTCACTACAAACATGGCAGCTGCGAAATTTAGACCAGCTGCAAGACCTCACTACACAACTACAACCAGGGTTGCTGCAGAATTGAGACCAGACACATGACCCCACCACAACCAGAGCAGCAGCAGAATTGAGAGCAGCTACAAAACCTAACTGCAACCAGGCAGCTGCGAAATTGAGACCAGCTACAACACCTCACTAAACCACTACAACCAGGGCAACTGCAGAATTGAGACCAGCTAAAATACCTAACTACAACACAACAACCAGAATAGCTGCAGAAATAAGACTAGCTAAAGGACCTCACTACAACCAGGCAACTTCAGAATTGAGACCACCTACAAAACCTCACTACAAGCAGGAAAGCTGCGAAATTGAGACAAGCTACAAGGCATTACTACAAGCAGGGCAGCTGCAGAATTGAGACCGTATACAAGACCTCACTACAGCCAGGGCAGCTGCAGAATTGAGACCAGCTACAAGAACTCACTACAACCAAGGCAGCTGCCTAACTGCGACCAGCTACAAGACCTCACTACACCACAACAACTAGGGCAGCTGCAGAATTGGGACCAGCTACAAGTACTGACTACAACCAGGACATCTGAAAAATTGGGGCCAGCTACAAGACCTGACTACAACCTGTACATCTGCAGAATTGAAACCAGCTACAAGATCTCACTACAGGCAGGGAAGCCTCAGAATTGAGACCAGCTACAAGACCTCACTACATCCAGGGTATATGCTTTATTGAGACCAGCTACAGGAGCTCACCACTAGCACGCTAGCTGCAGAATAGTGACCAGCTACGAGACATCACTACGCCACTACAGCCAAGGCAGCTGCAGAATTGAGACCAGCTACAAGGCCTCACCACACCACTACAACCAGGACAGCTACAGAATTTAGACCAGCTACATGGCCTCACTACACCACTACAACCAGGGCAGCTGCAGAATTGAGACCACCTACAAGACCTCACTACAGCTACGGCAGCTGCAGAACTGAGACCAGCTCCAACACCTCACTACAACCAGGATATCTGCCAAATTGAGGCCAGCTACAAGGCCTCACTACACCACTACAACCTGGGCAGCTGCAGAATTGAGACCAGTTCCAAGACCTCACTACAACCAGGGCAGCTGCAGAATTGAGACCAGCTACAAGACCTCATTACATCCAGGGTATATGCTTTATTGAGACCAGCTACAGGAGCTCACCACAAGCACGCTAGCTGCAGAATAGTGACCAGCTACGAGACATCACTACACCACTACAGCCAAGGCAGCTGCAGAATTGAGACCAGCTACAAGGCCTCACCACACCAATACAACCAGGACAGCTACAGAATTTATACCAGCTACATGGCCTCACTACACCACTACAACCAGGGCAGCTGCAGAATTGAGACCACCTACAAGACCTCACTACAGCTACGGCAGCTGTAGAACTGAGACCAGCTACAACACCTCACTACAACCAGGATATCTGCCAAATTGAGGCCAGCTACAAGGCCTCACTACACCACTACAACCTGGGCAGCTGCAGAATTGAGACCAGTTCCAAGACCTCACTACAACCAGGGCAGCTGCAGAATTGAGACCAGCTACAAACCTGACTACAAGCAGGGAAGCTGCAGAACTGAGGTCAGCTATAACGCCTCACTACAACCAGGGGAGATGCTTTATTGAGACCAGCTAAAAGATCTCACTACACCACTACAACCAGGGGATTTACAGCATTGAGACTAGCTACAGGAACTCATTAAAACCAGAGCAGCTTCAGAATTGAGACCAGCTACAAGACCTCATTACAAGCAGGGAAGCAGCAGAATTGAGACTAGTTATAACGCCTCGCGACAACCAGGGGAGATGATTTATTGAGACCAGCTACAGAACCTGACTACAAGCAGGTCAGCTGCAGAATTGAGACCAGCTACAAGACCTCACTACAAGCAGGGAAGCAGCAGAATTGACACTAGCTATAAGACCTCGCTACAACCAGGGGAGATACTTTATTGAGACCAGCTACAAGACCTCACTACACCACTGAAACCAGGGCAGCTGCAGAACTGAGACCAGCTACAAGACATCACTACACCACTACAACCAGGGCCGCTACAGAACTGAGACCACCTGCAAGACCTCACTACAGCTACGGCAGCTGCAGAATTGAGACCAGCTACAATACCTCACCACAACCAGGATATCTGCCAAATTGAGGCCAGCTACAAGATCTCACTACACCACTACAAACTGGGCAGCTGCAGAATATAGACTAGTTCCAGGACCTCACTACTACCAGCGCAGCTGCAGAATTGAGACCTGCTAAAAGACCTCACCAAAGCAGGGCAGCTGAAGAACTAAGACCAGCTACAAGACCTCACTACAGCCAGGGCGGCTTCAGAAATGAGACCAGCTACAAGACCTGACTACAAGCAGGGAAGCTGCAGAATTGAGACCAGCTACAAGATCTCACTACACCACTACAGCCAGGGGATCTGCAGCAGTGAGACTAGCTACAGGAACTCATTACAACCAGGTCAGCTGCGGAATTGAGACCAGCTACAAGACCTCACTACCAGCAGGGAAGCAGCAGAATTGAGACTAGCTATAAGACCTCACTACAACCAGGCGAGATATTTTATTGAGACCAGCTACAAGACCTCACTACAACACTAAAACCAGGGAAGCTGCAGAACTGAGACCAGCTATAAACCCTCACTACAACCAGGACTGCCAAATTGAGGCCAGCTACAAGACCTCATCACAACCAGGGCAGCTGCAGAATTGAGACCAGCTACATAAACTCACTACGACCAGGGCAGCTGCAGAATTAAGACCAGCTACAAGATCACCATACACCACTACAACCTGGACAGCTGCAGAATTGAGACCAGTTACAAGACCTCATTACACACATAAAACCAGTGCAGCTGAAGAATTGAGACTAGCTACAAGACCTCACTGCACCACTACAACCAGGGCAGTTGCAGAATTGAGACCAGCTACAAGGCCTCACAACACCACTACCACTAGGGCAGCTGAAGAATTGAGACCAGCTACAAGACCTTACTACAACCAGAGCAGCTGCAGAATTGAGACCAGCAACAAGACCTCACTACACCATTACAACCAGGGCAGCTGAAGAATTGAGACCAGCTTAAGGACCTCACTTACACCAGGGCAGCTGCACAATTGGGAGCAGCTACAAGACATATCTACAACCAAGACAGCTAATAAATTGAGACCAGCTACAAGACCTCATTACAACCAGAGCGGCTGCAGAAATGAGACAAGCTACAAAGCCTCATTACACCACTACAACCAGGGCAGTTGCAGCATTGAGACCATCCACAAGAACTCTCTACACCTAGAGCAGCTGCTGAATTGAGATCAGCTACAAAAGCTCACTACACCGCTACACCCAGGGCAGCTGCAGAATTGAGACAAGCAATAAGACGTCACTCCCACCCGGGCAGCTGCAGAACTGAGACCAGCTTCAACTCATCACTACAACCAGGGCAGCTGCTGAATTGAGAACAACTACAAGATCTCACTACAACCAAGGCAGCTGCAGAACTGAGACCAGCTACAAGACCTCACCACAACCAGAGCAGTTGCAGAATTGAGAGCAGCTACAAAACCTCACAACAACCAGGCAGCTGCGAAATTGAAACCAGCTACAAGACCTCACTACACCACTACAACCAGGGCAACTGCAGAATTGAGAGCAGCTAAATGATCTCTCTACACTACTACAACCAGAATAGCTGCAGAATTAAGACTAGCTGGAGGAACGCAATTCAACCAGGGCAGCTACAGAATTGAGACCAGCTACAAGACCTCATTACAAGCAGGGAAGCTGCAGAATTGAGACCAGCTACAAGACCTCACTACAAGCATGGCAGCTGCAGAATTGAGACCAGCTACAAGACCTCACTACAACCAGAGATGCTGCAGTATTGAGACCAGCTACAAGACCTCCCTACACCACTAGAGCCAGGGTTGCTGCAGAATTGAGACCAGCAACAACACCTCACTTCAACCAGGGCAACTGCAGAATTGAGACCAGCTGCAAGACTTCACTGCAACCAGGGCAGCTGTAGAATTGAGAATAGCTACAAGACGTCACTAAACCACTACAGCCAGGGCAGCTGCAGAATTGAGACAAGCTACAAGACTTAACTACAACAAGGGCAGCTGCAGAATTTATAGCAGCTACAAGATCTCACTGCAACCAGAACAGCTGCAGAATTGAGACCATCTACAAGACTTCACTACACCACTACAACCAGGGCAGCAGCAGAATTGAGACAAGCAATAAGAGCACACTACAAAAAGGGCAGCTGCAGAATTGAGAGTAGCTAAAAGACTTCACTACAACAAGAGGAGCTGCATAATTCAGAGCAGCTGCAAGACCTCCCTACAACCAGGGCAGCTGCACATTTCAGAGCAGCTGCAAAACCTCACTACAATCAGGGTAGCTGCTTAATTGAGAGCAGCTACAAGACCTCACTGCAACCAGGGCAGCTGCGAAATAGACACCAGCTACAAGACATTGCTACAACCAGAGCAGCAGCAGCATTGAGAGCAGCTAAATGACTTCACTACAAACAGGGCAGCTGCGAAATTCAGAACAGCTAAAAGACCTCGCTTCAAAACTACACCAGGGAAGCTGCAGAATTGAGACCAGACACAAGACCTCACCACAACCACAGCAGGTGCAGAATTCAGAGGAGCTACAAAACCTTACTGCAACCAGGCAGCTGCGAAATTGAGACCAGCTACAAGACCTCACTACACCACTACAACCAGGGCAACTGCAAAATTGAGAACAGCTAAAGACCTCACTACACCACTACAGCCTGGGCAGCTGCAGAATTAAGACTAACTAAAGGACCTCACTACAACCAGGGCAGCTATAGAATTGAGACCAGCTACAAAACCTCACTACAAGCAGGGAAACTGCAGAACTGAGACCAGTTACAAGTTGTCATTATACAGGGTAGCTGCAGATTTGAGACCAGTTAAAAGACCTCACTACACAACTACAACCTGGGCAGCTGCAGAATTGAGACCAGTTCCAAGACCTCACTACAACCAGGTCAGCTGCAGAACTGAGACCAGCTACAAGATAGATGTCACTACAACCAGGGCAGCTGCAAAATTGAGACCAGCTACAAGATCTGACTACAAGCAGGGAAGCTGCAGAATTAAGACCAGCTACAAGACCCCACTACAGCCAGGGAAGCTGCAGAATTGATACCAGCTTCTAGGCCTCACTACATCTGTACATTCAGGGCAGGTGCAGAATTGAAACCAGCTACAAGGTCTCACTACACCACTACAACCAGGGCAGCTGCAGAATTGAGACCAGCTACAAGGTCTCACTACACCACTACAACCAGGGCAGTTGCAGAATTGAGACCAGCTACAAGGCCTCAATACACCTCTAAA
Organism: Hymenopus coronatus; assembly: GCA_030762935.1. Classification (NCBI taxonomy): domain Eukaryota; kingdom Metazoa; phylum Arthropoda; class Insecta; order Mantodea; family Hymenopodidae; genus Hymenopus; species Hymenopus coronatus. The sequence continues at coordinate 152,148,784 of CM060898.1, read as the reverse complement.
ACTTGGGCAGCTGTAGAATTGAGACCAGCTATAGGACCTCACTACAAGCAGGGCAGCCGCAGAATTGAGACCAGCTACAAGACATCAATACACCACTAAAGCCAAGGCAGCTGCAGAGTTGAGACCAACTACAAGGCCGCACTGCACCACTACAACCAGGGCAGCTGCAGAACTAAGAACAGCTACAAGGCCTCACTACACCTCTATACCCGGGCAGCTGCAGCATTGAGACCAGCTACAGGACCATCGCTACAAGCAGGGCAGCTGCAGAATTGCGAGCAGCTACAAGACTTCACTACACCACAACAACCAGGGTAGCTGCAGAATTGAGCCCAGCTACAAGACCACACTACACCACTACGACCAGGGCAGCTGCAGAATTGAAACCAGCTACAAGACCTCACTACACCATTACAACCAGAGCAGCTTAAGAATTCAGACCAGCTACAAGACCTCACTACAACCAGAGCAGCTGCAGAATTGACACCAGCAACAAGACCTCACTACACCATTACAAGTAGGGCAGCTGAAGGATTGAGACCAGCTACAGGACCTCACTTCAGCCAGGGCAGCTGCAGAGTTGAGGCCACCTACAAGACCAATCTACAACCAAGGCAGCCACAGAATTGAGACCAGCTACAAGACCTCAATACACAACTAGAACCAGGGCAGTTGCTGAATTGAGACCAGTTATAGGAACTCACTACAATTAGGGCAGCTGCAGAATTGAGACCAGCTACAAGACCTCACTTCACCACTACAACCTGGGAGGCTGCAGAATTGAGACCAGTTCCAAGACCTCACTACAACCAGGGCAGATGCAGAATTGAGACCAGCTACAAGACCTCATTAAACCCAGGTCAGCTGCAGAACTGAGACCAGCAACATGACGTCACTACAACCAGGGCAGCTGCAGAATTGCGACCAGCTACAAGACCTCACTACACCACTACAGCCAGGGGAGCTGCAGAATTGAGACTAGCTACAGGACTTCAGTACGACCAGGGCAGGTGCAAAATTGAGCCCATCTACAAGGCCTCACGACAACCACGGCAGCTGCAGAATTGAGACCAGCTACAAGACTTCCTACACCACTACAGCCAGCGCAGCTGCAGAATTGACACCAGCTACAAGACTTCACTACAACCAGAGCAGCTGCAGAATTGAGACCAGCTACAAGACTTCACTACACCTCAACACCCAGGGCAGCTGCAGAATTGCGACAAGCAATAAGACCTCACTACAACTAGGGCAGCTGCAGAATTGAGGTCTGCTACAAGACCTCACTACTAACAGGTCAGCTGCAGAATTGAGAACAGCTACAATACTTCTCTCCAACCAGAGCAGCTGCAGAATTTACAGCAGCTACAAGACTTCACTACAACCAGTGCAGCTGCTGAATTAAGAGCAGCTACAAGACCTCACTACAACCAGAGCAGCTGCAGATTTGTGAGCAGCTACAAGACCTCACTACAACCAGGGCAGCTGCAGAATTGAGACCAGCTACAAGACCTCACTACAACCAGAACAGCTACAGCAAGAACATCTGCAGAATTGAGACCAGCCATAAGAACTCACTACAACCAGGGCAGCTGCAGAATGGAGACCAGCCCCAAGACCTCACGACAACCAGGGCAACTGCACAAATGACACCAACTATAACACCTGACTACAACCAGGGCAACTGCAGAATTTAAACCAGCTACAAGACCTCAGTACAACCAGGGCAACTTCAGAATTGACACCAGCTACAAGACCTCACTACAACCAGGGCAAATGCAGAATTGAGACCAGCTACAAGAGCTCACTACAACCAGGGCAACTGCAGAATTGACAGCAGCTACAACACCTCACTACAACCAGAGCAGCTGGCGAAATGAGACCAGCTACAAGACCTCGCTACAACCAGGGCAGCTGCAGAATTTATAGGAGATATAAGCCTCCCTACAACCAGAACAGCTGCAGTTTTGAGACCAACTGCAAGACGTCACTACAACCAGGGCAACTGCAGAATTGAGACCAGCAATAAGACCTCACTACAACCAGGGCAGCTGATGGATGGAGACCAGCCACAAGACCTCACTACAACCAGGGCATATGCCGAATTGAGACCAGCTTTAAAACCTCAGTACTCTCAGCGCAGCTGCAGAATTGAAAGCAGCTGCAAGACCTCACTACAACCAGGGCAACTGCAGAATTGTGAGCAGCTACAAGACGTCACTACAACCAGGGCAACTGCAGAATTGAGACCAGCTACAAGAGCTCACTACAACCAGGGCAACTGCAGAATTGACACCTGCTACAAGAGCTCACTACAATCAGGGCAACTGCAGAATTGAGACCAGCTACAAGAGCTCACTACAACCAGGGCAACTGCAGAATTGAGACCAGCTACAAGAGCTCACTACAACCAGGGCAACTGCAGAATTGACAGCAGCTACAACACCTCACTACAACCAGGGCAACTGCAGAATTGACACAAGCTACAGCATCTCACTACAACCAGGGCAACTGCAGAATTGAGACCAGCTATAAGACCTCACTACATCACTACAACCAGGGCAGCTACAGAAATTAAACCAGCTACAAGACCTCACTGCATCACTACAACCAGAACAGCTGCAGATTTAGACCACCTAAGAGACCTCACTACAGCACTACAACCAGGGCAGTTTCAGAATTGAGAATAGCTACAAAACCTCAATACACCACTCTAATCAGAGCAGCTGCAGAATTTAGACCAACTACCAGACCTCACTACAACCACTGATGCTGTAGAATGGAGACCAGCTACAAGAAATGACTACAACCCGGGGAGCTGCAGTATTGATAGGAGATACAAGACTTCACTACAACCAGAACAGCTGCTGAATTGAGTGCAGCTACAAGGATTCGCTTCAAACAAGGCAGCTACACAACTGAGAGCAGCTAAAAGACCTCAGTACAGCGCTATTTCCAGGGCAGCTGCAGAATTGAGTCCAGTTATAAGATCTCACTACAACCAGAGCAGCTACAAGACCTCACTACAACCAGGGCAGCTGCAGAATTGAGCCCAGCTACAAGACCTAACTACAACCAGGGTAGCTGCAGAATTTAGAGGAGCTACAAGACTTCACTACAACCAGAACAGCTGCAGAATTCAGAGCAGCTACAGGCCTTCACTTCAACCAAGGCTGCTATAGAACTGAGAGTAGCTACAAGACCTCACTACAATCGGAACAGCTGCAGAATGGAGAGAAGCTACAAGACCTCACTTCAACCAAGGCAGCTACAGAACTGAGAGGAGCTACAAGAACTCACTACGACCAGAGCAGCTGTAGAATGGAGAACAACTACAAGACGTCACTATAACCAGGGCAGCTGCAGAACTGAGAGCAGATACAAGACCTCACTACAAGCAGAACAACTGCAGAATTGAGAGCAGCTACAAGACCTCACTACAACCTGGGTAGCTGCATAATTGAGAGCAGCTACAAGATCTCCCTACAACCAAAGCACCTGACAAATTGAGACCAGCTACAACACTTCTCTACAACCAGAACAGCAGCAGAATTGAGACCAGCTAAAATACCTCACTACAAACAGAACCGCTGTAGAATTGAGAGCAGCGACAGTACCTCACTACAACCAGAACAGCTGCAGAATTGAGGGCAACTACAAGACCTCACTACACCACTACAACCAGGGTAGCTACAGAATTCAGACCAGCTACAAGACCTCACTACACCACTACAACCAGGTCAGTTGCAGAATTCAGACCAGCAAAAAGACCCCACTACAACAAGGGCAACTGCAGAATTGAGACCAGGTACAATACCTGACTACGACTAGGGCAGGTGCAGAATTGAGAGCAGCTACAAGACTTCATACAACCAGAGCAGCTACAGAACTGAGAGTAGCTAAATGAGCTCACTACAGTCGGAACAGCTGCAGAATTGAGAGAGTCTACAAGATTTCATTTCAACGAAGGCAGCTACAGAACTGAGAGTAGCTACAAGACCTCACTACAACCAGAGCAGCTGCAGAACTGAGAGCAGCTACAAGACCTCACTACAACCAGGGCAGCTGCAGAATTGAGACCAGCTGCAAGACGTCATTACAACCAGGGCAAATGCAGAATTGAGACCAGCTACAAGACCTCACTACAACCAGGGAAACTGCAGAATTGACACCAGCTACAAGACCTCACTAAAATCAGGGCAACTGCAGAATTGAGACCAGCTACAGGACCTCACTACAATCAGGGCAACTGCGGAATTGAGACCAGCTATAAGACCTCACTACACCCAGAAAAGTGAGACCAGCTTTAAGACCTCACTACACCACTAAATCCAGAGCAACTGCAGAATTGAAACCACCTATCAGGCCTCACTACAACCACTACAGCTCCAGATTTGAGACCAGCTACAATACCTAACTACAACCAGGGTAGCTGCAGAATTGAGACTAGCTACAAGACCTCACTACAACCAGAGCAGCTAGCGAATTGACAGCAGCTATAACACCTCACTACAACCAGGGCAACTGCAGAATTGAAACCAGCTGCAAGACCTCACTACAACTAGGGCAGCTGCAGAATTGAGTCCAACTGCAAGACCTCACTACAACCAGAACAGCTGCAGAATTGAGTCCGGCTACAAGACCTCACTACAACCAAGGCACCCTCAGAATTGAGACCAGCTACAAGACCTCACTACAACCAGAACAGCTGCAGAATTGAGTCCGGCTACAAGACCTCACTACAACCAAGGCACCCTCAGAATTGAGTCCAGCTGCAAGACCTCACTACAACCAGAACAGCTGCAGAGTTGAGTCCGGCTACAAGACCTCACTACAACCAAGGCACCCTCAGAATTGAGTCCAGCTGCAAGACCTCACTACAACCAGGGCAACTGCAGAATTGAGTCCGGCTACAAGACCTCACTACAACCAAGACACCCTCAGAATTGAGACCAGCTACAAGACCTCACTACAACCAGGGCAACTGCTCCTCTTTGAAATTACCGCACTTACCGACGGAAGGTGCGAGAGGAAATCATGGTTATTAATTCCACTGTCAAGAAACTTTATACATATTCAACATATGTCTTTTTTTCCCAACTGTGCAATTAGTTTGCCTATTTGTTGAATGTATGTATACTAAGGTCTGAATTTATTTTATTCGTACTTTTTAGTATTATCATATTTATGGCTAATGATAATAATCAAAAGCCTGGCATTAAACAAATATATGTATAGTCTGTGTCAGGTTTGACCCTACAATCTTGTGTTCTTGACACTGGCACTGTAACTACTACACCACCACACACAGTGATATATGGTCAGTGTCAGATTTGATCCTGCAATCTTGTGTTCTTGACACTAGCACGGTAATCACTACACCACCACACACAGTGATATATGGTCAGTGTCAGGTTTGTACCTGCAATCCCTTGTTTTAAGACTAGCACGGTAACCACTACACCACCACACACAGTGATATATGGTCAGTGTCAGGTTTGTACCTGCAATCCCTTGTTTTAAGACTAGCACGGTAACCACTACACCACCATACAGTGATATATAGTCAGTGTCAGGTTTGTTCCTGTAATCTTATGTTTAAGAGACTAGCACGGTAACCACTACACCACCACACACAGTGATATACAGTCAGTGTCAGGTTTGTACCTGCAATCCTTTGTTTTAAGACTAGCACGGTAACCACTACACCACCACACACAGTGATATACAGTCAGTGTCAGGTTTGTACCTGCAATCCCTTGTTTTAGAGACTAGCACGGTAACCACTACACCACCACACACAGTGATATACAGTCAGTGTCAGGTTTGTACCTGCAATCCTTTGTTTTAAGACTAGCACGGTAACCACTACACCACCACACACAGTGATATATAGTCAGTGTCAGGTTTGATCCTGCAATCTTATGTTTTAGAGACTAGCGCGGTAACCACTACACCACCACACACAGTGATATATAGACTGTGTCAGGTTTGTACCTGCAATCTTATGTTTTAGAGACTAGCACGGTAACCACTACACCACCACCCAGTGATATATAGTCAGTGTCAGGTTTGATCCTGCAATCTTGTGTTCTTGACACTAGCACGGTAATCACTACACCACCACACACAGTGATATATGGTCAGTGTCAGGTTTGTACCTGCAATCCCTTGTTTTAAGACTAGCACGGTAACCACTACACCACCACACACAGTGATATATGGTCAGTGTCAGGTTTGTACCTGCAATCCCTTGTTTTAAGACTAGCACGGTAACCACTACACCACCATACAGTGATATATAGTCAGTGTCAGGTTTGTTCCTGTAATCTTATGTTTAAGAGACTAGCACGGTAACCACTACACCACCACACACAGTGATATACAGTCAGTGTCAGGTTTGTACCTGCAATCCTTTGTTTTAAGACTAGCACGGTAACCACTACACCACCACACACAGTGATATATAGTCAGTGTCAGGTTTGATCCTGCAATCTTATGTTTTAGAGACTAGCGCGGTAACCACTACACCACCACACACAGTGATATATAGACTGTGTCAGGTTTGTACCTGCAATCTTATGTTTTAGAGACTAGCACGGTAACCACTACACCACCACCCAGTGATATATAGTCAGTGTCAGGTTTGATCCTGCAATCTTGTGTTCTTGACACTAGCACGGTAATCACTACACCACCACACACAGTGATATATTTGTCAGTGTCAGGTTTGTACCTGCAATCCCTTGTTTTAAGACTAGCACGGTAACCACTACACCACCACACACAGTGATATATGGTCAGTGTCAGGTTTGTACCTGCAATCCCTTGTTTTAAGACTAGCACGGTAACCACTACACCACCATACAGTGATATATAGTCAGTGTCAGGTTTGTTCCTGTAATCTTATGTTTAAGAGACTAGCACGGTAACCACTACACCACCACACAGTGATATATAGTCAGTGTCAGGTTTGATCCTGCAATCTTGTGTTTGAGAGACTAGCACGGTAACCACTACACCACCACACACAGTGATATATAGTCAGTGTCAGGTTTGTACCTGCAATCCTTTGTTTTAAGACTAGCACGGTAACCACTACACCACCACAGACAGTGATATACAGTCAGTGTCAGGTTTGATCCTGCAATCTTGTGTTTGAGAGACTAGCACGGTAACCACTACACCACCACACACAGTGATATATAGTCAGTGTCAGGTTTGATCCTGCAATCTTATGTTTTAGAGACTAGCACGGTAACCACTACACCACACACAGATATATATATATATATATATATATATATATATATATATATATATATATATATAATTAGTTCTAAATTTTGAAATACTTATTCTTTTCCTCAAATAGGACATTATTATTCATATTTTTTCTGGTCAATCAGAGGGAACATAATTTCAATACCACCATAAAAAACGACCAACTTTTAAAAGATCTATCACTTTAGCTAATTGCATTTCGTAACTCAGGTCGACACTTACTTATTTAATTCAAATAAATAAGAATAATTATTTATCTTACTATCAGATCAAAACTCATTAAAATTAACTCATTCTTTATTTATTTTCCGTAATCCCCTTGTAAAGGTAAATAAAAATATTTCTCCCTGTACATCTTGAAATAAAAGAATAGAATGCTCCAGAAAAAGTTATGTTGGATATTTCATATCTTTGGTTTATACTCCTCACACACATAAAGAGGACCTTTCTCTAACAAATTTTATACACTAATGGGACCTCAAAAAGCATATTTGGGATAACATTTGTGTGCACCGTAAAGTTTGCTCTACCTAGGTAGGTAGTAGCGTATGTTTGCACGAATAGTAAAGAAAGATTATCTAAATCATTCTTCGGGTTTATGCTTAGCGATTCGAGTCGACATCTAGCGGAGAACGCATCAACAAAATATTTTTGAAATGAACTGCTTTCAAATTTTTTTACGGTTGAATGCTCCTGTTGCCATGGAGATCCCTTCGGAAAAAAATTGAATCACTGAATTTGATTACCGGCTTACGTCATAATCGCCATTTCAAATATCGAAAAGGCTTTAGGCTGTAATAAACTATTTTATCTCTTTTCATGGACCTCTTCAATTAAAACTGCTCTAATCATAAATTGCAATTGGTTATTTATGTTCAGTGAGCCTTAAAATATAATTCGTTCCATTGTAGATCAACTCTATTGGCTAGATTTTCCATATAAAGTCAACCTCCTACAAGATTACAAGTGTTAGGCGTTCCATTCACATCGCCTTTTCTACCTATTCTATAAGACATTATTTAAAAAAAAGATTTTATTGTTTGCTTTATGCTAATCAAAATAAATATTACCAGAAATGGGCTTAATATTTTGTTCCATTTAAGTAGAAGGGAAATAAGGGACAATCATTTATTTTAAAAAGAATTGCTATATGATTGAAATTCGGCTACATTTGTAGGGCCAGGAGTAAAACAAAAGAAGCACTAGTGACAAATTTCCGTTTAAGAAAAGTATAAGTGTTTTAAAACTGAAACTAATAGCAATGAATACCTCGGAAGTGCTACACTTCACAAAAAATGTAATGCGTTCCATTCACATGACTTCCGCAACATGTTTGTAGCACATAGTTATTGTTATAAAGCTTAATCTTATATCTACTTCAAGCTAATAAAGTTAAACATTAGCAAAATTTGTCTTATTACTTGCTTCCTTATAAGTAGATTAAAGAGGTAGTCAACAATTTTAAACATTTTTTGAAAAACGTTTTTTTAGATTAACAGGAGCTGAAAAATTTCCAAGTGAGAAAAGAAAGTAAGTTAAAACTAAACCCAATAACAAGGAATATCTTGTAAATGATCAACTCTACGGTATGTGATATAAATTGTGTATTTTAACAATATCTATATTTCTGATGTAGTAAGATTTGCCTATCTCTTATGGTTTGCCACGTACTCAAAATTCATCCAGAATGGAGAGGTCCAGAGGCTTAAAAATATATATTTCATTTGTAATGTAAATATTTTTAACATATGTATTTTAAACAAAATCTTATCAGCTTTTAAAAGTTTCGAAAATGTTCTATGTAAAGAATAGTAGCCAGGGGGAGGGAGGGGTGCTGGGAATTTCTGCAAAATCTTCTTGCTCCATTCTTGGAAGATAGCAAACTTTTTTGGGTTAACGTGTTTACAGCGGATACGCGACAAACATTGACACACAGACACAGATAGACACAGAGACACACATAGACACACAGACACACCTCTCACATAGACACACAGACACAGATAGCAAACTTCTACTAAACTTTATTGGGTTATCGTGTTTACAGCGGAAACGTGACACACATAGACACACGGATACAGATAGCAAACTTCTACTAAACTTTATTGGGTTATCGTGTTTACAGCGGAAACGTGACACACATAGACACACGGACACAGATAGCAAACTTCTACTAAACTTTATTGGGTTATCGTGTTTACAGCGAAAACGTGACACACATAGACACACAGATAGATACACATACACACTACTCACATAGACACACAGACACACATAGCAATCTTCTACTAAACTTTATTGGGTTATCGTGTTTACAGCGAAAACGTGACACACATAGACACACAGATAGATACACATACACACTACTCACATAGAAACACAGACACACTACTCACATAGAAACACAGACACACTACTCACATAGACACACAGACACAGATAGCAAACTTCTACTAAACTTTATTGGGTTATCGTGTTTACAGCGAAAACGTGACACACATAGACACACAGATAGATACACAGACACACTACTCACATAGACACACAGACACAGATAGCAAACTTCTACTAAACTTTATTGGGTTATCGTGTTTACAGCGGAAACGTGACACACATAGACACACAGATAGATACACAGACACACTACTCACATAGACACACAGACACAGATAGACACAGAGACACACATAGACACACAGACACACCTCTCACATAGACACACAGACACACAGACACAGATAGCAAACTTCTACTAAACTTTATTGGGTTATCGTGTTTACAGCGGAAACGTGACACACATAGACACACAGATAGATACACAGACACACTACTCACATAGGCACACAGACACAGATAGACACAGAGACACACATAGACACACAGACACACCTCTCACATAGACACACAGACACAGATACCAAACTTCTACTAAACTTTATTGGGTTATCGTGTTTACAGCGAAAACGTGACACACATAGACACACAGATAGATATACAGACACACTACTCACATAGACACACAGACACACATAGCAATCTTCTACTAAACCTAATTGGGTTATCGTGTTTACAGCGGAAACGCGACACACAGAGACACACATAGACACACAGACACACTACTCACATAGACACACAGACACTCATAGACACACATACACACATAGAGACACATAGACACACATTGACACACATAGACACACACATACACACATAGAAACACAGACACAGATAGCAAACTTCTACTAAACGTTATTGAGTTATCGTGTTTACAGCGAAAACGCGACACACATAGACACACGGACACAGATAGCAAACTTCTACTAAACTTTATTGGGTTATCGTGTTTACAGCGGAAACGCGACACACATAGACACACAGACACAGATAGATACACAGACACACTACTCACATAGACACACAGACACAGATAGCAAACTTCTACTAAACTTTATTGGGTTATCGTGTTTACAGCGAAAACGTGACACACATAGACACACAGACACACTACTCACAAAGACACACAGACACCGATAGATACACAGACACACTACTCACATAGACACACAGACACAGATACCAAACTTCTACTAAACTGTATTGGGTTATCGTGTTTACAGCGAAAACGCGACACACATAAACACACGGACACACTACTCACATAGACACACGGACACAGATAGATACACAGACACACTACTCACATAGATACACAGACACAGATAGATACACAGACACACTACTCACATAGACACACAAACACACACAGACAGACATAGACACACATACACACATAGACACACATTGACACACATAGACACACACATACACACATAGAAACACATAGACACAGACACACATAGACACACATAGACACAAGTAGACACACATAGACACATATACGCACAAAGACACACATACACACATAGACACACATAGACTTACATAGAAAAACAAGGACACACATACACACATAGACACACATAGACTCACATAAACATACTAGACACACATACACAAATACACACATAGACACACATGGACGCACATACACACATAGACACACAGATGCATATAGACACACATACACACATAGACACACATAGACACACATACAGACACGTAGACACACATACACACATAAACACATATACACATACACATATAGACACACATACACGCTTACACACATAGATACACATACACACATAGACACAAAGAAACAAAAATACACACATACACACAAATAGACACACATAGACACACCTACACACATACACAAATAAATATACATTGACACACATACACACATAGACACACATACACAAATAGATACACATAGCCACACGTACACACATAGACACACATAGACACACATGGACGCACGACACACATAGACAGACACGGACACACATAGACACACTCAGACAGACATAGACAAATAGATACACATACACACAGACACACATAGACACACATAGACACACATACACAAATAGATACACATACACACATACACACATAGACACACATACACAAATAGATACATATACACACATAGACACACATAGACACACATACGCAAATAGATACACATACACACATAGACACACATACACAAATAGATACACATACCCACATAGACACACATAGACACACATGGACGCACGACACACATAGACAGACACGGACACACATAGACACACATAGACACACACAGACACACATAAACATACATAGACACACGACACACGTAGACACATAAACATACATAGACACATAAACATACATAGAAACACGACACACATAGACACATAAACATACACAGACAGACGACACACATAGACGCATAAACATTCATAGACACATTAACACACATATACACACAACATACATAGACACATAAACATATATAGACACACGACACACATAGACACACAAACATACTTAGACATAGACACACACAAACACACACAGACACACACAAACACGCACAGACACATACAGACACGTACAGATACAGATACACACAGACTCACATAGACACTTACAGATACTCACAGACACGCACAAACACACATAGACATGCACAGACACACATAGTCCCACACGGACTCACACGGACACACACGGACACACAGACACATACTGACTCACACAGACACACACAGACATACATAGACACCCACAGACACACACAGACATATACAGACATACACAAACACACATAGACACACACAGACACACACAGACACACACAGACACACACAGACACACATAGACACGCACATACACACATTGACACACTTAGACACACACAAACACGCATAGACACACACAGACACACACCAACACACTTAGATACACACGCAAACGTATACAGACACCCAGACGCGCAGAGAAGTTTTTCAAAAAATCTTATTTTTCCATTCAAATGACTGTCTCTAACTGTTCCGCAAACACTCTTTTGTCAGAAAAGATGTTTCTTTAATCTAAGCCCTGCTGATTGAGGTAAACGTTTTCAGTAGCTGTCTTTTTACTTGCATTTCAATAAGTACAATCACTAGGCTAAAGTGATAGTCAATTCTTTTAAAGGCCGGACGCTATGTGAAGCAATTGAAATGCAGCTCTTTTTGCTTGCCAGGTTTCACACAAAAGTGAGGTGATGAGAAAAGCTTTAAGCAGATAAAAATAACACGGAATATCTCAGAAACGGTTAGCTATACAATAAGACATAAACTGTGTGTTTAAACGAGACGTACATTTTTTGTGTAGGTTTTTTGCTATCTCTTTCAGTTATACAAAAGTCATGCACAGATGACAAACTCTTCAGAGGCTATCAGAGGCTTTTCGTTTTTCATGTCTGAACATATTAAATGCTATGCAAAATCGATAGTCATTTTTGAGAAAATTAAAATGTTCTAAAAGTGTTCCATGTAAATGGTAGTTAGGATTACATGATTTTCCCGATAATCTTCGTGTCGTTTCCTTGGAAGATACTGAACTTAAATAATAAGTTTGGTATTTAACGGACTTCTCAATTTTGAGTTGTGTTGTCCAGACACTCACACACACACACACACACATAGGACCTGTTTTCTATTTTTCTTTGATTCAGAGCGAGCGCCCTTAAACATGTATTTCCGGTGGAATCTCGGTATCAAATGTTTGGATGAAATACAATGTCTTCTGTATCTCATAGGCGCTAGAGGAAACAAAAGCCGGATTTCTATGAGAATCGCATAGCGATAGCTTTTAGCAATTTGACGGTCGCTTCAGCCTGGTGTAATAAGACCGATTGTGGTAATGCTTGTCTTGATTAGCATGACTAATAAAAGAATAATTTTTGTAAGAATAGTTTGTTAGCAGAACAGAGTGGAACACATAAGATTTGTAACAAAGGTGGATTACAATTGAGCACTGGCACTACCCGCAGAGAACGCACGACACTGAAAGCAAGTTAACAAGGAGGCCCGGGGTCAGGTGAAGTATGGTGGCGCTGTCAGACGGAACATTCCATCACCACCTCCTTGCACATATAATGCAATCGAAGAGCAATCCATCTTCAGTCCATTAGTTCCTTCTCCGCATAAGTTCCTTTCAATCTCTTTTTCCGCACTTAACAACCTTCGGTCAAAAGTTTCCTTCAGGATAAATAGTCTCGGCTTCTTTCAAGTCCATAGAGTGAACAAAAGTGCAACTGGGTAGCTTTGTAAGCTCGCCACGGCGGGTTGAGCTTTTACTCCGATTCCAACCAGCATTTCACTTTTTCCTTAAATAGCACCCAAAAATTGAATACCGAAATTTCACCGGGAATATATGTTTGGAGACCCCCTAAATCCAAAAAAAAAATCACTTTCTCTACACGTACTATTACACTATTACACAGTGCATAGAGAAGGTATTTTACTGCACCCAAAAATAGATAATGGCCCTTTCTGAATTCCAAAAAGTATTTTTAAAAACGTCAGTGTGTGTTTATGTGTGTGTCTGATGAAAGACGAAAAGAACATTTCATACTAAGTTTGGTATTTAAGTTAGGTATTTTCCTTGGCTGCGAAACGAAGATTTCGAGGAAAATCTCTTCACCCCAAACTACCCTTTACATCTTAAGTGGACAGCAAACAAGCATATATTCCTGCAGGATATTTGGGATAGCAGACGAAGCACATGCTACAATCAGAATACTGAGATAAGAACCACATAGTACAAGAAGATTTGGATTTTTGGACGTCCTGATGAAGCTGCTGAGGTCTTTAATGCCACCCACGTAGACTACAATCCGCGGACTCAAATCCTCACGAAGATGAAGCTTATGGAAGAATGCCTGTGCGTTTCCAGACGATTTGTGTCGTCGCCGCATCACAAGGTGCAAGAGAACTAACACACCTGGGAGTAGCAGTCCCAAATTAATGAAGTTTCTAGACAACTAAGTTGACGGAGATTCGAGGAAAAACTTCAGCTCAGAGACGTTACTCATCCGTTTAGAGAACAAGGTCACGTGCAGGACAAGGTGGGCGCAGCGGACCTGCAGCAACAGGGGTCAACGTGCATTGCATGAATTAATTTTTTACATACGTCGCTCTTGCTCTAATTCGCAAACCGGATTCTATATCCCGTTCACCGGCACCAGAACTGAATAGCCGTGATCGATACGGAGAGAATTGGCTGAACGTCCCGAGTTCGGGTCCCAGTGACTGCATAGAAATATACCTGAGGTAAAGGATGGGATGGGCGCAAATAAAATAACCGGTGTGATGACACATTTGTAAGCTGCTGGGGCAGCATTTGATTACAGCTGCATACATTTTCCACCATATTATTTAAAAAAAACACGACAGTTTTATTGCAAGAATATCATTCTTTTACAATATAAAACTAATGGTCTAATTTTAATGCTAAAGTTTAATATAATTTGAAATTATAAACGAAACCTATAAAAAATTCGAAAAGCTTTTAATAATTATTGCCAAATGGCATCACCATGCAATGTAGAGCTAAGTGTAAAGCACACAATCAATTTGTGACTGAAAGAATAACTTTACAGACAGCACATTTGGCACTTCTACTTAAGTTGGCTAAATTCACTTGACAGCCAGCACATCCACCCTTGTACTAAGGTTGGCAAGATTCGCTTTACAGCCAGCACATCCACTCTTACACTTACATTCAGACACACATACACATGTACACGAAACACACACGCATACACGTAAACACACACACAGATGTACACACATCTACAAACATACACATATTCACACATACACGTATTCACATACCCATACACACATATACACTCATATACACATACACGTACACACATATACACATACACGTACACACATACACATACACATACAAACAAACACACGTACACACATACACACATACACACGTACAGACATACAGAACCACACAAACACATACACGTACACAGATATACACATACACACATACACGTACACATATACACGTACACACATACACATACTCATACACACTTACACACATATACTCATACACACATACACAAGTACACATATACACACATAAACACATACGAATACACACGTACACACATATACACAGATACACGTAAACACATACACACATACACACGTACACACATACATACATAAACACTTACATACATACACATAAAACGTACACACATACACGTACATACATATACACATACACGTACATCGAAACACACATACACATACACATTTACACATACACACATACACACACATTTACAATACACGTACACATATATAAAATAAACATACACACATATACGCACACTTACACACATTTACACATGCACAAATATACACATAAACATACATACATATACACATAAATATACACACATGAACTTACACACATACACACTTAAACATACATACATACACACATAAACATACACACATAGACACATAAACATACATACACACATACATATATAAACATACTCACATATACATACATAAACATACACACATACACACATACTCACAAATACACATAAACATAGACACATACACACATATACAAATAAACATACATACATACATATAAACAAACACGTACACACATATACATGTACACGTACACACATATAGACATACACGTACACACATATACACATACACATACACATAGCAATACACACATATACACATAAACATACACATAACAATACACACATATACACATAAACATACACACATAAACATACACACATATACACACACATATATACACAAACATACACACATATTCACATACCCACATATACACATACACGTACACACACATACACATACACCCATATACACATAAACATATACACATAGACATACACGTGCACACATATACACATAAACAAACACACATATACGCATACACTACACACATACACGCACACACATATACAAATACACGTAAACACATATACACATACACACATATATACATAAACATACACACATCTACACATACACGTACACACATACACACATACACGTACAAACATATACACTCAAAAATAAACACATATACACATATACGTACACACATTTACACATACACACATATAAACATAATCATACACACATATACACATGCACGCACACACATACACACATTTACGTACACACATATATACATACACGCAAACACACACACATATACACACACACGCACACACAAATTCACATAAACATACACACACATACACTACACACACAAATACCCATACACGTACACACATATACATATACACGTACACACATATATACATACGCGTACACATATACATATACACGTACACACATATACACATACACAAATAAACCTACACACATATACTCATACGCGCACACACATACACATACATACAAACACACGTACACACATACACAAACACGCACAGCCATACAGAACCACACAAACACATACACATACACACGTACACACATATACACATACTCACATACACGTACACATATACAGGTACACACATACACATACTCATACACACTTACACACATACACTCATACACACATACACAAGTACACATATACACACATACACACATAAACACATACGCATACACACGTACACACATATACACATACAAGTAAACACATACACACACGTACACACATACACACGTACACACATACACACATAAACACTTACATACACATAAAACGTACACACATACACATACATACATATACACATACACGTACATTGAAACACACATACACATACACATTTACACATACCCACATACACATACACACATTTACAATACACGTACACATATATATATAATAAACATACACACATATACGCACACGTACACACATATACACATGCACAATTATACACATAAACATACACACATATACACATAAATATACACACATAAACATACACACATACACACATAAACATACATACACACATACACATATAAACATACTCACATATACATACATAAACATACACACATACACACAAATACACATAAGCATAGACACATACACACATATACAAATAAACATACATACATACATACATACATACATACATATAAACAAACACGTACACACATATACATGTACACGTACACACATATAGACATACACGTACACACATATACACATACACATACACATAGCAATACACACATATACACATAAACATACACATAACAATACACACATATACACATAAACATACACATATACACACATAAACGTACACACATATACACACAAACATACACACATATTCACATACCCACATATACACATACACATACACCCATATACACATAAACATATACACAGAGACATACACATGCACACATATACACATAAACTAACACACATATACGCATACACTACACACATACACGCACACACATATACAAATACACGTAAACACATATACACATACACACATATACACTTAAAAATAAGCACATATACACATATACGTACACAAATATACACATACACACATATACACATAATCATACATGCATATACACATGCACGCACACACATACACACATTTACGTACACACATATATACATACACGCAAACACACACACATATACACACACGCACACACATTCACATAAACATACACACACATGCACTACACACACACACCAATACCCATACACGTACACACATATACATATACACGTACACACATGTATACATACGCGTACAAATATACATATACACGTACACACATATACACATACACAAATTAACCTACACACATATACTCATACACGCACACACATATACATATACACGTACACACATATACACATACACAAATTAACCTACACACATATACTCATACACGCACACACATATACATATACACGCATACACATATACACATACACATACACACATATACACATACACGTACACACATATACACCTACACGTACACACAAATACACGTAAACGTACACACATAAAAATACACTCATACACACATATACGCACACACATATACACATACACTCACTCACATATACACATACACGTACACATATATACACATACACGCACACACATATACACATACACACACTCACATATACACATACACGTACACATATATACACATACACGCACACATATACACATATGCGTACACATTTATACACATACACGTACACATATACACATACACGCACTCACATATAAACATACACGTACACATATACATACATACACGTACACACATATACACATACTCTCACATTCATTTATACATACACGTACACATAAACATACGCACATATACACATACAGGCACACACATATTCACATACACGTACACATATATACATACACGTACACACATATACATATACACATAGACACATATACACATATACACATACACACATAAACATACACACATATACACATAAACATATGCACATATACACATCCACGTACACACATATACACATAAACATACACGTACACACATATACACATACACGTGCGCACATATAAGACATAAACGTACACACATATACATATACACGTAGACACATATACACATATACACATACACACATAAACATACACACATATACACATAAACATATGCACATATACACATCCACGTACACACATATACACATAAACGTACACACATATACACATAAACATACACGTACACACATATACACATACACGTACGCACATATAACACATAAACGTACACACATATACACATACACGTACACACATATAGACATACACGTATACAAATATGCACATTCACGTACACACATATACACATAAACGTACACACATAAACATACACATATATACAGACATATACTCATACATGTACGCACATGTACACATAAACGTACAAACTTATACACAAAAACGTCCACACATATACACATACACGTACACACATATACACATAAACGTACACACATATACACATAAACGTACACACATATACACATTCACGTACACACATATACACATAAACGTACACATATATACCATACACACATAAACATACACTTATATACACACAAATACACATACACACATACAGATACACATATACACATACACACTTACACATGCACAAATGTGCACATAATCATAAACATACACACATATACAGACAAATATACACATATACAGACAAATATACACATAAACATACACACATATACACATACACATATACACATACACATATACATATACACACCCAAATATACATATATACATACACATATACACATACACATATACATATACATATACATATACACATACATATATACACATATATATACACATATACACATACACATATACACATACACATACACATATACACATACACATATACACATATACACATACACATATACACATACACATATACACATACACATATACACATACACATACACATATACATATACACATGCACATAAACATTTACACATACACATATACACCTATACATATACACATATACATATACACATACACATATACACATATACACATACACATATACACATATACATATACACATATACACATATACATATACACATATACACATATACATATACACATATACATATACACATATACACATATACATATACACATATACACATATACATATACACATATACATATACACATATACACATATACATATACACATATACACATATACACATACACATATACACATATACACATATACATATACACATATACATATACACATATACACATACACATATACACATATACACATATACACATATACACATATACACATACACATACACATATACATATACACATACACATATACACATACACATATACACATATACACATACACATATACACATACACATATACACATACACATATACACATACACATATACATATACACATGCACATAAACATTTACACATACACATATACACCTATACATATACACATATACATTGCAACTGCTATTGAGTGACTTTGTCCGAATATTATTTAAATAGTATATGATAAAGTAGCATCGGCGCTATTGTGTGGGTCGGTTGCTCCGGTTAGGGTGGAACCTAGTGAAACTTCCCTACCTTTTGAGGTCTTTGCGGCTCCTATTTTAGCTCAAGTTGTTTCTCTTCTTCGGCGAACATGAATTACTCGGTACAGGGCGTGGTACAGAAGGAAATACAAGAATGTGGTGAGGAAAATAGCACTAATCACTGGTTCGTAAATATTATTGAAGAAATTATGCATAGTATAATATTAGACGATATAAACTCTAAGCGTTGGCAACCAAATAACACCTATAAAATTGTGGGTGATGATTACATATCTGGGAAAAGCTAAACCATGACTTCTTTGTTCCAACCACGGTGGGCAATGTGGCGTGATTTTGTTTCAGCGACCGACATAGTGTCGCCCATGGAATCTGGCGTAGAACTGTCCAAAACGGTTGTGATGTTAAACGTAGCTTCCTTTCTGCCTAAATAGCGGCCCTTCTTGCTATTGCTTGCATGTACTTATGCCTCTATTCCCTAAAGTCACTCAACGTTATACAAATGACAGGGCAATGACATTTTAGAATGTTTCCTTTTGAAAGCTCAGCTCACAATATATCAAGGTCTTGCTATCGGAAATCTGAGCATTTGCAGTTAAAACCACGTTTCAAACCTTGTCATCTTAGCGTGTAAAATACTAACAAAATACAAATATTCACAAATAAAATAATGGTTAAAGCAAAGCCTATTCCCCTTACTCTGATTAATACTACATTACTATATACAAAGGCTATCAATTTAATTAAGTATTATTATCACTATCGGTTCGTTGCGCAATACATCTTATTCTTTACATATTATTGTTAGTTACATAATCTCGATGGTATAAGCGTATATAGAAGAGTTACTGTCGCATACTTTGCCCCTATTTAGAATATGAATTTCCTTGCCAAAGAAATTTGACATTTTAAATACTGGTCCTTTCACAATATTCACTGTCAATTGGGTTTGTTTACAAGCATATACAGCTACCTGGTCATTCAATGTCTATGACTTCAGTAACATCTTGGTTGCTCAAACAATTTATGCACAAAATAAGACACTCTCCCCTCCTTTCTTCTCCTAACCTAGGTCTCTACTTTCTCTGAGAACAACACACACTTCTAAGAAATACACTTTCAACATTCTTACATATAAATATACACAAATAACCCTGTTCACTGAAATAATTAAAAGTATAATAAATAGGACGTCACTGGTTGTCCCTGGATTGGAGTATATTGGTTACTTTCAAAGAACAAATAGTTTAACATTGGAATACACAAAAGAATAAGTACTATGTCTGACATAAAACAAAACAAAGTTACATAATATACTCATCTTTTACTGATACACTGACCTCCTGTTGATTTGGTTACAATTATATGTGAGCATTCAATCTTGTCTTTGCGGCATACCGATCATTAATTTGTGATTGTACACAAGCTTGCGCACACCCATTTCAGGTGACTGCACTTATCATTTAATGAACTATAAGGTTCACGTTAAGTCCAATTTTATGCTCATTAACGCGTATACTTGAATATTCTTTATGCAATTTCTACAATAAGTGTCTTATTGTCTTTATACGCTTGTTAAATTTCAACGTTTGTATTTATACACAATTGCTTTTTTTTAAACACAATGTAGTTTACCTGTTTGTTTAACATAACATTGCTTATTACAACACCTTTCATTAAATACACTTTACAAATTGGGTGTATATGCTAATTACTCATAAAATTATTAGTGCAATTTATTTAATTATTAAAATACTTAAATAAACACTGTTATGGTTCACTTTACACACAAATTAAAATACACAGAGATATGCAGTTAAATTGAACAACAATAACAATTCATTAAATTGCATCCAGCAGAAATAGCTTCAAACCTGACTGATACACTCCCAATTATATATGAATTTTTAAGAGATATTGCAATGTAATAAATCATTTGACAGAAAGAGAGAGGTTGCCAAATGTCACATGAAATCTTAAGTCTACTGGGTATTCAACCTTTCATCCGGATGACAGCCTACTTTCACATCATATTTGGGTGTTTTTTTTTTTTGTTTTGTGTTTTTACATAATCTAGCCAGCGTGAGTAAGTTTTATTCACAAAAATACATAAGTATACACCAATATCCTTGATCGCTCATTCGCATTTCCCGGAATGGTTGAGAAGACATTTTTGTTATACAATAATACATCATAAAGTTGGCTCCGCTTGTCTTTTGTCAACCCTGAAGCACAGCTGACCTTCATTAACAAAGGCGTATGGCCGGAGGGCATGTTGTCCGTAATTGCAGGGTAAGATTTCTTCTGTTCCTCCAAACATCTTCCCTCTCTTTCTAGCGGTTCGGTGGTGTATTGTGATACCTGGGGACTTGCAGTTAAACGTCCCAAATGGGTGTGTACTTGCTGAATAAAAATATCACTATTCATCAAATCCTTTTCTTCTTGCGTCAGGCTAATCCGCTCATCATCTTCGTATACAAAAGAGGCATGCACTGTTTCACTATTATGCTTAATTCTAACCAAGTGCTGTGCATAATCTATCTCTACCTCGTTATCATTCATAAAGTCGGAGCCCAATATAATATCATTGTTAAGCCTTTTGACTATCAAAAATACACTATTAAAGCGTTTACACCCAATTTCAAATTCAATGAAGCATTGCTGTTTAATTGTATGTGTTCCCTGACCAACTGCTAGTTTACAAACGAGATTCGACGTAGGAAGATCCATGATTTCTCTACCTTCTAGCTTCCATTGTTGAAACAATGCGTGAGACACACCACCACTTGAGGCTCCCGTATCAATAGATGCCTTGATGTTCTTGCCCAAAATTGTGATGTACATATATGGTACTTCAAAATCTCCAAATTTTCTCTTGCATGCCTCTTTTGTATACATTGTTGGTGTTGAAAGCGGTTAACAATAGGACTTTATTGGTATGGTGACTCGAGCTGGTTAGATCAGTAACTTGGTGTTTGTCACCCCTCATCAATTTACTTATGGGTTTTCCGGTATGCGAGAACAGCTTCCACATGAATTTCATGGTAGCCGTCGCTATGCACATTGTTGTAACTATTAGTATTGCGGCCATGCGAGTTATAGTGCTCACTACGCATGTTTTCGTTATCTGAAGTGTGCGGGCTGTTCCTTCCTCTAAAGGAACTCCTTCTCCTATTATTTCTTCTCCCTCCAGATTGTCTGCCACGCGTGAATTTCCATATTTGTTTCTACTTTCCGCATTGTTGTCTTCGCGGTAGAAACTAAGTTGATTAATATTTTCTGTCTGGGAAGGTCTTGTGTCTCTGTTTGTTTCAAATCTAGGAAGATTACGGTCATATCGCTCCCTGGGTATGTGATTTCTGGTTGTAAATAGCCTATTATTCCTACCATGAGTTTTATTAGGTGACCTTTGACCTCTGTATTGCTGTGGAGAATTCCTGCATAACTCAAATTCTTGGGCTTCCAAGGCAGAAAGTAAATCTACAATGGCTAGAATGGCTTTGGGTTTTGCTATTAGGAAATAGTTCTGTATCCTCAGTGGAAAGTGTCCGGTTAGTAGCTCAATAAATTCTACTTCGGATATTTGGGTTTCAGATATTTTAGGTGTTTTGCCTGAGAGAGTACATAATCTGACATGGTCAACTCATTGTTCGGAGTGTACTGTCCGTAACACAGTTGCGAGCGGATACGCTGCTGCTTAGCTGCATTCCAAAATCTGTTCAGGAATAGATGTTGAAACAATTAAAAATTATCCTGAGGGGATATAGCTAAATGTACCCAGTCGAGTGTTCTCTGATCTAGGCATTTATTTGTTATGGTCATTTTTAATGCTTCCGGAACATTCCTAAGTTTGAAATATTCAGTTAGCTGTTCGAAAAATATGAGCGGCGAGCTCCCTTCTACTTCACTAAATTTCGGTAGCGGTATATCTGTATAACTACTGTTTGTATTATACTGACAAGTATTGTTGACACCTCTTAAAACATTGGAGCACGGTATGTCAGGATTTGCAGTTTGTGAGAGTCCCGGATTTGACACATTAGTTAGGTTTGATGCGTCTCTGACTTCTGAATTTCTATGTGACATGTGACAAGATTCACTACGAGGCGTGGGTCTGGAAGTGTGCTCACTGAGTTTGGGTGCATTCCGAAACTCGAAATCATTTATTTTCTTACAGAGTTCACCATGTGACTCACTTAACTCCTTATGCGAAATTTCCAGCCTTTTATGCAGACTAGAATTTCTGTCTAATATTTCCGTTCTCAGTTCTGCCAAATCTGTCCCCATTTCTCCTGAATATTTTTTGAGCTAGTTTCACAATTTTCTTTAACCTGAACACAAGATGTACTTAACCTATCGAGCTGCCTATTAATAAGATTAACATCCCCCTTAAGGCTAGTATGAATGATGTCAATTTACTCTCTATTTGCTTCAACCATGGCTGAGATTTTTGTTGCCTGGTTGTATAAGGCTTGATCTACATTACTTAAAATTAACTGCTCTTTGCTGGCAATTAAACCCAGAATTTCTAAAAATTTGGACTCTACTTGTTTGGCAATATTGTCAACCTGTTTTGATGTTTCTACTTTAAATTGCTCAAACTGGCTTACTTGTACATCAAAAGATTGTCGTAGCTGACGGTTTTGTTCCTCAAATTTCTTATTAAATTGCTCATTAATTTTGTCATTCTGTTGTGTTATTTCAGCCTTTTGCTTTGACATCTAAACAACAAGCATATTGAAAAGTTCGTTCAGGCTCTGTGGGTTTACTGACAAGGATGGAGTGTCGGTAAGGTTGCTGACCTGAACATTTGTTTGGGATTCAGCTGGTGCAAAATTGTGGTCGGGTGTTTGAGAACGTTCTGGAGATAAAGGAATATTCTGCGAGCACTGAACTACCTGAGTTCCCCTCCTCTCTCGCAACATATATGTCGTTCGGTAAAGACATGTTTCTATTAATGACTTTCTGATTCCTAAGTAACATTAACAGTTAACAGAACAGTTAACAGAAATACATCTAAAAATAGCTACTTAAAAATACAATTATATACGTTCTCTGAACTTTATTGTAGTTAATCTTGAAGTTTATTGTAGCACTTGCACTGAATTTGGGAAGCCTGATTTTAAATTGCCTTTTGGTTTAGCAAGGGACACACACTTTACTCAGCACTTCCACTTCACTTTCCAGCGTCGACTTGGCGTTCCTCTGGACTTGAAGTTGTCGGTGTAAATTGAAGATCCACTATTGTAGGTTGTAGGTCCTTCAAAATAAGCGTCTGCTGCTATTTGAAGTTCTCCTCGTCAGTGCAGCGTGGTAGCCGTGGTCCTCGAGGCGTGCAGTGATGGTCGAACTAGTTGAACTTTACGTTTTTAGGTTTCTTTCTAATTCGTCTTTAGCCCCACACTGTTGATCGTCAAAGTTTGCAACTGCTATTGGGTGACTGACCTGATCATACACATACACACATAAACATACAAATATACACATATACATACACACATTTACACATATACATCTACACGTACACACATATACACATAAACATTCAAATACACGTACACAAATATACACATATACACATACACTTAAACAAATATACCCACACACATATACACATATACAAACATACACACATACACATACAAAAGTCCACACATATACACATATAATTACACACACATACACACAAACACGCATACACACATACACATATATAAACATATACACTCATACACACACACATATATACATACACACATACACATACACACATACACAAATATACTCATACACACATACATATACACACTTATTCACGTACACATACAAAAATAGATACACACACTTAAACAAACACACATTTACATACACATACACAGATACACAAACACATACTCAAATTCACAAAACCGACACACATACACATTTACTTACAAATGTACACATACACACATACACATACACTATACACACATAAACATACACATATATACACACAAATACACATACAGACATACATTTACAATTTTTATACACATAAACTTATACACATATATACACATACACACTTACACATACACATAATACCCATATACGCATAAACATTCACACAAATTCACACATATACAGACAAATATACACCTAAGCATACACACATATACACACATATATATACATACATATACACAAAAACTTACACCTATACACACTTACATACACAAACACATATACGCATACATACACACAAACACATATACATATACACATATACATATGCAAATACACAAATACATATACACATACACATATACATATACACATTCAAATACACATACACATATACACATACACAAATACACATACACATATACACATACATATACACATATACATACACACATACACACATAAATACACATATACATATACACATACAACTATACATATTCACATACACATATACATATACATATACACATATACATATACATATACATATATACATATACATATACATATACACATATAAATATACATATACACATATACATTGACCTATACACATACACATATACATATACATATACACATGTACATATACACATATACATATACACATATACATATACACATTCACATACACATATACATATGCATATAAACATATACATATACACATAAATATACATATACATATACACATACACATGTCATATACATACACATATACATACACAGATATATACACATTTACATATACATATACTCATACACATATGCATATACACATTCACATATACATATACACTAACACATACACATACATATACACATTCACATATACATATACACTAACACATACACATATACTATGCACATACATATATACGTATACATATATACATATACACATATACATATATACATATACACATATACATATATACATATACACATTTACGTATGCATATACATATACACTTACATATATACATATACATACGCATATACATATATACATATACACATATACATATACACATATACATATATACACATACACATATACATATACACATATACATATATATACATATACATATACACATACACATACACATATACACTTACACTTATACACATATACATATACACATATACACACATATACACAAATACATATACACTTACAACTATACACATATACATATACATACACATATAAACATGCCCATTTCATATACTTATACAGATACACATATACATGTACACTAACATATACACATATACACATACACATATACATATGCACAAACACTTACACGTATATATATATACACATATACATACGCACACATATACACCTACATATGCACACATATACATATATGTATACACATATACATATACACATATATACATTTACATATACATATACACATACATATATACATATACACATATACATATTCATTTACACATATACATATACAAATATACACATGCACATATAATATACACATAAACATACAACATATACACATACAAATATACACATGCACATATAATATACACATAAACATATGTCGCCCCCCGTGGTGTAATAGTTACCATGCTAACTTCATATACCCAAGGTCGCGGGTTCAAACGCGGCGGAGGACGATGGATTTTTTCGGGCCTAAATACCTTTAGCATGGCTTCCTTCGGAAGGGAAGTAAAGCTGTGGGTCCCGTGTTGTAGATTTACGGCACGTAAAGGAACCTCAAGCCTGATAAGAGAGGCATCTGACCAAGATTAAGCCATCTTTGTGGCCAATATAGAATGGGACGCTGAGAACCATAGCAGTTAAAGAGCGTCCATAAATAACAGGCCATTTCACATATACACAGATGCATATACACAAATAGATATACACATACACACACATATATATACGCATATACACTTATACATATACATACACACATATACACATACGTATATACACATACACATATACATACACATATACATATTCACATATACATACACATATTCATATGCACATATACATATACACTTTTACATATGCACATATACATAAACATATACTTACGCATTACTCACACACATATACATATACACATACACATATATACATATACATGTACACAAACACATACACATACACACATATACATATACACATACACATAAACATATACATATACAAATGCACATATACTAATACACATATACATATACACATATACATATACACACATACATATACACATACACATGCACACATATATATACACACATATAGATATACACATATACATTTACGTATGCACATACCAATATACATATACATATAAATATGCACATATGCATATACACATACATATGTACATATAGATATGCGTATGCACATACACATATACATATACACATGCCCATATACCTATGCATATACATATATACATATACATATGCACATATACATATATACATATACATGCACATATACATTCACACAAGTACACATATACATATACACATATACATATACAAATGCGCATACACATATACATATACACATATACATATATACGAATACACATATACATATACAAATGCACATACACATATACACATACACATATACATATACATATACACATACACATATACATATACAAATGCACATATACATATACACATATACATATAATATATATATTTATTTATTTATTTTATTTATTTATTTATTTATGCTAAGCATTATACAGGTGAATATGATCGGTGTTCAGCCCTGGCTCTTTACCGGTCATACTCATATTTTACAATAGTTTATTAATTCTAGTTTATTACACCATTTTGTCTATTTACTGTCCATATCCATTTATTTTTCACTTTGCATAAGAATTGTCCAATCTTCTTACTATCTTTTTGAAACATTTCAACTACTACTACATTTCTATCTATTTTAAACCATTTCTTATTAATATACTTTTTTCTCCAAATTTCAGTTCCTTTACATTTAAATAAAATGTGTTCTATATCTTCATTTCCGCCACATATAGGACATTGATTTTGTGGAATACCTTTCCTTAGACCTTTTAATCTCCATACTCCTGCTTTCAGCCATGCAATACCTTCTCTTTATTTGTCACATCAATGTACTTTTCCCTTCCCCATGAGATTTTCATTGGTATATAGAAAACTAAAGATCTCTTTTCAGTTATTTCACTAAATATTTTTTGTATTTCTATATCCTCAAATCTTTTCCTTGCCAACTTCCAGAAGTTATTCACATTATTTTCTCTTCTTCTCCACATTTCCCCTAACCCACTACTTTCCAGGTTATTTCGAAGACAGTCTACCCATCCCTTGTTCTTTAAACTTTTCTCTTGATATACTAAACACTGTTTTAACAAATTCCTTTCTTCCAATTTCAATATCCTATGCCAAAATTTCAATGCCCTTTCCATAATCTTTCCCTTACTTGCCACTCTACCCAGCTCTATTTGTGCTACCTGCCTAACAGTTGCATTTGGTAACCCCAGTATTTCTTTGCAAAATTTCCTATGCACCTCATCTATGCCTTCCCATCCTCCTTCTAATCCCCATACTTCTATCCCATATAGCATTTTTGCCTCAACCACCATATTGTACACTTTTTCTAACCATCTAATATTTATATTAGGTGCTTTGTATTTGCAACTTCTAATAGCTGATAAAGCTCCTTTTCCTTTTGCCAATGCAAATTTCTTTTGCTTTTCCCAATTGCCACCACTATCAATTTTAACTCCTAGATAAATACATTCTCTCACTACCCTGTACTCCCTTTCATTCTCATTCTTCCATTTTTCATATTTGCTCAATTTTCCCCCTTTTTTGAACACTACAATCTGCGTCTTGTCCTGGTTCACTTTTAAACTCCACTCTTTACAGTAATTATTTAATGTTTGCAAGGATTGTTTCAAGCCATTCACTGTAATTGCACCTATAACTAGATCATCTGCAAACAGTAATCCTGGAATCTGAATATTATTAATTACTGGCATCGAGTTATTATTTCTCCCAATTTCTGTTAATACATCATCTATATATAAATTGAATAGGACTGGACTTAACTTACATCCCTGTCTAAGGCCTTTCTCTTGTTGGATTTCTCTTGTTACAACCCCTTCCTCCACTCTTATACAAAAAGTATTTTCCTTATATAATGCTCTAAGGGTGTCCACCATTTGTTTACTCACTCCTTTAGTCAACAACTTATGACACAGCAATTGAAGCTCTATCCTATCGTATGCTTTCTCTAAATCCACAAAAGCCATATATAACTTTCCTCTTTTGTCTTTCAAGTATTTATCTACCAGTGTTTTTATAATAAATAAGTTATCAACTGTCCTCCTCCCTTTTCTAAAGCCCATCTGAAGTTCCGAGAGGATATCATATTCTTCAACCCATGTTTGTATCCTGCTTGCCATAATACCAGTAAAAATTTTTCCTACATTTGATAATAATGCAATGCCTCTATAGTTGTTTGGTTTGTCAACACTACCCTTGCCTTTGTATATTGGATGTATGATTGCTTTCCTCCACTTATCTGGTATATACCCCTTCACCTTAATTGTGTTAAATAAGTCTACTAAAACCTTAACTCTGTTTATTTCAGTGCACCATTCCTTAAGGAACTCTGGAGGGATTCCATCTATTCCCGTTGCTTTATTTCTTTTCATTATTTTCACCTGTTGGATTATTTCTTCACTTCTTATTATATCATCGAGTATATCTACATAGTTATTACCTATTTCCCAATTTCCTATCTCATTTTTACTCTTTTTTTCCCCATACAAATTTTTAAAATATTCCATCCATTCTCCTGGTTTTATACTTGGTTTTGTTACATATTTATTATACATTGATTTCATAACCTTCCATATCTCATTTGCATTATTTTCATTTAGAATTCGTATCAAATTACTTTCATATTTTTTCATCCAGCTTGTTTTCTTTTGTTCCAGTAATGAATTATATAAATCCCTCCCTTGCATATACTCTTTCTTTAATTCTATGTTTCCTAATTCCCTCCACTTTATGAGCAGCTGTTTGACTTGTCTTTTAGTTACTCTACATTCTTCATCAAACCAGCCCTCATCTCTTTTGTAAACCTTCTTTCTCATTTTCATTTCCTCCCCAGCCCTTAGCATAATGATATTTAAGATATCCATAGCACTTTCAATTTCTTGTTCCTTTATCATAAAACTTATTCCACACTGACATATCTGGCCATAATTAGAGTTTAGTGTCTGCCTAAATTTATTGCAATACTCTTCCTTCCATTTGTATCTACTGTATTCTTCTATGTTGCACTTTTCCTCCCTTAAATTATAGACTATTTGCTCTGTGCATGTTTTTATGTCTACTATCAATGGAAAATGCCCACTGTTGGAACTTAAATTTAGTATCTTAAAATTACTTAAAATATACCCCATATTAATTGGCCATAATACATAATCAATCACACTTTGACCATTATTACTAACATACGTATATTCTCCATTCACATCTTCTCCATATTTCCCATTCAAAATATCAAAGGCATTCAATTCACAGAATTCTATAAATTTCATATAGCCTTTGTCAACTATCTTATCTTTGCTGTATCTAATTTTCTCAGGTTTCTCTAATGTATCATTACTCATCCACCTATTCTCTCCAATAACATCATTTTCGCCAATCCTAATATTAAAGTCTCCCATTAATATAATCTCAGAATTACCATATCTCTCCTTTAAATGTTCTATTTCTATCTCTAGGTGTTTAAGGAGGTCCGGATTATGAAAGCGCGAAGGAAGAGGAGGATTGTATACTATGCCTATACATATAACATTTTCAACTATTTGTTTCTCCTCTAATACAATCCATAGTATTTCTTTTCTCCTTGACCAAGTTTCTTTAACTCCTTTACTTAACGTTTTCTTTACAAAAAAGCCTATGCCTCCAGATGCCCTCCCCTTTCTTGCTACCTTATCTCCTTTTATCCCTACAAAATCAAAATCCTTTACGTAAACCTGGTCCTCTTTTAGCCATGTTTCAGCTACCGCGAGATAATCAAGTTTTGTCAATAATTGATTTAAACTCCCCGCATATATTTTGTTTTTAACTCCCTCACAATTCCAGAATCCAAGCCTCCTTATATTCTCCCTTCCCTATTGTGAGCCTAATCTAAATCTAAATGTTTCTAGAGTTCTTTTACTCCTTAATTGTATCCCTTCTCGGGAAGCAATAGTTTTATTTCTATCTAAAACTAGCATGCTGCCATGTTCAGATGATATGATGTTGTCTTCTTCCCCTTCTGTATTTTCCCCGCTACTCTGTTGCCACGCCTTCTTTCCCTTCGCAGCCAAATTACGTGCGGCTATTACTTCCCCTCTTCTCGGTGACACTATTTTCTTGGGTGACGTCACTCTGGTGGCTCCTCCTCCTGTTGCTTCCTCTGTTGACGTCATTACTTCGTCAGCTGTTACTTCTCTCGTAAGGATGTTGGAATACGTCCTATCTGTATATGCCGTTCTCATATCCATGCTGACAGGCAGATTTCGGTTCAAACACACACTTTCCCTGTCTTCACCCACATCCATTCCTTTTTGCTTGGACTTTGATCTTCCTGTTGTGCTTCCTAAAGTTGGCGTTGACATCTGCCAAGTAATTTCCTCTGTGCCTGATTGGGGTTCTCTTAGCTCCTTCTTGTCCAGATGCGATGTCTTTTCTCCGTCAATCCACAATTGGAAATTTCTAATATAAGCTCTTCTTCCCTGGGCTCTTGCTTCTTTCATTTTTTGTACCAAATTTCTTTGCAGAGCTCTCTTCTTAGGTGATAAATCTTTATTAATAAAAATGTCTGTTCCTTTTAATTTCTTGGCTCTTTTAAGTACTTCATGTACTAATTGGGCTGTTGCAAATTTCACTATAATTGTTCTCTTGCCAAGTTGTCTTCCAACTCGATAAGCTTCAATAATTTCCCATCTGTACAATTCCAAATTCACCTTTTCCTTCGTTATTTCTAATATTTCTTCTGCTGGCCATTTATACCTTCTTTCCTTAACTCCTGTGAACACTAAATTAAATCTTCTCTCCCTTTCTTCCAATCTTTCCATTCTTTCCTTAACCATTTCAACTTCCCTTCTTGCTTCCTGCACCTCAACTCTAACATCTTCTTTGATATCTGTTGCCATCTTTTCCAATTGTTTACCTATTCGTTGTTCCATACCTTCTATTTTGTTCATTTTCTCAGTCAGGTTTTCCAGCATTGTTATTATATCTGCAGGGCCGGGGTTTACCTCAATTCCTCCAGTCACTAGCAACAAAGTTATAACACTTGCTAAAACCAATATGTTTGTCATCTTCTCTCCAAAACTGTGTTTACTATTCACCAATTTTACTTTTCTAAACTGTCCAATTCTTGCTCTATACACTGTAATGTCCACTCCCATCGTGACTTAGATCCTTCTTCCTTCACCGCAGGAGCACCTCTCAAAACACAACCTTCCTCTATCACTGCTGGCTTAGCACTCCATCTATAATATATATACACATATAGGTATACACATATACATATACGTCTGCACATACACATATACATATAAACATGCACATATACATATACACATGCACATATATCTATACACATACATATATACATATACATATGCACATATACATATTCACATATACATATACATACACACAAATACATATACACATATAGATATACTTATATACATATACACATACACATATACATATACACATATACATATACGCTTATACATATCTACATATACACATACACATATACATATACAAATGCGCATACACATATACATATACATATACATATATATGTATATATACATACACATATACATATACAAATGCACATACACATATACATATACAGATATACATATACAGATATACATATACACATACACATATACACATAAACATATAAACATACACATATACACATTTACATATACACATATACACAATTACAGATACACACATATATACATATACACATATACATATACATATGCATACACACATACACATATACATGTACACATACACATATACATATACACATATACATAGACATATACACATATACATATGTACACATATTAAACACATACGGTCGCGTCGTGGCCGAGTGGTTAAAC
Organism: Hymenopus coronatus; assembly: GCA_030762935.1. Taxonomy (NCBI): domain Eukaryota; kingdom Metazoa; phylum Arthropoda; class Insecta; order Mantodea; family Hymenopodidae; genus Hymenopus; species Hymenopus coronatus. Next base: position 152,113,618 of record CM060898.1, on the reverse strand, counting down.
CATTCGCTTCTCACCTAGACGGCCCGGGTTTGATCCCAGGCGACCGAATATGAAATTTATGGTAGACCCAGCCCCACTGGGGTGGGTTTACTCCGGGTTCTGCGGTTTCCCCCGCAATCGCATTCCGTCGGTGCTCCATCTTTATGCATGCATCATCAGTGTCACCACCTGGGGTGCCATATGTAGTTAAAGCGGGCGTTAAACACTACCAAAAAAGCATACACACATACACATACATATATACATATGCACACTTATACATATACATATATAAATATTTACATATATATACACATACACACAGGCACACACACTTATGCATACATACGCACACACGCATACACACTTATAAATACACTCACACACATACACATACAGACACACATACACAGGGACACACATACACATACAGAACAGCAAGACACATACAGAAACGCACATACACATATAGAACACCCAGACACATACACGTGGACACATACGCACACACTCACCTACATACACATACACGGACATAGACAAACAGACACATAACACACATACACACGGACACTCATGCACACAGACGCGCATACGCATACACACAGATACACATACACACACGGACCATTTGATAAAATGCTTTTTTCAGTATCTGCGAAATTAAAACTGGTCTTATGGCTTAGATCATTAGTAGAAGGAAAACATGGGACTATACTGGGCTAAAATATGCGATTGACTTTGATATGTGGATGTATTTGCATGACCAGGAACAAAATGACGAGATATGAAACGGATAAGGGCTCCCATTTTTTAAAATTGAAACCAATAATCTATATGTGAAATGTTTAGCTCTACGAAAAATCACTGTAAATGTCGTAAGTTGAGTATTGTTAGGTTATATACCCCTTTTGTGTAGTTAGTTTTTGTCTCTCTCCTAGTTACTTAGGTGGTTGTTTTCTATAGCTTCTAGTGGAGCATAGAATATTATAACCTGTTTGTGTAGTAAGTTGTTGTCTCTCTCCTAGTTTCTTAGATGGTTGTTTTCTATAGCTTCTAGTGGAGCATAGAATATTTTACCCTGTTTGTGTAGATAGTTGTTGTCTATCTCCTAGATACTTAGGTGGCTGTTTTCTATAGCTTCTAGTAGAGCATAGAATATTTTACCCAGTTTGTGTAGTTAGTTTTTGTGTATCTCCTAGGTACTTAGGTGGTTGTTTTCTATAGCTTCTAGTGGAGCATAGAATATTTTACCCTGTTTGTGTAGTTAGTTGTTGCCTATCTCCTACTTACTTAGGTGGTTGTTTTCTGTAGCTTCTAGTGGAGCATAGAATATTATACCTTTTTTGTGTAGTTAGTTGTTGTCTATCTCCTAGTTACTTATGTGGTTGTTTTCTGTAGCTTCTAGTGGAGCATAGAATATTATACCCCATTTGTGTACTTAGTTTTTGTCTATATTCTAGTTCAGTGTTTCCCAACCTTTTGAAGTTCACGGCACCCTTGGGAATATCATTAAACACCAGGGGCACTCTTCCTTGTATTAAAAGAAAATTAAGCTTAATATGTTAATTTATTGAAATATTATATAATAATAACGTATACCATAAAATAATACAGTAAACTTTATTACATCCCTGAGTAAAAATACATCAATACATTTTGTTCGATTAATGATTAATGTGAAACTTGTGATTGATGCTTAGAGCACAGATATGTGATGTCGGGTCTTATAATTGACTGTTAAACACGCAAATCATCCTCAATGTTATTCAGTCTATTTCTTGCTTTGCATTTTATTGTCACCATAGCAGAGAAGGCTTGCTCGCTTAGATGGGATGTTGAAAAGGGCAAAATTGCGTTAATTGCTTTCTTCAGTATGTTAGGGTACTCCTCTCTCCGTTGAAGCCAAAAACTAGCCACCGACGCCCCACTCTTGGTGAACTTACCTTTGAGTGTGGAATCAGCGCAAAGATCAATAAAATCATCTCGTTCGCAAGCAGTGAAATCTATTTCCTCTGCACTATCTACGAAATGAAATGGTGAGACAACCCAGTCGAGATGGCATCTTGCAATCTTGATAAGTGATCACAAATGCGGTCTTTCAGTTTACCCAGATCTTTATCTCCTGCCACATTAAGAAGAGATGGAAAGTTCGACAAATCTCCCTTTTGAACTGCAGACTTCCAAGAACTAAGTTTTCTTTTAAAACCTTTCATTTTACTGGTTGAGGAGATTATTGTTTCATGTCGACCCTGCATCGAAACATTCAGTTCATTCAGCTTATGAAAAATATCTGCCAGATACGACAGTTCAAAACACCAAGAATCACTTAGTAAGAGCTCATGAAATGTGTCTTGATTTTCATCCTTAAAAAAAGTTTTTAGCTGTTCTTTAAGTTCGAGAAACCGGTTCAATACACGATCCCGCGCCAACCACCTTATTTCCGTGTGAAGTAACAAAGAGGTATGAGATGCATCCGTTGCGCGACATAACTGTTCAAAAATTCTGCACTTTAAAGGTCGAGACTTCATATAGTTCACCATTTTCACAACTTGGTTAAACACTTCAGCAAAATCTTCAATACACGCTTTCACGACTAATGCCTCTCTATGCAGAAAACAGTGAGTTATAATAATGGACGGATTTTCATTGAGAGCTCTGGCAGTAAAACCTTTAATTTTCACAGACATAGATGGTGCACCATCTGTACATATACCACAACAGTCTTTCCATGAAAGATCATGGTCATTGAGATAGGAATTAATAGAAACGAAAATATCATGGCCTTTGGGTGTAGTCTCCAGCGGTCTACAGAACAGAAACTGTTCACTAATATCTTTTTCATCAATATATCTGATAAAACCAAGGAGTTGGGGTTTGTTACCAATATCGAGACTCTCATCTACTTGCAAAGCAAATGTTCTATAAGTTTTATTTTCTCCGAGACTTGTTCGTTGATATTGCATGACATTTCAGATATCCTGCGGCTGATTGTGTTGTTGGACAGAGGAACTTTCGAAATTTGATTAGCTGCTCCTTCGCCAAGTATTGTTGAAACTATAACTTGACATGCAGGGCCAATGATTTCCTCTCCAAGAGTATGAGGTTTCTTCTTTTTAGCTATCAGTTCTACTATTTTAAATGAGGCTTCAAGAGCGGTATCACCTATGGTCATTCTCTTTACCATTCGCACAGCTGATTCCTTCTCCCCTTCTAAAATATGTGAAAAATACATTACACTTTTCTGTGACACACTAGGATGCTTTGTTGTAAGATGCCGCTTCAGTTTGCTAGGTACCATGGCCTCGTTGCTAAGTGTTTCGCCACAAACTAAACACACAGGGATAGCGTTTTCCTCGTTGTTATTCCACTTAAATCCACACGCAAAGTAACTGTACTGGTATGCTCTTTTCTTTCGTTTGTCTTCTTTATGTGGTGAATTCGACGGTCCGGGAGAAACTGTAAGATTTGGCTTCTTAAAGCAAGTATTAGGAGCCGACTGTTCACTTTCACTGTCCAGGCGTTTACGCTTAACAATGAACTTATCCATAGCTAAACACTGTGAATCAACGCGAGGAAGACAACTGAAAGCGCCAAGCGGCGTACACTTTTATATATTCATCTGTCGAAGTCTCGGAAATGTTCGTGAGGTAGCGAGTAGTCTCGGGAATGTTCGGCAGGGTATAGCTGTAATGCCCTCTGTGGGATACTAATATAACTGAATTATTGAAATGAATCGACCACTATCACCATCTGCCGTGTATGAGAGTAATTGATTTGACTTATTTTATTTCAGGACCTTACAAGACTTAAGGCTACAGTGCAGGTATTTTTTATCTCAATATTTCGCGGCACAACTTAGTCAATTACAAGGCACCTTGGGGCACACCAAATGGGAACCGTTGTTCTAGTTACTTAGGTGGTTGTTTTCTGTATCTTCTAGTGGAGCGTAAAATATTATACCCTGTTTGTGTAGCTAGTTGTTGTCTATCTCCTAGTCACTTAGGTAGTTCTTTTCTATAGTTTCTAGTAGAGCATAGAATATTTTACACTATTTGTGTAGTTAGTTGTTGTTTATCTCCTAGTTACTTCTGTAGCTAGTTGTTTTCAGTAGCTTCTAGCCTCTAGTGGAGCATAGAATATTATACCTTGTTCGTGTAGTTAGTTTTTGTTTATCTCCTAGTTACTTAGGTGGTTGTTTTCTGTAGCTTCTAGTGGAGCGTAGAACTTTATACCCTGTTTGTGTAGTTAGTTTTCGACTATCTCCTAGTTCCTTAGGTGGTTGTTTGATGTAGCTTCTAGTGGAACGTAGTATATTATAGCCTGATTGTGTAGTTAGTTGTTGTCTATCTCCTAATTACTTAGGTGGTTGTTTTCTGTAGCTTCTAGTGGATCATAGAATATTATACCCTGTTTGTGTAGTTAGTTTTTGTCTATCTTCTAGATACTTAGGTGTTTGTTTTCTGTAGCTTCTAGTGAGGCTTTGAATACTATACCCTGTTTGTGTAGTTAGTTGTTGTCTATCTCCTAGTTACTTAGGTGGTTGTTTTCTATAGTTTCTAGTGGAGCATAGAATATTTGGCCCTGTTTCTGTAGTTAGTTGTTGTCTATCTCCTAGTTACTTAGGTGGTTGTATTCTGTAGCTTCTAGTGGAGCGTAGAATATTATACCCCGTTTGTGTAGTTAGTTTTCGTCTATCTCCTACTTACTTAAGAGGTTGTTTTCTGAAGCTTCTAGTGGAGCGTAGAATATTATACCCTGTTTGTGCATTTAGTTTTTGTTTATCTCCTAGTTATTCAGGTGGTTGTTTTCTGTAGCTTCTAGTGGAGCATTGCATTATATACCCTGTTTGTGAGGTTAGTTTTTGTCTATCTTCTAGATACTTAGGTGTTTGTTTTCTGTAGCTTCTAGTGAGGCTTTGAATACTATACCCTGTTTGTGTAGTTAGTTGTTGTCTATCTCCTAGTTACTTAGGTGGTTGTTTTCTATAGTTTCTAGTGGAGCATAGAATATTTGGCCCTGTTTCTGTAGTTAGTTGTTGTCTATCTCCTAGTTACTTAGGTGGTTGTATTCTGTAGCTTCTAGTGGAGCGTAGAATATTATACCCCGTTTGTGTAGTTAGTTTTCGTCTATCTCCTACTTACTTAGGAGGTTGTTTTCTGAAGCTTCTAGTGGAGCGTAGAATATTATACCCTGTTTGTGCATTTAGTTTTTGTTTATCTCCTAGTTATTCAGGTGGTTGTTTTCTGTAGCTTCTAGTGGAGCATTGCATTATATACCCTGTTTGTGAGGTTAGTTGTTGTCTATCTCCTAGTTACTTAGGTTGTTGTTTTCTATACTTTCTAGTAGAGCATAGAATATTTTACACTGTTTATATAGTTAGTTGTTGGGTATCTCCTAGTTACGGAGGTGGTTGTTTTCTGTAGCTTCTAGTGGAGCAAAGAATATTATTATGCTGTTTGTGTAGTTATTTTTCGTTTATCTCCTAGTTGCTTAGGTGGCTGTTTTCTAAAGCTTCTAGTAGAACAGAGAATATTTCACACTCTTTGTGTAGTTAGTTGTTGTCTATCTCCTAGTTACTTAGGTGGTTGTTTTCTGTAGCTTCTAGTGGAGCATAGAATATTATACCCTGTTTGTGTAGTTAGTTGTTGTCTATCTCCTAGTTACTTAGGTTGTTGTTTTCTGTAGCTTCTAGTGGAGCATAGAATATTATACCCTGTTTGTGTAGTTAGTTGTTGTCTATCTCCTAGTTACTTAGGTTGTTGTTTTCTGTAGCTTCTAGTGGAGCATAGAATATTATACCCTGTTTGTGTAGTTAGTTGTTGTCTATCTCCTAGTTACTTACGTGGTTGTTTTCTATAGCTTCTAGTGGAGCATTAAATATTATACCCTGTTTGTGTAGTTAGTGGTTGTCTATCTCCTAGTTACTTAGGTTGTTGTTTTCTATAGCTTCTAATGGAGCATAGAATATAATACCCTGTTTGTGTAGTTAGTTGTTGTCTATCTCCTAGTTACTTAGGTGGTTTTTTTCTATACCTTCTAGTGGAGCATAGAATATTATACCCTATTTGTGTAGTTAGTTGTTGTCTATCTCCTAGATACTTAGGTGGTTGTTTTCAGTAGCTTCTAATGGAGCATAGAATATTATATCCTGTTTGTGTAGTAAGTTGTTGTCTATCTCCTAGTTACTTAGGTAGTTGTTTTCTGTAGGTTCTAGTGTAGCATAAAGTATTATACCCTGTTTGAGTAGTTAGATCTTGTCTACCTCCTAGTTTCTTATGGGTTTTCTTTCTGTATCTTCTATTGGTGCATAAAATATTATACCCCATTTGTGTAATCAGTTTTTGTCTATCTTCTAGTTACTTAGGTGGTTGTTTTCTGTATCCTCTAGTGAAGCGTAAAATATTATACCCTGTTTGTGTAGTTGGTTGTTGTCTATCTGTTAGTTACTTAGGTGGTTGTTTTCTGTAGCATCTGGTGGAGCTTTGAACACTATAACCTGTTTGTGTAGTTAGTTTTTGTTTATCTCCTAGGTACTTAGGTGGTTGTTTACTGTAGCTTCAAGTTGAGCATTGAATATTATACCCCATTTGTGTAGTTAGATTTTTTTCTATATCCTAGTTACTTAGGTGATTGTTTTGTGTATCTGCTAGAAGAGCGTAGAATATTTTACCCAATCTGTTTAGTTAGTTTTTGTCTATCTCCTAGTTACTTAGAAGGTTGTTTTTATTACCTTCTAGTGGTGCATAGAATATTATACCTCATTTGTGTAGTTAGTTTTTGTCTATCTTCTAGTTACTTAGATGGTTGTATTCTGTATCTTCTAGTGGAGCGTAAAATATTATAACCTGTTTGTGTAGCCAGTTGTTTTCTATCTCCTAGTTACTTAGGATGTTGTTTTCTGTAGCTTCTAGTGGAGCGTTGCGTACTATACCCTGTTTGTGAGGTTAGTTGTTGTCTATCTCCTAGTTATTTAGTTTGATGTTTTCTATAGTTTCTAGTAGAGCATAGAATATTTTACACTGTTTGTGTAGTTAGTTGTTTTCTATCTCCTAGTTGTTTAGGTGGTTGTTTTCTACAGCTTCTAGTAGAGCAGAGAATATTTCACAATGTTTGTGTAGTAAGTTGTTGTCTATCTCCTAGTTTCTTAGGTGGTTGTTTTCCGTAGCTTATAGTAGAGCATATAATATAATACCCTGTTTGTGTCGTTAGTTGTTGTCTATCTCCTAGTTACTTAGGTTGTTGTTTTCTGTAGCATCTAATGGAGCATAGAATATTATACCCTGTTTGTGTAGTAAGTTGTTGTCTATCTCCTAGTTACTTAGGTAGTTGTTTTCTGTAGCTTCTAGTGGAGCATAAAGTATTATACCCTGTTTGTGTAGTTAGTTGTTTTCTACCTCCTACTTTCTTATGGTTTTTTTTTTGTATCTTCTCTTGGTGCATAGAATATTATACCCAATTTGTGTAATTAATTTTTGTCTATTCTCTAGTTACTTAGGTGGTTGTTTTCTGTATCTTCTAGTGAAACGTAAAATATTATACCCTGTTTGTGTAGTTGGTTGTTGTCTATCTCCTAGTTACTTAGGTGGTTGTTTTCTGTAGCTTCTAGTAGAGCGTAGACTATTATACCCTGTTTTTGCATTTAGTTTTTTTTTTATCTCCTAGTTACTTAGGTGGTTGTTTATTGTGGCTTCTAGTGGAGCTTAGAATATAATTACGATGTTTGTGAAGTTAGTTGTTGTCTATCTTTTAGTTACTTAGGTGGTTGTTTTCTGTAGCTTCTAACGGAGCATAGAATATTATTATGCTGTTTGTGTAGTTAGTATTTGTTTATCTCCGAGTTCCTTATATGGTTGTTTTCTGTAGCTTCTAGTGGAGCATAGAATATTATTATGCTGTTTGTGCAGTTAGTTTTTGTCTATCTCCTAGTTACTTTGGTGGTTGTTTTCTATAGCTTCTAGTGGAGCATATAATATTATACCCTGTTTGTGTAGTTAGTTGTTGTCTATCTCCAAGTTACTTCGGTGGTTGTTTTCTATAGCTTCTAGTTGAGCTTTGAATATTATACCCCAATTGTGTAGTTAATTTTTGTCTATATCCTAGCTACTTAGGCGATTGTTTTGTGTATCTTCTAGTGGAGCGTAGAATATTATATCCCATGTGTGTAGTTAGCTTTTGTCTATCTCCTAGTTACTTAGGTGATTGTTTTGTGTATCTTCTAGAAGAACGTAGAATATTATATCCCATTTCTGTAGTTAGTTTTTGTCTATCTCCTAGTAACATAAAATGTTGTTTTCTGTATCTTCTAGTGGTTCATAGAATATTATACCCCATTTGTGTAGTTAGTTTTTGTCTATCTTCTAGTTACTTAGATGGTTGTTTTCTGTATCTTCTAGTAGAGCCTAAAATATTATACTCTTTTTGTGTAGCCAGTTGTTTTCTATCTCCTAGTTACTTAGGTGTTATTTTCCGTAGCTTCTCGTGGAGCATTGCATACTATACCCTGTTTGTGAGGTTAGTTGTTGTCTATCTCCTAGTTACGGAGGTCGTTGTTTTCTGTAGCTTCTAGTGCAGCAAAGAATATAACTATGCCGTTTGTGTAGTTAGGTTTTGTTTATCTCCTAGTTGCTTAGGTGGTTGTTTTCTATAGCTTCTAGTAGAGCAGAGAATATTTCACACTGTTTGTGTAGTTAGTTGTTGTCTATCTCCTAGATACTTAGGAGGTTGTTTTCTGTAGCTTTTAGTTGAGCATTGCATACTATACACTGTTTGTGAGGTTAATTGTTGTCTATCTCCTAGTTACTTATGTGGTTGTTTTCTATAGTTTCTAGTTGAGCATAGAATATTTTATATTGTTTGTGTAGTTAGTTTTCTATCTGCTAGTTACTTAGGTGGTTGTTTTCTGTAGCTTCTAGTGGAGCAAGGAATATTATTATGCTGTTTGTGTAGTTTGTTGTTGTCTATCTGCTAGTTACTTAGGTAGTTGTTTTCTGTAGCTTCTAGTGGAGCATAAAATATTATACCCCATTTGTGTAGTTAGCTTTTGTCTATCTTCTAGTTACGTAGGTGGTTGTTTTCTGTATCCTCCAGTGGAGCATAAAATATTATACCCTGTTTGTGTAGTTAGTTGTTGTCTATCTCCTAGTTACTTAGGTGGTTGTTTTCTGTAGCTTTTAATGGAGATTTGAATACTATACCCTGTTTTTGTAGTAGGTTTTGTTTACCTCCTAGTTACTTAGGTGGTTGTTTTCTGTAGCTTCTAGTGGAGCGTAGAATATTATACCCTGTTTGTGCATTTAGTTTTTTTTTTATCTCCTAGTTACTTAGGTGGTTGTTTTTTGTGGCTTCTAGTGGAGCGTAAAATATTATTACCATGTTTGTGAAGTTAGTTGTTGTCTATCTTTTAGTTACTTAGGTGGTTGTTTTCTGGAGCTTCTATTGGAACATAGAATATTATTATGCTGTTTGTGCAGTTAGTTTTTGTCTATCTCCTAGCTACTTATGTGGTTGTTTTCTACAGTGTCTAGTGTAGCATAGAATATTATACCCTGTTTATTTAGTAAGTTGTTGTCTATCTCCTAGTTACTTAGGTGGTTGTTTTCTGTAGTTTCTAGTGCAGCATAGAATATTATACCCTATTTGTGTAGTTAGTTGTTGTTTATCTCCTAGCTACTTAGGTGGTTGTTTTTATAGCTTCTATTGGAGCATAGATTATTATACCCTGTTTGTGTAGTTAGTTGTTGTCTATCTCCTAGCTCCTTAGGTGGTTGTTTGATGTAGCTTCTAGTGGAGCATAAAATATACCCTGTTTGTGTAGTTATTGTTGTCTATCTTCTAGTTCCTTAGGTGGTTGTTTGATGTAGTTTCTAGTGTAGCATAAAATATTATACCCTGTGTGTGAAGTTAGTTGTTGTCTATCTCCTAGTTACTTAGGTGGTTGTTTTCTGTAGCTGCTAGTGGAGCATAGAATATTTTACCCTGTTTGTGTATTTAGTTGTTGTCTATCTCCTAGTTCCTTACTTGGTTGTTTGATGTAGCTTCTAGTGGAGCATAAAATATTTTACCCTGGTGGTGAAGTTAGTTGTTGTCTATCTCCTAGTTACTTAGGTGGTTGTTTTCTGTAGCTTCTAGTGGAGCATAGAATATTATACCCTATTTGTGTAGTTAGTTGTTGTTTATCTCCTAGCTACTTAGGTGGTTGTTTTTATAGCTTCTATTGGAGCATATATTATTATACCCTGTTTGTGTAGTTAGTTGTTGTCTATCTCCCAGCTCCTTAGGTGGTTGTTTGATGTAGCTTCTAGTGGAGCATAAAATATACCCTGTTTGTGTAGTTATTGTTGTCTATCTTCTAGTTCCTTAGGTGGTTGTTTGATGTAGCTTCTAGTGTAGCATAAAATATTATACCCTGTGTGTGAAGTTAGTTGTTGTCTATCTCCTAGTTACTTAGGTGGTTGTTTTCTGTAGCTGCTAGTGGAGCATAGAATATTTTACCCTGTTTGTGTATTTAGTTGTTGTCTATCTCCTAGTTCCTTAGTTGGTTGTTTGATGTAGCTTCTAGTGGAGCATAAAATATTTTACCCTGGTGGTGAAGTTAGTTGTTGTCTGTCTCCTAGTTACTTAGGTGGTTGTTTTCTATAGCTTCTAGTGGAGCATAGAATATTTTACCCTGTTTGTGTAGTTAGTTGTTGTCTCTCTCCTTGTTACTTAGGTGGTTGTTTTCTATAGCTTATAGTGGAGCATAGAATATTTTACCCTGTTTGTGTAGTTAGTTGTTGTCTATCTCCTAGTTACTTAGGTGGTTGTTTTCTATAGCTTCTAGTGGAGCATAGAATATTATACCCTGATTGTGTAGTTAGCTGTTGTCTATCTCCTAGTTACTATAGCTATTAGTGGAGCATAGAATATTATATTCTGTTTGTGTTGTTTGTTGTTGTCTATATCCTGGTTACTTAAGTGGTTGTTTTCTGTAGCTTCTAGTGGAGCATAGAATATTATACCCTGTTTGTGTCGTTAGTTGTTGTCTATCTCCTAGTTACTTAGGTGGTTGTTTTCTGTAGCTTCTAGTGGAGCATAGAATATTATTACAATGTTTTCGTAATTGGATTTGAATTTTTAGTCGTGAGTTGGCCGCTTTGCGCCATGCTGGCGAGGGATAAACTCGTCGCCACAGATGGCACTGCAGGTCCAAATCTCAACTTGCAGACGTGAAAAGCAAAATTTTAACCATTTTACTTTCTCTACATATACTTAGTACATAGTGTATAGAGAAGGTATTTTATGGAACCCAAAAATTCAATACCGAGGTTTTTCCGAAAATATATCTTTTGAGATCCAATGGTTCCAAAAAAAAAATTGGAAAAGGGCTCGCGTGTTTTCGCGCGCGCTCATGTGTGTGTCTTTAGACAGCATAGCTCAAAAACGAAAATAAGGTTACATTTCAAATTTGGTATTTAAGTTCAGTATCTTCCAATGATGCGACACGAATGTTTTCAAGTAACCCCCCCCCCCAAACTATTTTTAATTGGAACATTTTTCCAAAATTTTGAATTTCTAAAATAAGGTTCCAAAGATTTTGATTAAGATACGTTATATTAAAGATATGTTTATGAGAAACGACATATTTTCTGGAAATAGCCTCTGAGGTCCTCTTTATTTTGGATGAAATTTATTTAACTAGCAAACTTAAAACATATACAAAAACGTACCACACGAGAAATGTAGATATCATTAAAACACACCATTTATGTTATATCCTGTTTTGTAGTATTAACTCTTTTCGCAATATTTCAGATTATTGGTTTCAACTTATATTCAATTAAACTTTTCTCAAATCACAGGACATCTTTCTATTCCCGGCAAGCAAAGAGAATGGAATTTAAATCGTTTGACATTGCGAACGGCTTTAAAAGGACGAGCCTCTCACTTTAGCCCTTGCATTTTCCTATTTCCCTTCTACCTACAAGGAAGCAAGTAATAAGATTAATTCTGTTAATGGTTATCTTGATTAGCACGAAGTGGATAACAAAAGGTTTGTTTACCGAAGAGTTAGAAGACATCATGTGAATGGAACACATTAGATGTTTACTTTCTCTACACGTACTATGTACATAGGGTATAGAGAAGGTATTGTAATGCACGCAAACATTCAATACTGAGATTTCACGGGAATGCAAAAAAAAAAAGATAAAACACATTTTTAAAAAGTCTCCGAATGTGTATGTGTGTGTGTGTCTGTCTGTCTGTCAGTGTGTATGTGTGTGTCTGTCTGTCTGTGTGTATGCGTCTGTGGACAGCATAGCTCAAAAGCGAAAAGATCGTTAAATAACAAACTTCTTATTTAAGTTTGGTATCTTCCAAAGATGCGACACGAAGATTTTCAAGAAAAACCCCCACCCCAAAATACCCTTTATGTGGAAAAATTTTCGAAAATGTTGTTTTTCTTTAAAATGACTCTAACGATTTCGACTAAAACAGCACATATGACACAGATTTCTACAGCGAATAGAATGTAAATCTTGAATTATCTGGAAATAGCCTCTGAAGCTTACTTTATTTTGAATGAATTTTACGGAATTTTGAGTTGTTGCTAAACCGTAAGAGATTGACAGAAACTTACCAGACAAAATATGTAGAGAATGTTAAAACACACAATTTATGTCACACACATTTTTTTCGTGGAGTTCATAGTTTTTGAGATATTCCTTATTTTTGTTCCAGCTTTGAAAGACTTATACTATTCTCATACAGGAATGTGTCAACTCCTAACCATAAAAACAGAGGAACTTCAGTCACATAGGAATCAGCTTCTGACTATCACTTTAACCTAAGATACTCCCTTATTATGCTTCAACTTACAAGGAAGCAAGTAATAAGACTATTTCTGCTAATTTTTCTCGACTATCATGAAGTAAATAGAAGTATAAGCTTTTGAACAATAACTTGTTGCAGAGATATAGAGAAACTCATGTGAATGGAACATTTCAGATTTGTTTTATGGGCAAATAAACATTACATGGAGTTACCGCTTTTATTTCCCTTTAGAAGGAAGCCATGTCAAGGGTTTTTGCGTCAGAAATAGGTTAGCCGGGAGGGTTTTAGAGGGTAGCACGCTAACCACTACACCACTTTGTCCTATTCTTATGGTTTACTAATTATGCAAAGCTATTCAGAGAACTTCAGAGACTTTTCCCAGGAAATTCAGGATATGTTGTATTTTTCACGTAAACACCCCACGTCATTGTAATCCGAACCATTAGTGCCACTTTATAAAACATCGGAAGTGTTCCATTCACATGACTTTCTCTCCCTCTCTGCATCAAATTATTGTTAAAAACCCTGTTTCTACTTACTGCATGCTAATAGAGAAAAATCTTATGTGTTCCGTTCACATGACTTTCTCTCCCTCTCTGCATCAAATTATTGTTATAAAGCTTATTGTTCTATTTACTTCATACTTATCGAAAAAAAAAATTGGCAGAAATACTCTTATTACTTGCTTCCTTGTAAGTAGAAGCGAAATAAGGGAGTACCATAGTTTAAAGTGATAGTCAAAAGAAGCCTGCTATGTGATGAACTTTTTAAAGCTGAAAACAAAAACAAGAAATATGTCAAAAAATGATCAACTTCATGCAAAAAATGTATATAACATAAAGTGTGTGTTTTAAAGTGCTCTACATTTTTGGTGTGGTAAGTTCTTGTATATCTCTTACGGTTTAGCAGTTATGCAACATTCCGTAAAATTCGTCCAGAATAAAGTAGTCTTCAGAAGCTATTCCCAGAAAATTCAAGATATAGATTTTATGTGTTAGGTAAATACGCTTAATATATGACATTTTAATCAAAACCGTTTCAGCCTTTTTTCAGAAAATCAAAATTTTCGAAAAAAGTTCTATATAAAGGGTAGTTTGGGGTGAGGGTTTTTTCTCAAAATCTTCGTGTCGCATCCCTGGAAGATACTGAACTTAAATACCAAGTTTGGTATTTTACCGACTTTTCATTTTTGAGGGGGAGCGTTTTTTTCTCAAAATCTTAGTGTCGCATCCCTGGAAGATACTGAACTTAAATACCAAGTTTGGTATTTTACCGACTTTTCGTTTTTGAGTTATCGTGTTCACAAACACATGGATACACACACGCACGGACCTTTTAGTGAAAATGTTTTTCTGGATACAGGGGACCCTAAAACATATATTTCCGGTGAAATCTCGGTATCGAATTTTTGAGTGAAGTGCAATATCTTCTCTATACACCATGTGCATAGTACATGTAGAGAAAGTAAAAATTGAAACAGATCCGAAATTTGGTGTTGCTTCTACCTGCCCCGTCATCATCCAGGCATGCCGTGTCACCGATTATTTAACCTGGGCCCTCCCCATCCTAAACCACCGGCGAGACAGCACCTGGCGGGCTTCCCCACACCCCACCAACAGCATATTTGCGGCCGAGAAATACAGACTGTGCAGCTCGACTCGCACCAAATGACTTGAAATTTTCCTTTCCTTTATATCGTATATTACTCGGAATTTGTGTAAACAGTCCGTGAGGGTTGACGGATATAAGTGATTTAACAGTTGCTGCAGGAGAATGTCAAATTGCTCATACCTCCAGTCACGATAACTGCGATTATCTCAAAAATATTATTTTAAACATGTTTCTTTTTCTTAAAAACTATAAAAGTTAGATGGCTCAAATTTTGCAAACTTGTATGAGATAATCTATTACATATACTGAACTAGACTTATATTTTTAAGAGACATAAATTTTTTAAAACTTGAGGATATTACTTCAAAAAATTAGGTATAAATGTTGTTACAGACAATAAATGTTTCAAATCAGAAATATCATAGGTAGCTGAAATCCCTTAGTTCAGTGGTATGAGACGGAATGTCTTTATATGCAGTAAACGTTTCAGCTTTCTACTACTACTGATTTCTCAGAAAAGGGAGCATAAAGATGTCTAATTTTTGTCATTTATTTAGCAAACTATTTTTTGAGGTTAACACATTTTTTCAGACAAATTACAAAATTTATGATCATAAAAATTTAAAGCGACATACGTGCATGTATCCAGATTATACATTAATTGTTTTACATTGAGTTATAAATTACAACCAGAGAAATTCACATATTTTGGGTTAGCTGTATGACCATACAATGCTCAGACTACCCACTCCCCTTAAGGAAACCTTAAATGCTTACTTTTATTTTATGGAATTTTATTTCTTTTTGTGTCACTTATTTTGATTATTAGTAGATATGTAAGTTATTTCTGTAAAATAATAATGTATAAAAATGAAATTTAAACAAATTATAAAGTTCGCAATATACATTGGAATCTCACTAATACGTTTTTCAAGGGAGACTACTAAACTACTGTATAAATGAGAAAACGTATAACTGATTTTCTCTTCTGGTATGGACCTCATCCAGAATTTTTAATCTTTCGCCAAGAGCTCTTGATTTTTTCCTTGCTGGTTGATATTCACACCTGTTTCTTCTGTTTGCAACTCCACATAAAATAGATAAGTGACTGTCGGAACGATATGACAACAATGAAGGGATAAATGACAATGAAAACAGCACACCTTAGCAGCACTCGACTTACAGCAGAGAAGTGACTGTTGGAACCAAGGTTAATAGATGTGACGACAATCAAACGATTGGAATGATATGACGACAATCAAACGATAAGTGTCAATGAAAACCCAAACCAGGCAATTCCAAGGCTATACACAGCAAGCATACCACCACACGTTGTTTCAAAAACGTATAAATGGACATATTTTGTGTATGGGGATGAGAAAAAGTGACGCATTACCGAGAAAGCGTGTAGTTGAGCAAAATTTTAGTGGAGAACGACTGGTCCCTAAAACTATAGTGTATATGTGCGAGAAAATGTTAAGCGAGTTTACGCGCACAAAGTTGTTACATCCCTGTTCTAAATTTAAAATTACGTGAGTTGATATGTCTTTTTGAGGTTGGTTTATATTTATATTATTCTCCTCTCAGATAGCCATTGTTGTCGCTCTCATGGCAACAAATCAACAAATCTTATCCGTCAACTTAGTTGATATTGAGAAGGAATGGCTGAAACAAGTGACTACACAATTGTGTGGGTTCATGAGCGTCAAATTAATGGCAAAGCAATAGAAAATGTCATGGACGGTTTGTGAAGGCAGCGCTGACAAAGAAGACGTTGTTAGCGTGGGAACGGGCAGAGACGTGAAGTGGAAGACCGTCCACCAGACTTGGACTTGTGCTGACGTGCAGTTAAATCCTTAAGGAAACGTGCTGCAGAGTTAGGAATCAACCATGAGGAAACACATTAAAGTGGATCTGAAAATGAGCATCGGACCACAAGCATTAACAAATCGGCATCTGACAATTGATCCAGTGACTCCATGATGTTGAGTGAGA
The DNA here is from genome assembly GCA_030762935.1 of Hymenopus coronatus. Classification (NCBI taxonomy): domain Eukaryota; kingdom Metazoa; phylum Arthropoda; class Insecta; order Mantodea; family Hymenopodidae; genus Hymenopus; species Hymenopus coronatus. The sequence goes on along the minus strand of CM060898.1, from coordinate 152,097,220 downwards.
TGAACATGGCAGCTGTGCAGAGATGTTTTGGAGTCCTAACATGTAAGGAGGAACATTTAATATTGGACATTTGCACTTTTATTTCACGTTTAATACGGACTTTGTGCGCACACTGAACATCCTGGTGTACGAAATTGATGTCAGGATGTTGTACTACACATTTTATTTTAATTATTTATTTATTTTTGAGTTATGCTGCTCACACACACACACACACACACACACATACCGACGTTTTTTCTGAAAGCGCTTTTCTTATTCAGGAGTCTCAAACCATGTATTTCCAGTGAAATCCTGGTATCAAACTTTTGGATGGAATACAATATCTTTTCTATATTGTACACATGTGCTAGAGAAGATAAAAATAAATGCCAACATTTAACCGTCGCAGTATAATGTCCGTTTCCAGCGCGAACGCGCCCAAAGAAACCGTGAGAAAGAACATCCGGTGTGTGGTGGAGCTAGACTTCTTAACTCGCTAGGAATCGAGTGCATTTACGCGTAACACAAAGTTGGCAGCACTGGAACTAAGCCCTTTTGTGCTTTCTCACCCAAAACTTTACTCTGCAAAAAATGATACGCGCTTCAAGTAACGTTATTGTTAATTAGTTATCTCCTTCAGGTAACGTAAATGGCTGCAAGCACTTTTGGTGAAGTTTACCCATGACTTTGTAATTCACGTGGAGATCAGTACCAACAGTTTCATTTACTTGGTTTCTAAAGTCAGCAAATTATATAATATCCGACGTGTAAAAATAGCATACAATTTTATCTCACGGGATTTATGCAGACTTGTATGCATGAAATAGTTATATCACCAGGTCGCTTGATTTTGTGCTGCAGCAAGTTGGCTTTGTATAGTGCGCTACAGCGTGTAAACACTGACGGTAGTGTTTCAAGAACAGTGTGTCGTGTATCAGTTAATGTTGAAATCCAACACAGGCCATCGATTTTTATGTTAAGCCTGCGTTGCAGGAATCTTTCTTATTTGTAAAAAAACGGTGTATATTTATTGTACAGTGTGATTTATGTAGAACTGACACATTTGTTTCTTTAATTATTCCGTTGGAAATTCATTCAATGACCTAATTTTAGCACCAAATTAAGATGAATGTTCTGGAGTTTCTATTCCTTATCACTAGATGCGCAGATGTTTATGTTTTATTCCTAATTGCATTGTTGGCAGCTGTTTCGACATTTTGTTCTTGTAGTCAAAATGAAAATGCAATACGATATAGAGCTGAATCAAGGATGTTTTCAACAAGATGGCGCTACATGCCATTCATCAAATGAATCCATGTACCTAATTGCAAGTTTCTTTGACGACCGGATAATTTCCAGGAAACTGTGACCACCGAGATCTCCGGATTTGACATCGCCGGACTTCTTTCTATGGAGTTACTTAAAAGAGTTTACGCCACACGTCCCCAGACATTGGACGATCTGAAGCACAAGCTATTGACAACAGAGTCCTCCAACGAGTGGCCAGTACATGTTGAGTTGTGCCTTATGTAGGATGGAGGACATTTTCAACATTAATAATCTCTCAAAATTCTTCTACAATTTAGGTATAATAAGTTGTCGCAAGCACAATTCATTTTGAAACAATCAAAGAAAGAAATGATTCAGCTCTATATAAATCACCCTGATACCTATTAATTGCTAAGAGATGGCTTCTTTATCATAGATTAAGTATCAGGTTTTAGTTTTTCGAATTGTGTTATTGTCTGTAAATCTATTGTTGTGGGACTACGTGACACTGGATTATGACGTGGGAGGGGAATATCTGGGCCGAGCGTCATAACAATTAATGTGAGATACAATCGCTGAACTTGACGATATTAAAATAAGAACTGAAGCTTTCCTGGCGACGTGTTAATTCAAAATCTTCTCGGGCTTCTAGCCAGGTAAAATTTGGCTTGGTGTCAAGCCAATTTTTTACCTGGCTAGAAGCCCGAGAAGATTTTGAATTGACGATATTACTTCAAAAAATTAGATGTACATTTTCTTACTGACAATTATACAATTTAAGAATAAATTAAGTTTTTAAAAATGTATTTATCTTAAAATATAAACCTGGCTCAGTGTATGTATAAATTGTATTCATTCTGTAATTTCAATTCATTTTTCAAATCAGAAATATCATAGGTAGCTAAAATCCCCTAGCTCAGTGGTGTAAGACAGTATGTCTTTATACGCAGTAAACGTTTCAGCCTTCTGCTACTACTGGTTTCTCAGAAAAGGAACATAAAGTTGTCTAATTTTTGCCATTTATTTAGTAAATATTTTTTGAAGTTAACACATTCTTTCTGACAAATCATGAAAATTTAAGGAGACTTACGTGTTATTCATGTACAATCATATTATATTGTGATTTGTACCGTCAAACAGAGCTACGAGCCCCAACTCATACGACTCGCCTGCAATATTGTTTACATAGTAACGACTTGCACTTCACTGTTAGGTTGATCGGCTGCACCGCGGTACAGCACAGTAGTAGTGCGCAATAATGTAATCCAGCCTTGCACAAAAAGAAATCAGCACACCACCGTTTATAGGGTACTTTATTACGTCATGTTATTGGCTGTTACTGTCACCTTTCAGGTGAGTGTTCTATATCGAACCAATAGAGCATACCTATACTGGGTTTGTCAACTCATTCGCTAATAGGTATAGGTATAGCCTGGAAGTGAGATTAGGTTACGTGTCTCTTTCAAAATGTCGGAGACAAATCTTTCGAATGGTTAATCGGATCTACAGAGAAAATGCTGGTTTCAAAATTTACGTGAATATAAGCAGGTACTCAGATATTTGGAGTTTGTAGAATTCTTTTATTTGCGTCTGATAGAATGGTATAATGCCTAAAGTTACGGCGGGGATGGGGTTTGATCTGAAATAGACAGTAATCAGTATTGTTCGTGAACTTCCAAACCCAAAATCCCATACTTATGTGGCCACTTGGCAACAGCGTGTTCTGGAATTAGCGAGTATTGTCTGGTCGGCCATTCTCATCAGAGCAAAAAACCTTTTTATCTGAGAAAATCACTAGCTGCCAAAATCGGTCTGGTTTGACCAAGAGTTCAAGTACAAACCCCATTTGACTGCTGCGGTGCTGTTCAGTCAAGTGTATTTTCTTTGCTGCCTTTCGATGATTGATGTCAACTTCATGGAGGTGGTTTCTAACCGAAGTAAGGAAGCAAGATAGCTACAGATCGCGGCGCCATCTTGTAGACGGTTTAAATGGTTCATCTCTGTTTGCATTCATAATCTTAGCTTCGACTTGCTGGTTCCCGATAGTGGACGCGTCTTTAATCCAACTTCACTGCGCTCCTGGAAAGGATTAATCCAATACTGCACAACAGACCTACTCACTTTTACCGTGCGCCCTGCTTCCCACAATACTGCTGTGGATCACCTCGCATTGCTACTGTCACCAAGCAGAAATACGTGCTACTACAGCAGTAAGCTACAACCTTCCCCAATTGGAGTTACGGAGCGGCCAGCGGATATCAGAGGCCACGCCCTATAAATCCCCTACAGACAATCACCTCGCTTAAGTGAGGCATTGCTACTGTCACCAAGCAGAAATACGTGCTACTACAGCAGTAAGCTACAACCTTCCCCAATTGGAGTTACGGAGCGGCCAGCGGATATCAGAGGACACGCCCTATAAATCCCCTACAATCACCTCGCATTGCTACTGTCACCAAGCAGAAATACGTGCTACTACAGCAGTAAGCTACAACCTTCCCCAATTGGAGTGACGGAGCGTCCAGCGGATATCAGAGGACACGCCCTATAAATCCCCTTCAGACAATCACCTGGCATTGCTACTGTCACCAAGCAGAAATACGTGCTACTACAGCAGTAAGCTACAACCTTCCCCAATTGGAGTGACGGAGCGTCCAGCGGATATCAGAGGACACGCCCTATAAATCCCCTACAGACAATCACCTCGCATTGCTACTGTCACCAAGCAGAAATACGTGCTACTACAGCAGTAAGCTACAACCTTCCCCAATTGGAGTGACGGAGCGGGCAGCGGATATCAGAGGACACGCCCTATAAATCCCCTACAATCACCTCGCATTGCTACTGTCACCAAGCAGAAATACGTGCTACTACAGCAGTAAGCTACAACCTTCCCCAATTGGAGTGACGGAGCGGCCAGCGGATATCAGAGGACACGCCCTATAAATCCCCTACAGACAATCACCTCGCATTGCTACTGTCACCAAGCAGAATTACGTGCTACTACAGCAGTAAGCTACAACCTTCCCCAATTGGAGTGACGGAGCGGGCAGCGGATATCAGAGGACACGCCCTATAAATCCCCTACAGACAATCGCCTCGCATTGCTAAAGTCACCAAGCAGAATTACGTGCTACTACAGCAGTAAGCTACAACCTTCCCCAATTGGAGTGACGGAGCGTCCAGCGGATATCAGAGGACACGCCCTATAAATCCCCTACAGACAATCACCTCGCATAGCTACTGTCACCAAGCAGAATTACGTGCTACTACAGCAGTAAGCTACAACCTTCCCCAATTGGAGTGACGGAGCGTCCAGCGGATATCAGAGGACACGCCCTATAAATCCCCTACAGACAATCACCTCGCATAGCTACTGTCACCAAGCAGAATTACGTGCTACTACAGCAGTAAGCTACAACCTTCCCCAATTGGAGTGACGGAGCGGCCAGCGGATATCAGAGGACACGCCCTATAAATCCCCTACAGACAATCACCTCGCATTGCTACTGTCACCAAGCAGAATTACGTGCTACTACAGCAGTAAGCTACAACCTTCCCCAATTGGAGTGACGGAGCGTCCAGCGGATATCAGAGGACACGCCCTATAAATCCCCTACAGACAATCACAAATTCGATGTCTATTACTAATTGTGCTCTGTGCACCATGTAGAGAAGGTATTGTAATGCACCCAAAAATTCGATACCGAGATTTCACCGGAAATATATGTTTTAGGGTCCCCTATATCCAAAAAAAGCATTTTCAGAAAAAGGTCCGTCGGTGTGTGTGCGTGTGTCTGTGAACAAGATAGCTCAAAAATGAAAAGTCGGTAAAATAGCAAAGTTGGTATTTAAATTTAGTATCTTCCAGGGATTGGACACGAAGATATTGCGAGAAAAAACACCCCAATCTACCCTTTACATGGAAATTTTTTCAAAAATTTTGATTTGCTCAAAAATGGCTCTAAGGTTTTTGAATGCAATTTCGTATATTACTATTTGTGCTCTGTGTACGTTCGTACATCTGCTGTGATCGCGGACACTCAATTAACACGTGAACATGTTGTCAAGTGTTTTACAACATGAAGGGATGACACGTGTGAATTACTGTGTGTGGCTGTAATTGAATGCTGGTTCCATCCGACAGTACCTATCACCTCCCAGAAAGTCTGGTTATATCTGACAGGACATGTCAACTACCAGGAAGTCTGGATGCATCTGACAGGACATGTCAACTCTCAGGGAGTCTGGTTCCATCTGACAGCACATGTCAACTCCCAGAAAGTCTGGTTCCATCCGACAGGACATGTCAGCTCCCAGGAAGTCTGGTTCCATCTGACAGGACATGTCAACTACCAGGAAGTCTGGATGCATCTGACAGGACATGTCAACTACCAGGAAGTCTGGATGCATCTGACAGCACATGACAACTCCCAGAAAGTCTGGTTCCATCCGACAGGACATGTCAACTCCCAGGAAGTCTGGTTCCATCTGACAGCACATGTCAACTCCCAGGGAGTCTGGTTCCATCAGACAGGACATGTCAACTCCCAGGAAGTCTGGTTCCATCTGACAGCACATGTCAACTCCCAGGGAGTCTGGTTCCATCAGACAGAACATGTGAACTCTCAGGAAGTCTGATTCTATCCGACAGGACATGATAACTCCCAGAAAGTCTGGTTCTATCTGACAGGACATGTCAAATCTCAGGAAGTCTGATTCCATCTGACATGACATGTCAAGTCCCAAGAAGATTGGCTCCATCCGACAGGACAAGTCAATTCTCAGGGAGTCTCGTTTCATCCGACAGATCATGTGAACTCTCAGGATGTGTGGTACTAACTGACAGAACATGTCAACTCCCAGGAGGTCTGGTTCTATCTGATAGGACATGTCAACTCTCAGGAAGTCTGATTCCGTCTGACAGGACATGTCAAATCCCAAGAAGATTGGCTCCATCCGACAGGACAAGTCAACTCTCAGGGAGTCTCGTTCCATCTGACATCACATGTCAATTCCCAGAAAGTCTGGTCCCATCCGACAGGACATGTCAACTCCCAGAAAGTCTGGTTCCATCTGACAGGACATTTCAACTGTCAGGGAGTCTGGTTCCATCCGACAGAACATGTGAACCTCCAGAAAATCTGGATCTATCTTAAAGGACATGTGAACTCTCAGGGAGTCTGGTTCCATCCGACAGAACATGTGAACTCTCAGGAAGTCTGGTTCTATCTGACAGGACATGTCAACTCCCAGAAAGTATGGTTCTATCCTACAGGACTTGTCAACTCCCAGGAAGTCTGGTTCCATGTGATAGGACATGTCAACTTCCAGGAATTCTGGTTCCATCGGACAGGACAAGTGAACTCTCAGGAGGTCTGGTTCTATTTGACAGGACAAGTGAGCTCTCAGGTAGTCAGGTTCCATCTGACAGGACAAGTGAACTCTCAGGAAGTCTGGTTTCATCTGACAGGACAAGTGAACTCTCAGGAAGTCTGGTTCCATCTGACAGGACATTTCAACTCTCAGGAAGTCTGGTTCCATCTGACAGGACATGTCAACTCTTAGGAAGTCTGGTTCCATCTGACAGGACATGTCAAATCCCAGGAAGTTTGGCTCCATCCGACAGAACATGTAAAATCTCAGGAAGTCTGGTTCCATCTGACATGATATGTAAACTCTCAGGAAGTCTGGTTCCATCTGACAGGACATGTGAACTCTCAGGAAGTCCGGTTCCATCCGACAGGAGATGTCAAATCTCAGGAAGTATGGTTCCATCCGATAGGACATGTCAAATCTCAGGAAGTCTGGTTCCATCTGACAGGACTTGTTAATACTCAGGAAGTCTGTTCCATCCGACAGGACATGTCAAAACTCAGGAAGTCTGGTTCTATCCGACAGAACATGTGAACACTCAGGAAGCTTGTTCCATCTGACAGGACATGTCAAATCTCAGAAAGTCTGGTTCCGCCCGATGGACATGTCAACTCTCAGAAGTCTGGTTCCATCCGACAGAACACGTGAAGACTCAGGAAGTCTGGTTCCATCCGACAGAACATGTGAACACTCAGGAAGTCTGGTTCCATCCGACAGGACATGTCAAATCTCAGGAAGTCTGGTTCCATCTGACAGGACATGTGAACACTCAAGAAATCTGCTTCCATCCGACAGGACATATGAAATCTCAGGAAGTCCGGTTGCATCTTCAGGACATGTGAACACTCAGGAAATCTGGTTCCATCCGACAGGACATGTCAACTCTCAGGAAGTCTGGTTCTATCCGACAGGACATGTCAACTCTCAAGAAGTCCGGTTGCATCTTCAGGACATATCAACTCTCAGGAAGTCTGGTTCCATCTGACAGGATATGTGAACAATGAGGAAGTCTGGTTACATCCGACAGAACATGTGAACACTCAGGAAGTCTGGTTCCATCCGACAGGACATGTCAACTCTCAGGAAGTCTGGTTCCATCCGACAGGACATGTCAACTCTCAGGAAGTCTGATTCCATCTGACAGGACATGTGAACTCCTTGTACTGGTCAACAAACAATCCCCAATGAGGAACCTGTTCACAGTGTCCTATATCATCTGACACAACAGTAAACATCGATGTGTTATGCGAATATTTGAGGAACCTTACACTGGATGAGGCGACTTCACGCGAGTCAATCTCAGGGGTTCTGTAAGGAGGGTTGCAACTGGTTTCGCCGGACCTAACTATTTCTGAGAACTCCTAAAACAAAAAGTATAGAAAATTGATCAAAAAATCTTATGCGTTCCATTCATATGACTTTCTATGCATCTTGTGGCAAATTATTGTTGAAAAGCTTATTCTTCTATCTACTTCATGATAATCGAGATAAACAGAAATTGTCTTAATTACTTGGTCCTTTGTAAGTAGAAACAAATAGAAGTTCCATTCACATGATGTCCTCTAGCTGTTCTATAAACAAACCTTTTATGCAAAACATTAATCCGTTATCTACATGCTAATCTACATAAATATAAGCAGAATTAGTTTTATTACTAGCACCTTGTAAGGAAAAAAGAAAATAAGAAAATGCACAGGTTAAAGTGATACTCTTGCTCTATAAAATCCAGCCGTTACGTGAAGCAATTGAAATTCCAATTTTTTTTCTTTCCAGAAACAAGCGCCATGCTACCCATTCTATGTTAGCCAATTACTAAACAAACCCAAAAGTGTTTCTACCTGATGTTATACTCATTGGTAGTTATACGTATGCTACCCATTCTTTGTTAGCCAATTAGTAAACAAACCCAAAAGTGTTTCTACCTGATATACTCATTGGTAGTTATACGTATGCTACCCATTCTTTGTTAGCCAATTAGTAAACAAACCCAAAAGTGTTTCTACCTGATGTTATACTCATTGGTAGTTATACGTATGCTACCTATTCTTTGTTAGCCAATAAGTAAACAAACCCAAAAGTGTTTCTACCTGATATACTCATTGGTAGTTATACGTATGCTACCCATTCTTTGTTAGCCAATAAGTAAACAAACCCAAAAGTGTTTCTACCTGATGTTATACTCATTGGTAGTTATACGAATGCTACCTATTCTTTGTTAGCCAATAAGTAAACAAACCCAAAAGTGTTTCTACCTGATATACTCATTGGTAGTTATACGTATGCTACCCATTCTTTGTTAGCCAATTAGTAAACAAACCCAAAAGTGTTTCTACCTGAAGTTATACTCATTATACGTATAGGTGGAGCAACTGAAAGAGCTGGTTCAGAAGCCATGAAGTACCCTGAATACGATAAATATGCAGATATATTATGCATTAGAATCATGACGAGGACAGCAGATCATATATGACTTTGGCAGCAGCGCCTTTTTGCCCAAACAGATATAGCGCAGAGGTAATGCAAGCGCTTTGAAAATTACCGAACCTAAGTTCAAACACTTGTGATTTTTTTCTCCCCCATTTATGTTGTTTCTTCTATTATATTTTCTATTTCCTAATTTATACTAAAATACAGTTTCTGCTATATTAGTTAAAATTTGAGTATTAGAGAATATACAGATATATATTATGCAAAATAGCCAAAGTTTACAATTACTGTTGATAAGTTTGATCCCTTTGTCCATATTGAGTTTCTTTCTGTGTTGGTCAAATGTTTGTGTTTGGTTCGATTAGTCGCCGAAAGAGGCCCTCAATCACTACTACTACAACGACGACGCATTCATTCATACTTTAGCAATGGCAGAGGCCGCTGATAAACGTTCTATTGTTCTCACCCTGGTTTCACGGCCACCAGAGCGGGTGGTATTCCACAGTCCACTGTGAGGAAGTGGGCAAAGATATATCGTGAAGAGGGACAGGTTGCTGTAAGGAACAGCACTGATCGCTCACGTGTATCTACCGAGAATGAAGACAGGTCCCTCATGGCAGAGGTCGAAAGAGATCCGTTTCTGACGGCCGCTGAATACAAGGCTTTCTTTATCTTTATTCCCGGGTAGGACACGGACGGTTAGCAACCACTGTACAGATGCCCGAATTCGGCGTAGACGTGCGGCAGCAAAGGAAGTGCTAACTGAAGCCCAAAAATGACAGGTTGGCATTTACTGTACAGTACGAGAACTTCGATTGGAGCGAAGTAGTTTTCTCCGACGAAGCAACGTTCTACTGCAGATGCCAATTCGAGTATTTGTTTACAAGCCTAGTGGTACTCGATATGATATGCGTTATTTGGCCACTCTTGCAAGGAGTGTTTTTTTTTTTTTTTTTTTTTATATAGTAGAGGAAAATCTTTCAAAGACACCGAAATCGATCGGACCTCTAGGTATGTCTACGGTAGTTGTGAAAGGAGCGTCTGGAGAATAGGCTTATTAGGCTGGGATATACTTTAGATACAGTGTTGGATTTTCATCAACTAAAAACCCCTACCTCCCGTCATATTACGTCGCTTGAAACTGCTGGAAGAATTACTTCAAGAGACGATGACACCATAGTGTTCATTTTTACTTTCTCTACATTTACTATGTACATAGTATATAGAGAAGGTATTGCACTCCAACCCAAAATTCGATACCGAGATTTCACCGAAAATATATGTTTCAGGGTCCCCTGTATCCAAAAAAAGCATTTTCACAAAAAGGAACCTGTGTGTGTGTATGTGTGTGTGTGTAAGTGTGTGTCCGTGTGCCTGTGAACACGATAACTCAAAAACGAAAAGTCGGTAAAGTAGGAAAATTGGTAGTTAAGTTTAGTATCATCCAGGGATGCGACACGAAGATTTTGAGGAAAATTCTCCCACCCCAAACTACCCTTTACATGTTACATTTTCGAAAATTTGTAATTTCTTAAAAATGGGTCCAACGATTTTGATTAAAATGTTGTATATTAAATATATTTGCCTGACAAATAAAATTTATATCTTGAATTTTCTGGAAATAGCCCCTACTTTATTCTGGATGAGTTTTACGGAATTTTGCATAACTGGCAAGTTTGGTTACCCCTAGATGTGTTCACTTTTATCCCCGGGATTTCGTTTCGAATTGTCTTTATCTCGTCAGGTTTACGAGGGACGGAAGAAAGCCAAGGCTTCGAACCACGACTTAAACAAAGCAATTAAAGAAATGGCGTCTTCTCCCGGACGACCGAACTGCCACACGTGACGTGGCACCCAATCAGCGGGATTTTGGCAAATTTACATTTAGAACGACAGGATGCAAGAGGTTATCACCAATACAAATAAGTCACTATATCATATTCGGTAACTTCCCAAATGTACAGTCATGAAAACAATGATTGAGCGCTGTAACCTTTCCAAGTATCGCTTCGGCCTCACGAAGCACACGAAGCTGGGTTTACACGCGCACGTGCGCTAAGTTACAGAACATGCTTTTACCCAGCTTGTTAAGACGTAGTTTATTGCTTTATAGCATAAAATAGCAACCTGGGAACAAGCTGCATGGCTTTTTTTTTTTTTTTTTTTTTTTTTTTTTAGCTCATATTAGAACTCTTTACAGCCGATGTAGATTACGTTATATAAATCATTCACTCTGTGAAATATGACATCTTTTATTTGCTGCTTTCAAAAACTAGAACACAAAGAAAAACTCTCCAACATTATCTCCGGTTACTTTTAAATGCAACAAAGGCTAATAAAACAAGAGAAAACAAATTCCAATACTTTGTTTGGTCCCCATTATTTGCTATCACTGCCCTCAATTTTCGGGGCATGGAATCAAGTAGCGTTTGAAAATAATAAATATCTTCTGTAGTGAATGCCAAGTGTCTGATTTGGCACACCAGAGTTGTGAAGCATTATTCAATCTGGAACCTCGAGAAAGCCTCTGCTTTACTTTCGTCCAAACATGTTCAATTGGGTTGAGATCTGCTGACTTTGTAGGACACGGCATCTACTCTAAGATATTCTTGTGCTCCGAAAACCACTTTTCAACTTTGGCCAACTTGTGAACCGAATGATCATCCTGTTGGAATTTAATAATAACTTCAGGATGACGCTCTTGGGCAGATGGAAGCAGAACATGATCTAGAATTTCAGAGTAGGTTTCCTTATGCAACTTTGCATGATCATGTTCCAGCACACCTGCACGTTCCCGAGATCTCCAAGCCCAAGCAGTAACGCTCGTTCGACCTCTCCTTGCAGCTGTTGTAACTGTTATCAAGGAATTTCTGCAGGAGAAACATAAGTTTGGCAAAATAATGATTTCAAATCAAAATAGAGCTAACACAAACTGAAGTAATTAAAAAATGAACACCGTGGTGTCATCGTCTGTTGAAGTAACGCCTCTAGCAGTTCCAACAGACGTAATTATATATGACGGGAAGTAGGGGATTTTAGTTGATGAACATCCAACTCCCATACAGAGTGGTGTCTTTCAAAGTTTTTCCCTACTATGAAAAATAAATAAAAATAAAAAAAAACTCCTTTTACGAGTAGCCAAATAACGCATATCATATCAAGTACCACTAGGCTTGTAAACAAATACTCGAATTGGCATCTGCAGTAGAACGTTGCTTCGTCGGAGGAAACTACTTCGCTCCAATCGAAGTTCTCGTACTGTACAGTAAATGCCAACCTGTCATTTTTGGGCTTCAGTTAGCACTTCCTTTGCTGCCGCACGTCTACGCCGAATTCGGGCATCTGTACAGTGGTTGCTAACCGTCCGTGTCCTACCCGGGAATAAAGATAAAGCCTTGTATTCAGCGGCCGTCAGAAACGGATCTCTTTCGACCTCTGCCATGAGGGACCTGTCTTCATTCTCGGTAGATACACGTGAGCGATCAGTGCTGTTCCTTACAGCAACCTGTCCCTCTTCACGATATATCTTTGCCCACTTCCTCACAGTGGACTGTGGAATACCACCCGCTCTGGTGGCCGTGAAACCAGGGTGAGAACAATAGAACGTTTATCAGCGGCCTCTGCCATTGCTAAAGTATGAATGAATGCGTCGTCGTTGTAGTAGTAGTGATTGAGGGCCTCTTTCGGCGACTAATCGAACCAAACACAAACATTTGACCAACACAGAAAGAAACACAATATGGACAAAGGGATCAAACTTATCAACAGTAATTGTAAACTTTGGCTATTTTGCATAATATATATCTGTATATTCTCTAATACTCAAATTTTAACTAATATAGCAGAAACTGTATTTTAGTATAAATTAGGAAATAGAAAATATGATAGAAGAAACAACATAAATGGGGGAGAAAAAAATCACAAGAGTTTGAACTTAGGTTCGGTAATTTTCAAAGCGCTTGCGTTACCTCTGAGCTATATATGTTTGGGCAAAAAGGCGCTGCTGCCAAAGTCATATATGATCTGCTGTCCTCGTCATGATTCTAATGCATAATATATCTGCATATTTATCGTATTCAGGGTACTTCATGGCTTCTGAACCAGCTCTTTCAGTTGCTCCACCTATACGTATAATGAGTATAACTTCAGGTAGAAACACTTTTGGGTTTGTTTACTAATTGGCTAACAAAGAATGGGTAGCATACGTATAACTACCAATGAGTATATCAGGTAGAAACACTTTTGGGTTTGTTTACTAATTGGCTAACAAAGAATGGGTAGCATACGTATAACTACCAATGAGTATAACATCAGGTAGAAACACTTTTGGGTTTGTTTACTTATTGGCTAACAAAGAATGTGTAGCATACGTATAACTACCAATGAGTATAACATCAGGTAGAAACACTTTTGGGTTTGTTTACTTATTGGCTAACAAAGAATGGGTAGCATACGTATAACTACCAATGAGTATAACATCAGGTAGAAACACTTTTGGGTTTGTTTACCTATTGGCTAACAAAGAATGGGTAGCATACGTATAACTACCAATGAGTATAACATCAGGTAGAAACACTTTTGGGTTTGTTTACTTATTGGCTAACAAAGAATGGGTAGCATACGTATAACTACCAACGAGTATAACATCAGGTAGAAACACTTTTGGGTTTGTTTACTAATTGGCTAACAAAGAATGGGTAGCATACGTATAACTACCAACGAGTATAACATCAGGTAGAAACACTTTTGGGTTTGTTTACTTATTGGCTAACATAGAATGGGTAGCATACGTATAACTACCAATGAGTATAACATCAGGTAGAAACACTTTTGGGTTTGTTTACTAATTGGCTAACAAAGAATGGGTAGCATACGTATAATAACATCAGGTAGAAACACTTTTGGGTTTGTTTACTAATTGGCTAACATAGAATGGGTAGCATACGTATAACTACCAATGAGTATAACATTAGGTAGAAACACTTTTGGGTTTGTTTACTAATTGGCTAACATAGAATGGGTCGCAGGGCGCTTGTGGTCGAATTCTTTATCAGGAACCAATAACAATGCGAAACATTGTGCAAGACACAGCCTGTTAATGCGCTCGACAGGCGATAAGTATGTCGCAGACATTGTTAGGTAAGTCTAGCTGCATGTTGGAAATAGCGACCAGTGTAAACCTCGCTGCGATACAAAGTGGCACTTTCAAAGATTCTGCTGTCAGAGTGCGCTCAGTCATTTTTTATACGACTGTACAATGTACATAGCGGATAGAGAAGATATTGTATTCCACCCAAAATTTGATGACAAGAATTCACCGGAAATATATGTTTTGGGCTCCCCTGAGTCCGCAAAAAGGATTTTCAGAAAAAGGTCCCTATGTGTCTATCTGTCTGTATGCATTTGTGTGTCTGTGGACAGCATCGCTCAAAATGGAAAATACTGTTAAATACCAAACTTGGTATTTAGGTTTAGTCTCTTCCAAAGGATGCGACATGAAGGTTTTCAAGAAAATTTCTCCATGAAATTCTTGATGATTTTTTTTGAATTTTGCTTAACTGCTAAACCGTAAGAGATAGACAAAAGCTTACAAAGAATATAATCTCACCAATTTATGTCCTTTACCTGTTATTGAAACGAGATTTTGATTTCAATTGTAAAGTGCTTACCTATACTTTTCTCTCTAAGGAAATGTCGTTTTTTCTTTTCTTCTATTCCTGGCCAAGCAAAGAAGCTAATTGAACGCAAAACGACAGCTTTTAAAACATTTGACTATCACTTTAGCCTAATGTATTCCTTTAGTTGCCTTCTACTTATAAGGAACTAAAAAATAACAACATTCTGCTAATGTTTATCTTGATTAGCATGGTGTAGAAAGAAGAATACTCTTTTTTAAGAAGTTTGTTTGTAGAGCAGTTAGAGAAAGTCGTGTGAGTGTAACACATCAGATTTTTGTTTTAATTTTATTGTTTGTAAATTTGGATATATTATTTAATTAGTGCTATTTGTTAATTGGTTTTATTTGGTTGAGCATGAGAGAAGCGAAATTACTTAAGCTGTGCCAAAATAAATAAATACATAAATTAAGGGGGTGTGATGTCACCCTTGTGCTTACAGCATTCCTCGGTTTGTACCGGGCTTTTGCTCGCACCGCTCACAACGGAATTGCTGTGTACTAGGGTCGGCTGGTAACTCCCGGCATTCTCAATGAAAACAGTATTTAAACCGATTTTTTGCTTTATTTCTCAACATAACAACCCACCCTTTAATCATTGAATATGAAGGGGCAGAGTCTTCCGATGTACTGTCCATTTCTTAGGCGTTAAGCCTTTCAAATGGAAGTATTTAATCACTGCTCGTTTTTCCAAATCCTCCATTTTCGTGAAAACTCTAAAGTTGTCTTGTTTAAAATGCTGTCATTTGAAAACTAAACAAGCTATTGACCTGTAACTATGGATACAAGCTAGTATAAGGTTATAACTGGCGCAGCAGATCTGGACATTTGAAAATGTTAATTAGGAAGCGAGCTGTACTTTCAGTTCACCAGTCGATTCATGTCAAATATCTGTCACCTGCACTGATAAACATGTGTTATATTCATATCTATACAAATGGCCTACTATATAAAAATGTCAATTGTCTGCCTCCAATTCTTCCACACCTGACAGTCGTTTGTCTTCGCTCACGTCATCATCAACGTTAGCACTACTTTCTGCACCATTATCCTGGATTACAATTCTTTCCTTTTGATTTTCTACAATTCTTTCTAATGATTTTCAATGTTCTCAACATGTCGACATACATTTTCCCATTGTGGTCTGCCAATTTCCGCAATTTGCTGGCGACACATTTGTTCCACATCTTTAATTTAAAATTGATATATTAAGTTTTATTACGTTCTTTATACGCACTATGTACATAGTGTATAGAGAAGGTAT
This sequence comes from Hymenopus coronatus, assembly GCA_030762935.1. Classification (NCBI taxonomy): domain Eukaryota; kingdom Metazoa; phylum Arthropoda; class Insecta; order Mantodea; family Hymenopodidae; genus Hymenopus; species Hymenopus coronatus. The sequence continues at coordinate 152,081,228 of CM060898.1, read as the reverse complement.
TGCACTCCACCAAAAAATTCAATACTGAGATTTCACCGGAAATATATGTTTTAGGGTCTCCTGTATCCAAAAAGAAGTATTTTCAGAAACAGGTCCGTGTGTGTGTGTGTGTGTGTGTGTGTGTGTGTGTGTGTCCGTGTGTCTGTGAACACGATAAATCAAAAACGAAAAGTCGCTAAAATACCAAAGTTGCTACTTAAGCTTAATATCTTCCAGGGATGCGACACGAAGATTTTGAGAAAAATCCCTCCACCCAAAACTACTCTTTACGTGGAACTTTTTTCGAAATTTTTGATTTTCTTAAAAATGGCTCTAAAGATTTTGATTAAAATATCATTTATCAAAGATATTTACCTCACAAACAAAATGTATATCATGAATTTTCTGGGAATAGCCTCTGAAGACTACTTTATTCTGGACGAATTTTACGGAATTTTATATAACTGCTAAACCGTAAGACTTAGATAAAAACTTACTACACAAGAAACGTAGAGCACGTTAAAACACGCAAATTATGATACACACTTTGTTTTCGTGGAGTTCGTTTTTGAGATATTCCTTGTTTTTGGTTTCAGCTATGATAAATTAATGTTCTCATATTATAGGAATTTGTCAACTCCTGTCCATACAAACAGAAGCAACTTCATTCACATAGCAACGAGCTTTTGACTATCACTTTAACCTATCGTAAGCCCTTATTTCGCTTCTACTTACAAGGAAGCAAGTAATAAGACTATTTCTGCTAATTTGTTCTCGATTAGCATAAAGTAAATAGCGGCATAAGCTTTTTAACGATACTTTGTTGCAGAAATGTAGAGAAAGTCATGTGAATGGAACACATCAGATTTTTTTCTGTCTTTCTTATTTTTGAAAACCCTGGAAACAGAACTCAGTGAAATATTAGTTGCCTTGGCTACTCTTTCATTCACTTTGTACAGGCTTTTGAAGAACTCGGGGAACATACATTTTCTTCCTTCATCTCTGCCTCTTGTTTCATCAAGTCAAGGATATTTGCAATTATTTCTCTGCTCTGACTAAGTAATAACTTGCCACTTAACTTTGAAAACGTAGGAGCCATGGTTAAAAAAATAAAACAAATAGAATGAACACTATTTACTGCCCACTTTGAATACAAACATATGCGGAACAGTTTCGATATGGACTGTACAAAGTTTGCTCGCTGTGACTTTAAGTAAGCAAAGTATTATAGCACAAACTCCGATAAGCTAGGCTCGGTAGCTGGTTGGGCGGTCAGGGTCAGGATTCCATAAGTTTTGCGCCGGCAATAAATTTACGGTGCTACCGTCTAACTGGCCTAGTGGCGCCATATCTGTGTGAGGCCTGGACTTATCAGCCAGGCCTAGTAACTGCATTGAGTGTGATTTGTAGATAAAATTATTCGCGAAGTATTCTACATAAGTTTACTACTGCATGTAAGAAGGTTCGTTTGTACTGATGTCAGATGTTAGTAGTGTGCCAGAACAACCACTAGGCTGCCTTAGCGTCAACCACGAATAGAGTACCGCGATCGTATGCGCCTCCAAATCCGCCATTTGTGTGATCTTTTACAGAAATGCCATGCTGTAATGTAGTGATAACGGGAATAAGTAGAGATAGCATCACATGCGGATATCCGTCGAGTAGAGATCGACTGTAAACAGCCTGCAGTAACGCGTTGGGGAACGTGGCTCGACGCAGCAGTATTTGATGTTGAACTGTTTTACTGGTAATGTATGGCTTTGATGCTCTTCAATTAAGATTTTAAGATGTGTTGCTTCAAATGGATTACATGACGTATTCACACAGAGGAACTTTGCAGATATATCTACGACAATAACACATGTTTAGAAACATCAAACATTGAAGTGCCTCAAGCCCTGAAAACTGTCGAAAAACTGGTGCAGAAACCCGTGACAGCTGCTTTAGATTGTGTGAAAAAGAAAGGGAACCCTCTGTTTGGAACAAAATGTCGAATTTTTAATAACAGTGAAATGTGCTACGAGGTGGAAATGATTGTAGATTGGGTATCTTACCCAATAGTCTTTTATGTGTCTTATTTCCGTTTTGATTGCATTACTTTTGCTCGAGAGACAGACAAAGCATACTACGGAAAAAAATGTCGATCTCGCTAATACACAAAATTCATGTTTTATTTTATTTATCTATTTTTTATAGATTTAAGCATTGCCAAGATATTCCTTGTTATTGGTTCCAATTTTAAATATTTAAAACTTTTCTCAGATGGGATGCTCTTGTCCGTTAATCCTGCCAATGGAAAGAGAATCGAATTTAAATGCTACTCACATAGCGACAGCATTTAAACATTTGACTGTCGCTTCAGTCTACTGTATTCCCTTCTACGTATAAGGAACCAGGTAACAGCCCCTTTATTGTACTGCATTATCATGATGTAGAAAAATGAATAATCTTTTGAAAGAAGAGTTTTTTTTCTACAGCAGATAGAGAAAATAACGCGAATGGAACGCAAAACTTTTTTCACATAGCGACATCATTTAAACATTTGACTGTCGCTTCAGTCTACTGTATTTCCTTATACGTATAAGGAACTAGGTAACAGCCCCTTTATTGCTAATGTTTAACTGCATTATCATGATGTAGAAAAATGAATAATCTTTTGAAAGAAGAGTTTTTTTTCTACAGCAGATAGAGAAAATAACGCGAATGGAACGCAAAACTTTTTTCACATAGCGACAGCATTTAAACATTTGACTGTCGCTTCAGTCTACTGTATTCCCTTATACGTATCAGGAACTAGGTAACAGCCCCTTTATTGTACTGTATTATCATGATGTAGAAAAATGAATAATCTTTTGAAAGAAGAGTTTTTTTTCTACAGCAGATAGAGAAAATAAGGCGAATGGAACGCAAAACTTTTTTCACATAGCGACAGCATTTAAACATTTGACTGTCGCTTCAGTCTACTGTATTCCCTTATACGTATCAGGAACTAGGTAACAGCCCCTTTATTGTACTGTATTATCATGATGTAGAAAAATGAATAATCTTTTGAAAGAAGAGTTTTTTTTCTACAGCAGATAGAGAAAATAAGGCGAATGGAACGCAAAACTTTTTTCACATAGCGACAGCATTTAAACATTTGACTGTCGCTTCAGTCTACTGTATTCCCTTATATGTATCAGGAACTAGGTAACAGCCCCTTTATTGTACTGTATTATCATGATGTAGAAAAATGAATAATCTTTTGAAAGAAGAGTTTTTTCTACAGCAGATAGAGAAAATAACGCGAATGGAACGCAAAACTTTTTTCACATAGCGACAGCATTTAAACATTTGACTGTCGCTTCAGTCTACCGTATTTCCTTATACGTATCAGGAACTAGGTAACAGCCCCTTTATTGTACTGTATTATCATGATGTAGAAAAATGAATAATCTTTTGAAAGAAGAGTTTTTTCTACAGCAGATGGAGAAAATAACGCGAATGGAACGCAAAACTTTTTTCACATAGCGACAGCATTTAAACATTTGACTGTCGCTTCAGTCTACTGTATTTCCTTATACGTATAAGGAACTAGGTAACAGCCCCTTTATTGCTAATGTTTAACTGCATTATCATGATGTAGAAAAATGAATAATCTTTTGAAAGAAGAGTTTTTTTTCTACAGCAGATAGAGAAAATAACGCGAATGGAACGCAAAACTTTTTTCACATAGCGACAGCATTTAAACATTTGACTGTCGCTTCAGTCTACTGTATTCCCTTATACGTATCAGGAACTAGGTAACAGCCCCTTTATTGTACTGTATTATCATGATGTAGAAAAATGAATAATCTTTTGAAAGAAGAGTTTTTTTTCTACAGCAGATAGAGAAAATAAGGCGAATGGAACGCAAAACTTTTTTCACATAGCGACAGCATTTAAACATTTGACTGTCGCTTCAGTCTACTGTATTCCCTTATACGTATCAGGAACTAGGTAACAGCCCCTTTATTGTACTGTATTATCATGATGTAGAAAAATGAATAATCTTTTGAAAGAAGAGTTTTTTTTCTACAGCAGATAGAGAAAATAAGGCGAATGGAACGCAAAACTTTTTTCACATAGCGACAGCATTTAAACATTTGACTGTCGCTTCAGTCTACTGTATTCCCTTATACGTATCAGGAACTAGGTAACAGCCCCTTTATTGTACTGTATTATCATGATGTAGAAAAATGAATAATCTTTTGAAAGAAGAGTTTTTTCTACAGCAGATGGAGAAAATAAGGCGAATGGAACGCAAAACTTTTTTCACATAGCGACAGCATTTAAACATTTGACTGTCGCTTCAGTCTACTGTATTTCCTTATACGTATCAGGAACTAGGTAACAGCCCCTTTATTGTACTGTATTATCATGATGTAGAAAAATGAATAATCTTTTGAAAGAAGAGTTTTTTCTACAGCAGATGGAGAAAATAACGCGAATGGAACGCAAAACTTTTTTCACATAGCGACAGCATTTAAACATTTGACTGTCGCTTCAGTCTACTGTATTTCCTTATACGTATAAGGAACTAGGTAACAGCCCCTTTATTGCTAATGTTTAACTGCATTATCATGATGTAGAAAAATGAATAATCTTTTGAAAGAAGAGTTTTTTTTTACAGCAGATAGAGAAAATAACGCGAATGGAACGCAAAACTTTTTTCACATAGCGACAGCATTTAAACATTTGACTGTCGCTTCAGTCTACTGTATTTCCTTATACGTATCAGGAACTAGGTAACAGCCCCTTTATTGTACTGTATTATCATGATGTAGAAAAATGAATAATCTTTTGAAAGAAGAGTTTTTTTTTTACAGCAGAAGGAGAAAATAAGGCGAATGGAACGCAAAACTTTTTTCACATAGCGACTCGCTCTAAAAGCTTGACCATCGCTCTAGCCTAGTATAATAATGTAGAGCTGCCAAAAGTAAGAAGTTACAAACTGAGATTATAAGGTATGATTTCACTGAATATATTTCTAATTTAAATTGCTAGATATAAATAACTAGTGTCGAGAATGTTGTTTCGGAGTTGAGACATTTTCCTGGACAAGGAACAACAGACTGTCGCACTTTCTTCTGTCACTATAATGTGATTGGAATGCATTTATTTAAAAGTGATTTATCAATACAGAGTGTTAATGTACTACACCGAAATAATTTGCGAGAGTGCACGTGACTGATATAAGTAATTTGCGATGCATGGTCCCCGGATAAACATAACGTTAAACGTGTGGGTATCAAGTCGGTGTTAAAGCAAAGCAGCTTGAAAAACTGTCTTTAAAACTACTGCCCGAGTATAGAAGTATAGATTTTTAGCAGCTCGTTTCTAGCGTTCTCAAGATATAATGTCGCAAAAATCTGTAAAATCTCGAAATAATCGCTTGACAGTGCGACACTGAGCATTCATTAACTAAGTTCTTGAATTAAGTAGCATACTCTGGAGGAGTCTTTTTTTTTAACTGCTCCTGCGGCTTTGTGCTTAACGCGCGAAGCTGCTATCCCTAAGGTTATGAGTTCGATTCTTCTCATACAGTAAACGTTTTTTATTATTGTTTTTTTTCATTGCATACCAAGTGACGCGATGCGTGGTGCACTGGCACTTTAGCAACTTTGGAAATTTCAAAAAACAGGCCAAAATCCCCTCTCTCATATTGCTTATTTAAGTAATCTATATATTCTGCGAAAATAGTTTGGTAGAGTTCATTGAAATTCTGTATAGTTCATTAAAATCCTGTATAGTTCATAAACACCCTGTACAGCTCATTAACATCCCGTACAGTTCATTAACACCCTATACAGTTCATAAACACCCTGTACAGTTCATTAAACCTTGTACAGTTCATTAATAGCCTTGGCAGTTCTTTAAACCCTGTATAGTTCATTAACATCCTGTACAGCTCATTAACAACCTCTACGTTTAATAAACACACTGTACAGTTCAATAACACCTTGCACAGCTCATTACCATCCTCTACAGTTCATTAACACCCAGTAAAATCATAAACACCCAGTAAAATCATTAACATCCTGTACAGTTCATAAACACCCAGTAAAATCATAAACACACTGTACAGTTCACTAGCATTCTGTAGAGCTCATTAACACACTATAAAGCTCATTAACAAATTGTACAGTACATAAACAACAGGTACAACTCATTAACAGCCTGTAGAGGTCATTACCAAATTGTATAGCTCATTAACACCCTGTACAGCTCATTAACAGCCTGTACAGTTCATAATCAACCTGTACAGTTCATTAACACCCTGTAGATGTCAAGAGCAGCCTGTACAGCTCATTAACACCCTGTACAGTTCCTAAACACACTGAAAAGTTCATAAACACACTGTACATTTCATTAACATCCTGTACAGTTCATTAACATCCTGTACAGTACATAAACACCCTGTATAGATCATAAACAGCCTTTACAGTTCATTAACACACTGTACAGTTCATTAACACCCTGCAAGGTTTACTAACACCCAGTACAGTTCACTAACACCCGTACAGCTCATTAACACCCGTTCAGATCGTTAACACCCTATACAGTTCATTCACACTCTGTACAGCTCATTAACAACCTGTACAGCTCTTTAACATACTGTACAGTTCATTTAAACCCTGTACAGCTCATTAACACCGGTTCAGATCGTTAACACCCTATACAGTTCATTCACACTCTGTACAGCTCATTAACAACCTGTACAGCCCTTTAACATACTGTACAGTTCATTTAAACTCTGTAAAGCTCATTAACATCCTGTAGAGCTAATTAACACCCTGTACAGCTAACAGCCTGTACAGTACATTAAAACCCGGTACAGTTCAATAACACCCTGTACAACTCATTATCACCTCTACAGTTAACTTACTGCTGTACAGCTCATTAACACCCTGAAGAGCTCTATAACACCCTCTACAGCTCATTAACAACCTTTAAAGCTCATTAGCACACTGAACAGCTCATTAACACCCGGTATAGCTTACTAACACCCTGTACAGTTCATTAACACACTGTACACTTCATAAACACCATGTACAACTCATTAACAGCCGGTACAGATCACTAGCACCTTGTACAGTTCAATACTACGCTGTACAGTTCATTAACAACCTGTACAGTTCATTAACACCCTGTAAAGTACATTAACATCCTCTAGAGCTCACTAACCATATGTACAGTTCATTACCACACTGTAGACCGCATTAACAGCCTGTAGAGCTCACTAACACCCTGTAGAGTTCATTAACACCTGTAAGCTCATTAACACACTGTACAGTTATTTAACACCCTGTATAGTTCATTAACAACCTGTAAAGTTCATTAACACCCTATACAGCTCATTAACACCCGGTACAGATCACTAGCACCTTGTACAGTTCAATACTACGCTGTACAGTTCATTAACAGCCTGTACAGTTCATTAACACCCTGTAAAGTACATTAACATCCTCTAGAGCTCACTAACCATATGTACAGATCATTACCACACTGTAGACCGCATTATGAGCCTGTAGATCTCACTAACACCCTGTAGAGTTCATTAACACCTGTAAGCTCATTAACACACTGTACAGTTATTTAACACCCTGTATAGTTCATTAACAACCTGTAAAGTTCATTAACACCCTATACAGCTCATTAACACCCTGTACAGTTGATTAACACCCTGTAAAGTTTATTAACATCCTGTACAGCTCTTTAACAGCCTGTACAGCTAACTCACTCCTGTATAGTTTATTAACAACCTGCACAGCTCAATAACACTCTGTACAGATATTTCACTCCTGTACAGTTCATTAACACACTGTATAGTTCATTTACACCATGTATAGTGCATTAACAGCCTGTAGGGTTCATTCACTCCTGTACAGTTCATTAACAGCCTGAACAGCTCATTAATACCCTGTAGAGTTCATTCACTCCTGTACAGTTCATTAACACCCTTAATAGTTCATTAACACCCTGTATATTTCATTAGCACCCTGTACAGCTCACTAATACCCTGTACAGCTCATTCACTCCGGTATAGTTCATTAACACCTGCACAGTTCATTAACAACATGTACAGTTCATTCACTCCTGTACAGTTCATTAACAGACAGTATAGATCACTAACACCCTGTGCAGCTCATTAACACACTGTACATATCATTCACTCCTGTACAGTTCATTAACAACCCGTAGAATTCACTAACATCCTGTACAGTTCATTAAACACCAGTACAGCTCTTTAACACCCTGTACTGCTCTTTAACACCGTGTAAGTTCATCAACACCCTGTACAGCTCATTCACTGTACAGTTCATTAACACCTGTATATTTCATTAAGAACCTGTACAGCTCATTCTCTCCTGTATAGTTCATTAACATTCTGTACAGCTCATTAACAGCCTGTACAGCTCAATCACTCCTGTATAGTTCATTAACAACCTGTATAGTTTATTAACAACCTCTACAGTTCATTAACACCCTGTACAGATATTTCACTCCTGTACAGTTCATTAACACCATGTATAGTGCATTAGAACCCTGTACAGCTCATTAATAGCCTGTACATTTCATTCACTCCTGTACAGCTCATTAACACCTGTACACCTCATTCACTCCTGTACAGTTCATTAACATCCTGTATAGTTCATTAACATCCTGTATAGTTCATTAGCACCCTGTACAGCTCACTAATACCCTGTACAGCTCATTCACTCCTGTATAGTTCAATAACACCTGCACAGTTCACTAACACCATGTACTGTTCATTCATTCCTGACAGTTCATTAACACCCTGTATAGATCACTAACACCTGTACAGCTCATTAACACACTGTACAGTTCATTCCTGTACAGTTCATTAACAACCTGTTCAGTTCACTAACATCCTGTACAGTTCATTAAACACCATTACAGCTCATTTAACACCCTGTTCAGCTCTTTAACACCCTGTAAGTTCATTAACACCCTGAACAGTTCATTAACTGCTGTACAGTTCATTAGCACCCAGTAAAGCTCATTAACATCCTGTACAGCTCATTAACACCTGTACATTTCATTAACTCCTGTACAGTAAATTAACTCCTGCAAAGTTCATTAATACCCTGTATAGTTTATTAACATCCTGTATAATTCATTAGCACCCTGTACAGCTCACCAATACCCTGTAAAGCTCATTCACTCCTGTATAGTTCATTAACACCTGCACAGTTCATTAACACCATGTACAGATCATTCACTCCTATACAGTTTATTAACACCCTGTATAGCCCATTCACTCCCGTACAGTTCATTAACAACCTGTACAGTTCATTAAACACCAGTACAGCTCATTAACACCCTGTACTACTCTTTATCCACCTGTACAGTTAATTAACTGCTGTACAATTCACTAGCACCCTATACAGCTCATTAACACACTACAAAGCTCATTAACAACTTGTACAGTATATAAACAACTGTTACAGCTCATCAACACACTGTAGAGCTCATTATAACTTTGTGTAGCTCGATAACAAGCTATACAGCTCATTAACGTCTTGTACAGTGCATAATCAACCTGTACAGTTCACAAACACCCAGTAGATGTCAATAACAGCCTGTACAGCTCATTAACACCTTGTACAGTTCATAAACACACTGAACAGTTCATAAACACCCTGTATATATCATAAACAGCCTGTACAGTTTACTAAGACCATGTACAGCTCATTAGGACCCTATACAGTTCATTAACACACTGTACAGTTCATTAACAGCCTGTAAGGTTTCCTAACACACAGAACAGTTCACTAACACAATGTACAGCCAATTAACAACCTATACACTTCATTCACACCCTGTAAAGCTCATTAAAACCCTGTACAGCTCTTTAACATACTCTACAGTACATTTAAACTCCGTACAGCTCATTAACATCCTATAGAGCACATCAACACTCTGTACGGCTCATTAACACCCTGTACAGCTAACAGCCTGTACAATTCTTTAAAACCCTGTACAGCTCATTAGCACCCTGTACAAATCATTATCACCTGTACAGCTCACTAACACACTGAGGAGCTCATTAACACCCTTTACAGTTCACTAACCACCTTTAAAGCTCAATAGCATCCTGTACAGCTCACTAACACTCTGTATAGTTCATTAACACCCTATACACCTCAAAACCACAATGTACAACTCATTAACACCCTGTACAGATCATTAGCACTTAGTACTTTTCATTATCACGCTGTACAGTTCATTAACAACCTGTGCAGTTCATTAACACCCTGAAAATTCGCTAACACTCTGTACAGTTCATTAACATCCTGTACAACTCACTTAGTCCCTGTAGAGCTCAATAAAACGCTAACAATTCATTTACACCCTGTACAGCTCATTGACACCCTGAACAGTACACTAACATCCTCTACAGCTCACTTACTACCTGTACAGTTCATTAACCTGCTGACACCTTATTAACATCCTGAAGAGCTCACTAACACCCTGTAGAGCTCATTAACACCCTGTAAGCTCATTAACACCCAGTACAGTTCACTAACACCCTGTACAGTTCATTAACACCATGTACAGTTCATTAACACCCTGTACAGCTCATTAACACCCTGGACAGCTCATTCAGTCCTGTGTAGTTTATTAACACTCTGTATAGATTATTAACATCCTGTTGAGCTAATTACCACCCTGTATAGATATTTCACTCCTGTACAGTTCGTTAACACGCTGGACACCTCATTCAGTCCTGTGTAGTGTACTATTAACCTGTATAGTTTATTAACAACCTGTACAGCTCATTAACACCTGTACAGATATTTCATTCCTGTATAGTTTATTAACACCTGCACAGTTCATTAACACCATGTACAGTTCCATCACTCCTGTACAGTTAATTAACTGCCTGTATAGATCACTAACACCCTGTACAAATGATTAACACACTGTACAGCTCAGTCACTCCTGTAAAGTTCATTAACAACCTATGCAGTTCAGTAACATCCTGTACAGTTCATTAACACCCTGTACAGTTCTTTAACAGCCTGTAAATTTATTAACATCCTGTACAGTTCATTAGCTGCTGTACCGCTCATTAACACACTGTACATCTCATTAACACTCTGTACAGCTCATTAACACCCTGTACAGCTCATTAACTCCTGCACAGTTCATTAAGTCCTGTTCAGCTAATTACAACCTGTATAGTTCATTAACATCCTGTACATTTCATTAACCCCTGTACATATCATTAACTCCTGTACAGTTCATTTACATCCAGAATAGTTCATTAACACCATGAGCAATTCACTAACTCCTGTACATTTCATTAACACGCTGTACAGTTCATTACCACGCTGTACACCTCATTTACATCCTGTAGAGCTCACTAAAGACCAGCAAAGTTCATTAACACCCTGTACAGCTCATTAACACCCTGTATAGTTCATTAACACCATGTATAGTTCATTAACACCATGTATAGTTAATTAACACCCTATACAGATATTTCACTCCTGTAAAGTTCATTAAAACCATGTATAGTGCATTGGAAACCTATTAAGCTCACTAATACCCTTTATAGTTCATTCCCTCCTGTACAGTTCATCAACACCTGTACAGCTTATTCACTCCTGTACAGATCATTAACACTCTGTATAGTTCATTAACACCCTGTAGAGTTCATTAGCACCCTGTACTGCTCACTAATACCCTGTACAGCTCTTTCACTCCTGTATAGTTCATTAAGACCTGCACAGTTAACACCATGTACAGTTCATTAACTTTCTGTACAGATCACTAACACCCTGTACAGTTCATTAACAACCTGTACAGTTCACTAACATCCTGGAAAGTTCATTAAACACCAGTACAGCTCATCAACACCCTGTGCAGCTCTTTAACACGCTGTAAGTTCATTAACACCTGTACAGTTCATTAACTGCTATACAGTTTATTGGCACCCAGTAAAGCTCATTAACAACCTATACAGCTCATTAACACCTGTGCAGTTCATTAACTCCTGTACAGTTCATTAACTCCTGCACAGTTCATTAACAAATGTATTGTTCTTTAACACCTGTATAGCATTAGCACCCTGTACAGCTCACTAATACCCTGTACAGCTCATTCACTCCTGTGTAGTTAAATAACACCTGCACAGCGCATTAACACCATGTACAGTTCATTAACACCCTATATGGATCACTAACACCCTGTACAGCTCATTAACCTCTGTACGTCTCATTAACACCCTGAACAGTGCATTAACATCCTGTACAGCTCACTAACACCCTGTACAGTTAAATAACACCCTGTACAGCTCATTAGCATCCTGTACAGTTCTGTAACAGCCTGTGAAGCTTAGTAACATCCTGTACAGTTCACTAACACCCTGTATAGTTCATTAACAAGTTGTAGAGCTCGTTCTCTCCTGTATTGTTCATTAACTTACTGTACAGCTCATTAACACCCTGTACAGCTAATTCATTCTTGTAGAGCTCATTAACATCCTGTATAGTTTATTAACAACCTGTAAAGTTCACTAACACTCTGTACAAATATTTCACTCCTGTACAATTCATTAACACCATGTATAGTGCATTAACAGCCTGTACAGCTCATTAATACCCTGTACAGCTCATACACTTCTGTACAGTTCATTAACACCCTGAGAGCTTCAATATAACCTGTATAGTTCATTAGCACCCTGTACAGCTCACTAATACCCTGTACAGCTCATTTACTCCTGTATAGATCATTAACACCTGCACAGTTCATTAATACCATGTACAGTTCATTCACTCCTGTACAGTTCATTAGGAGCCTGTATAGATCACAAACACTCTGTACAGCTCATTAACACACTGTACAGCTCATTCACTCCTGTACAGTTCATTAACAATCTGTGTAGTTCATAAACATCCTGTACAGGTCATTAACTCCTGTACACTTCATTTAAATCCTGAATAGTTAATTAACACCATGAACAGTTCAATAACTCCTGTACAGTTCATTAACACCCTCTACAGTTATTTTACATACTGTACAGTTCATTAACTCCTGTACAGCTCATTAACAGCCTATATGGTTCACTCACTCCTGTATAGTTCACTAACATCCTGTATAGTTTATTAACAACCTGTATAGTTCACTAACACCCTTGACAAATATGTCACTCCTGTACAGAACATTAACACCCTGTATAGTTCATTAACACCATGTATAGTGCATTAACAGCCTGTACAGCTCATTAATACCCTGTACGGCTCATTCACTCCCGTACAGTTCATTAACACCCTGTATAGTTCATTAGCACCCTGTACAGCTCACTAATACCCTGTACAGCCCATTCACTCCGGTATAGTTCATTAACATCTGCAAAGTTCATTAACACCATGTACTGTTCATTCACTCCTGTACAGTTCATTAGCACCCTGTATAGATAACAAACACCCTGTACAGCTCATTAACACACTGTACAGCTCATTCTCTCCTGTACAGTTCATTAACACCCTGTGCAGTTCACTAACACCCTGTACAGTTCATTAAATACTAGTACAGCTCATTAACAGCCTGTACAGCTCTTTAACACTCTGTAAGTTCATTAACATCCTGTACAGGTCATTAACTCCTGTACACTTCATTTAAATCCTGAATAGTTCGTTAACACCATGAACAGTTCAATAACTCCTGTACAGTTCATTAACACCCTCTACAGTTCGTTTACATACTGTACAGTTCATTAACTCCTGTACAGCTCATTAGCATCCTATACGGTTCATTCACTCCTGTATAGTTCATTAACATCCTGTATAGTTTATTAACAACCTGTACAGTTCACTAACACCCTGTACAGATATTTCACTCCTGTACAGTTCATTAACACCCTGTATAGTTCATTAACATCATGTATAGTGCATTAACAGTCTGTACAGCTAATTAATACCCTGTACGGTTCATTCACTCCCGTACAGTTCATTAACACACTGTATAGTTCATTAGCACCCTTTGCAGCTGACTAATTCCCTGTACAGCTCATTCACTCCTGTATAGTTCATTAACACCTGCACAGTTCATTAACACCATGTACAGATCATTCACTCCTATACAGTTTATTAACACCCTGTATAGCTCATTCACTCCCGTACAGTTCATTAACAACCTGTACAGTTCACTAATATCCTGTACAGTTCATTAAACACCAGTACAGCTCATTAACACCCTGTACTACTCTTTATCCACCTGTACAGTTAATTAACTGCTGTACAATTCACTAGCACCCTATTCAGCTCATTAACACACTACAAGGCTCATTAACAACTTGTACAGTATATAAACAACTGTTACAGCTCATCAACACACTGTAGAGCTCATTATAACTTTGTGTAGCTCGATAACAGCTCATTAACGGCTTGTACAGTTCATAATCAACCTGTACAGTTCACAAACACTCAGTAGATGTCAATAACAGCCTGTACAGCTCATTAACACCCTGTACAGTTCATAAACACACTGAACAGTTCATATACACCCTGTATATATCATAAACAGCCTGTACAGTTTACTAAGACCATGTACAGCTCATTAAGACCCTATACAGTTCATTAACACACTGTACAGTTCATTAACAGCCTGAAAGGTTTCCTAACACACAGAACAGTTCACTAACACAATGTACAGCCAATTAACAACCTACACACTTCATTCACACCCTGTAAAGCTCATTAAAACCCTGTACAGCTCTTTAACATACTCTACAGTACATTTAAACTCCGTACAGCTCATTAACATCCTATAGAGCACATTAACACTCTGTACGGCTCATTAACACCCTGTACAGCTAACAGCCTGTACAGTTCTTTAAAACCCTGTACAGCTCATTAGCACCCTGTACAAATCATTATCACCTGTACAGCTCACTAACACACTGAAGAGCTCATTAACACCCTTTACAGTTCACTAACAACCTTTAAAGCTCAATAGCATCCTGTACAGCTCACTAACACCCTGTATAGTTCATTAACACCCTATACACCTCAATAACACCATGTACAACTCATTAACACCCTGTACAGATCATTAGCACTTAGTACTTTTCATTATCACGCTGTACAGTTCATTAACAACCTGTACAGTTCATTAACACCCTGAAAATTCACTAACACCGTGTACATTTCATTAACATCCTGTACAACTCACTTAGTCCCTGTAGAGCTCAATAAAACGCTAACAATTCATTTACACCCTGTACAGCTCATTAACACCCTGAACAGTACATTAACATCCTGTACAGCTCACTTACTACCTGTACAGTTCATTAACCTGCTGACAACTTATTAACATCCTGAAGAGCTCACTAACACCCCGTAGAGCTCATTAACACCCTGTAAGCGCATTAACACCCAGTACAGTTCAATAACACCCTGTATAGTTCATTAACACCATGTACAGTTCATTAACACCCTGTACAGCTCATTAACACCCTGGACAGCTCATTCAGTTCTGTGTAGTTTATTAACACCCTGTATAGATTATTAACATCCTGTTGAGCTAATTACCACCCTGTATAGATATTTCACTCCTGTACAGTTCGTTAACACGCTGGACACCTCATTCAGTCCTGTGTAGTGTATTATTAACCTGTATAGTTTATTAACAACCTGTACAGCTCATTAACACCTGTACAGATATTTCATTCCTGTATTGTTTATTAACACCTGCACAGTTCATTAACACCATGTACAGTTCCTTCCCTCCTGTACAGTTAATTAACTGCCTGTGTAGATCACTAACACCCTGTACAAATGATTAACACAATGTACAGCTCAGTCACTCCTGTAAAGTTCATTAACAACCTATGCAGTTCAGTAACATCCTGTACAGTTCATTAACACCCTGTACAGCTCTTTAACACCCTGTAAATTTATTAACATCCTGTACAGTTCATTAGCTGCTGTACCGCTCATTAACACACTGTACATCTCATTAACACCCTGTACAGCTCATTAACACCCTGTACAGCTCATTAACTCCTGCACAGTTCATTAAGTCCTGTTCAGCTAATTACAACCTGTATAGTTCATTAACATCCTGTACATTTCATTAACCCCTGTACATATCATTAACTCCTGTACAGTTCATTTACATCCAGAATAGTTCATTAACACCATGAGCAATTCACTAACTCCTGTACATTTCATTAACACGCTGTACAGTTCATTACCACGCTGTACACCACATTTACATCCTGTAGAGCTCACTAAAGACCAGCAAAGTTCATTAACACCCTGTACAGCTCATTAACACCCTGTATAGTTCATTAACACCATGTATAGTTAATTAACACCCTGTACAGATATTTCACTCCTGTACAGTTCATTAACACTCTGTATAGTTTATTAATAACCTGTACAGTTCATTAACACCCTGTAAAGATATTTCACTCCTGTACAGCTTATTAAAACCATGTATAGTGCATTAGAAACGTATTAAGCTCACTAATACCCTTTACAGTTCATTCCCTCCTGTACAGTTCATCAACACCTGTACAGCTTATTCACTCCTGTACAGATCATTAACACTCTGCATAGTTCATTAACACCCTGTAGAATTTATTAGCACCCTGTACTGCTCACTAATACCCTGTACAGCTCTTTCACTCCTGTATAGTTCATTAAGACCTGCACAGTTAACACCATGTACAGTTCATTAACAGCCTGTACAGATCACTAACACCCTGTACAGTTCATTAACAACCTGTACAGTTCACTAACATCCTGTAAAGTTCATTAAACACCAGTACAGCTCATCAACACCCTGTGCAGCTCTTTAACACGCTGTAAGTTCATTAACACCCGTACAGTTCATTAACTGCTATACAGTTTATTAGCACCCAGAAAAGCTCATTAACAACCTGTATAGCTCATTAACACCTGTACAGTTCATTAACTCCTGTACAGTTCATTAACTCCAGCACAGTTCATTAACACCCTGTATAGTTCATTAACACCATGTACAGTTCATTAACACCCTGTACAGCTCATTAACACCCTGGACAGCTCATTCAGTCCTGTGTAGTTTATTAACACTCTGTATAGATTATTAACATCCTGTTGAGCTAATTACCAGCCTGTATAGATATTTCACTCCTGTACAGTTCGTTAACACGCTGGACACCTCATTCAGTCCTGTGTAGTGTACTATTAACCTGTATAGTTTATTAACAACCTGTACAGCTCATTAACACCTGTACAGATATTTCATTCCTGTATAGTTTATTAACACCTGCACAGTTCATTAACACCATGTACAGTTCCATCACTCCTGTACAGTTAATTAACTGCCTGTATAGATCACTAACACCCTGTACAAATGATTAACACACTGTACAGCTCAGTCACTCCTGTAAAGTTCATTAACAACCTATGCAGTTCAGTAACATCCTGTACAGTTCATTAACACCCTGTACAGTTCTTTAACAGCCTGTAAATTTATTAACATCCTGTACAGTTCATTAGCTGCTGTACCGCTCATTAACACACTGTACATCTCATTAACACTCTGTACAGCTCATTAACACCCTGTACAGCTCCTTAACTCCTGCACAGTTCATTAAGTCCTGTTCAGCTAATTACAACCTGTATAGTTCATTAACATCCTGTACATTTCATTAACCCCTGTACATATCATTAACTCCTGTACAGTTCATTTACATCCAGAATAGTTCATTAACACCATGAGCAATTCACTAACTCCTGTACATTTCATTAACACGCTGTACAGTTCATTACCACGCTGTACACCTCATTTACATCCTGTAGAGCTCACTAAAGACCAGCAAAGTTCATTAACACCCTGTACAGCTCATTAACACCCTGTATAGTTCATTAACACCATGTATAGTTCATTAACACCATGTATAGTTAATTAACACCCTATACAGATATTTCACTCCTGTACAGTTCATTAACACTCTGTATAGTTTATTAACAACCTGTACAGTTCACTAACACCCTGTAAAGATATTTCACTCCTGTACAGTTCATTAAAACCATGTATAGTGCATTGGAAACCTATTAAGCTCACTAATACCCTTTATAGTTCATTCCCTCCTGTACAGTTCATCAACACCTGTACAGCTTATTCACTCCTGTACAGATCATTAACACTCTGTATAGTTCATTAACACCCTGTAGAGTTCATTAGCACCCTGTACTGCTCACTAATACCCTGTACAGCTCTTTCACTCCTGTATAGTTCATTAAGACCTGCACAGTTAACACCATGTACAGTTCATTAACAGCCTGTACAGATCACTAACACCCTGTACAGTTCATTAACAACCTGTACAGTTCACTAACATCCTGTAAAGTTCATTAAACACCAGTACAGCTCATCAACACCCTGTGCAGCTCTTTAACACGCTGTAAGTTCATTAACACCTGTACAGTTCATTAACTGCTATACAGTTTATTGGCACCCAGTAAAGCTCATTAACAACCTATACAGCTCATTAACACCTGTACAGTTCATTAACTCCTGTACAGTTCATTAACTCCTGCACAGTTCATTAACAAATGTATTGTTCTTTAACACCTGTATAGCATTAGCACCCTGTACAGCTCACTAATACCCTGTACAGCTCATTCACTCCTGTGTAGTTAAATAACACCTGCATAGCGCATTAACACCATGTACAGTTCATTAACACCCTATATGGATGACTAACACCCTGTACAGCTCATTAACCTCTGTACGTCTCATTAACACCCTGAACAGTGCATTAACATCCTGTACAGCTCACTAACACCCTGTACAGTTAAATAACACCCTGTACAGCTCATTAGCATCCTGTACAGTTCTGTAACAGCCTGTGAAGCTTAGTAACATCCTGTACAGTTCACTAACACCCTGTATAGTTCATTAACAAGTTGTAGAGCTCGTTCTCTCCTGTATTGTTCATTAACTTACTGTACAGCTCATTAACACCCTGTACAGCTAATTCATTCTTGTAGAGCTCATTAACATCCTGTATAGTTTATTAACAACCTGTAAAGTTCACTAACACTCTGTACAAATATTTCACTCCTGTACAATTCATTAACACCATGTATAGTGCATTAACAGCCTGTACAGCTCATTAATACCCTGTACAGCTCATACACTTCTGTACAGTTCATTAACACCCTGAGAGCTTCAATATAACCTGTATAGTTCATTAGCACCCTGTACAGCTCACTAATACCCTGTACAGCTCATTTACTCCTGTATAGATCATTAACACCTGCACAGTTCATTAATACCATGTACAGTTCATTCACTCCTGTACAGTTCATTAGGAGCCTGTATAGATCACAAACACTCTGTACAGCTCATTAACACACTGTACAGCTCATTCACTCCTGTACAGTTCATTAACAATCTGTGTAGTTCATAAACATCCTGTACAGGTCATTAACTCCTGTACACTTCATTTAAATCCTGAATAGTTAATTAACACCATGAACAGTTCAATAACTCCTGTACAGTTCATTAACACCCTCTACAGTTATTTTACATACTGTACAGTTCATTAACTCCTGTACAGCTCATTAACAGCCTATATGGTTCACTCACTCCTGTATAGTTCACTAACATCCTGTATAGTTTATTAACAACCTGTATAGTTCACTAACACCCTTGACAAATATGTCACTCCTGTACAGAACATTAACACCCTGTATAGTTCATTAACACCATGTATAGTGCATTAACAGCCTGTACAGCTCATTAATACCCTGTACGGCTCATTCACTCCCGTACAGTTCATTAACACCCTGTATAGTTCATTAGCACCCTGTACAGCTCACTAATACCCTGTACAGCCCATTCACTCCGGTATAGTTCATTAACATCTGCAAAGTTCATTAACACCATGTACTGTTCATTCACTCCTGTACAGTTCATTAGCACCCTGTATAGATAACAAACACCCTGTACAGCTCATTAACACACTGTACAGCTCATTCTCTCCTGTACAGTTCATTAACACCCTGTGCAGTTCACTAACACCCTGTACAGTTCATTAAATACTAGTACAGCTCATTAACAGCCTGTACATCTCTTTAACACTCTGTAAGTTCATTAACATCCTGTACAGGTCATTAACTCCTGTACACTTCATTTAAATCCTGAATAGTTCGTTAACACCATGAACAGTTCAATAACTCCTGTACAGTTCATTAACACCCTCTACAGTTCGTTTACATACTGTACAGTTCATTAACTCCTGTACAGCTCATTAGCATCCTATACGGTTCATTCACTCCTGTATAGTTCATTAACATCCTGTATAGTTTATTAACAACCTGTACAGTTCACTAACACCCTGTACAGATATTTCACTCCTGTACAGTTCATTAACACCCTGTATAGTTCATTAACATCATGTATAGTGCATTAACAGTCTGTACAGCTAATTAATACCCTGTACGGTTCATTCACTCCCGTACAGTTCATTAACACCCTGTATAGTTCATTAGCACCCTTTGCAGCTGACTAATTCCCTGTACAGCTCATTCACTCCTGTATAGTTCATTAACACCTGCACAGTTCATTAACACCATGTACAGATCATTCACTCCTATACAGTTTATTAACACCCTGTATAGCTCATTCACTCCCGTACAGTTCATTAACAACCTGTACAGTTCACTAATATCCTGTACAGTTCATTAAACACCAGTACAGCTCATTAACACCCTGTACTACTCTTTATCCACCTGTACAGTTAATTAACTGCTGTACAATTCACTAGCACCCTATTCAGCTCATTAACACACTACAAGGCTCATTAACAACTTGTACAGTATATAAACAACTGTTACAGCTCATCAACACACTGTAGAGCTCATTATAACTTTGTGTAGCTCGATAACAGCTCATTAACGGCTTGTACAGTTCATAATCAACCTGTACAGTTCACAAACACTCAGTAGATGTCAATAACAGCCTGTACAGCTCATTAACACCCTGTAAAGTTCATAAACACACTGAACAGTTCATATACACCCTGTATATATCATAAACAGCCTGTACAGTTTACTAAGACCATGTACAGCTCATTAAGACCCTATACAGTTCATTAACACACTGTACAGTTCATTAACAGCCTGAAAGGTTTCCTAACACACAGAACAGTTCACTAACACAATGTACAGCCAATTAACAACCTACACACTTCATTCACACCCTGTAAAGCTCATTAAAACCCTGTACAGCTCTTTAACATACTCTACAGTACATTTAAACTCCGTACAGCTCATTAACATCCTATAGAGCACATTAACACTCTGTACGGCTCATTAACACCCTGTACAGCTAACAGCCTGTACAGTTCTTTAAAACCCTGTACAGCTCATTAGCACCCTGTACAAATCATTATCACCTGTACAGCTCACTAACACACTGAAGAGCTCATTAACACCCTTTACAGTTCACTAACAACCTTTAAAGCTCAATAGCATCCTGTACAGCTCACTAACACCCTGTATAGTTCATTAACACCCTATACACCTCAATAACACCATGTACAACTCATTAACACCCTGTACAGATCATTAGCACTTAGTACTTTTCATTATCACGCTGTACAGTTCATTAACAACCTGTACAGTTCATTAACACCCTGAAAATTCACTAACACCGTGTACATTTCATTAACATCCTGTACAACTCACTTAGTCCCTGTAGAGCTCAATAAAACGCTAACAATTCATTTACACCCTGTACAGCTCATTAACACCCTGAACAGTACATTAGCATCCTGTACAGCTCACTTACTACCTGTACAGTTCATTAACCTGCTGACACCTTATTAACATCCTGAAGAGCTCACTAACACCCCGTAGAGCTCATTAACACCCTGTAAGCGCATTAACACCCAGTACAGTTCAATAACACCCTGTATAGTTCATTAACACCATGTACAGTTCATTAACACCCTGCACAGCTCATTAACACCCTGGACAGCTCATTCAGTTCTGTGTAGTTTATTAACACCCTGTATAGATTATTAACATCCTGTTGAGCTAATTACCACCCTGTATAGATATTTCACTCCTGTACAGTTCGTTAACACGCTGGACACCTCATTCAGTCCTGTGTAGTGTATTATTAACCTGTATAGTTTATTAACAACCTGTACAGCTCATTAACACCTGTACAGATATTTCATTCCTGTATAGTTTATTAACACCTGCACAGTTCATTAACACCATGTACAGTTCCTTCCCTCCTGTACAGTTAATTAACTGCCTGTGTAGATCACTAACACCCTGTACAAATGATTAACACAATGTACAGCTCAGTCACTCCTGTAAAGTTCATTAACAACCTATGCAGTTCAGTAACATCCTGTACAGTTCATTAACACCCTGTACAGCTCTTTAACACCCTGTAAATTTATTAACATCCTGTACAGTTCATTAGCTGCTGTACCGCTCATTAACACACTGTACATCTCATTAACACCCTGTACAGCTCATTAACACCCTGTACAGCTCATTAACTCCTGCACAGTTCATTAAGTCCTGTTCAGCTAATTACAACCTGTATAGTTCATTAACATCCTGTACATTTCATTAACCCCTGTACATATCATTAACTCCTGTACAGTTCATTTACATCCAGAATAGTTCATTAACACCATGAGCAATTCACTAACTCCTGTACATTTCATTAACACGCTGTACAGTTCATTACCACGCTGTACACCACATTTACATCCTGTAGAGCTCACTAAAGACCAGCAAAGTTCATTAACACCCTGTACAGCTCATTAACACCCTGTATAGTTCATTAACACCATGTATAGTTAATTAACACCCTGTACAGATATTTCACTCCTGTACAGTTCATTAACACTCTGTATAGTTTATTAACAACCTGTACAGTTCATTAACATCCTGTAAAGATATTTCACTCCTGTACAGCTTATTAAAACCATGTATAGTGCATTAGAAACGTATTAAGCTCACTAATACCCTTTACAGTTCATTCCCTCCTGTACAGTTCATCAACACCTGTACAGCTTATTCACTCCTGTACAGATCATTAACACTCTGCATAGTTCATTAACACCCTGTAGAATTTATTAGCACCCTGTACTGCTCACTAATACCCTGTACAGCTCTTTCACTCCTGTATAGTTCATTAAGACCTGCACAGTTAACACCATGTACAGTTCATTAACAGCCTGTACAGATCACTAACACCCTGTACAGTTCATTAACAACCTGTACAGTTCACTAACATCCTGTAAAGTTCATTAAACACCAGTACAGCTCATCAACACCCTGTGCAGCTCTTTAACACGCTGTAAGTTCATTAACACCCGTACAGTTCATTAACTGCTATACAGTTTATTAGCACCCAGAAAAGCTCATTAACAACCTGTATAGCTCATTAACACCTGTACAGTTCATTAACTCCTGTACAGTTCATTAACTCCAGCACAGTTCATTAACACCTGTATTGTTCTTTAACACCTGTATAGCATTAGCACCCTGTACATCTCACGAATACCCTGTACAGCTCATTCACTCCTGTGTAGTTAAATAACACCTGCACAGCGCATTAACACCATGTACAGTTCATTAACACCCTATATGGATCACTAACAGCCTGTACAGCTCATTAACCCACTGTGCAGCTCATTCACTCCTGTTCAGTTCATTAACAATCTGTACAATTCACTAACATCCTGTACAGTTCACTAAACACCAGTATAGCTCATAAACACCCTGTACAGATCTTTAACACCATGTAAGTTCATCCATCAACACCCTGTACAGTTCATTAACTGCTGTACAGTTCATTAGCACCCAGTAAAGCTCATTAACATCATTGTACAACTCACTAACACCCTGTACAGCTCATTAACCTCTGTACATCTCATTAACACCCTGAACAGTACATTAACATCCTGTACAGCTCACTAACACCCTGTACAGTTAAATGACACCCTGTACAGCTCATTAGCATCCTGTACAGTTCTGTAACAGCCTGTGAAGCTTAGTAACATCCTGTACAGTTCACTAACACCCTGTATAGTTCATTAACAACCTGTAGAGCTCGTTCTCTCCTGTATAGTTCATTAACTTACTGTACAGCTCATTAACACCCTGTACAGCTAATTCATTCTTGTAGAGCTCATTAACATCCTGTATAGTTTATTAACAACCTGTACAGTTCACTAGCACTCTGTACAAATATTTCACTCCTGTACAGTTCATTAACACCCTGTATAGTTCATTAACACCATGTATAGTGCATTAACAGCCTGTACAGCTCATTAATACCCTGTACAGCTCATACACTCCTGTACAGTTCATTAACACCCTGTAAGCTTCAATATAACCTGTATAGTTCATTAGCACCCTGTACAGCTCACCAATACCCTGTACAGCTCATTTACTCCTGTATAGATCATTAACACCTGCACAGTTCATTAACACCATGTACAGTTCATTCACTCCTGTACAGTTCATTAGGAGCCTGTATAGATCACAAACACCCTGTACAGCTCATTAACACACTGTACAGCTCATTCACTCCTGTACAGTTCATTAACAATATGTGTAGTTCACTAACATCCTGTACAGTTCATTAAACACTAGTACAGCTCATTAACAGCCTGTACAACTCTTTAACAGTCTGTAAGTTCATAAACATCCTGTACAGGTCATTAACTCCTGTACACTTCATTTAAATCCTGAATAGTTCATTAACACCATGAACAGTTCAATAACTCCTGTACAGTTCATTAACACCCTCTACAGTTATTTTACATACCGTACAGTTCATTAACTCCTGTACAGCTCATTAACAGCCTATATGGTTCACTCACTCCTGTATAGTTCATTAACATCCTGTATAGTTTATTAACAACCTGTAAAGTTCACTAACACCCTTGAGAAATATGTCACTCCTGTACAGAACATTAACACCCTGTATAGTTCATTAACACCATGTATAGTGCATTAACAGCCTGTACAGCTCATTAATACCCTGTACGGCTCATTCACTCCCGTACAGTTCATTAACACCCTGTATAGTTCATTAGCACCCTGTACAGCTCACTAATACCCTGTACAGCCCATTCACTCCGGTATAGTTCATTAACATCTGCAAAGTTCATTAACACCATGTACAGTTCATTCACTCCTGTACAGTTCATTAGCACCCTGTATAGATCACAAACACCCTGTACAGCTCATTAACACACTGTACAGCTCATTCTCTCCTGTACAGTTCATTAACAACCTGTGCAGTTCACTAACACCCTGTACAGTTCATTAAATACTAG
Organism: Hymenopus coronatus; assembly: GCA_030762935.1. Lineage (NCBI taxonomy): Eukaryota > Metazoa > Arthropoda > Insecta > Mantodea > Hymenopodidae > Hymenopus > Hymenopus coronatus. Next base: position 152,055,877 of record CM060898.1, on the reverse strand, counting down.
TACAGCTCATTAACAGCCTGTACAGCTCTTTAACACTCTGTAAGTTCATTAACATCCTGTACAGGTCATTAACTCCTGTAGACTTCATTTAAATCCTGAATAGTTCGTTAACACCATGAACAGTTCAATAACTCCTGTACAGTTCATTAACACCCTCTACAGTTCGTTTACATACTGTACAGTTTATTAACTCCTGTACAGCTCATTAACACCCTATACGGTTCATTCACTCCTGTATAGTTGATTACTCCTGTACAGTTTATTAACATCCGGTACAGCTCATTAACTCCTGTATAGTTCACTAACTCCTGTACAGTTCATTAACACACTGTACAATTCAGTAACTCCTGTTTAGTTCATTAACACCTATACATCTCATTAATACCTATATAGTTCATTATCTCATGTAAAGGTCATTAACACCGTGTACAGCTCATTAACTACTGAATAGTTCATCAACACCTGTATAGCTCATTAACACCATGTACAGCTCATTAAGTCCTGTATAGTTCATTAACACCCTGTACAGTTCATTAACTTCCTGTATAGCACATTAACACCCTGGTCAGTTGATTAACATCCTGTATAGTTCATTAACTCCTGTACAACTCATTAACACTTTGTATATTTCAATAATAATAGTAATAATAAATATAATATTAATAAAAATAATAATAAATATTGGACCTTTTGTTATTGCATCAGGAGGAGTCCTGTTAAAGAGCTGATGGCAGGGATTGTGTTTGAGGGACGAGAATCAGCTCTTTTCTTGTTATCATGACAGAAGTACTTTCATTTGCCATAATGATATTCAATAACTAGTAAAATAAAATAGTTTGACTTTGTTTATAATCTCAGGAGCAAATTACCTTGCTCTGAGTCCAACTATCTAAAAGTCAAAAACCTGATGGTTCCATTCACATGACTTTCTCTACATCTCTGGACAAAATATTGTTAACAAGCTTATGCTTCTATTTACTTCAAGCTAATCCAGATTTAAATTAGGAGAAATAGTCTTATTACTTGCTTTCATATAAGTAGAAGCGAAATTAGGGAGTACCTTAGGTTAAAGTGAAAGCCAAAAGCTGGTTGCTATGTGACTGAAGCTCCTTTGTTTGTATGGAAGCATTTGACAAATTCTTGCATGAAAAAAGTATACGTTTTTTAAAGCTGAAAACAATAACAAGGAACACCTCAAAAACGATCAACTCCACGAAAAAAAATAAATATATCATAAATTGTGTGTTTTAACGTTATCTAGATTTTTTATCTGGTAAGTTTTGAGCATATCTTACACTTTAGCATTTATGAGAAATTCCGTAACATAAATTCAGACGAAAGTAGTCATTGAGAGGCTATTCCCAAAAAATTCAAGATATTCATTTTCTTTCTTATGTATATATCTTTAGTATATGAAATTTTAATCAAAATCATTAGAGCCAATTTTGAGAAAATAAAAATTTTCGAAAAAAAATCCATGAAAAGGTTAGTTTGCGGTAGGGGAATTTTCTCAAAAGTTTCGGGTCACATCCGTGGAAGATAGTAAGCTTAAATACCAACTTTGCTATTTTACCGACTTTTCATTTTTGAGCTATCTTGTTCACAGACACACGCACACACGGACACCCAAACTGTCGGACCTTTTTCTGAAAATGCTTTTTTTATACATACAGGGGACCTTAAAACATATATTTCCAGTGAATACTCGGTATCGAATTTTTGCGTGCATTACAATACCTTCTCTACACACTATGTACATGGTACACAGAGCACAAATAGTAATAGACATCGAATTTGTGATTGTATGTAGATGATTTATAGGGCGTGTCCTCTGATATCCAGTCGCCCTCCGTGGTGTAATGGTTACCATGCTAACTTCATATACCCAAGGTCGCGGCGGAGGACGATGGATTTTTTTCGAGCGTAAAAACCTTTAGCATGGCTTCCTTCGGAAGGGAAGTAAAGCTGTGGGTCCCGTGTCGTAGATTTACGGCACGTAAAAGAACCTCAAGCCTGATAAGAGAGGCCTCTGAGCAAAATTAAAGAATGGGACGCTGAGAACCAAAGCAGTTAAAGAGCGTCCATAAATAACAGGCCATTTCATTTCATTTCCTCTGATATCCGCTGGACGCTCCGTCACTCCAATTGGGGAAGGTTGTAGCTTACTGCTGTAGTAGCACGTAATTCTGCTTGGTGACAGTAGCAATGCCTCACTTAAGCGAGGTGATTGTCTGTAGGGGATTTATAGGGCGTGTCCTCTGATATCCGCTGGCCGCTCCGTCACTCCAATTGGGGAAGGTTGTAGCTTACTGCTGTAGTAGCACGTAATTCTGCTTGGTGACTTTAGCAATGCGAGGTGATTGTCTGTAGGGGATTTATAGGGCGTGTCCTCTGATATCCGCTGGCCGCTCCGTCACTCCAATTGGGGAAGGTTGTAGCTTACTGCTGTAGTAGCACGTAATTCTGCTTGGTGACAGTAGTAATGCGAGGTGATTGTCTGTAGGGGATTTATAGGGCGTGTCCTCTGATATCCGCTGGACGCTCCGTCACTCCAATTGGGGAAGGTTGTAGCTTACTGCTGTAGTAGCACGTATTTCTGCTTGGTGACAGTAGCAATGCGAGGTGATTGTCTGTAGGGGATTTATAGGGCGTGTCCTCTGATATCCGCTGGACGCTCCGTCACTCCAATTGGGGAAGGTTGTAGCTTACTGCTGTAGTAGCACGTAATTCTGCTTGGTGACAGTAGTAATGCAAGGTGATTGTCTGTAGGGGATTTATAGGGCGTGTCCTCTGATATCCGCTGGACGCTCCGTCACTCCAATTGGGGAAGGTTGTAGCTTACTGCTGTAGTAGCACGTATTTCTGCTTGGTGACAGTAGCAATGCCAGGTGATTGTCTGTAGGGGATTTATAGGGCGTGTCCTCTGATATCCGCTGGATGCTCCGTCACTCCAATTGGGGAAGGTTGTAGCTTACTGCTGTAGTAGCACGTATTTCTGCTTGGTGACAGTAGTAATGCGAGGTGATTGTCTGTAGGGGATTTATAGGGCGTGTCCTCTGATATCCGCTGGACGCTCCGTCACTCCAATTGGGGAAGGTTGTAGCTTACTGCTGTAGTAGCACGTATTTCTGCTTGGTGACAGTAGCAATGCGAGGTGATTGTAGGGGATTTATAGGGCGTGTCCTCTGATATCCGCTGGACGCTCCGTCACTCCAATTGGGGAAGGTTGTAGCTTACTGCTGTAGTAGCACGTATTTCTGCTTGGTGACAGTAGCAATGCGAGGTGATTGTAGGGGATTTATAGGGCGTGTCCTCTGATATCCGCTGGACGCTCCGTCACTCCAATTGGGGAAGGTTGTAGCTTACTGCTGTAGTAGCACGTAATTCTGCTTGGTGACAGTAGCAATGCCTCACTTAAGCGAGGTGATTGTCTGTAGGGGATTTATAGGGCGTGTCCTCTGATATCCGCTGGCCGCTCCGTCACTCCAATTGGGGAAGGTTGTAGCTTACTGCTGTAGTAGCACGTAATTCTGCTTGGTGACTTTAGCAATGCGAGGTGATTGTCTGTAGGGGATTTATAGGGCGTGTCCTCTGATATCCGCTGGCCGCTCCGTCACTCCAATTGGGGAAGGTTGTAGCTTACTGCTGTAGTAGCACGTAATTCTGCTTGGTGACAGTAGTAATGCGAGGTGATTGTCTGTAGGGGATTTATAGGGCGTGTCTTCTGATATCCGCTGGACGCTCCGTCACTCCAATTGGGGAAGGTTGTAGCTTACTGCTGTAGTAGCACGTATTTCTGCTTGGTGACAGTAGCAATGCGAGGTGATTGTCTGTAGGGGATTTATAGGGCGTGTCCTCTGATATCCGCTGGACGCTCCGTCACTCCAATTGGGGAAGGTTGTAGCTTACTGCTGTAGTAGCACGTAATTCTGCTTGGTGACAGTAGTAATGCGAGGTGATTGTCTGTAGGGGATTTATAGGGCGTGTCCTCTGATATCCGCTGGACGCTCCGTCACTCCAATTGGGGAAGGTTGTAGCTTACTGCTGTAGTAGCACGTATTTCTGCTTGGTGACAGTAGCAATGCCAGGTGATTGTCTGTAGGGGATTTATAGGGCGTGTCCTCTGATATCCGCTGGATGCTCCGTCACTCCAATTGGGGAAGGTTGTAGCTTACTGCTGTAGTAGCACGTATTTCTGCTTGGTGACAGTAGTAATGCGAGGTGATTGTCTGTAGGGGATTTATAGGGCGTGTCCTCTGATATCCGCTGGACGCTCCGTCACTCCAATTGGGGAAGGTTGTAGCTTACTGCTGTAGTAGCACGTATTTCTGCTTGGTGACAGTAGCAATGCGAGGTGATTGTCTGTAGGGGATTTATAGGGCGTGTCCTGTGATATCCGCTGGCCGCTCCGTCACTCCAATTGGGGAAGGTTGTAGCTTACTGCTGTAGTAGCACGTATTTCTGCTTGGTGACAGTAGCAATGCGAGGTGATTGTCTGTAGGGGATTTATAGGGCGTGTCCTCTGATATCCGCTGGACGCTCCGTCACTCCAATTGGGGAAGGTTGTAGCTTACTGCTGTAGTAGCACGTATTTCTGCTTGGTGACAGTAGCAATGCCAGGTGATTGTCTGTAGGGGATTTATAGGGCGTGTCCTCTGATATCCGCTGGATGCTCCGTCACTCCAATTGGGGAAGGTTGTAGCTTACTGCTGTAGTAGCACGTATTTCTGCTTGGTGACAGTAGTAATGCGAGGTGATTGTCTGTAGGGGATTTATAGGGCGTGTCCTCTGATATCCGCTGGACGCTCCGTCACTCCAATTGGGGAAGGTTGTAGCTTACTGCTGTAGTAGCACGTATTTCTGCTTGGTGACAGTAGCAATGCGAGGTGATTGTCTGTAGGGGATTTATAGGGCGTGTCCTGTGATATCCGCTGGCCGCTCCGTCACTCCAATTGGGGAAGGTTGTAGCTTACTGCTGTAGTAGCACGTATTTCTGCTTGGTGACAGTAGCAATGCGAGGTGATTGTAGGGGATTTATAGGGCGTGTCCTCTGATATCCGCTGGACGCTCCGTCACTCCAATTGGGGAAGGTTGTGGCTTACTGCTGTAGTAGCACGTATTTCTGCTTGGTGACAGTAGCAATGCGAGGTGATTGTCTGTAGGGGATTTATAGGGCGTGTCCTGTGATATCCGCTGGCCGCTCCGTCACTCCAATTGGGGAAGGTTGTAGCTTACTGCTGTAGTAGCACGTATTTCTGCTTGGTGACAGTAGCAATGCGAGGTGATTGTAGGGGATTTATAGGGCGTGTCCTCTGATATCCGCTGGACGCTCCGTCACTCCAATTGGGGAAGGTTGTAGCTTACTGCTGTAGTAGCACGTATTTCTGCTTGGTGACAGTAGCAATGCGAGGTGATTGTAGGGGATTTATAGGGCGTGTCCTCTGATATCCGCTGGCCGCTCCGTCACTCCAATTGGGGAAGGTTGTAGCCTACTGCTGTAGTAGCACGTATTTCTGCTTGGTGACAGTAGCAATGCCAGGTGATCCGCAGCAGTATTGTGGGAAGCAGGGCGCACGGTAAAAGTGAGTAGGTCTGTTGTGCAGTATTGGATTAATCCTTTCCAGGAGCGCAGTGAAGTTGGATTAAAGACGCGTCCACTATCGGGAACCAGCAAGTCGAAGCTAAGATTATGAATGCAAACAGAGATGAACCATTTAAACCGTCTACAAGATGGCGCCGCGACCTGTAGCTATCTTGCTCTCTTACTTCGGTCAGAAACCACCTCCATGAAGTGGACATCAATCATCGAAAGGCAGCAAAGAAAATAACGTTCTATCAGACGCACATAAAAGAATTCTACAAACTCCAAATATCTGAGAACCTGCTTATATTCACGTAAATGTTGAAACAAGCACTTTCTGTGTTGTCCCGATTAATCAAGCGAAAGATCGGTCTCCACCATTTTGAAAGAGACACGTTACTTAATCACAATTCCAGGCTATATCTATACCTACTAGCGAATGAGTTGACAAACCCAGTATAGGTATGCTCTATTGGTTCGATATAGAACACTCACCTGAAGTATCAGCCAGTAACATGGCGTAATAAATTACCCTATAAACGGTAAGGAACAAGACATTGCTCACTTATTTTTGTGCCCTCTGTACGTGCAGAGAAAGTAAAAGTGACGAAATAAGTTTACAGAAAGTATGAAAACCGAACCAGGTTGCTTGGTTACATTTATCCTCTATAAAGCTATGGTTTATCTTGTTATTTAAACCCAAAATCTTCCACATTCGTTGAACAAACCTTGTGACTGAAATGTTATGTGATTAGAGAAATAAGCTTCTAAACACACTTTTAGAAATACACTTATCTAAATCAGGTGAAGGCAGTCCCACTCTTCTTAAGATGTATAAGGGGAAAAGCTATCATTTTATATTGCAAATTTCACATAAATCTCCAAATTACAGTGGATTGTTGGTGGATTTCTTTGCTTTGAGTTAGACCTCCGTAAGTCTTCATTTGGAAGTCAAAATATATAAGGAACCCCAAAACGTGTATTTCCAATAACATCTGGTATCGATTTTTGTGTGTAATCTTTTCTACATTATTTGTGCGTGCTGGAGAAAGTAGACAGTTTTTATTTGTGAATGGTTTATGAAGACTAATAATAGTTTCAGTCATAATTTAAAATGGCTACCCATTAGGACTATATTTACTAAACAAATGATACCTGCATGCGGGCTTGTAAGCACCGAAAAATGCACTACTTTCAGTTTATGGTCCTGAAACATTGTTTTTCCTTCTTTTATAAGCACTTAAGAAAAGGTAAACCCTGTTTCCTAATAGTTGTTAAAATAGGTACATTATTGTTTACTTTCTCTACACGTACTATGTACATAGTGTATATAGCAGGTTTTGCATTGCACCCAAAAATTCAATAACGAGATTTTACCGGAATCCCCCGTATCCAAACAAAGCATTTTCAGAAAAAGATCCGTGTGTGTGTGTCCGTGTGTCTGTGAACAAGATAACTCAAAAACGAAAAGTCCGTAAAATACCAAACTTGGTGTTTTGGTTTAGTATCTTCCAGTAAGTCCACTAAGATTTTGAGAAAAATTCCCCTATCCCAAACTACCCGTTATATGGAACTTTTTCAAAAAATTTGATTCTTTCAAAAATGGTTCTAACGATCTTGATTAAAATATTGTATATTAAAGATGTTTACCTGACAAATAAAATGAATAACTTGAATTTTCTGGAAATAGCATCTGAAGACTACTTTATTCTGGGCTCATTTTACGGAATTTTGCATAAATATTAAACCGTAACAAATGGACAAAAACTTACCACACAAAAAAGTGTAGAGCACATTTAAACATACAACTTATGTGGTATACATTTTTTTCATGGAGTTGATCGCTTTTGAGATTTGCTTTGTTTTTTGGCTTCAGCTTTGAAAAACAACTTTTCTCATACAGGAATTTGTCAACTCCTGTCCATACAAACAAAGGAACTTCAGTCACATAGCAACCAACTTTTGACTATCACTTAAACCTAAGGTACTACCTTATTTCGCTTCTTCCTACAAGGGAGCAAGTGATAAGACTATTTCTGTTTTTTTTTTTTTTCGATTAGCATTAAGGAAATAGAACAATAAACTTTTTAACAATAATTTGTTGGAAATGTAGAGAAAGTCATGTGAAGGAAACACATAAGATTTTTCGTATTTAATTACTTCAGTTTGTGTTAGCTCTATTTTGATTTGAAATCATTATTTTGCCAAACTTATGTTTCACCTGCAGAAATTCCTTGATAACAGTTACAACAGCTGCAAGGAGTGGTCGAACGAGCGTTACTGCTTGGGCTTGGAGATCTCGGGAAGGTGCAGGTGTGCTGGAACATGATCATGCAGAGTTGTATAAAGAAAGCTATTCTGAAATTCTAGAACATGTTCTGCTTCCATCTGCCCAAGAGCGTTATTCTCAAGGTATTATTAAATTCCAACAGGATGATCATTCGGTCCACAAGTTGGCCAAAGTTGAAAAGTGGTTTTCGGAGCACAAGAATATCTTAGAGTAGATGCCGTGTCCTACAAAGTCAGCAGATCTCAACCCAATTGAACATGTTTGGACGAAAGTAAAGCAGAGGCTTTCTCGAGGTTCCAGATTGAATAATGCTTCACAACTCTGGTGTGCCAAATCAGACACTTGTCATTCACTACAGAAGATGTTTTTATTTTCAAACGCTACTTGATTCCATGCCCCGAAAATTGAGGGCAGTGATAGCAAATAATGGGGACCAAACAAAGTATTGGAATTTGTTTTCTCTTGTTTTATTATCCTTGTTGCATTTAAAAGTAACCGGAGATCAGGTTGGAGAGTTTTTCTTTGTGTTCTAGTTTTTGAAAGCAGCAAATAAAAGATGTCATATTTCACAGAGTGAATGATTTATATAACGTAATCTACATCGGCTGTAAAGAGTTCTAAAACGAACTAAAAAAAAAAAAATAGAGCTATGCAGGTTACTGGGCTCGAAACTACGCGAGGTAGCAGACTGAGTTTCAACAGGAGCACGTTACGGCTGAGCCATTTCTACTCTGAGTAGTTCACTCCCTGATTATAAAGAACTGTAGCGTTCAGCTCTACCATCAGGCTTTGGTTTATATTTTAGTGTTTTAGTTCTTTTGGTTGTTCCCAGGTTGCTATTTTATGCTATAAGGCAATAAACTACGTCTTAACTCGCTGGATAAAAGCATGTTTTGTAACTTAGCGCACGTGCGCGTGTAAACCCAGCTTCGTGTGCTTCGTGAGGCCGAAGCGATACTTGGAAAGGTTACAGCGCTCAATCATTTTTTTCATGATTGTATATGCAGGCTAGAGAAAGTAAAAATACAAATAACGATGATATTATTAATAATAATAATAATATGCAATAAATAAGTAAAGCTTATGAACACACAATAGAAATAACACAAATACTAGAACAGCAATATTGATTAATTGAAAATATACAGAAACTATGATAAACTAATGAACACACAATAGAAATAAGACGAGATAGGGAGAGCCTCCTTCGCAAATGAGTCACGTGACTATCAAGTGCATAGTTAACTCTCGCTGACTTTAAATACAGCCACTGACAAAAGTATTACCATATTTGCAAAGATAAACAAAAGTATTTCATTTTCAACATATCTAACTAAAAATGTGATGTTTTTCGTTCACATAAATTTCTTTATTTGTTCAGCAAACAAACTATTGTTATAAAAACATTATTTTTCTACCTAATTAATGCTAATCAAACTAAACATTACCAGAAATGGTCTACTTATTTCCTTGTAAGTAGCAGGGAAGTAGGGGAATCCACTGCGTTAAATCGATAATCAAACAAAGGAAACCTTCGGACATGGTTAACTCTACAAACAAAAATCTGATGTGTTCCATTCACCTGATTTTCTCTACATCTCTGCAAGAAATTATTTTTAAAAAACTCTTGTTTCTACTTCATGCTAGTCGAGAAAAAATTGGTAGAAGTAGTCTTATTACTTGCTTCCTTGTAAGTAGAAGCGGAATAGGGAGTACAATAGGTTAAAGTGATAGTCAAAAGCAGGTTGCTGTGTGACTGAAGTTCGTATGTTTGTATGGACACGAGTTGATAAATTCCTGCATGAGAAAATTATAAGTTTTTCAAAACAAATAAAAAGCAAGGAATATTTAAAAAACGATCAATTCCACGAAAACAATGTAGGTATATAACACGAATTGTGTGTTTTAATGTGCTCTACATTTTTTGAGTGGTAGTTTTTTGTACGTCTCTTACGGTTTAGCTGTTATGTAAAATTCCGTAAAATTCATCCAGAATAAAGTAGTATTTAGAGGCTACTCCCAGAAAATTCAAGACATACATTTTATTTGTTAGGTAAATATCTTTAATATACGGTATGTTAATCAAAATCGTTAGAGCCGATTTTGAGAAAATAAAAATTTTGGAAAAAGGTTCCATGTAAATTGTGGGAAGATTTTCTTAATAATCTTCGCGTTGCATCCCTGGACGTTACCGAACTTAAATACCAAGTTTGGTATTTAATGGACTTTTCTTTTTTGAGCTATGCTGCCCACAGTCACACACACACACACACAGATACGCACAGATTGCCATTTTTCTAAAAAATATTTTTTGGGATTCAGGGGGTCCTAAAACATGTATTTCCCGTGAAATCTCGGTATTGATTTTTTGGGTACAATACAATATCTTCTCTATACACCATGTTAATAGTACGTGTAGAGAAAGTAATAAACGACTTGAATGATGTGCTTTAATGAAATCTATATTTTTTGTAGTAAGCTTTTGTGTATAGTTTGCGGTTTCCTGTAAAACAAAAGTCCTGCAGAATGAAGAGGACTTCCGAAGCTATTCACTTCGTCTGTAATATCTTAAATATTTTGTATGTTAACCAAAACGAAATTGTTCCATTTAAAGAGTATTTGATGGCGAGGGTGGCATTCTTGAAAGATTCTGATGCTTATCCGACGTTTCATTTTTTGTTTATGCTGTCACAGACACGATTTTTTTTTAAAAAGCTTATTTGGATTGGGGACCCTGAAAACACATATTTTCCGGTATGGAATTTTTGGGTGGAGTACAATCCTTTTTGTATCTGCTATATACACAGAGAAAACAAAAGGAAAACGTTTCTGTCAATAAATATATATTAACTTCAAACATACTAATACTGCGGGCTTCTAACCAGATTTTGAATTAATACGTCACCAGGAAAGCTTCAGCTCTTATTTAAAAAAAAAAGATGTTCTAAGGGTTGTACTTCATGCGGGTTTTAAGTATTGATTTTGGTATTACGTTCTCTACACGTACTATGCACATAGTGTATAGAGAAGGTATTGTATTCCACCCAAAAATTAAATACGAAGATTTTACCGGAAATACATGTTTTGGGTCCCCTTGAATCCAAAAAGAACATTTCTGGAAAAAGGTCCGTATGTGTGCGTGTGTGTCTGTGGACAAGCATAGCTCAAAAATAGAAAGACCTTTAAATACAACATTTGGTACGAAGTTAGGTATTTCTCAAGGATGCGACACGAAGATTTCCAAGAAAATACCCCACTCCCAACTTCCCTTTATATGGGACATTTTTTGAAAATGTTTATTTACTCAAAAACGGCTCTAACGATTTTGATTAAAATCTCTTGATATTTACATGACAAAAAAAATGTATATCTTGAATTTTCTGAGAATAGCATCTGAAAATTACTCTATTCTGGATGAACTTTACTGAATTTTCCATAGCCGCTAAACCGTATGACATGTAAAAAAACTTACCATACCAAAAATGTAGGTCACCGTAAAACACATAACTTATGTTATATGCATTGTTTTCGTTTTGTTGATCGTTTTTGAAATATTCCTTGTTTTTGATTTCAGCTTTGAAAACTACTTTCCTCATACAGGAATTTGTCAAATCCTGTCCATACAAACAAAGGAACTTCAGGCACATAGCAACCAGCCTTTGAGTATCACTTTAACGTATAGTACTCCCTTATTTCGCTTCTACTTACAAGGAAGCAAGTAATAACACTATTTCTGCTAGTTTTTTCTCGATTAGCATGAAGTAAATAGAAGCATAAGCTTTTTAATAATACTTTGATGTAGAGAAAGTCATGTAATTGGAACACATCACATTTTTACTTTCTCTAGCCCCGTAAGTACAATGTACATAGGCATAGAAAGAATTGTATTCCAAAAATTCGGTGTCAAGATTTTACCGGAAATACACATTTTAGGACCCCCTGAATTCAAAAAGTGCGCGCGCTTGTGCGCGCGCATGTGTGTATCTCTTTAGGCAGTATAGTTCAAAAAAGAAAAGACGGGTAAATACCAAACTTGGTATTTAAGTTTGGTATCTTCCAAGGATGCGACACGAAGATTTTCAAGAAAATCCCCCAAACTCTAACTACCCTTTAGATGGAGAAATTTTCAAAAATGTTGTTTTTCTTAAAAATGACTCTAACAATTTTGATTAAAGCACCACATATTAAAACCATTTCTATCACAAATAAAACGTTTATCTTGAATTTTCTGGGAATTGCTTCTAAAGACCTGCTTATTCTGGATGAAATTTGCTTAATTTGGCATAAAAATGAAACCGTAAGAGATAGATGAAAACTTGCTATACAAAAAATGTAGATCTTGTTTAAATACAGAAGTTATGTCATATATATATTTCGTGGAGTTTAACGGTTTCGAGGCATTCCTTGTTATTAGTTTCAATTGAGAAGTAGATACTTATTTTGTGAGCATCCTGTATGATATGCAAGTAAATGAAGCTATTTATGGGAACATTCATCTTAGGTTATTTGTAATACACAGGGTAGGCAAATGTTTATTCCGCAAAGGGACGATCTTCATTTGTCACTGCGTGTAGAGAGCACGGGAGTATTGTCTAGCGCCTGGAGATGCTGGACCAGGAACACGCCGTGACACAAGAAGAGATTTAGGACGCTGAGAGATAATAAATGGTTGTGTCCAGTGAAGCGACAACCTGCCGTCATGGTGCGCGAGGTGATCGTCAGCTATTTCCGCAACACCAAGCTCTCCACTATATGCAGTTTCTTAACTGAGAATACCTTTTCTAATCCGCATGTAGAATGTACAGAGTGAATAGAAAACACCAAACTTGGTATCTTCCAAGGTTGCGACACGAAGATTTTCAAGAAAATCCACCCATCACAAACTACTCTTTACATGGAAAAATTTTCGAAATTATGATTTTCTCAAAAAGGGCTCTAACGATTTTGATTAAAATCTCTTATATTAAAGCTATTTACATCTCCCAAAAAATGTATATTTCAAATTTTCTAGGAATAGCCTATGAACACCCCTTTATTCTGGATACATTTTGCCGAATTTTGCTTAACTGCTACACCGTGAGAGATAGACAAAAACGTACTGTACAAACATGTAGCTCACGTCAAAAGATTTTCTTTTATGCTTTTGGTGTGCAGGTAACCATTTCCGAGATATTACTTGTTTTGGTTTCAATTGTAAGCACTTATACTTTTCTCAGACAGAAACTGTCCGTTTTTCTTTTGTTCTACTCCTGGCCAAACAAAGAAACTGTTTTCAATGACAATCACATAACGATATCTTTAAAACATTTGACCATCACTTTAGCCTAGCACAGTCCTTTAGTTCCCTTCTACTTATAAGTAACTAAGTAATAAGAACATTCTGCTAATGTTTGTCTCGTACAGCATGGTGTAGAAAGTAGAATAATCTTTTGTAGAGTAGCTAGAGAAAGTCATGTGCGTGTAACACATCAATAAACTAAGTAATAAGAACATTCTGCTAATGTGAATCTCGTACAGCATGGTGTAGAAAGTAGAATAATCTTTTGTAGAGTAGCTAGAGAAAGTCATGTGCGTGTAACACATCAATAAACTAAGTAATAAGAACATTCTGCTAATGTTTATCTCGTACAGCATGGTGTAGAAAGTAGAATAATCTGTTGTAGAGTAGCTAGAGAAAGTCATGTGCGTGTAACACATCAATAAACTAAGTAATAAGAACATTCTGCTAATGTTTATCTCGTACAGCATGGTGTAGAAAGTAGAATAATCTTTTGTAGAGTAGCTAGAGAAAGTCATTTGCGTGTAACACATCAATAAACTAAGTAATAAGAACATTCTGCTAATGTTTATCTCGTACAGCATGGTGTAGAAAGTAGAATAATCTTTTGTAGAGTAGCTAGAGAAAGTCATGTGCGTGTAACACATCAATAAACTAAGTAATAAAAACATTCTGCTAATGTTTGTCTCGTACAGCATGGTGTAGAAAGTAGAATAATCTTTTGTAGAGTAGCTAGAGAAAGTCATGTGCGTGTAACACATCAATAAACTAAGTAATAAGAACATTCTGCTAATGTTTGTCTCGTACAGCATGGTGTAGAAAGTAGAATAATCTTTTGTAGAGTAGCTAGAGAAAGTCATGTGCGTGTAACACATCAATAAACTATAGCTGTATCAAGTATTGAATTCCGTTCATAAATTTGATGATTTTAAATGTAAATGTCAAAAAATTGAGTTGTAACGCAAGCTTCAATGACGATAGAGGTATAAAGAGTAAATCTGATGTATCACATTCACATTACTTTCTCTAGCTGTTCAAATACTAACTATTGCTGCAAAATATTCTTACATCAATTTATTACTTTATCTATAGCACGCTAATTGAGATAAACATTAGCAGAAATGACTCTTGCTTCTTGTAAGTAAAAAGGAAATAAGGGAATACACTAGGATAAAGCGAGAGTCAAACATTTATTTGAAACAATAGGTAATAATTGAGGGTTTGTTAGCTTGGAGTGGTCCCGTTTGAGAAACGTTAGGTAGCTTAAAACTGAAAGGAATGTCTCGAAAAAAGTATATGACATAAATTATGTACTTTAATCATATTTACATTCTTTGTGCCTTAAGTGTTTGTCTATCTCTTACGGTTTAACCGTTAGACAAAACAACGCATTCAGAAGAAACAGGACTTCAGATGCTATTCACACAAAATTCAAAATATACATTTTATATGTAATTGAATCATCTTTATTATAGAGTACTTTAATAAAAACCGTGCACCATTTTCGAGAAAAATAAAATATTCAAAAATGTTCCATGTAAAAGGTAGTTTGTCGTGAAGCAACTTTTTTTAATCTCCCCGTCACAAACATGCAAGATACTAAACATAAATGCCCGTGTCTTTTCGTTTTGAGCTGCACAGTCCACACACTGACTGACATATACAAACATATATATATATATATATATATATATAAATAAAATATATATATATATAGACAGACACTCACACATACACAGACAGACAGCCACACATACACAGACAAACACTCACACATACACAGACACTCACACATACACAGACAGACACCCTCACATACACAGACAAACACTCACACATAAACAGACAACCACACATACACAGACACCCACACATACACAGACACCCACACATACACAGACAGACACTCACACATACACAGACAGACACCCACACATACACAGACAAACACTTACAAATACACAGACAGACACTCACACATACACAGACAGACACTCACACATATACAGACAGACTCCC
Organism: Hymenopus coronatus; assembly: GCA_030762935.1. Taxonomy (NCBI): domain Eukaryota; kingdom Metazoa; phylum Arthropoda; class Insecta; order Mantodea; family Hymenopodidae; genus Hymenopus; species Hymenopus coronatus. The sequence goes on along the minus strand of CM060898.1, from coordinate 152,040,709 downwards.
ACACATACACAGACACACACTCACACATATACAGACAGACACCCACACATATACAGACAGACACCCACACATAAACAGACAGACACCCACACATACACAGACACACACTCACACATATACAGACAGACACCCACACATACACAGACAAACACTCACACATACACAGACACTCACACATACACAGACAGACACCCTCACATACACAGACAGACACCCACACATACACAGACAGACACTCACACATACACAGGCAGACACTCACACATATACAGACAGACACCCACACATACACAGACAGACACTCACACATACACAGAGATACACTCACACATACACAGACAGACACTCACACATACACATACAGACACCCACATATACACAGACACCCACACATACACATACAACCACACATACACAGACAACCACACATACACAGACACCCACACATACACAGCCAGACACCCACTCATACACAGACAGACACTCACACATACACAGACAGACACCCACACATACACAGACAGACACTCACACATACACAGACAGACACCCACACATACACAGACAGACACTCACACATTCAGACAGACTCTCACACATACACAGACATACACTCACACATACACAGACAGACACCCACATATAAACAGACAGACACCCACACATACACAGACTGACACCCACACATACACAGACAGACATCACACATACACAGACAGATACTCACAAATGCACAGACACATTCACACATACACAGACAGACACCCACAAATATACAGAGAGACACTCACACATACACAGCCAGACACTCACACATATACAGACAGACACCTACACATACACAGACAGACACCCACACATACACAGACAAACACTCACACATACACAGAGAGACACTCACACATACACAGACAGACACCCACACATACACCGACAAACACTTACAAATACACAGACAGACACTCACACTTATACTGACAGACACGCACACATATACAGACAAACACTCACACATATACAGACACTCACACATACACAGACAAACACTCACACATATACAGACAGACACTCACACATATAGAGACAAACACTCACACATATACAGACAGACACTCACACATATAGAGACATGCACCCATACATATAGAGACAAACACTCACACATATACAGACAGACACTCACACATATAGAGACATGCACTCACACATATAGAGACAAACACTCACACATATACAGACAGACACTCACACATATAGAGACAGACACCCATACATATACAGACAAACACTCACACATATTCAGACAAACACTCACACATACACAGACAGACACTCACACATATAGAGACATGCACTCACACATAAACAGACAAACACTCACACATATACAGACACCCAAACATATACAGACAGACACCCACACATACACAGACAGACACTCACACATATACAGACACCCACACATACACAGACAGACACCCACACATACACTGACAAACACTCACACATACACAGAGAGACACTCACACATACACAGACAGACACCAACACATACACAGACAGACACTCACACATACACAGACAAACACTCACACATACACAGAGAGACACTCACACATACACAGACAGACACCCACACATACACAGACACCCACACATACACAGACACCCACACATACACAGACAGACACCCACACATAAACAGACAAACACTCACACATACACAGAGAGACACTCACACATACACAGACAGACACCCACACATACAGACAGACACCGACACATACACTGACAGACACCCACACATACAGACACCCACACATACAGACACCCACACATACACAGACAGACACTCACACATACACATACATACACCCACACATACAAACACCCACACATACACAGACAGACACCCACACATACACAGACAGACACTCACACATATACAGACATACACTCACATACACAGACAGACTCACACATACACAGACAAACACTCACACATATACAGACACCCACACATACACAGACAGACACCCACACATACACAGACAGACACTCACACATATACAGACACCCACACATATACAGACAGACACTCACATATACACAGACAGACCCCCACACATACACAGAAAGACACTCACACATATACTGACACCCACACATATATAGACACCCACACATAGACAGACATTCACTCACATATACACAGACAGTCACCCACCATACACGGACAAACACTCACACATATACGGACACCCACACATATACAGACACCCACATATACACAGACAGACACTCACATATACAGACAGACACCCACACATACACAGACAGACACTCACACGTACATACAGACACTCACACATATACAGACAGACACTCACACATACACAGACAAACACTCACACATATACAGACAGACACTGACACATATAGAGACAAACACTCACACATACACAGACAGACATTCACACATACAGAGACAGACACCCACACATATACAAACACTCACACATATACAGACAGACACTCACACATATACAGACAGACACCTACACATACACAGAAAACACTCACACATACACAGACAGACATACACACATACACAGAAAAACAGTCACACATACACAGACACTCACACATATACAGACAGACACTCATTCGTATACAGACAGACACTCACACATACACGGACAGACACTCACACATATACACACAGACACCCACACATACACAGAAAAACACTCACACATACACAGACAGACATACACACATAAACAGACAGATACTCACACATACACAGACAGACTCTCACACATACACAGACAGACACTCACGCATACACAGACAAAAACTCACATATACACAGAAAAACACTCAATCATACACAGACAGACACACACATACACTTACACACATACACTTACACACAGACACTCATACACACACGCAGACGCAGACACACACAAACACATACGCAGACACAGGCCTACACATACTCTCACTAACACACTGACAGCCACAGACACACATATACACTCACAAACAGACATAGACACACACATACACACTGACAGACGCAGTCACACACATACACTCACACACAGACACAAACACACATATAAAATCACACACAGATACACACATATACACTCACACACAGACACAGACAAACACATACACACTGACAGACACAGACACACATGTAAAATCACACACAGACACACATTTACACTCACACGCAGGCACAGACACACACATACACACTGACAGACTCACACAGCTATACTCTCATAGACACAGACACACATATACACTCTCACACAGACACATATATACACCCACACTTAGGCACAAACACACATATACAATCACACACAGACACATATACACTCTCACGCAGACACACACACATATACACTCACACGCAGACACAGACACACATACACAATCTCACACAGACACAAATACACATATACATTTACACACAGACAGACATATACACTCACACGCAGACACAGACACGCATATACAATCTCACACAGACACAAACACACATATACAATCACACACAGACACAAACACACATATACAATCACACACAGACACAAACACACATATACAATCACACACAGACACAAACACACATATACACTCACACACAGACACAGACACGCATATACAATCTCACACAGACACAAACACATATATACAATCACACACAGACACAAACACACATATACACTCACACGCAGACACAGACACGCATATACAATCTCACACAGACACAAACACACATATACAATCACACACAGACACAAACACACATATACAATCACACACAGACACAGACACGCACATACACACTGACAGACTCACAAACACACCTATACTCTCATAGACTAAGACACACATATACACTCTCACACAGACACATATATACACCCACACAGAGGCACAAACACACATATACAATCACATACACAGACTCACACACTGAGAGACACAGACATACATATACACTTACACAATGGCACAATCGCACATATACTCCCACACATACAGACGCACACACTGACGGACACAGACATACATATACACTCACACATATGCACAAAACACATACACACTCACACACACAAACACACATATACACTCACACACAGACACAAACAGACACAGACACACACATATACACTCACACACACAGACACACACACTGACATTTGCAGACACACACGTATACACACAGACACTCACAGACACAGACACACATATATGCTCACACACTGACAGAGACAGACACACATATACACTCACACACACAGACACACACAGACACAGACACACATATACACTCACACACAGACACATATATACACTGAAACACACAGCCACACACAGACACACATATACACTCACACACAGACACTCACACACTGACAGACACAGACTCACATATACACTCACACACCGACACACACACTGACAGATACAAACACACATATACACTCACACACAGACACACATATTGACAGACACAGACATACATATACACTCACACACAGACACATATATACACTGAAACACACAGCCAAACACAGACACACATATCCACTCACACACTGACAGACACAGACTCACATATACACTCACACACCGACACACACACTGACAGATACAAACACACATATACACTCACACACAGACACACACATTGACAGACACAAACACACATATACACTCACACACAGACACTAACTGACAGACACATATAGATATTCACTGACACACAGACACGGACACTGACAGACAGAAACACACACATATATATATATATATATATATATATATATATATATATATAAACCCACAGACACACACATACAGACACAAACGTTCATATACATTCACACACAGACACACACTGAAAGACACAGACATGCATGTACAATCTCACAGACGCACACACATACAGACACAAACACACATATACACTCACACACAGACACACACTGACAGACACAGACATACATATACTCTCACACACAGACACGGACACACATATACATTCACACACAGACACAAACACACAAATACACTCACACACAGACACAGACACACATATACACTCACACACAGACACACATATACACTCACACACAGACACAGACACACATATACACTCACACACAGACACACATATACAGCCACACACAGACACAGACACACATATACACTCACTCACAGACACAGACACAGACACACATATACACTCACACACAGACACAGACACAGACACACATATACACTCACACACAGACACAGACACACATATACACTCACACACAGACACAGACACACATATACACTCACACACAGACACAGACACACATATACACTCACACACAGACACAGACACACATATACACTCACACACAGACACAGACACACATATACACTCACACACAGACACAGACACAGACACACATATACACTCACACACAGACACAACCACACAAATACACTCACACACAGACGCAGACACAAACACACATATACACTCACACACAGACACAGACACACATATACACTCACATACAGACACAAACACACAAATACACTCACACACAGACACAGACACAGACACACAAATACACTCACACACAGACACAGACACAGACACACATATACACTCACACACAGACACAGACACACATATACACTCACACGCAGACACAGAAATACATATACATTCACACACAGACACAAACACACATATACACTCACACACAGACACACATATACTTTCACACACAGGCACAAGTACACATATACACTCACACACAGACACAGGCACACATATACATTCACACACAGAGGCACAGATACGCATATACACCCACACACAGACACAGATATACATATACACTCACACACAGACACACATATACATTCACACACAGACACAGACACACATATACACTCACACACAGACACAGATACGCATATACACTCACACACAGACACAGACACACATATACACTCAAACACAAACACAGACACACATATACATTCACACACAGACACAGACACACATATACACTCACACACAGACACAGATACGCATATACACTCACACACAGTCACAAACACACATATACACTCACACACAGACACAGACACACATATACACTCACACACACACAGACACACATATACTTTCACACATAGGCACAAGTACACATATACACTCACACACAGACACAGGCACACATATACATTCACACACACAGGCACAGATATACATATACACTCACACACAGACACACATATACACTCACACACAGACACAGATACACATATACATTCACACACAGACACAGACACACATATACACTCACATACAGACACAGACAAACATATACATTCACACACACAGGCACAGACACACATTTACACTCACATACAGACACAGACACACATATACATTCACACACACAGGCACAGACACACATATACACTCACATACAGACACAGACACACATATACATTCACATACAGACACAGACTCACATATACACTCACATACAGACACAGACACACATATACATTCACACACACAGGCACAGACACACATATACACTCACATACAGAAACAGACACACATATACACTCACATACAGAAACAGACACACATATACACTCACATACAGACACAGACACACATATACACTCACACACAGACACAGATACGCATATACACTCACACATAGACACAGACACACATATACACTCACACACAGACACAGAAATACATATACATACACACAGACACAAACACACATATACACTCACACACAGACACACATATACTTTCACACACAGGCACAAGTACACATATACACTCACACACAGACACAGGCACACATATACATTCACACACACAGGCACAGATATACATATACACTCACACACAGACACACATATACACTCACACCCAGACACAGACACACATATACATTCACACACAGACACAGACACACATATACGTACATACACAGACACAGACACACATATACACTCACACACAGACACAGACACACAGATACATTCACACACAGACACAGACACACATATACACTCACACACAGACACAGACACACAGATACATTCATACACAGACACAGACACACATATACACTCACACACAGACACAGACACACATATACACTCACACACAGACACAGAATCACATATACACTCACACACAGACACAGACACACATATACACTCACACACAGACACAGACACACATATACACTCACACACAGACACAGACACACATATACACTCACACACAGACACAGACACACATATACACTCACATACAGACACAGACACAGACACACATATACACTCACACACAGACACAGACACACATATACACTCACACACAGACACATACACACATATACACTCACACACAGACACAGACACAGACACACATATACACTCACACACAGACACAGACACACAGATACATTCATACACAGACACAGACACACATATACACTCACACACAGACACAGACACACATATACACTCACATACAGAAACAGACACACATATACACTCACACACAGACACAGACACACATATACACTCACACACAGACACATACACACTCACACGCAGACACAGACACGCAAATACAATCTCACACAGACACAAACACACATATACATTCACACACACAGGCACAGACACACATATATACTCTTATAACAGAAACAGACACACATATACAATCACACGCAGAAACAGACACACATATACATTCACACACACAGGCACAGACACACATATACACTCACATACAGAAACAGACACACAGATACATTCACACACAGAAACAGACACACATATACACTCACACACAGACACAGACACACATATACACTCACACACAGACACATACACACTCACACGCAGACACAGACACGCAAATACAATCTCACACAGACACAAACACACATATACATTCACACACACAGGCACAGACACACATATACACTCTTATAACAGAAACAGACACACATATACAATCACACGCAGAAACAGACACACATATACATTCACACACACAGGCACAGACACACATATACACTCACATACAGAAACAGACACACAGATACATTCACACACAGAAACAGACACACATATACACTCACACACAGACACAGACACACATTTACATTCACACACACAGGCACAGACACACATATACACTCACATACAGACACAGACACACATACACAATCACACGCAGACACAGACACACATATACACTCACACACAGACACAGATACACATATACACTCACACACAGACACAGACACACATATACATTCACACACACAGGCACAGACACACATATACATTCACACACACAGGCACAGACACACATATACATTCACACACAGACACAGATACACATATACACTCACACACAGACACAGATACACATATACATTCACACATACAGAAACAGACACACATATACATTCACACACAGACACAGACACACATATACATTCACACATACAGAAACAGACACACATATACATTCACACACACAGGCACAGACACACATATACATTCACACACAGACACAGATACACATATACATTCACACACAGACACAGATACACATATACACTCACACACAGGCACAGACACACATATACATTCACACATACAGAAACAGACACACATATACACTCACACACAGACACAGATACACATATACACTCACTCACAGACACAGACACACATATACACTCACACACAGACACAGACACACATATACACTCACATACAGAAACAGACACACATATACATTCACACACAGACACAGATACACATATACACTCACACACAGACACAGACACACATATACACTCACACACAGACACAGACACACATATACACTCACACAGACACAGACACACATATACACTCACATACAGGCACAGACACACATATACACTCACATACAGGCACAGACACACATATACACTCACATACAGAAACAGACACACATATGCATTCACACACAGACACAGATACACATATACACTCACACACAGGCACAGACACACATATACATTCACTCACAAAGACACACATATACATTCACACACACAGGTACAGACACACATATACATTCACACACACAGGCACAGACACACATATACATTCACACACACAGGCACAGACACACATATACATTCACACACAGACACAGACACACATATACACTCACACACAGACACACATATACACTCACACACAGGCACAGACACACATATACACTCACACACAGACACAGACACACATATACATTCACACACACACAGACACACATATACATTCACACACAGACACAGACACACATATACATTCACACACAAAAACAGACACATATATACACTCACACACAGACACAGACACACATATACATTCACACACACAGGCACAGACACACATATACATTCACACACAGACACAGACACACATATACACTCACATACAGACACAGACACACATATACACTCTCACACAGACACAGACACACATATACACTCACACACAGACACAGACACGCATATACATTCACACACAGGCACAGACACACATATACATTCACACACAGACACAGACACACATATACATTCACACACAGGCACAGACACACATATACACTCACACACAGACACACATATACATTCACACACAGACACAGACACACATAAACATTCACACACAGACACAGATACACATATACACTCACATACAGAAACAGACACACATATACATTCACACACAGGCACAGACACACATATACATTCACACACAGACACAGACACACATATACATTCACACACAGACACAGACACACATATACATTCACACACAGAAACAGACCTACATATACACTCACTCACAGAAACAGACACACATATACACTCACCTACAGACACAGGCACACATATACATTCACACACAGGCACAGACACACATATACATTCATACACAGACACAGACACACATATACATTCACACACAGACACGGACACACATATACATTCACACACAAAAACAGACACACATATACACTCACACACAGACACAGACACACATATACACTCACACACAGACACACATATACATTCACACACAGAAACAGACACACATATACACTCACACACAGACACAGACACACATATACACTCACATACAGAAACAGACACACATATACATTCACACACAGGCACAGACACACATATACATTCACACACACAGGCACAGACACACATATACACTCACATACAGAAACAGACACACATATACATTCACACAGAGACACAGACACACATATACATTCACACACAGACACACATATACATTCACACACAGAAACAGACACACATATACACTCACACACAGACACAGACACACATATACACTCACCTACAGACACAGACACACATATACACTCACACACAGACACAGATACACATATACATTCACACATACAGAAACAGACACACATATACATTCACACACAGACACAGACACACATATACATTCACACATACAGAAACAGACACACATATACATTCACACACACAGGCACAGACACACATATACATTCACACACAGACACAGATACACATATACACTCACACAGACACAGATACACATATACACTCACACACAGGCACAGACACACATATACATTCACACATACAGAAACAGACACACATATACACTCACACACAGACACAGATACACATATACACTCACACACAGACACAGACACACATATACACTCACACACAGACACAGACACACATATACACTCACATACAGAAACAGACACACATATACATTCACACACAGACACAGATACACATATACACTCACACACAGACACAGACACACATATACACTCACACACAGACACAGACACACATATACACTCACACAGACACAGACACACATATACACTCACATACAGGCACAGACACACATATACACTCACATACAGGCACAGACACACATATACACTCACATACAGAAACAGACACACATATACATTCACACACAGACACAGATACACATATACACTCACACACAGGCACAGACACACATATACATTCACTCACAAAGACACACATATACATTCACACACACAGGTACAGACACACATATACATTCACACACACAGGCACAGACACACATATACATTCACACACAGACACAGACACACATATACACTCACACACAGACACACATATACACTCACACACAGGCACAGACACACATATACACTCACACACAGACACAGACACACATATACATTCACACACACAGACAAACATATACATTCACACACAGACACAGACACACATATACATTCACACACAAAAACAGACACATATATACACTCACACACAGACACAGACACACATATACATTCACACACACAGGCACAGACACACATATACATTCACACACAGACACAGACACACATATACACTCACATACAGACACAGACACACATATACACTCTCACACAGACACAGACACACATATACACTCACACACAGACACAGACACGCAAATACATTCACACACAGGCACAGACACACATATACATTCACACACAGACACAGACACACATATACATTCACACACAGGCACAGACACACATATACACTCACACACAGACACACATATACATTCACACACAGACACAGACACACATATACATTCACACACAGACACAGATACACGTATACACTCACACACAGACACAGACACACATATACACTCACATACAGAAACAGACACACATATACATTCACACACAGGCACAGACACACATATACATTCACACACAGACACAGACACACATATACATTCACACACAGACACAGACACACATATACATTCACACACAGAAACAGACACACATATACACTCACTCACAGAAACAGACACACATATACACTCACCTACAGACACAGGCACACATATACATTCACACACAGGCACAGACACACATATACATTCATACACAGACACAGACACACATATACATTCACACACAGACACGGACACACATATACATTCACACACAAAAACAGACACACATATACACTCACACACAGACACAGACACACATATACACTCACACACAGACACACATATACATTCACACACAGAAACAGACACACATATACACTCACACACAGACACAGACACACATATACACTCACATACAGAAACAGACACACATATACATTCACACACAGGCACAGACACACATATACATTCACACACACAGGCACAGACACACATATACACTCACATACAGAAACAGACACACATATACATTCACACACAGACACAGACACACATATACATTCACACACAGACACACATATACATTCACACACAGAAACAGACACACATATACACTCACACACAGACACAGACACACATATACACTCACCTACAGACACAGACACACATATACACTCACATACAGAAACAGACACACATATACATTCACACACAGAAACAGACACACATATACACTCACACACAGACACAGACACACATATACATTCACACACACAGGCACAGACACACATATACACTCACATACAGAAACAGACACACATATACACTCCCACACAGACACAGACACACATATACATTCACACACACAGGCACAGACACACATATACACTCACATACAGACACAGACACACATATACAATCACACGCAGACACAGACACACATATACACTCACACACAGACACAGATACACATATACACTCACACACAGACACAGACACGCATATACAATCTCACACAGACACAAACACACATATACAATCACACACAGACACAAACACACATATACAATCACACACAGACACAAACACACATATACACTCACTCACAGACACAGACACGCATATAAAATCTCACTCAGACACAAACACACATATACATTCACACACAGACACAGACACACATATACAGTCACATACAGACACAGACTTACATATACATTCACACACACAGCACAGACACACATATACATTCACACACAGACACAAACACACATATACAATCACACACAGACACAAACACACATATACAATCACACACAGACATAAACACACATATACAATCACACACAGACACAAACACACATATACACTCACACACAGACACAGACACGCATATACAATCTCACACAGACACAAACACACATATACAATCACACACAGACACAAACACACATATACAATCACACACAGACACAAACACACATACACACTCACACGCAGACACAGACACGCATATACAATCTCACACAGACACAAACACACATATACACTCACACGCAGACACAGACACGCATATACAATCTCACACGGACACAAACACACATATACACTCACACGCAGACACAGACACGCATATACAATCTCACACAGGCACAAACACACATACACACTCACACATAGACACAGACACGCATATACAATCTCACACAGACACAAACACACATATACAATCACACACAGACACAGATACACATATACACTCACACGCATACACAGACACGCACATACACACTGACAGACTCACAAACACACCTATACTCTCATAGACACAGACACACATATACACTCTCACACAGACACATATATACAACCACACAGAGGCACAAACACACATATACACTCACACATACTGACGCACACACTGACGGACACAGACATACATATACACTCACACATATGCACAAAACACATACACACTCACACACACAGACACACAAAGTGTCACACACAAACACACATATACACTCACTCACACAGACACACACATTTACAGACACAGACACACACATATAAACTCACACACAGACACAAACAGACACAGACACACACAAATACACTCACACACACAGACACACACACTGACATTTGCAGACACACACGTATACACACAGACAGTCACAGACACAGACACACATATATGCTCACACGCTGACAGAGACAGACACACATATACACTCACACACACAGACACACACAGACACAGACACACATATACACTCACACACAGACACATATATACACTGAAACACACAGCCACACACAGACACACATATACACTCACACACAGAAACTCACACACTGACAGACACAGACTCACATATACACTCACACACCGACACACACACTGACAGATACAAACACACAGACACACACATTGACAGACACAGACATACATTTACACTCACACACAGACACATATATACACTGAAACACACAGCCACACACAGACACACATATACACTCACTCACAGACACTCACACACTGACAGACACAGACTCACATATACACTCACACACCGACACACACAATGACAGATAGAAACACACATATACACTCACACACAGACACACACATTGACAGACACAAACACACATATACACTCACACACAGACACTAACTGACAGACATATATAGATATTCACTGACACACAGACACGGACACTGACAGACAGAAACACACACATATATATATATATATATATATATATATATATATATATATATATATAAACACACAGACACACACATACAGACACAAACGTTCATATACATTCACACACAGACACACACTGACAGACACAGTCATACATTTACTCTCACACACAGACACAGACACACATATACATTCACACACAGAAACAAACACATAAATACACTCACACACAGACAGAGACACACATATACACTCACACACAGACACAGACACACATATACACTCACACACAGACACAGACACACATATACACTCACACATAGACACAGGCACACATATACATTCACACACAGACACAGATACGCATATACACTCACACACGAACACACATATACACTCACACACAGACACACATATACTTTCACACACAGGCACAAGTACACATATACACTCACACACAGACACAGGCACACATATACATTCACACACACAGGCACAGATACGCATATACACTCACACACAGACACACATATACACTCACACACAGACACAGATACGCATATACACTCACACACAGACACACATATACATTCACACACACAGACACAGATATACATATACATTCACACACAGACACAGACACACATATACACTCACACACAGACACAGACACACATATACACACACAGACACAGAAATACATATACATTCACACACAGCCACAAACACACATATACACTCACACACAGGCACACATATACTTTCACACACAGGCACAAGTACACATATACACTCACACACAGACACAGGCACACATATACATTCACACACAGACACAGATATACATATACACTCACACACAGACACACATATACACTCACACACAGACACAGACACAGGCTCACATATACATTCACACACAGACACAGACACACATATACACTCACATACAGACACAGACACACATATACATTCACACACACAGTCACAGACACACATATACACTCACATACAGAAACAGACACACATATACACTCACATACAGACACAGACACACATATACACTCACATACAGACACAGACACACATATACAATCACACGCAGACACAGACACACATATACACTCACACACAGACACAGATACACATATACACTCACACACAGACAAAGACACGCATATACAATCTCACACAGACACAAACACACATATACAATCACACACAGACACAAACACACATATACAATCACACACAGACACAAACACACATATACAATCACACAAAGACACAAACACACATATACACTCACTCACAGACACAGACACGCATATACAATCTCACACAGACACAAACACACATATACATTCACACACAGACACAGACACACATATACACTCACATACAGACACAGACTTACATATACATTCACACACACAGCACAGACACACATATACATTCACACACAGACACAAACACACATATACAATCACACACAGACATAAACACACATATACAATCACACACAGACACAAACACACATATACACTCACTCACAGACACAGACACGCATATACAATCTCACACAGACACAAACACACATATACAATCACACACAGACACAAACACACATATACAATCACACACAGACACAAACACACATACACACTCACACGCAGACACAGACACGCATATACAATCTCACACAGACACAAACACACATATACACTCACACGCAGACACAGACACGCATATACAATCTCACACAGACACAAACACACATATACACTCACACGCAGACACAGACACGCATATACAATCTCACACAGACACAAACACACATACACACTCACACATAGACACAGACACGCATATACAATCTCACACAGACACAAACACACATATACAATCACACACAGACACAGACACACATATACACTCACACTCAGACACAGACACGCACATACACACTGACAGACTCACAAAAACACCTATACTCTCATAGACACAGACACACATATACACTCTCACACAGTCACATATATACAACCATACAGAGGCACAAACACACATATACACTCACATACACAGACTCACACACTGAGAGACACAGACATACATATACACTTACACAATGGCACAAGCGCACATATACTCCCACACATACAGACGCACACACTGACGGACACAGACATACATATACACTCACACATATGCACAAAACACATACACACTCACACACACAGACACACAAAGTGTCACACACAAACACACATATACACTCACACACACAGACACACACATTTACAGACACAGACACACACATATAAACTCACACACAGACACAAACAGACACAGACACACACATATACACTCACACACACAGACACACACTGACATTTGCAGACACACACGTATACACACAGACACTCACAGACACAGACACACATATATGCTCACACACTGACAGAGACAGACACACATATACACTCACACACACAGACACACACAGACACAACACACATATACACTCACACACAGACACATATATACACTGAGACACACAGCCACACACAGACACACATATACACTCACACACAGACACTCACACACTGACAGACACAGACTCACATATACACTCACACACCGACACACACACTGACAGATACAAACACACATATACACTCACACACAGACACACACATTGACAGACACAGACATACATATACACTCACACACAGACACATATATACACTGAAACACACCGCCACACACAGACACACATATACACTCACTCAAAGACACTCACACACTGACAGACACAGACTCACATATACACTCACACACCGACACACACACTGACAGATACAAACACACATATACACTCACACACAGACACACACATTGACAGACACAAACACACATATACACTCACACACAGACACTAACTGACAGACACATATAGATATTCACTGACACACAGACACGGACACTGACAGACAGAAACACACACATATATATATATATATATAAACACACAGACACACACATACAGACACAAACGTTCATATACATTCACACACAGACACACACTGACAGACACAGTCATACATATACTCTCACACACAGACACAGACACACATATACATTCACACACAGAAACAAACACACAAATACACTCACACACAGACACAGACACACATATACACTCACACACAGACACAGACACACATATAAACTCACACACAGACACAGACACACATATACACTCACACGCAGACACAGAAATACATATACATTCACACAGACACAAACACACATATACACTCACACATAGACACACATATACTTTCACACAAAGGCACAAGTACACATATACACTCACACACAGACACAGGCACACATATACATTCACACACACAGGTACAGATACGCATATACACTCACACACAGACACAGATACGCATATACACTCACACACAGACACACATATACATTCACACACACAGACACAGATATACATATACATTCACACACAGACACAGACACACATATACACTCACACACAGACACAGACACACATATACACACACAGACACAGAAATACATATACATTCACACACAGACACAAACACACATATACACTCACACACAGGCACACATATACTTTCACACACAGGCACAAGTACACATATACACTCACACACAGACACAGGCACACATATACATTCACACACACGAACACAGATATACATATACACTCACACACAGACACACATATACACTCACACACAGACACAGACACAGACACACATATACATTCACACACAGGCACAGACACACATATACACTCACACACAGACACACATATACATTCACACACACAGGCACAGACACACATATACACTCACATACAGACACAGACACACATATACATTCACACACAGGCACAGACACACATATACACTCACATACAGACACAGACACACATATACATTCACATACAGACACAAACTCACATATACACTCAATAACAGACACAGACACACATATATATTCACATACAGACACAGACTCACATATACAATCACACACACAGGCACAGACACATATATACACTCACATACAGAAACAGACACACATATACACTCACATACAGAAACAGACACACATATACACTCACATACAGGCACAGACACACTTATACACTCACACACAGACACAGACACACATATACACTCACATACAGAAACAGACACACATATACATTCAAACACAGACACAGATACACATATACACTCTCACACACAGACACAGACACACATATACACTCACACACAGACACAGACACACATATACACTCACACACAGACACCGACACACATATACACTCACATACAGGCACAGACACACATATACACTCACATACAGGCACAGACACACATATACACTCACATACAGAAACAGACACACATATACATTCACACACAGACACAGATACACATATACACTCACACACAGGCACAGACACACATATACATTCACTCACACAGACACACATATACATTCACACACAGGCACAGACACACATATACATTCACACACACAGGCACAGACACACATATACATTCACACACAGACACAGACACACATATACACTCACACACAGACACACATATACACTCACACACAGGCACAGACACACATATACACTCACACACAGACACAAACACACATATACATTCACACACAGACACAGACACACATATACATTCACACACAGACACAGACACACATATACATTCACACACAAAAACAGACACACATATACACTCACACACAGACACAGACACACATATACATTCACACACACAAGCACAGACACACATATACATTCACACACAGACACAGACACACATATACACTCACATACAGACACAGACACACATATACACTCTCACACAGACACAGACACACATATACACTCACACACAGACACAGACACGCATATACATTCACACACAGGCACAGACACACATATACATTCACACACAGACACAGACACACATATACATTCACACACAGACACAGACACACGTATACATTCACACACAGACACAGACACACATATACATTCACACACAGACACAGACACACATATACACTCACACACAGACACAGACACACATATACATTCACACACAGACACATATACACATATACACTCACACACAGACACAGACACACATATACACTCACATACAGAAACAGACACACATATACATTCACACACAGGCACAGAGACACATATACATTCACACACAGACACAGACACACATATACATTCACACACAGACACAGACACACATATACATTCACACACAGAAACAGACACACATATACACTCACACACAGACACAGACACACATATACACTCACCTACAGACACAGACACACATATACATTCACACACAGGCACAGACACACATATACATTCATACACAGACACAGACACACATATACATTCACACACAGACACAGACACACATATACATTCACACACAGAAACAGACACACATATACACTCCCACACAGACACAGACACACATATACACTCACACACATACACAGACACACATATACATTCACACACAGAAACAGACACACATATACACTCACACACAGATACAGACACACATATACACTCACATACAGAAACAGACACACATATACATTCACACACAGGCACAGACTAACATATACATTCACACACAGACACAGACACACATATACATTCACACACAGACACAGACACACATATACATTCACACACAGAAACAGACACACATATACACTCACACACAGACACAGACACACATATACACTCACCTACAGACACAGACACACATATACACTCACATACAGAAACAGACACTCATATACATTCACACACAGAAACAGACACACATATACACTCACATACAGACACAGACACACATATACATTCACACACAGGCACAGACACACATATACACTCACATACAGACACAGACACACATATACATTCACACACACAGGCACAGACACACATATACACTCACATACAGACACAGACACACATATACATTCACACACAGGCACAGACACACATATACACTCACATACAGACACAGACACACATATACATTCACATACAGACACAAACTCACATATACACTCACTAACAGACACAGACACACATATATATTCACATACAGACACAGACTCACATATACAATCACATACACAGGCACAGACACACATATACACTCACATACAGAAACAGACACACATATACATTCACACACAGACACAGACACACATATACATTCACACACAGACACAGACACACATATACATTCACACACAGAAACAGACACACATATACACTCACACACAGACACAGACACACATATACACTCACCTACAGACACAGACACACATATACATTCACACACAGGCACAGACACACATATACATTCATACACAGACACAGACACACATATACATTCACACACAGACACAGACACACATATACATTCACACACAGAAACAGACACACTTATACACTCACACACAGACACAGACACACATATACACTCACACACATACACAGACACACATATACATTCACACACAGAAACAGACATACATATACACTCACACACAGATACAGACACACATATACATTCACACACAGACACACATATATATTTCACACACAGAAACAGACACACATATACACTCACACACAGACACAGACACACATATACACTCACCTACAGACACTGACACACATATACACTCACATACAGAAACAGACACTCATATACATTCACACACAGAAACAGACACACATATACACTCACACACAGACACAGACACACATATACATTCACACACAGGCACAGACACACATATACACTCACATACAGAAACAGACACACATATACAATCACACGCAGAAAGAGACACACATATACATTCACACACACAGGCACAGACACACATATACACTCACACACAGACACAGACACACATATACACTCACACACAGACACAGACACAAATATACATTCACACACAGACACAGACACACATATACACTCACACACAGACACAGATACACATATACACTCACACACACAGCACAGACACACATATACATTCACACACAGAAACAGACACACATATACATTCACACACAGAAACAGACACACATATACACTCACATACAGACACAGACACACATATACAATCACACGCAGACAGAGACACACATATACACTCACACACAGACACACATACACATATACACTCACACACAGACACAGACACGCATATACAATCTCAAACAGACACAAACGCACATATACAATCACACACAGACACAAACACACATATACAATCACACACAGACACAAACACACATATAAAATCACACACAGACACAAACACACATATACACTCACTCACAGACACAGACACGCATATACAATCTCACACAGACACAAACACACATATACATTCACACACAGACACAGACACACATATACACTCACATACAGACACAGACTTACATATACATTCACACACACAGCACAGACACACATATACATTCACACACAGACACAAACACACATATACAATCACACACAGACACACACACATATACAATCACACACAGACATAAACACACATATACAATCACACACAGACACAAACACACATATACACTCACACACAGACACAGAAACGCATATACAATCTCACACAGACACAAACACACATATACAATCACACACAGACACAAACACACATATACAATCACACACAGACACAAACACACATACACACTCACACGCAGACACAGACACGCATATACAATCTCACATAGACACAAACACACATATACACTCACACGCAGACACAGACACGCATATACAATCTCACACAGACACAAACACACATTTACACTCACACGCAGACACAGACACGCATATACAATCTCACACAGACACAAACACACATACACACTCACACATAGACACAGACATGCATATACAATCTCACACAGAGACAAACACACATATACAATCACACACAGACACAGACACACATATACACTCACACGCAGACACAGACACGCACTTACACACTGACAGACTCACAAAAACACCTATATTCTCATAGACACAGACACACATACACACTCTCACACAGACACATATATACAACCACACAGAGGCACAAACACACATATACACTCACATACACAGACTCACACACTGAGAGACACAGACATACATATACACTTACACAATGGCACAAGCGCACATATACTCCCACACCTACAGACGCACACACTGACGGACACAGACATACATATACACTCACACATATGCACAAAACACATACACACTCACACACACAGACACACAAAGTGTCACACACAAACACACATATACACTCACACACACAGACACACACATTTACAGACACAGACACACACATATAAACTCACACACAGACACAAACAGACACATACACACACATACACACTCACACACACAGACACACACAGTGACATTTGCAGACACACACGTATACACACAGACACTCACAGACACAGACACACATATATGCTCACACACTGACAGAGACAGACACACATATACACTCACACACAGACACACACAGTCACAGACACACATATAAACTCACACACAGACACATATATACACTGAAACACACAGCCACACACAGACACACATATACACTCACACACAGACACTCACACACTGACAGACACAGACTCACATATACACTCACACACCGACACACACACTGACAGATACAAACATACATATACACTCACACACAGACACACACATTGACAGACACAGACATACATATACACTCACACACAGACACATATATACACTGAAACACACAGCCACACACAGACACACATATACACTCACTGACAGACACTCACACACTGACTGACACAGACTCACATATACACTCACACACCGACACACACACTGACAGATACAAACACACAAATACACTCACACACAGACACACACATTGACAGACACAAACACACATATACACTCACACAAAGACACTAACTGACAGACACATATAGATATTCACTGACACACAGACACGGACACTGACAGACAGAAACACACACACATATATATATATATATATATATATATAAACACACACACACACATACAGACACAAACGTTCATATACATTCACACACAGACACACACTGACAGACACAGTCATACATATACTCTCACACACAGACACAGACACACATATACATTCACACAAATACACTCACACACAGACACAGACACAGACACACATATACACTCACACACAGACACAGACACACATATACACTCACACGCAGACACAGAAATACATATACATTCACACACAGACACAAACACACATATACACTCACACACAGACACACATATACTTTCACACACAGGCACAAGTACACATATACACTCACACACAGACACAGGCACACATATACATTCACACACACAGGCACAGATACGCATATATACTCACACACAGACACACATATACACTCACACACAGACACAGATACGCATATACACTCACACACAGACACACATATACATTCACACACACAGACACAGATATACATATACACTCACACACAGACACAGACACACATATACACTCACACACAGACACAGACACACATATACACTCACACACAGACACAGACACACATATACACACACACACAGACACACATATACATTCACACACAGACACACATATACATTCACACACACACAGACACACATATACACTCACACACAGACACAGACACACATATACACTCACACACAGACACAGACACACATATACACACACAGACACAGAAATACATATACATTCACACACAGACACAAACACACATATACACTCACACACAGGCGCACATATACTTTCACACACAGGCACAAGTACACATATACACTCACACACAGACACAGGCACACATATACATTCACACACACAGGCACAGATATACATATACACTCACACACAGACACACATATACACTCACACACAGACACAGACACAGACACACATATACATTCACACACAGACACAGACACACATATACACTCACATACAGACACAGAGACACATATACATTCACACACACAGGCACAGACACACATATACACTCACATACAGACACAGACACACATATACATTCACACACACAGGCACAGACACACATATACACTCACATACAGACACAGACACACATAAACATTCACATACAGACACAAACTCACATATACACTCACATACAGACACAGAGCGACATATATATTCACATACAGACACAGACTCACATATACACTCACATACAGACACAGACACACATATACATTCACATACAGACACAGACACACATATACACTCACATACAGACACAGACACACCTATACATTCACACACACAGGCACAGACACACATATACACTCACATACAGAAACAGACACACATATACACTCACATACAGAAACAGACACACATATACACTCACATACAGTAACTGACACACATATACATTCACACACACAGGCACAGACACACATATACACTCACATACAGACACAGACACACATATACACTCACACACAGACACAGATACGCATATACACTCACACACAGACACAGACACACATATACACTCACAGACAGACACAGAAATACATATACATTCACACACAGACACAAACACACATATACACTCACACACAGACACACATATACTTTCACACACAGGCACAAGTACACATATACACTCACACACAGACACAGGCACACATATACATTCACACACACAGGCACAGATATACATATACACTCACACACAGACACACATATACACTCACACACAGACACAGACACACATATACATTCACAAACAGACACAGATACACATATACACTCATACACAGACACAGACACACATATACACTCACATACAGAAACAGACACACATATACATTCACACACAGAAACAGACACACATATACACTCACATACAGAAACAGACACACATATACATTCACACACAGACACAGACACACATATACACTCACATACAGAAACAGACACACATATACATTCACACACAGAAACAGACACACATATACACTCACACACAGACACAGACACACATATACACTCATATACAGACACAGACACACATATACACTTACATACAGAAACAGACACACATATACATTCACACACAGAAACAGACACACATATACACTCACACACAGACACAGACACACATATACATTCACACACACAGGCACAGACACACATATACACTCACATACAGAAACAGACACACATATACATTCACACGCAGAAACAGACACACATATACACTCCCACACTGACACAGACACACATATACATTCACACACACAGGCACAGACACACATATACACTCACATACAGACACAGACACACATATACAATCACACGCAGACACAGACACACATATACACTCACACACAGACACAGTTACACATATACACTCACACACAGACACAGACACACATATACATTCACACACACACAGGCACAGACACACATATACATTCACACACACAGGCACAGACACACATATACATTCACACACAGACACACATATACACTCACACACAGACACAGATACACATATACACTCACACACAGACACAGACACACATATACACTCACATACAGAAACAGACACACATATACACTCACAGACAGAAACAGACACACATATACATTCAAACACAGACACAGATACACATATACACTCACACACAGACACAGACACACATATACACTCACACACAGACACAGACACACATATACGCTCACACACAGACACAGACACACATATACACTCACATACAATCACAGACACACATATACACTCACACACAGACACAGACACACATATACACTCACACACAGACACAGACACACATATACACTCACATACAGGCACAGACACACATATACACTCACATACAGAAACAGACACACATATACATTCACGCACAGACACAGATACACATATACACTCACACACAGACACAGACACACATATACACTCACACACAGACACAGACACACATATACATTCACACACAGGCACAGACACACATATACATTCACACACACAGGCACAGACACACATATACATTCACACACAGACACAGACACACATATACACTCACACACAGACAGAGACACACATATACATTCGCACACAGACACAGACACACATATACATTCAAACACAGACACAGACACACATATACATTCACACACAGACACAGACACACATATACTTTCACACACAGACACACATATACATTCACACACAGACACACATAGACATTCACACACAGACACACATATACACTCACACACAGACACAGACACACATATAAACTCACACACAGACACAGACTAAAATATACATTCACACACACAGGCACAGACACACATATACATTCACACACAGCCACAGACACACATATACATTCACACACACAGACACACACAGTGACATTTGCAGACACACACGTATACACACAGACACACACAGACACAGACACACATATACACTCACACACAGACACATATATACACTGAAACACACAGCCACACACAGACACACATATACACTCACACACAGACACTCACACACTGACAGACACAGACTCACATATACACTCACACACCGACACACACACTGACAGATACAAACACACATATACACTCACACACTGACACACACATTGACAGACACAGACATACATATACACTCACACACAGACACATATATACACTGAAACACACAGCCACACACAGACACACATATACACTCACACACAGACACTCACACACTGACAGACACAGACTCACATATACACTCACACACCGACACACACTGACAGATACAAACACACATATACACTCACACACAGACACACACATTGACAGACACAAACACACATATACACTCACACACAGACACTAACTGACAGACACATATAGATATTCACTGACACACAGACACGGACACTGACAGACAGAAACACACACACATATATATATATATATATATATATATATATATATATATAAACACACAGACACACACATACAGACACAAACGTTCATATACATTCACACACAGACACACACTGACCGACACAGACATGCATGTACACTCTCACAGACGCACAGACATACAGACACAAACACACATATACACTCACACACAGACACACACTGACAGACACAGTCATACATATACTCTCACACTCAGACACAGACACACATATACATTAACACACAGACACAAACACACAAATACACTCACACACAGACACAGACACAGACACACATATACACTCACACACAGACACAGACACACATATACACTCACACACAGACACAGACACACAGACACAGACACACATATACACTCACACGCAGACACAGAAATACATATACATTCACACACAGACACAAACACACATATACACTCACACACAGACACACATATACTTTCACACACAGGCACAAGTACACATATAGACTCACACACAGACACAGGCTCACATATACATTCACACACACAGGCACAGATACGCATATACACTCACACACAGACACAGATATACATATACATTCACACACAGACACAGACACACATATACACTCACACACAGACACAAACACACATATACACTCACATACAGACACAGACACACATATACACTCACACACAGGCACAGACACACATATACACTCACACACAGACACAGAGATACATATACATTCACACACAGACACAAACACACATATACACTCACACACAGACACACATATACTTTCACACACAGGCACAAGTACACATATACACTCACACACAGACACAGGCACACATATACATTCACACACACAGGCACAGGTATACATATACACTCACACACAGACACACATATACACTCACACACAGACACATATACTCATATACACTCACACACAGACACAGATACACATATATATTCACACACACAGGCACAGACACACATTTACATTCACACACACAGGCACAGACACACATATACACTCACATACAGAAACAGACACACATATACACTCACATACAGAAACAGACACACATATACACTCACATACAGAAACTGACACACATATACATTCACACACACACAGGCACAGACACACTTTTACACTCACATACAGACACAGACACACATATACACTCACACACAGACACAGATACGCATATACACTCACACACAGACACAGACACACATATACACTCACACACAGACACAGAAATACATATACATTCACACACAGACACAAACACACATATACACTCACACACAGACACACATATACTTTCACACACAGGCACAAGTACACATATACACTCACACACAGACACAGGCACACATATACATTCACACACACAGGCACAGATACGCATATACACTCACACACAGACACACATATACACTCACACACAAACACACATATACACTCACACACAGACACAGACACACATATACATTCACACACAGACACAGACACACATATACACTCACATACAGGCACAGACACACATATACACTCACATACAGAAATAGACACACATATACATTCACACACAGACACAGATACCCATATACACTCAAACTTAGACACAGATACACATATACACTCACACACAGACACAGACACACATATACATTCACACACAGGCACAGACACACATATACATTCACACACACAGGCACAGACACACATATACATTCACACACAGACACAGACACACATATACATTCACACACAGACACAGACACACATATACACTCACACACAGACACAGACACACATATACATTCGCACACACACAGGCACAGACACACATATACATTCACACACACAGACACAGACACACATATACACTCACATACAGAAACAGACACACATATACATTCACACACAGACACAGATACACATATACACTCACACACAGACACAGACACACATATACACTCACACACAGACACAGACACACATATACATTCACACACACAGGCACAGACACACATATACATTCACACACAGTCACAGACACACATATACACTCACACACAGACACAGACACACATATACATTCACACACAGACACAGACACACATATACACTCACACACAGACACACATATACATTCACACACAGACACACATATACATTCACACACAGACACAGACACACATATACATTCACACACAGACACAGACACACATATACATTCACACACAGACACAGACACACATATACACTCACATACAGACACAGACACACGTATACATTCACACACACAGGCACAGATATACATATACACTCACACACAGACACACATATACACTCACACACAGACACAGACACACATATACATTCACACACAGACACAGACACACATATACACTCACAGACACACAGGCACAGACAGATATACATTCACACACAGACACAGATACACATATACACTCACACACAGACACAGACACAGACACACATATACACTCACACACAGACACAGACACACATATACATTCACACTCACAGGCACAGACACACATATACATTCACACACAGTCACAGACACACATATACACTCACACACAGACGCAGACACACATATACATTCACACACAGACACAGACACACATATACACTCACACACAGACACACATATACATTCACACACAGACACACATATACATTCACACACAGACACAGACACACATATACATTCACACACAGACACACATATACATTCACACACAGACACAGACACACATATACATTCACACACACAGGCACAGACACACATATACATTCACACACAGTCACAGACACACATATACACTCACACACAGACGCAGACACACATATACATTCACACACAGACACAGACACACATATACACTCACACACAGACACACATATACATTCACACACAGACACACATATACATTCACACACAGACACAGACACACATATACATTCACACACAGACACACATATACATTCACACACAGACACAGACACACATATACACTCACATACAGACACAGACACACGTATACATTCACACACACAGGCACAGATATACATATACACTCACACACAGACACACATATACACTCACACACAGACACAGACACACATATACATTCACACACAGACACAGACACACATATACACTCACATACAGACACAGACACACAGGCACAGACACAGATATACATTCACACACAGACACAGATACACATATACACTCACACAGAGACACACATATACACTCACATACAGACACAGACACACATATACATTCACACACACAGGCACAGACACACATATACACTCACATACAGAAACAGACACACATATACACTCACATACAGAAACAGACGCACATATACACTCACATACAGAAACAGACACACATATACATTCACACACATAGGCATAGACACACATATACACTCACACACAGACACAGACACAAATATACATTCACACACACAGGCACAGATACATATATACACTCACACACAGACACACACACTGACAGACACAGAAATACATATACACTAACACTCTCAGGCACAAACTCACATTTACACTCACACACAGACACAGGCATACACTGACAGGCACTAACACACATATACACTCACACACAGACACAGGCATACACTGACAGACACAAAAACACATATACACTCACACACAGACACAGATATACACTGACAGACATAAAAACACATATACACTCACACACAGACATATACACTCACACACAGACACATGCATACACTGACAGACACAAAAACACATATACACTCACACACAGACACAGATACACATATACACTCACACACAGACACACACACTGACAGACATAGAAATACATATACACTAACACTATCAGGCACAAACTATCATTTACACTCACACACAGACACAGGCATACACTGACAGACACAAAAACACATATACACTCACACACAGACACAGATATACACCGACAGACATAAAAACACATATGCACTAACACACAGACATACACACTGACAGACACAGACACACATAAACACTAACACACACAAACACACACACACACTGACTCTCATAGACCCATTTTCAAACTTTTTCGGACTCAGGCACCTCAAAGCAAAAATATCCAACGAAACCTCAATAATGAATATCTGGATGAAATACATTAACTTGTGTAACTGCTGTGTACATTGTATATACATACGTGCTAGACAAAGTAAAAATCTCATGAGTTGCTTTCACACCACTCTGTGTATGTATACAACAAAACAACTCTTTACAAAAGCGTTATCGACTTGAGACAACACAAATGTTATCGGTACTCACTTCCTTGTAGTGACAAGGACACTAGGCTAGAGCCATAGTCAAACTTTTAGAGCGAGTCGCTATGTGATCACTTTGGAATTCTATTTTCCGCGCCTGAAAAAAGTTTTGCGTTCCATTCATGTTATTTTCTCTATGTGCTGTAAAAAAAAAAACTTCTTTCAAAAGATTATTCATTTTTCTATATCATGATAATGCAGTTAAACATTAACGATAAAGGGGCTGTTACCTAATTCCTTATACGTAGAAGGGAATCCATTAGACCAAAGCGACAGTCAAATGTTTAAAATGCTGTCGCTATGTCGGTTCTCTTTCCATGGGCAGGATTGAAAGATGAGAGCGTCCGTTTTGAGAAAACACACATTTATTTTATAACAGGGAATATCTTGGCTATGGTTAAATTTGCAACAACAAAAAAAATGTGTTTTAAGGAGATCGACATTTTTTGTGTAGTATGTTTGTCTGTCTCTTACAGTTCACAAGTTAAGCAAAAGTATTTCAGAATGAAGACGACCTCAGAGCATATTCACAAATAATTTTGGATACACATTTTATTTGCCATGTAAACATCTTCACTATAAGGTAATTTAATCAAATTATTTAGAGCCACTTTTCAGAAAATGAAACATTGCCGGGAAAAGTTCCATGTAAAGGGTAGTTTGGGATTATAATATTACTATGGAAACCTTGGGATATACTAAACTGAAATACCAAGTTTGGTATTTAACGCACTTTTCATTTCGGAATTATGCTCTTCAGAATGCTATACACAATTAAAAGCGGCTATCGTAATTAAACCAATTAAAACAAAGTGGAGTGAAAATTAAAAACAGAAGCAATGTATACAGTCAATCAAATCGATTGTCGTTTGTTTAGAATACAAATGAGCTTGCATTAAACAATATAGGTGTTGAAACATTCACTGTAATTCCGTCGGCAGCTGATCACAGTTTCCATAGCAACGAAAGGGCAATCTCTCCATGGCTAATTGCACAGCCTGGTGTTCACATGGCAGCGAAACTAATAGCCAAAACAAGAGTGTACAAAATGTAGCTTAAAATCCATAAGCTACATTTATAATGTTTAATTTCTCTAGGCTAAATTAAGAGTGCAGTTAAATAAGTAACCCTATTAGTTATGTTTTCAAGTGCAATTATTTATTTGTCAACATAGTCACATTATAGGGATACCTATATACCTCACAAAACGTTCAATTTCTTCAACCCTGTAAAGATTGCAATTGTCAAGTTCTGCAAAGTTACAGCTCTGTTTCGACGTGACGTTTCATCGCGCTATGAATGAATGAATGAATGAGTAAGTGTATCTATTGACATAGCAATATCATACTTAGAATTTCAACAATCGCACGGGTCCACAGACCGTACGTGTTTTTGTAATACACATTACAAGCAATATTAAAACAACAACAACAACAACAAAGAATTAAAAGAGTAAACGCGAAAATAAAAACACAAAGGAAATACACAGTCCAAAGCAATATTAAACAACAACAAAGAATTAAGAGTGAACCCAAAAATAAAAATACAAAGCTATTCAAATATAGCAATTTAAATTTACAACACAGAGTACACCTTCATAAATGCACCCTCTTATAATAGAAAATTACACTTAAAAGACATATATACACATAATATATACAACGTATATAAAACCATAGCACATGGGGGTAGTGTAATAGATTTTATTTTAATAAGTCAGGGTTTAATTGGCAGAATTAGAAATTTTTGGGTGGGGGATCGTATCGAGTCGCATCACTGTCCGGTTAACCTGGAACAGAATATAGAGACGGCCATGGCGGCGCATGCACCTGAAGAGGGGCAGGGGGATGAAGGGAGATTCATTAGTAAATTAATATGGAAACCGGTAGAAAAAGAAGTATTTGTTGATAAATTAGAAAGAAGATTAGGAGAAAGGAACGCAGACACAGCGGAGGAACTAACGCATATAATAGCAACGGCAGTAGTATTACACACGGCCTAGCAAAGTCAAGTAACGATAATCCTGCCACCAGGGAGGTTTAAGCGCTAGTGTCGCGTTAATCCGCCGCCTTAAGAAAATGGCGGGAAATATGAAAATTGAAAAGGTGTATCCGCTGATCCATACCTTTGCAATATTCAAATTTCCCGCCATTTTCTTAAGACCGCGGATTAACGCGACACTAGCGCTTAAACCCCTGGTTGCAGGATTATGGCTAACTCTACTTGCATTTCCGTATTCAAAACCTAATAAACAACAAGTTCAAATCGCAGAAATACTTATTACATATTCTCATGCAATACAATATTGAATACATGCAAAAAACTGACTTTTATTTTTTTTAACAAAGCATATGCACAATTGTTTATATATATTTTTGTCTTTAGCTTGCTTTGAATATCACAGGCTCATTTGTCTTTAGCACAGGATAAAAAATAATGTTTATGAAAGTTTAAGAGATAATCCGCTGATCCATACCTTTGCAAATGTCAAATTTCCCGCCATTTTCTCTTAATGCGGTGGATTAACGCGACACTAGCGCTTAAACCCCTGGTTGCAGGATTATGGATAACTCTACTTTCCATTCCGTATGCAAAACCTAATAAACAACAAGTTCATATCGCAGATATACTTAATACATATTCTCACGCAATACAATATTGAATACATGCAAAAAACTGATTTTTTTTAAGAAACCGCATGCACAATTGTTTATATACATTTTTGTCCTTAGCTTGCTTTGAATATCACACGATCACTGGTCTTCAGCACAGGATAAAAATTTTTTATGAAAGTTTAAGAGATAATCCGCTGATCCATACCTTTGCAAATGTCACATTTCCCGCCATTTTCTCTTAATGCGGTGGATAAACGCGACACTAGCGCTTAACCCCCTGTTTGCAGGATTATCGTTACTCGATCTTGCTAATCCGAATGATAAAAGTAGAATTGATGGCGATGACTTGAAAATGGAAGGGGAGCATCGGCGATGGTGGACCCGGTGGACGTTTCATAAAGTAGCTCGTGGTTCATAAATGATGTCTACTGTGCTGGCGGGAAAAACGATCGAACACTGTCGCCTAAAGAGGAAACAGGTGACGCAGATGTAGAGGAGGAAGAAGAATAATCTGTGGATTGTACACTAGCCATGCTGAATACTGAATGCCAATGCTGCAAATATATGTAGCAGAGAAGGGCAAGAAGGCGATGGGTGGGGGGAGCTGTTCACACGGGACAGAAAGCGGTGTCAGCACTCCTACCGGAGACGGTGTAAGATTGCGCAAGCCAGAAAAACTCCACCGTATGTGAACCAGATACACACTTGGTAGGTTGTACAATAAGCTGAGCTAATGACGTCCGGTTACAGCGGTGAAAACAAGACTGTACACTAGCCATGCCGAATACTGAATACCAATGCTGCAATTATATGTAGCAGAGAAATGCAAGAAGGCGATGTGTGGGGGAGCTGTTCACACGGGACAGAAAGCGGTGTCAGCACTCCAACCGGAGATGGTGCAAGATTGCGCAAGCCAGAAAAACTCCACCGGATGTGAATAAGAAAACCACCGTAAAAGAAGGGGCCTATAAGGCAATGCGTGCGTAAAAGAAGAACGGGACGAGAAGGCGTAGTGAGCGTAAATGAAGAACGCGCCCAGAATGCAATGCGAGCGTAAAAGAACGGGACGAGATGTGAATGCGAGCGTAAATGAAGAGCGTAAAGAAGAAGAACGGGCCGAGAAGGCTCTGTGAGCGTAAGAGAAAAACGGGGCGAGAAGGTGATGTGACTGTAAAAGAAGAACGTGCAGAGAAAGCGATGTGCATGTTAAAGAAGAACGGGCCAAGAAGACGATGTGAGTGTGGAGACGAACGGGCCGAGAAGGCGATGTGAGAGTACAAGAAGAACGGGATGAGAAAGTTACTTTTAGTTTTTGAGTTATCGTGTTCACAGACATACGGACACACACACACACACACACACACACGGTCTCTTTTCTGAAAGTACATTTTTTTTGGATACAGGGGATAATAAAACATATATTTCCGGTGAAATCTCGGTATCGATTTAATTTATTGGTGTGCATTACCTTCTCTATACACTATGTACATAGTGCGTATAGAGAATGTAAAAAGTTGTCATCAAGAAAAGCGGAGGTGCCGGGTTCGATTCCCGGCAACCAAGAATATTTGAAACATGTTCCATGTAAAGGGTAGTTTGGGGTGGGGGGATTTTTCTCAAAATCTTCGTGTCGCAGTCATGGAAGATACTAAACAAATACCAAGTTTGGTATTTTACCGACTTTTCGTTTTTGAGTTATCGTGTTCACAGACAACGCGGACACACACACACATACACGGACCTTTTTCTGAAAGTCCTTTTTTTTTTATACAGGGGATCCTAAAACATATATTTCCGGTATAATCTCGGTTTCGAATTTCTTGGTTAAGTGCAATACCTTCTCTATACACTATGTACATAGTGCGTATAGAGAAAATAAAACGTTGTCATCAAGAAAAAGTAATTATCTCTATTAAACTTTATAAATCCACAGTATATAAGACATCTTGCGGAAATTTATATCAGCTAATATGTATTTTAATATGGCCGTCGGAGGTCCCATGTTCGATTCCAGGCAACCAAAAATTTTAGAAACATGTTCCATGTAAAGGGTAGTTTGGGTGGGGAGATTTTTCTAAAATCTTCGTGTCACATCCATGGAAGATACTAAACTTAAATACCAAGTTTGGTATTTTACCGACTTTTCATTTTTGAGTTATCGTCTTCACACACACACACGGACCTTTTTCTGAAAGTACTTTTCTTTGGATACAGGGGATCCTAAAACATATATTTCCGGTGAAATCTCGGTATCGAATTTTTTGGTGGAGTGCAATACCTTCTCTATACACTATGTACATAGTGCGTAAAGAGAAAGTAAAAAGTTGTCATCAGGAAAAACGGAGGTCCCGGGTTCGATTCCCGGCTACCAAAAGTTTTCTAAACATATTCCATGTAAAGGGTAGTTTGGGGTGGGGTGATTTTTCTCAAAATCGTCTTGTGGCAGCCATGGAAGATACTAAACTTAAATACCAAGTTTGGTATTTTACCCACTTTTCCTTTTTGAGGTATCGTGTTCAGAGACACACGGACACACATGCACACGGACACACACATGGACCTTTTTCTGAAAGTACTTTTTTTTTTATGGATACAGGGGATCCTAAAACATATATTTCCGGTGAAATCTCGATATCGAATATTTTGGTTAAGTGCAATACTTTCTCTATCCACTATGTACATAGTGAGTATAGAGAAAGTAAAAAGTTGTCATCAAGAAAAAGAAATTATCTCTCCCTTAAACTTTATAAATCCACAGTATATAAGACATCTTGCAGAAATTTATATCAGCCAATATTTATTTTAATATGGACGTCGAAGATCCCGGGTTCAATTCCCGGCATCCAAACATTTTCGAAACATGTTCCATGTAAAGGTTAGTTTGGGGTTGGGGGATTATTCTCAAAATCTTCGTGTCGCATCCATGGAAGATACTAAATTTCAATACCAAGTTTGGTATTTTACCGACTTTTCGTTTTTGAGTTATCGTCTTCACACACACACACGGACCTTTTTCTGAAAGTACTTTTTTTTGGATACAGGGGATCCTAAAACATTTACGGTGAAATCTCGGTATCGATTTTTTTTTCGTGGAGTGCATTACCTTCTCTATACACTATCTACTTAGTGCGTATAAAGAAAGTAAAAAGTTGACATCAAGAAAAAGAAATTATCTCTACCTTAAACGTTATGAATCCACAGTATATAAGACATCCTACTGAAATTTATATCAGCTAATATGTATTTTAATATGGCCGTCGGAGGTTCCGTGTTCGAATCCCGGCAAACAAAAATTTTCGAAACATGTTCCATGTAAAAGTTAGTTTGGGGTGAGGGGATTTTTCTCAAAATCTTCGTGTCGCATCCTTGGAAGATACTAAACTTAAATACCAAGATTGGTATTATACCGACTTATTTGTTTTTGAGTTATCCTGTTCACAGGCACACGGACACACACACACACATATGGAACTTTATCTGGAAGTACCTTTTTTTGGATACAGGGGATAATAAAACATATATCTCGGTATCGATTTTTTTTTGGTGGTGTGCATTACCTTCTCTATACACTATGTACATAGTGCAAATAGAGAAAGTAAAAAGTTGTCATCAAGAAAAGCGGAGGTCCCGGGTTCGATTCCCGGCAACCAAGAATATTCGAAACATGTTCCATGTAAAGGGTAGTTTGGGGTGGGGGGATTTTTCACAAAATCTTCGTGTCGCAGACATGGAAGATACTAAACTTTAAATACCAAGTTTGGTATTTTTCCGGATTTTCGTTTTTGAGTTATCGTGTTCACACACACACACACACACACACACACACACACACACACACAGGGCCCTTTTTCTGAGAGAACATTTTTTTGGATACAGGGGATCCTAAAACATATATTGCCGGTGAAATCTCGGTACCCAATTTTTTGGTGGAGCGCAATAACTACTTTATACACTATGTCAATGGTGCGAATAGAGAAAGTAAAAAGTTGTCATCAAAAAAACCGAGGTCCCGCGTTCGATTCCCGGCATCCAAAAATTTTCGAAACATGTTCCATGTAAAGGGTAGTTTGGGGTGGAGTGATTTTTCTCAAAATCATCG
Source organism: Hymenopus coronatus (assembly GCA_030762935.1). Taxonomy (NCBI): domain Eukaryota; kingdom Metazoa; phylum Arthropoda; class Insecta; order Mantodea; family Hymenopodidae; genus Hymenopus; species Hymenopus coronatus. The sequence goes on along the minus strand of CM060898.1, from coordinate 152,001,702 downwards.
TGTCACAGCCATGGAAGATACTACACTTAAATACCATGTTTGGGATTTTACCGACTTTTCGTTTTTGAGTTATCGTGTTCACACACACACACACACACACACACACACACACACACACACACACACACACACACGGATCTTTTTTCTGAAAGTACTTTTTTTTGGATACAGGGAATCCTAAAACATATATTTCCGGTGAAATCGCGGCATCGAATTTTTTGGTGGAGTGCAATACATTCTCTATACAGTAAGTACATAGTGCGTAAAGAGACAGTAAAACCTTGTCATTAAGAAAAACGGAGGTCCCGGGTTCGATTCACGGCAACCAAAACATGTTCCGGTGAAATCTCGGAATCGAATATCTTGGTTAAGTGCAATACTTTCTCTATCCACTATGTACATAGTGGGTATAGAGAAAGTAAAAAGTTGTCATCAAGAAAAGGAAATTATCTCTCCCTTAAACGTTATAAATCCACAGTATATAAGACATCTTGCTGAAATTTATATCAGCTAATATGTATTTAAATATGGCCGTTGGAGGTCCCGTGTTCGATTCCCGGCAACCAAAAATTTTCGAAACAATTTCCATGTAAAAGTTAGTTTGGGGTGGGGGAATTTTTCTCAAAATCTTCGTGTCGCATCCTTGGAAGATACTAAACTTAAATACCAAGATTGGTATTATAGCGACTTATTTGTTTTTGAGTTATCCTGTTAACAGGCACACGGACACACACACACATATATGGACCTTTTTCTGAAAGAACATTTGTTTGGATACAGGGGATCCTAAAACATATATTGCCGGTGAAATCTCGGTACCGAATTTTTTGGTGGAGCGCAATAACCTCTTTATACACCATGTGAATATTGCGAATAGAAAAAGTAAAAGGGTGTCATCAAAAAAACCGCGTTCCCGGGTTCGATTCCCGGCAACCAAACATTTTCGAAACATGTTCCATGTAAAGGGTAGTTTGGGGTGGTGTGATTTTTCTCAAAATCATCGTGTCGCAGCTATGGAAGATACTACACTTAAATACCAAGTTTGGTATTTTACCGACTTTTCGTTTTTGAGTTATCGTGTTCACACACACACACACACACGGACTTTTTTCTGAAAGTACTTTTTTTTTGGATACAGAGGATCCTAAAATATGTTTCCGGTGAAATCTCGGTTTCGAATTTTTTGGTGGAGTGCAATACCTTCTCTATACACTATGTGCATAGTGCGTAAAGAGAAAGTAAAAAGTTGTCATCAAGAAAAACGGAGGTTCCGGGTTCGATTCCCGGCAACCAAAAATTTTCGAATCATGTTCCATATAAAGGGTAGTTTGGGGTGGGGTGATTTTTCTCAAAATCGTCTTGTGGCAGCCATGGAAGATACTAAACTTAAATACCAAGTTTGGTATTTTACCGACTTTTCGTTTTTGAGGTATCGTGTTCAGAGACACACGGACACACACACACACGCACACACACGGACCTTTTTCTGAAAATACTATTTTTTTGGATACAGGGGATCCTAAAACATATATTTCCGATGAAATCTCGGTTTCGAATTTTTTGGCTAAGTGCAATACTTTCTCTATCCGCTATGTACATAGTGCGTATAGAAAAAGTAAAAAGTTGTCATGAAGAAAAAGAAATTATCTCTCCCTTAAACTTTATAAATCCACAGTATATAAGACATATTTCAGAAATTTATATCAGCTAATATGCATTTTAATATGGAGGTCGAAGATCCCGGGTTCAATTCCCGGCATCCAAAAATTTTCGAAACATGTTCCATGTAAATGTTAGTTTGCGGTGGGGGGATTATTCTCAAAATCTTCGTGTCGCATCCATGGTAGATACTAAATTTAAATACCAAGTTTGGTATTTTAGTGACATTTCGTTTTTGAGTTATCGTTTTCACATATACACACACATGGACCTTTTTCTGAAAGTACTTTTTTTTGGATACAGGGGATCCTAAAACATATATTTCCGGTGAAATCTCGGTATCGAATTTTGTTTGGTGGAGTGCATTATCTTCTCTATACACTATTTACATAAAAAGTTTCTTCAAATTAAACGGAGTACCTGAGTTCGATTCCCGGCAACCAAAAATTGTCGAAACATGTTCCATGTAAAGGGTAGTTTGGGGAGAGGTGAATTTTCTCAAAATCATCGTGTCGCAGCCATGGAAGATACTAAACTTAAATACCAAGTTTGGTATTTTACCGTCTTTTCGTCTTTGAGTTATCGTGTTCAAAGACACGGACACACACACACACACACACAAACGGACCTGTTTCTGAAAGTACTTTTCTTTGGACACCGGGGATCATAAAATATATATTTCCGGTGAAATCTCGGTGTCGATTTTCTTTTGGTGGAGTGGATTACCTTCTCTATACACTATCTAATTAGTGCGTATAGAGAAAGTAAATTGTTGTCATCAAGAAAAAGGAATTATGTCTCCCTTAAACGTTATAAATCCACAGTATATAAGACATCTTGCTGAAATTTATATCAGCTAATATGTATTTAAATATGGCCGTCGGAGGTCACGTGTTCGATTCCCGGCAACCAAAAATTTTCGAAACAATTTCCATGTAAAATTTACTTTGGGGTGAGGGGATTTTTCTCAAAATCTTCGTGTCTCATCCTTGGAAGATACTAAACTTAAATACAAAGATTGGTATTATACCGACTTATTTGTTTTTGAGTTATCCTGTTCACAGCCACACGGACACTCACACACACATATGGACCTTTATCTGGAAGTACCTTTTTTTGGATACAGGGGATAATAAAACATATATTTCCGGTGAAACCTCGGTATCGATTTTGTTTGGTGGTGTGCATTATCTTCTGTATACAATATGAACATAGTGCGTATAGGAAAAGTAAAAATTAGTCATGAGGTAAAGCGGAGTACCCGGGTTCGATTCCCGGCAACCAAGAATATACGAAACATGTTCCATGTAAAGGGTAGTTTGGGGTGGGGGGATTTTTCACAAAATCTTCGTGTCGCTGCCATGGAAGATACTAAACTTTAAATACCAAGGTTGGTATTTTACCGGATTTTCGATTTTGAGTTGTCGTGTTCACACACACACACACACACACACACACACACACCACACACACGGCCCTTTTTCTGAAAGAACACATGTTTGGATACAGAGGATCCTAAAACATATATTTCCGGTGAAATCTCGGTACCGAGTTTTTTGGTGGAGCGCAATAACTTCTTTATACACCATGTGAATAGTGCGAATAGAAAAAGTAAAAGGGTGTCATCAAAAAAACCGAGTTCCCGAGTTCAATTCCCGGCAACCAAACATTTTCCGAAACATGTTCCATATAAACACCAGTTTGGGGTGGGGGGATTTTTCTCAAAATCTTCCTGTCGCAGCCATGGAAGATAGTCAACTTATATACCAATTTTGATATTTTACCGACTTTTCGTTTTTGAGTTATCGTGTTCACAGTCACGGACACACACACACACTGACACACACGGACCTTTTTCTGAAACTCCTTTTTTTTTTGGATACAGGGGATCATAAAACATATATTTCTGGCGAAATCTCGGTATCGAATATTTTTGGTGGAGTGCAATACCTTCTCTATACACTATGTACATATTGCGTATACAGAAAGTAAAAATTTGTCATCAAGAAAAAGAAATTATCTCTCCCTTAAACGTTATAAATCCACAGTATATAAGACATATTGCAGAAATTTATATCAGCTAATATGCATTTTAATATGGAGGTCGAAGATCCCGGGTTCGATTCCCGGCAACCAAAATTTTTCGAAACATGTTCCATGTAAAGGGTAGTTTGGGGAGAGGTGAATTTTCTCAAAATCATCGTGTCGCAGCCATGGAAGATACTAAACTTAAATACCAAGTTTGGTATTTTACCGTCTTTTCGTCTTTGAGTTATCGTGTTCAAAGACACGGTCACACACACACACACACACAAACGGACCTTTTTCTGAAAGTACTTTTTTTTGGACACAGGGGATCCTAAAACATATATTTCCGGTGAAATCTCGGTATCGATTTTGTTTGGTGGTGTGCAATACCTTCTCTATACAATATGAACATAGTGCGTATAGAGAAAGTAAAAAGTTGTCATGAAGAAAAGGGGAGGTCCCGGGTTCGATTTGCGGCAACCATGAATATTCGAAACATGTTCCAAGTAAAGGGTAGTTTGGGGTGGGGGGATTTTACACAAAATCTTCGTGTCGCTGCCATGGAAGATACTAAACTTTAAATACCAAGGTTGGTATTTTACCGGATTTTCGTTTTTGAGTTGTCGTGTTCTCACACACACACACACACACGGCCCTTTTTCTGAAAGAACATTTTTTTGGATACGGGGGATCCTAAAACATATATTTCCGGTGAAATCTCGGTACCGAAATTTTTGGTAGAGCGCAATAACTTCTTTATACACTATGTGAATAGTGCGAATAGAGAAAGTAAAAAGGTGTCATCATAAAAACCGAGGTCCCGGGTTCGATTCCCGGCAACCAAACATTTTCGAAACATCTTCCATGTAAAGGGTAGTTTGAGGTGGTGTGATTTTTCTCAAAATCATCGTGTCGCAGCCATGGAAGATTCTAAACTTACATACCAAGTTTGGTATTTCACCGACTTTTCGTTTTTGAGGTATCGTGTTCAGAGACACACGGACACACACACACACATGGACCTTTTTCTGAAAGTTTTTTTTTTTTTTGTGAATACAGGAGATCATAAAACATATATTTCCGGTGAAATCTCGGTATGGAATTTGTTGGTTAAGTGCAATACCATCTCTATACACTATGTACATAGTGTGTATAGAGAAAGTAAAAAGTTGTCATCAAGAAAAAGAAATTATCTCTCCCTTAAGCGTTATAAATCCACAGTATATAAGACACCTTGCTGAAATTTATATCAGCTAATATGTATTTTAATATGGAGGTCAGGGGTTCGATTCACGAAACCATAAATTTTCGAAACATGTTCCATGTAAAGGCTAGTTTGGGGTGGGGGGATTTTTCTGAAAATCTTAGTGTCGCATTCTTGGAAGATACTAAACTTAAATACCAAGTTTGATATTTTACCGACTTTTCGTTTTTGAGTTATCGTGTTCACAGGCACACGAACACACACACACATACGGACCTTTTTCTGAAAGTACTTTTTTTTTGGATACAGGGGATCATAAAATATATATTTCCGGTGAAATCTCGGTATCGAATTTTTTCTGGTGAAGTGCATCACCTTCTCTATACACTATGTACATATTGCGTATAGAGAAAGTATAAAGTTGTCATCAAGAAAAACGGAGATCCCGGGTTCGATACCTGGCAAGAAAGATTTTCTGAACATGTTCTATGTAAGGGTGGTTTGGGGAGGGGGGATTTTTCTCAAAATCTTCGTGTCGCAGTCATGGAAGATACTAAACTTAAATACCAAGTTTGGTATTTTACCGACTTTTCGTTTTTGAGTTATCGTGTTCACAGACATCGCGGACACACACACACACAACACACGGACCTTTTTCTGAAAGTCTTTTTTTTTTTTGGATACACGGGATCCTAAAACATATATTTCCGGTGAAATCCCGGTTTCGAATTTCTTGGTTAAGTGCAATACCTTCTCTATACACTATGTACATAGTGCGTATAGAGAAAGTAAAAAGTCGTCATGAAGAAAAAGAAATTGTCTCTCCCTTAAACGTTATAAATCCACAGTATATAAGACATCTTTCAGAAATTTATATCAGCTAATATGTATTTTAATATGGCCGTCGGAAGTCCTGGGTGCGATTCCCGGCAACCAAAAGTTTTCGAAACATTTTCCATGTAAAGGTAGTTTGGGGTGGGGGGATTTTTCTGAAAATCTTCATGTCGCATCCATGAAGATACTAAACTTAAATACCAAGTTTGGTATTTTACCGACTTTTCGTTTTTGAGTTATCGTGTTCAAACACACACACACGGACGTTTTTCTGAAAGTTCTTTTTTTTGGATACAGGGGATCCTAAAACATATATTTCCGGTGAAATCTCGGTATCGAATTTTTTGGTGGAGTGCAATACCTTCTCTATACACTATGTACGTAGTGCGTAAAGAGAAAGTAAAAGGTTGTCATCAAGAATAACGGAGGTCACGGGTTCGATTCCCGGCAACCAAAAATTTTCGAAACATGTTCCATGTAAAGGGTAGTTTCGGGTGGGGTGATTTTTCTCAAAATCGTCTTGTGGCAGCCATGGAAGATACTAAACTTAAATACCAAATTTGGTATTTTACCAACTTTTGGTTTTTGAGGTATCGTGTTCAGAGACACACGGATACACACACACTCACGCACACACACGGACCTTTTTCTGAAAGTACTTTTTTTTTTGGATACAGGGGATCCTAAAACATATTTCCGGTGATATCTCGGTATCGAATTTTTTGGCTAAGTGCAATACCTTCTCTATACACTATGTACATAGTGCGTATAGAGAAAGTAAAAAGTTGTCATCAAGAAAAAGAAATTATCTCTCCCTCAAGCGTTATAAATCCACAATATATAAGACATCTTGCTGAAATTTATATCAGCTAATATGTATTTTAATATGGCCGTCGGAGGTCTCGGGTTCGATTTCCGGCAACCAAAATATTTTCGAAGCATGTTCCATGTAAAGTTTAGTTTGGGGTGGGTGGATTTTTCTGAAAATCTTTGTGTCGCATCCTTGGAAGATACGAAACTTAAATACCAAGTTTGGTATTTTACCGACTTTTCGTTTTTGAGTTATCGTGTTCACAGGCACACGGACACACACACACACACATACGGACCATTTTCTGAAAGTACTTTTTTTTTTTTTTTTTTGGATATAGGGGATCATAAATCATATATTTCCGGTGAAATCTCGGTATCGATTTTTTTTTGGTGGAGTGCATTACCTTCTCTATACACTATGTATATAGTGCGTATAGAGAAAGTAAAAAGTTGTCATCAAGAAAAAACGGAGGTCCCGCGTTCGATTCCCGGCAACAAAAGTTTTCGAAACATGTTCCATGTAAAGGGATGTTTGGGGTGGGGGGATTTTTCTCAAAATCTTCGTGTCGCAGTCATGGAAGATACTAAACTTAAATACCAAGTTTGGTATTTTACCGACTTTTCGTTTTTGAGTTATCGTGTTCACAGACACACACACACACATGGACCTTTTTCTGAAAGTGCTTTTTTTTTGGATACAGGGGATCCTAAAACATATATTTCCGGTGAAATCCCGGTATCGAATTTTTTTGGTTAAGTGAAATATCTTCTCTATACGGTATGTACATAGTGCGTATAGAGAAAGTAAAAAGTTGTCATCAAGAAAAAAAAAAGGATCACTCCCTTAAACGTTATAAATCCACAGTATATAAGACACCTTACAGAAATTTATATCAGCTAATATGTATTTTAATATGGATATTTTGTTCTGTCTTAAATTCTACCTTGTAACTATTTTTTGTAAATTTTGTTTTTCTTTCAATATGTTATATTACATTCGTTGTACAAGCAATGTATTCTCTAAAGAACGAATACCATACTTATACTGTGCAAATATTTCTTTCTCACAGAGATTGTCTGGCTTGCGCAACGTTGCACCGTATCCGGTAGGAGTGCTGACACCGCAATCTGTCCCGTGTGAGCAGTTCACCCCACCCATCGCCTTCTTGCCTTTTCAACACCATGCTAATAGAAATAAACATTAGCAGAATCTTCTTCTTATTTGCATAGAAGGGAGCGATAGCTATGGGCTACGCATTGTCAAATGTTTTAATCGCTGTCTTTTAGCGATTGTCATTTTAAATCACTTCTTTGCTTGGTCTGGACACTTCCTGTCTTTCTCTACCCGTTCCTCTTTCCCTCGCAACGCTTTCTTTCCCGTTCTTCTTTTACACTCAAATCGTATCGCCTTTTCGCCCCGTTCTTCCTTTACTCTCACATCACGCTCCCTGCATGTTCACTTCGTCTTCTCGGCCCATTGTTCTTTAACATTCACATCGCCTACCCTGCACATTCTTCTACTTTTATACTCACATCACCTTCTCGTCCCGTTTTACTTTTACGCTCACATAGCCTATCCTGCCCGTTCTTCTTTTACGCTCACATTACCTTCACGGCCGTTTTCATTTACTCTCACACCACCTTCCCGGCCCGTTCTTCTTTTACGGTCATATCACCTTCTCGGCCCACTCTTCTTTTACGCTCACATCGACTTCTCGGCCCGTTCTTCCTTTACACTCACATAACACTCTCGGCACGTTCTTCATTTATACTCACATCGCCTTCTCGACCCGTTCGTCTCTACACTCACATCGTCTTCTCGGCCCGTTCTTCTTTAACATTCACAGTGCTTTCCCTGCCCGTTCTTCCTTTACACTCACATCACCTTCTCGTCCCGGTTTTCTTTTACGCTCACATAGCCTTCTCGGCCCGTTCTTCTTTAACGCTCACATTACCTTCACAGCCCGTTTGCATTTACTCTCACACCACCTTCCCGGCCGTTCTTCTTTTACGGTCATATCACTTTCTCGGCCCACCCTTCTTTTACGCTCACATCGACTTCTCTGCCCGTTCTTCCTTTACACTCACATCACACTTTCGGCACGTTCTTCATTTACACTCACATTGCCTTCTCGGCCCGTTCGTCTCTACACTCACATCGTCTTCTCGGCCCGTTTTTCTTTAACATTCACATTGTTTTCCCTGCACGTTCTTCTTTTACACTCAAATCACCTTCGCGCCCCGATTTTTACGCTCACATAGCCTTCCCGGCTCGTTCTTCTTCTTTACGCTCATATAGCCTTCCCGGCCCGTTCTTCTTTTACTGTCATATCACCTTCTCGGCCCGAACTTCATTTACGCTCGCATCCACTTCTCGTCCCGTTTTTTTACGCTCGCATTGCATTCTTGGTACGTTCTTATTTACGCACGCATTGCCTTATAAGCCCGTTCTTTTACGATGGTTGTCTGGTTCACATCCGGTGGAGTTTTTCTAGCTTGCGCAATCTTGCACCATCTCCGGTCGGAGTGCTGACACCGCTTTCTGTCCCGTGTGAACAGCTCTCCCCACCCATCGCCTTCTTGCCTTTCTCTGTTACATATAATTGCAGCATTGGTATTCAGTATTCAGCATGGCTGGTGTACAGTCTTGTTTTCACTGCTGTAACCGGACGTCATTAGCTCAGCTTATTGCACAACCTACCAAGTGTGTGTCTGGTTCACAACCGGTGGAGTTTTTCTGGCTTGCGTAATCTTACACCATCTCCGGTCGGAGTGCTGACACCACTTTCTGTCCCGTGTGAACACCTCCCCCCACCCAGCGCCTTCTTGCCTTTCTCTGCTACCTATAATTGCAGCATTAGTATTCAGTATTCAGCATGGCTAGTATACAATCCTCAGATTCTTCTTCTTTTTCCTCTACATCTGCATCACCTGTTTCCTCTTTAGGCGACAGTGTTCGATCGTTTTTCCCGCCAGCGCAGTGGACGTCATTTATGAACCACGACCAACTTTATGAAACGACCACCGGGTCCATCATCGCCGATGTTCCCCTTCCATTTTCCAGTCATCGCCATCAATTCTCCTTTCATGAATCGGTTTAGCAAGGTCGCTTACCGATAATCCTGCAACCAGAGGGTTAAGCGCTAGTGTCGCGTTAATTCACCGCATTAGGAGAAAATGGCGGGAAATTTGACAATTGCAAAGGTGTGGATCAGCGGAGTATCTCTTAAACTTTCATAAACATTATTGTTAATCCTGTCCTAAAGACCAGTGAGCGTGTGATATTCAAAGCAGGCTAAAGACAAAATTGTATATAAACAATTGTGCATGTGGTTTCTTAAAAAAAATAAAAATCAGTTTTTTGTATGTATTCATTATTGTATTGCATAAGAATATGTAATTAGTATATCTGCAATATGAACTTGTTGTTTATTAGGTTTTGCATACGGAATGGCAAGTTGAGTTATCCATAATCTTGCAACCAGGGGTTTAAGCGCTAGTGTCGCGTCAATCCGCCGCCCTAAGAAAATGGCGGGAAATTTGAATATTGCAAAGGCATGGATCAGCGGATACACGTTTCCAATTTTCAAATTTCCTGCCATTTTTAAGGCGGCGGATTAACGCGACACTAGGCCTTAAACTCCCCTGGTGGCAGGATTATCGTTGCATGACCTTGCTAGGCCGTATGTAATACTACTAACGGCTGCGGGGACAATGAAAGTCCAAATGCATGGTAAGCTAAAACGATTCAATGGTTGGTATGGCCAGCAATGCAGAGCTGTAAAGAAACAAGCAGAGGAGGCTCTGTCAAAATTTAGAAGGGAGGGGGGGAGATGGCATTAGGAAATATTTTACAAAAAAGCGAAGGGAGTATAAACAACTCTTACGATAAAAGAGAATTACGTGGCAAGACAAAATTTCTCAGAAAATTAGTAATATTTTACCACGGGGGGATAACGCTGAGATGTTGCAAATAGTAGTAAAACATTTAAGAAGCAACCGTCAGGTGCTCAACGAAATTTCTCCCAGAAAATGGGCAATGCATTTTATGGGAATATTCGGGAAAGGTGATAGGGAAGGAATTTTTATAAAGTAAGTCCAAATTTTGGGAAATCTTGAGATCCCAATACTGGACGAGGAAATAGCAGCACGAGAAATAGCACAGGCGCTGAGGAGTCTGAATGGAGGCAAAGCTCCAGGGTTGGATGGGCTGCCCCCGGAAGTTTTTAAAGCCGCAGCCAATGTTAATGAGTTTGGTAGGAGTGTGCTCCACATATGTAACAGATTGTTTATTAAGGGAAATTACCCTACTTGTTGGGGAAAGAGCATTATTCATCCCATTTATAAAGGGAAGGGAACTATTGGAAATGCGACTTACTTTAGAGGGGTTACTCTTTTGCTAATTATGGAGAAAATTTATTGTAGAGTGTTATATAACCGAATAAAGGACTGGGAATCTAATTTTGGCAAACTTTCAAAATTTCAAATGGGTTTTAGAGAAGGAAACAGTACAATAGATGCCGCTTTTATATTAGCCACTTTAAGGACGAAGCAACTGTTAGTTAAGCGGGGAAAGCTTCTTTGTGCTTTTGTGGATTTTAAGAAGGCATTTGACTCTATCAATCGAAATGCATTATGGTACAAACTAGGCAGAAAGGGGTTATCAAGTAAAATGGTTAGAGCATTGCAGGCAATGTATCAAAATGTTGAATTCTGTGTGAAGTACAACAGAAACAGAGTGTCCGAGAGCTGCCGAAGCTATAGGGAAGTGAGGCAGGGTTGTATTTTATCTCCCTTGCTATTTGATCTCTTTGTGGATGATATTACTGATATAATGACAGAGAATATCCAAGCACCAGTAGTAGCGGATTTGCAGATCCCAACACTTTTCTTCGCGCTAGGTACATCTTTACGTTTGCGAACACGAAAACGTCACTGAATATAGCAACAGCAATTCTAACTAATTCATGCAGTTCGGCAGCGACAATGTGCCGGTTCCATTACCAAAGGCGGCTCAGTCTCCTCATTTTATGCCAAAACCCGTTGCAGAACCGCTTGTTGTCTGAAATACGCGCCCGTCCGGGGACAAACTTTCACATCTAAATTATCATGCAGCCCATGAGTTAATATTTCCGTGGAAACATCTGAGGTCACACTCTGCCACTTGTGTTCCCAGAGCAGCGAGAAAGACGGCGTGCACGGCTTCAGTATCACCCTCAGGAGGCGCATCTGCCGGAACCTCAACATAAGTCCATGCTCAAATATGTCAAGAATCGTTGAAAAAATACACAAGCATAACCTTTTTATAGGTGGTCTTGTCGTCCTCCGTGGGGCAGTGGTTACCGTGCTAGTCTATAAAACACAAGATTGCAGGATCAAACATGACACTGACTATATATCACTGTGAAGTGTAGTGGTTACCGTGCTAGTCTCCAAAACACAAGATTGCAGAATCAAACATGACACTGACTATATATCACTGTGAAGTGTAGTGATTACCGTGCTAGTCTCCAAAACACAAGATTGCAGGATCAAACCTGACACTGACTATATATCACTGTGTGTGGTAGTGTAGCGGTTACCGTGCTAGTCTATAAAACATAAGATTGCAGGATCAAACCTGACACTGACTATATATCATTGTGTGTGGTGGTGTAGTGGTTACCGTGCTAATGTCTAAAACACAGCAGTGCAGGATCAAACATGACACTGACTATATATCACTGTGTGTGGTGGTGTAGTGGTTACTGTGCTAGTCTCTAAAACAAAAGATTGCAGGATCAAACCTGACACTGACTATATATCACTGTGTGGTACTGTAGTGGTTACCGTGCTAGTTTCTGAAACACAAGATTGCAGGACTAAACCTTGTCACTGTCTATATATCACTGTGTGGTGGTGTAGTGGTTACCGCGCTAGTCTCTAAAACAACAAACAGAGTGTCCGAGTGCTGCCAAAGCTATAGGGCAATGAGGCAGGTTTGTATCTAATCTCCCTTGCTATTTAATCTCTTTGTGGTTTATATTACTGATTCAATGTTAGCAGGGAATATCCAAACACCAGTAGTAACGGATTTGCAGATCCCAACACTTTAATACGCAGACGATTTAGTATTGTGCTCTACGACATTAAACGGATTGCAACGAGGACTGGGCAAACTTAAGAATTATTGCGATGAATAGCTACTTACAGTTAATGTGAGTAAGACTAAGGCAATGACTTTAAAAAAGGGTTGTGTTTATAGCAGGGAGGAGACTTGGACATATTTAGAACAGATACTGGACAATGTTAAATCTTTTGTGTACTTAGGACTTACATTTACAATGAACGGAAAATGGACAAAACACATTGACATTGCGAAACACAAGGCAAGGGTGAAAGCGGCGGAAGCTCTCCGGATACGCTACAGAATACCGAATATATCCATAACCTTAATGGAAACTGTACACGGAGCGACAGTTAGATCCACGATGCCATACGGAGGAGAAATATGGGGGTGGGAACCAACAGGGAATCTGGATCAAATGAGGAGCCAATTGTTGAAAGGGATTCTGGGTGTAGGTAGGAGTACAGCAAACTGCGGTATAATGTGGGAATTCGGGGCACATAGTGAAAAGATAGTGCAAAATCAGAGCAGTTAAATTTTGGATGAGAATCGTTCACCGAAACAAAACTCTAATTAGGGCAGTCTGCAAACGTGAACAGTTGCGAATGTTAGGTAATTCGAGGTGGGCATCAAAGTTAAAGAAAGGGTTTGAAACCATTGGGATGTGAGAAATTTGGATGGCGGGGCAGGAAACAGGAGAAGTATTTGGAGAAAATTTATGAACCGCCTATGTGATATTGACAGACAGCAAATAATTGCGCAATGCACAGAGAAGGTGTCATTAGAAGTACAGTCTGGGTTTAAATCGGAGTGGGGTGTGCAGCATTACATCAAAGCAGGTACCAAACTCATTAGAGAGAGAGGCTCGTGGGGATTAGACTAGAAGCATCGAGGAGCACGAAAATTTTTGACGAGAATGGTACGAGAATCTTGGGAAGATGTAGGGGTACGGAGGAATGGCGGGAAAAATATTCGCCGCGATTTTTTACCACGGCGAATGTAGGGCTAGAAGTATGTTGGACGCTACTGGCAGGCACGGAAAACATGGACGGACTGGGTAAATCTATACTTAAGGCAAGACAGCTGAGTTCTGAGGCGTCTGCCAATAGAGAAGAGGGGAGGAATAAGATCAACTAAACAAAAATATATATGTCATACTTAGGTCACTAGATGTGCTATGGTGTTTTATGTTGTGTATATATTATGTGTATATATTTCTTTTAAGTGTAATTATCTATTAAAAGACGATGTATTTATCAAGGTGTACTCTGTGCTGTAAATTTAAATTGCTATATTTGAATATCTTTGTATTTTTATTTTCAGGTTCACTCTTAATCCTTTATTGTTGTCTAATATTGCTTTTACCTGTGTATTTCCGTTGTATTTTTATTCTCTTTTTACTTTTTAATTCTATGTTGTGGTTTTAATATTGCTTGTAATGTGTATTAAAAAAGCACGCACGGTCTGTGGACTCGTGCGACTAATGAAATTCTACGAATGATATTGCTATGTTAATAAATACACTTATTCGTTCATTCACAACAAAAAAATTGCAGGATCCAACCTGACATTGTCTATATATCACTGTGTGTGGTGGTGTAGTGGTTACCCTGCTAGTCTCTAAAACACAAGATTGCAGGATGAAATCTGACACTGACTATATATCACTGTGTGGTGGTGTAGTGGCTACCGTGCTAGTCTCTAAAACACAAGATTGTAAGATCAAATCTGACATGACTAAATATCAATGTGTGGTGGTGTAGTGGTTACCATACTAGTCTCCAAAACACAAGATTGCAGGATCCAACCTGACGTTGTCTATATATCACTGTGTGTGGTGGTGTAGTGGTTACCCTGCTAGTCTCTAAAACACAAGATTGCAGGATGAAATCTGACACTGACTATATATCACTGTGTGGTGGTGTAGTGGCTACCGTGCTAGTCTCTAAAACACAAGATTGTAAGATCAAACCTGACATGACTAAATATCAATGTGTGGTGGTGTAGTGGTTACCATACTAGTCTCCAAAACACAAGATTGCAGGATCAAACCTGACACTGACTAAATATCACTGTGTGGTGGTGTAGTGGTTTCCTTGCTAGTCTCCAAAACACAAGATTGTAAGATCAAACCTGACACTGACTAAATATCACTGTGTGGTGGTGTAGTGGTTACCATACTAGTCTCCAAAACACAAGATTGCAGGATCAAACCTGACACTGACTAAATATCACTGTGTGGTGGTGTAGTGGTTACCTTGCTAGTCTCTAAAACACAAGATTGTAAGATCAAACCTGACACTGACTAAATATCACTGTGTGGTGGTGTAGTGGTTACCTTGCTAGCCTCTAAACACAAGATTGTAAGATCAAACCTGACACTGACTAAATATCACTGTGTGGTGGTGTAGTGGTTACCTTGCTAGTCTCTAAAACACAAGATTGTAAGATCAAACCTGACACTGACTAAATATCACTGTGTGGTGGTGTAGTGGTTACCTTGCTAGTCTCTAAACACAAGATTGTAAGATCAAACCTGACACTGACTAAATATCACTGTGTGGTGGTGTAGTGGTTACCTTGCTAGTCTCTAAAACACAAGATTGTAAGATCAAACCTGACACTGACTAAATATCACTGTGTGGTGGTGTAGTGGTTAGCATACTAGTCTCCAAAACACAAGATTGCAGGATCAAACCTGACACTGACTAAATATCACTGTGTGGTGGTGTAGTGGTTACCATACTAGTCTCCAAAACATAAGATTGCAGGATCAAACCTGACACTGACTATATATCACTGTGTGGTGGTGTAGTGGTTACCATACTAGTCTCCAAAACATAAGATTGCAGGATCAAACATGACACTGACTAAATATCACTGTGTGGTGGTGTAGTGGTTACCCTGCTAGTCTCTAAAATACAAGATTGCAGGATGAAACCTGACACTGACTATATATCACTGTGTGGTGGTGTAGTGGTTACCGTGCTAGTCTCTAAAACAAAAGATTGTAAGATCAAACCTGACATGACTAAATATCACTGTGTGGTGGTGTAGTGGTTACCATACTAGTCTCCAAAACACAAGATTGCCGGATCAAACCTGACTCTGATTATATATTACTGTGTGATGTAGTGGTTACCGTGCTAGTCTCTAAAAGACAAGATTACAATATCAAACCTCACACTGACTATATATCACTGTGTGTGGTGGTGGTGTAGTGGTTAACGTTCTAGTCTCCAAAACACAAGATTGCAGGATGAAACCTTACACTGACTATATATCACTGTGTGGTGGTATAGTGGTTACCGTGCTAGTCTCTAAAACAAAAGATTGTAAGATCAAACCTGACACTGACTAAATATCACTGTGTGGTGGTGTAGTGGTTACCATACTAGTCCCCAAAACACAAGATTACAATATCAAACCTCACACTGACTATATATCACTGTGTGTGGTGGTGGTGTAGTGGTTACCAAACTAGTCTCCAAAATACAGGATTACAATATCAAACCTCAAACTGACTATATATCACTGTGTGTGGTGGTGTAGTGGTTACCGTTCTAGTCTCCAAAACACAAGATTGTGGGATCAAACCTGACTCTGATTGTATATTACTGTGTGGTGTAGTGGTTACCGTGCTAGGCTCTAAAAGACTAGATTGCAAGATCAAACCTGACACTGACTATATATCACTGTGTAGTGGTGTAGTGGTTACCGTGCCAGACTCTAAAACACAAGATTGTAAGATCAAACTTGATACTGACTCTACATCACTCTGTGGTGGTTATGTGGTTACCATACTAGGCTCCAAAACACAAGATTGCAGGATCAAACCTGACACTGACTATATATCACTGTGTGGTGGTTATGTGGTTACCATACTAGTCTCCAAAACACAAGATTGCAGGATCAAACCTGACACTGACTATATATCACTGTGTGTTGGTGTAGTGGTTACCGTGCTAGTCTCTAAACACAAGATTGCAGGATCAAACCTGACAGTGACTATATATCACTGTGTATTGGTGTAGTGGTTACCGTGCTGGTCTCTAAACACAAGATTGCAGGATCAAACCTGACACTGACTATATATCACTGTGTGTTGGTGTAGTAGTTACCGTGGTAGTCTCCAAAACACCAGATTGCAGGATTAAACCTGACATTGACTATATATCACTGTGTGTGGTGGTGTAGTGGTTACCGTGCTAGTCTCTAAAACACATAATTGCAGGATCAAACCTGAAACTGACTATATATCACTGTGTGTGGTGGTGTAGTGGTTACCGTGCTAGTCTCCATAACACAAGATTGCAGGATCAAACCTGACACTGACTATATATAACTGTGTGTGGTGGTGTAGTGGTTACCGTGCTAGTCTGTAAAACACAAAATTGCAGGATCAAACCTGACATGACCATATATCATTGTGGGTGGTGGTGTAGTGGTTACCGTGCTAGTCTCTAAAAGACAGATTGCAGGATCAAACCTGACAGTGACTATATATCACTGAGTGTGGTGGTGTAGTGGTTACCGTGCTTGTCTCTAAAACACAAGATTGCAGGATCAAACCTGACACTGACTAAATATCACTGTGTGGTGGTGTAGTGGTTACCTTGCTAGTCTCTAAAACACAAGATTGTAAGATCAAACCTGACACTGACTAAATATCACTGTGTGGTGGTGTAGTGGTTACCTTGCTAGCCTCTAAACACAAGATTGTAAGATCAAACCTGACACTGACTAAATATCACTGTGTGGTGGTGTAGTGGTTACCTTGCTAGTCTCTAAAACACAAGATTGTAAGATCAAACCTGACACTGACTAAATATCACTGTGTGGTGGTGTAGTGGTTACCTTGCTAGTCTCTAAACACAAGATTGTAAGATCAAACCTGACACTGACTAAATATCACTGTGTGGTGGTGTAGTGGTTACCTTGCTAGTCTCTAAAACACAAGATTGTAAGATCAAACCTGACACTGACTAAATATCACTGTGTGGTGGTGTAGTGGTTAGCATACTAGTCTCCAAAACACAAGATTGCAGGATCAAACCTGACACTGACTAAATATCACTGTGTGGTGGTGTAGTGGTTACCATACTAGTCTCCAAAACATAAGATTGCAGGATCAAACCTGACACTGACTATATATCAGTGTGTGGTGGTGTAGTGGTTACCATACTAGTCTCCAAAACATAAGATTGCAGGATCAAACATGACACTGACTAAATATCACTGTGTGGTGGTGTAGTGGTTACCCTGCTAGTCTCTAAAATACAAGATTGCAGGATGAAACCTGACACTGACTATATATCACTGTGTGGTGGTGTAGTGGTTACCGTGCTAGTCTCTAAAACAAAAGATTGTAAGATCAAACCTGACATGACTAAATATCACTGTGTGGTGGTGTAGTGGTTACCATACTAGTCTCCAAAACACAAGATTGCCGGATCAAACCTGACTCTGATTATATATTACTGTGAGATGTAGTGGTTACCGTGCTAGTCTCTAAAAGACAAGATTACAATATCAAACCTCACACTGACTATATATCACTGTGTGTGGTGGTGGTGTAGTGGTTAACGTTCTAGTCTCCAAAACACAAGATTGCAGGATGAAACCTTACACTGACTATATATCACTGTGTGGTGGTATAGTGGTTACCGTGCTAGTCTCTAAAACAAAAGATTGTAAGATCAAACCTGACACTGACTAAATATCACTGTGTGGTGGTGTAGTGGTTACCATACTAGTCCCCAAAACACAAGATTACAATATCAAACCTCACACTGACTATATATCACTGTGTGTGGTGGTGGTGTAGTGGTTACCAAACTAGTCTCCAAAATACAGGATTACAATATCAAACCTCAAACTGACTATATATCACTGTGTGTGGTGGTGTAGTGGTTACCGTTCTAGTCTCCAAAACACAAGATTGTGGGATCAAACCTGACTCTGATTGTATATTACTGTGTGGAGTAGTGGTTACCGTGCTAGGCTCTAAAAGACTAGATTGCAAGATCAAACCTGACACTGACTATATATCACTGTGTAGTGGTGTAGTGGTTACCGTGCCAGTCTCTAAAACACAAGATTGTAAGATCAAACTTGATACTGACTCTACATCACTCTGTGGTGGTTATGTGGTTACCATACTAGGCTCCAAAACACAAGATTGCAGGATCAAACCTGACACTGACTATATATCACTGTGTGGTGGTTATGTGGTTACCATACTAGTCTCCAAAACACAAGATTGCAGGATCAAACCTGACACTGACTATATATCACTGTGTGTTGGTGTAGTGGTTACCGTGCTAGACTCTAAACACAAGATTGCAGGATCAAACCTGACAGTGACTATATATCACTGTGTATTGGTGTAGTGGTTACCGTGCTGGTCTCTAAACACAAGATTGCAGGATCAAACCTGACACTGACTATATATCACTGTGTGTTGGTGTAGTAGTTACCGTGGTAGTCTCCAAAACACCAGATTGCAGGATTAAACCTGACATTGACTATATATCACTGTGTGTGGTGGTGTAGTGGTTACCGTGCTAGTCTCTAAAACACATAATTGCAGGATCAAACCTGAAACTGACTATATATCACTGTGTGTGGTGGTGTAGTGGTTACCGTGCTAGTCTCCATAACACAAGATTGCAGGATCAAACCTGACACTGACTATATATCACTGTGTGTGGTGGTGTAGTGGTTACCGTGCTAGTCTGTAAAACACAAAATTGCAGGATCAAACCTGACATGACCATATATCATTGTGGGTGGTGGTGTAGTGGTTACCGTGCTAGTCTCTAAAAGACAGATTGCAGGATCAAACCTGACAGTGACTATATATCACTGAGTATGGTGGTGTAGTGGTTACCGTGCTTGTCTCTAAAACACAAGATTGCAGGATCAAACCTGACACTGACAATATATCACTGTGTGTGGTGGTGTAGTGGTTACCGTGCTAGTCTCTAAAACACAAGATTGCAGGATCAAACCTGACGCTTACTATATATCACTGTGTGGTACTGAAGTGGTTACCGTGCTAGTCTCTAAAAGACTAGATTGCAAGATCAAACCTGACACTGACTATATATCACTGTGTAGTGGTGTAGTGGTTACCGTGCCAGTCTCTAAAACACAAGATTGTAAGATCAAACTTGATACTGACTCTACATCACTGTGTGGTGGTTATGTGGTTACCATACTAGGCTCCAAAACAGAAGATCGCAGGATCAAACCTGACACTGACTATATATCACTGTGTGGTGGTTATGTGGTTACCATACTAGTCTCCAAAACACAAGGTTGCAGGATCAAACCTGACACTGACTATATATCACTGTGTGTGGTGGTGTAGTTGTTACCGTGCTAGTCTGTAAACACAAGATTGCAGGATCAAACCTGACACTGACTATATATCACTGTGTGTTGGTGTAGTGGTTACCGTGCTGGTCACTAAACACAAGATTGCAGGATCAAACTTGACATTGACTATATATCACTGTTTGTGGTGGTGTAGTGGTTACCGTGCTTGTCTCTAAATCACAAAATTGCAGGATCAAACATGACACTGACTGTATATCACTGTGTGTGGTGGTGTAGTGGTTACCGTGCTAGTCTCCAAAACACAAGATTGCAGGATCAAACCTGGCACTGACTATATATCACTGTGTGTGGTGGTGTAGTGGTTAAGGTGCTAGTCTCTAAAAAACAAAATTGCAGGATCAAACATGACATTGACTATATATCACTTTGGGTGGTGGTGTAGTGGTTACCGTGGTAGTCTCTAAAAGACAGATTGCAGGATCAAACCTGGTGGTGGTGTAGTGGTTACCGTGCTAGTCTCTAAAAGACAGATTGCAGGATCAAACCTGACACTGACTATATATCACTGTGTGTGGTGAAGTAGTGGTTACCGTGCTTATCTCTAAAACACAAGATTGCAGGATCAAACCTGACAATGACTATATATCACTGTGTGTGGTGGTGAAGTGGTTACCGTGCTAGTCTCTAAAACACAAGATTGCAGGATCAAACCTGACGCTGACTATATATCACTGTGTGTTGGTGTAGTGGTTACCGTGCTGGTCTTTAAACACAAGATTGCAGGATCAAACCTGTCACTGACTATATATCACTGTGTGTGGTGGTAAAGTGGTTACCGTGCTAGCCTCTAAAAACAAAAAATTGCAGGATCAAACCTGACATTGACTTTATCACTGTGGGTGGTGTTGTAGTGGTTACCTTGCTAGTCTCTAAAAGACAGATTGCAGGATCAAACCTGACACTGACTATATATCACTGTGTGTGGTGGTGTAGTGGTTACCGTGCTAGTCTCTAAAACCAAGATTGCAGGATTGAAACCTGACGCTGACTACATATCACTGTGTGTTGGTGTAGTGGTTACCGTGCTGGTCTTTAAACACAAGATTGCAGGATCAAACCTGTCACTGACTATATATCACTGTGTGTGATACTGTAGTGGTTAACGTGCTAGTCTCTAAAACACAAGATTGCAGGATCAAACTTGACACTGAGTATATATCACTGTGTGGTGCTGTAGTGGTTAACGTGCTAGTCTCTAAAACACAAGATTGCTGGATCAAACTTGACACTGAGTATATATCACTGTGTGGTGCTGTAGTGGTTAACGTGCTAGTCTCTAAAACACAAGATTGCAGGATCAAACTTGTCACTGAGTATATATCACTGTGTGTTGCTGTAGTGGTTAACGTGCTAGTCTCTAAAACACAAGATTGCAGGATCAAATTTGACACTGAGTATATATCACTGTGTGGTGCTGTAGTGGTTAACGTGCTAGTCTCTAAAACACAAGATTGCAGGATCAAACTTGACACTGAGTATATATCACTGTGTGTAGCTGTAGTGGTTAACGTGCTAGTCTCTAAAACACAAGATTGCAGGATCAAACTTGACACTGAGTATATATAACTGTGTGTTGCTGTAGTGGTTAACGTGCTAGTCTCTAAAACACAAGATTGCAGGATCAAACTTGACACTGAGTATATATCACTGTGTGTTGCTGTAGTGGTTAACGTGCTAGTTGCTAAAACACAAGATTGCAGGATCAAACTTGACACTGAGTATATATCACTGTGTGGTGCTGTAGTGGTTAACGTGCTAGTCTCTAAAACACAAGATTGCAGGATCAAACTTGACACTGAGTATATATCACTGTGTGTTGCTGTAGTGGTTAACGTGCTAGTCTCTAAGCACAAGATTGCAGTATCAAACCTGACACTGACTATATATCACTGTGTGTTGGTGTAGTGGTTAACGTGCTAGTCTCTAAACACAAGATTGCAGTATCAAACATGACACTGACTATATATCACTGTGTGTTGGTGTAGTGGTTACCGTGCTACCTGGTGGTGGTGTAATGGTTACCGTGCTGATCTATAAAACACAAGATTGCAGGATCAAACCTGACACTGACTATATCACTGTGTGTGGTGGTGTAGTGGTTACCGTGCTAGTCTCTAAAACATAAGATTGCAGGTACAAACCTGACACTGACTATATATCACTGTGTGTGGTGGTGTAGTGGTTACCGTGCTAGTCTCTAAAACACAAGATTGCAGGACCAAACCTGACGCTGACTATATATCACTGTGTGGTACTGAAGTGGTTACCGTGCTAGTCTCTAAAAGACCAGATTGCAAGATCAAACCTGACACTGACTATATATCACTGTGTAGTGGTGTAGTGGTTACCGTGCCAGTCTCTAAAACACAAGATTGTAAGATCAAACTTGATACTGACTCTACATTACTGTGTGGTGGTTATGTGGTTACCATACTAGGCTCAAAAACACAAGATTGCAGGATCAAACCTGACACTGACTATATATCACTGTGTGGTGGTTATGTGGTTACCATACTAGTCTCCAAAACACAAGGTTGCAGGATCAAACCTGACACTGACTATATATCACTGTGTGGTGGTGTTGTGGTTACCGTGCTAGTCTCCAAAACATAAGATTGCAGGATCAAACCTGACACTGACTATATATCACTGTGTGTGGTGGTGTAGTGGTTACCGTGCTGGTCTCTAAACACAAGATTGCAGGATCAAACCTGTCACTGACTATATATCACTGTGTGTGGTGGTGTAGTGGTTACCGTGCTGGTCTTTAAACACAAGATTGCAGGATCAAACCTGTCACTGACTATATATCACTGTGTGTGGTTGTTGTAGTGGTTACCGTGCTGGTCTTTAAACACAAGATTGCAGGATCAAACTTGACACTGACTATATATCACTGTGTGTGTTACTGTAGTGGTTAACGTGCTAGTCTCTAAAACACAAGATTGCAGGATCATACTTGACACTGAGTATATATCACTGTGTATTGCTGTAGTGGTTAACGTGCTAGTCTCTAAAACACAAGATTGCTGGATCAAACTTGACACTGAGTATATATCACTGTAGGTTGCTGTAGTGGTTAACGTGCTAGTCTCTAAAACACAAGATTGCAGGATCAAACTTGACACTGAGTATATATCACTGTGTGGTGCTGTAGTGGTTAACGTGCTAGTCTCTAAAACACAAGATTGCAGGATCAAACTTGACACTGAGTATATATCACTGTGTGGTGCTGTAGTGGTTAACGTGCTAATCTCTAAAACACAAGATTGCAAGATCAAACTTGACACTGAGTATATATCACTGTGTGTTGCTGTAGTGGTTAACGTGCTAGTCTCTAAAACACAAGATTGCAGGATCAAACTTGA
Source organism: Hymenopus coronatus (assembly GCA_030762935.1). Classification (NCBI taxonomy): domain Eukaryota; kingdom Metazoa; phylum Arthropoda; class Insecta; order Mantodea; family Hymenopodidae; genus Hymenopus; species Hymenopus coronatus. Next base: position 151,978,286 of record CM060898.1, on the reverse strand, counting down.
CACTGAGTATATATCACTGTGTGGTGCTGTAGTGGTTAACGTGCTAGTCTCTAAAACACAAGATTGCAGGATCAAACTTGACACTGAGTATATATCACTGTGTATTGCTGTAGTGGTTAACGTGCTAGTCTCTAAAACACAAGATTGCAGGATCAAACTTGACACTGAGTATATATCACTGTGTGTTGCTGTAGTGGTTAACGTGCTAGTCTCTAAAACACAAGATTGCAGGATCAGACTTGACACTGAGTATATATCACTGTGTGTTGCTGTAGTGGTTAACGTGCTAGTCTCTAAAACACAAGATTGCAGGATCAAACTTGACACCGAGTATATATCACTGTGTGGTGCTGTAGTGGTTAACGTGTTAGTCTCTAAAACACAACATTGCAGCATCAAACTTGACACTGAGTATATATCACTGTGTGTTGCTGTAGTGGTTAACGTGCTAGTTTCTAAGCACAAGATTGCAGGATCAAACCTGACACTGACTATATATCACTGTGTGTTGGTGTAGTGGTTACCATACTAGTCTCTAAACACAAGATTGCAGGATCAAACATGACACTGACTATATATCACTGTGTGTTGGTGTAGTGGTTACCATACTAGTCTCTAAAACATAAGATTGCAGGAACAAACCTGACACTGATTATATATCACTGTGTGTGGTGGTGTAGTGGTTACCGTGCTGGTCTATAAAACACAAGATTGCAGGATCAAACCTGACGTTGACTATATATCACTGTGTGTGGTGGTGTAGTGGTAACCGTGCTAGTCTCTAAAACATAAGATTGCAGGATCAAACCTTGTGGTGGTGTAGTGGTTACCGTGCTGGTCTATAAAACATAAGATTGCATGTACAAACCTGACACTGACTATATATCACTGTGTGTGGTGGTGTAGTGGTTACCGTGCTAGTCTCTAAAACATAAAATTACAGGTACAAACCTGACGCTGACTATATATCACTGTGTGTTGGTGTAGTGGTTACCGTGCTAGTCTATAAAACTCAAGATTGCAGGTTCAAACTTGACACTGAGTATATATCACTGTGTGTTGGTGTAGTGGTTACCGTGCCAGTCTCTAAAACACAAGATTGTAAGATCAAACTTGATACTGACTCTACATTACTGTGTGGTGGTTATGTGGTTACCATACTAGGCTCAAAAACACAAGATTGCAGGATCAAACCTGACACTGACTATATATCACTGTGTGGTGGTTATGTGGTTACCATACTAGTCTCCAAAACACAAGGTTGCAGGATCAAACCTGACACTGACTATATATCACTGTGTGGTGGTGTAGTGGTTACCGTGCTAGTCTCCAAAACATAAGATTGCAGGATCAAACCTGACACTGACTATATATCACTGTGTGTGGTGGTGTAGTGGTTACCGTGCTGGTCTCTAAACACAAGATTGCAGGATCAAACCTGACACTGACTATATATCACTGTGTGTTGGTGTAGTGGTTACCGTGCTGGTCTTTAAACACAAGATTGCAGGATCAAACCTGTCACTGACTATATATCACTGTGTGTGGTGGTGTAGTGGTTACCGTGCTGGTCTTTAAACACAAGATTGCAGGATCAAACTTGACACTGACTATATATCACTGTGTGTGTTACTGTAGTGGTTAACGTGCTAGTCTCTAAAACACAAGATTGCAGGATCATACTTGACACTGAGTATATATCACTGTGTATTGCTGTAGTGGTAAACGTGCTAGTCTCTAAAACACAAGATTGCTGGATCAAACTTGACACTGAATATATATCACTGTGTGTTGCTGTAGTGGTTAACGTGCTAGTCTCTAAAACACAAGATTGCAGGATCAAACTTGACACTGAGTATATATCACTGTGTGGTGCTGTAGTGGTTAACGTGCTAGTCTCTAAAACACAAGATTGCAGGATCAAACTTGACACTGAGTATATATCACTGTGTGGTGCTGTAGTGGTTAACGTGCTAGTCTCTAAAACACAAGATTGCAGGATCAAACTTGACACTGAGTATATATCACTGTGTGGTGCTGTAGTGGTTAACGTGCTAGTCTCTAAAACACAAGATTGCAGGATCAAACTTGACACTGAGTATATATCACTGTGTATTGCTGTAGTGGTTAACGTGCTAGTCTCTAAAACACAAGATTGCAGGATCAAACTTGACACTGAGTATATATCACTGTGTGTTGCTGTAGTGGTTAACGTGCTAGTCTCTAAAACACAAGATTGCAGGATCAGACTTGACACTGAGTATATATCACTGTGTGTTGCTGTAGTGGTTAACGTGCTAGTCTCTAAAACACAAGATTGCAGGATCAAACTTGACACCGAGTATATATCACTGTGTGGTGCTGTAGTGGTTAACGTGCTAGTCTCGAAAACACAACATTGCAGCATCAAACTTGACACTGAGTATATATCACTGTGTGGTGCTGTAGTGGTTAACGTGCTAGTCTCTAAAACACAAGATTGCAGGATCAAACTTGACACTGAGTATATATCACTGTGTGGTGCTGTAGTGGTTAACGTGCTAGTCTCTAAAACACAAGATTGCAGGATCAAACTTGACACTGAGTATATATCACTGTGTGGTGCTGTAGTGGTTAACGTGCTAATCTCTAAAACACAAGATTGCAAGATCAAACTTGACACTGAGTATATATCACTGTGTGTTGCTGTAGTGGTTAACGTGCTAGTCTCTAAAACACAAGATTGCAGGATCAAACTTGACACTGAGTATATATCACTGTGTGGTGCTGTAGTGGTTAACGTGCTAGTCTCTAAAACACAAGATTGCAGGATCAAACTTGACACTGAGTATATATCACTGTGTATTGCTGTAGTGGTTAACGTGCTAGTCTCTAAAACATAAGATTGCAGGATCAAACCTTGTGGTGGTGTAGTGGTTACCGTGCTGGTCTATAAAACATAAGATTGCATGTACAAACCTGACACTGACTATATATCACTGTGTGTGGTGGTGTAGTGGTTACCGTGCTAGTCTCTAAAACATAAAATTACAGGTACAAACCTGACGCTGACTATATATCACTGTGTGTTGGTGTAGTGGTTACCGTGCTAGTCTATAAAACACAAGATTGCAGGTTCAAACTTGACACTGAGTATATATCACTGTGTGTTGGTGTAGTGGTTACCGTGCCAGTCTCTAAAACACAAGATTGCAGGATCAAACCTGACACTGACTATATATCACTGTGTGGTGGTTATGTGGTTACCATACTAGTCTCCAAAACACAAGGTTGCAGGATCAAACCTGACACTGACTATATATCACTGTGTGGTGGTGTAGTGGTTACCGTGCTAGTCTCCAAAACATAAGATTGCAGGATCAAACCTGACACTGACTATATATCACTGTGTGTGGTGGTGTAGTGGTTACCGTGCTGGTCTCTAAACACAAGATTGCAGGATCAAACCTGACACTGACTATATATCACTGTGTGTTGGTGTAGTGGTTACCGTGCTGGTCTTTAAACACAAGATTGCAGGATCAAACCTGTCACTGACTATATATCACTGTGTGTGGTGGTGTAGTGGTTACCGTGCTGGTCTTTAAACACAAGATTGCAGGATCAAACTTGACACTGACTATATATCACTGTGTGTGTTACTGTAGTGGTTAACGTGCTAGTCTCTAAAACACAAGATTGCAGGATCATACTTGACACTGAGTATATATCACTGTGTATTGCTGTAGTGGTTAACGTGCTAGTCTCTAAAACACAAGATTGCTGGATCAAACTTGACACTGAATATATATCACTGTGTGTTGCTGTAGTGGTTAACGTGCTAGTCTCTAAAACACAAGATTGCAGGATCAAACTTGACACTGAGTATATATCACTGTGTGGTGCTGTAGTGGTTAACGTGCTAGTCTCTAAAACACAAGATTGCAGGATCAAACTTGACACTGAGTATATATCACTGTGTGGTGCTGTAGTGGTTAACGTGCTAATCTCTAAAACACAAGATTGCAAGATCAAACTTGACACTGAGTATATATCACTGTGTGTTGCTGTAGTGGTTAACGTGCTAGTCTCTAAAACACAAGATTGCAGGATCAAACTTGACACTGAGTATATATCACTGTGTGGTGCTGTAGTGGTTAACGTGCTAGTCTCTAAAACACAAGATTGCAGGATCAAACTTGACACTGAGTATATATCACTGTGTATTGCTGTAGTGGTTAACGTGCTAGTCTCTAAAACACAAGATTGCAGGATCAAACTTGACACTGAGTATATATCACTGTGTGTTGCTGTAGTGGTTAACGTGCTAGTCTCTAAAACACAAGATTGCAGGATCAGACTTGACACTGAGTATATATCACTGTGTGTTGCTGTAGTGGTTAACGTGCTAGTCTCTAAAACACAAGATTGCAGGATCAAACTTGACACCGAGTATATATCACTGTGTGGTGCTGTAGTGGTTAACGTGCTAGTCTCTAAAACACAACATTGCAGCATCAAACTTGACACTGAGTATATATCACTGTGTGTTGCTGTAGTGGTTAACGTGGTAGTTTCTAAGCACAAGATTGCAGGATCAAACCTGACACTGACTATATATCACTGTGTGTTGGTGTAGTGGTTACCATACTAGTCTCTAAACACAAGATTGCAGGATCAAACATGACACTGACTATATATCACTGTGTGTTGGTGTAGTGGTTACCATACTAGTCTCTAAACACAAGATTGCAGGATCAAACCTGACACTGACTATATATCACTGTGTGTTGGTGTAGTGGTTACCATACTAGTCTCTAAACACAAGATTGCAGGAACAAACCTGACACTGATTATATATCACTGTGTGTGGTGGTGTAGTGGTTACCGTGCTGGTCTATAAAACACAAGATTGCAGGATCAAACCTGACGTTGACTATATATCACTGTGTGTGGTGGTGTAGTGGTAACCGTGCTAGTCTCTAAAACATAAGATTGCAGGATCAAACCTTGTGGTGGTGTAGTGGTTACCGTGCTGGTCTATAAAACATAAGATTGCAGGTACAAACCTGACACTGACTATATATCACTGTGTGTGGTGGTGTAGTGGTTACCGTGCTAGTCTCTAAAACATAAAATTACAGGTACAAACCTGACACTGACTATATATCACTGTGTGTGGTGGTGTAGTGGTTACCGTGCTAGTCTATAAAACACAAGATTGCAGGTTCAAACCTGACGCTGACTATATATCACTGTGTGTTGGTGTAGTGGTTACCGTGCTAGTCTATAAAACACAAGATTGCAGGTTCAAACTTGACACTGAGTATATATCACTGTGTGTTGGTGTAGTGGTTACCGTGCTAGTCTCTAAACACAAGATTGCAGGATCAAACCTGACACTGACTATATATCACTGTGTGGTGGTGTAGTGGTTACCATACTAGTCTCTAAAACATAAGATTGCAGGTACAAACCTGACACTGACTATATATCACTGTGTGTGGTAGTGTAGTGGTTACCGTGCTAGTCTCTAAAACATAAGATTGCATGGTACAAACCTGACACTGACTATATATCACTGTGTGTTGGTGTAGTGGTTACCGTGCTGATCTCTAAACACAAGATTGCAGTATTAAACCTGTCACTGACTATACATCACTGTGTGGTGGTGTAGTGGTTACCGTGCTAGTCTCTAAAACACAAGATTGCAAGATCAAACCTCACCCTGACTATATATCACTGTGTGATGGTTTAGTGGTTACCGTGCTGTGCTAGTCTCTAAAAGACTAAATTGCAAGTTCAAACCTGTCACTGACTATATATTACTGTGTAGTGGTGTAGTGGTTACCGTGCCAGTCTCTAAAACACAATATTGCAGGATCAAACTTGACAGAGTGACTTTATTTTCTCTACTCACTATATATCACTCTCTGTGGCACTGTTCAGCTTTTTTCTTGCTCGCTCTCTCTGATGTGCCGCTGTTCCAACGCCTGTCTTGTGCCGTTCTAGATCAGAATGTGATGAAGCACCGATTATATGCTTTGTGTTGATGGTCGTGTTGAATCACTGGAAATTACGCCTTTTCATCTTGTTGGTCGTGGCTTTTTTACTTGCTCCTCACGTACTATATATATTGCATATAGACAAGGTATTTTAAATCACCCAAAATTTCGATACTGAGATTTCACCGCAAATATATGTTTTGGGTACCCCTGAGTTCAAAAGAAGCAATTTTAGAAAAAGGTCCGCTTGTGTGTCTGAGTGTGGATGTGTGTCTCTGGGCAGAGTAGTCCAAAAACAAAGAGTCGGTAAATACCAAAATTTGTTCTTAAATTGTGTATCTGTCAAGTATGTTTCATGAAGATTTGCAAGAAAATGTCCTTCAGTCCCATTTTCCCTAAATTTTGATTTTCTCAAAAATGGCTCTAACGCCTGTGGCATCCGCTAGGTGTACTTCTGGGACTGATGAAAACCATGAAAAGCCTGACACATTAGTATAAGCCACTTGGTGATAAGACCCCTTCTTCATATGCTACGGTGATCAGTGCCATCTAGCTGAACAATACAGAAACTAAATTGACTGTACAGTATCCTGAGGCGAGACCGGTGTAATATGCTTATAATTTATCGCTCTGTGACAATTGCTGTGTGTATATCTTTTGAAGCGTAGGGATTAGCGTTCAATTGCTCTTGGGTTCGCTATTCCCTAATTAGATGTCGCGGTGAATCGATGGCGGCATATAAACAAAAAACAGTCGCTCAAATCCGCACGTTAAAGCGGAAATAACACGGCAATACTGACATATGGTTACCTTGAATATCTAATATTTAACAATCATATTCATAGTTTTATATTGTTATTTACACTGCTGCGTAGTTTAAGTATGGGAAGTTTGCTTGTTCCTTTTTGTATGTTTTTGTAGTGTTTAACGCTCGCTTTTACTACTTGTGACACCGCAGGCGATGGCACTGCTCATACATGGAACGAAGATAGAGCAGCGGTGGAATGCAATGGCGGGGGAAACCCGGCCCTGTGCCGCTTTGTCCACCACAAATCTCACATGCGGTTGCGTAGAATCGAACCCGGACCATCTAGGCGAGAGGCTAGTGGTCTATACTTGTATTCGTGTCCCGTACTCACGTCTGAACACGATAACTCAAAACAGATAACTCACTTATAACCATCTTGATGCATTAGCCCTAAAAGTGTGACAAATTATAAACACTATTTTCTAATATTAAGATAATATGAATCCTAAACTTTAAGAAAACATAAGTTTTCCCTGTTGGCGCACTTTCACTGGAGCTATAACTGAACAGGTCGCCTCCGTGGTGTAGTGGCAATCCTGCCTGCCTCTAAAACCCAAGATAGCCGAGGGCGATGGATATTTTGGGACGCAAGGCTTCCTTGGAAGCAAGTAAAGCCGGTGTTCCTGTGTAATGTTTACATGTACATAAAAGCGTCCGCAGTTATTTTGTTCAGTTTTGCAAAATTTTGCAAAATTCTTCCAGAATAAACAGGTCTTCGAAGATATTCCCAGAAATTAGAAAACACACCTTGATTTGTGATGTAAATGTATTTTAATACAAATATTAATTAAGTCCATTTTTGAGAAAAACAAAACTTTCAAATTTTTTCCATGTTATTAGAAGTTTGTGGTAGGCGAAATACTTGAACAGGTGTTTAGAAGATACTAACCATAAATAGTAAGTTTGGTATTTAACGTATTTTAGTTTTTGAGTTATACTGTCCATAGACACACACACACACACGCGCGCGCACGCGTACCTTCTTATAGACATCTTATGAGTTCCGTTCACATGACTTTCTCGGCATTTCTAACCTAAAAATGTTAAAAAGCTTCTATATGATTCTAAGGGAACCATACATAATGAGAGATGGTGTTGTTACTTGGTTTCTTGTAAGTGGTGTAACTAGGCAAAAGCGATAGTCAACTGTTCTAAAAGCTGGTTGCTGTCTGATTCGAATCCATTTCTTGCAGGGACAGGAGAAGACAAGTTCCCCTGTGTTAAAGAATGAAGTATTTTAAAACTGAAATGAATAACAAGAGATATCTCGGAAACGGCCAACTCTGCAAGAATATATAAATATATATGTGTGTGTATGTGTGTATATGTGTATGTGTGTATGTCTGTATGTGTGTATGTGGGTGTATGCGTGTGTATGTGTGTATGTGTGTGCATGTGTGTATGTATTGTATTGTGTATGTGTATATGTATGTGTATGTGTGTAAGTGTGTATTCGTGTATGTATGCGTATGTGTGTAAGTGTGTATGTGTGCATGTGTGTGTTTGTGTGTGTGTGTATATGTGCGTATGTTTGTATGGGTGTATGTATGTGTGAATGTGTGTATGAGTGTATGTAAGGATGTGTGTATGTGTGTATGTGTGTCTATGTGTGTATGTTTGTACGTGTGTGTATATATGTGTATGTATGTGTATGAGTGTATGTGATTGTATGTGTGTGTGTAAGTGTGTATGTATGTATATGTGTGGGTGTGTGTACGTGTGGGTGTGTGTATATATGTGTATGTGTGTGTGTATATATGTGTATGTGTGTATATGTGTGCATGTGTGTACGTGTTTATATATGTGTGTGTATGAATGTGTATATGTGTGTATGTATGTGTACGTGTATGTGTATGTGTGTATATGTGTGTATTTGTCTTTGTGTGTATGTGAGTATGCATGTGCATGTGTGTGCATGTATGTTTGTGTGTATGTGTAAGTATGTGTGTATGTTTGTGTATGTGTGTATATGTGTGTATGCGTGTATGTGCGTATATGTGTGTATGTGTGTTTGTGTGTGTATGTGTATGTGTGTATATGTATGTGTGTATGTGTATGTCTGTGTATGTATGTGTATGTTTGTATATGTGTGTATGTGTGTATATAATAATGTGAGTGTATTGGTGTATGTGTGCATGTGTTTATGTGTGTATGTGTGTGTATTTGTGTGTATGTGTGCATGTTTGTATGTGTATGTGTGTATATTTGTCTATGTATGTGTGTGCATGTGTGTATGTGTGTATACATGTGTATGTGTGTATACATGTGTATGTGTGTCATGTATGTTTGTGTGTATGTGTAAGTATGTGTGTATGTTTGTATATGTGTGTATGTGTATGTATGTGTGTATGCGTGTATGTGCGTTTGTGTGTGTATGTGTGTTTGTGTGTATGTGCATGTGTGTATGTGTGTATGTCTGTGTATGTGTGTACGTGTGTATGTGAGTTTATTGGCGTATGTGTTTATAAGTGTGTATGTGTTTATGTGTGTATGAGTGTATGTGTGTGGATTTGTGTGTATGTGTGTATACGTGTGTGTACGTGTGTATGTGTGTATTTGTGCATGTGTGTATGTGTGTATATGTGTTTGCGTGTGTATGTGAGTATGTGTGTATGTGTATATGTGTATGTGTATATGTGTATGTGTGTATGTGTGCGCGTATGTATGTGTATATGTGTATGTGTGCGCGTATGTATGTGTATGTGTATATGTGTATGTATGTTTGTCTGTGTGTGTATATATCTGTCTGTGTGTGTCTGCATGTGTATATATGTAATTGTGTGTGTGTGTGTGTCTGTATGTGTATGTTTGTATGTCTGTGTAATGGTGTGACATCAATTACGCGTTTTATCGAGGTCTACAATTCAGTGTAGTAAGTTTTTGTCGATCTCCTACGGTTTGCCTGTTATACAAAAATCAAGCGTAACAAAGAGATGCTCAGAGACTTTTCCCAGAAAACTCAAGAAATACATCATATTTGTCTTGTAAATATGTTTAGTATACGGTATGTTAATCAAAATCGTTGGAGCCATTTGGGAAGTAAAAATTTTATAATTTTTTCCCATGAAAAGAGTTGTTTCCGAGTTGGCTCTTTGCCTGTCCGGATATCGGCTGCCCTCTGAAACTACACTCATTACACTCTTCCTCCAAAGATTCTGATGTACAATAAGCCCACGTCTGCAATGAGCAAAACCACAAAGTAAAGTGCAGGCTCACACCCAAACTGACTCACACTCATTCAAACTCGCACACACACTCACTCAGACTCACTCTCACTCACTCACACTCCAACTCACACACACTCACTCAAATTCGCACACACTCATACACACTCACACTCAAACTCACAGACACTCACTCAAACTCGCATACACTCACGCTCACTCTCACTCAAACTCACTCACATTCAAACTCACTCACACTCCCTCAAACTCGCACACGCTCACACCACACACTCACATTAAAACTCACACACGCTCACTCACACTCAAACTCACTCAAACTCGCACACACTCACACACACACTCACTCACCAAACATTGAAACTCACTCACACTCACTTACACACACTCACTCACACTCAAACTCACGCACACTCACCCACACTCAAATTCACTCACACTCACTCACACTCAAATTCACACACACTGATGCACACTCAAACTCACACACACACTCAAACTCACACACTCATTCACACTCAAACTCACACACTCACTCACACTCACTCACACTCAAACTCACACACACACTCAAACTCACACACTCATTCACACTCAAACTCACACACTCACTCACACTCAAGCTCATACACACATTCACAGTCACTCACACTCAAATTCACACACTCACTCACACTCAAATTCACACACTCACTCACACTCACTCACACTCAATATTTTATCTCCCCTGCTATTTAATCTCTTTGTGGATGATATTACTGATACAATGATAGCAGAGAATATCCAAGCACCAGTAGTAACGGATTTGCAGATCCCAACACTTTTATACGCAGACGATTTAGTATTGTGCTCTACGACAGTAAACGGATTGCAACGAGGACTGGGCAAACTTAAGAATTATTGCGATGAATGGCTACTTACAGTTAATGTGAATAAGACTAAGGCAATGACTTTCAAAAAGGGTTGTGTTTATAGCAGGGAGGAGACTTGGACATATGCAGTACAGATACTGGTAAATGTTAAATCTTTTGTGTACTTAGGACTCACATTTACAATGAACGGAAAATGGACAAAACACATTGACATTACGAAACACAAGGCAAGGGTGAAAGCTGTGGAAGCTCTCCGGATACGCTACAGAATACCGAATATATCCATAACCTTAATGGAAACTGTATACGGAGCGACAGTTAGATCCACGATGACATACGGAGGAGAAATATGGGGGTGGGAACAAACAGGGAATCTGGATCAACTGAGGACCCAATTTTTGAAAGGAATTCTGGGTGTAGGGAGGGGTACGGCAAACTGCGGAATAATGAGGGAATTCAGGGCACATAGTGAAACGATAGAGTGCAAAATCAGGGCAGTTAGATATTGGATGAGAATCGTTCACGGAAACCAATCTCTAATTAGGGCAGTCTGCTACCGTGAACAGTTGCGAATGGAAGGTAATTCGACGTGGGCATCAAAATTAAAGAAAGGGTTTGAAACCATTGGGATGGGATACATTTGGATTGCGGGGCAGGAAAACAGGCGAAGTATTTGGAGAAAAATTAAGAACCGCCTCTGTGATATTGACAGACAGCAAATAATTGCGCAATGCACAGAGGTGTCATTAGAAGTACAGTCTGGGCTAAAATCGGAGCGAGGTATGGAGCAATACATCAAAACAGTTACCAAATTCATTAGAGAGGGGCTAGCGTGGATAACCCTAGGAGCATGGAGGAGCACGAACATTTCTGAGGAGAATGGTACGAGAATCTGTCCCCTTTGCGAGGAGGAAGAGTCGTGGACTCACATCTTGGGAAGATGTAGGGGTACGGAGGAATGGCGGGAAAAATATTTGCCGCGATTTTTTACCACTGCGAATGTAGGGATAGAAGCATGTTGGACGCTACTGGCAGGCACGGAAAACATGGACGGGCTAGGTAAATTTATACTTAAGGCAAGACAGCTGAGATCTGAGGAGGCTGCCAATAGAGAAGGGGGGGGGGAAGAATAAGATCAGTTAAACAAAAGTGCCTACAATGATCTACATACATATATATTATGTCATACTTAGGTCACTGTTGTGCTATGGTTTTATATATGGTGTATATATTATGTGTATATATGTCTTTTAAGTGTAATTATCTATTATAAGAGGGTGCATTTATGAAGATATACTCTGTGCTGTAAATTTAAATTGCTATATTTTAATATCTTTGTATTTTTATTTTCGGGTTCACTCTTAATTCTTTATTGTTGTTTAATATTGTTTTTGACTGTGTATTTGCTTTGTCTTTTTATTTTCGTGTTTACTCTTTTAATTCGTTGTTGTGGTTGTTGTTTTAATATTGCTTGTAATGTGTATTACAAAAGCACGTACGTTCTGTGGACCCGTGCGATTGTTGAAATCCTATGTATGATGTTGCTATGTTAATAAATACACTTATTCATTCATTCATTCATTCATTCATTCACTCACACTTAAACTCTCACACTCTAACTCACACACTCAAACTCTCAAACACACAGTCACACTACACAAAAATGGAAGAGGATACAATTTATATCAAATCATCTTCTAGATTTATATGATTCAAGTTGAAAATAGTTAAAACAATAACAAAAGTAACATGGTAATGTTTAATTCCGCAAAACAAAAAAGCTGATGTGTCACAATCATATCACTTTCTCTGTAACAAATTATTGTTAAAAGCTTGTTCGTCTATCTTCTTCATGCTAATCGTGATAAACATTAACAGAAATTGCGTTATTACTTGGACACTTGTAAGTAGAAGAGGAAATATGTAATGTGTTTCATTGACATGATGTCCTCTAGCTGTTCGGTAAACAAAGCTTTTATTCAAAACATTAACAGAAATTGTGTTATTACTTGGACACTTGTAAGTAGAAGAGGAAATATGTAATGTGTTTCATTGACATGATGTCCTCTAGCTGTTCGGTAAACAAAGCTTTTATTCAAAACATTAACAGAAATTGTGTTACTACTTGGACACTTGTAAGTAGAAGAGGAAATATGTAATCTGTTTCATTGACATGATGTCCTCTAGCTGTTCGGTAAACAAAGCTTTTATTCAAAACATTAACAGAAATTGTGTTATTACTTGGACACTTGTAAGTAGAAGAGGAAATATGTAATGTGTTTCATTGACATGATGTCCTCTAGCTGTTCGGTAAACAAAGCTTTTATTCAAAACATTAACCTGTCATCTACATCATGACAATCAAGATAAACATAAGCAGAATTATTACTAGCTCCTTGTAAGTAGAACGGAAACAAGAATATGCGCAGGCTAAAGAGATAGTTTCGTCTTTAAATGCCGGTCGCTATGTGAAACAATTGAAATTTCAACTTTTTTGCTTTTCAGGAGTAAACAAATGAGAAACGAATCTTTCCGTTTGAGAAAAGTTTAAGTGGCTAAAATTGAAACTAATAATCCTGAATATTTCGAAGACAGCCATGTCCACAACAAAATGTGTGTGCCATAAATTGTGTTTTAATGAGATCGAAATTTTTGTTCAGCCAGTTTTTGTATATCTCTCAAGGTTTACTTGTTATCTATAAAAAGCCCAGCAAGAATGAAGAGGTCTTCAACGCTATTCCCGTAAATGCATGACATACATTTCATTTGTCATAAAAATATCTTAAACACATGGACTTTAATAAAAATTTTAGAGCCATTTTTGAAAGAATCCTATTTTTCGAATCCTATTTTTTGTTCAGCCAGTTTTTGTATATCTCTCAAGGTTTACTTGTTATCTATAAAAAGCCCAGCAAGAATGAAGAGGTCTTCAACGCTATTCCCGTAAATGCATGACATACATTTCATTTGTCATAAAAATATCTTAAACACATGGACTTTAATAAAAATTTTAGAGCCATTTTTGAAAGAATCCTATTTTTCGAATCCTATTTTTTGTTCAGCCAGTTTTTGTATATCTCTCAAGGTTTACTTGTTATCTATAAAAAGCCCAGCAAGAATGAAGAGGTCTTCAACGCTATTCCCGTAAATGCATGACATACATTTCATTTGTCATAAAAATATCTTAAACACATGGACTTTAATAAAAATTTTAGAGCCATTTTTGAAAGAATCCTATTTTTCGAATCCTATTTTTTGTTCAGCCAGTTTTTGTATATCTCTCAAGGTTTACTTGTTATCTATAAAAAGCCCAGCAAGAATGAAGAGGTCTTCAACGCTATTCCCGTAAATGCATGACATACATTTCATTTGTCATAAAAATATCTTAAACACATGGACTTTAATAAAAATTTTAGAGCCATTTTTGAAAGAATCCTATTTTTCGAATCCTATTTTTTGTTCAGCCAGTTTTTGTATATCTCTCAAGGTTTACTTGTTATCTATAAAAAGCCCAGCAAGAATGAAGAGGTCTTCAACGCTATTCCCGTAAATGCATGACATACATTTCATTTGTCATAAAAATATCTTAAACACATGGACTTTAATAAAAATTTTAGAGCCATTTTTGAAAGAATCCTATTTTTCGAATCCTATTTTTTGTTCAGCCAGTTTTTGTATATCTCTCAAGGTTTACTTGTTATCTGTAAAAAGCCCAGCAAGAATGAAGAGGTCTTCAACGCTATTCCCGTAAATGCATGACATACATTTCATTTGTCATAAAAATATCTTAAACACATGGACTTTAATAAAAATTTTAGAGCCATTTTTGAAAGAATCCTATTTTTCGAAAAATGTTGCATGTAAATGGTAGTTGGGGTTGGGGGAATTTTCTTCAAAATCTTCGTGTCGCTACCTTGGAACATGCCTTTCGTTTTTGAGCTATGCTGCCCACAGTTGATCGCTCGCGCACACACACACGGACATCTGTTTACTTTCTCTAGCCCCGTATGAACAATGTACATGGGGATAGGAAAGATATTGTAATGCACCCAAAAATTTCGATGTTGAGATGTCACCGGAAATATAGTTTTGGGGTACCATGAGTCCGCAAAAAGGATTTTTAAAAAAAGGTCCGTGTGTGTGTCTGTTTGTCTTTTTTGTCTGTGTGTGTGCATCTGTGTGTATTTGTGTCTGTGTACAGCATAGCCCCAAAACGAAAAGACCGTTAAATACCAAACTTGCTATTTAGGTTTAGTATCTTCCAAAGATACGACACGAAGATTTTCAAAGAAAATCTCCCCACCACAAACTATCCTTTACGTAGAAAAAATTGCGAAAATTGTAAGTTTCTTAAAAATGGCTCTAACGATTTTGATTAAAATCTCGTATACTAAAACCATTTATATCTGAAATAAAATGTATATTTCGAAATTTCTGTGTATATCCTCTGAAGACCTCTTTATTCTGGATGAATTTAGCCGAATTTCGCTTAACTGCTAAACCGTAAGAGATAGGATAAAAACTCACTACTCAAAAATGTATACTACCTCATATCACACAATTTATGTCCTTTCCGTTTTTGTTGTGGAGGTAACCGTTTCCGAGATATTCCTTGTTATTGGTTTCAATTGTGAAATAGTTAAACTTTTCTAAGACAGGAAATGTCTGTTTTTTTTTTTTTTTTTTTTTTTTTTTTTGTTCTACTCCTGGCCAAGCAAAGAAGCGACTTGCTCTTTCAATCGCATATCGATAGGTTTTAAAAAAATTGACTATCACTTTAGCCTAGTGCATTCCTTTAGTTCCTTCTTACTTATAAGAACTAAGCAATAAGAACATTCTACTAATGTTCTGGAGGAATTCTGTAGAGTAGCTAGAGAAGGTCATGTGACTGTAACACGTCAGATTTCTTTATTCAGGTGTCTCAAAACATTATTTCCAGTGAAATCTCCGTATCCAATTTTGAGTGGAATACAATATCTTCTCTATACACTATGTATATAGTACGTGTAGAGAAAGTAAAAGAATAAAATATAAATTACGTGTCTTAAAAAGACGGCCGCTTTGTGTATCTCTAAGGAGCGTATCAGTTTATGTTATCAGAATCAACAAACTATCTCCAGAAATTCAAGATATAGGTAAATTTAACTTGTCATATAAATATCTTAAAGTTATGGCATTTAAATCAAAATTATTTGTGCCAATTTTGAGGAAATCAAACATTTTGATTTTTCTTCAGAAATCTTCGTCTCGCATTCTTGGCACATGCAGAACTTAAATATCAAAACTGGTTTAAACGATTTATTATTCTTGAGTTATGGTTTTCACTGACACGCACACATACCCCTCCCCCCCACACACGCACGCACATTGACAATTTTTTAGAAATGTGTTGTTTTTTTTATTCAGGAAAGCTCAAAACATATATATATATTCGGTGAAATCTCGACATCGAATTTTTGGGTGCAATTCACTACTACCTCTACTTATTGATCGTAGTAGAGAAAGTATACAAATAATGTTTATTGGTGCCTTCGAAAGTCTTCCCACTCTAGCGAAGCAGTAGAGAAAGTCAAACTTGTTTATATTTTATTTATCTCTGCTAGCAATAATGGCAGTGTTTTGTTTTGTGGGTAAAGTCAACAAATTCTGTTATCGGATTACATGTTTATCCTCTCCGCCCTTATATATATATATATATATATATATATATATATATATATATATATATATATAGCGATAAGTCCGTTATACCGCCGGGAATTTATTGAAATAAACAGTTGACCACATTTCACTATTTTTGATTTGCTTGTTAAGGAAGACAAACCGTGAATAAATTCATTCTAAATTTGCAATTCTAACACAAACACTTTAACTCTTGATTGTATCCGTTCGGCCAATATCTTGTTGGTGTTTTAATTCCTCGCCGGACACCATTTGTGACTTCACCCAGCTTGTACTATCACTCTTCACCTTATGCTGTTGTTATTACGAACACTTCACTTGCTGTGAACTACTTCAATTTTCACATGTACTTTATTTTCGCGATCAAATACGAAGTTCCTGACCTTTACTTGCTGTGAATTAGTTCAGTTTCCCCCTGTACTTTGCTTATTTTCGCGATGAAATATGTGCTTCCTGACACTTATTTGCTGTGAACTAGTTCAGTTTTCCCTGTACTTTACTTATTTTCGCGATGAAATACGAACTTCCTGACTCTTATTTTCTGTGAACTAGTTCAGTTTTCCCTCGTACTTTACTTATTTTCGGGATGAAATTCGAAATTCCTGACTTATTTTTTGTGAACTAGTTCAGTTTTTCCCGTACTTTCCTTATTTTCGGGATGAAATTCGAACTTCCTGACTTATTTTTTGTGAACTAGTTCAGTTTTTCCCCGTACTTTACTTATTTTCGGGATGAAATTCGAACTTCCTGACTTATTTTTTGTGAACTAGTTCAGCTTTTCCCCGTACTTTACTTATTTTCGGGATTAAATTCGAACTTCCTGACTTATTTTCTGTGAATTGGTTCAGTATTCTCCCGTACTTTACTTATTTTCGGGAAGAAATACGAACTTCCTGAGTCTTATTTTCTGTGAACTAGTTCAGTTTTCTGCCGTACTTTACTTATTTTCGGGATGAAATACGAACTTCCTGACGCTTACTTGCTGTGAACTACTTCCGTTTTCCCCCGTACTTAACTTATTTTCGAGATGAATATGAATTTTCTGATTCTTATTTTCTGTGAACTAGTTGCGTTTTCCCCGTACTTAACTTATTTTCAGGATGAAATACGAACTTCCTGACCCTTATTTTCTGTGAACTAGTTCAGTTTTATCCCGTAGTTAACTTATTTTAGAGATGAATACGAACTTTCTGACTCTTATTTTCTGTGAACTAATTCAGTTTTCCCCTGTACTTTACTTATTTTCGCGATGAAATACGAACTTCCTGACGGTCACTTGCAGGAAAAAAGTTCAGTTTTCCCCTCTACTTTACTTATTTTCGCGATAAAATTCGAATTTCCTGAGGGTCACTTGCAGTGAACTAGTTCAGTTTTCCCCTCTGCTTTACTTATTTTCGCGATGAAATACGAACTTCCTGATGGTCACTTGCAGTGAACTAGTTCAGTTTTCCCCTCTGCTTTACTTATTTTCGCGATGAAATACGAACTTCCTGACGGTCACTTGCAGTGAACTAGTTCAGCTTTCCCCTCTGCTTTACTTATTTTTGCGATGAAATACGAACTTCCTGATGGTAACTTGCAGTGAACTAGTCCAGTTTTCCCCTCTACTTTACTTATTTTCGCGATGAAATACGAACTTCTTGACGGTCACTTCCAGTGAACTAGTTCAGTTTTCCCCTGTACTTTACTTATTTTCGCGATGAAATACGAACTTCCTGATGGTCACTTGAAGTGAACTAGTTCAGTTTTCCTCTCTACTTTACTTATTTTCGCGATGAAATAGGAACTTCCTGACGGTCACTTGCAGTGAACTAGTTCAGTTTTCCCCTCTGCTTTTCTGATTTTCGCGATGAAATACGAACTTCCTGATGGTCACTTGCAGTGAACTAATTCAGTTTTCCCCTCTGCTTTACTTATTTTCGCGATGAAATACGAACTTCCTGACGGTCACTTGCAGTGAACTAGTTCAGTTTTCCCCTCTGCTTTACTTATTTTTGCGATTAAATACGAACTTCCTGATGGTAACTTGCAGTGAACTAGTTCAGTTTCCCCCTCTGCTTTACTTATTTTCGCGATGAAATACGAACTTCCTGACGGTCACTTCCAGTGAACTAGTTCAGTTTTCCCCTCTACTTTACTTATTTTCGCGATGAAATACGAACTTCCTGACGGTCACTTGAAGTGTACTAGTTCAGTTTTCCCTTCTACTTTACTTATTTTCGCGATGAAATAGGAACTTCCTGACGGTCACTTGCAGTGAACTAGTTCAGTTTTCCCCTCTACTTTACTTATTTTCGCGATGAAATGCAACTTCCTGACGGTCACTTGCAGTGAAGTAGTTCAGTTTTCCCTTCTACTTTACTTATTTTCGCGATGAAATAGGAACTTCCTGACGGTCACTTGCAATGAACTAGTTCAGTTTTCCCCTCTACTTTACTTATTTTCGCGATGAAATACGAACTTCCTGACGGTCACTTGAAGTGAACTAGTTCAGTTTTCCCCTCTACTTTACTTATTTTCGCGATGAAATGCAACTTCCTGACGGTCACTTGCAGTGAACTAGTTCAGTTTTCCCCTCTACTTTACTTATTTTCGCGATGAAACACAACTTCCTGACGGTCACTTTCAGTGAACTAGTTCAGTTTTCCCCTCTACTTTACTTATTTTCGCAATGAAATAGGAACTTCCTGACGGTCACTTGCAGTGAACTAGTTCAGTTTTCCCCTCTGCTTTACTTATTTTCGCGATGAAATACGAACTTCCTGACGGTCACTTGCAGTGAACTAATTCAGTTTTCCCCTCTACTTTACTTATTTTGGCGATGAAATACGAACTTCCTGACGGTCACTGTCGGGGGAGACTAAGACAAGACCTCTCCTTATATATGTCAGTAGCTGTAAATCGCAGCATTGTCACAACTCACTCGGAGAACGCACTCTACGTTACGAATCACTGTCTTACTGACTGACACAATCACACGGCAGGATATCTCCATACAAACTTCGGAAATGTCTTGGGAGCCTTTCGGAGGTGGTGGAGAGAGATTAACGAACATTATAGCAATGTCTTTATAGCTCAGTGTTTGCTCTGTGTGAGAGCGCTGCTTATCTCGGTTTATCTCTTACAGGTGCGGCATTGTGACTAGTCAAGCCAATAGGAACAAACACCTAATATGATACATGCACACGACTTCCTTCACAAAGAGGAATTTCTATACACTTAGCATTGTCGGTTGTTTCACTTTGATGTTTAGAATCAGAAGCCTGTAAAAGAGTTAAACATATTGAATTATAGAATTGAGAACCCGAAACGAAGGGTCAGTCCGTAGCCAGGCGCAAGAGTGAGGAAGCACATGATATAAAATGAAAACGAAATGTTTGATAGGGAATAAATGATGGGATAAACCGAAGAAACCCGACCAGATGTAGGTTTGTCGACCACATGCGGCTACTGGGATAAAACTCGGGTCGCCTTGGTGAGAGCTGAGGTGTCTAAACCTCTCTCTCTCTCTCTCTCTCTCTCTCTCTCTGCCTCTCTCTCTCTGTCATTCTCTCACACACACTCACACACACACAGAGCCGCCAATAATAGGTAGGTTGATTTTTATTTTCTCTTCATGGTGTACAAACGAGTAACAAAAGAAGATATTGCACTCCATCCAAAAATACGGTACTGAGATTTCACTGGAAATAAGTTTTTTCATAAAACAAAAACAGTTTTAGAAAAAGGTCCATATATGTTTGTCCATGTGTCTGTGAACACAATAATTTAAAAAACGAAAAGTCAGTAAAATACGAAACATGGCACTGAAGTTCACCATCTTCCAAGGATGCCACATTAATTACCCACCTCAAACCACCCTTTACATGGAACAAAATTGAAAGATGTAGATTATCTTGAAAATAGCTGTAACGATTTTGTATTAAGCTGACTTTCCTGAATTTTCTTGGAACAGTCTCTGAAGAACTCTTTACTCTGCATGACTTTTGCAAATTGCTAAACCATAAGCGATTGAAAAATGTAGAGCTCGGTAAAACACACAGTTTATATCATACACATTTTTACTTTCTCTACACGTACTTTGTACATAAGTGTATTGAGAAGATATTGCACTCCACCCAAAAATTCGATATCGATATTTCACTGGAAATACATGTTTTGGGCCCCTGAATGCAAAAAAAGTATTTTGAGAAAAATGTCCGTGTTAGTGTGTGTCAGTCTGTCTGTGTAAGTGTGTATGTGTGCGTCTGTGGGCAGTATAGCTCAAAAACGAAAAGACCGATAAATATCAAACTTGGTATTTAAGTTTAATATCTTCCAGGGATGCGACAAAAAGACTTTGAGAAAAATCCCCCAACCCTTTACTGTGAAGTTTTTTCGAAATTTTTTATTTTCTCAAAAATGGCTCTAAGGACTTTCATTAAAATGTCGTATATTAAAGATATTTACCTGACAAATAAAATGTATATTTTGAATTTTCTGGGAGTAGCCCCTGAAGACTACTTTATTCTGTATGAATTTTACGGAATGTTGCATAACTTCTAAACCGTAAGAGGTGGACAAAAACTCCCCCACACAAAAAAATGTAGAACACGTTAGAACGCACAATTTATGTTATATACATCTTTTTCGTAGATCTGATCGTTTTTAGATATTCCTTGCTTTTAGTTTCAGCTTTGAAAAAAACTTACCATTTTCCCATACAGGAATTTGTGAACTCATGTCCATACAAACAAATGGACTTCAGTCACATAGCAACAAGCTTTTGACTATCACTGTAACCTATGGTACTCCCTTATGTCCCTTCTACTTACAAGGAAGCAAATAATAAGACTACTTCTACTATTTTTTCTCAATTAGCATGAAGTAAATAGAAACATAAGATTCATAACAATAATTTGTTGCAGAGATTGGAACACATGAGATTTTTACGTGATGTTGACAATTTTTTTAGATATTCCTGGTTATTGGTTTTTGTGTGTCCGTGAACACAGCAATTTCAAACGGAAAATCGATATAACACTAAACTTCATATTTAAGCTGAGTATCTTCCAAAGAGGTAACACGAATTTTTTGAGGAAATGCACCCCTCCAACTATCCTTTACATGGAAATAACTTCGAACACCTCTTCATTATCTATGAATTTTTCTGAATTTTGCTTCACTGGTAAACCCTAACGGTAGACAAACTCTCATTACAGAAAAAAGTAGATGTCGTTAAAACACAGCTCCCTTGTTATAGGCTACAGTTTTAAAATAAAACTTTTCAAATACGGGAATTTGTCAACTTCAGGCAATGCAAAGAAACGGATTTAAACCACATGGCAACCAACTTTTAAAAGATTTGACTGTCGTTTTAGCTTAGTGTAATCCCTTATTTCCTTTCTACATATCTGTAAGAAAGTATTGTTAAAAACTTATTCTTATCTGCTTCATGCTAATCAAGATAAACACTTCCAGAAATTGCGTAATTACTTGCTTCCTTGTAAGTAGAAGGGAAATAAGGGAGTGCACCAGGCTAAAGCGATGCTCAAATCTGTTGTCATGTGGTTGAAATTCGTTTCTCTGCATGGCCAGGAGTGTGAGAGAAGTACAAGGAATATCTTGGAAATGATAACTCCAATGATATCTACAACTTTTGCATAGTACGTGTTTGTCAGTCTCTTACGGCAACATCAATCAGCTCTTCAGAAGGTACTTTCAAAAATTGAAGATAAACATTTTATTTGTCATGTAAATATGCTTAATATGTCGTATTTTAATCAACATCGTTGCAGC
The DNA here is from genome assembly GCA_030762935.1 of Hymenopus coronatus. NCBI lineage: Eukaryota > Metazoa > Arthropoda > Insecta > Mantodea > Hymenopodidae > Hymenopus > Hymenopus coronatus. Next base: position 151,955,980 of record CM060898.1, on the reverse strand, counting down.
CACTTTTCAGAAAATGCAAGTGTTTGAAATGTTTCCATGGAGGGGGATTTTTCTCGAAATACTCGAGTCGTATACTTGGAAGATACTAAACTTAAATAGCAATTTTGGTGTTTTACAGAGGAAGTTTGTGTATATACACTTAATATCCGGCAAGCAATTTCAGCATCGAACAGTACAAGTATTGTCAACGGACATCCAATAAAAGTATAATTTACTAAATTAATAAAAACCTTAAATGTTACATTCTCAGAAAACTCTGCAAGAAACTACTCTTACAAAACCTGTAAGGGACAGACAACAAATATAAATCTCGTTAAAACACATAATTTATGTAATATACCCATATATTTTGTGGAGTTAGCTACAGCCGAGGAATTGCCTCCTATTGGTTTACACTTTACTCAAGTTTATTTTTTGGTCATGTAAAGAGAACCCAGTTCAATGTTAATCCCATAACGAACTATTTTTAAATATTTGAGCCTAGTGTGTTAATTTGTTCTCTTTCTGCTTATAAGGAAATAAGCAGAAGGATTATTTCTGTTAATGTTTATCTTGATTAGCATTAAGTAGATGGTTTATTTACTCAAAGGTGGAGAAAGTCATGTGAATGGAACACTTCAGATATTTTATTCACTTCAATTTATTTATGTTTTGTTCTGTTTATATTATATGCTACTTTATTTTATAAGTTATTATATCATATAAATTTAACTTTTTGATTGCTCTTATATTTGTTTAACAACTCTTTATGCTAAATATTTGCAAGTATTATTTACTGTTACTTAAGTATGTGTTATATTAAACGTGGAACAGGATTAAAGTGGCACCTCAGTGCTGTTTTGCTACTGCGCATGCCTAGGAGAGCTTTTCATCCTCGCCCACTGACCACTGTTGCCCTATGATTTGCAAAACAAATGCAGAAGTTTGGAACTAACTTCTATTGCATTCACATGCAAGAAGGGAAAGAGCAAAATCAGAGTTGTGCAGTTTCACTAACTCTCAGGGGAACTTGTGCAGTTACCGCACTTGTGTCAATAATCTCAGATTCCCAAAAATAATTCCTTTGTTACCATTTGGTTTGGTTAGGCACCAAAAATACTTCCTTTGTTACCATTTGGTTTGGTTAGGCACCAAAAATACTTCCTTTGTTACCATTTGCGTTTGGTTAGGCACCAAAAATACTTCCTTTGTTACCATTTGCGTTTGGTTAGGCACCAAAAATACTTCCTTTGTTACCATTTGCGTTTGGTTAGGCACCAAAAATACTTCCTTTGTTACCATTTGCGTTTCGTTAGGCACCAAAAATACTTCCTTTGTTACCATTTGCGTTTGGTTAGGCACCAAAAATACTTCCTTTGTTACCATTTGCGTTTGGTTAGGCACCAAAAATACTTCCTTTGTTACCATTTGCGTTTGGTTAGGCACCAAAAATACTTCCTTTGTTACCATTTGCGTTTGGTTAGGCACCAAAAATACTTCCTTTGTTACCATTTGCGTTTGGTTAGGCACCAAAAATAATTCCTTTGTTACCATTTGCGTTTGGTTAGGCACCAAAATAATTCCTTTGTTACCATTTGCGTTTGGTTAGGCACCAAAAATACTTCCTTTGTTACCATTTGCGTTTGGTTAGGCACCAAAATAATTCCTTTGTTACCATTTGGTTTGGTTAGGCACCAAAAATACTTCCTTTGTTACCATTTGCGTTTGGTTAGGCACCAAAAATAATTCCTTTGTTACCATTTGCGTTTCGTTAGGCACCAAAAATACTTCCTTTGTTACCATTTGCGTTTGGTTAGGCACCAAAAATACTTTCTTTGTTACCATTTGCGTTTCGTTAGGCACCAAAAATACTTCCTTTGTTACCATTTGCGTTTGGTTAGGCACCAAAAATACTTCCTTTGTTACCATTTGCGTTTGGTTAGGCACCAAAAATACTTCCTTTGTTACCATTTGCGTTTGGTTAGGCACCAAAATAATTCCTTTGTTACCATTTGCGTTTGGTTAGGCAAAAAATTACTTCCTTTGTTACCATTTGCGTTTGGTTAGGCACCAAAAATACTTCCTTTGTTACCATTTGCGTTTGGTTAGGCACCAAAATACTTCCTTTGTTACCATTTGCGTTTGGTTAGGCACCAAAAATGCTTCCTTTGTTACCATTTGCGTTTGGTTAGGCACCAAAAATACTTCCTTTGTTACCATTTGCGTTTGGTTAGGCACCAAAATAATTCCTTTGTTACCATTTGGTTTGGTTAGGCACCAAAAAAACTTCCTTTGTTACCATTTGCGTTTGGTTAGGCACCAAAAATACTTCCTTTGTTACCATTTGCGTTTGGTTAGGCACCAAAATAATTCCTTTGTTACAATTTGGTTTTGTTAGGCACCAAAAATACTTCCTTTGTTACCATTTGCGTTTGGTTAGGCACCAAAAATTTCGATTTCATCCTATACATATGCAAGAAACAAACGGGAAGAAAATTAAAATCCCATTCTGCCATTGTCAATTTTCCTGTAAAAAAATATTCTTACAAAAGATTAATCTTTTAGATACAGCATGCTAATAAGTATAAACACTACTAGAAATTGCTTTATTACTTAGTTCCTTATAAGTAGTAGGGTAGGGCAGCGGTACTCGAACAAGCACTCATCCATTGTGGGGTTGAGAGGAGGGGGAACTACAGACCAGCATGCACGAAGGGACGGAAGTCCCTAACAATTCACTAGATAGCAGCCCCGGAGACCGGAGGGAGGCCTCTACAACCGGGGGGAAGAGAGTTGCACTCAGAGCAAGCAACTCTGCCATCTGCCTGCAAAGCCACAGAGTGTGCGGTCGACAGCCAGTCTGAGAGAAACGCCTGAGTCAGCTGTCAATAGTCGTCGAACCGTCATTGAAGTTTGCTTCTTTACTTGACCTGCACACAAATACTTCCTGTTTGAGAAAAGTATAGGGAAGTAGTTTAAAACTGAAACCAATAATAAAGATAATTCTTGAAAAAAACCTGATGTGTTCCATTCGCATGACTTTCTCTACAGACCTGCAACAAAGTATTTTTGGAAAGCTTATGCTTCTTTTTACTTCATGTTATCGAGAAAAGTTAGAAAAAAATAGTCTTATTACTTGCTTAGGTTAAAGTGATAGTCAAAAGCTGATTGCTATGTGGCTGAAGTTCCTTTGTATGGACAGCAGTTGACAAATTCCTGTATGAGGAAAGTATAAGTATTTTAAAGCTGAAATAAAAAACAAGGAATTCTCAAAACCGAACAACTCCACGAAATTAATTTATATAACATGAATTGTGTGTTTTAATGTGTTATACATTTTTTGTGTTGCAACTTTTTGTCCATCTCTTAAGGTTTAGCAGTTATGCAAAATTTCGTAAAATTCATCCAAAATAAAGTAGTCTTCAGAGGTTATTCCCAGAAAATTCAATATATACATTTTATTTGTGAGATAAATATCTCTAATATATAATATTTTAATCAAAATCGTTAGAGCCAATGTTCTATATAAAGGGTAGTTGTGGGGGAAATTTTCTTGAACATCTTCGTGTCGCAAGATACCACAATTAAATACCAAGTTTGTTATTTAACAGCCTTTTCGTTTTTGAACACAGACACACACACACACACACACACGATCTTTCTACATAATTGTTTTTTTTTTATTCAGGGGGATCCAAAACATGTATTTCCGATGAAATCTCAGTATTAAATTTTTGGGTACCTACATTACAATATGTTCCCCATACACTATGTATATAGTACGCGTAGAGAAAGTAGACATGTAGGCATATGACAAAGAAATAATTGTGTGCTATAAGTGAAAGAAAATTCAGCTATGTTGTGTTGTGCTTGTCTTACGGTTTGTCTGCTACAAGGTCTTCTCAAGTTATTCACACAAAATTCAAAATATGCATAAATTTTTTATGAAAATGTATTAAACATATGGAATTTTCATCAAAATCACTAGTCATTTTTTAGAAAATCAAAATATTCTAAATATGCTCCACGTGAAGGATAGTTTGGGCAGTTGGGAAATCTTCGTTGGCATTCTTGGAAGATGCTAATCCAAGTTCAGTATTAAATGGAATTTTTGCCCACAGACATAGAAACACCCATACGGACCCCATTCAAAGAATGTTTTTTTTCGGTTTCAAGGGGTCTGAAAGCACATATTTTAGTTGAAATCTCGGTATTGAATTTTTTTGAAGTGGGGGAGGGCAGATTTGTTTGGTAGTGGCGGGCAAAAACGTATCTATGACGTCACTTGCTACCAGTGGCGGGGGCTTCAGCAAACGTTTGTGTTATATGGGATGGCACAAATAGTAAAAAAACCTTGTTGAACACTGTTCTTGTTAATAACTTGGTTGGCATTGTGTGCTTGTAACCAGTTCAGTCATGTCTGCCAACAGAGATGAACAACAGAGTCTTAAAAGGCAAAGGAAATATTCTGCGCTCTCTTCCCTACTACGATATTTCCATTTTAATTTAATCCTTTTCGAGGACAACTGTTCACAAATATATTTAGAAGCAAATATTAATATACGATTTCAATCAAAATTCGCAATTAAATCACATTTTTTTTACAGTATTTAATAACTGTGCAAAGCCATTATTTCCATTGAAGATCTTAGGGAACGTCTTCGCAGGTTAAACTAACTGAAGTCCAAGCAAATGTATGCGACTACATACCTGATGAAACAGATTGCCAAAATGAATATGACTTTAGTTTGCAAACTGTCACTTAATATTACATTGCAAGATAAGTAATGCCTATAAAAAAAGGCATTTAAAAAAATATTCCTCCCATTCTTTCAAGAATAAGATACGTTAGTTTCACATGAAATGCTTTCCGCTTGTAATGCACAAAACGAAGGAGTCGGGGTAACACTACTACTAGGGGACGTCATTAACTCATAAGAGCAGAGGTTGGGATTATAAGGAAACGAGGAACTGGAGAACTCACATACAAGTGTTCGAAAAATGAGACACTCAGAGTGACAAGGAATAAGTGATATACCACAATATGACAGTGTGAGTGAGAACAAGTGTTCAAGAAATGAGACACTCAGTGTGACAAGGAATAAGTGATATACCACAATATGACAGTGTGAGTGAGAACAAGTGTTCAAGAAATGAGACACTCAGTGTGACAAGGAATAAGTGATATACCACAATATGACAGTGTGAGTGAGAACAAGTGTTCAAGAAATGAGACACTCAGTGTGACAAGGAATAAGTGATATACCACAATATGACAGTGTGAGTGAGAACAAGTGTTCAAGAAATGAGACACTCAGAGTGACAAGGAATAAGTGATATACCACAATATGACAGTGTGAGTGAGAACAAGTGTTCAAGAAATGAGACACTCAGTGTGACAAGGAATAAGTGATATACCACAATATGACAGTGTGAGTGAGAACAAGTGTTCAAGAAATGAGACACTCAGAGTGACAACGAATAAGTGATATACCACAATATGACAGTGTGAGTGAGAACAAGTGTTCAAGAAATGAGACACTCAGTGTGACAAGGAATAAGTGATATACCACAATATGACAGTGTGAGTGAGAACAAGTGTTCAAGAAATGAGACACTCAGAGTGACAAGGAATAAGTGATATACCACAATATGACAGTGTGAGTGAGAACAAGTGTTCAAGAAATGAGACACTCAGTGTGACAAGGAATAAGTGATATACCACAATATGACAGTGTGAGTGAGAACAAGTGTTCAAGAAATGAGACACTCAGAGTGACAACGAATAAGTGATATACCACAATATGACAGTGTGAGTGAGAACAAGTGTTCAAGAAATGAGACACTCAGTGTGACAAGGAATAAGTGATATACCACAATATGACAGTGTGAGTGAGAACAAGTGTTCAAGAAATGAGACACTAAGTGGGGCAACGAATAAGTGATATACCACAATATGACAGTGTGAGTGAGAACAAGTGTACAACAAATGAGACACTAAGTGGGGCAACGAATAAGTGATATACCACAATATGACAGTGTGAGTGAGAACAAGTGTTCAAGAAATGAGACACTAAGTGGGGCAACGAATAAGTGATATACCACAATATGACAGTGTGAGTGAGAACAAGTGTACAAGAAATGAGACACTAAGTGGGGCAACGAATAAGTGATATACCACAATATGACAGTGTGAGTGAGAACAAGTGTTCAAGAAATGAGACACTCAGTGTGACAAGGAATAAGTGATATACCACAATATGACAGTGTGAGTGAGAACAAGTGTTCAAGAAATGAGACACTAAGTGGGGCAACGAATAAGTGATATACCACAATATGACAGTGTGAGTGAGAACAAGTAGTTAAGCGTAGAAGTAAATAACCTATTATTATTATTATTATTAATATTATTATTATTATTAATATTATTATTATTATTACTATTATTATTATTATCATCATTATTATTATTACCACTGCTATTATTAATTATTATTTATAAGATTATTAATATTATTACTAATATTATTATAAATTATTAAAATTTATACTATTACTATTATTATCATTATTATTGATACTGTTATGGTTAATTATTAACTATTATTATTGTTATTATTATTCTTATTAGTATTTTAATATTATTAGTATTATTAATGTTGTTATAGCTATTTTATTGTTGTTGTTATTATTACTATTATTATTGATATTATTAATACTACTACTGTACTATTATTGTTATTATTATTTTTATGAAATAGTATTATTAACTATTTATATTAATAGAACTACTATTACTATTATTAATAATTATTATTAATATTATTTTTATTAGTAATATTCAATTATTACTATTATGTTGATTATTATTATGATTATTATTATTATTATTAAATTATCATTCAATTGTTTTATTACTATTCATGCTATTATTATTATTATTATTATTATTATTATTATTATTATTATTATTATTATTATTAAATTATCAGTCAATTGTTACTGTAGCTATTATTATCATGATTATTATTTTGATTATGATTGCAATGATTATTCTTAGTTATTATTAGCATTAACTTATTATTAAAATATTCTAATTCTTATAACTATTAATATTATTTTATGACTATCATTATTATTTTTTATTATTATTATTATTACTTCTACTATTAGTATTACTATTAATATTTATCAATAACTATTTCTTAGTAGTATTTATTATTATACATTATTATTGTATATTATTTATTATTATTTATATATATTAATATATATATTATTGTATATTATTATTATTATTATTATTATTATTATTATTATACGACATCTTCTCTATCAACCATGTACCTACATTGTACATGCATGCTAGAGAAAGTAATAAAATCTCATGTGTTCCATTCACATGATGTTCACTGTGTGTTTTGCAAACAAACTATTTTTAAAAAAGATTATACTTCTATTTGCATCATGCTTGTCGAGATCGATACCAGAAGTGGTTGTGTGACTTAGAGGAAACACACCAGACTGAAGAGAAAGTCAAATCCTTTAAAAGATATCACACTGTGTGTAAGCATCTCTATGCGAGTATTGTTGAAATTCGGTTCTCTTTCCGGGCCAAGAGTAGAATTAAGTGATACAAAATGGAAGAGGACTTCTATGTTAGGAAATGTTTAAGTATTTTAAAATTGAAATGAATAACAAGGAATATCCCGGAACTTGTTAGCTCTATAAGGCTATGTGTGGTGTTTAACGAGATCTATTTTTGTTTAGCTATTATGGTTAAGCGGAACTCATTCAGAAAGAGTACAACCTTAGAGGCAAAAGCCAAGATATCATAATAGTAGCTTTAGCATCGGTATTTTATTCAAAAGCGGTAAAGCCGTTCTTTAGAACATGGAAAACATGTTTTCTGTATAGAATAGTTTGGGGTGGGAGATTTGTCTAACGAGCTTTATGTTGCATTCTTGGAAAATAGTGATTAGAAATTCCAAAGTTTGGTGTTTAACGGACTTTTCGCTTTTGAAGTATGGTATCCATAGATATCGAGACACACACAAAAACACATCTGTGCAGCTTTCTCTAAAAATACTTTTTTGAATTCAAGTATCCTCAAAACATTTATTTCCGGTTAATCTCCACGTCGTAGTTTTTGGTACATTACCTACTGTGTACAGAGTACGTATAGAGAAAGTCATAACGGCAGAGGACAAAGTAACAGTTCAGTTTAAAAACATGGAAATAAGAAGCATACACCGCCCCAGGAAAACATACAAATGTTACCTTAATACGATAATGGATATAAAAACTTTGGTAACAAATAAATAAATTGAATTTTACATTTTTATGACTTAAAGGGTTACCAAATTTCATTGGGACTCGGCCAACTTGCTACAGTTTTACGAAGAAGAAACGCAAAGTGAAGACTGTTTCTTGCTTGATGTAACAGCTTTCAGCAATTCACCAGGAAATTTGATACCCGGAATTTTATGGGAATGCATGCTTTAAGTTTCCTGAATAAACGAGAATAGCGTTTTAAGAGAAATGTCAGTGAATGTTTGCGTGTGGCATGTGTGCAATGAGTGTTTGTGTCTGTGTGCGTATGTGTATGAGTATGTGTAGGTATATGTGTGTATGAGTATGTATCTGTGAAATGTGTCCTTGAGTGTATGTATGTATATCTGTATGTGTCCAAGTGTGTATCTGTATCTGTGTATATCTATATATGTATGTGTGAATGTGTGTCTGTATGTATGAGTGTATGTATATGTCCATGTGTGTATGTATATATGTATGTGTGTATATGTCCATGTGTGTATATATATGTATGTGTGTATATGTCCATGTGTGTATGTATATATGTATGTATGTGTGTATGAGTGTATGAATGTGTCCATGAGTGTATATATGTATGTATGTATGTGTGTAGGAGTGCATGTATGTGTCCATGGGTGTTTGTATATGTATGTGTGTATGAGTGTATGTATGTGTCCATGTGAGTTTGTATATATGTATGTATGTGTGTAGGAGTGTATGTGTGTGTCCATGTGTGTTTGTATATATGTATGTATGTGTATATGAGTAAATGTATGTATGTGTATATGAGTAAATATATGTATGTATGTGTCCATGTGTGTATGTATATATGTATGTATGTATGTATGTATGTATGTATGTATGTATGTGTGTATGTATGTATGTATGTATGTATGTATGTATGTATGTATGTATGTATGTATGAGTGTATTTAAGTGTCCATGTGTGTATGTATATGTATGTATGTGTGTATGAGTAAATGTATGTATATATGTAACCATGTGTGTATGTATATATATATATTTATATATGTGTATGTATGTGTGTATGAGTGTATGTATGTATGTGTCCATGTGTGTATGTATATATATATATGTGTGTATGTGTGTATGTATGTGTGGAGGTATGTATATATTTATATATGTATGTGTATATGTGTATGTATGTGTGAATGTATATATGTATATGTATGTATGTGTGTATGTATGTATGTATGTGTGTATGTATGAGTGTATGTGTGTGTCCATGTGTGTTTGTATATATATGTATGTGTACATGAGTAAATGTATGTATGTATGTGTCCATGTGTGCATGTATATATGTATGTGTGTATGTATGTATGTATGTATGTGTGTATGTATATATGTATGTGTGTATGTATATATGTATGTGTGTATGTATATATGTATGAGTGTATGTATGTGTCCATGTGTGTATGTATATATATATATATATATATATATGTGTATGTGTGTATGTATGTGTGGAAGTATGTATATATTTATATATGTATGTGTATATGTGTATGTATGTGTGAATGTATATATGTATATGTATGTATGTGTGTATGTGTGTATGTGTATGTATGTGTGTATGTATGAGAGTATGTATGTGTCCATGTGCGAATCTGTATCTGTGTGTATATTTGTACGTATGTATGTGTGAATGTATGTATGTATGTATGTATGTATGTATGTATGTATGTATGTATGTATGTATGTATGTATGTATGTATGTATGTATGTATGTATGTATGTATATACGTATGAGTGTATGTATGTGTCCATCTGTGTACTGTGTGTATGTATTTATGTATGTATGTGTCTATGTGTGTATGTATATCTATAATTGTCCTTGTGTACATCTATATGTTTGTATATATGTATGTATGTGTTTATGCTTGTATGAGTGAATGTATGTGTCTATGTATGTATCTGTGTATATATATGTATATATATGTATGTGTGAATGCATGTATGAGTGTATGCATGTACGTGTGTATGTATGTGTTCATGTGTATATTAGTATCTGTGCATGTGTTATATAACTGTGTATGTATATGTTCATGTGTGTATCTGTGTGTATGTGTGTATGTATGCATGTGTCTATGTCTGTATGTGTCCAAATGTATCTGTATCTGTATGTATGTGTGTATGTATGTGTGTTTATGTGTGTATGTCTGTATGTGTCCAGGTGAGTATCTGTATTTCTATGTATGTACGAGTGTATGCGTGTATATATGTGTGCATGTATGTGTGTATGTATGCATGTATGTATGTACGTGTGTATGTATGAGTATATATGTGTGTATGTGTGTATGTGTGCATGAATGTTTGTGTGTATATATGTATGTATGTGTGCATGTATGAATGTGTGTATGTATATACTATGTGTGTATATATGTATGTATGTATGTATGTATGTGTGCATGTATCTATGTGTGTATGTATGTTAGCATGTTTGTACGTGTGTATGTCTGAGTATGTATGTGTGTATGTACGTATGTGTGTATGTATGTATGTATGAGTATATGTGTATGTACGTATGTGTCGCCCTCCGTGGTGTAATGGTTACCATGCTAACCTCATATACCCAATGTCGCTGGTTGAAACCCGGCGGAGGATGATGGATTTTTTCGGGCTTAAAAATCCTTAGCATGGCTTCCTTCGGAAGGGAAGTAAAGCTGTGGGTCCCGTGTCGTAGATTTACGGCACGTAAAAGAACCTCAAGCCTGATAAGAGAGGCCTCTGAGCAAAATTAAGCGATCTTTGACGCCCAATATAGAATGGGACGCTGAGAACCAAATCAGTTAAAGAGCATCCATAAATAACAGGCGATTTCATTTCATTTTGTACGTATGTGTGTGTATGTATTTGCATGTAAAAATGTATGTATGTGTGTATGTATATATTTATGTGTGTATGTATGTATATATGCATGTGAATACATGTATTTGTATGTATATGTATGTGTGTATGTATGTATTTGTATGTGTATATGTTTGTATGTGTACATGTATATATGTATGTGTGTATGTATTTGTATGTACACATGTGTGTATGTATATATATGTATATATGTATGTTTGTATGTATGTATTTGTATGTGTATATGTATGTATTTGTATGTGTGTATGTATGTGTGTATGTTTACATGTGGTATCTTATTGTGTATTTATGTATTTATGTATTTATTTGTATGTGTGTATGTATATGTGTATGTATGTGTGTATGTATGTATGTATGTATGTATGTATGTATGTATGTATGTATGTATGTATGTATGTATGTATGTATGTATGTATGTATGTATGTATGTATGTATTTATGTATGTGTGTATGTATGAATGCATGTGTGTATGCATGTATGTATGAATATATGTATTTGTGTATGTGTGTATGTATGAATGTATGTGTGTATGCATGTATGTGTATATGTGTGTATTTATGTATGTATGGGTGTGTATCAGCAGCATTGAAACGTTATTTAAGTTTAAAGCCGTTTATGTCTACCATTTTTAAGAAATGTGGTGAAGATTTTCAGGAACATTTCCCAATCCAGTGTTCCCTTTACACGGAAAGGTTTTCGAAAATGATTGTTTTTATTATAACGCGATATGTTGAAGATGACAAATTAAATTTATATCTTGAATTTTGTGGCAATATCCTCTGAAGTCCTCTTCATTCTCGATGACTTTTGCATAACTGGTACAGGTAACAGATAAACATAATTTGATTACATAATAAAGGTGTGTCAATTTTCGGTGTTTAAGTCCTCGTATGATCACTACCTGGAGTTGCGTGTGCTTTAAGTATTTAAAAATTGAAATCAAAGCATAAAATCTCGGAAATAGTTTACTTGAGAACAAATAATTATGTATGTATACACACATACACACATACACACACATATATATATACACACACACATATATATATATATATATATATATATATATAGGACATAGCTAATTGTTGTTTCGTCGAGATCTACGATTTTGGTGCAGCAAGTTTTGTCTATTTAGTAGTTATGCCAAAGTCATCCAAACTGAAGAAGTCTTTAGCCCCCCAAAATAATAATACACCTTTTATACCATGTATTCATATTTCTTTAATATACCATATTTTAATGAAAACTGTTAGAACCATTTTCAAGAAAAAATATGGTTTGAAAGCTGTTATATGCGAAGGGTACTTGGGTTGAGAGAATTTTTCTGAAAATCTTGATGTCACATTCTTGGAAGATGCCAAATATAAATACCAAGTTAGCCCTTCAATGAGCATTCCTTATGCTGTTTACACATACACACAACAATCACATTTTTCAAAACATACTGTTTTTTGATTCAGAGGGTCTCAAGAACATAATTCCGTTGAAATCTCAATATCAACTTTTTGGGTAGAATGCATTAGCTTTTGTACCTGCTACATACATTCAATATACTGGTAGAGAAAGTAAAAGATAGACTTGATTGTTCTGCTGCAATCAATACATATATACATGCATATATCCATACATACATACTTTACAGAGATACACACTCATACATGCATACATACATATATGTACATACATACATACATACATACATACATACATACATACATACATACATACATACATACATACATGCATACATACATACATCCATACATACATACATACATACATACATACATACATACATACATACATACATACATACATACATACATACATGCATACTTACGTAAACGCATACCTGAAACGCTTTGCTCTACTGATACTTGTAATCTGTTTGGTTATTCATTACCGTTAAGTTAGTGACAAACATGTGCTCACTGCTTCTCGACCAACCCCACACGAGTTCCCTGGTATAGGTCATCGTCATGCACCACCTTTAGGTCGTTCTAAGTGCGTCTCTGTTTCTGTTGCGGCCAAAAAGCTTAATGACATAACCAAGGACATAACAAAGTAACAGAAATTGGAAAGCAGTTTCATTTCAAAATGATGTCCACAAATTGCCATAAAGAACGAACTCGTTTCTACGCTTGGGGAATGGCAGACAAGTTTTACTGTCGGTTATTAGGTTACCTTGTTATTGAAACACTGGTTGTGTTTTCGATATAGCATTTCCGAACGGATTATCATTATTTGAAATCGGTTTTCAAACCCCGGAGGCATTCACTTACCACATTTTCGTTTTTCCGATATGCAAATGTAAAATACCTTTCCCCTTTGTACTTTAATGAAAATGTTGTTTCAGTTTCGAAAGAATGACTTTAACTGCCCTGTACCGGGTCGGTAGTGCACTGGGAGGTTTCTCACCTTCCTCGTTTTCTTTCAAAGGTACAAGGAAGTGAACATACATCTGCCATACCTAGGTATTGTGAACGCTTCATTTTCAATTTTTGTTACAATAATTTCTTGATTAAAACGAGATCTGGAGATTTTGGAGACTATATGATTCTGTATTTAATGGCTATATAAAACTGAGGGTAAAATCTGAGGTCTGTGTTACTCTTACAAAAATGTTAACAGATATTTAGTGGTTATGAGAACCATTAAATGAGAAGGGTCATTTTATGATATAAAATACTTTTTTGGCCCTTTAATGACTATAAATTGATATTTAAGTTCAGCATCTACCGAGAATGCGACACGAACATTTTCAAGTTTTCAAGGCAATTATTTCACTTCATGAAATGTTTTTGAAAACTTTCATTTTCTCAAAAATGGTTCACACATGATTGTGATTAAAATGCCATTTTGAAAATATTTTTATGAAAAATGAAATATATGTTTAATTTTCTGAGTAGCCTCTGAAACCTTCTTTATTTGTTGACTTTTGTATGGCTGATAAACAGTAAAAAAGATAGAAATCACTACACAAAATGTATATCTCGTCAAAAAATACCATTTTTGTGAAAAACATTTTTTGTTTTTGGAGTCAAATGTTTCCGAGAAGTTCCTTGATATTTTGGTATACCTTCTCAGATAGGAATTCGCTATTTGTTTTTCTTTCATCTGGACAAGTAAAGAGAATGCAATTTCAATGTGATTATTTTAGCGACCAGCTTTTAAAGGATGCTCTCGTTTATGTGCTACCTACAAGAAATACGGAGCCCGCCTGAGTGGTGTGGTGTCATAATCAACAGGTCGTCAGTTTGAACCTCGCTTAGGGTGACTTACCCGGATAAGGTTTTACCGGGGTTGACGAATGTCAACTAACTTTGAACTCCATGCCATTCAAATCATTTGAACAACATTTCACCAAATTCATTCGTCATCCGATATGACCAACCAGGTTAAAGGACATTAAACAACAACATCAAAAGTAATATCATTATTCCGATTAAAGTTTATCTTGGTCAACGTCGATTAGATAGACGAATAAGCTTTATTAAGAATAATTTATTCTAGTGTAGGTTTAGAAATTCATCTAAATGTAACACATAGGATATTAATTGTATTTTACATTTATATTTATTGACATTGTATTACTAAAGAAATAGTTGAATAGTAAGTGGTATTCCTACAACAAGATGGAGTCAAAGTGAAACCTTCTTCAGATACTTATGCTTATTGGGCAGAGTCACTGGTGTCTCAGAGGCCCAGTAATAAGTAGAATTGTAAAAACAAGAAGGTGTCGAGTTGAACAGTACTACCGCTGCTGTTACTCATTAAGCAGATTCGCTTGTGCCTCACAGGCTCAGTAATAATGAGTATTGCTACAAAAAGCTAGTGCAGCGGTGAATACTGCATTATATGTTGTTTATTGAGCAGATTCGCTTGTGTCTCACAGGCCCAGTAATAATGAGTATTGCCACAAAAAGCTAGTGTAGCGGTGAATACTGCATTATATGTTGTTTATTGAGCAGATTCGCTTGTGTCTCACAGGCCCAGTAATAATGAGTATTGCCACAAAAAGCTAGTGTAGCGGTGAATACTGCAATATATGTTGTTTATTGAGCAATTTGCTTGTGTCTCACAGGCCCAGTAATAATGAGTATTGCCACAAAAAGCTAGTGTAGCGGTGAATACTGCATTATATGTTGTTTATTGAGCAGATTCGCTTGTGTCTCACAGGCTCAGTAATAATGAGTATTGCTACAAAAAGCTAGTGTAGCGGTGAATACTGCATTATATGTTGTTTATTGAGCAGATTCGCTTGTGTCTCACAGGCCCAGTAATAATGAGTATTGTTACAAAAAGCTAGTGTAGCGGTGAATACTGCTTTACATGTTGTTTATTGAGCAGAGTTCCTTGTGTCTCACAGCCCAATAATTAATGATATTGTTACAACAAGCTAGTGTCGAGGTGAATACTGCCCTCGATGCCGTTGTTTATTGAGCAGATTCGCTTGTGTCTCACATCCAAGTAATTAATGGTATTGTTACAACAAGCTAGCGTCGAGGTGAATACTGCACCCGATGCTGTGGTTTATTGAGCAGATTCGTTTGTGTCTAATAGCCCAGTAATTATTGGTATTGTTACAACAAGCTAGTGTCGAGGTGAATACTGCCCTCGATGCTGTTGTTTATTGAGCAGATTCGTTTGTGTCTAATAGCCCAGTAATTATTGGTACTGTTACAACAAGCTAAGGTCGAGGTGAATACTGCCCTCGATGCTGTGGCTTATTGAGCAGATTCGTTTGTGTCTAATAGTCCAGTAATTAATGGTATTGTTACAACAAGCTAGTGTCGACGTGAATACTGCCCTCGATGCTGTGGTGGCTTATTGAGCAGATTCGTTTGTGTCTAATAGCCCAGTAATTAATGGTATTGTTACAAAAAGCTAGTGTCGACGTGAATACTGCCCTCGATGCTGTGGTTTATTGAGCAGATTCGTTTGTGTCTCACAGCCCAGTAATTAATGGTATTGTTACAACAAGTTCGTGCCGAGGTGAATACTGCTTTATATGTTGTTTATTGAGCAGGGTCGCTTGTGTCTCACAGACCCAGTAATAAGTGGTTATGTTACAACAAGCTAGGGTCCAGGTGAATACTGTTTCACATGCTGTTGTTTATTGAGGAGATTCGTTTGTGTCTCACATCCCAGTATTTAATGGTATTGTTACAACAAGCTGGTGTCGACGTGAATACTGCCCCCGATGCTGTGGTTTATTGAGCAGATTCGTTTGTGTCTAATAGCCCAGTAATTAATGGTATTGTTACAACAAGCTAGTGTCGAGGTGAATACTGCCCTCGATGCTGTGGTTTATTGAGCAGATTCGTTTGTGTCTCACATCCAAGTAATTAATGGTATTGTTACAACAAGCTAGTGTCGACGTGAATACTGCCCTCGATGCTGTGGTATATTGAGCAGATTCGTTTGTGTCTAATAGCCCAGTAATTAATGGTATTGTTACAACAAGCTAGTGTCGACGTGAATACTACCCTGGATGCTGTGGTTTATTGAGCAGATTCGTTTGTGTCTAATAGCCCAGTAATTAATGGTATTGTTACAACAAGCTAGTGCCGACGTGAATACTGCCCTCGATGCTGTTGTTTATTGAGCAGATTCGTTTGTGTCTCACATCCAAGTAATTAATGGTATTGTTACAACAAGGTAGTGTCGAGGTGAATACTGCCCCCGATGATGTTGTTTATTGAGCAGATTCGTTTGTGTCTCACATCCAAGTAATTAATGGTATTGTTACAGCAAGCTAGTGTCGACGTGAATACTGCCCTCGATGCTGTTGTTTATTGAGCAGATTCGTTTGTGTCTAATAGCCCAGTAATTAATGGTATTGTTACAAGAAGCTAGTGTCGACGTGAATACTGCCCTCGATGCTGTATTTTATTGAGCAGATCCGTTTTTGTCTAATTGCCCAGTAATTAATGGTATTGTTACAACAAGCTAGTGTCGACGTGAATACTGCCCTCGATGCTGTGGTTTATTGAGCAGATTCGTTTGTGTCTAATAGCCCACTAATTAATGGTATTGTTACAACAAGCTAGTGTCGACGTGAATACTGCCCTCGATGCTGTTGTTTATTGAGCAGATTCGTTTGTGTTTAATAGCCCAGTAATTAATGGTACTGTTACAACAAGCTAGTGTTGAGGTGAATACTGCCCTCGATGCTGTTGTTTATTGAGCAGATTCGTTTGTGTCTAATAGCCCAGTAATTAGTGGTATTGTTACAACAAGCTAGTGTCGACGTGAATACTGCCCACGATGCTGTTGTTTATTGAGCAGATTCGTTTGTGTCTAATAGCCCAGTAGTTAATGGTATTGTTACAGCAAGCTAGTGTCGAGGTGAATACTGTCCCCGATGCTGTTGTTTATTGAGCAGATTCGTTTGTGTCTCACGTCCAAGTAGTTAATGGTATTGTTACAACAAGCTCGTGTCGAGGTGAATACTGCTTCAGCTGCTGTTGTTTATTCAGCAGGGTCACTTGTGTCTCACAGGCCCATTAATAAGTGGTTATGTTACAACAAGCTAAAGTCGTGGTGAATACTACTTCAGTTGTTGCTTATAGAGCAAAGTAAATGGTGTCCCATATTACATGCACAGTTTTAAGTGGTATTGCAACAACAAGCTGGTATCGAGGTGAATACTGCTTCACATTTTGTTGTTTATTGGGCAGGGTCGCTTGTATCTGAATGGCCCATACTAAAAGGCATTGTTACAACAAGCTAGTGTCGAGGTGAATACTGCTTCACATGTTGCTGATTATTGGGCAGGGTCGATTGTGTCTGAATGGCCCATAGTAAAAGATGTTGTTACAAGTTAGTGTTGAGGTGACTACTCCTTCAGATGTTGTTGTTCATTGGGCAGTGTCGCTTGTGTCTGAACGCCCCATATTAAAATGTCTTTTTACAAGAAGTTAGTGTCCAGGTGAATATTGCTTCACATGCTCTTGTTTATTGGGCTGAGTCGCTTGTGTCTCAAAGGCCCAATAATAAGTAGTATTGTTACACCAAGCTGGTGGCGAGGTGAATACTGCTTCAGATGTTGTTTATTGGATAGGTTTGCTTGTGTCTCATAGGCCCAGTAGTAAGTGGTATTGTTACAACAAGATGGTGGCGAGGTGAATACTGCTTCAGATGTTGTTGTTTATTGGGCAGGGTTGCTTGTGTCTCACAGACCCAGTAATAAGTGGTTATGTTACAACAAGCTAGTGTCCAGGTGAATACTGTTTCACATGCTGTTGTTTATTGAGGAGATTCGTTTGTGTCTAATAGCCCAGTAATTAATGGTATTGTTACAACAAGCTAGTGTCGACGTGAATACTGCCCTCGATGCTGTTGTTTATTGAGCAGATTCGTTTGTGTCTCACATCCAAGTAATTAATGGTATTGTTACAGCAAGCTAGTGTCGACGTGAATACTGCCCTCTATGCTGTTGTTTATTGAGCAGATTCGTTTGTGTCTAATAGCCCAGTAATTAAAGGTATTGTTACAACAAGCTAGTGTCCAGGTGAATACTGCCCTCGATGCTGTTGTTTATTGAGCAGATTCGTTTGTGTCTAATAGCCCAGTTTTTAATGGTATTGTTACAAAAAGCTCGGGTCGAGGTGAATACTGCTTCAGCTGCTATTGATTATTCAGCAGGGTCACTTGTGTCTCACAGGCCCATTAATAAGTGGTTATGTTTCAACAAGCTAAAGTCGTGATGAATACTACTTCAGTTGTTGCTTATAGAGCAGAGTAAATGGTGTCCGATATTACATGCACAGTTTTAAGTGGTATTGCAACAACAAGCTGGTATCGAAGTGAATACTCCTTCACATGTTGCTGGTTATTGGGCAGGGTCGATTGTGTCTGAATGGCCCATAGTAAAGGGTATTGTTACAAGTTAGTGTTGAGGTGACTACTCCTTCAGATTCTGTTGTTTATTGGGAAGTGTCGCTTGTGTCTGAACGACCCATTTTAAAATGTATTTTTACAAGAAGTTAGTGTCCAGGTGAATATTGCTTCACATGCTCTTGTTTATTAGGCTGAGTCGCTTGTGTCTCAAAGGCCCAGTAATAAGTGGTTATGTTACACCAAGCTGGTGGCGAGGGGAATACTGCTTCAGATTCTGCTGTTTATGGGCAGGGTCGCTTCTGTCTCATAGGCCCAGTAATAAGTTGTATTGTTACAACAAGCTGGTGGCGAGGTGAATACTGCTTCAGATTCTGTTGTTTATGGGCAGGGTCACTTGTGTCTCACAGACCCAGTAATAAGTTGTATTGTTACAACAAGCTGGTGGCGAGGTGAATACTGCTTCAGATTCTGTTGTTTATGGGCAGAGTCACTTGTGTCTCACAGGCCCAGTAATAAGTTGTATTGTTACAACAAGCTGGTGGCGAGGTGAATACTGCTTCAGATGTTGTTTATTGGGCAGGGTTGCTTGTGTCTCACATGCCAGTAATAAGTGGTTATGTTACAACAAGCTGGTGGCGAGGTGAATACTGCTTCAGATTCTGTTGTTTATGGGCAGGGTTGCTTCTGTCTCATAGGCCCAGTAATAAGTTGTATTGTTACAACAAGCTGGTGGCGAGGTGAATACTGCTTCATATGTTGTTTATTGGGCAGGGTTGCTTGTGTCTCACATGCCAGTAATAAGTGGTTATGTTACAACAAGCTGGTGGCGAGGTGAATACTGCTTCAGATTCTGCTGTTTATGGGCAGGGTCGCTTCTGTCTCACAGGCCCAGTAATAAGTGGTACTGTTACAACAAGCTGGTGGCGAGGTGAATACTGCTTCAGATTCTGTTGTTTATGGGCAGAGTCACTTGTGTCTCACAGGCCCAGTAATAAGTGGTTATGTTACAACAAGCTGGTGGCGAGGTGAATACTGCTTCAGATTCTACTGTTTATGGGCAGAGTCACTTGTGTCTCATAGGCCCAGTAATAAGTGGTTATGTTACAACAAGCTGGTGGCGAGGTGAATACTGCTTCAGATTCTGCTGTTTATGGGCAGGGTCGCTTCTGTCTCACAGGCCCAGTAATAAGTTGTATTGCTACAACAAGCTGGTGGCGAGGTGAATACTGCTTCAGATTCTGCTGTTTATGGGCAAGGTCGCCTCTGTCTCACAGGCCCAGTAATAAGTTGTATTGTTACAACAAGCTGGTGGCGAGGTGAATACTGCTTCAGATTCTGTTGTTTATGGGCAGAGTCACTTGTGTCTCACAGGCCCAGTAATAAGTGGTTATGTTACAACAAGCTGGTGGCGAAGTGAATACTGCTTCAGATTCTACTGTTTATGGGCAGAGTCACTTGTGTCTCATAGGCCCAGTAATAAGTGGTTATGTTACAACAAGCTGGTGGCGAGGTGAATACTGCTTCAGATTCTGCTGTTTATGGGCAGAGTTACTTGTGTCTCACAGGCCCAGTAATAAGTGGTATTGTTACAACAAGCTGGTGGTGAGGTGAATACTGCTTCAGATGTTGTTTATTGGGCAGGGTTTCTTGTGTCTCACAGGCCCAGTAGTAAGTGGTATTGTTACAACAACCTGGTGGCGAGGTGAATACTGCTTCATTTTCTGCTATTTATGGGCAGGGTCGCTTGTGTCTCACAGGCCCAGTAATAATTGGTACTGTTACAACAAGCTGGTGGCGAGGTGAATACTGCTTCAGATTCTGCTGTTTATGGGCGGAGTCACTCGTGTCTCACAGGCCCAGGAATATGTGGTCATGTTACAACAAGCTGGTGGCGAGGTGAATACTGCTTCAGATTCTGCTGTTTATGGGCCGAGTCACTCGTGTCTCACAGGCCCAGTAATAAGTTGTATTGTTACAACAAGCTGGTGGCGAGGTGAATACTGCTTCAGATGTTGTTTATTCGGCAGGGTTGCTTGTGTCTCACAGGCCCAGTAATAAGTTGTATTGTTACAACAAGCTGGTGGCGAGGTGAATACTGCTTCAGATGTTGTTGTTTATGTGCAGGGTCGCTTATGTCTCACAGGCCCAGTAATAAGTGGTATTGTTACACCAACCGGGTGGCGAGGTGAATACTGCTTCAGATGTTGTTGTTTATTGGGCAGGGTTGCTTGTGTCTCATAGGCCCAGTAATAAGTGGCATTGTTACAACAAGGTGGTGGCGAGGGGAATACTGCTTCAGATTCTGCTGTTTATGGGCAGGGTCGCTTCTGTCTCACAGGCCCAGTAATAAGTGGTACTGTTACAACAAGCTGGTGGCGAGGTGAATACTGCTTCAGATTCTGCTGTTTATGGGCAGAGTCTCTTGTGTCTCACAGGCCCAGTAATAAGTGGTACTGTTACAACAAGCTGGTGGCGAGGTGAATACTGCTTCAGATTCTGCTGTTTATGGGCAGGGTCGCTTCTGTCTCACAGGCCCAGTAATAAGTGGTACTGTTACAACAAGCTGGTGGCGAGGTGAATACTGCTTCAGATTCTGCTGTTTATGTGCAGGGTCGCTTATGTCTCACAGGCCCAGTAATAAGTGGTATTGTTACACCAACCGGGTGGCGAGGTGAATACTGCTTCAGATGTTGTTGTTTATTGGGCAGGGTTGCTTGTGTCTCATAGGCCCAGTAATAAGTGGCATTGTTACAACAAGGTGGTGGCGAGGGGAATACTGCTTCAGATTCTGCTGTTTATGGGCAGGGTCGCTTCTGTCTCACAGGCCCAGTAATAAGTGGTACTGTTACAACAAGCTGGTGGCGAGGTGAATACTGCTTCAGATTCTGCTGTTTATGGGCAGAGTCTCTTGTGTCTCACAGGCCCAGTAATAAGTGGTACTGTTACAACAAGCTGGTGGCGAGGTGAATACTGCTTCAGATTCTGCTGTTTATGGGCAGGGTCGCTTCTGTCTCACAGGCCCAGTAATAAGTGGTACTGTTACAACAAGCTGGTGGCGAGGTGAATACTGCTTCAGATTCTGCTGTTTATGGGCAGGGTCGCTTCTGTCTCACAGGCCCAGTAATAAGTGGTACTGTTACAACAAGCTGGTGGCGAGGTGAATACTGCTTCAGATTCTGCTGTTTATGGGCAGAGTCTCTTGTGTCTCACAGGCCCAGTAATAAGTGGTATTGTTACACCAACCTGGTGGCGAGCTGAATACTGCTTCAGATGTTGTTGTTTATTGGGCAGGGTTGCTTGTGTCTCACATGCCAGTAATAAGTGGTTATGTTACAACAAGCTGGTGGCGAGGTGAATACTGCTTCAGATTCTGCTGTTTATGGGCAGGGTCGCTTCTGTCTCACAGGCCCAGTAATATGTGGTATTGTTACAACAAGCTGGTGGCTAGGTGAATACTGCTTCAGATGTTGTTGTTTATGGGCAGAGTCACTTGTGCCTCACAGGCCCAGTAGTAAGTGGTATTGTTACACCAAGCTGGTGGCGAGGTGAATACTGCTTCAGATGTTGTTTATTGGGCAGGGTTGCTTGTGTCTCACAGGCCCAGTAATAAGTTGTATTGTTACAACAAGCTGGTGGCGAGGTGAATACTGCTTCAGATTCTGCTGTTTATTGGGCAGAGTCACTTGTGTTTCACAGGCCCAGTAATAAGTGGTATTGTTACAACAAGCTGGTGGCGAGATGAATACTGCTACAGATTCTGCTGTTTATGGGCAGAATCACTTGTGTCTCACAGGCCCAGCAATAAATGGAATTGTTACAACAACCTGGTGGCGAGATGAATACTGCTACAGATTCTGCTGTTTATGGGCAGAATCACTTGTGTCTCACAGGCCCAGCAATAAATGGTATTGTTACAACAAGCTGGTGGCGAGGTGAATACTGCTTCTGATGTTGTTTATTGGGTAGGGATGCTTGTGTGTCATAGGCCCAGTAATAAGTGGTATTGTTACAACAAGCTGGTGGCGAGGTGAATACTGCTTCAGATGTTGTTTATTGGGCAGGGTTGCTTGTGTCTCATAGGCCCAGTAATAAGTTGTATTGTTACAACAAGCTGGTGGCGAGGTGAATACTGCTTCAGATTCTGTTGTTTATGGGCAGAGTCACTTGTGTCTCATAGGCCCAGTAATAAGTGGTTATGTTACAACAAGCTGGTGGCGAGGTGAATACTGCTTCAGATTCTACTGTTTATGGGCAGAGTCACTTTGGTCTCATAGGCCCAGTAATAAGTTGTATTGTTACAACAAGCTGGTGGCGAGGTGATTACTTCTTCAGATTCTGTTGTTTATGGGCATAGTCACTTGTGTCTCACAGGCCCAGTAATTAGTTGTATTGTTACAACAAGCTGGTGGCGAGGTGAATACTGCTTCAGATTCTGCTGTTTATGGGCAGAGTCACTTGTGTCTCATAGGCCCAGTAATAAGTGGTTATGTTACAACAAGCTGGTGGCGAGGTGAATACTGCTTCAGATTCTGCTGTTTATGGGCAGAGTCGCTTGTGTCTCACAGGCCCAGTAATAAGTGGTATTGTTACAACAAGCTGGTGGCGAGGTGAATACTGCTTCATGTGTTGTTTATTGGGCAGGGTTGCTTGTGTCTCACAGGCCCATTAGTAAGTGGTATTGTTACAACAACCTTTTGGCGAGGTGAATACTGCTTCAGATTCTGCTATTTATGGGCAGGGTCGCTTGTGTCTCACAGGCCCAGTAATAGGTGGTATTGTTACACCAACCTGGTGGCGAGCTGAATACTGCTTCAGATGTTGTTGTTTATTGGGCAGGGTTGCTTGTGTCTCATAGGCCCAGTAATAAGTGGTTATGTTACAACAAGCTGGTGGCGAGGTGAATACTGCTTCAGATTCTGCTGTTTATGGGCAGGGTCGCTTCTGTCTCACAGGCCCAGTAATATGTGGTATTGTTACAACAAGCTGGTGGCGAGGTGAATACTGCTTCAGATGTTGTTGTTTATGGGCAGAGTCACTTGTGTCTCACAGGCCCAGTAGTAAGTGGTATTGTTACACCAAGCGGGTGGCGAGGTGAATACTGCTTCAGATGTTGTTTATTGGGCAGGGTTGCTTGTGTCTCACAGGCCCAGTAATAAGTTGTATTGTTACAACAAGCTGGTGGCGAGGTGAATACTGCTTCAGATTCTGCTGTTTATTGGGCAGAGTCACTTGTGTCTCACAGGCCCAGTAATAAGTGGTATTGTTACAACAAGCTGGTGGCGAGATGAATACTGCTACAGATTCTGCTGTTTATGGGCAGAATCACTTGTGTCTCACAGGCCCAGCAATAAATGGTATTGTTACAACAAGCTGGTGGCGAGGTGAATACTGCTTCAGATTCTGCTGTTTATGGGCAGGGTCGCTTGTGTCTCACAGGCCCAGTAATAAGTGGTATTGTTACAACAAGCTGGTGGCGAGGTGAATACTGCTTCAGATTCTGCTGTTTATGGGCAGGGTCGCTTCTGTCTCACAAACCCTTAATAGGTGATATTCTTACATCAGGCCAGTGTTTAGATGAATACCGCTTCAGTTGCTGTTGTGTATTGGAGAGTCGCTTGTAACTTACATGTCCAGTAATAAGAGGCATGGTTACAACAAGAGTGTGTAAACTGCTTCAGATGTAGTTTTTGAGCAGAGTAAATGGTGTCTCACAGGCTAGTAATAAATTTTATTCTTACAACAAGCTAATGTCGAGGTGAATACTGCTTTAGATGCTGTTGTTTATTGCGCAGATTTGCTTGTGTCTCATAGCTCAGTAATAAGTGGTTATGTTACAACAGGTTTGTTTCGAGTTCAATTCTGCTTCACAACTTACTGTTGTTTATTGAGGAGAGTCGCTTGTGTCTCACAGTTCCAGTAATAAGTGGAATTGTTACAAAAAACTAGTGTCGAGGTGAATACAGCTTGAGATGCTGTTGTTTTTTGGCCCAGTCGCTTTTGCCTCTCAGGCCCAGTAAAAAGAGGTTTTCCTAACACAAGCTACTGTCGAGGGGAATACTGTTTCAAATATTGTTGTTTATTGAGCAGAATCTATTGTGTGTCACAGACCCAGTAATAAGTGGTATTGTTAAAAAAAAGCTAGTGTCGAGTTGACTACTGTTTCAGGTGCTGTTGTTTATTGAGAAGAGTCACTTGTATCTCACAGTCCCAGTAATAAGTGGTATTGCTACAACAAGTTTGTGTAGATATCAATACTACTTTAAATGTTGTTTAATGAGCAGAGTCGCTTGTGTCTCACATCCCGGTAATAATTTTTTTTTTTTTTTTAAATAAGCTGGTGTCGAGGTGAATACTGCTCAGATGCTTTAGTTTTTGGACAGAATCGCTAATGTCTCACAGGCCCAGTAATAACTGGTATTGTTAGAACAAGCTAGTGACGAGGTGAATACTGCTTCAGATGCTGTAGTTTATTGAGCAGTGTCGCTTGAATCTTACATGCCCAGTAACAAGTGGCATTGTTACAACAAGATGGTGTCCAGGTGAATACTGCTTCAGTTGTTGTTGTTTATTGAGCAGTGTCGCTTGTATATTACATGCCCAGTAATAGGTGATATTGCTACAACAGGCTAGTGTCGAGGTGAATACTGCTACATAAGCTATTGTTTATTGAACAGAGACACTGTGTCTCACAGCCCAGTAATAGGTAATATTGCTACAACAGGCTAGTGTCGAGGTGAATACTGCTTCAAATGCTGATGTTTACTGAGCAGAGACACTGTGTCTCACAGCCCAGTAATAGGTGATATTGCTACAACAGGCTAGTGTCGAGGTGAATACTGCTACAAAAGCTGTTGTTTATTGAGCAGAGACACTGTGTCTCACAGCCCAGTAATAGGTGATATTGCTACAACAGGCTAGTGTCGAGGTGAATATTGCTTCAAATGTTGGTGTTTGTTGAGTAGAGTTGCTTGTGGCTCTCAGGCCCAGTAATAAGTGATATTCCTACAACAAATTGGTGTGGAGGTGAATACTGCTTCAAATGCTGTTGTTTATTGAGCTGAATCGCTTGTGTCTCACAGGCCCAGTAATAAGTGATATTCCTACAACAAACTGGTGTGGAGGTGAATACTGCTTCAGATGTTGTTGTTTACTGAGCTGAATCGCTTGTGTCTCACAGGCCCAGTAATAAGTGATACTCCTACAACAAACTGGTGTGGAGGTGAATACTGCTTCAAATGCTGTTGTTTATTGAGCTGAATCGCTTGTGTCTCTCAGGCCCAGTAATAAGTGATATTCCTACAACAAATTGGTGTGGAGGTGAATACTGCTTCAAATGCTGTTGTTTATTGAGCTGAATTGCTTGTGGCTCTCAGGCCCAGTAATAAGTGATATCCCTACAACAAACTTGTGTGGAGGTGAATACTGCTTCAGATGCTGTTGTTTACTGAGCTGAATCGCTTGTGTCTCACAGGCGGAGGCGAATGATTTTATTGTTCCTCGATTCTTAATAGACCCTGGAGCTGAAGTTTGAGACTTTTATAGTTATCAAGATATTTACTTAAGACCAGCAGTCAGACAGATGGTGCAAAAGCTGAAATAGTTTCAGAGAAACTTGTGGCTGGGAAAATACGGACAATATGGATCAAATGCAGACATTGTACACGGAGAGATTTGTGCTGCCATCTGTGGGGTTCTTAAAGAATTTGGCTTACATAACAAAATAATACTTTTAAATAAACTGATGTGTTCCATTCTCTCTACATTTCTGTAACAAATTATTGTAATAAAGCTTATGCTTTTATTTACCTCATGCTAATCGAGAAAAATTGGCAGAAATAGTCTTATTATTTGCTTCCTTGTGAGTACGTTTTTGTGCATCTCTTACGATTTAGTAGTTATGCTAAATTCTGTAAAATTCATCTAAAATAAAGTAGCCTTCAGAGGCTATTCCCAGAAAATTCAAGATATACATTTTATTTGTCAGTTAAACATCTTTAATAATGTTCATCGTCATTAAAATGGTATTGTGTTGCAATACCTTTATAGAGTTAAGTGAAAGGAACACATCAGATTTTACTTTCTCCTGTACATAGTGTATAGAGAAGGCATTGTTATGCACCCAAAATTTGATATCGACTTTTCATTGGAAATACGTGTTTTGAGACCCCCTGAATCCAATAAAAGCCTTTTTAGAAAAATGTCCGTGTGTGTCTGTGTGTGCCTGTGTGTGTGTGTGTGTGTGTGTCTGTGTGTCTGTGGGCATATAGCTGAAAAACGAAATGTCCGTTAAAGCCAAACTTGGTATTTACGTTTGGTATATTCCAAGGATATGATACGAAGATTTTCAAACCCCAACTACCCTTTACATGGAACTTTTTTCGAACATTTTGATTTTAAAAAAAAATGGCTCTAACGAATTTGATTAAAATATCGCATATTAAAGATATTTACCTGACAAATCAAATGTTTATCTTGAATTTTCTGAGAATATACTCTGAAGGCTACTTTATTCTGGATGAGTTTTACGGAATTTTGCATAACTGCTAAACCGTAAGAGACGTACAAAAACTTACAGCACAAAAAATGTAGAGCACGTTAAAACACCCAATTTATGTTATATATATGTTTTTCGTGGAGTTGATCGTTTTGGAGATATTCCTTGCTGTTGGTTACAGCTTTGAAAAACTTACACTTTTCTCATACAGGAATTTTTAAACTCATGTCCACACAAAAAAAGGAACTTCAGTGACATAGCAACCAGCTTTTGACTATCACTTTAACCTGTGTTACTCCCTCATTTCCCTTCTACTTACAAGGAAACAAGTAACAAGACTATCACTTTAACCTATGGTACTCCCTTATTTCTCTTCTACTTACAAGGAAACAAGTAATAAGACTATCACTTTAACCTATGGTACTCCCTTATTTCCCTTCTACTTACAAGGAAACAAGTAATAAGACTATCACTTTAACCTATGCTACTCCCTTATTTCCCTTCTACTTACAAGGAAACATGTAATAAGACTATCACTTTAACCTATGGTACTCTCTTATTTCCCTTCTACTTACAAGGAAACAAGTTATAAGACTATCACTTTAACCTATGGTACTCCCTTATTTCTCTTCTACTTACAAGGAAGCAAGTAATAAGACTATCACTTTAACCTATGGTACTCCCTTATTCTACTTACAAGGAAACAAGTAATAAGACTATCACTTTAACCTATGGTACTCCCTTATTTCCCTTCTACTTACAAGGAAACAAGTAATAAGACTATGACTTTAACTTATGGTACTCCCTTATTTCCCTTCCTTACAAGGAAGCAAGTAATAAGACTGTCACTTTAACCCATGGTACTCCCTTATTTCACTTCCACTTACAAGGAAGCAAGTAATAAGACTATCACTTTAACCTATGGTACTCCCATATTTCTCTTCTACTTACAAGGAAACAAGTAATAAGACTATCACTTTAACCTATGGTACTCCCTTATTTCTCTTCTACTTACAAGGAAACAAGTAATAAGACTATCACTTTAACCTATGGTAATCCCTTATTTCTCTTCTAGTTACAAGGAAACAAGTAATAAGACTATAACTTTAACCTATGGTACTCTCTTATTTCTCTTCTACTTACAAGGAAACAAGTAATAAGACTATCACTTTAACCTATGGTACTCTCTTATTTCTCTTCTACTTACAAGGAAACAAGTAATAAGACTATAACTTTAACCTATGGTACTCTCTTATTTCTCTTCTACTTACAAGGAAACAAGTAATAAGATATAACTTTAACCTATGGTACTCTCTTATTTCTTTTCTACTTACAAGGAAACAAGTAATAAGACTATCACTTTAACATATGGTACTCCCTTATTTCTCTTCTACTTACAAGGAAACAAGTAATAAGACTATCACTTTAACCTATGGTAATCCCTTATTTCCCTTCCTTACAAGGAAGCAAGTAATAAGACTATCACTTTAACCTATGGTAATCCCTTATTTCCCTTCCTTACAAGAAAGCAAGTAATAAGACTATCACTTTAACCTATGGTAATCCCTTATTTCCCTTCTACTTACAAGGAAGCAAGTAATAAGACTATCACTTTAATCTATGGTAATCCCTTATTTCCCTCCTACTTACAAGGAAGCAAGTAATAAGACTATCACTTTAACCTATGGTAATCCCTTATTTCGCTTCTACTTACAAGGAAACAAGTAAGAAGACTATTCCTACTAACTTTTATCTTGATTAGCATTAGGTAAATAGATGCATAAGCTTTTTATTGTATTATTTTGCAGAGATATAGAGAAAGTCATGTGAATGGATAATTGTTTTCTTCTGTATTTTGTATACTTCCATGCGTACAGAAATGTTTTTTTAATCTAACTTTGAACACTTTTTCTCATTGTGAGCATTGAATATTTCATATCCCGTATTTTTATTCTTCGGTATTTGACAATTGTATTTTATTTTTAACTCACTCTTAATGTTATATATGTTTCTAGGAGCTAATGTAATGTTAAATTTTCCAATGTCAAAATTTTTGTATCCGTGTTTGCCTTGGTTTTTGTTTCCATGGTTGTGTGTGTGTACGTATCGGGAGGGTATTCCACACTGCAACTTAGCATATGTCAGATCCCTGGAGGAAGGATAAAATGAGTGTCATTTCTGCAGGCAGCCGACATCCGGACAGGGAGAGAGCCGACGATGAGCGTCCCTAACAGTTGACAAGTAGTACTTCATCTGGAGCGCCAGGAGCCCGCCAGTCACTCCCGGAGTGACCACTAGCACCATAACGCCGTCAGTCACCTCCACGGAATGGCATCTCTGCCGCAGTCCTCGACGACACTTACAAGAGACCGACTAGGATGAAATGAAAGCACAGGAAGTTCTGGGGATGAAAGAATGCTCTGCAACATTCACCTAGTGTCCCGGGTTAGAACTGATCCCACGACCTCCCAGATATGTTCCTGAACTGAAAGAGCTACATGCAAACTAACGGCATTCCTGCAGTCTACAGTTAACTGATACTTGGAAACAAGTAGCTTTTCAGGTTCAGGTCCTAACCCTAATTATAAGGCGACAGTTAACAAAAGAACGTCTCCTGCAGAACAAATAACACTGGTTTTGTTCTCTAAGGTACACATTTTTTCCATGAAAGGGTAGTTCAGGGTGGGGGGGATTCTTTGAAAATCTTCCTATCGGATCCTTAACTTAGACATGCTATGGGAAATGTGGCGGCTGCATAATTCTTTCCCAAATTTCAAAAGTGACTTAAAACTACAAATCATAATAAATATTATAATACTTGAGATAGGATAAAAAAAGAAAACGCACATACTGGGAAAGGAATGGGGCTTGGTTTTCTTTATTTTTTCACTTCACCCTTCATTTTGTGAAATGAAACATTAAAACATTAGTACTTTTATTCATACTGCTATAAGAATTTGCTAGTCACAAATCATGACGGAATGATAAAATACCGCCGCTGTTAACATGAAAGGAACTAAAGTTCTGAGAAGATATACAAGTATAATAATTTATGAGCTGGTCCAAATTCCTTTCGTAAAGGTTTATGTTGAAGCTTTAGAGACCGGGTTTTCCTGATAGCAACAGAAAAATGCTATCTTAAAGAAACTGCTAATATTCCAAGACATTGTATGCTAATTGCGCTGTATGCAGTCGCAGAAATAATACTCTACTTGAACAAGAGAACGAGGCACATTTTCTCATTGTTTTATGAAACCCACTGTGCAACTTCTTTTGTTTCTTTCCTAACTCTAATAATATAATATTTTTAACGCTTTGAAAGATACTATACATAAACATTACGTTCTCTTTGTAGCAGTACACAGAGAATGAGATTTAGGAATATAAAGCCCATAATAAACTAAAATACTGAAATACACATTTGCAAGAAAATATGCTTAGCAAGTTACTACTGGCCTCGAGATATTTGGGCACATTCTACTTTCTCTACACGTACTATGTGCATAGTGTATAGAGAAGGTAGTATTGCACCTAAGAATTCCGTACTGAGATTTCACCGGAAATACATGTTTTCAGACCCCTTGAATAAAAACATTTAGAAAAATGTCCGTTTGTGTGTGTCTGAGGCAGAATAGCTCAAAAATGAAATGTGTGTCTTGAATTTTCTGGGAATAGGCTCTGAACACCTCTTCATTCTGGATGGCTTGTACAACTGACAAACCGTAGGAGAGGTGCACTGATCATTAAAGCACAATTTATGTTATATAATTTTTTTTTTACAGTTGACCGTTTTCGAGATATTAGGGATTTTTATTTTCAATTTTAGGCACTTAAACATTTCTCAAACGGAAAGGCATCTTTCTTCTTGTTTGTCGTTTGTTTACTCCTTGAGACCGTTAATTAGCTTCCCTATCAAAACTATTATTAGTTGTTAATTATTTATCAATGTAAAGCTAAAAGAGTATAATGTGTGTATTCAGCTAGAGAAGAAATCTGACTCCAAGAGAGTCCTAGGGGATGAGAAGCGCTTTTATTAGAAAGGTCTCTTTAGTCCAATCACGTACACTCGCGTTACAACGGGGGTGAACAGTAAAATTCGGAAGACGGTAATTCTTCATTGTACAAGACATGTCACGTGAGGTTTGCAGTCCATCCTGGGATAAGAAAATTGATTCTTGGGTAATATTTACATCAATTATGCGGCCTTTCCGTCCAATCAGAAAGAGGCCGCCATGACGGTATTTTTTTGTATATAAAGAGCCCAAGAAGGCACATCGTGATCTGTGGGTGAAAATGAGCTGTCTGTTACGAGCTGTTTGTTAGGAGCTGTCTGTTATGATCTGTCCGTGAAAATGAGCTGTCTGTTACAGCCTGTCTGCTAAAATCTATCTGTCGCTGTTATGCTGTTTGTCGTCGGGCTGGACGTAAATTATTCACACAAAGTTAGACACTGTAACGTGTAACGAATTTAAAGTCAGAGACGCGTGCTAACGTATATAGTATAACGCAAAATTAAGGAAGAAGAAGGAACTGTAATTATGTGAGATCAACCAAGTGTTAGAGTTCGTAACAGTGTACAAGTTAGCATTATTGTAAAGCAAAATTGCTTATCTCGCTTCTCCTAGTAAGAAATATACTCCAGGAAAATACACAAATTTTAATCATAAGATCACTCCCTGAACTACCCCCATTAGCTGCACCACCCTCAACCATCGTGCAGGCTGAGCAACAACGAGACAAATTCAACGGTAGTAGGTTCACCTTGCCAGGTAAGTGGGTCTACTCATAGGTAGTGGAGTGAGTCTTTGTTGACGCCTTCAATCTGCGCTCACCGCACAAGGCATCTCAAATGTGGTGCAAAAGATAATACTGCATATAGCACCCAACGTCACCACGATCTTAGCACCGCATCCTTGAAAGCAGAAAGTTTGGAATTCCAATTTTTTCACATAGCGACTGGATTTTAAAGGACGAGACTGTCGCTTTAGGCCCTTGTATTTTCTTATTTCCCTTTTACTTAAGAGGAAGCTAGTAATAAGACTAATTCTGCTAAAGTTTATCTTGATTATCATGATATAGATAACAGATTATTTTTTTGAATAAAAGGTTTGTTTACAGAACAGCTAGAGGACATCATGTGAATGGAAGACATCAGAATGTTCCCCTTCTACTTACAAGGAATCAAGTAATAAGGACGATTCTTGCTAGTGTTTATCTTGATTAGCATGATGTATATATAACATAAATTTTTACTTTCTCTATATGTACTATGTATATAGTGTATAGAGAAGACATTGTATTGTATCCAAAAATTCAATACCGAGATTTCACCGCAAATAAATGTTTGGGGTCCCCCTGATTCCAAAAAAAAAGAGCATTTTTGCCAAAAGGTCCGCCTGTGTGCGTATGTGTGTGTCTGTGGACAGCACAGCTCAAAAACGAAAAGACCGTTAAATACCAAAGTTGGTATTTAAGTTCTGTATCCTCCGAATATGTGACACGAAGATTTTCAAGAACCCCCCCACCCCAACTACGCTTTACGTGGAAAATATTTCGAAAATTTTTATTTTCTCAAAAATGGCTTTAACGATTTTGATTGAAATATCGTATATTAAAGATATTTAGTGACAAATAAAATGTATATCTTGAATTTTCTGCAAATAGTCTCTGAAGACTACTTTGTTGTGGATGAATTTTACGGAATTTTGTACAACTGGCAAACCGTAAGAGATAGAGAAAAGCTTACTTAGAAAAATGTAGATTTGGTTAAAACACACAATTTAAGTTGTATACATTTTTTTCGTGGGGTGGATCTTTTTGAAATATTCCTTGTTATCGGTTTCAGCTTTAAAAAACTTACTTTTCTGATACAGGAATTTGTCAACTCCTGTCCATACAACCAAAGGAACTTCAGTCACATAGCAACCAGCTTTTGACTATCACTTTAACCTATGGTACTCCCTTATTTTACTTCTGCTTGCATAGAGACAAGTAATAAGACTATTTCTGCCAATTGTTTCTTGAAAGCATAAGCTTTTTAAGAATAATTTGTTACAGAGATTTAGAGAAAGTCATATGATTGTAACACATCAGATTTTTTTCCCCTTCAGATGTAAAATATTTCGCCATTTGGAAAGAGAAGGAAATTAATGTACGGAGGACAACTATCTGTAACGGGAACAACGGGAAAGTATGTGATTGAGGTGGGCGCTTTCCTCCGGGTCGTAGCAGCCATGATCGGGTATTTAGAGACACAGTGTACCAAGAAAATATTTACAAAGTATTGTACGCCTAATGAAATCTTGATGTGGCACATAATGCGTGAATACATATGTGGGCATTTTCCCTTTTAGGCTACAATTTTCCTGAATATTTTTAATTCTTTGTTTTACATGCAAATTCTTAGTGTCATTTATGTAAAACATGTTTTCGTGTTAGGTGCCTTCAAGCTCATGTAGTACATATAATAATAAAATACCTTTTAGCTTCTGACGTCATCTTTCGACATCTTGCAAACATTTACATTGCCTTGCATTTATGATATTAGCCATATAGTTTTAGCTTTCTTATACTTGAACAAAAGATTAAATAACAATAGGTTTGCTGTTATAACTTAAGTAAACAATACTACTACCGTGTTTTGTTTCATAAGCCTAATACATATAAACGAATCCGGCTTAAAGTTATGCAAAAAAAAAAACAACAAACAAACAAAAAAAACACTGTATTTTGCGGAACATTTTGATACTGAGAATGCACCGAGAAATAAAATCGCACAAAAGAGCCTTTAAAAATGATAGATGCATTAGACCAAGAAATTCACAAATGATGTACATTTCTAATGGAAGGAGGATAAGAAACAGCTGTAATGTGGATAGCCTCACACCAGAGCATGCAGACTCCAAACACACACACACCTTTACCAAAACAGCTGCAATGTGGATAGCCTCACATCAGACTCCCAACACACAGACACCTTTACCAAAACAGCTGCAATGTGGATAGCCTCACATCAGACTCCCAACACACAGACACCTTTACCAAAACAGCTGTAATGTGGATAGCCTCATATCAGACTCCCAACACACAGACACCTTTACCAAAACAGGTGTAATGTGGATAGCCTCATATCAGAGTCCCAACACACAGACACCTTTACCAAAACAGCTGTAATGTGGATAGCCTCATATCAGAGTCCCAACACACAGACACCTTTACCAAAACAGCTGTAATGTGGATAGCCTCATATCAGAGTCCCAACACACAGACACCTTTACCAAAACAGCTGTAATGTGGATAGCCTCATATCAGACTCCCAACACACAGACACCTTTACCAAAACAGGTGTAATGTGGATAGCCTCATATCAGAGTCCCAACACACAGACACCTTTACCAAAACAGCTGTAATGTGGATAGCCTCATATCAGAGTCCCAACACACAGACACCTTTACCAAAACAGCTGTAATGTGGTTAACCTCACATCAGACTCCCAATACACAGACACCTCTACCAAAACAGCTGTAATGTGGTTAACCTCACATCAGACTCCCAACACACAGACACCTTTACCAAAACAGCTGTAATGTGGATAGCCTCATATCAGACTCCCAATACACAGACACCTCTATCAAAACAGCTGTAATGTGGATAGCCTCATATCAGACTCCCAACACACAGACACTTTTACCAAAACAGCTGTAATGTGGATAGCCTCATATCAGAGTCCCAACACACAGGCACCTTTACCAAAACAGCTGTAATGTGGTTAACCTCACATCAGACTCCCAACACACAGACACCTCTACCAAAACAGCTGTAATGTGGATAGCCTCATATCAGACTCCCAACACACAGACACTTTTACCAAAACACCTGTAATGTGGTTAACCTCACATCAGACTCCCAACACACAGACACTTTTACCAAAACAGCTGTAATGTGGATAGCCTCATATCAGACTCCCAATACACAGACACTTTTACCAAAACAGCTGTAATGTGGTTAACCTCAAATCAGACTCCCAACACACAGACACTTTTACCAAAACAGCTGTAATGTGGTTAACCTCATATCAGACTCCCAATAAACAGACACCTCTACCAAAACAGCTGTAATGTGGATAGCCTCATATCAGAGTCCCAACACACAGACACCTCTACCAAAACAGCTGTAATGTGGATAGCCTCATATCAGAGTCCCAACACACAGACACCTCTACCAAAACGGCTGTAATGTGGATAGCCTCATATCAGAGTCCCAACACACAGACACCTCTACCAAATCAGGTGTAATGTGGATAGCCTCATATCAGACTCCCAACACACAGACACCTCTACCAAAACACCTGTAATGTGGTTAACCTCACATCAGACTCCCAACACACAGACACTTTTACCAAAACAGCTGTAATGTGGATAGCCTCATATCAGACTCCCAACACACAGACACCTTTACCAAAACAGCTGTAATGTGGTTAACCTCACATCAGACTCCCATTACACAGACACTTTTACCAAAACACCTGTAATGTGGTTAACCTCACATCAGACTCCCAACACACAGACACTTTTACCAAAACAGCTGTAATGTGGATAGCCTCATATCAGACTTCCAACACACAGACACCTCTACCAAAACAGCTG
The DNA here is from genome assembly GCA_030762935.1 of Hymenopus coronatus. Classification (NCBI taxonomy): domain Eukaryota; kingdom Metazoa; phylum Arthropoda; class Insecta; order Mantodea; family Hymenopodidae; genus Hymenopus; species Hymenopus coronatus. The sequence goes on along the minus strand of CM060898.1, from coordinate 151,919,815 downwards.
TAATGTGGATAGCCTCACATCAGACTCCCAACACACAGACACCTCTACCAAAACAGCTGTAAAGTGGATAGCCTCAAATCAGACTCCCAATACACAGACACCTATACACACGGACCTTTTTCTAAAAATGCTTTTTTCGGACTCAGGAGACACGAAAGCATACATTTCCGGTTAAAACTCGATACCAATTTTTGGGTGGAATACAAAGCTTCTCCATCCATTATGTACATTGAACATGGGGACTAGAGAAAGTAAAAATGTATATAACATAAATTTTGTTTTAATGAGATCTTGCTTTTTGTGTATCTCTGACGATTTGCCAGGTATACGAAAATCTCCAGAATGAAGAGGTCTTCAAAGGCTATTCCCCGAAAATTCAAGTTAAACATTTCGTTTGTTATAAAACTATCTTAAACATCAGGTATTTTAATCAAAATCAATAGACCCATTTTTGAAAAATCAAAACGTTCAAAAAATGTTCCATATAAAGGTTAGTTTGGGTTGGGGGGATTTTCTTGGAAAACTTCGTGCCAGATATTTGGAAGATACCAAACTTAAATAAGAAATTTGGCGCACACACACACACACACTCACACACACACACCAACACACACATACACGCACGCACGCACGCACGCACACACACACACTCACACACTCACACACACACACCAACACACACATACACGCACGCACGCACGCACGCACACACACACACTCACACACTCACACACTCACACACTCACACACTCACACACACTCACACACTCACACACACTCACAAACTCACACACTCACACACACTCACACACTCACACACACTCACACACACACTCACACACACTCACACACTCACACACACTCACACACACTCACACACCCTCACACTCACACACACACTCACACACTCACACACACTCACACACACCCTCACACACTCACACACACACTCACGCACTCACACACACTCACACACTCACACACACACTCACACACTCACACACACACTCACACTCACACACACACACTCACACACACACACTCACACACTCACACACACACTCACGCACTCACGCACTCACACACACTCACACACTCACACACACTCACACACACACACTCACACTCACACACACACACTCACACGGAATATTGAGTAATACGGTAGGGATCGCCAGCTAGTTGCGCAGTAAACTTCCGCGCTGATGACGTCAGCTGGTGTAGCGGTCGCTCTCATTACACTGACAGTTTTTATGAGGATTTTGATTGTTCAAGCTTCTTCTGATTGTTGCACAGAATGGAGTCAGTTATGGAGAAGGGATGATCGTTTCTCTCCAGACAATCCCCGCACTCGTTCCTTACATTTTGACGAGGAAGATTATGAACGAGATTAAAAAGCGGAGCTTCTCAAACTTGCTCCTGAAAATATAAACACGCACTGCTGTCCCACATCTAATCCTAAAGTTGTCTAATGACGTGTCAGAAAGTCTTAAGAAAAGAAGAGAAAACTGCTTCAAAACAGAGATGCAAAACAATAGTAAATGCTCTATTAGAAGAAACAAACAGCAATTCTAAAGTAAATATAGTAAATATCTCCGAAAATTATGTTACGTCTCCCTCGTCATTTAACACAGCACCGACAAATATAGCTGACATTAAGTGTGAAGTTTAAGCATTTAACACAGCACCTACAAACATAGCTGACATTAAGTCTGAAGTTTAAGCATTTAACACAGCACCTACAAATATAGCTGACTTTAAATCTGAAGTTTAAGCATTTAACACAGCACCTACAAATATAGCAGACATTAAGTCTGAAGTTTAAGCATTTAACACAGCACATACAAATATAGATGACATTAAGTATGAAGTTACAGCATTTAACACAGCACCTACAAATATAGCTGCTATTAAGTCTGAAGTTTAAGAATTTAACACAGCACCTACAAATATAGCTGACATTAAGTCTGAAGTTTAAGAATTTAACACAGCACCTACAAATATAGTGGACAATAAGGCTGAAGATTAAGCACTTAAAACAGCACTTACAAATATAGCGGACGTTAAATCTGAAGTTTAAGCATTTAAAACAGCACTTACAAATATAGCGGACATTAAGTCTAAAGTTTAAGCTATTAACACAGCACCTACAAACATAGCGGACATTAAGTCTGAAGTTAAAAATTTAACACAGCACCTACAAATATAGCAGACATTAAATCTGAAGTTTAAGCATTTAACACAGCACCTACAAATTTAGCAGACATTAAATCTGAAGTTTACGCATTTAACACAGCACCTACAAATATAGCGCACATTAAAACTGAAGTTTAAGCATTTAATACAGCACCTACAAATATAGCGGACATTAAATCTGAAGTTTAGGCATTTAACGCAGCACCTAAAAATTTAGCGGACATTAAGTCTGTATTTTAAGCATTTAACACAGCACCAACAAATATAGCTGACTTTAAATCTGAAGTTTAAGCATTTAACAAAGCACCTACAAATATAGCTGACTTTAAATCTGAAGTTTAAGCATTTAACACAGCAGCTACAAATATAACGGACATTAAATCTGAAGTTTAAGCATTTACCACAGCACCTACAAATATAGCGGACATTAAGGCTGAAGTTAAAACATTTAACACAGCAACTACCAATATAGCTGACAATAAGTCTGAAGTTTAAACATTAAACACAGCACCTACAAATTTAGCGCGCATAAAGGCTGATGTTTAAGCATTTAACGCAGCAGCAACAAATATGGCGGACATTAAATCTGAAGTGTAAGAATTTAACACAGCACCTACAAAAATTGCGGACATTACGTCTAATGTTTAAGCATTTAACACAGCACCAACAAATATAGCAGACATTAAGTCTGAAATAAAAAACATTTAACACAGCACCTGCAAATATAGCAGACATTAAGTCTGAAGTTTAAGCATTTAACACACCACCTACAAGTATAGCGGACCTTAAAGCTGAAGTTTAAGCATTTAAAACAGCACTTACAAATATAGCTGACATTACGTCTGAAGTTTAAGCATTTAACACAGCACCTACAAATATAGCTGACATTAAGTCTGAAGTTTAAGCATTTAACACAGCACCTACAAATATAGCTGACATTAAGTCTGAAGTTTAAGCATTTAACACAGCACCAACAAATATAGCAGACATTAATTCTGAAATTTAAGCACATAACACAGCGCCTACAAATATAGCGGACATTAATTCTGAAGTTTAAGCACTTAACACAGCGCCTACAAATATAGCGGACATTAAGTCTGAAGTTTAAGCATTTAACACAGCACCTACAAATATAAATGAAATTAAGTCTGAAGTATATGCATTTAACACAGCACCTACAAATATAGCTGACATTAAGTCTGAAGTTTAAGCATTTATCACAGCACCTACAAATATAGCGCACATTAAAACTGAAGTTTAAGCATTTAATACAGCACCTACAAATATAGCGGACATTAAATCTGAAGTTTAGGCATTTAACGCAGCACCTAAAAATTTAGCGGACATTAATTCTGTATTTTAAGCATTTAACACAGCACCAACAAATATAGCTGACTTTAAATCTGAAATTTAAGCATTTAACAAAGCACCTACAAATATAGCTGACTTTAAATCTGAAGTTTAAGCATTTAACACAGCAGCTACAAATATAACGGACATTAAATCTGAAGTTTAAGCATTTACCACAGCACCTACAAATATAGCGGGCATTAAGGCTGAAGTTAAAACATTTAACACAGCAATTACAAATATAGCTGACATTAAGTCTGAACTTTAAGCATTTAACACAGTACCTAAAATAAAGCGGACATTAAGTCTAAAGTTTAAGCATTTAACACAGCACCTACAAATTTGGCGCGCATAAAGGCTGAAGTTTAAGCATTTAACGCAGCAGCAACAAATATGGCGGACATTAAATCTGAAGTTTAAGAATTTAACACAGCACCTACAAATATTGCGGACATTACGTCTAATGCTTAAGCATTTAACACAGCACCAACAAATATAGCAGACATTAAGTCTGAAGTTTAAAAATTTAACACAGCACCTACAAATATAGCTGACATTAAGTCTGAAGTTTAAGCACTTAAAACTGCACTTACAAATATAGCGGACATTAAGTGTAAAGTTTAAACATTTAACACAGCACCTACAAATATAGCGGATATTAAGTCTGAAGTTTAAGCATTTAACACAGCACCTACAAATATAGCGGACATTAAAACTGAAGTTTAAGCATTTAATACAGCACCTACAAATACAGAGGACATTAAATCTGAAGTTTACTCATTTAACACAGCACCAAAAAATTTAGCAGACATTGAATCTGAAGTTTAAGCATTTAGCACAGCACCTACAAATGTAGCGGACACTAAATCTGAAGTCTAAGCACTTAACACAGCACCTACATATATAGCTGACATTAAGTCTGAAGTTTAAGAATTTAACACAGCACCTACAAATATAGCTGACATTAAGTCGGAAATTTAAGCATTTGACACAGCACCTACAAATATAGCTGACATTAAGTCGGAAGTTTAAGTATTTAACACAGCACCTACAAATATAGCTGACATTAGGTCAGAAATTTAAGCATTAACAAAGCACCTACAAATATAGCTGACATTAAGTGTGAAGTTTAAGGATTTAGCAAAGCACCTACAAATGTAGCTGACATTAAGTGTGAAGTTTAAGCATTTAACACAGCACCTACAAATACAGCAGACATTAATTCTGAATTTTAAGCACTTAACACAGCGCCTACAGATATAGCTGATATTAAGTCTGAAGTATAAGCATTTAACACAGCACCTACAAATATAGCTGACATTAATTCTGAAGTTTAAGCACTTAACACAGCCCCTGCAAATATAGCAGACATTAATTCTGAAGTTTAAGCACTTAACACAGCGCCTACAAATATAGCTGATATTAAGTCTGAAGTATAAGCATTTAACACAGCACCTACAAATATAGCTGACATTAATTCTGAAGTTTAAGCACTTAACACAGCACCTGCAAATATAGCAGACATTAAGACTGAAGTTTAAGCATTTAACACACCACGTACAAGTATAGCGGACCTTAAATCTGAAGTTTAAGCATTTAAAACAGCACTTACAAATATAGCTGACATTACGTCTGAAGTTTAAGCATTTAACACAGCACCTACAAATATAACTGACATTAAGTCTGAAGTTTAAGAATTTAACACAGCACCTACGAATATAGCTGACATTAAGTATGAAGTTTAAGCATTTAACACAGCACCTACAAATATAGCAGACATTAATTCTGAAGTTTAAGCACTTAACACAGCGCCTACAAATATAGCGGACATTAAGTCTGAAGTTTAAGCATTTAACACAGCACCTACAAATATAGCTGAAATTAAGTCTGAAGTATATGCATTTAACACAGCACCTACAAATATAGCTGACATTAAGTCTGAAGTTTAAGCATTTATCACAGCACCTACAAGTAGAGCGGACCTTAAATCTGAAGTTTAAGCATTTAAAATAGCACTTACAAATATAGCGGACATTAAGTCTGAAGTTTAAGCACTTAACACAGCACCTACAAATATAGCGGACATTAAGGCTGAATTTTAAGCATTTAACACAGCACCTACAAAAAAAGCGGACATTAAGTCTAAATTTTAAGCATTTAACACAGCACCTACAAATATAGCGGACATTAAGTCTGAAGTTTAAGAACTTAACACAGCACCTACAAATATAGCGGACATTAAGGCTGAATTTTAAGCATTTAACACAGCACCTACAAATATAGCGGACTTTAAGTCTGAAGTTTAAGCATTTAACACAGCACCTACAATTATAGCGGACATTAAGTCTGAAGTTTAAGCATTTAACACAGCACCTACAAATATAGCTGACTTTAAATCTGAGGTTTAAGCATTTAACGCACCACCTACAAATATAGCTGACTTTATATCTGAAGTTTAAGCATTTAACACAGCAACTACAAATATAGCGGACATTAAATCTGAAGTTTAAGCATTTACAACAGCACCTACATATATGGCGGACATTAAGGCTGAAGTTAAAACATTTAACACAGCAACTACAAATATAGCTAACATTAAGTCTGAACTTTAAGCATTTAAAACAACACCTACAAACATAGCTGACGATAAGTCTGAAGTTTAAGCATTTAACACAGCACCTACAAATATAGCGGACATTAAGTCTGAAGTTAAACATTTAACACAGCACATACAAATATAGCTGACATTAAGTCTGAAGTTTAAGCATTTAACACAGCACCTACAAATATAGCTGCTATTAAGCGTGAAGTTTAAGAATTTAACACAGCACCTACAAATATAGCTGACATTAAGTCTGAAGTTTAAGCATTTAACACAGCACCTACAAATATAGCGGACAATAAGGCTGATGATTAAGCACTTAAAACAGCACTTACAAATATATCGGACGTTAAATCTGAAGTTTAAGCTATTAACACAGCACCTACAAATATAGCGGACATTAAGTCTGAAGTTAAACATTTAACACAGCACCTACAAATTTAGCAGACATTAAATCTGAAGTTTAAGCATTTAACACAGCACCTACAAATATAGCGCACATTAAAACTGAAGTTTAAGCATTTAATACAGCTCCTACAAATATAGCGGACATTAAATCTGAAGTTTAGGCATTTAATGCAGCACCTAAAAATTTAGCGGACATTGAATCTGAAGTTTAAGCATTTAGCACAGCACTTACAGAAATAGCGGACATTAAGTTTGAAGTTTAAGCATTTGACACAGCACCTACAAATATAGCTGACATTAAGTCTGAAGTTTAAGCATTTAACACAGCACCTACAAATATAGCTGACATTAAGTCTGAAGTTTAAGTGTTTAACACAGCACCTACAAGTACAGCGGACCTTAAATCTGAAGTTTAAGCATTTAAAACAGCACTTACAAATATAGCTGACATTAAGTCTGAAGTTTAAGCATTTAACACAGCACCTACAAATATAGCGGGCATTAAGGCTGCAATTTAAGCATTTAACACAGCATCTGCAAATATAGCGGACATTAAGTCTAAAGTTTAAGCATTTAACACAGCACCTACAAGTACAGCGGACCTTAAATCTGAAGTTTAAGCATTTAAAACAGCACTTACAAATATAGCTGACATTAAGTCTGAAGTTTAAGCATTTAACACAGCACCTACAAATATAGCGGGCATTAAGGCTGAAATTTAAGCATTTAACACAGCATCTGCAAATATAGCGGACATTAAGTCTAAAGTTTAAGCATTTAACACAGCACCTACAAATATAGCGGACATTAAGTCTGAAGTTTAAGCATTTTACACAGCACCTACAAATATAACGGACATCAATGCTGAATTTTAAGCATTTAACACAGCACCTACAAATATAGCGGACCTTAAGTCTGAAGTTTAAGCATTTAACACAGCACCTACAAATATAGGGGATATTAAGTCTGAAGTTTAAGCATTTAACACAGCACCTACAAATATAGCGGACATTAAGTCTGAAGTTAAACATTTAATACAGCACCTACAAATATAGCGGGCATTAAGGCTGATGTTTAAGCATTTAACACAGCACCTACAAATATAGCGGACATTAAGTCTGAAGTTTAAGCTCTTTACACAGCGCCTACAAATATAGCGGACATTAAGTCTGAAGTTTAAGCATTTAACACAGCACCTACAAATATAGCTGAAATTAAGTCTGAAGTATATGCATTTAACACAGCACCTACAAATATAGCTGACATTAAGTCTGAAGTTTAAGCATTTATCACAGCACCTACAAGTAGAGCGGACCTTAAATCTGAAGTTTAAGCATTTAAAATAGCACTTACAAATATAGCGGACATTAAGTCTGAAGTTTAAGCACTTAACACAGCACCTACAAATATAGCGGACATTAAGGCTGAATTTTAAGCATTTAACACAGCACCTACAAAAAAAGCGGACATTAAGTCTAAATTTTAAGCATTTAACACAGCACCTACAAATATAGCGGACATTAAGTCTGAAGTTTAAGAACTTAACACAGCACCTACAAATATAGCGGACATTAAGGCTGAATTTTAAGCATTTAACACAGCACCTACAAATATAGCGGACTTTAAGTCTGAAGTTTAAGCATTTAACACAGCACCTACAATTATAGCGGACATTAAGTCTGAAGTTTAAGCATTTAACACAGCACCTACAAATATAGCTGACTTTAAATCTGAGGTTTAAGCATTTAACGCACCACCTACAAATATAGCTGACTTTATATCTGAAGTTTAAGCATTTAACACAGCAACTACAAATATAGCGGACATTAAATCTGAAGTTTAAGCATTTACAACAGCACCTACATATATGGCGGACATTAAGGCTGAAGTTAAAACATTTAACACAGCAACTACAAATATAGCTAACATTAAGTCTGAACTTTAAGCATTTAAAACAACACCTACAAACATAGCTGACGATAAGTCTGAAGTTTAAGCATTTAACACAGCACCTACAAATATAGCGGACATTAAGTCTGAAGTTAAACATTTAACACAGCACATACAAATATAGCTGACATTAAGTCTGAAGTTTAAGCATTTAACACAGCACCTACAAATATAGCTGCTATTAAGCCTGAAGTTTAAGAATTTAACACAGCACCTACAAATATAGCTGACATTAAGTCTGAAGTTTAAGCATTTAACACAGCACCTACAAATATAGCGGACAATAAGGCTGATGATTAAGCACTTAAAACAGCACTTACAAATATATCGGACGTTAAATCTGAAGTTTAAGCTATTAACACAGCACCTACAAATATAGCGGACATTAAGTCTGAAGTTAAACATTTAACACAGCACCTACAAATTTAGCAGACATTAAATCTGAAGTTTAAGCATTTAACACAGCACCTACAAATATAGCGCACATTAAAACTGAAGTTTAAGCATTTAATACAGCTCCTACAAATATAGCGGACATTAAATCTGAAGTTTAGGCATTTAGCACAGCACTTACAAAAATAGCGGACATTAAGTTTGAAGTTTAAGCATTTGACACAGCACCTACAAATATAGCTGACATTAAGTCTGAAGTTTAAGCATTTAACACAGCACCTACAAATATAGCTGACATTAAGTCTGAAGTTTAAGTGTTTAACACAGCACCTACAAGTACAGCGGACCTTAAATCTGAAGTTTAAGCATTTAAAACAGCACTTACAAATATAGCTGACATTAAGTCTGAAGTTTAAGCATTTAACACAGCACCTACAAATATAGCGGGCATTAAGGCTGCAATTTAAGCATTTAACACAGCATCTGCAAATATAGCGGACATTAAGTCTAAAGTTTAAGCATTTAACACAGCACCTACAAGTACAGCGGACCTTAAATCTGAAGTTTAAGCATTTAAAACAGCACTTACAAATATAGCTGACATTAAGTCTGAAGTTTAAGCATTTAACACAGCACCTACAAATATAGCGGGCATTAAGGCTGAAATTTAAGCATTTAACACAGCATCTGCAAATATAGCGGACATTAAGTCTAAAGTTTAAGCATTTAACACAGCACCTACAAATATAGCGGACATTAAGTCTGAAGTTTAAGCATTTTACACAGCACCTACAAATATAACGGACATCAATGCTGAATTTTAAGCATTTAACACAGCACCTACAAATATAGCGGACCTTAAGTCTGAAGTTTAAGCATTTAACACAGCACCTACAAATATAGGGGATATTAAGTCTGAAGTTTAAGCATTTAACACAGCACCTACAAATATAGCGGACATTAAGTCTGAAGTTAAACATTTAATACAGCACCTACAAATATAGCGGGCATTAAGGCTGATGTTTAAGCATTTAACACAGCACCTACAAATATAGCGGACATTAAGTCTGAAGTTTAAGCTCTTTACACAGCACCTACTAATATAGCGGACATTAAGGCTGAATATTAAGCATTTAACACAGCACCTACAAATATAGCGGAGATTAAGTCTGAAGTTTAAGCATTTAACACTGCACCTACAAATGTAGCGGACATGAAGTCTGAAGTTTAAGCATTTAACACAGCACCTACAAATAGAGCGGACATTAAATCTGAAGTTAAATATTTAACACAGCACCTACAAATATAGCAGACATTAAATCTGAATTTTAAGCATTTAACACAGCACCTACAAATATAGCGCACATTAAAAATGAAGTTTAAGCATTTAATACAGCACCTACAAATATAGCGGACATTAAATCTGAAGTTTAGGCCTTTAACGCAGCAGCTAAAAATTTAGCGGACATTGAAACTGAAGTTTAAGCATTTAGCACAGCTACTACAAATATAGCAGACACTAAATCTGAAGTTTAAGCACTTATCACAGCACCTACAAATATAGCTGACATTAACTCTGAAGTTTAAGCATTTAACACAGCACCTACAAATATAGCTGACATTAAGTCTGAAGTTTAAGCATTTGACACAGCACCTACAAATATAGCTGACATTAAGTCTGAAGTTTAAGCATTTAAAACAGCACGTACAAATATAGCTGACATTAAGCCTGAAGTTTAAGCATTAACAAAGCACCTACAAATATAGCTGACATTAAGTCTGAAGTTTAAGCATTTAACACAGCACCTACAAATAGAGCTGACATTAAGTCTGAAGTTTAAGCATTTAACACAGCACCTACAAATATAGCAGACATTAATTCTGAAGATTAAGCACTTAACACAGCGCCAACAAATATAGCGGATATTCAGTCTGATGTTTAAGAATTTAACACAGCACCTACAAATATAGCTGAAATTAAGTCTGAAGTATAAGCATTTAACACAGCACCTACAAATATAGCTGACATTAGGTCTGAAGTTTAAGCGTTTATCACAGCACCTATAAGTATAGCGGACCTTAAATCTGAAGTTTAAGCATTTAATACAGCACTTACAATAATAGCGGACATTAAGTCTGAAGTTTAAGCATTTAACACAGCACCGACAAATATATTGGGCATTAAGTCTGAAGTTTAAGCATTTAACACAGCACCTAAAATAAAGCGGACATTAAGTCTAAAGTTTAAGCATTAAACACAGCACCTACAAATATAGCGGACATTAAGTCTGAAGTTTAAGCACTTAACACAGCACCTACAAATATAGTGGACAATAAGGCTGAAGATTAAGCACTTAAAACAGCACTTACAAATATAGCGGACGTTAAATCTGAAGTTTAAGCATTTAAAACAGCACTTACAAATATAGCGGACATTAAGTCTAAAGTTTAAGCTATTAACACAGCACCTACAAACATAGCGGACATTAAGTCTGAAGTTAAAAATTTAACACAGCACCTACAAATATAGCAGACATTAAATCTGATGTTTAAGCATTTAACACAGCACCTACAAATTTAGCACACATTAAATCTGAAGTTTACGCATTTAACACAGCACCTACAAATATAGCGCACATTAAAACTGAAGTTTAAGCATTTAATGCAGCACCTACAAATATAGCGGACATTAAATCTGAAGTTTAGGCATTTAACGCAGCACCTAAAAATTTAGCGGACATTAAGTCTGTATTTTAAGCATTTAACACAGCACCAACAAATATAGCTGACTTTAAATCTGAAGTTTAAGCATTTAACAAAGCACCTACAAATATAGCTGACTTTAAATCTGAAGTTTAAGCATTTAACACAGCAGCTACAAATATAACGGACATTAAATCTGAAGTTTAAGCATTTAACACAGCACCTACAAATATAGCGGACATTAAGGCTGAAGTTAAAACATTTAACACAGCAACTACAAATATAGCTGACAATAAGTCTGAAGTTTAAACATTAAACACAGCACCTACAAATTTAGCGCGCATAAAGGCTGATGTTTAAGCATTTAACGCAGCAGCAACAAATATGGCGGACATTAAATCTGAAGTTTAAGAATTTAACACAGCACCTACAAATATTGCGGACATTACGTCTAATGTTTAAGCATTTAACACAGCACCAACAAATATTGCAGACATTAAGTCTGAAGTAAAAAACATTTAACACAGCACCTGCAAATATAGCAGACATTAAGTCTGAAGTTTAAGCATTTAACACACCACCTACAAGTATAGCGGACCTTAAATCTGAAGTTTAAGCATTTAAAACAGCACTTACAAATATAGCTGACATTACGTCTGAAGTTTAAGCATTTAACACAGCACCTACAAATATAGCTGACATTAAGTCTGAAGTTTAAGCATTTAACACAGCACCTACAAATATAGCTGACATTAAGGCTGAAGTTTAAGCATTTAACAAGGCACCTACAAATATAGCAGACATTAATTCTGAAATTTAAGCACTTAACACAGCGCCTACAAATATAGCGGACATTAATTCTGAAGTTTAAGCACTTAACACAGCGCCTACAAATATAGCGGACATTAAGTCTGAAGTTTAAGCATTTAACACAGCACCTACAAATATAAATGAAATTAAGTCTGAAGTATATGCATTTAACACAGCACCTACAAATATAGCTGACATTAAGTCTGAAGTTTAAGCATTTATCACAGCACCTACAAATATAGCGCACATTAAAACTGAAGTTTAAGCATTTAATACAGCACCTACAAATATAGCGGACATTAAATCTGAAGTTTAGGCATTTAACGCAGCACCTAAAAATTTAGCGGACATTAATTCTGTATTTTAAGCATTTAACACAGCACCAACAAATATAGCTGACTTTAAATCTGAAATTTAAGCATTTAACAAAGCGCCTACAAATATAGCTGACTTTAAATCTGAAGTTTAAGCATTTAACACAGCAGCTACAAATATAACGGACATTAAATCTGAAGTTTAAGCATTTACCACAGCACCTAAAAATATAGCGGGCATTAAGGCTGAAGTTAAAACATTTAACACAGCAACTACAAATATAGCTGACATTAAGTCTGAACTTTAAGCATTTAACACAGCACCTTAAATAAAGCGGACATTAAGTCTAAAGTTTAAGCATTTAACACAGCACCTACAAATTTAGCGCGCATAAAGGCTGAAGTTTAAGGATTTAACGCAGCAGCAACAAATATGGCGGACATTGAATCTGAAGTTTAAGAATTTAACACAGCACCTACAGATATTGCGGACATTACGTCTAATGTTTAAGCATTTAACACAGCACCAACAAATATAGCAGACATTAAGTCTGAAGTTTAAAAATTTAACACAGCACCTACAAATATAGCTGACATTAAGTCTGAAGTTTAAGCACTTAAAACTGCACTTACAAATATAGCGGACATTAAGTGTAAAGTTTAAACATTTAACACAGCACCTACAAATATAGCGGACATTAAGTCTGAAGTTTAAGCATTTAACACAGCACCTACAAATATAGCGGACATTAAAACTGAAGTTTAAGCATTTAATACAGCACCTACAAATACAGAGGACATTAAATCTGAAGTTTACTCATTTAACACAGCTCCTAAAAATTTAGCAGACATTGAATCTGAAGTTTAAGCATTTAGCACAGCACCTACAAATGTAGCGGACACTAAATCTGAAGTCTAAGCACTTAACACAGCACCTACATATATAGCTGACATTAAGTCTGAAGTTTAAGAATTTAACACAGCACCTACAAATATAGCTGACATTAAGTCGGAAGTTTAAGCATTTGACACATCACCTACAAATATAGCTGACATTAAGTCGGAAGTTTAAGTATTTAACACAGCACCTACAAATATAGCTGACATTAGGTCTGAAATTTAAGCATTAACAAAGCACCTACAAATATAGCTGACATTAAGTGTGAAGTTTAAGGATTTAACAATGCACCTACAAATATAGCTGACATTAAGTGTGAAGTTTAACCATTTAACACAGCACCTACAAATACAGCAGACATTAATTCTGAATTTTAAGCACTTAACACAGCGCCTACAAATATAGCTGATATTAAGTCTGAAGTATAAGCATTTAACACAGCACCTACAAATATAGCTGACATTAATTCTGAAGTTTAAGCACTTAACACAGCGCCTACAAATATAGCTGATATTAAGTCTGAAGTATAAGCATTTAACACAGCACCTACAAATATAGCTGACATTAATTCTGAAGTTTAAGCACTTAACACAGCACCTGCAAATATAGCAGACATTAAGTCTGAAGTTTAAGTATTTAACACACCACGTACAATTATAGCGGACCTTAAATCTGAAGTTTAAGCATTTAAAACAGCACTTACAAATATAGCTGACATTACGTCTGAAGTTTAAGCATTTAACACAGCACCTACAAATATAACTGACATTAAGTCTGAAGTTTAAGCATTTAACACAGCACCTACGAATATAGCTGACATTAAGTCTGAAGTTTAAGCATTTAACACAGCACCTACAAATATAGCAGACATTAATTCTGAAGTTTAAGCACTTAACACAGCGCCTACAAATATAGCGGACATTAATTCTGAAGTTTAAGCACTTAACACAGCGCCTACAAATATAGCGGACATTAAGTCTGAAGTTTAAGCATTTAACACAGCACCTACAAATATAGCTGAAATTAAGTCTGAAGTATATGCATTTAACACAGCACCTACAAGTATAGCTGACATTAAGTCTGAAGTTTAAGCATTTATCACAGCAGCTACAAGTAGAGCGGACCTTAAATCTGAAGTTTAAGCATTTAAAACAGCACTTACAAATATAGCGGACATTAAGTCTGAAGTTTAAGCACTTAACACAGCACCTACAAATATAGCGGACATTAAGGCTGAATTTTAAGCATTTAACACAGCACCTACAAAAAAAGCGGACATTAAGTCTAAATTTTAAGCATTTAACACAGCACCTACAAATATAGCGGACATTAAGTCTGAAGTTTAAGAACTTAACACAGCACCTACAAATATGGCGGACATTAAAGCTAAATTTTAAGCATTTAACACAGCACCTACAAATATAGCGGACCTTAAGTCTGAAGTTTAAGCATTTAACACAGCACCTACAATTATAGCGGACATTAAGTCTGAAGTTTAAGCATTTAACACAGCACCTACAAATATAGCTGACTTTAAATCTGAGGTTTAAGCATTTAACACAGCAACTACAAGTATAGCGGACATTAAATCTGAAGTTTAAGCATTTACCACAGCACCTACATATATGGCGGACATTAAGGCTGAAGTTAAAACATTTAACACAGCAACTACAAATATAGCTAACATTAAGTCTGAACTTTTAGCATATAAAACAACACCTACAAACATAGCTGACGATAAGTCTGAAGTTTAAGCATTTAACACAGCACCTACAAATATAGCGGACATTAAGTCTGAAGTTAAACATTTAACACAGCACATACAAATATAGCTGACATTAAGTCTGAAGTTTAAGCATTTAACACAGCACCTACAAATATAGCTGCTATTAAGCCTGAAGTTTAAGAATTTAACACAGCACCTACAAATATAGCTGACATTAAGTCTGCAGTTTAAGCATTTAACACAGCACCTACAAATATAGTGGACAATAAGGCTGATGATTAAGCTCTTAAAACAGCACTTACAAATATATCGGACGTTAAATCTGAAGTTTAAGCATTTAAAACAGCACTTACAAATATAGCGGACATTAAGTCTAAAGTTTAAGCTATTAACACAGCACCTACAAATATAGCGGACATTAAGTCTGAAGTTAAACATTTAACACAGCACCTACAAATTTAGCAGACATTAAATCTGAAGTTTAAGCATTTAACACAGCACCTAAAAATATAGCGGACTTAAATCTGAAGTTTCGGCATTTAATGCAGCACCTAAAAATTTAGCGGACATTGAATCTGAAGTTTAAGCATTTAGCACAGCACTTACAAAAATAGCGGACATTAAGTTTGAAGTTTAAGCATTTGACACAGCACCTACAAATATAGCTGACATTAAGTCTGAAGTTTAAGCATTTAACACAGCACCTACAAATATAGCTGACATTAAGTCTGAAGTTTAAGTGTTTAACACAGCACCTACAAGTACAGCGGACCTTAAATCTGAAGTTTAAGCATTTAAAACAGCACTTACAAATATAGCTGACATTAAGTCTGAAGTTTAAGCATTTAACACAGCACCTACAAATATAGCGGGCATTAAGGCTGAAATTTAAGCATTTAACACAGCATCTGCAAATATAGCGGACATTAAGTCTAAAGTTTAAGCATTTAACACAGCACCTACAAATATAGCGGACATTAAGTCTGAAGTTTAAGCATTTTACACAGCACCTACAAATATTACGGACATCAATGCTGAATTTTAAGCATTTAACACAGCACCTACAAATATAGCGGACATTAAGTCTGAAGTTTAAGCATTTAACACAGCACCTAAAAATATAGCGGATATTAAGTCTGAAGTTTAAGCATTTAACACAGCACCTACAAATATAGCGGACATTAAGTCTGAAGTTAAACATTTAACACAGCACCTACAAATATAGCGGGCATTAAGGCTGAAGTTTAAGCATTTAACACAGCACCTACAAATATAGCGGACATTAAGTCTGAAGTTTAAGCTCTTTACACAGCACCTACTAATATAGCGGACATTAAGGCTGAATATTAAGCATTTAACACAGCACCTACAAATATAGCGGACATTAAGTCTGAAGTTTAAGCATTTAACACTGCACCTACAAATGTAGCGGACATGAAGTCTGAAGTTTAAGCATTTAACACAGCACCTACAAATAGAGCGGACATTAAATCTGAAGTTAAATATTTAACACAGCACCTACAAGTATAGCAGACATTAAATCTGAATTTTAAGCATTTAACACAGCACCTACAAATTTAGCAGACATTAAATATGAAGTTTAAGCATTTAACACAGCACCTACAAATATAGCGCACATTAAAAATGAAGTTTAAGCATTTAATACAGCACCTACAAATATAGCGGACATTAAATCTGAAGTTGAAGCATTTAACACAGCACCTACAAATATAGCTGACATTAACTCTCAAGTTTAAGCATTTAACACAGCACCTACAAATATAGCTGACATTAAGTCTGAAGTTTAAGCATTTGACACAGTACCTACAAATATAGCTGACATTAAGTCTGAAGTTTAAGCATTTAAAACAGCACATACAAATATAGCTGACATTAAGTCTGAAGTTTAAGCATTAACAAAGCACCTACAAATATAGCTGACATTAAGTCTGAAGTTTAAGCATTTAACACAGCACCTACAAATATAGCTGACATTAAGTCTGAAGTTTAAGCATTTAACACAGCACCTACAAATATAGCAGACATTAATTCTGAAGATTAAGCACTTACCACAGCGCCAACAAATATAGCGGACATTCAGTCTGATGTTTAAGAATTTAACACAGCAGCTACAAATATAGCTGAAATTAAGTCTGAATTATAAGCATTTAACACAGCACCTACAAAAATAGCTGACATTAAGTCTGAAGTTTAAGCGTTTATCACAGCACCTATAAGTATAGCGGATCTTAAATCTGAAGTTTAAGCATTTAAAACAGCACTTACAATAATAGCGGACATTAAGTCTGAAGTTTAAGCATTTAACACAGCACCGACAAATATATTGGGCATTAAGTCTGAAGTTTAAGCATTTAACACAGCACCTAAAATAAAGCGGACATTAAGTCTAAAGTTTAAGCATTTAACACAGCACCTACAAATATAGCGGACATTAAGTCTGAAGTTTAAGCACTTAACACAGCACCTACAAATTTAGCGGATATTAAGGCTGAAGTTTAAGCATTTAACACAGCACCTAAAATAAAGTGGACATTAAGTCTAAAGTTTTAGCATTTAACACAGCACCTACAAATATAGCGGACATTAAGTCTGAAGTTTAAGCATTAACAAAGCACCCACAAATATGGCTGACTTTAAATCTGAATTTTAAGCATTAAACACAGCACCTACAAATATAGCTGACTTTAAATCTGAAGTTTAAGCATTTAACTCAGCAACTACAAATATAGCGGACATTAAATCTGAAGTTTAAGCATTTACCACAGCACCTACAAATATAGCGGACATCAAGGCAGAAGTTAAAACATTTAACACAGCAACTACAAATATAGATAACATTAATTCTGAAATTTAAGCATTTAAAACTACACCTACAAATATAGCTGACGATAATTCTGAAGTTTAAGCATTAAACACAGCACCTACAGATTTAGCGCACATTAAGGCTGAAGTTTAAGCATTTAACACAGCAGCAACAAATATGGCGGACATTAAATCTGAAGTTTAAGCATTTAACACAGCACCTGCAAATATAGCAGACATTAAGTCTGAAGTTTAAGCATTTAACACAGCACCTACAAGTATAGCGGACCTTAAATCTGAAGTTTAAGCATTTAAAACAGCACTTACAAATATAGCTGACATTACGTCTGAAGTTTAAGCATTTAACACAGCACCTACAAATATAACTGACATTAAGTCTGAAGTTTAAGCATTTAACACAGCACTTACAAATATAGCTGACATTAAGTCTGAAGTTTAAGCATTTAACACAGCACCTACAAATATAGCAGACATTAATTCTGAAGTTTAAGCACTTAACACAGCGCCTACAAATATAGCGGACATTAATTCTGAAGTTTAAGCACTTAACACAGCGCCGACAAATATAGCGGACATTAAGTCTGAAGTTTAAGCATTTAACACAGCACCTACAAACATAGCTGAAATTAAGTCTGAAGTATATGCATTTAACACAGCACCTACAAATATAGCTGACATTATGTCTGAAGTTTAAGCATTTATCACAGCACCTACAAGTATAGCGGACCTTAAATCTGAAGTTTAAGCATTTAAAACAGCACTTACAAATATAGCGGACATTAAGTCTGAAGTTTAAGCATTTAACACAGCACCTACAAATATAGCGGACATTAAGTCTGAAGTTTAAGCACTTAACACAGCACCTACAAATATAGCGGACATTAAGACTGAATTTTAAGCATTTAACACAGCACCTACAAAAAAAGCGGACATTAAGTCTAAATTTTAAGCATTTAACACAGCACCTACAAATATAGCGGACATTAAGTCCGAAGTTTAAGCACTTAACACAGCACCTACAAATATAGTGGACATTAAGGCTGAATTTTAAGCATTTAACACAGCACCTACAAATATAGCGAACCTTAAGTCTGAAGTTTAAGCATTTAACACAGCACCTACAATTATAGCGGACATTAAGTCTGAAGCTTGTGCATTTAACACAGCACCTACAAATATAGCTGACTTTAAATCTGAGGTTTAAGCATTTAACACACCACCTACAAATATAGCTGACTTTATATCTGAAGTTTAAGCATTTAACACAGCAACTACAAATATAGCGGACATTAAATCTGAAGTTTAAGCATTTACCACAGCACCTACAAATATGGCGGACATTAAGGCTGAAGTTAAAACATTTAACACAGCAACTACAAATATAGCTAACTTTAAGTCTGAACTTTAAGCATTTAAAACAACACCTACAAACATAGCTGACGATAAGTCTGAAGTTTAAGCATTTAACACAGCACCTACAAATATAGCGGACATTAAGTCTGAAGTTTAAGCATTTAACACAGCACATAAAAATATAGCTGACATTAAGTCTGAAGTTTAAGCATTTAACACAGCACCTACAAATATAGCTGCTATTAAGCCTGAAGTTTAAGAATTTAACACAGCACCTAGAAATATAGCTGATATTAAGTCTGAAGTTTAAGCATTTAACACAGCACCTACAAATATAGTGGACAATAAGGCTGAAGATTAAGCACTTAAAACAGCACTTACAAATATAGCGGACATTAAGTCTAAAGTTTAAGCTATTAACACAGCACCTACAAATATAGCGGACATTAAGTCTGAAGTTAAACATTTAACACAGCACCTACAAATTTAGCAGACATTAAATCTGAAGTTTAAGCATTTAACACAGCACCTACAAATATAGCGCACATTAAAACTGAAGTTTAAGCATTTAATACAGCTCCTACAAATAATGCGGACATTAAATCTGAAGTTTAGGCATTTAATGCAGCACCTAAAAATTTAGCGGACATTGAATCTGAAGTTTAAGCATTTAGCACAGCACTTACAAAAATAGCTGACATTAAGTTTGAAGTTTAAGCATTTGACACAGCACCTACAAAGATAGCTGACATTAAGTCTGAAGTTTAAGCATTTAACACAGCACCTACAAATATAGCCGACATTAAGTCTGAAGTTTAAGCGTTTAACACAGCACCTACAATACAGCGGACCTTAAATCTGAAGTTTAAGCATTTAAAACAGCACTTACAAATATAGCTGACATTAAGTCTGATGTTTAAGCATTTAACACAGCACCTACAAATATAGCGGGCATTAAGGCTGAAATTTAAGCATTTAACACAGCATCTGCAAATATAGCGGACATTAAGTCTAAAGTTTAAGCATTTAACACAGCACCTACAAATATAGCGGACATTAAGTCTGAAGTGTAAGCATTTTACACAGCACCTACAAATATAACGGACATCAATGCTGAATTTTAAGCATTTAACACAGCACCTACAAATATAGCGGACATTAAGTCTGAAGTTTAAGCATTTAACACAGCACCTACAAATATAGCGGATATTAAGTCTGAAGTTTAAGCATTTAACACAGCACCTACAAATATAGCGGACATTAAGTCTGAAGTTAAACATTTAACACAGCACCTACAAATATAGCGGGCATTAAGGCTGATGTTTAAGCATTTAACACAGCACCTACAAATATAGCGGACATTAAGTCTGAAGTTTAAGCTCTTTACACAGCACCTACTAATATAGCGGATATTAAGGCTGAATATTAAGCATTTAACACAGCACCTACAAATATAGCGGACATTAAGTCTGAAGTTTAAGCATTTAACACTGCACCTACAAATGTAGCGGACATTAAGTCTGAAGTTTAAGCATTTAACACAGCACCTACAAATAGAGCGGACATTAAATCTGAAGTTAAATATTTATCACAGCACCTACAAATATAGCAGACATTAAATCTGAAGTTTAAGCATTTAACACAGCACCTACAAATTTAGCAGACATTAAATATGAAGTTTAAGCATTTAACACAGCACCTACAAATATAGCGCACATTAAAAATGAAGTTTAAGCATTTAATACAGCACCTACAAATATAGCGGACATTAAATCTGAAGTTTAGACCTTTAACGCAGCACCTAAAAATTTAGCGGACATTGAAACTGAAGTTTAAGCATTTAGCACAGCTACTACAAATATAGCAGACACTAAATCTGAAGTTTAAGCACTTAACACAGCACCTACAAATATAGCTGACATTAACTCTGAAGTTTAAGCATTTAACACAGCACCTACAAATATAGCCGACATTAAGTCTGAAGTTTAAGCATTTGACACAGCACCTACAAATATAGCTGACATTAAGTCTGAAGTTTAAGCATTTAAAACAGCACGTACAAATATAGCTGACATTAAGTCTGAAGTTTAAGCATTAACAAAGCACCTACAAATATAGCTGACATTAAGTCTGAAGTTTGTGCATTTAACACAGCACCTACAAATATAGCTGACTTTAAATCTGAGGTTTAAGCATTTAACACACCACCTACAAATATAGCTGACTTTATATCTGAAGTTTAAGCATTTAACACAGCAACTACAAATATAGCGGACATTAAATCTGAAGTTTAAGCATTTACCACAGCACCTACATATATGGCGGACATTAAGGCTGAAGTTAAAACATTTAACACAGCAACTACAAATATAGCTAACTTTAAGTCTGAACTTTAAGCATTTAAAACAACACCTACAAACATAGCTGACGATAAGTCTGAAGTTTAAGCATTTAACACAGCACCTACAAATATAGCGGACATTAAGTCTGAAGTTTAAGCATTTAACACAGCACATACAAATATAGCTGACATTAAGTCTGAAGTTTAAGCATTTAACACAGCACCTACAAATATAGCTGCTATTAAGCCTGAAGTTTAAGAATTTAACACAGCACCTACAAATGTAGCTGACATTAAGTCTGAAGTTTAAGCATTTAACACAGCACCTACAAATATAGTGGACAATAAGGCTGAAGATTAAGCACTTAAAACAGCACTTACAAATATAGCGGACATTAAGTCTAAAGTTTAAGCTATTAACACAGCACCTACAAATATAGCGGACATTAAGTCTGAAGTTAAACATTTAACACAGCACCTACAAATTTAGCAGACATTAAATCTGAAGTTTAAGCATTTAACACAGCACCTACAAATATAGCGCACATTAAAACTGAAGTTTAAGCATTTAATACAGCTCCTACAAATAATGCGGACATTAAATCTGAAGTTTAGGCATTTAATGCAGCACCTAAAAATTTAGCGGACATTGAATCTGAAGTTTAAGCATTTAGCACAGCACTTACAAAAATAGCTGACATTAAGTTTGAAGTTTAAGCATTTGACACAGCACCTACAAAGATAGCTGACATTAAGTCTGAAGTTTAAGCATTTAACACAGCACCTACAAATATAGCCGACATTAAGTCTGAAGTTTAAGCGTTTAACACAGCACCTACAATACAGCGGACCTTAAATCTGAAGTTTAAGCATTTAAAACAGCACTTACAAATATAGCTGACATTAAGTCTGATGTTTAAGCATTTAACACAGCACCTACAAATATAGCGGGCATTAAGGCTGAAATTTAAGCATTTAACACAGCATCTGCAAATATAGCGGACATTAAGTCTAAAGTTTAAGCATTTAACACAGCACCTACAAATATAGCGGACATTAAGTCTGAAGTTTAAGCATTTTACACAGCACCTACAAATATAACGGACATCAATGCTGAATTTTAAGCATTTAACACAGCACCTACAAATATAGCGGACATTAAGTCTGAAGTTTAAGCATTTAACACAGCACCTACAAATATAGCGGATATTAAGTCTGAAGTTTAAGCATTTAACACAGCACCTACAAATATAGCGGACATTAAGTCTGAAGTTAAACATTTAACACAGCACCTACAAATATAGCGGGCATTAAGGCTGATGTTTAAGCATTTAACACAGCACCTACAAATATAGCGGACATTAAGTCTGAAGTTTAAGCTCTTTACACAGCACCTACTAATATAGCGGATATTAAGGCTGAATATTAAGCATTTAACACAGCACCTACAAATATAGCGGACATTAAGTCTGAAGTTTAAGCATTTAACACTGCACCTACAAATGTAGCGGACATTAAGTCTGAAGTTTAAGCATTTAACACAGCACCTACAAATAGAGCGGACATTAAATCTGAAGTTAAATATTTATCACAGCACCTACAAATATAGCAGACATTAAATCTGAAGTTTAAGCATTTAACACAGCACCTACAAATTTAGCAGACATTAAATATGAAGTTTAAGCATTTAACACAGCACCTACAAATATAGCGCACATTAAAAATGAAGTTTAAGCATTTAATACAGCACCTAAAAATTTAGCGGACATTGAAACTGAAGTTTAAGCATTTAGCACAGCTACTACAAATATAGCAGACACTAAATCTGAAGTTTAAGCACTTAACACAGCACCTACAAATATAGCTGACATTAACTCTGAAGTTTAAGCATTTAACACAGCACCTACAAATATAGCCGACATTAAGTCTGAAGTTTAAGCATTTGACACAGCACCTACAAATATAGCTGACATTAAGTCTGAAGTTTAAGCATTTAAAACAGCACGTACAAATATAGCTGACATTAAGTCTGAAGTTTAAGCATTAACAAAGCACCTACAAATATAGCTGACATTAAGTCTGAAGTTTAAGCATTTAACACAGCACCTACAAATATAGCTGACATTAAGTCTGAAGTTTAAGCATTTAACACAGCACCTACAAATATAGCAGACATTAATTCTGAAGATTAAGCACTTAACACAGCGCCAACAAATATAGCGGACATTCAGTCTGATGTTTAAGAATTTAACACAGCACCTACAAATATAGCTGAAATTAAGTCTGAAGTATAAGCATTTAACACAGCACCTACAAATATAGCTGACATTAAGTCTGAAGTTTAGGCGTTTATCACAGCACCTACAAGTATAGCGGACCTTAAATCTGAAGTTTAAGCATTTAAAACAGCACTTACAAATATAGCTGACATTACGTCTGAAGTTTAAGCATTTAACACAGCACCTACAAATATAACTGACATTAAGTCTGAAGTTTAAGTATTTAACACAGCACCTACAAATATAGCTGACATTAAGTCTGAAGTTTAAGCATTTAACACAGCACCTACAAATATAGCAAACATTAATTCTGAAGTTTAAGCACTTAACACAGCGCCTACAAATATAGCGGACATTAATTCTGAAGTTTAAGCACTTAACACAGCGCCTACAAATATAGCGGACATTAAGTCTGAAGATTAAGCATTTAACACAGCACCTACAAACATAGCTGAAATTAAGTCTAAAGTATATGCATTTAACACAGCACCTACAAATATAGCTGACATTAAGTCTGAAGTTTAAGCATTTATCACAGCACCTACAAATAGAGCGGACATTAAATCTGAAGTTAAATATTTAACACAGCACCTACAAATATAGCAGACATTAAATCTGAAGTTTAAGCATTTAACACAGCACCTACAAATTTAGCAGACATTAAATATGAAGTTTAAGCATTTAACACAGCACCTACAAATATAGCGCACATTAAAAATGAAGTTTAAGCATTTAATACAGCACCTACAAATATAGCGGACATTAAATCTGAAGTTTAGACCTTTAACGCAGCACCTAAAAATTTAGCGGACATTGAAACTGAAGTTTAAGCATTTAGCACAGCTACTACAAATATAACAGACACTAAATCTGAAGTTTAAGCACTTAACACAGCACCTACAAATATAGCTGACATTAACTCTGAAGTTTAAGCATTTAACACAGCACCTACAAATATAGCTGACATTAAGTCTGAAGTTTAAGCATTTGACACAGCACCTACAAATATAGCTGACATTAAGTCTGAAGTTTAAGCATTTAAAACAGCACGTACAAATATAGCTGACATTAAGTCTGAAGATTATGCATTAACAAAGCACCTACAAATATAGCTGACATTAAGTCTGAAGTTTAAGCATTTAACACAGCACCTACAAATATAGCTGACATTAAGTCTGAAGTTTAAGCATTTAACACAGCACCTACAAATATAGCAGACATTAATTCTGAAGATTAAGCACTTAACACAGCGCCAACAAATATAGCGGACATTCAGTCTGATGTTTAAGAATTTAACACAGCACCTACAAATATAGCTGAAATTAAGTCTGAAGTATAAGCATTTAACACAGCACCTACAAATATAGCTGACATTAAGTCTGAAGTTTAAGCGTTTATCACAGCACCTATAAGTATAGCGGACCTTAAATCTGAAGTTTAAGCATTTAAAACAGCACTTACAATAATAGCGGACATTAAGTCTGAAGTTTAAGCATTTAACACAGCACCGACAAATATATTGGGCATTAAGTCTGAAGTTTAAGCATTTAACACAGCACCTAAAATAAAGCGGACATTAAGTCTAAAGTTTAAGCATTTAACACAGCACCTACAAATATAGCGGACATTAAGTCTGAAGTTTAAGCACTTAACACAGCACCTACAAATTTAGCGGACATTAAGGCTGAAGTTTAAGCATTTAACACAGCACCTAAAATAAAGTGGACATTAAGTCTAAAGTTTTAGCATTTAACACAGCACCTACAAATATAGCGGACATTAAGTCTGAAGTTTAAGCATTAACAAAGCACCTACAAATATAGCTGACTTTAAATCTGAAGTTTAAGCATTAAACACAGCACCTACAAATATAGCTGACTTTAAATCTGAAGTTTAAGCATTTAACACAGCAACTACAAATATAGCGGACATTAATTCTGAACTTTAAACATTTAAAACAACACCTACAAATATAGCTGACGATAATTCTGAAGTTTAAGCATTAAACACAGCACCTACAAATTTAGCGCACATTAAGGCTGAAGTTTAAGCATTTAACACAGCAGCAACAAATATGGCGGACATTAAATCTGAAGTTTAAGCATGTAACACAGCACCTGCAAATATAGCAGACATTAAGTCTGAAGTTTTTTAGCATTTAACACACCACCTACAAGTATAGCGGACCTTAAATCTGAAGTTTAAGCATTTAAAACAGCACTTACAAATATAGCTGACATTACGTCTGAAGTTTAAGCATTTAACACAGCACCTACAAATATAACTGACATTAAGTCTGAAGTTTAAGTATTTAACAAAGCACCTACAAATATAGCTGACCTTAAGTCTGAAGTTTAAGCATTTAACACAGCACCTACAAATATAGCAAACATTAATTCTGAAGTTTAAGCACTTAACACAGCGCCTAAAAATATAGCGGACATTAATTCTGAAGTTTAAGCACTTAACACAGCGCCTACAAATATAGCGGACATTAAGTCTGAAGTTTAAGCATTTAACACAGCACCTACAAACATAGCTGAAATTAAGTCTGAAGTATATGCATTTAACACAGCACCTACAAATATAGCTGACATTAAGTCTGAAGTTTAAGCATTTATCACAGCACCTACAAGTATAGCGGACCTTAAATCTGAAGTTTAAGCATTTAAAACAGCACTTACAAATATAGCGGACATTAAGTCTGAAGTTTAAGCATTTAACACAGCACCTACAAATATAGCGGACATTAAGTCTGAAGTTTAAGCACTTAACACAGCACCTACTAATATAGCGGACATTAAGACTGAATTTTAAGCATTTAACACAGCACCTACAGAAAAAGCGGACATTAAGTCTAAATTTTAAGCATTTAACACAGCACCTACAAATATAGCGGACATTAAGTCTGAAGTTTAAGCACTTAACACAGCACCTACAAATATTGTGGACATTAAGGCTGAATTTTAAGCATTTAACACAGCACCTACAAATATAGCGAACCTTAAGTCTGAAGTTTAAGCATTTAACACAGCACCTACAATTATAGCGGACATTAAGTCTGAAGTTTAAGCATTTAACACAGCACCTACAAATATAGCTGACTTTAAATCTGAGGTTTAAGCATTTAACACACCACCTACAAATATAGCTGACTTTATATCTGAAGTTTAAGCATTTAACACAGCAACTACAAATATAGCGGACATTAAATCTGAAGTTTAAGCATTTACCACAGCACGTACATATATGGCGGACATTAAGGCTGAGGTTAAAACATTTAACACAGCAACTACAAATATAGCTAACTTTAAGTCTGAACTTTAAGCATTTAAAACAACACCTACAAACATAGCTGACGATAAGTCTGAAGTTTAAGCATTTAACACAGCACCTACAAATATAGCGGACATTAAGTCTGAAGTTTAAGCATTTAACACAGCAGCAACAAATATGGCGGACATTAAATCTGAAGTTTAAGCATGTAACACAGCACCTGCAAATATAGCAGACATTAAGTCTGAAGTTTTTTAGCATTTAACACACCACCTACAAGTATAGCGGACCTTAAATCTGAAGTTTAAGCATTTAAAACAGC
The DNA here is from genome assembly GCA_030762935.1 of Hymenopus coronatus. Classification (NCBI taxonomy): domain Eukaryota; kingdom Metazoa; phylum Arthropoda; class Insecta; order Mantodea; family Hymenopodidae; genus Hymenopus; species Hymenopus coronatus. The sequence goes on along the minus strand of CM060898.1, from coordinate 151,892,050 downwards.
ACTTACAAATATAGCTGACATTACGTCTGAAGTTTAAGCATTTAACACAGCACCTACAAATATAACTGACATTAAGTCTGAAGTTTAAGTATTTAACACAGCACCTACAAATATAGCTGACCTTAAGTCTGAAGTTTAAGCATTTAACACAGCACCTACAAATATAGCAAACATTAATTCTGAAGTTTAAGCACTTAACACAGCGCCTAAAAATATAGCGGACATTAATTCTGAAGTTTAGGCACTTAACACAGCGCCTACAAATATAGCGGACATTAAGTCTGAAGTTTAAGCATTTAACACAGCACCTACAAACATAGCTGAAATTAAGTCTGAAGTATATGCTTTTAACACAGCACCTACAAATATAGCTGACATTAAGTCTGAAGTTTAAGCATTTATCACAGCACCTACAAGTATAGCGGACCTTAAATCTGAAGTTTAAGCATTTAAAACAGCACTTACAAATATAGCGGACATTAAGTCTGAAGTTTAAGCATTTAACACAGCACCTACAAATATAGCGGACATTAAGTCTGAAGTTTAAGCACTTAACACAGCACCTACAAATATAGCGGACATTAAGACTGAATTTTAAGCATTTAACACAGCACCTACAGAAAAAGCGGACATTAAGTCTAAATTTTAAGCATTTAACACAGCACCTACAAATATAGCGGACATTAAGTCTGAAGTTTAAGCACTTAACACAGCACCTACAAATATTGTGGACATTAAGGCTGAATTTTAAGCATTTAACACAGCACCTACAAATATAGCGAACCTTAAGTCTGAAGTTTAAGCATTTAACACAGCACCTACAATTATAGCGGACATTAAGTCTGAAGTTTAAGCATTTAACACAGCACCTACAAATATAGCTGACTTTAAATCTGAGGTTTAAGCATTTAACACACCACCTACAAATATAGCTGACTTTATATCTGAAGTTTAAGCATTTAACACAGCAACTACAAATATAGCGGACATTAAATCTGAAGTTTAAGCATTTACCACAGCACGTACATATATGGCGGACATTAAGGCTGAGGTTAAAATATTTAACACAGCAACTACAAATATAGCTAACTTTAAGTCTGAACTTTAAGCATTTAAAACAACACCTACAAACATAGCTGACGATAAGTCTGAAGTTTAAGCATTTAACACAGCACCTACAAATATAGCGGACATTAAGTCTGAAGTTTAAGCATTTAACACAGCACATACAAATATAGCTGACATTAAGTCTGAACTTTAAGCATTTAACACAGCACATACAAATATAGCTAACTTTAAGTCTGAACTTTAAGCATTTAAAACAACACCTACAAACATAGCTGACGATAAGTCTGAAGTTTAAGCATTTAACACAGCACCTACAAATATAGCGGACATTAAGTCTGAAGTTTAAGCATTTAACACAGCACATACAAATATAGCTGACATTAAGTCTGAAGTTTAAGCATTTAACACAGCACCTACAAATATAGCGGACATTAAGTCTGAAGTTTAAGCATTTAACATAGCACATACAAATATAGCTGACATTAAGTCTGAAGTTTAAGCATTTAACACAGCACCTACAAATATAGCTGCTATTAAGCCTGAAGTTTAAGAATTTAACACAGCACCTACAAATATAGCTGACATTAAGTCTGAAGTTTAAGCATTTAACACAGAACCTACAAATATAGTGGACAATAAGGCTGAAGATTAAGCACTTAAAACAGCACTTACAAATATAGCGGACATTAAGTCTAAAGTTTAAGCTATTAACACAGCACCTACAAATATAGCGAACCTTAAGTCTGAAGTTTAAGCATTTAACACAGCACCTACAATTATAGCGGACATTAAGTCTGAAGTTTGTGCATTTAACACAGCACCTACAAATATAGCTGACTTTAAATCTGAGGTTTAAGCATTTAACACACCACCTACAAATATAGCTGACTTTATATCTGAAGTTTAAGCATTTAACACAGCAACTACAAATATAGCGGACATTAAATCTGAAGTTTAAGCATTTACCACAGCACCTACATATATGGCGGACATTAAGGCTGAAGTTAAAACATTTAACACAGCAACTACAAATATAGCTAACTTTAAGTCTGAACTTTAAGCATTTAAAACAACACCTACAAACATAGCTGACGATAAGTCTGAAGTTTAAGCATTTAACACAGCAACTACAAATATAGCGGACATTAAGTCTGAAGTTTAAGCATTTAACACAGCACATACAAATATAGCTGACATTAAGTCTGAAGTTTAAGCATTTAACACAGCACCTACAAATATAGCTGCTATTAAGCCTGAAGTTTAAGAGTTTAACACAGCACCTACAAATATAGCTGACATTAAGTCTGAAGTTTAAGCATTTAACACAGCACCTACAAATATAGTGGACAATAAGGCTGAAGATTAAGCACTTAAAACAGCACTTACAAATATAGCGGACATTAAGTCTAAAGTTTAAGCTATTAACACAGCACCTACAAATATAGCGGACATTAAGTCTGAAGTTAAACATTTAACACAGCACCTACAAATTTAGCAGACATTAAATCTGAAGTTTAAGCATTTAACACAGCACCTACAAATATAGCGCACATTAAAACTGAAGTTTAAGCATTTAATACAGCTCCTACAAATAATGCGGACATTAAATCTGAAGTTTAGGCATTTAATGCAGCACCTAAAAATTTAGCGGACATTGAATCTGAAGTTTAAGCATTTAGCACAGCACTTACAAAAATAGCTGACATTAAGTTTGAAGTTTAAGCATTTGACACAGCACCTACAAAGATAGCTGACATTAAGTCTGAAGTTTAAGCATTGAACACAGCACCTACAAATATAGCCGACATTAAGTCTGAAGTTTAAGCGTTTAACACAGCACCTACAATACAGCGGACCTTAAATCTGAAGTTTAAGCATTTAAAAACACCACTTACAAATATAGCTGACATTAAGTCTGATGTTTAAGCATTTAACACAGCACCTACAAATATAGCGGGCATTAAGGCTGAAATTTAAGCATTTAACACAGCATCTGCAAATATAGCGGACATTAAGTCTAAAGTTTAAGCATTTAACACAGCACCTACAAATATAGCGGACATTAAGTCTGAAGTTTAAGCATTTTACACAGCACCTACAAATATAACGGACATCAATGCTGAATTTTAAGCATTTAACACAGCACCTACAAATATAGCGGACATTAAGTCTGAAGTTTAAGCATTTAACACAGCACCTACAAATATAGCGGATATTAAGTCTGAAGTTTAAGCATTTAACACAGCACCTACAAATATAGCGGACATTAAGTCTGAAGTTAAACATTTAACACAGCACCTACAAATATAGCGGGCATTAAGGCTGATGTTTAAGCATTTAACACAGCACCTACAAATATAGCGGACATTAAGTCTGAAGTTTAAGCTCTTTACACGGCACCTACTAATATAGCGGATATTAAGGCTGAATATTAAGCATTTAACACAGCACCTACAAATATAGCGGACATTAAGTCTGAAGTTTAAGCATTTAACACTGCACCTACAAATGTAGCGGACATTAAGTCTGAAGTTTAAGCATTTAACACAGCACCTACAAATAGAGCGGACATTAAATCTGAAGTTAAATATTTAACACAGCACCTACAAATATAGCAGACATTAAATCTGAAGTTTAAGCATTTAACACAGCACCTACAAATTTAGCAGACATTAAATATGAAGTTTAAGCATTTAACACAGCACCTACAAATATAGCGCACATTAAAAATGAAGTTTTAGCATTTAATACAGCACCTACAAATATAGCGGACATTAAATCTGAAGGTTAGGCCTTTAACGCAGCACCTAAAAATTTAGCGGACATTGAAACTGAAGTTTAAGCATTTAGCACAGCTACTACAAATATAGCAGACACTAAATCTGAAGTTTAAGCACTTAACACAGCACCTACAAATATAGCTGACATTAACTCTGAAGTTTAAGCATTTAACACAGCACCTACAAATATAGCTGACATTAAGTCTGAAGTTTAAGCATTTGACACAGCACCTACAAATATAGCTGACATTAAGTCTGAAGTTTAAGCATTTAAAACAGCACGTACAAATATAGCTGACATTAAGTCTGAAGTTTAAGCATTAACAAAGCACCTACAAATATAGCTGACATTAAGTCTGAAGTTTAAGCATTTAACACAGCACCTACAAATATAGCTGACATTAAGTCTGAAGTTTAAGCATTTAACACAGCACCTACAAATATAGCAGACATTAATTCTGAAGATTAAGCACTTAACACAGCGCCAACAAATATAGCGGACATTCAGTTTGATGTTTAAGAATTTAACACAGCACCTACAAATATAGCTGAAATTAAGTCTGAAGTATAAGCATTTAACACAGCACCTACAAATATAGCTGACATTAAGTCTGAAGTTTAAGCGTTTATCACAGCACCTATAAGTATAGCGGACCTTAAATCTGAAGTTTAAGCATTTAAAACAGCACTTACAATAATAGCGGACATTAAGTCTGAAGTTTAAGCATTTAACACAGCACCGACAAATATATTGGGCATTAAGTCTGAAGTTTAAGCATTTAACACAGCACCTAAAATAAAGCGGACATTAAGTCTAAAGTTTAAGCATTTAACACAGCACCTACAAATATAGCGGACATTAAGTCTGAAGTTTAAGCACTTAACACAGCACCTACAAATTTAGCGGACATTAAGGCTGAAGTTTAAGCATTTAACACAGCACCTGAAATAAAGTGGACATTAAGTCTAAAGTTTTAGCATTTAACACAGCACCTACAAATATAGCGGACATTAAGTCTGAAGTTTAAGCATTAACAAAGCACCTACAAATATAGCTGACTTTAAATCTGAAGTTTAAGCATTAAACACAGCACCTACAAATATAGCTGACTTTAAATCTGAAGTTTAAGCATTTAACACAGCAACTACAAATATAGCGGACATTAAATCTGAAGTTTAAGCATTTACCACAGCACCTACAAATATAGCGGACATTAAGGCAGAAGTTAAAACATTTAACACAGCAACTACAAATATAGCTAACATTAATTCTGAACTTTAAGCATTTAAAACAACACCTACAAATATAGCTGACGATAATTCTGAAGTTTAAGCATTAAACACAGCACCTACAAATTTAGCGCACATTAAGGCTGAAGTTTAAGCATTTAACACAGCAGCAACAAATATGGCGGACATTAAATCTGAAGTTTAAGCATGTAACACAGCACCTGCAAATATAGCAGACATTAAGTCTGAAGTTTAAGCATTTAACACACCACCTACAAGTATAGCGGACCTTAAATCTGAAGTTTAAGCATTTAAAACAGCACTTACAAATATAGCTGACATTACGTCTGAAGTTTAAGCATTTAACACAGCACCTACAAATATAACTGACATTAAGTCTGAAGTTTAAGTATTTAACACAGCACCTACAAATGTAGCTGACATTAAGTTTGAAGTTTAAGCATTTAACACAGCACCTACAAATATAGCAAACATTAATTCTGAAGTTTAAGCACTTAACACAGCGCCTACAAATATAGCGGACATTAATTCTGAAGTTTAAGCACTTAACACAGCGCCTACAAATATAGCGGACATTAAGTCTGAAGTTTAAGCATTTAACACAGCACCTACAAACATAGCTGAAATTAAGTCTGAAGTATATGCATTTAACACAGCACCTACAAATATAGCTGACATTAAGTCTGAAGTTTAAGCATTTATCACAGCACCTACAAGTATAGCGGACCTTAAATCTGAAGTTTAAGCATTTAAAACAGCACTTACAAATATAGCGGACATTAAGTCTGAAGTTTAAGCATTTAACACAGCACCTACAAATATAGCGGACATTAAGTCTGAAGTTTAAGCACTTAACACAGCACCTACAAATATAGCGGACATTAAGACTGAATTTTAAGCATTTAACACAGCACCTACAGAAAAAGCGGACATTAAGTCTAAATTTTAAGCATTTAACACAGCACCTACAAATATAGCGGACATTAAGTCTGAAGTTTAAGCACTTAACACAGCACCTACAAATATTGTGGACATTAAGGCTGAATTTTAAGCATTTAACACAGCACCTACAAATATAGCGAACCTTAAGTCTGAAGTTTAAGCATTTAACACAGCACCTACAATTATAGCGGACATTAAGTCTGAAGTTTAAGCATTTAACACAGGCCTACAAATATAGCTGACTTTAAATCTGAGGTTTAAGCATTTAACACACAACCTACAAATATAGCTGACTTTATATCTGAAGTTTAAGCATTTAACACAGCAACTACAAATATAGCGGACATTAAATCTGAAGTTTAAGCATTTACCACAGCACCTACATATATGGCGGACATTAAGGCTGAAGTTAAAACATTTAACACAGCAACTACAAATATAGCTAACTTTAAGTCTGAACTTTAAGCATTTAAAACAACACCTACAAACATAGCTGACGATAAGTCTGAAGTTTAAGCATTTAACACAGCACCTACAAATATAGCGGACATTAAGTCTGAAGTTTAAGCATTTAACACAGCACATACAAATATAGCTGACATTAAGTCTGAACTTTAAGCATTTAACACAGCACATACAAATATAGCTAACTTTAAGTCTGAACTTTAAGCATTTAAAACAACACCTACAAACATAGCTGACGATAAGTCTGAAGTTTAAGCATTTAACACAGCACCTACAAATATAGCGGACATTAAGTCTGAAGTTTAAGCATTTAACACAGCACATACAAATATAGCTGACATTAAGTATGAAGTTTAAGCATTTAACACAGCACCTACAAATATAGCGGACATTAAGTCTGAAGTTTAAGCATTTAACACAGCACATACAAATATAGCTGACATTAAGTCTGAAGTTTAAGCATTTAACACAGCACCTACAAATATAGCTGCTATTAAGCCTGAAGTTTAAGAATTTAACACAGCACCTACAAATATAGCTGACATTAAGTCTGAAGTTTAAGCATATAACACAGCACCTACAAATATAGTGGACAATAAGGCTGAAGATTAAGCACTTAAAACAGCACTTACAAATATAGCGGACATTAAGTCTAAAGTTTAAGCTATTAACACAGCACCTACAAATTTAGCAGACATTAAATCTGAAGTTTAAGCATTTAACACAGCACCTACAAATATAGCGCACATTAAAACTGAAGTTTAAGCATTTAACACAGCACCTAAAATAAAGCGGACATTAAGTCTAAAGCTTTAGCATTTAACACAGCTCCTACAAATAAAGCGGACATTAAGTCTAAAGTTTAAGCATTTACCACAGCACCTACATATATGGCGGACATTAAGGCTGAAGTTAAAACATTTAACACAGCAACTACAAATATAGCTAACATTAAGTCTGAACTTTAAGCATTTAAAACAACACCTACAAACATAGCTGACGATAAGTCTGAAGTTTAAGCATTTAACACAGCACCTACAAATAGAGCGGACATTAAGTCTGAAGTTTAAGCATTTAACACAGCCCATACAAATATAGCTGACATTAAGTCTGAAGTATAAGCATTTAACACAGCACCTACAAATATAGCTGCTATTAAACCTGAAGTTGAAGAATTTAACACAGCACCTACAAATATAGCTGACATTAAGTCTGAAGTTTAAGCATTTAACACAGCACCTACAAAAAAAGTGGACAATAAGGCTGAAGATTAAGCACTTAAAACAGCACTTACAAATATAGCGGACATTAAGTCTAAAGTTTAAGCTATTAACACAGCACCTACAAATATAGCGGACATTAAGTCTGAAGTTAAACATTTAACACAGCACCTACAAATTTAGCAGACATTAAATCTGAAGTTTAAGCATTTAACACAGCACCTACAAATATAGCGCACATTAAAACTGAAGTTTAAGCATTTAATACAGCTCCTACAAATAATGCGGACATTAAATCTGAAGTTTAGGCATTTAATGCAGCACCTAAAAATTTAGCGGACATTGAATCTGAAGTTTAAGCATTTAGCACAGCACTTACAAAAATAGCTGACATTAAGTTTGAAGTTTAAGCATTTGACACAGCACCTACAAAGATAGCTGACATTAAGTCTGAAGTTTAAGCATTTAATACAGCACCTAAAAATATAGCTGACATTAAGTCTGAAGTTTAAGCGTTTAACACAGCACCTACAATACAGCGGACCTTAAATCTGAAGTTTAAGCATTTAAAACAGCACTTACAAATATAGTGGACATTAAGTCTGAAGTTTAAGCATTTAACACAGCACCTACAAATATAGCGGGCATTAAGGCTGAAATTTAAGCATTTAACACAGCATCTGCAAATATAGCGGACATTAAGTCTAAAGTTTAAGCATTTAACACAGCACCTACAAATATAGCGGACATTAAGTCTGAAGTTTAAGCATTTTACACAGCACCTACAAATATAACGGACATCAATGCTGAATTTTAAGCATTTAACACAACACCTACAAATATAGCGGACATTAAGTCTGAAGTTTAAGCATTTATAACAGCACATACAAATATAGCGGACATTAAGTCTGAAGTTTAAGCATTTAACACAGCACATACAAATATAGCTGACATTAAGTCTGAAGTTTAAGCATTTAACACAGCACCTACAAATATAGCGGACATTAAGTCTGAAGTTTAAGCATTTAACACAGCACATACAAATATAGCTGACATTAAGTCTGAAGTTTAAGCATTTAACACAGCACCTACAAATATAGCTGCTATTAAGCCTGAAGTTTAAGAATTTAACACAGCACCTACAAATATAGCTGACATTAAGTCTGAAGTTTAAGCATTTAACACAGCACCTACAAATATAGTGGACAATAAGGCTGAAGATTAAGCACTTAAAACAGCACTTACAAATATAGCGGACATTAAGTCTAAAGTTTAAGCTATTAACACAGCACCTACAAATATAGCGGACATTAAGTCTGAAGTTAAACATTTAACACAGCACCTACAAATTTAGCAGACATTAAATCTGAAGTTTAAGCATTTAACACAGCACCTACAAATATAGCGCACATTAAAACTGAAGTTTAAGCATTTATTACAGCTCCTACAAATTTAGCGGACATTAAGGCTGAAGTTTAAGCATTTAACACAGCACCTAAAATAAAGCGGACATTAAGTCTAAAGCTTTAGCATTTAACACAGCTCCTACAAATAAAGCGGACATTAAGTCTGAAGTTTAAGCATTTACCACAGCACCTACATATATGGCGGACATTAAGGCTGAAGTTAAAACATTTAACACAGCAACTACAAATATAGCTAACATTAAGTCTGAACTTTAAGCATTTAAAACAACACCTACAAACATAGCTGACGATAAGTCTGAAGTTTAAGCATTTAACACAGCACCTACAAATAGAGCGGACATTAAGTCTGAAGTTTAAGCATTTAACACAGCCCATACAAATATAGCTGACATTAAGTCTGAAGTTTAAGCATTTAACACAGCACCTACAAATATAGCTGCTATTAAGCCTGAAGTTGAAGAATTTAACACAGCACCTACAAATATAGCTGACATTAAGTCTGAAGTTTAAGCATTTAACACAGCACCTACAAATAAAGTGGACAATAAGGCTGAAGATTAAGCACTTAAAACAGCACTTACAAATATAGCGGACATTAAGTCTAAAGTTTAAGCTTTTAACACAGCACCTACAAATATAGCGGACATTAAGTCTGAAGTTAAACATTTAACACAGCACCTACAAATTTAGCAGACATTAAATCTGAAGTTTAAGCATTTAACACAGCACCTACAAATATAGCGCACATTAAAACTGAAGTTTAAGCATTTAATACAGCTCCTACAAATAATGCGGACATTAAATCTGAAGTTTAGGCATTTAATGCAGCACCTAAAAATTTAGCGGACATTGAATCTGAAGTTTAAGCATTTAGCACAGCACTTACAAAAATAGCTGACATTAAGTTTGAAGTTTAAGCATTTGACACAGCACCTACAAAGATAGCTGACATTAAGTCTGAAGTTTAAGCATTTAATACAGCACCTACAAATATAGCTGACATTAAGTCTGAAGTTTAAGCGTTTAACACAGCACCTACAATACAGCGGACCTTAAATCTGAAGTTTAAGCATTTAAAACAGCACTTACAAATATAGTGGACATTAAGTCTGAAGTTTAAGCATTTAACACAGCACCTACAAATATAGCGGGCATTAAGGCTGAAATTTAAGCATTTAACACAGCATCTGCAAATATAGCGGACATTAAGTCTAAAGTTTAAGCATTTAACACAGCACCTACAAATATAGCGGACATTAAGTCTGAAGTTTAAGCATTTTACACAGCACCTACAAATATAACGGACATCAATGCTGAATTTTAAGCATTTAACACAGCACCTACAAATATAGCGGACATTAAGTCTGAAGTTTAAGCATTTAACACAGCACCTACAAATATAGCGGATATTAAGTCTGAAGTTTAAGCATTTAACACAGCACCTACAAATATAGCGGACATTAAGTCTTAAGTTTAAGCATTTAACACTGCACCTACAAATGTAGCGGACATTAAGTCTGAAGTTTAAGCATTTAACACAGCACCTACAAATAGAGCGGACATTAAATCTGAAGTTAAATATTTAACACAGCACCTACAAATATAGCAGACATTAAATCTGAAGTTTAAGCATTTAACACAGCACCTACAAATTTAGCAGACATTAAATATGCAGTTTAAGCATTTAACACAGCACCTACAAATATAGCGCACATTAAAAATGAAGTTTAAGCATTTAATACAGCACCTACAAATATAGCGGACATTAAATCTGAAGTTTAGACCTTTAACGCAGCACCTAAAAATTTAGCGGACATTGAAACTCAAGTTTAAGCATTTAGCACAGCTACTACAAATATAGCAGACACTAAATCTGAAGTTTAAGCACTTAACACAGCACCTACAAATATAGCTGACATTAAATCTGAAGTTTAAGCATTTAACACAGCACCTACAAATATAGCGGACCTTAAGTCTGAAGTTTAAGCATTTAACACAGCACCTACAATTATAGCGGACATTAAGTCTGAAGTTTAAGCATTTAACAAGCACCTACAAATATAGCTGACTTTAAATCTGAGGTTTAAGCATTTAACGCACCACCTACAAATATAGCTGACTTTATATCTGAAGTTTAAGCATTTAACACAGCAACTACAAATATAGCAGACATTAAATCTGAAGTTTAAGCATTTACCACAGCACCTACATATATGGCGGACATTAAGGCTGAAGTTAAAACATTTAACACAGCAACTACAAATATAGCTAACATTAAGTCTGAACTTTAAGCATTTAAAACAACACCTACAAACATAGCTGACGATAAGTCTGAAGTTTAAGCATTTAACACAGCACCTACAAATATAGCGGACATTAAGTCTGAAGTTAAACATTTAACACAGCACATACAAATATAGCTGACATTAAGTCTGAAGTTTAAGCATTTAACACAGCACCTACAAATATAGCTGCTATTAAGCCTGAAGTTTAAGAATTTAACACAGCACCTACAAATATAGCTGACATTAAGTCTGAAGTTTAAGCATTTAACACAGCACCTACAAATATAGTGGACAATAAGGCTGATGATTAAGCACTTAAAACAGCACTTACAAATATATCGGACGTTAAATCTGTAGTTTAAGCATTTAAAAAAGCACTTACAAATATAGCGGACATTAAGTCTAAAGTTTAAGCTATTAACACAGCACCTACAAATATAGCGGACATTAAGTCTGAAGTTAAACATTTAACACAGCACCTACAAATTTAGGAGACATTAAATCTGAAGTTTAAGCATTTAACACAGCACCTACAAATATAGCGCACATTAAAACTGAAGTTTAAGCATTTAATACAGCTCCTACAAATATAGCGGACATTAAATCTGAAGTTTAGGCATTTAATGCAGCACCTAAAAATTTAGCGGACATTGAATCTGAAGTTTAAGCATTTAGCACAGCACTTACAAAAATAGCGGACATTAAGTTTGAAGTTTAAGCATTTGACACAGCACCTACAAATATAGCTGACATTAAGTCTGAAGTTTAAGCATTTAACACAGCACCTACAAATATAGCTGACATTAAGTCTGAAGTTTAAGTGTTTAACACAGCACCTACAAGTACAACGGACCTTAAATCTGAAGTTTAAGCATTTAAAACAGCACTTACAAATATAGCTGACATTAAGTCTGAAGTTTAAGCATTTAACACAGCACCTACAAATATAGCGGGCATTAAGGCTGAAATTTAAGCATTTAACACAGCATCTGCAAATATAGCGGACATTAAGTCTAAAGTTTAAGCATTTAACACAGCACCTACAAATATAGCGGACATTAAGTCTGAAGTTTAAGCATTTTACACAGCACCTACAAATATAACGGACATCAATGCTGAATTTTAAGCATTTAACACAGCACCTACAAATATAGCGGACATTAAGTCTGAAGTTTAAGCATTTAACACAGCACCTACAAATATAGCGGATATTAAGTCTGAAGTTTAAGCATTTAACACAGCACCTACAAATATAGCGGACATTAAGTCTGAAGTTAAACATTTAACACAGCACCTACAAATATAGCGGGCATTAACGCTGATGTTTAAGCATTTAACACAGCACCTACAAATATAGCGGACATTAAGTCTGAAGTTTAAGCTCTTTACAGCACCTACTAATATAGCGGACATTAAGGCTGAATATTAAGCATTTAACACAGCACCTACAAATATAGCGGACATTAAGTCTGAAGTTTAAGCACTTAACACTGCACCTACAAATGTAGCGGACATGAAGTCTGAAGTTTAAGCATTTAACACAGCACCTACAAATAGAGCGGACATTAAATCTGAAGTTAAATATTTAACACAGCACCTACAAATATAGCAGACATTAAATCTGAATTTTAAGCATTTAACACAGCACCTACAAATTTAGCAGACATTAAATATGAAGTTTAAGCATTTAACACAGCACCTACAAATATAGCGCACATTAAAAATGAAGTTTAAGCATTTAATATAGCACCTACAAATATAGCGGACATTAAATCTGAAGTTTAGGCCTTTAACGCAGCAGCTAAATATTTAGCGGACATTGAAACTGAAGTTTAAGCATTTAGCACAGCTACTACAAATATAGCAGACACTAAATCTGAAGTTTAAGCACTTATCACAGCACCTACATATATAGCTGACATTAACTCTGAAGTTTAAGCATTTAACACAGCACCTACAAATATAGCTGACATTAAGTCTGAAGTTTAAGCATTTAACACAGCACCTACAAATATAGCTGACATTAAGTCTGAAGTTTAAGCATTTAACACAGCACCTACAAATATAGCAGACATTAATTCTGAAGATTAAGCACTTAACACAGCGCCAACAAATATAGCGGACATTCAGTCTGATGTTTAAGAATTTAACACAGCACCTACAAATATAGCTGAAATTAAGTCTGAAGTATAAGCTTTTAACACAGCACCTACAAATATAGCTGACATTAAGTCTGAAGTATAAGCGTTTATCACAGCACCTATAAGTATAGCGGACCTTAAATCTGAAGTTTAAGCATTTAAAACAGCACTTACAATAATAGGGGACATTAAGTCTGAAGTTTAAGCATTTAACACAGCACCGACAAATATATTGGGCATTAAGTCTAAAGTTTAAGCATTTAACACAGCACCTACAAATATAGCGGACATTAAGTCTGAAGTTTAAGCACTTGACACAGCACCTACAAATTTAGCGGACATTAAGGCTGAAGTTTAAGCATTTAACACAGCACCTAAAGTAAAGTGGACATTAAGTCTAAAGTTTTAGCATTTAACACAGCACCTACAAATATAGCGGACATTAAGTCTGAAGTTTAAGCATTAACAAAGCACCTACAAATATGGCTGACTTTAAATCTGAAGTTTAAGCATTAAACACAGCACCTACAAATATAGCTGACTTTAAATCTGAAGTTTAAGCATTTAACACAGCAACTACAAATATAGCGGACATTAAATCTGAAGTTTAAGCATTTAACACAGCACCTACAAATATAGCGGACATTAAGGCAGAAGTTAAAACATTTAACACAGCAACTACAAATATAGCTAACATTAATTCTGAACTTTAAGCATTTAAAACAACACCTACAAATATAGCTGACGATAATTCTGAAGTTTAAGCATTAAACACAGCACCTACAAATTTAGCGCACATTAAGGCAGAAGTTTAAGCATTTAACACAGCAGCAACAAATATGGCGGACATTAAATCTGAAGTTTAAGCATTTAACACAGCACCTGCAAATATAGCAGACATTAAGTCTGAAGTTTAAGCATTTAACACACCACCTACAAGTATAGCGGACCTTAAATCTGAAGTTTAAGCATTTAAAACAGCACTTACAAATATAGCTGACATTACGTCTGAAGTTTAAGCATTTAACACAGCACCTACAAATATAACTGACATTAAGTCTGAAGTTTAAGCATTTAACACAGCACCTACAAATATAGCTGACATTAAGTCTGAAGTTTAAGCATTTAACACAGCACCTACAAATATAGCAGACATTAATTCTGAAGTTTAAGCACTTAACACAGCGCCTACAAATATAGCGGACATTAATTCTGAAGTTTAAGCACTTAACACAGCGCCTACAAATATAGCGGACATTAAGTCTGAAGTTTAACCATTTAACACAGCACCTACAAACATAGCTGAAATTAAGTCTGAAGTATATGCATTTAACACAGCACCTACAAATATAGCTGACATTAAGTCTGAAGTTTAAGCATTTATCACAGCACCTACAAGTATAGCGGACCTTAAATCTGAAGTTTAAGCATTTAAAACAGCACTTACAAATATAGCGGACATTAAGTCTGAAGTTTAAGCATTTAACACAGCACCTACAAATATAGCGGACATTAAGTCTGAAGTTTAAGCACTTAACACAGCACCTACAAATATTTCGGACATTAAGACTGAATTTTAAGCATTTAACACAGCACCTACAAAAAAAGCGGACATTAAGTCTAAATTTTAAGCATTTAACACAGCACCTACAAATATAGCGGACATTAAGTCTGAAGTTTAAGCACTTAACACAGCACCTACAAATATAGTGGACATTAAGGCTGAATTTTAAGCATTTAACACAGCACCTACAAATATAGCGAACCTTAAGTCTGAAGTTTAAGCATTTAACACAGCACCTACAATTATAGCGGACATTAAGTCTGAAGTTTGTGCATTTAACACAGCACCTACAAATATAGCTGACTTTAAATCTGAGGTTTAAGCATTTAACACACCACCTACAAATATAGCTGACTTTATATCTGAAGTTTAAGCATTTAACACAGCAACTACAAATATAGCGGACATTAAATCTGATTTTTAAGCATTTACCACAGCACCTACATATATGGCGGACATTAAGGCTGAAGTTAAAACATTTAACACAGCAACTACAAATATAGCTAACTTTAAGTCTGAACTTTAAGCATTTAAAACAACACCTACAAACATAGCTGACGATAAGTCTGAAGTTTAAGCATTTAACACAGCACCTACAAATATAGCGGACATTAAGTCTGAAGTTTAAGCATTTAACACAGCACATACAAATATAGCTGACATTAAGTCTGAAGTTTAAGCATTTAACACAGCACCTACAAATATAGCTGCTATTAAGCCTGAAGTTTAAGAATTTAACACAGCACCTACAAATATAGCTGACATTAAGTCTGAAGTTTAAGCATTTAACACAGCACCTACAAATATAGTGGACAATAAGGCTGAAGATTAAGCACTTAAAACAGCACTTACAAATATAGCGGACATTAAGTCTAAAGTTTAAGCTATTAGCACAGCACCTACAAATATAGCGGACATTAAGTTTGAAGTTAAACATTTAACACAGCACCTACAAATTTAGCAGACATTAAATCTGAAGTTTAAGCATTTAACACAGCACCTACAAATATAGCGCACATTAAAACTGAAGTTTAAGCATTTAGTACAGCTCCTACAAATAAGGCGGACATTAAAGCTGAAGTTTAGGCATTTAATGCAGCACCTAAAAATTTAGCGGACATTGAATCTGAAGTTTAAGCATTTAGCACAGCACTTACAAAAATAGCTGACATTAAGTTTGAAGTTTAAGCATTTGACACAGCACCTACAAAGATAGCTGACATTAAGTCTGAAGTTTAAGCATTTAACACAGTACCTACAAATATAGCTGACATTAAGTCTGAAGTTTAAGCGTTTAACACAGCACCTACTATACAGCGGACCTTAAATCTGAAGTTTAAGCATTTAAAACAGCACTTACAAATATAGTGGACATTAAGTCTGATGTTTAAGCATTTAACACAGCTCCTACAAATATAGCGGACATTAAATCTGAAGTTTAGGCATTTAATGCAGCACCTAAAAATTTAGCGGACATTGAATCTGAAGTTTAAGCATTTAGCACAGCACTTACAAAAATAGCTGACATTAAGTTTGAAGTTTAAGCATTTTACACAGCACCTACAAATATAGCTGACATTAAGTCTGAAGTTTAAGCATTTAACACAGCACCTACAAATATAGCTGACATTAAGTCTGAAGTTTAAGCATTTAACACAGCACCTACAAATATAGCAGACATTAATTATGAAGTTTAAGCACTTAACACAGCGCCTACAAATATAGCGGACATTAATTCTGAAGTTTAGGCACTTAACACAGCGCCTACAAATATAGCGGACATTAAGTCTGAAGTTTATGCACTTAACACAGCACCTACAAATATAGCTGAAATTAAGTCTGAAGTATATGCATTTAACACAGCACCTACAAATATAGCTGACATTAAGTCTGAAGTTTAAGCATTTATCACAGCACCTACAAGTATAGCGGACCTTAAATCTGAAGTTTAAGCATTTAAAACAGCACTTACAAATATAGCGGACATTAAGTCTGAAGTTTAAGCATTTAACACAGCACCTACAAATATAGCGGTCATTAAGTCTGAAGTTTAAGCACTTAACACAGCACCTACAAATATAGCGGACATTAAGACTGAATTTTAAGCATTTAACACAGCACCTACAAATAAAGCGGACATTAAGTCTAAATTTTAAGCATTAACAAAGCACCTACAAATATAGCTGACTTTAAATCTGAAGTTTAAGCATTAAACACAGCACCTACAAATATAGCGGACCTTAAGTCTGAAGTTTAAGCATTTAACACAGCACCTACAATTATGGCGGACATTAAGTCTGAAGTTTAAGCATTTAACACAGCACCTACAAATATAGCTGACTTTAAATCTGAGGTTTAAGCATTTAACACACCACCTACAAATATAGCTGACTTTATATCTGAAGTTTAAGCATTTAACACAGCAACTACAAATATAGCGGACATTAAATCTGAAGTTTAAGCATTTACCACAGCACCTACATATATGGCGGACATTAAGGCTGAAGTTAAAACATTTAACACAGCAACTACAAATATAGCTAACTTTAAGTCTGAACTTTAAGCATTTAAAACAACACCTACAAACATAGCTGACGATAAGTCTGAAGCTTAAGCATTTAACACAGCACCTACAAATATAGCGGACATTAAGTCTGAAGTTTAAGCATTTAACACAGCACATACAAATATAGCTGACATTAAGTCTGAAGTTTAAGCATTTAACACAGCACTTACAAATATAGCTGCTATTAAGCCTGAAGTTTAAGAATTTAACACAGCACCTACAAATATAGCTGACATTAAGTCTGAAGTTTAAGCATTTAACACAGAACCTACAAATATAGTGGACAATAAGGCTGAAGATTAAGCACTTAAAACAGCACTTACAAATATATCGGACGTTAAATCTGAAGTTTAAGCATTTAAAACAGCACTTACAAATATAGCGGACATTAAGTCTAAAGTTTAAGCTATTAACACAGCACCTACAAATATAGCGGACATTAAGTCTGAAGTTAAACATTTAACACAGCACCTACAAATTTAGCAGACATTAAATCTGAAGTTTAAGCATTTAACACAGCACCTACAAATATAGCGGATATTAAGTCTGAAGTTTAAGCATTTAACACAGCACCTACAAATATAGCGGACATTAAGTCTGAAGTTTAAGCATTTAACACTGCAACTACAAATGTAGCGGACATTAAGTCTGAAGTTTAAGCATTTAACACAGCACCTACAAATAGAGCGGACATTAAATCTGAAGTTAAATATTTAACACAGCACCTACAAATATAGCAGACATTAAATCTGAAGTTTAAGCATTTAACACAGCACCTACAAATTTAGCAGACATTAAATATGCAGTTTAAGCATTTAACACAGCACCTACAAATATAGCGCACATTAAAAATGAAGTTTAAGCATTTAATACAGCACCTACAAATATAGCGGACATTAAATCTGAAGTTTAGACCTTTAACGCAGCACCTAAAAATTTAGCGGACATTGAAACTCAAGTTTAAGCATTTAGCACAGCTACTACAAATATAGCAGACACTAAATCTGAAGTTTAAGCACTTAACACAGCACCTACAAATATAGCTGACATTAAATCTGAAGTTTAAGCATTTAACACGGCACCTACAAATATAGCGGACCTTAAGTCTGAAGTTTAAGCATTTAACACAGCACCTACAATTATAGCGGACATTAAGTCTGAAGTTTAAGCATTTAACAAGCACCTACAAATATAGCTGACTTTAAATCTGAGGTTTAAGCATTTAACGCACCACCTACAAATATAGCTGACTTTATATCTGAAGTTTAAGCATTTAACACAGCAACTACAAATATAGCAGACATTAAATCTGAAGTTTAAGCATTTACCACAGCACCTACATATATGGCGGACATTAAGGCTGAAGTTAAAACATTTAACACAGCAACTACAAATATAGCTAACATTAAGTCTGAACTTTAAGCATTTAAAACAACACCTACAAACATAGCTGACGATAAGTCTGAAGTTTAAGCATTTAACACAGCACCTACAAATATAGCGGACATTAAGTCTGAAGTTAAACATTTAACACAGCACATACAAATATAGCTGACATTAAGTCTGAAGTTTAAGCATTTAACACAGCACCTACAAATATAGCTGCTATTAAGCCTGAAGTTTAAGAATTTAACACAGCACCTACAAATATAGCTGACATTAAGTCTGAAGTTTAAGCATTTAACACAGCACCTACAAATATAGTGGACAATAAGGCTGATGATTAAGCACTTAAAACAGCACTTACAAATATATCGGACGTTAAATCTGTAGTTTAAGCATTTAAAAAAGCACTTACAAATATAGCGGACATTAAGTCTAAAGTTTAAGCTATTAACACAGCACCTACAAATATAGCGGACATTAAGTCTGAAGTTAAACATTTAACACAGCACCTACAAATTTAGGAGACATTAAATCTGAAGTTTAAGCATTTAACACAGCACCTACAAATATAGCGCACATTAAAACTGAAGTTTAAGCATTTAATACAGCTCCTACAAATATAGCGGACATTAAATCTGAAGTTTAGGCATTTAATGCAGCACCTAAAAATTTAGCGGACATTGAATCTGAAGTTTAAGCATTTAGCACAGCACTTACAAAAATAGCGGACATTAAGTTTGAAGTTTAAGCATTTGACACAGCACCTACAAATATAGCTGACATTAAGTCTGAAGTTTAAGCATTTAACACAGCACCTACAAATATAGCTGACATTAAGTCTGAAGTTTAAGTGTTTAACACAGCACCTACAAGTACAACGGACCTTAAATCTGAAGTTTAAGCATTTAAAACAGCACTTACAAATATAGCTGACATTAAGTCTGAAGTTTAAGCATTTAACACAGCACCTACAAATATAGCGGGCATTAAGGCTGAAATTTAAGCATTTAACACAGCATCTGCAAATATAGCGGACATTAAGTCTAAAGTTTAAGCATTTAACACAGCACCTACAAATATAGCGGACATTAAGTCTGAAGTTTAAGCATTTTACACAGCACCTACAAATATAACGGACATCAATGCTGAATTTTAAGCATTTAACACAGCACCTACAAATATAGCGGACATTAAGTCTGAAGTTTAAGCATTTAACACAGCACCTACAAATATAGCGGATATTAAGTCTGAAGTTTAAGCATTTAACACAGCACCTACAAATATAGCGGACATTAAGTCTGAAGTTAAACATTTAACACAGCACCTACAAATATAGCGGGCATTAACGCTGATGTTTAAGCATTTAACACAGCACCTACAAATATAGCGGACATTAAGTCTGAAGTTTAAGCTCTTTACACAGCACCTACTAATATAGCGGACATTAAGGCTGAATATTAAGCATTTAACACAGCACCTACAAATATAGCGGACATTAAGTCTGAAGTTTAAGCATTTAACACTGCACCTACAAATGTAGCGGACATGAAGTCTGAAGTTTAAGCATTTAACACAGCACCTACAAATAGAGCGGACATTAAATCTGAAGTTAAATATTTAACACAGCACCTACAAATATAGCAGACATTAAATCTGAATTTTAAGCATTTAACACAGCACCTACAAATTTAGCAGACATTAAATATGAAGTTTAAGCATTTAACACAGCACCTACAAATATAGCGCACATTAAAAATGAAGTTTAAGCATTTAATATAGCACCTACAAATATAGCGGACATTAAATCTGAAGTTTAGGCCTTTAACGCAGCAGCTAAATATTTAGCGGACATTGAAACTGAAGTTTAAGCATTTAGCACAGCTACTACAAATATAGCAGACACTAAATCTGAAGTTTAAGCACTTATCACAGCACCTACATATATAGCTGACATTAACTCTGAAGTTTAAGCATTTAACACAGCACCTACAAATATAGCTGACATTAAGTCTGAAGTTTAAGCATTTAACACAGCACCTACAAATATAGCTGACATTAAGTCTGAAGTTTAAGCATTTAACACAGCACCTACAAATATAGCAGACATTAATTCTGAAGATTAAGCACTTAACACAGCGCCAACAAATATAGCGGACATTCAGTCTGATGTTTAAGAATTTAACACAGCACCTACAAATATAGCTGAAATTAAGTCTGAAGTATAAGCTTTTAACACAGCACCTACAAATATAGCTGACATTAAGTCTGAAGTATAAGCGTTTATCACAGCACCTATAAGTATCGCGGACCTTAAATCTGAAGTTTAAGCATTTAAAACAGCACTTACAATAATAGCGGACATTAAGTCTGAAGTTTAAGCATTTAACACAGCACCGACAAATATATTGGGCATTAAGTCTAAAGTTTAAGCATTTAACACAGCACCTACAAATATAGCGGACATTAAGTCTGAAGTTTAAGCACTTGACACAGCACCTACAAATTTAGCGGACATTAAGGCTGAAGTTTAAGCATTTAACACAGCACCTAAAGTAAAGTGGACATTAAGTCTAAAGTTTTAGCATTTAACACAGCACCTACAAATATAGCGGACATTAAGTCTGAAGTTTAAGCATTAACAAAGCACCTACAAATATGGCTGACTTTAAATCTGAAGTTTAAGCATTAAACACAGCACCTACAAATATAGCTGACTTTAAATCTGAAGTTTAAGCATTTAACACAGCAACTACAAATATAGCGGACATTAAATCTGAAGTTTAAGCATTTAACACAGCACCTACAAATATAGCGGACATTAAGGCAGAAGTTAAAACATTTAACACAGCAACTACAAATATAGCTAACATTAATTCTGAACTTTAAGCATTTAAAACAACACCTACAAATATAGCTGACGATAATTCTGAAGTTTAAG
The DNA here is from genome assembly GCA_030762935.1 of Hymenopus coronatus. Lineage (NCBI taxonomy): Eukaryota > Metazoa > Arthropoda > Insecta > Mantodea > Hymenopodidae > Hymenopus > Hymenopus coronatus. The sequence goes on along the minus strand of CM060898.1, from coordinate 151,870,017 downwards.
CATTAAACACAGCACCTACAAATTTAGCGCACATTAAGGCTGAAGTTTAAGCATTTAACACAGCAGCAACAAATATGGCGGACATTAAATCTGAAGTTTAAGCATTTAACACAGCACCTGCAAATATAGCAGACATTAAGTCTGAAGTTTAAGCATTTAACACACCACCTACAAGTATAGCGGACCTTAAATCTGAAGTTTAAGCATTTAAAACAGCACTTACAAATATAGCTGACATTACGTCTGAAGTTTAAGCATTTAACACAGCACCTACAAATATAACTGACATTAAGTCTGAAGTTTAAGCATTTAACACAGCACCTACAAATATAGCTGACATTAAGTCTGAAGTTTAAGCATTTAACACAGCACCTACAAATATAGCAGACATTAATTCTGAAGTTTAAGCACTTAACACAGCGCCTACAAATATAGCGGACATTAATTCTGAAGTTTAAGCACTTAACACAGCGCCTACAAATATAGCGGACATTAAGTCTGAAGTTTAACCATTTAACACAGCACCTACAAACATAGCTGAAATTAAGTCTGAAGTATATGCATTTAACACAGCACCTACAAATATAGCTGACATTAAGTCTGAAGTTTAAGCATTTATCACAGCACCTACAAGTATAGCGGACCTTAAATCTGAAGTTTAAGCATTTAAAACAGCACTTACAAATATAGCGGACATTAAGTCTGAAGTTTAAGCATTTAACACAGCACCTACAAATATAGCGGACATTAAGTCTGAAGTTTAAGCACTTAACACAGCACCTACAAATATTTCGGACATTAAGACTGAATTTTAAGCATTTAACACAGCACCTACAAAAAAAGCGGACATTAAGTCTAAATTTTAAGCATTTAACACAGCACCTACAAATATAGCGGACATTAAGTCTGAAGTTTAAGCACTTAACACAGCACCTACAAATATAGTGGACATTAAGGCTGAATTTTAAGCATTTAACACAGCACCTACAAATATAGCGAACCTTAAGTCTGAAGTTTAAGCATTTAACACAGCACCTACAATTATAGCGGACATTAAGTCTGAAGTTTGTGCATTTAACACAGCACCTACAAATATAGCTGACTTTAAATCTGAGGTTTAAGCATTTAACACACCACCTACAAATATAGCTGACTTTATATCTGAAGTTTAAGCATTTAACACAGCAACTACAAATATAGCGGACATTAAATCTGATTTTTAAGCATTTACCACAGCACCTACATATATGGCGGACATTAAGGCTGAAGTTAAAACATTTAACACAGCAACTACAAATATAGCTAACTTTAAGTCTGAACTTTAAGCATTTAAAACAACACCTACAAACATAGCTGACGATAAGTCTGAAGTTTAAGCATTTAACACAGCACCTACAAATATAGCGGACATTAAGTCTGAAGTTTAAGCATTTAACACAGCACATACAAATATAGCTGACATTAAGTCTGAAGTTTAAGCATTTAACACAGCACCTACAAATATAGCTGCTATTAAGCCTGAAGTTTAAGAATTTAACACAGCACCTACAAATATAGCTGACATTAAGTCTGAAGTTTAAGCATTTAACACAGCACCTACAAATATAGTGGACAATAAGGCTGAAGATTAAGCACTTAAAACAGCACTTACAAATATAGCGGACATTAAGTCTAAAGTTTAAGCTATTAGCACAGCACCTACAAATATAGCGGACATTAAGTCTGAAGTTAAACATTTAACACAGCACCTACAAATTTAGCAGACATTAAATCTGAAGTTTAAGCATTTAACACAGCACCTACAAATATAGCGCACATTAAAACTGAAGTTTAAGCATTTAGTACAGCTCCTACAAATAAAGCGGACATTAAAGCTGAAGTTTAGGCATTTAATGCAGCACCTAAAAATTTAGCGGACATTGAATCTGAAGTTTAAGCATTTAGCACAGCACTTACAAAAATAGCTGACATTAAGTTTGAAGTTTAAGCATTTGACACAGCACCTACAAAGATAGCTGACATTAAGTCTGAAGTTTAAGCATTTAACACAGTACCTACAAATATAGCTGACATTAAGTCTGAAGTTTAAGCGTTTAACACAGCACCTACTATACAGCGGACCTTAAATCTGAAGTTTAAGCATTTAAAACAGCACTTACAAATATAGTGGACATTAAGTCTGATGTTTAAGCATTTAACACAGCTCCTACAAATATAGCGGACATTAAATCTGAAGTTTAGGCATTTAATGCAGCACCTAAAAATTTAGCGGACATTGAATCTGAAGTTTAAGCATTTAGCACAGCACTTACAAAAATAGCTGACATTAAGTTTGAAGTTTAAGCATTTTACACAGCACCTACAAATATAGCTGACATTAAGTCTGAAGTTTAAGCATTTAACACAGCACCTACAAATATAGCTGACATTAAGTCTGAAGTTTAAGCATTTAACACAGCACCTACAAATATAGCAGACATTAATTGTGAAGTTTAAGCACTTAACACAGCGCCTACAAATATAGCGGACATTAATTCTGAAGTTTAGGCACTTAACACAGCGCCTACAAATATAGCGGACATTAAGTCTGAAGTTTATGCATTTAACACAGCACCTACAAATATAGCTGAAATTAAGTCTGAAGTATATGCATTTAACACAGCACCTACAAATATAGCTGACATTAAGTCTGAAGTTTAAGCATTTATCACAGCACCTACAAGTATAGCGGACCTTAAATCTGAAGTTTAAGCATTTAAAACAGCACTTACAAATATAGCGGACATTAAGTCTGAAGTTTAAGCATTTAACACAGCACCTACAAATATAGCGGACATTAAGTCTGAAGTTTAAGCACTTAACACAGCACCTACAAATATAGCGGACATTAAGACTGAATTTTAAGCATTTAACACAGCACCTACAAATAAAGCGGACATTAAGTCTAAATTTTAAGCATTAACAAAGCACCTACAAATATAGCTGACTTTAAATCTGAAGTTTAAGCATTAAACACAGCACCTACAAATATAGCGGACCTTAAGTCTGAAGTTTAAGCATTTAACACAGCACCTACAATTATGGCGGACATTAAGTCTGAAGTTTAAGCATTTAACACAGCACCTACAAATATAGCTGACTTTAAATCTGAGGTTTAAGCATTTAACACACCACCTACAAATATAGCTGACTTTATATCTGAAGTTTAAGCATTTAACACAGCAACTACAAATATAGCGGACATTAAATCTGAAGTTTAAGCATTTACCACAGCACCTACATATATGGCGGACATTAAGGCTGAAGTTAAAACATTTAACACAGCAACTACAAATATAGCTAACTTTAAGTCTGAACTTTAAGCATTTAAAACAACACCTACAAACATAGCTGACGATAAGTCTGAAGCTTAAGCATTTAACACAGCACCTACAAATATAGCGGACATTAAGTCTGAAGTTTAAGCATTTAACACAGCACATACAAATATAGCTGACATTAAGTCTGAAGTTTAAGCATTTAACACAGCACTTACAAATATAGCTGCTATTAAGCCTGAAGTTTAAGAATTTAACACAGCACCTACAAATATAGCTGACATTAAGTCTGAAGTTTAAGCATTTAACACAGAACCTACAAATATAGTGGACAATAAGGCTGAAGATTAAGCACTTAAAACAGCACTTACAAATATATCGGACGTTAAATCTGAAGTTTAAACATTTAAAACAGCACTTACAAATATAGCGGACATTAAGTCTAAAGTTTAAGCTATTAACACAGCACCTACAAATATAGCGGACATTAAGTCTGAAGTTAAACATTTAACACAGCACCTACAAATTTAGCAGACATTAAATCTGAAGTTTAAGCATTTAACACAGCACCTACAAATATAGCGCACATTAAAACTGAAGTTTAAGCATTTAATACAGCTCCTACAAATATAGCGGACATTAAATCTGAAGTTTAGGCATTTAATGCAGCACCTAAAAATTTAGCGGACATTGAATCTGAAGTTTAAGCATTTAGCACAGCACTTACAAAAATAGCTGACATTAAGTTTGAAGTTTAAGCATTTGACACAGCACCTACAAATATAGCTGACATTAAGTCTGAAGTTTAAGCATTTAACACAGCACCTACAAATATAGCTGACATTAAGTCTGAAGTTTAAGCGTTTAACACAGCACCTACAAGTACAGCGGACCTTAAATCTGAAGTTTAAGCATTTAAAACAGCACTTACAAATATAGTGGACATTAAGTCTGAAGTTTAAGCATTTAACACAGCACCTACAAATATAGCGGACATTAAGGCTGAAATTTAAGCATTTAACACAGCATCTGCAAATATAGCGGACATTAAGTCTAAAGTTTAAGCATTTAACACAGCACCTACAAATATAGCGGACATTAAGTCTGAAGTTTAAGCATTTTACACAGCACCTACAAATATAACGGACATCAATGCTGAATTTTAAGCATTTAACACAGCACCTACAAATATAGCGGACATTAAGTCTGAAGTTTAAGCATTTAACACAGCACCTACAAATATAGCGGATATTAAGTCTGAAGTTTAAGCATTTAACACAGCACCTACAAATATAGCGGACATTAAGTCTGAAGTTAAACATTTAACACAGCACATACAAATATAGCGGGCTTTAAGGCTGATGTTTAAGCATTTAACACAGCACCTACAAATATAGCGGACATTAAGTCTGAATTTAAGCTCTTTACACAGCACCTATTAATATAGCGGACATTAAGGCTGAATATTAAGCATTTAACACAGCACCTACAAATATAGCGGACATTAAGTCTGAAGTTTAAGCATTTAACACTGCACCTACAAATGTAGCGGACATTAAGTATGAAGGTTAAGCATTTAACACAGCACCTACAAATAGAGCGGACATTAAATCTGAAGTTAAATATTTAACACAGCACCTACAAATATAGCAGACATTAAATCTGAAGTTTAAGCATTTAACAAGGCACCTACAAACTTAGCAGACATTAAATATGAAGTTTAAGCATTTAACACAGCACCTACAAATATAGCGCACATTAAAAATGAAGTTTAAGCATTTAATACAGCACCTACAAATATAGCGGACATTAAATCTGAAGTTTAGGCCTTTAACGCAGCACCTAAAAATTTAGCGGACACTGAAACTGAAGTTTAAGCATTTAGCACAGCTACTACAAATATAGCAGACACTAAATCTGAAGTTTAAGCACTTAACACAGCACCTACAAATATAGCTGACATTAACTCTGAAGTTTAAGCATTTAACACAGCACCTACAAATATAGCTGACATTAAGTCTGAAGTTTAAGCATTTGACACAGCACCTACAAATATAGCTGACATTAAGTCTGAAGTTTAAGCATTTAAAACAGCACGTACAAATATAGCTGACATTAAGTCTGAAGTTTAAGCATTAACAAAGCACCTACAAATATAGCTGACATTAAGTCTGAAGTTAAGCATTTAACACAGCACCTACAAATATAGCTGACATTAAGTCTGAAGTTTAAGCATTTAACACAGCACCTACAAATATAGGAGACATTAATTCTGAAGATTAAGCACTTAACACAGCGCCAACAAATATAGCGGACATTCAGTCTGATGTTTAAGAATTTAACACAGCACCTACAAATATAGCTGAAATTAAGTCTGAAGTATAAGCATTTAACACAGCACCTACAAATATAGCTGACATTAAGTGTGAAGTTTAAGCGTTTATCACAGCACCTACAAGTATAGCGGACCTTAAATCTGAAGTTTAAGCATTTAAAACAGCACTTACAATAATAGCGGACATTAAGTCTGAAGTTTAAGCATTTAACACAGCACCGACAAATATATTGGGCATTAAGTCTGAAGTTTAAGCATTTAACACAGCACCTAAAATAAAGCGGACATTAAGTCTAAAGTTTAAGCATTTAACACAGCACCTACAAATATAGCGGACATTAAGTCTGAGGATTAAGCACTTAACACAGCACCTACAAATTTAGCGGACATTAAGGCTGAAGTTTAAGCATTTAACACAGCACCTAAAATAAAGAGGACATTAAGTCTAAAGTTTTAGCATTTAACACAGCACCTACAAATATAGCGGATATTAAGTCTGAAGTTTAAGCATTAACAAAGCACCTACAAATATAGCTGACTTTAAATCTGAAGTTTAAGCATTAAACACAGCACCTACAAATATAGCTGACTTTAAATCTGAAGTTTAAGCATTTAACACAGCAACTACAAATATAGCGGACATTAAATCAGAAGTTTAAACATTTACCACAGCACCTACAAATATAGCGGACATTAAGGCAGAAGTTAAAACATTTAACACAGCAACTACAAATATAGCTGACATTAATTCTGAACTTTAAGCATTTAAAACAACACCTACAAATATAGCTGATGATAAGTCTGAAGTTTAAGCATTAAACACAGCACCTACAAATTTAGCGCACATTAAGGCTGAAGTTTAAGCACTTAACACAGCAGCAACAAATATGGCGGACATTAAATCTGAAGTTTAAGCATTTAACACAGCACCTACAAATATAGCGGACATAAAGTCTGAAGTTTAAACATTTATCACAGTACCTATAAATATAGCTGACATTAAGTGTGAAGTTTAAGCATTTAACACAGCACCGACAAATATAGCGGGCACTAAGGCTGAAGTTTAAGCATTTAACACAGCACCTAAAATAAAGCGGACATTAAGTCTAAAGTTTAAGCATTTAGCAAAGCACCTACAAATATAGCGGACATTAAGTCTGAAGTTTAAGCCCTTAACACAGCACCTACAAATATAGCGAACATTAAGGCTGAATTTTACGCATTTAACACAGCACCTACAAATATAGCGGACATTAAGTCTGAAGTTTAAGCATTTAACACAGCACCTACAAATATAGCGGACATTAAGTCTGAAGTTTAAGCATTTAACACAGCACCTACAAATATAGCGAACATTAATGCTGAAGTTTAAGCATTTAACACAGCACATACAAATATAGCGGACATAAAGTCTGAAGTTTAAACATTTATCACAGCACCTATAAATATAGCTGATATTAAGTGTGAAGTTTAAGCATTTAACACAGTACCTAAAATATAGCGGACATTAAGTCTGAAGTTTAAGCATTTGACAAAGCACCTACAAATTTAGCTGACATTAAGTCTGAAGTTTAAGCATTTAACACAGCACCTACAAATATAGCTGACATTAAGTCTGAAGTTTAAGCATTTAACACAGCACCTACAAATATAGCAGACATTAATTCTGAAGATTAAGCACTTAACACAGCGCCAACAAATATAGCGGACATTAAGTCTGATGTTTAAGAATTTAACACAGCACCTACAAATATAGATGAAATTAAGTCTGAAGTATAAGCATTTAACACAGCACCTACCAATATAGCTGACATTAAGTCTAAAGTTTAAGCGTTTATCACAGCACCTACAAGTATAGCGGACCTTAAATCTGAAGTTTAAGCATTTAAAACAGCACTTACAATAATAGCGGACATTAAGTCTGAAGTTTAAGCATTTAACACAGCACCGACAAATATATTGGGCATTAAGTCTGAAGTTTAAGCATTTAACACAGCACCTAAAATAAAGCGGACATTAAGTCTAAAGTTTAAGCATTTAACACAGCACCTACAAATATAGCGGACATTAAGTCTGAAGTTTAAGCACTTAACACAGCACCTACAAATTTAGCGGACATTAAGGCTGAAGTTTAAGCATTTAACACAGCACCTAAAATAAAGCGGACATTAAGTCTAAAGTTTTAGCATTTAACACAGCACCTACAAATATAGCGGACATTAAGTCTGAAGTTTAAGCATTAACAAAGCACCTACAAATATAGCTGTCATTAAATCTGAAGTTTAAGCATTAAACACAGCACCTAAAAATATAGCTGACTTTAAATCTGAAGTTTAAGCATTTAACACAGCAACTACAAATATAGCGGACATTAAATCTGAAGTTTAAGCATTTACCACAGCACCTACAAATATAGCGGACATTAAGGCAGAAGTTAAAACATTTAACACAGCAACTACAAATATAGCTAACATTAATTCTGAACTTTAAGCATTTAAAACAACACCTACAAATATAGCTGACGATAAGTCTGAAGTTTAAGCATTAAACACAGCACCTACAAATTTAGCGCACATTAAGGCTGAAGTTTAAGCATTTAACACAGCAGCAACAAATATAGCGGACATAAAGTCTGAAGTTTAAACATTTATCACAGCACCTATAAATATAGCTGACATTAAGTGTGAAGTTTAAGCATTTAACACAGCACATACAAATATAGCGGACATTAAGTCTGAAGTTTAAGCATTTAACACAGCACCTACAAATATAGCGGACATTAAGTCTGAAGTTTAAACATTTATCACAGCACCTATAAATATAGCTGACATTAAGTGTGAAGTTTAAGCATTTAACACAGCACATACAAATATAGCAGACATTAAGTCTGAAGTTTAAGCATTTAACACAGCGACTACAAATATAGCGGACATTAAGTCTGAAGTTTAAGCATTTAACACAGCACCTACAAATATAGCTGACATTAAGTCTGAAGTTTAAGCATTTAACACAGCACCTACAAATATAGCGGGCATTAAGTCTGAAGTTTAAGCATTTAACACTGCACCTACAAATGTAGCGGACATTAAGTCTGAAGTTTAAGCATTTAACACAGCACCTACAAATAGAGCGGACATTAAATCTGAAGTTAAATATTTAACACAGCACCTACAAATATAGCAGACATTAAATCTGAAGTTTAAGCATTTCACAGCACATACAAATTTAGCAGACATTAAATATGAAGTTTAAGCATTTAACCCAGCACCTACAAATATAGCGCACATTAAAAATGAAGTTTAAGCATTTAATACAGCACCTACAAATATAGCGGACATTAAATCTGAAGTTTAGACCTTTAACGCAGCACCTAAAAATTTAGCGGACATTGAATCTGAAGTTTAAGCATTTAGCACAGCTAATACAAATATGGCAGACACTAAATCTGAAGTTTAAGCACTTAACACAGCACCTACAAATATAGCTGACATTAACTCTGAAGTTTAAGCATTTAACACAGCACCTACAAATATAGCTGACATTAAGTCTGAAGTTTAAGCATTAACAAAGCACCTACAAATATAGTTGACATTTAGTCTGAAGTTTAAGCATTTAACACAGCACCTACAAATATAGCTGACATTAAGTCTGAAGTTTAAGCATTTGACACAGCACCTACAAATATAGCTGACATTAAGTCTGAAGTTTAAGCGTTTAACACAGCACCTACAAGTATAGCGGACCTTAAATCTGAAGTTTAAGCATATAAAACGGCACTTACAAATATAGCGGACATTAAGTCTGAAGTTTAAGCATTTAACACAGCACCTAGAAATATAGCGGGCATTAAGGCTGATGTTTAAGCATTTAACACAGCACCTACAAATATAGCGGACATTAAGTCTGAAGTTTAAGCTCTTAACACAGCACCTACTAATATAGAGGACATTAAGGCTGAATATTAAGCAGTTAACACATCACCTACAAATATAGCGGGCATTAAGTCTGAAGTTTAAGCATTTAACACTGCACCTACAAATGTAGCGGACACTAAGTCTGAAGTTTAAGCATTTAACACAGCACCTACAAATAGAGCGGACATTAAATCTGAAGTTAAATATTTAACACAGAACCTACAAATATAGCAGACATTAAATCTGAAGTTTAAGCATTTAAAACAGCACCTACAAATTTAGCAGACATTAAATATGAAGTTTAAGCATTTAACACAGCACCTACAAATATAGCGCAATTTAAAAATGAAGTTTAAGCATTTAATACAGCACCTACAAATATAGCGGACATTAAATCTGAAGTTTAGGCTTTTAACGCAGCACCTAAAAATTTAGCGGACATTGAATCTGAAGTTTAAGCATTTAGCACAGCTACTACAATTATAGCAGACACTAAATCTGAAGTTTAAGCACTTAACACAGCACCTACAAATATAGCTGACATTAACTCTGAAGTTTAAGCATTTAACACAGCACCTACAAATATAGCTGACATTAAGTCTGAAGTTTAAGCATTTAACACAGCACGTACAAATATAGCTGACATTAAGTCTGAAGTTTAAGCATTAACAAAGCACCTACAAATATAGCTGACATTAAGTCTGATGTTTAAGAATTTAACACAGCACCTACAAATATAGCTGAAATTAAGTCTGAAGTATAAGCATTTAACACAGCACCTACCAATATAGCTGACATTAAGTCTGAAGTTTAAGCGTTTATCACAGCACCTACAAGTATAGCGGACCTTAAATCTGAAGTTTAAGCATTTAAAACAGCACTTACAGTAATAGCGGACATTAAGTCTGAAGTTTAAGCATTTAACACAGCACCGACAAATATATTGGGCATTAAGTCTGAAGTTAAAGCATTTAACACAGCACCTAAAATAAAGCGGACATTAAGTATAAAGTTTAAGCATTTAACGCAGCACCTACAAATATAGCGGTCATTAAGTCTGAAGTTTAAGCACTTAACACAGCACCTACAAATTTAGCGGACATTAAGGCTGAAGTTTAAGCATTTAACACAGCACCTAAAAGAAAGCGGACATTAAGTCTAAAGTTTTAGCATTTAACACAGCACCTACAAATATAGCGGACATTAAGTCTGAAGTTTAAGCATTAACAAAGCACCTACAGATATAGCTGTCTTTAAATCTGAAGTTTAAGCATTAAACACAGCACCTGCAAATATAGCTGACTTTAAATCTGAAGTTTAAGCATTTAACACAGCAACTATAAATATAGCGGACATTAAATCTGAAGTTTAAGCATTTACCACAGCACCTACAAATATAGCGGAAATTAAGGCAGAAGTTAAAACATTTAACACAGCAACTACAAATATAGCTAACAATAATTCTGAACTTTAAGCATTGAAAACAACACCTACAAATATAGCTGACGATAAGTCTGAAGTTTAAGCATTAAACACAGCACCTACAAATTTAGCGCACATTAAGGCTGAAGTTTAAGCATTTAACACAGCAGCAACAAATATAGCGGACATAAAGTCTGAAGTTTAAACATTTATCACAGCACCTATAAATATAGCTGACATTAAGTGTGAAGTTTAAGCATTTAACACAGCACATACAAATATAGCGGACATTAAGTCTGAAGTTTAAGCATTTAACACAGCACCTACAAATATAGCGGACATTAAGTCTGAAGTTTAAGCATTTAACACAGCACCTACAAATATAGCTGACATTAAGTCTGAAGTTTAAGCATTTAACACAGCACCTACAAATATAGCGGATTTTAAGTCTGAAGTTTAAGCATTTAGCACAGCTACTACAAATATAGTAGACACTAAATCTGAAGTTTAAGCACTTAACACAGCACCTACAAATATAGCTGACATTAACTCTGGAAGTTTAAGCATTTAACACAGCACCTACAAATATAGCTGACAATATGTCTGAAGTTTAAGCATTTAACACAGCACCTACAAATATAGCGGACATAAAGTCTGAAGTTTAAACATTTATCACAGTACCTATAAATATAGCTGACATTAAGTGTGAAGTTTAAGCATTTAACACAGCACCGACAAATATAGCGGGCACTAAGGCTGAAGTTTAAGCATTTAACACAGCACCTAAAATAAAGCGGACATTAAGTCTAAAGTTTAAGCATTTAGCAAAGCACCTACAAATATAGCGGACATTAAGTCTGAAGTTTAAGCCCTTAACACAGCACCTACAAATATAGCGAACATTAAGGCTGAATTTTACGCATTTAACACAGCACCTACAAATATAGCGGACATTAAGTCTGAAGTTTAAGCATTTAACACAGCACCTACAAATATAGCGGACATTAAGTCTGAAGTTTAAGCATTTAACACAGCACCTACAAATATAGCGAACATTAATGCTGAAGTTTAAGCATTTAACACAGCACATACAAATATAGCGGACATAAAGTCTGAAGTTTAAACATTTATCACAGCACCTATAAATATAGCTGATATTAAGTGTGAAGTTTAAGCATTTAACACAGTACCTAAAATATAGCGGACATTAAGTCTGAAGTTTAAGCATTTGACAAAGCACCTACAAATTTAGCTGACATTAAGTCTGAAGTTTAAGCATTTAACACAGCACCTACAAATATAGCTGACATTAAGTCTGAAGTTTAAGCATTTAACACAGCACCTACAAATATAGCAGACATTAATTCTGAAGATTAAGCACTTAACACAGCGCCAACAAATATAGCGGACATTAAGTCTGATGTTTAAGAATTTAACACAGCACCTACAAATATAGATGAAATTAAGTCTGAAGTATAAGCATTTAACACAGCACCTACCAATATAGCTGACATTAAGTCTAAAGTTTAAGCGTTTATCACAGCACCTACAAGTATAGCGGACCTTAAATCTGAAGTTTAAGCATTTAAAACAGCACTTACAATAATAGCGGACATTAAGTCTGAAGTTTAAGCATTTAACACAGCACCGACAAATATATTGGGCATTAAGTCTGAAGTTTAAGCATTTAACACAGCACCTAAAATAAAGCGGACATTAAGTCTAAAGTTTAAGCATTTAACACAGCACCTACAAATATAGCGGACATTAAGTCTGAAGTTTAAGCACTTAACACAGCACCTACAAATTTAGCGGACATTAAGGCTGAAGTTTAAGCATTTAACACAGCACCTAAAATAAAGCGGACATTAAGTCTAAAGTTTTAGCATTTAACACAGCACCTACAAATATAGCGGACATTAAGTCTGAAGTTTAAGCATTAACAAAGCACCTACAAATATAGCTGTCATTAAATCTGAAGTTTAAGCATTAAACACAGCACCTAAAAATATAGATGACTTTAAATCTGAAGTTTAAGCATTTAACACAGCAACTACAAATATAGCGGACATTAAATCTGAAGTTTAAGCATTTACCACAGCACCTACAAATATAGCGGACATTAAGGCAGAAGTTAAAACATTTAACACAGCAACTACAAATATAGCTAACATTAATTCTGAACTTTAAGCATTTAAAACAACACCTACAAATATAGCTGACGATAAGTCTGAAGTTTAAGCATTAAACACAGCACCTACAAATTTAGCGCACATTAAGGCTGAAGTTTAAGCATTTAACACAGCAGCAACAAATATAGCGGACATAAAGTCTGAAGTTTAAACATTTATCACAGCACCTATAAATATAGCTGACATTAAGTGTGAAGTTTAAGCATTTAACACAGCACATACAAATATAGCGGACATTAAGTCTGAAGTTTAAGCATTTAACACAGCACCTACAAATATAGCGGACATTAAGTCTGAAGTTTAAACATTTATCACAGCACCTATAAATATAGCTGACATTAAGTGTGAAGTTTAAGCATTTAACACAGCACATACAAATATAGCAGACATTAAGTCTGAAGTTTAAGCATTTAACACAGCGACTACAAATATAGCGGACATTAAGTCTGAAGTTTAAGCATTTAACACAGCACCTACAAATATAGCTGACATTAAGTCTGAAGTTTAAGCATTTAACACAGCACCTACAAATATAGCGGGCATTAAGTCTGAAGTTTAAGCATTTAACACTGCACCTACAAATGTAGCGGACATTAAGTCTGAAGTTTAAGCATTTAACACAGCACCTACAAATAGAGCGGACATTAAATCTGAAGTTAAATATTTAACACAGCACCTACAAATATAGCAGACATTAAATCTGAAGTTTAAGCATTTCACAGCACATACAAATTTAGCAGACATTAAATATGAAGTTTAAGCATTTAACCCAGCACCTACAAATATAGCGCACATTAAAAATGAAGTTTAAGCATTTAATACAGCACCTACAAATATAGCGGACATTAAATCTGAAGTTTAGACCTTTAACGCAGCACCTAAAAATTTAGCGGACATTGAATCTGAAGTTTAAGCATTTAGCACAGCTAATACAAATATGGCAGACACTAAATCTGAAGTTTAAGCACTTAACACAGCACCTACAAATATAGCTGACATTAACTCTGAAGTTTAAGCATTTAACACAGCACCTACAAATATAGCTGACATTAAGTCTGAAGTTTAAGCATTAACAAAGCACCTACAAATATAGTTGACATTTAGTCTGAAGTTTAAGCATTTAACACAGCACCTACAAATATAGCTGACATTAAGTCTGAAGTTTAAGCATTTGACACAGCACCTACAAATATAGCTGACATTAAGTCTGAAGTTTAAGCGTTTAACACAGCACCTACAAGTATAGCGGACCTTAAATCTGAAGTTTAAGCATATAAAACGGCACTTACAAATATAGCGGACATTAAGTCTGAAGTTTAAGCATTTAACACAGCACCTAGAAATATAGCGGGCATTAAGGCTGATGTTTAAGCATTTAACACAGCACCTACAAATATAGCGGACATTAAGTCTGAAGTTTAAGCTCTTAACACAGCACCTACTAATATAGAGGACATTAAGGCTGAATATTAAGCAGTTAACACATCACCTACAAATATAGCGGGCATTAAGTCTGAAGTTTAAGCATTTAACACTGCACCTACAAATGTAGCGGACACTAAGTCTGAAGTTTAAGCATTTAACACAGCACCTACAAATAGAGCGGACATTAAATCTGAAGTTAAATATTTAACACAGAACCTACAAATATAGCAGACATTAAATCTGAAGTTTAAGCATTTAAAACAGCACCTACAAATTTAGCAGACATTAAATATGAAGTTTAAGCATTTAACACAGCACCTACAAATATAGCGCAATTTAAAAATGAAGTTTAAGCATTTAATACAGCACCTACAAATATAGCGGACATTAAATCTGAAGTTTAGGCTTTTAACGCAGCACCTAAAAATTTAGCGGACATTGAATCTGAAGTTTAAGCATTTAGCACAGCTACTACAATTATAGCAGACACTAAATCTGAAGTTTAAGCACTTAACACAGCACCTACAAATATAGCTGACATTAACTCTGAAGTTTAAGCATTTAACACAGCACCTACAAATATAGCTGACATTAAGTCTGAAGTTTAAGCATTTAACACAGCACGTACAAATATAGCTGACATTAAGTCTGAAGTTTAAGCATTAACAAAGCACCTACAAATATAGCTGACATTAAGTCTGATGTTTAAGAATTTAACACAGCACCTACAAATATAGCTGAAATTAAGTCTGAAGTATAAGCATTTAACACAGCACCTACCAATATAGCTGACATTAAGTCTGAAGTTTAAGCGTTTATCACAGCACCTACAAGTATAGCGGACCTTAAATCTGAAGTTTAAGCATTTAAAACAGCACTTACAGTAATAGCGGACATTAAGTCTGAAGTTTAAGCATTTAACACAGCACCGACAAATATATTGGGCATTAAGTCTGAAGTTAAAGCATTTAACACAGCACCTAAAATAAAGCGGACATTAAGTATAAAGTTTAAGCATTTAACGCATCACCTACAAATATAGCGGTCATTAAGTCTGAAGTTTAAGCACTTAACACAGCACCTACAAATTTAGCGGACATTAAGGCTGAAGTTTAAGCATTTAACACAGCACCTAAAAGAAAGCGGACATTAAGTCTAAAGTTTTAGCATTTAACACAGCACCTACAAATATAGCGGACATTAAGTCTGAAGTTTAAGCATTAACAAAGCACCTACAGATATAGCTGTCTTTAAATCTGAAGTTTAAGCATTAAACACAGCACCTGCAAATATAGCTGACTTTAAATCTGAAGTTTAAGCATTTAACACAGCAACTATAAATATAGCGGACATTAAATCTGAAGTTTAAGCATTTACCACAGCACCTACAAATATAGCGGAAATTAAGGCAGAAGTTAAAACATTTAACACAGCAACTACAAATATAGCTAACAATAATTCTGAACTTTAAGCATTGAAAACAACACCTACAAATATAGCTGACGATAAGTCTGAAGTTTAAGCATTAAACACAGCACCTACAAATTTAGCGCACATTAAGGCTGAAGTTTAAGCATTTAACACAGCAGCAACAAATATAGCGGACATAAAGTCTGAAGTTTAAACATTTATCACAGCACCTATAAATATAGCTGACATTAAGTGTGAAGTTTAAGCATTTAACACAGCACATACAAATATAGCGGACATTAAGTCTGAAGTTTAAGCATTTAACACAGCACCTACAAATATAGCGGACATTAAGTCTGAAGTTTAAGCATTTAACACAGCACCTACAAATATAGCTGACATTAAGTCTGAAGTTTAAGCATTTAACACAGCACCTACAAATATAGCGGATTTTAAGTCTGAAGTTTAAGCATTTAGCACAGCTACTACAAATATAGTAGACACTAAATCTGAAGTTTAAGCACTTAACACAGCACCTACAAATATAGCTGACATTAACTCTGGAAGTTTAAGCATTTAACACAGCACCTACAAATATAGCTGACAATATGTCTGAAGTTTAAGCATTTGACACAGCACATACAAATATAGCTGACATTAAGTCTGAAGTTTAAGCATTTAACACAGCACCTACAAATATAGCTGACATTAAGTCTGAAGTTTAAGCATTAACAAAGCAACTACAAATATAGCTGACATTAAGTCTGAAGTTTAAGCATTTCACACAGCACCTACAAATATAGCTGACATTAAGTCTGAAGTTTAAGCATTTAACACAGCACCTACAAATATAGCAGACATTAATTGAGAAGTTTAAGCACTTAACACAGCGCCAACAAATATAGCGGACATTAAGTCTGATGTTTAAGCATTTAACACAGCACCTACAAATATAGCTGAAATTAAGTCTGAAGTATAAGCATTTAACACAGCACCTACAAATATAGCTGACATTAAATCTGAAGTTTAAGCGTTTATCACAGCACCTACAAGTATAGCGGACCTTAAATCTGAAGTTTAAGCATTTAAAACAGCACTTACAATTATAGCGGACATTAAGTCTGAAGTTTAAGCATTTAACACAGCACCGACAAATATAGCGGGCACTAAGGCTGAAGTTTAAGCATTTAACACAGCACCTAAAATAAAGCGGACATTAAGTCTAAAGTTTAAGCATTTAGCAAAGCACCTACAAATATAGCGGACATTAAGTCTGAAGTTTAAGCACTTAACACAGCACCTACAAATATAGCGAACATTAAGGCTGAATTTTAAGCATTTAACACAGCACCTACAAATATAGCGGACATTAAGTCTGAAGTTTAAGCATTTAACACAGCACCTACAAATATAGCGGACATTAAGTCTGAAGTTTAAGCATTTAACACAGCACCTACAAATATAGCGAACATTAATGCTAAAGTTTAAGCATTTACCACAGCACATACAAATATAGCGGACATAAAGTCTGAAGTTTAAACATTTATCACAGCACCTATAAATATAGCTGATATTAAGTGTGAAGTTTAAGCATTTAACACAGTACCTAAAATATAGCGGACATTAAGTCTGAAGTTTAACCATTTAACACAGCACCTACAAATATAGCAGACATTAAATCTGAAGTTTAAGCATTTAACACAGCACCTAAAAATATAGCTGACTTTAAATCTGAAGTTTAAGCATTTAACACAGCAACTACAAATATAGCGGACATTAAATCTGAAGTTTAAGCATTTACCACAGCACCTACAAATATAGCGGACATTAAGGCAGAAGTTAAAACATTTAACACAGCAACTACAAATATAGCTAACATTAATTCTGAACTTTAAGCATTTAAAACAACACCTACAAATATAGCTGACGATAAGTCTGAAGTTTAAGCATTAAACACAGCACCTACAAATTTAGCGCACATTAAGGCTGAAGTTTAAGCATTTAACACAGCAGCAACAAATATAGCGGACATAAAGTCTGAAGTTTAAACATTTATCACAGCACCTATAAATATAGCTGACATTAAGTGTGAAGTTTAAGCATTTAACACAGCGACTACAAATATAGCGGACATTAAGTCTGAAGTTTAAGCATTTAACACAGCACCTACAAATATAGCGGACATTAAGTCTGAAGTTTAAACATTTATCACAGCACCTATAAATATAGCTGACATTAAGTGTGAAATTTAAGCATTTAACACAGCACATACAAATATAGCAGACATTAAGTCTGAAGTTTAAGCATTTAACACAGCACCTACAAATATAGCGGACATTAAGTCTGAAGTTTAAGCATTTAACACAGCACCTACAAATATAGCTGACATTAAGTCTGAAGTTTAAGCATTTAACACAGCACCTACAAATATAGCGGGCATTAAGTCTGAAGTTTAAGCATTTAACACTGCACCTACAAAATGTAGCGGACATTAAGTCTGAAGTTTAAGCATTTAACACAGCACCTACAAATAGAGCGGACATTAAATCTGAAGATTAAGCATTTCACAGCACCTACAAATTTAGCAGACATTAAATATGAAGTTTAAGCATTTAACACAGCACCTACAAATATAGCGCACATTAAAAATGAAGTTTAAGCATTTAATACAGCACCTCCAAATATAGCTGACATTAACTATGAAGTTTAAGCATTTAACACAGCACCTACAAATATAGCTGACATTAAGTCTGAAGTTTAAGCATTTGACACAGCACCTACAAATATAGCTGACATTAAGTCTGAAGTTTAAGCATTTAACACAGCACGTACAGATATAGCTGACATTAAGTCTGAAGTTTAAGCATTAACAAAGCACCTACAAATATAGCTGACATTAAGTCTGAAGTTTAAGCATTTAACACAGCACCTACAAATATAGCTGACATTATGTCTGAAGTTTAAGCATTTAACACAGCACCTACAAATATAGCAGACATTAATTCTGAAGATTAAGCACTTAACACAGCGACAACAAATATAGCGGACATTAAGTCTGATGTTTAAGAATTTAACACAGCACCTACAAATATAGCTGAAATTAAGTCTGAAGTATAAGCATTTAACACAGCACCTACCAATATAGCTGACATTAAGTCTGAAGTTTAAGCGTTTATCACAGCACCTACAAGTATAGCGGACCTTAAATCTGAAGTTTAAGCATTTAAAACAGCACTTACAATAATAGCGGACATTAAGTCTGAAGTTTAAGCATTTAACACAGCACCGACAAATATATTGGGCATTAAGTCTGAAGTTTAAGCATTTAACACAGCATCTAAAATAAAGCGGACATTAAGTCTAAAGTTTAAGCATTTAACACAGCACCTACAAATATAGCGGACATTAAGTCTGAAGTTTAAGCACTTAACACAGCACCTACAAATTTAGCGGACATTAAGGCTGAAGTTTAAGCATTTAACACAGCACCTAAAATAAAGCGGACATTAAGTCTAAAGTTTTAGCATTTAACCCAGCACCTACAATTATAGCGGACATTAAGTCTGAAGTTTAAGCATTAACAAAGCACCTACAAATATAGCTGTCTTTAAATCTGAAGTTTAAGCATTAAACACAGCACCTAAAAATATAGCTGACTTTAAATCTGAAGTTTAAGCATTTAACACAGCAACTACAAATATAGCGGACATTAAATCTGAAGTTTAAGCATTTACCACAGCACCTACAAATATAGCGGACATTAAGGCAGAAGTTAAAACATTTAACACAGCAACTACAAATATAGCTAACATTAATTCTGAACTTTAAGCATTTAAAACAACACCTACAAATATAGCTGACGATAAGTCTGAAGTTTAAGCATTAAACACAGCACCTACAAATTTAGCGCACATTAAGGCTGAAGTTTAAGCATTTAACACAGCAGCAACAAATATAGCGGACATAAAGTCTGAAGTTTAAACATTTATCACAGCACCTATAAATATAGCTGACATTAAGTGTGAAGTTTAAGCATTTAACACAGCGACTACAAATATAGCGGACATTAAGTCTGAAGTTTAAGCATTTAACACAGCACCTACAAATATAGCGGACATTAAGTCTGAAGTTTAAACATTTATCACAGCACCTATAAATATAGCTGACATTAAGTGTGAAGTTTAAGCATTTAACACAGCACATACAAATATAGCAGACATTAAGTCTGAAGTTTAAGCATTTAACACAGCACCTACAAATATAGCGGACATTAAGTCTGAAGTTTAAGCATTTAACACAGCACCTACAAATATAGCTGACATTAAGTCTGAAGTTTAAGCATTTAACACAGCACCTACAAATATAGCGGGCATTAAGTCTGAAGTTTAAGCATTTAACACTGCACCTACAAATGTAGCGGACATTAAGTCTGAAGTTTAAGCATTTAACACAGCACCTACAAATAGAGCGGACATTAAATCTGAAGTTAAATATTTAACACAGCACCTACAAATATAGCAGACATTAAATCTGAAGATTAAGCATTTCACAGCACCTACAAATTTAGCAGACATTAAATATGAAGTTTAAGCATTTAACACAGCACCTACAAATATAGCGCACATTAAAAATGAAGTTTAAGCATTTAATACAGCACCTACAAATATAGCTGACATTAACTATGAAGTTTAAGCATTTAACACAGCACCTACAAATATAGCTGACATTAAGTCTGAAGTTTAAGCATTTGACACAGCACCTACAAATATAGCTGACATTAAGTCTGAAGTTTAAGCATTTAACACAGCACGTACAAATATAGCTGACATTAAGTCTGAAGTTTAAGCATTTAACACAGCACCTACAAATATAGCTGACATTAAGTCTGAAGTTTAAGCATTTAACACAGCACCTACAAATATAGCGGACATTAAGTCTGAAGTTTAAGCATTTAACACAGCACCTACAAATATAGCTGACATTAAGTCTGAAGTTTAAGCATTTAACACAGCACCTACAAATATAGCGGATTTTAAGTCTGAAGTTTAAGCATTTAGCACAGCTACTACAAATATAGTAGACACTAAATCTGAAGTTTAAGCACTTAACACAGCACCTACAAATATAGCTGACATTAACTCTGGAAGTTTAAGCATTTAACACAGCACCTACAAATATAGCTGACAATATGTCTGAAGTTTAAGCATTTGACACAGCACATACAAATATAGCTGACATTAAGTCTGAAGTTTAAGCATTTAACACAGCACCTACAAATATAGCTGACATTAAGTCTGAAGTTTAAGCATTAACAAAGCAACTACAAATATAGCTGACATTAAGTCTGAAGTTTAAGCATTTCACACAGCACCTACAAATATAGCTGACATTAAGTCTGAAGTTTAAGCATTTAACACAGCACCTACAAATATAGCAGACATTAATTGAGAAGTTTAAGCACTTAACACAGCGCCAACAAATATAGCGGACATTAAGTCTGATGTTTAAGCATTTAACACAGCACCTACAAATATAGCTGAAATTAAGTCTGAAGTATAAGCATTTAACACAGCACCTACAAATATAGCTGACATTAAATCTGAAGTTTAAGCGTTTATCACAGCACCTACAAGTATAGCGGACCTTAAATCTGAAGTTTAAGCATTTAAAACAGCACTTACAATTATAGCGGACATTAAGTCTGAAGTTTAAGCATTTAACACAGCACCGACAAATATAGCGGGCACTAAGGCTGAAGTTTAAGCATTTAACACAGCACCTAAAATAAAGCGGACATTAAGTCTAAAGTTTAAGCATTTAGCAAAGCACCTACAAATATAGCGGACATTAAGTCTGAAGTTTAAGCACTTAACACAGCACCTACAAATATAGCGAACATTAAGGCTGAATTTTAAGCATTTAACACAGCACCTACAAATATAGCGGACATTAAGTCTGAAGTTTAAGCATTTAACACAGCACCTACAAATATAGCGGACATTAAGTCTGAAGTTTAAGCATTTAACACAGCACCTACAAATATAGCGAACATTAATGCTAAAGTTTAAGCATTTACCACAGCACATACAAATATAGCGGACATAAAGTCTGAAGTTTAAACATTTATCACAGCACCTATAAATATAGCTGATATTAAGTGTGAAGTTTAAGCATTTAACACAGTACCTAAAATATAGCGGACATTAAGTCTGAAGTTTAACCATTTAACACAGCACCTACAAATATAGCAGACATTAAATCTGAAGTTTAAGCATTTAACACAGCACCTAAAAATATAGCTGACTTTAAATCTGAAGTTTAAGCATTTAACACAGCAACTACAAATATAGCGGACATTAAATCTGAAGTTTAAGCATTTACCACAGCACCTACAAATATAGCGGACATTAAGGCAGAAGTTAAAACATTTAACACAGCAACTACAAATATAGCTAACATTAATTCTGAACTTTAAGCATTTAAAACAACACCTACAAATATAGCTGACGATAAGTCTGAAGTTTAAGCATTAAACACAGCACCTACAAATTTAGCGCACATTAAGGCTGAAGTTTAAGCATTTAACACAGCAGCAACAAATATAGCGGACATAAAGTCTGAAGTTTAAACATTTATCACAGCACCTATAAATATAGCTGACATTAAGTGTGAAGTTTAAGCATTTAACACAGCGACTACAAATATAGCGGACATTAAGTCTGAAGTTTAAGCATTTAACACAGCACCTACAAATATAGCGGACATTAAGTCTGAAGTTTAAACATTTATCACAGCACCTATAAATATAGCTGACATTAAGTGTGAAATTTAAGCATTTAACACAGCACATACAAATATAGCAGACATTAAGTCTGAAGTTTAAGCATTTAACACAGCACCTACAAATATAGCGGACATTAAGTCTGAAGTTTAAGCATTTAACACAGCACCTACAAATATAGCTGACATTAAGTCTGAAGTTTAAGCATTTAACACAGCACCTACAAATATAGCGGGCATTAAGTCTGAAGTTTAAGCATTTAACACTGCACCTACAAAATGTAGCGGACATTAAGTCTGAAGTTTAAGCATTTAACACAGCACCTACAAATAGAGCGGACATTAAATCTGAAGATTAAGCATTTCACAGCACCTACAAATTTAGCAGACATTAAATATGAAGTTTAAGCATTTAACACAGCACCTACAAATATAGCGCACATTAAAAATGAAGTTTAAGCATTTAATACAGCACCTCCAAATATAGCTGACATTAACTATGAAGTTTAAGCATTTAACACAGCACCTACAAATATAGCTGACATTAAGTCTGAAGTTTAAGCATTTGACACAGCACCTACAAATATAGCTGACATTAAGTCTGAAGTTTAAGCATTTAACACAGCACGTACAAATATAGCTGACATTAAGTCTGAAGTTTAAGCATTAACAAAGCACCTACAAATATAGCTGACATTAAGTCTGAAGTTTAAGCATTTAACACAGCACCTACAAATATAGCTGACATTATGTCTGAAGTTTAAGCATTTAACACAGCACCTACAAATATAGCAGACATTAATTCTGAAGATTAAGCACTTAACACAGCGACAACAAATATAGCGGACATTAAGTCTGATGTTTAAGAATTTAACACAGCACCTACAAATATAGCTGAAATTAAGTCTGAAGTATAAGCATTTAACACAGCACCTACCAATATAGCTGACATTAAGTCTGAAGTTTAAGCGTTTATCACAGCACCTACAAGTATAGCGGACCTTAAATCTGAAGTTTAAGCATTTAAAACAGCACTTACAATAATAGCGGACATTAAGTCTGAAGTTTAAGCATTTAACACAGCACCGACAAATATATTGGGCATTAAGTCTGAAGTTTAAGCATTTAACACAGCATCTAAAATAAAGCGGACATTAAGTCTAAAGTTTAAGCATTTAACACAGCACCTACAAATATAGCGGACATTAAGTCTGAAGTTTAAGCACTTAACACAGCACCTACAAATTTAGCGGACATTAAGGCTGAAGTTTAAGCATTTAACACAGCACCTAAAATAAAGCGGACATTAAGTCTAAAGTTTTAGCATTTAACCCAGCACCTACAATTATAGCGGACATTAAGTCTGAAGTTTAAGCATTAACAAAGCACCTACAAATATAGCTGTCTTTAAATCTGAAGTTTAAGCATTAAACACAGCACCTAAAAATATAGCTGACTTTAAATCTGAAGTTTAAGCATTTAACACAGCAACTACAAATATAGCGGACATTAAATCTGAAGTTTAAGCATTTACCACAGCACCTACAAATATAGCGGACATTAAGGCAGAAGTTAAAACATTTAACACAGCAACTACAAATATAGCTAACATTAATTCTGAACTTTAAGCATTTAAAACAACACCTACAAATATAGCTGACGATAAGTCTGAAGTTTAAGCATTAAACACAGCACCTACAAATTTAGCGCACATTAAGGCTGAAGTTTAAGCATTTAACACAGCAGCAACAAATATAGCGGACATAAAGTCTGAAGTTTAAACATTTATCACAGCACCTATAAATATAGCTGACATTAAGTGTGAAGTTTAAGCATTTAACACAGCGACTACAAATATAGCGGACATTAAGTCTGAAGTTTAAGCATTTAACACAGCACCTACAAATATAGCGGACATTAAGTCTGAAGTTTAAACATTTATCACAGCACCTATAAATATAGCTGACATTAAGTGTGAAGTTTAAGCATTTAACACAGCACATACAAATATAGCAGACATTAAGTCTGAAGTTTAAGCATTTAACACAGCACCTACAAATATAGCGGACATTAAGTCTGAAGTTTAAGCATTTAACACAGCACCTACAAATATAGCTGACATTAAGTCTGAAGTTTAAGCATTTAACACAGCACCTACAAATATAGCGGGCATTAAGTCTGAAGTTTAAGCATTTAACACTGCACCTACAAATGTAGCGGACATTAAGTCTGAAGTTTAAGCATTTAACACAGCACCTACAAATAGAGCGGACATTAAATCTGAAGTTAAATATTTAACACAGCACCTACAAATATAGCAGACATTAAATCTGAAGATTAAGCATTTCACAGCACCTACAAATTTAGCAGACATTAAATATGAAGTTTAAGCATTTAACACAGCACCTACAAATATAGCGCACATTAAAAATGAAGTTTAAGCATTTAATACAGCACCTACAAATATAGCTGACATTAACTATGAAGTTTAAGCATTTAACACAGCACCTACAAATATAGCTGACATTAAGTCTGAAGTTTAAGCATTTGACACAGCACCTACAAATATAGCTGACATTAAGTCTGAAGTTTAAGCATTTAACACAGCACGTACAAATATAGCTGACATTAAGTCTGAAGTTTAAGCATTTAACACAGCACCTACAAATATAGCTGACATTAAGTCTGAAGTTTAAGCATTTAACACAGCACCTAGAAATATAGCGGGCATTAAGGCTGATGTTTAAGCATTTAACACAGCACCTACAAATATAGCGGACATTAAGTCTGAAGTTTAAGCTCTTAACACAGCACCTACTAATATAGAGGATATTAAGGCTGAATATTAAGCATTTAACACATCACCTACAAATATAGCGGGCATTAAGTCTGAAGTTTAAGCATTTAACACTGCACCTACAAATGTAGCGGACACTAAGTCTGAAGTTTAAGCATTTAACACAGCACCTACAAATAGAGCGGACATTAAATCTGAAGTTAAATATTTAACACAGCACCTACAAATATAGCAGACATTAAATCTGAAGTTTAAGCATTTAAAACAGCACCTACAAATTTAGCAGACATTAAATATGAAGTTTAAGCATTTAACACAGCACCTACAAATATAGCGCAATTTAAAAATGAAGTTTAAGCATTTAATACAGCACCTACAAATATAGCGGACATTAAATCTGAAGTTTAGGCTTTTAACGCAGCACCTAAAAATTTAGCGGACATTGAATCTGAAGTTTAAGCATTTAGCACAGCTACTACAAATATAGCAGACACTAAATCTGAAGTTTAAGCACTTAACACAGCACCTACAAATATAGCTGACATTAACTCTGAAGTTTAAGCATTTAACACAGCACCTACAAATATAGCTGACATTAAGTCTGAAGTTTAAGCATTTAACACAGCACGTACAAATATAGCTGACATTAAGTCTGAAGTTTAAGCATTAACAAAGCACCTACAAATATAGCTGATATTAAGTCTGAAGTTTAAGCATTTAACACAGCACCTACAAATATAGCTGACATTAAGTCTGAAGTTTAAGCACTTAACACAGCGCCAACATATATAGCGGACATTAAGTCTGATGTTTAAGAATTTAACACAGCACCTACAAATATAGCTGAAATTAAGTCTGAAGTATAAGCATTTAACACAGCACCTACCAATATAGCTGACATTAAGTCTGAAGTTTAAGCGTTTATCACAGCACCTACAAGTATAGCGGACCTTAAATCTGAAGTTTAAGCATTTAAAACAGCACTTACAGTAATAGCGGACATTAAGTCTGAAGTTTAAGCATTTAACACAGCACCGACAAATATATTGGGCATTAAGTCTGAAGTTAAAGCATTTAACACAGCACCTAAAATAAAGCGGACATTAAGTATAAAGTTTAAGCATTTAACGCAGCACCTACAAATATAGCGGACATTAAGTCTGAAGTTTAAGCACTTAACACAGCACCTACAAATTTAGCGGACATTAAGGCTGAAGTTTAAGCATTTAACACAGCACCTAAAAGAAAGCGGACATTAAGTCTAAAGTTTTAGCATTTAACACAGCACCTACAAATATAGCGGACATTAAGTCTGAAGTTTAAGCATTAACAAAGCACCTACAGATATAGCTGTCTTTAAATCTGAAGTTTAAGCATTAAACACAGCACCTGCAAATATAGCTGACTTTAAATCTGAAGTTTAAGCATTTAACACAGCAACTATAAATATAGCGGACATTAAATCTGAAGTTTAAGCATTTACCACAGCACCTACAAATATAGCGGAAATTAAGGCAGAAGTTAAAACATTTAACACAGCAACTACAAATATAGCTAACAATAATTCTGAACTTTAAGCATTTAAAACAACACCTACAAATATAGCTGACGATAAGTCTGAAGTTTAAGCATTAAACACAGCACCTACAAATTTAGCGCACATTAAGGCTGAAGTTTAAGCATTTAACACAGCAGCAACAAATATAGCGGACATAAAGTCTGAAGTTTAAACATTTATCACAGCACCTATAAATATAGCTGACATTAAGTGTGAAGTTTAAGCATTTAACACAGCACATACAAATATAGCGGACATTAAGTCTGAAGTTTAAGCATTTAACACAGCACCTACAAATATAGCGGACATTAAGTCTGAAGTTTAAGCATTTAACACAGCACCTACAAATATAGCTGACATTAAGTCTGAAGTTTAAGCATTTAACACAGCACCTACAAATATAGCGGATTTTAAGTCTGAAGTTTAAGCATTTAGCACAGCTACTACAAATATAGTAGACACTAAATCTGAAGTTTAAGCACTTAACACAGCACCTACAAATATAGCTGACATTAACTCTGGAAGTTTAAGCATTTAACACAGCACCTACAAATATAGCTGACAATATGTCTGAAGTTTAAGCATTTGATACAGCACATACAAATATAGCTGACATTAAGTCTGAAGTTTAAGCATTTAACACAGCACCTACAAATATAGCTGACATTAAGTCTGAAGTTTAAGCATTAACAAAGCAACTACAAATATAGCTGACATTAAGTCTGAAGTTTAAGCATTTCACACAGCACCTACAAATATAGCTGACATTAAGTCTGAAGTTTAAGCATTTAACACAGCACCTATAAATATAGCAGACATTAATTGAGAAGTTTAAGCACTTAACACAGCGCCAACAAATATAGCGGACATTAAGTCTGATGTTTAAGCATTTAACACAGCACCTACAAATATAGCTGAAATTAAGTCTGAAGTATAAGCATTTAACACAGCACCTACAAATATAGCTGACATTAAATCTGAAGTTTAAGCGTTTATCACAGCACCTACAAGTATAGCGGACCTTAAATCTGAAGTTTAAGCATTTAAAACAGCACTTACAATTATAGCGGACATTAAGTCTGAAGTTTAAGCATTTAACACAGCACCGACAAATATAGCGGGCACTAAGGCTGAAGTTTAAGCATTTAACACAGCACCTAAAATAAAGCGGACATTAAGTCTAAAGTTTAAGCATTTAGCAAAGCACCTACAAATATAGCGGACATAAAGTCTGAAGTTTAAACATTTATCACAGCACCTATAAATATAGCTGATATTAAGTGTGAAGTTTAAGCATTTAACACAGTACCTAAAATATAGCGGACATTAAGTCTGAAGTTTAACCATTTAACACAGCACCTACAAATATAGCAGACATTAAATCTGAAGTTTAAGCATTTAACACAGCACCTAAAAATATAGCTGACTTTAAATCTGAAGTTTAAGCATTTAACACAGCAACTACAAATATAGCGGACATTAAATCTGAAGTTTAAGCATTTACCACAGCACCTACAAATATAGCGGACATTAAGGCAGAAGTTAAAACATTTAACACAGCAACTACAAATATAGCTAACATTAATTCTGAACTTTAAGCATTTAAAACAACACCTACAAATATAGCTGACGATAAGTCTGAAGTTTAAGCATTAAACACAGCACCTACAAATTTAGCGCACATTAAGGCTGAAGTTTAAGCATTTAACACAGCAGCAACAAATATAGCGGACATAAAGTCTGAAGTTTAAACATTTATCACAGCACCTATAAATATAGCTGACATTAAGTGTGAAGTTTAAGCATTTAACACAGCGACTACAAATATAGCGGACATTAAGTCTGAAGTTTAAGCATTTAACACAGCACCTACAAATATAGCGGACATTAAGTCTGAAGTTTAAACATTTATCACAGCACCTATAAATATAGCTGACATTAAGTGTGAAATTTAAGCATTTAACACAGCACATACAAATATAGCAGACATTAAGTCTGAAGTTTAAGCATTTAACACAGCACCTACAAATATAGCGGACATTAAGTCTGAAGTTTAAGCATTTAACACAGCACCTACAAATATAGCTGACATTAAGTCTGAAGTTTAAGCATTTAACACAGCACCTACAAATATAGCGGGCATTAAGTCTGAAGTTTAAGCATTTAACACTGCACCTACAAAATGTAGCGGACATTAAGTCTGAAGTTTAAGCATTTAACACAGCACCTACAAATAGAGCGGACATTAAATCTGAAGATTAAGCATTTCACAGCACCTACAAATTTAGCAGACATTAAATATGAAGTTTAAGCATTTAACACAGCACCTACAAATATAGCGCACATTAAAAATGAAGTTTAAGCATTTAATACAGCACCTACAAATATAGCTGACATTAACTATGAAGTTTAAGCATTTAACACAGCACCTACAAATATAGCTGACATTAAGTCTGAAGTTTAAGCATTTGACACAGCACCTACAAATATAGCTGACATTAAGTCTGAAGTTTAAGCATTTAACACAGCACGTACAAATATAGCTGACATTAAGTCTGAAGTTTAAGCATTAACAAAGCACCTACAAATATAGCTGACATTAAGTCTGAAGTTTAAGCATTTAACACAGCACCTACAAATATAGCTGACATTATGTCTGAAGTTTAAGCATTTAACACAGCACCTACAAATATAGCAGACATTAATTCTGAAGATTAAGCACTTAACACAGCGACAACAAATATAGCGGACATTAAGTCTGATGTTTAAGAATTTAACACAGCACCTACAAATATAGCTGAAATTAAGTCTGAAGTATAAGCATTTAACACAGCACCTACCAATATAGCTGACATTAAGTCTGAAGTTTAAGCGTTTATCACAGCACCTACAAGTATAGCGGACCTTAAATCTGAAGTTTAAGCATTTAAAACAGCACTTACAATAATAGCGGACATTAAGTCTGAAGTTTAAGCATTTAACACAGCACCGACAAATATATTGGGCATTAAGTCTGAAGTTTAAGCATTTAACACAGCATCTAAAATAAAGCGGACATTAAGTCTAAAGTTTAAGCATTTAACACAGCACCTACAAATATAGCGGACATTAAGTCTGAAGTTTAAGCACTTAACACAGCACCTACAAATTTAGCGGACATTAAGGCTGAAGTTTAAGCATTTAACACAGCACCTAAAATAAAGCGGACATTAAGTCTAAAGTTTTAGCATTTAACCCAGCACCTACAATTATAGCGGACATTAAGTCTGAAGTTTAAGCATTAACAAAGCACCTACAAATATAGCTGTCTTTAAATCTGAAGTTTAAGCATTAAACACAGCACCTAAAAATATAGCTGACTTTAAATCTGAAGTTTAAGCATTTAACACAGCAACTACAAATATAGCGGACATTAAATCTGAAGTTTAAGCATTTACCACAGCACCTACAAATATAGCGGACATTAAGGCAGAAGTTAAAACATTTAACACAGCAACTACAAATATAGCTAACATTAATTCTGAACTTTAAGCATTTAAAACAACACCTACAAATATAGCTGACGATAAGTCTGAAGTTTAAGCATTAAACACAGCACCTACAAATTTAGCGCACATTAAGGCTGAAGTTTAAGCATTTAACACAGCAGCAACAAATATAGCGGACATAAAGTCTGAAGTTTAAACATTTATCACAGCACCTATAAATATAGCTGACATTAAGTGTGAAGTTTAAGCATTTAACACAGCGACTACAAATATAGCGGACATTAAGTCTGAAGTTTAAGCATTTAACACAGCACCTACAAATATAGCGGACATTAAGTCTGAAGTTTAAACATTTATCACAGCACCTATAAATATAGCTGACATTAAGTGTGAAGTTTAAGCATTTAACACAGCACATACAAATATAGCAGACATTAAGTCTGAAGTTTAAGCATTTAACACAGCACCTACAAATATAGCGGACATTAAGTCTGAAGTTTAAGCATTTAACACAGCACCTACAAATATAGCGGGCATTAAGTCTGAAGTTTAAGCATTTAACACTGCACCTACAAATGTAGCGGACATTAAGTCTGAAGTTTAAGCATTTAACACAGCACCTACAAATAGAGCGGACATTAAATCTGAAGTTAAATATTTAACACAGCACCTACAAATATAGCAGACATTAAATCTGAAGATTAAGCATTTCACAGCACCTACAAATTTAGCAGACATTAAATATGAAGTTTAAGCATTTAACACAGCACCTACAAATATAGCGCACATTAAAAATGAAGTTTAAGCATTTAATACAGCACCTACAAATATAGCTGACATTAACTATGAAGTTTAAGCATTTAACACAGCACCTACAAATATAGCTGACATTAAGTCTGAAGTTTAAGCATTTGACACAGCACCTACAAATATAGCTGACATTAAATCTGAAGTTTAAGCATTTAACACAGCACGTACAAATATAGCTGACATTAAGTCTGAAGTTTAAGCATTTAACACAGCACCTACAAATATAGCTGACATTAAGTCTGAAGTTTAAGCATTTAACACAGCACCTAGAAATATAGCGGGCATTAAGGCTGATGTTTAAGCATTTAACACAGCACCTACAAATATAGCGGACATTAAGTCTGAAGTTTAAGCTCTTAACACAGCACCTACTAATATAGAGGATATTAAGGCTGAATATTAAGCATTTAACACATCACCTACAAATATAGCGGGCATTAAGTCTGAAGTTTAAGCATTTAACACTGCACCTACAAATGTAGCGGACACTAAGTCTGAAGTTTAAGCATTTAACACAGCACCTACAAATAGAGCGGACATTAAATCTGAAGTTAAATATTTAACACAGCACCTACAAATATAGCAGACATTAAATCTGAAGTTTAAGCATTTAAAACAGCACCTACAAATTTAGCAGACATTAAATATGAAGTTTAAGCATTTAACACAGCACCTACAAATATAGCGCAATTTAAAAATGAAGTTTAAGCATTTAATACAGCACCTACAAATATAGCGGACATTAAATCTGAAGTTTAGGCTTTTAACGCAGCACCTAAAAATTTAGCGGACATTGAATCTGAAGTTTAAGCATTTAGCACAGCTACTACAAATATAGCAGACACTAAATCTGAAGTTTAAGCACTTAACACAGCACCTACAAATATAGCTGACATTAACTCTGAAGTTTAAGCATTTAACACAGCACCTACAAATATAGCTGACATTAAGTCTGAAGTTTAAGCATTTAACACAGCACGTACAAATATAGCTGACATTAAGTCTGAAGTTTAAGCATTAACAAAGCACCTACAAATATAGCTGACATTAAGTCTGAAGTTTAAGCATTTAACACAGCACCTACAAATATAGCTGACATTAAGTCTGAAGTTTAAGCACTTAACACAGCGCCAACATATATAGCGGACATTAAGTCTGATGTTTAAGAATTTAACACAGCACCTACAAATATAGCTGAAATTAAGTCTGAAGTATAAGCATTTAACACAGCACCTACCAATATAGCTGACATTAAGTCTGAAGTTTAAGCGTTTATCACAGCACCTACAAGTATAGCGGACCTTAAATCTGAAGTTTAAGCATTTAAAACAGCACTTACAGTAATAGCGGACATTAAGTCTGAAGTTTAAGCATTTAACACAGCACCGACAAATATATTGGGCATTAAGTCTGAAGTTAAAGCATTTAACACAGCACCTAAAATAAAGCGGACATTAAGTATAAAGTTTAAGCATTTAACGCAGCACCTACAAATATAGCGGACATTAAGTCTGAAGTTTAAGCACTTAACACAGCACCTACAAATTTAGCGGACATTAAGGCTGAAGTTTAAGCATTTAACACAGCACCTAAAAGAAAGCGGACATTAAGTCTAAAGTTTTAGCATTTAACACAGCACCTACAAATATAGCGGACATTAAGTCTGAAGTTTAAGCATTAACAAAGCACCTACAAATATAGCTGTCTTTAAATCTGAAGTTTAAGCATTAAACACAGCACCTGCAAATATAGCTGACTTTAAATCTGAAGTTTAAGCATTTAACACAGCAACTATAAATATAGCGGACATTAAATCTGAAGTTTAAGCATTTACCACAGCACCTACAAATATAGCGGAAATTAAGGCAGAAGTTAAAACATTTAACACAGCAACTACAAATATAGCTAACATTAATTCTGAACTTTAAGCATTTAAAACAACACCTACAAATATAGCTGACGATAAGTCTGAAGTTTAAGCATTAAACACAGCACCTACAAATTTAGCGCACATTAAGGCTGAAGTTTAAGCATTTAACACAGCAGCAACAAATATAGCGGACAAAAAGTCTGAAGTTTAAACATTTATCACAGCACCTATAAATATAGCTGACATTAAGTGTGAAGTTTAAGCATTTAACACAGCACATACAAATATAGCGGACATTAAGTCTGAAGTTTAAGCATTTAACACAGCACCTACAAATATAGCGGACATTAAGTCTGAAGTTTAAGCATTTAACACAGCACCTACAAATATAGCTGACATTAAGTCTGAAGTTTAAGCATTTAACACAGCACCTACAAATATAGCGGATTTTAAGTCTGAAGTTTAAGCATTTAGCACAGCTACTACAAATATAGTAGACACTAAATCTGAAGTTTAAGCACTTAACACAGCACCTACAAATATAGCTGACATTAACTCTGGAAGTTTAAGCATTTAACACAGCACCTACAAATATAGCTGACAATATGTCTGAAGTTTAAGCATTTGACACAGCACATACAAATATAGCTGACATTAAGTCTGAAGTTTAAGCATTTAACACAGCACCTACAAATATAGCTGACATTAAGTCTGAAGTTTAAGCATTAACAAAGCAACTACAAATATAGCTGACATTAAGTCTGAAGTTTAAGCATTTCACACAGCACCTACAAATATAGCTGACATTAAGTCTGAAGTTTAAGCATTTAACACAGCACCTACAAATATAGCAGACATTAATTGTGAAGTTTAAGCACTTAACACAGCGCCAACAAATATAGCGGACATTAAGTCTGATGTTTAAGCATTTAACACAGCACCTACAAATATAGCTGAAATTAAGTCTGAAGTATAAGCATTTAACACAGCACCTACAAATATAGCTGACATTAAATCTGAAGTTTAAGCGTTTATCACAGCACCTACAAGTATAGCGGACCTTAAATCTGAAGTTTAAGCATTTAAAACAGCACTTACAATTATAGCGGACATTAAGTCTGAAGTTTAAGCATTTAACACAGCACCTACAAATATAGCGGGCACTAAGGCTGAAGTTTAAGCATTTAACACAGCACCTAAAATAAAGCGGACATTAAGTCTAAAGTTTAAGCACTTAGCAAAGCACCTACAAATATAGCGGACATTAAGTCTGAAGTTTAAGCACTTAACACAGCACCTACAAATATAGCGAACATTAAGGCTGAATTTTAAGCATTTAACACAGCACCTACAAATATAGCGGACATTAAGTCTGAAGTTTAAGCATTTAACACAGCACCTACAAATATAAAGGACATTAAGTCTGAAGTTTAAGCATTTAACACAGCACCTACAAATATAGCGAACATTAATGCTAAAGTTTAAGCATTTACCACAGCACATACAAATATAGCGGACATAAAGTCTGAAGTTTAAACATTTATCACAGCACCTATAAATGTAGCTGATATTAAGTGTGAAGTTTAAGCATTTAACACAGTACCTAAAATATAACGGACATTAAGTCTGAAGTTTAACCATTTAACACAGCACCTACAAATATAGCAGACATTAAATCTGAAGTTTAAGCATTTAACACAGCACCTAAAAATATAGCTGACTTTAAATCTGAAGTTTAAGCATTTAACACAGCAACTACATATATAGCGGACATTAAATCTGAAGTTTAAGCATTTACCACAGCACCTACAAATATAGCGGACATTAAGGCAGAAGTTAAAACATTTAACACAGCAACTACAAATATAGCTAACATTAATTCTGAACTTTAAGCATTTAAAACAACACCTACAAATATAGCTGACGATAAGTCTGAAGTTTAAGCATTAAACACAGCACCTACAAATTTAGCGCACATTAAGGCTGAAGTTTAAGCATTTAACACAGCAGCAACAAATATAGCGGACATAAAGTCTGAAGTTTAAACATTTATCACAGCACCTATAAATATAGCTGACATTAAGTGTGAAGTTTAAGCATTTAACACAGCGACTACAAATATAGCGGACATTAAGTCTGAAGTTTAAGCATTTAACACAGCACCTACAAATATAGCGGACATTAAGTCTGAAGTTTAAACATTTATCACAGCACCTATAAATATAGCTGACATTAAGTGTGAAGTTTAAGCATTTAAAACAGCACATACAAATATAGCAGACATTAAGTCTGAAGTTTAAGCATTTAACACAGCACCTACAAATATAGCGGACATTAAGTCTGAAGTTTAAGCATTTAACACAGCACCTACAAATATAGCTGACATTAAGTCTGAAGTTTAAGCATTTAACACAGCACCTACAAATATAGCGGGCATTAAGTCTGAAATTTAAGCATTTAACACTGCACCTACAAATGTAGCGGACATTAAGTCTGAAGTTTAAGCATTTAACACAGCACCTACAAATAGAGCGGACATTAAATCTGAAGTTAAATATTTAACACAGCACCTACAAATATAGCAGACATTAAATCTGAAGATTAAGCATTTCACAGCACCTACAAATTTAGCAGACATTAAATATGAAGTTTAAGCATTTAACACAGCACCTACAAATATAGCGCACATTAAAAATGAAGTTTAAGCATTTAATACAGCACCTACAAATATAGCTGACATTAACTATGAAGTTTAAGCATTTAACACAGCACCTACAAATATAGCTGACATTAAGTCTGAAGTTTAAGCATTTGACACAGCACCTACAAATATAGCTGACATTAAGTCTGAAGTTTAAGCATTTAACACAGCACGTACAAATATAGCTGACATTAAGTCTGAAGTTTAAGCATTAACAAAGCACCTACAAATATAGCTGACATTAAGTCTGAAGTTTAAGCATTTAACACAGCACCTACAAATATAGCTGACATTATGTCTGAAGTTTAAGCATTTAACACAGCACCTACAAATATAGCAGACATTAATTCTGAAGATTAAGCACTTAACACAGCGCCAACAAATATAGCGGACATTAAGTCTGATGTTTAAGAATTTAACACAGCACCTACAAATATAGCTGAAATTAAGTCTGAAGTATAAGCATTTAACACAGCACCTACCAATATAGCTGACATTAAGTCTGAAGTTTAAGCGTTTATCACAGCACCTACAAGTATAGCGGACCTTAAATCTGAAGTTTAAGCATTTAAAACAGCACTTACAATAATAGCGGACATTAAGTCTGAAGTTTAAGCATTTAACACAGCACCGACAAATATATTGGGCATTAAGTCTGAAGTTTAAGCATTTAACACAGCACCTAAAATAAAGCGGACATTAAGTCTAAAGTTTAAGCATTTAACACAGCACCTACAAATATAGCGGACATTAAGTCTGAAGTTTAAGCACTTAACACAGCACCTACAAATTTAGCGGACATTAAGGCTGAAGTTTAAGCATTTAACACAGCACCTAAAATAAAGCGGATATTAAGTCTAAAGTTTTAGCATTTAACCCAGCACCTACAATTATAGCGGACATTAAGTCTGAAGTTTAAGCATTAACAAAGCACCTACAAATATAGCTGTCTTTAAATCTGAAGTTTAAGCATTAAACACAGCACCTAAAAATATAGCTGACTTTAAATCTGAAGTTTAAGCATTTAACACAGCAACTACAAATATAGCGGACATTAAATCTGAAGTTTAAGCATTTACCACAGCACCTACAAATATAGCGGACATTAAGGCAGAAGTTAAAACATTTAACACAGCAACTACAAATATAGCTAACATTAATTCTGAACTTTAAACATTTAAAACAACACCTACAAATATAGCTGACGATAAGTCTGAAGTTTAAGCATTAAACACAGCACCTACAAATTTAGCGCACATTAAGGCTGAAGTTTAAGCATTTAACACAGCAGCAACAAATATAGCGGACATAAAGTCTGAAGTTTAAACATTTATCACAGCACCTATAAATATAGCTGACATTAAGTGTGAAGTTTAAGCATTTAACACAGCGACTACAAATATAGCGGACATTAAGTCTGAAGTTTAAGCATTTAACACAGCACCTACAAATATAGCGGACATTAAGTCTGAAGTTTAAACATTTATCACAGCACCTATAAATATAGCTGACATTAAGTGTGAAGTTTAAGCATTTAACACAGCACATACAAATATAGCAGACATTAAGTCTGAAGTTTAAGCATTTAACACAGCACCTACAAATATAGCGGACATTAAGTCTGAAGTTTAAGCATTTAACACAGCACATACAAATATAGCTGACATTAAGTCTGAAGTTTAAGCATTTAACACAGCACCTACAAATATAGCGGGCATTAAGTCTGAAGTTTAAGCATTTAACACTGCACCTACAAATGTAGCGGACATTAAGTCTGAAGTTTAAGCATTTAGCACAGCACCTACAAATAGAGCGGACATTAAATCTGAAGTTAAATATTTAACACAGCACCTACAAATATAGCAGACATTAAATCTGAAGATTAAGCATTTCACAGCACCTACAAATTTAGCAGACATTAAATATGAAGTTTAAGCATTTAACACAGCACCTACAAATATAGCGCACATTAAAAATGAAGTTTAAGCATTTAATACAGCACCTACAAATATAGCTGACATTAACTATGAAGTTTAAGCATTTAACACAGCACCTACAAATATAGCTGACATTAAGTCTGAAGTTTAAGCATTTGACACAGCACCTACAAATATAGCTGACATTAAGTCTGAAGTTTAAGCATTTAACACAGCACGTACAAATATAGCTGACATTAAGTCTGAAGTTTAAGCATTAACAAAGCACCTACAAATATAGCTGACATTAAGTCTGAAGTTTAAGCATTTAACACAGCACCTACAAATATAGCTGACATTATGTCTGAAGTTTAAGCATTTAACACAGCACCTACAAATATAGCAGACATTAATTCTGAAGATTAAGCACTTAACACAGCGCCAACAAATATAGCGGACATTAAGTCTGATGTTTAAGAATTTAACACAGCACCTACAAATATAGCTGAAATTAAGTCTGAAGTATAAGCATTTAACACAGCACCTACCAATATAGCTGACATTAAGTCTGAAGTTTAAGCGTTTATCACAGCACCTACAAGTATAGCGGACCTTAAATCTGAAGTTTAAGCATTTAAAACAGCACTTACAATAATAGCGGACATTAAGTCTGAAGTTTAAGCATTTAACACAGCACCGACAAATATATTGGGCATTAAGTCTGAAGTTTAAGCATTTAACACAGCACCTAAAATAAAGCGGACATTAAGTCTAAAGTTTAAGCATTTAACACAGCACCTACAAATATAGCGGACATTAAGTCTGAAGTTTAAGCACTTAACACAGCACCTACAAATTTAGCGGACATTAAGGCTGAAGTTTAAGCATTTAACACAGCACCTAAAATAAAGCGGACATTAAGTCTAAAGTTTTGGCATTTAACCCAGCACCTACAATTATAGCGGTCATTAAGTCTGAAGTTTAAGCATTAACAAAGCACCTACAATTATAGCTGTCTTTAAATCTGAAGTTTAAGTATTAAACACAGCACCTAAAAATATAGCTGACTTTAAATCTGAAGTTTAAGCATTTAACACAGCAACTACAAATATAGCGGACATTAAATCTGAAGTTTAAGCATTTACCACAGCACCTACAAATATAGCGGACATTAAGGCAGAAGTTAAAACATTTAACACAGCAACTACAAATATAGCTAACATTAATTCTGAACTTTAAGCATTTAAAACAACACCTACAAATATAGCTGACGATAAATCTGAAGTTTAAGCATTAAACACAGCACCTACAAATTTAGCGCACATTAAGGCTGAAGTTTAAGCATTTAACACAGCAGCAACAAATATAGCGGACATAAAGTCTGAAGTTTAAACATTTATCACAGCACCTATAAATATAGCTGACATTAAGTGTGAAGTTTAAGCATTTAACACAGCACATACAAATATAGCGGACATTAAGTCTGAAGTTTAAGCATTTAACACAGCACCTACAAATATAGCGGACATTAAGTCTGAAGTTTAAACATTTATCACAGCACCTATAAATATAGCTGACATTATGTGTGTAGTTTAAGCATTTAACACAGCACATACAAATATAGCAGACATTAAGTCTGAAGTTTAAGCATTTAACACAGCGACTACAAATATAGCGGACATTAAGTCTGAAGTTTAAGCATTTGACACTGCACCTACAAATATAGCTGACATTAAGTCTGAAGTTTAAGCATTAACAAAGCACCTACAAATATAGTTGACATTTAGTCTGAAGTTTAAGCATTTAACACAGCACCTACAAATATAGCTGACATTAAGTCTGAAGTTTAAGCATTTGACACAGCACCTACAAATATAGCTGACATTAAGTCTGAAGTTTAAGCGTATAACACAGCACCTACAAGTATAGCGGACCTTAAATCTGAAGTTTTAGCATTTAAAACGGCACTTACAAATATAGCGGACATTAAGTCTGAAGTTTAAGCATTTAACACAGCACCTAGAAATATAGCGGGCATTAAGGCTGATGTTTAAGCATTAAACACAGCACCTACAAATATAGCGGACATTAAGTCTGAAGTTTAAGCTCTTAACACAGCACCTATTAATATAGAGGACATTAAGGCTGAATATTAAGCATTTAACACATCACCTACAAATATAGCGGGTATTAAGTCTGAAGTTTAAGCATTTAACACTGCACCTACAAATGTAGCGGACATTAAGTCTGAAGTTTAACCATTTAACACAGCACCTACAAATAGAGCGGACATTAAATCTGAAGTTAAATATTTAACACAGCACCTACAAATATAGCAGACATTAAATCTGAAGTTTAAGCATTTCA
The DNA here is from genome assembly GCA_030762935.1 of Hymenopus coronatus. Classification (NCBI taxonomy): domain Eukaryota; kingdom Metazoa; phylum Arthropoda; class Insecta; order Mantodea; family Hymenopodidae; genus Hymenopus; species Hymenopus coronatus. Next base: position 151,829,715 of record CM060898.1, on the reverse strand, counting down.
CAGCACCTACAAATTTAGCAGACATTAAATATGAAGTTTAAGCATTTAACACAGCACCTACAAATATAGCGCACATTAAAAATGAAGTTTAAGCATTTAATACAGCACCTACAAATATAGCGGACATTAAATCTGAAGTTTAGATTTTTAACGCAACACCTAAAAATTTAGCGGACATTGAATCTGAAGTTTAAGCATTTAGCACAGCTACTACAAATATAGCAGACACTAAATCTGAAGTTTAAGCACTTAACACAGCACCTACAAATATAGCTGACATTAACTCTGAAGTTTAAGCATTTAACACAGCACCTACAAATATAGCTGACATTAAGTCTGAAGTTTAAGCATTTGACACAGCACCTACAAATATAGCTGACATTAAGTCTGAAGTTTAAGCATTAACAAAGCACCTACAAATATAGTTGACATTTAGTCTGAAGTTTAAGCATTTAACACAGCACCTACAAATATAGCTGACATTAAGTCTGAAGTTTAAGCATTTGACACAGCACCTACAAATATAGCTGACATTAAGTCTGAAGTTTAAGCGTTTATCCCAGCACCTACAAGTATAGCGGACCTTAAATCTGAAGTTTAAGCATTTAAAACAGCACTTACAAATATAGCGGACATTAAGTCTGAAGTTTAAGCATTTAACACAGCACCGACAAATATAGCGGGCATTAAGGCTGAAGTTTAAGCATTTAACACAGCACCTAAAATAAAGCGGACGTTAAGTCTAAGTTTAAGCATTTAGCAAAGCACCTACAAATATAGCGGACATTAAGTCTGAAGTTTAAGCACTTAACACAGCACCTACAAATATAGCGAACATTAAGGCTGAATTTTAAGCATTTAACACAGCACCTATAAATATAGCGGACATTAAGTCTGAAGTTTAAGCATTTAACACAGCACCTACAAATATAGCGGACATTAAGTCTGAAGTTTAAGCATTTAACACAGCACCTACAAATATAGCGAACATTAATGCTGAAGTTTAAGCATTTAACACAGCACATACAAATATAGCGGACATAAAGTCTGAAGTTTAAACATTTATCACAGCACCTATAAATATAGCTGATATTAAGTGTGAAGTTTAAGCATTTAACTCAGTACCTACAAATATAGCGGACATTAAGTCTGAAGTTTAAGCATTTAACACAGCACCTACAAATATAGCAGACATTAAATCTGAAGGTTAAGCATTTAACACAGCACCTACAAATTTAGCAGACTTTAAATCTGAAGTTTAAGCACTTAACACAGCACCTACAAATATAGCTGACATTAAGTCTGAATTTTAAGCATTTAACTGAATACCTACAAATATAGCTGACATTAAGTCTGAAGTTTAAGCATTTGACACAGCACCTACAAATTTAGCTGACATTAAGTCTGAAGTTTAAGCGTTTAACACAGCACCTACAAGTATAGCGGACCTTAAATCTGAAGTTTAAGCATTTAAAACAGCACTTACAAATATAGCGGACATTAAGTCTGAAGTTTAAGCATTTAACACAGCACCTAGAAATATAGCGGGCATTAAGGCTGATGTTTAAGTATTTAACACAGCACCTACAAATATAGCGGACATTAAGTCTGAAGTTTAAGCTCTTAACACAGCACCTACTAATATAGCGGACTATAAGGCTGAATATTAAGCATTTAACACAGCACCTACAAATATAGCGGACATTAAGTCTGAAGTTTAAGCATTTAACACTGCACGTACAAATGTAGCGGACATTAAGTCTGAAGTTTAAACATTTAACACAGCACCTACAAATAGAGCGGACATTAAATCTGAAGTTTAGGCCTTTAACGCAGCACCTAAAAATTTAGCGGACATTGAATCTGAAGTTTAAGCATTTAGCACAGCTACTACAAATATTGCAGACACTAAATCTGAAGTTTAAGCACTTAACACAGCACCTACAAATATAGCTGACATTAACTCTGAAGTTTAAGCATTTATCACAGCACCTACAAATATAGCTGATATTAAGTCTGAAGTTTAAGTATTTGACACAGCACCTACAAATATAGCTGACATTAAGTCTGAAGTTTAAGAATTTAAAACAGCACGTACAAATATAGCTGACATTACGTCTGAAGTTTAAGCATTAACAAAGCACCTACAAATATAGCTGACATTAAGTCTGAATTTTAAGCATTTAACACAGCACCTACAAATATAGCTGACATTAAGTCTGAAGTTTAAGCATTTAACACAGCACCTACAAATATAGCAGACATTAATTCTGAAGATTAAGCACTTAACACAGCGCCAACAAATATAGCGGATATTAAGTCTGATGTTTAAGAATTTAATACAGCTCCTACAAATATAGCGGACATTAAATCTGAAGTTTAGGCATTTAATGCAGCACCTAAAAATTTAGCGGACATTGAATCTGAAGTTTAAGCATTTAGCACAGCACTTACAAAAATAGCTGACATTAAGTTTGAAGTTTAAGCATTTGACACAGCACCTACAATAATAGCTGACATTAGGTCTGAAGTTTAAGCATTTAACACAGCACCTACAAATATAGCTGACATTAAGTCTGTAGTTTAAGCGTTTAACACAGCACCTACAAGTACAGAGGACCTTAAATCTGAAGTTTAAGCATTGAAAACAGCACTTACAAATATAGTGGACATTAAGTCTGAAGTTTAAGCATTTAACACTGCACCTACAAATATAGCGGGCATTAAGGCTGAAATTTAAGCATTTAAGACAGCATCTGCAAATATAGCGGACATTAAGTCTAAAGTTTAAGCATTTAACACAGCACCTACAAATATAGCGGACATTTAGTCTGAAGTTTAAGCATTTTACACAGCACCTACAAATATAACGGACATCAATGCTGAATTTTAAGCATTTAACACAGCACCTACAAATATAGCGGACATTAAGTCTGAAGTTTAGGCATTTAACACAGCACCTACAAATATAGCGGATATTAAGTCTGAAGTTTAAGCATTTAACACAGCACCTACAAATATAGCGGACAGTAAGTCTGAAGTTAAACATTTAACACAGCACCTACAAATATAGCGGGCATTAAGGCTGATGTTTAAGCATTTAACACAGCACCTACAAATATAGCGGACATTAAGTCTGAAGTTTAAGCTGTTTACACAGCACCTACTAATATAGCGGACATTAAGGCTGAATATTAAGCATTTAACACAGCACCTACAAATATAGCGGATATTAAGTCTGAAGTTTAAGCATTTAACACAGCACCTACAAATAGAGCGGACATTAAATCTGAAGTTAAATATTTAACACAGCACCTACAAATATAGCAGACATTAAATCTGAAGTTTAAGCATTTAACACAGCACCTACAAATTTAGCAGACATTAAATATGAAGTTTAAGCATTTAACACAGCACCTACAAATATAGCGCACATTAAAAATGAAGTTTAAGCATTTAATACAGCACCTACAAATATAGCGGACATTAAATCTGAAGTTTAGGCCTTTAACGCAGCACCTAAAAATTTAGCGGACATTGAACCTGAAGTTTAAGCATTTAGCACAGCTACTACAAATATAGCAGACACTAAATCTGAAGTTTAAGCACTTAACACAGCACCTACAAATATAGCTGACATTAACTCTGAAGTTTAAGCATTTAGCACAGCACCTACAAATATAGCTGACATTAAGTCTGAAGTTTAAGCATTTGACACAGCACCTACAAATATAGCTGACATTAAGTCTGAAGTTTAAGCATTTAAAACAGCACGTACAAATATAGCTGACATTAAGTCTGAAGTTTAAGCATTAACAAAGCACCTACAAATATAGCTGACATTAAGTCTGAAGTTTAAGCATTTAACACAGCACCTACAAATATAGCAGACATTAATTCTGAAGATTAAGCACTTAACACAGTGCCAACAAATATAGCGGACATTCAGTTTGATGTTTAAGAATTTAACACAGCACCTACAAATATAGCTGAAATTAAGTCTGAAGTATAAGCATTTAACACAGCACCTACAAATATAGCTGACATTAAGTCTGAAGTTTAAGCGTTTATCACAGCACCTACAAGTATAGCGGACCTTAAATCTGAAGTTTAAGCATTTAAAACAGCACTTACAATAATAGCGGACATTAAGTCTGAAGTTTAAGCATTTAACACAGCACCGACAAATATATTGGGCATTTAGTCTGAAGTTTAAGCATTTAACACAGCACCTAAAATAAAGCGGACATTAAGTCTAAAGTTTAAGCATTTAACACAGCACCTACAAATATAGCGGACATTAAGTCTGAAGTTTAAGCACTTAACACAGCACCTACAAATTTAGCGGACATTAAGGCTGAAGTTTAAGCATTTAACACAGCACCTAAAATAAAGCGGACATTAAGTCAAAAGTTTTAGCATTTAACACAGCACCTACAAATATAGCGGACATTAATTCTGAAGTTTAAGCATTAACAAAGCACCTGCAAATATAGCTGACTTTAAATCTGAAGTTTAAGCATTAAACACAGCACCTACAAATATAGCTGACTTTAAATCTGAAGCTTAAGCATTTAACACAGCAACTACAAATATAGCGGACATTAAATCTGAAGTTTAAGCATTTAACACAGCAACTATAAATATAGCGGACATTAACTCTGAAGTTTAAGCATTTAACACAGCACCTACAAATATAGCGGACATTAAGGCAGAAGTTAAAACATTTAACACAGCAACTACAAATATAGCTAATATTAATTCTGAACTTTAAGCATTTAAAACAACACCTACAAATATAGCTGACGATAAGTCTGAAGTTTAAGCATTAAACACAGCACCTACAAATTTAGCGCACATTAAGGCTGAAGTTTAAGCATTTAACACAGCAGCAACAAATATGGCGGACATTAAATCTGAAGTTTAAGCATTTAACACAGCACCTACAAAATTAGCGGACATAAAGTCTGAAGTTTAAACATTTATCACAGCACCTATAAATATAGCTGACATTAAGTGTGAAGTTTAAGCATTTAACACAGCACCTACAAATATAGCAGACATTAAATGTGAAGTTTAAGCACTTAACACAGCGCCAACAAATATAGCGGACATTAAGTCTGATGTTTAAGCATTTAACACAGCACCTACAAATATAGCTGAAATTAAGTCTGAAGTATAAGCATTTAACACAGCACCTACAAATATAGCTGACATTAAGTCTGAAGTTTAAGCGTTTATCACAGCACCTACAAGTATAGCGGACCTTATATCTGAAGTTTAAGCATTTAAAACAGCACTTACAAATATAGCGGACATTAAGTCTGAAGTTTAAGCGTTTAACACAGCACCTAGAAGTATAGCGGACCTTAAATCTGAAGTTTAAGCATTTAACACAGCACCGACAAATATAGCGGGCATTAAGGCTGAAGTTTAAGCATTTAACACAGCACCTAAAATAAAGCGGACATTAAGTCTAAAGTTTAAGCATTTAGCAAAGCACCTACAAATATAGCGGACATTAAGTCTGAAGTTTAAGCACTTAACACAGCACCTACAAATATAGCTAACATTAAGGCTGAATTTTAAGCATTTAACACAGCACCTACAAATATAGCGGACATTAAGTCTGAAGTTTAAGCATTTAACACAGCACCTACAAATATAGCGAACATTAATGCTGAAGTTTAAGCATTTAACACAGCACCTACAAATATAGCTGACATTAAGTCTGAAGTTTAACCATTTAACACAGCACCTACAAATATAGCTGACATTAAGTCTGAAGTTTAAGCATTTGACACAGCACCTACAAATATAGCTGACATTAAGTCTGAAGTTTAAGCGTTTAACACAGCACCTAGAAGTATAGCGGACCTTAAATCTGAAGTTTAAGCATTTAACACAGCACCTAGAAATATAGCGGGCATTAAAGCTGATGTTTAAGCATTTAACACAGCACCTACAAATATAGCGGACATTAAGTCTGAAGTTTAAGCTCTTAACACAGCACCTACTAATATAGAGGACATTAAGGCTGAATATTAAGCATTTAACACAGCACCTACAAATATAGCGGGCATTAAGTCTGAAGTTTAAGCATTTAACACTGCACCTACAAATGTAGCGGACATTAAGTCTGAAGTTTAAGCATTTAATACAGCACCTACAAATAGAGCGGACATTAAATCTGAAGTTAAATATTTAACACAGCAGCTACAAATATAGCAGACATTAAATCTGAAGTTTAAGCATTTAACACAGCACCTAGAAATATAGCGGGCATTAAGGCTGATGTTTAAGCATTTAACACAGCACCTACAAATATAGCGTACATTAAGTCTGAAGTTTAAGCTCTTAACACAGCACCTACAAATATAGCGGACATTAAATCTGAAGTTTAGGCCTTTAACGCAGCACCTAAAAATTTAGCGGACATTGAATCTTAAGCTTAAGCATTTAGCACAGCTACTACAACTATAGCAGACACTAAATCTGAAGTTTAAGCACTTAACACAGCACCTACAAATATAGCTGACATTAACTTTGAAGTTTAAGCATTTAACACAGCACCTACAAATATAGCTGACATTAAGTCTGAAGTTTAAGCATTTGACACAGCACCTACAAATATAGCTGACATTAAGTCTGAAGTTTAAGCATTTAACACAGCACGTACAAATATAGCTGACATTAAGTCTGAAGTTTAAGCATTAACAAAGCACCTACAAATATAGCTGACATTAAGTCTGAAGTTTAAGCATTTAACACAGCACCTACAAATATAGCTGACATTAAGTCTGAAGTTTAAGCATTTAACACAGCAACTACAAATATAGCAGACATTAATTCTGAAGATTAAGCACTTAACACAGCTCCAACAAATATAGCGGACATTAAGTCTGATGTTTAAGAATTTAACACAGCACCTACAAATATAGCTGAAATTAAGTCTGAAGTATAAGCATTTAACACAGCACCTACAAATATAGCGGACATTAAGTCTGAAGTATAAGCGTTTATCACAGCACCTACAAGTATAGCGGACCTTAAATCTGAAGTTTAAGCATTTAAAACAGCACTTACAATAATAGCGGACATTAAGTCTGAAGTTTAAGTATTTAACACAGCACCGACAAATATATTGGGCATTAACTCTGAAGTTTAAGCATTTAACACAGCACCGACAAATATATTGGGCGTTAAGTCTGAAGTTTAAGCATTTAACACAGCACCTAAAATAAAGCGGACATTAAGTCTAAAGTTTAAGCATTTAACACAGCACCTACAAATATAGCGGACATTAAGTCTGAAGTTTAAGCACTTAACACAGCACCTACAAATTTAGCGGACATTAAGGCTGAAGTTTAAGCATTTAACACAGCACCTAAAATAAAGCGGACATTAAGTCTAAAGTTTTAGCATTTAACACAGCACCTACAAATATAGCGGACATTAAGTCTGAAGTTTTAGCATTAACAAAGCACCTACAAATATAGCTGTCTTTAAATCTGAAGTTTAAGCATTAAACACAGCACCTACAAATATAGCTGACTTTAAATCTGAAGTTTAAGCATTTAACACAGCAACTACAAACATAGCGGACATTAAATCTTAAGTTTAAGCATTTACCACAGTACCTACAAATATAGCGGACATTAAGGCAGAAGTTAAAACATTTAACACAGCAATTACAAATATAGCTAACATTAATTCTGAACTTTAAGCATTTAAAACAACACCTACAAATATAGCTGACGATAAGTCTGAAGTTTAAGCATTATGCACAGCACCTACAAATTTAGCGCACATTAAGGCTGAAGTTTAAGCATTTACCACAGCAGCAACAAATATAGCGGACATAAAGTGTGAAGTTTAAACATTTTTCACAGCACCTATAAATATAGCTGACCTTAAGTGTGAAGTTTAAGCATTTAACACAGCACATACAAATATAGCGGACATTAAGTCTGAAGTTTAAGCATTTAACACAGCACCTACAAATATAGCGGACATTAAGTCTGAAGTTTAAACATTTATCACAGCACCTATAAATATAGCTGACATTAAGTGTGAAGTTTAAGCATTTAACACAGCACATACAAATATAGCAGACATTAAGTCTGAAGTTTAAGCATTTAACACAGCACCTACAAATATATCGGACATTAAGTCTGAAGTTTAAGCATTTAACACAGCACCTACAAATATAGCTGACATTAAGTCTGAAGTTTAAGCATTTAACACAGCACCTACAAATATAGCGGATTTTAAGTCTGAAGTTTAAGCATTTAGCACAGCTACTACAAATATAGCAGACACTAAATCTGATGTTTAAGCACTTAACACAGCACCTACAAATATAGCTGACATTAACTCGGGAAGTTTAAGCATTTAACACAGCACCTACAAATATAGCTGACATTAAGTCTGAAGTTTAAGCATTTGACACAGCACCTACAAATATAGCTGACATTAAGTCTGAAGTTTAAGCATTTAACACAGCACCTACAAATATAGCTGACATTAAGTCTGAAGTTTAAGCATTAACAAAGCACCTACAAATATAGCTGACAAGTCTGAAGTTTAAGCATTTAACACAGCACCTACAAATATAGCTGACATTAAGTCTGAAGTTTAAGCATTTAACACAGCACCTACAAATATAGCAGACATTAATTGTGAAGTTTAAGCACTTAACACAGCGCCAAAAAATATAGCGGACATTAAGTCTGATGTTTAATCACTTAACACAGCACCTACAAATATAGCTGAAATTAAGTCTGAAGTATAAGCATTTAACACAGCACCTACAAATATAGCTGACATTAAGTCTGAAGTTTGAGCCTTTATCACAGCACCTACAAGTGTAGCGGACCTTAAATCTGAAGTTTAAGCATTTAAAACAGCACTTACAAATATAGCGGACATTAAGTCTGAAGTTTAAGCATTTAACACAGCACCTAAAATAAAGCGGACATTAAGTCTAAAGTTTAAGCATTTAGCAAAGCACCTACAAATATAGCGGACATTAAATCTGAAGTTTAAGCACTTAACACAGCACCTACAAATATAGCGAACATTAAGGCTGAATTTTAAGCATTTAACACAGCACCTATAAATATAGCGGACATTAACTCTGAAGTTTAAGCATTTAACACAGCACCTACAAATATAGCGGACATTAAGTCTGAAGTTTAAGCATTTAACACAGCACCTACAAATATAGCGAACATTAATGCTGAAGTTTAAGCATTTAACACAGCACATACAAAATTAGCGGACATAAAGTCTGAAGTTTAAACATTTATCACAGCACCTATAAATATAGCTGATATTAAGTGTGAAGTTTAAGCATTTAACACAGTACCTACAAATATAGCGGACATTAAGTCTGAAGTTTAAGCATTTAACACAGCACCTACAAATATAGCAGACATTAAATCTGAAGGTTAAGCATTTATCACAGCACCTACAAATTTAGCAGACATTAAATCTGAAGTTTAAGCATTTAACACAGCACCTACAAGTATAGCGAACATTAAAACTGAAGTTTAGGCATTTAACGCAGCACCTAAAAATTTAGCGGACATTGAATCTGAAGTTTAAGCATTTAGCACAGCACCTACAAATATAGCGGACACTAAATATGAAGTTTAAGCACTTAACACAGCACCTACAAATATAGCTGACATTAAGTCTGAAGTTTAAGCATTTAACACAATACCTACAAATATAGCTGACATTAAGTCTGAGTTTAAGCATTTGACACAGCACCTACAAATATAGCTGACATTAAGTCTGAAGTTTAAGCGTTTAATACAGCACCTACAAGTATAGCGGACCTTAAATCTGAAGTTTAAGGATTTAAAACAGCACTTACAAATATAGCGGACATTAAGTCTGAAGTTTAAGCATTTAACACAGCACCTAGAAATATAGCGGGCATTAAGGCTGGTTTAAGCATTTAACACAGCACCTAAAATATAGCGGACATTAAGTCTGAAGTTTAAGCTCTTAACACAGCACCTACTAATATAGCGGACATTAAGGCTGAATATTAAGCATTTAACACAGCACCTACAAATATAGCGGACATTAAGTCTGAAGTTAGGGCATTTAACACTGCACCTACAAATGTAGCGGACATTAAGTCTGAAGTTTAAGCATTTAACACAGCACCTACAAATAGAGCGGACATTAAATCTGAAGCTAAATATTTAACACAGCACCTACAAATATAGCAGACATTAAATCTGAAGTTTAAGCATTTAACACAGCACCTACAAATTTAGCAGACATTAAATATGAAGTTTAAGCATTTAACACAGCACCTACAAATATAGCGCACATTAAAAATGAAGTTTAAGCATTTAATACAGCACCTACAAATATAGCGGAGATTAAATCTGAAGTTTAGGCTTTTAACGCAGCACCTAAAAATTTAGCGGACATTGAATCTGAAGTTTAAGCATTTAGCACAGCTACTACAAATATAGCAGACACTAAATCTGAAGTTTAAGCACTTAACACAGCACCTACAAATATAGATGACATTAACTCTGAAGTTTAAGCATTTAACACAGCACCTACAAATATAGCTGACATTAAGTCTGAAGTTTAAGCATTTGACACAGCACCTACAAATATAGCTGACATTAAGTCTGAAGTTTAAGCATTTAACACAGCACGTACAAATATAGCTGACATTAAGTCTGAAGTTTAAGCATTAACAAAGCACCTACAAATATAGCTGACATTAAGTCTGAAGTTTAAGCATTTAACACAGCACCTACAAATATAGCTGACATTAAGTCTGAAGTTTAAGCATTTAACACAGCACCTACAAATATAGCTGACATTAAGTCTGAAGTTTAAGCATTTAACACAGCACCTACAAATATAGCGGACAATAAGGCTGATGATTAAGCACTTAAAACAGCACTTACAAATATATCGGACGTTAAATCTGAAGTTTAAGCTATTAACACAGCAACTACAAATATAGCGGACATTAAGTCTGAAGTTTAAGCGTTTATCACAGCACCTACAAGTATAGCGGACCTTAAATCTGAAGTTTAAGCATTTAAAACAGCACTTACAATAATAGCGGACATTAAGTCTGAAGTTTAAGCGTTTAACACAGCACCGACAAATATATTGGGCATTAAGTATGAAGTTTAAGCATTTAACACAGCACCTAAAATAAAGCGGACATTAAGTCTAAAGTTTAAGCGCTTAACACAGCACCTACAAATATAGCGGATAATAAGTCGGAAGTTTAAGCACTTAACACAGCACCTACAAATTTAGCGGACATTAAGGCTGAAGTTTAAGCATTTAACACAGCACCTAAAATAAAGCGGACATTAAGTCTAAAGTTTTAGCATTAACAAAGCACCTACAAATATAGCTGACTTTAAATCTGAAGTTTAAGCATTAAACACAGCACCTACAAATATAGCTGACTTTAAATCTGAAGTTTAAGCATTTAACACAGCAACTACAAATATAGCGGACATTAAATCTGAAGTTTAAGCATTTACCACAGCACCTTCAAATATAGCGGACATTAAGGCAGAAGTTAATGCATTTAACACAGCACCTACAAATATAGCTGACATTAAGTCTGAAGTTTAAGCATTTGACACAGCACCTACAAATATAGCTGACATTAAGTCTGAAGTTTAAGCGTTTAACACAGCACCTACAAGTATAGCGGACCTTAAATCTGAAGTTTAAGCATTTAAAACAGCACTTACAAATATAGCGGACATTAAGTCTGAAGTTTAAGCATTTAACACAGCACCTAGAAATATAGCGGTCATTAAGGCTGATGTTTAAGCATTTAACACAGCACCTACAAATATAGCGGACATTAAGTCTGAAGTTTAAGCTCTTAACACAGCACCTACTAATATAGCGCACATTAAGGCTGAATATTAAGCATTTAACACAGCACCTACAAATATAGCGGACATTAAGTCTGAAGTTTAAGCATTTAACACTGCACCTACAAATGTAGCGGACATTAAGTCTGAAGTTTAAGCATTTAACACAGCACCTACAAATAGAGCGGACATTAAATCTGAAGTTAAATATTTAACACAGCACCTACAAATATAGCAGACATTAAATCTGAAGTTTAAGCATTTAACACAGCACCTACAAATTTAGCAGACATTAAATATGAAGTTTAAGCATTTAACACAGCACCTACAAATATAGCGCACATTAAAAATGAAGTTTAAACATTTAATACAGCACCTACAAATATAGCAGACATTAATTGTGAAGTTTAAGCACTTAACACAGCGCCAACAAATATAGCGGACATTAAGTCTGATGTTTAATCACTTAACACAGCACCTACAAATATAGCTGAAATTAAGTCTGAAGTATAAGCATTTAACACAGCACCTACAAATATAGCTGACATTAAGTCTGAAGTTTGAGCCTTTATCACAGCACCTACAAGTGTAGCGGACCTTAAATCTGAAGTTTAAGCATTTAAAACAGCACTTACAAATATAGCGGACATTAAGTCTGAAGTTTAAGCATTTAACACAGCACCTAAAATAAAGCGGACATTAAGTCTAAAGTTTAAGCATTTAGCAAAGCACCTATAAATATAGCGGACATTAAATCTGAAGTTTAAGCACTTAACACAGCACCTACAAATATAGCGAACATTAAGGCTGAATTTTAAGCATTTAACACAGCACCTATAAATATAGCGGACATTAACTCTGAAGTTTAAGCATTTAACACAGCACCTACAAATATAGCGGACATTAAGTCTGAAGTTTAAGCATTTAACACAGCACCTACAAATATAGCGAACATTAATGCTGAAGTTTAAGCATTTAACACAGCACATACAAAATTAGCGGACATAAAGTCTGAAGTTTAAACATTTATCACAGCACCTATAAATATAGCTGATATTAAGTGTGAAGTTTAAGCATTTAACACAGTACCTACAAATATAGCGGACATTAAGTCTGAAGTTTAAGCATTTAACACAGCACCTACAAATATAGCAGACATTAAATCTGAAGGTTAAGCATTTATCACAGCACCTACAAATTTAGCAGACATTAAATCTGAAGTTTAAGCATTTAACACAGCACCTACAAGTATAGCGAACATTAAAACTGAAGTTTAGGCATTTAACGCAGCACCTAAAAATTTAGCGGACATTGAATCTGAAGTTTAAGCATTTAGCACAGCACCTACAAATATAGCGGACACTAAATATGAAGTTTAAGCACTTAACACAGCACCTACAAATATAGCTGACATTAAGTCTGAAGTTGAAGCATTTAACACAATACCTACAAATATAGCTGACATTAAGTCTGAGTTTAAGCATTTGACACAGCACCTACAAATATAGCTGACATTAAGTCTGAAGTTTAAGCGTTTAATACAGCACCTACAAGTATAGCGGACCTTAAATCTGAAGTTTAAGGATTTAAAACAGCACTTACAAATATAGCGGACATTAAGTCTGAAGTTTAAGCATTTAACACAGCACCTAGAAATATAGCGGGCATTAAGGCTGGTTTAAGCATTTAACACAGCACCTACAAATATAGCGGACATTAAGTCTGAAGTTTAAGCTCTTAACACAGCACCTACTAATATAGCGGACATTAAGGCTGAATATTAAGCATTTAACACAGCACCTACAAATATAGCGGACATTAAGTCTGAAGTTAGGGCATTTAACACTGCACCTACAAATGTAGCGGACATTAAGTCTGAAGTTTAAGCATTTAACACAGCACCTACAAATAGAGCGGACATTAAATCTGAAGCTAAATATTTAACACAGCACCTACAAATAGGGCAGACATTAAATCTGAAGTTTAAGCATTTAACACAGCACCTACAAATTTAGCAGACATTAAATATGAAGTTTAAGCATTTAACACAGCACCTACAAATATAGCGCACATTAAAAATGAAGTTTAAGCATTTAATACAGCACCTACAAATATAGCGGAGATTAAATCTGAAGTTTAGGCTTTTAACGCAGCACCTAAAAATTTAGCGGACATTGAATCTGAAGTTTAAGCATTTAGCACAGCTACTACAAATATAGCAGACACTAAATCTGAAGTTTAAGCACTTAACACAGCACCTACAAATATAGATGACATTAACTCTGAAGTTTAAGCATTTAACACAGCACCTACAAATATAGCTGACATTAAGTCTGAAGTTTAAGCATTTGACACAGCACCTACAAATATAGCTGACATTAAGTCTGAAGTTTAAGCATTAACAAAGCACCTACAAATATAGCTGACATTAAGTCTGAAGTTTAAGCATTTAACACAGCACCTACAAATATAGCTGACATTAAGTCTGAAGTTTAAGCATTTAACACAGCACCTACAAATATAGCTGACATTAAGTCTGAAGTTTAAGCATTTAACACAGCACCTACAAATATAGCGGACAATAAGGCTGATGATTAAGCACTTAAAACAGCACTTACAAATATATCGGACGTTAAATCTGAAGTTTAAGCTATTAACACAGCAACTACAAATATAGCGGACATTAAGTCTGAAGTTTAAGCGTTTATCACAGCACCTACAAGTATAGCGGACCTTAAATCTGAAGTTTAAGCATTTAAAACAGCACTTACAATAATAGCGGACATTAAGTCTGAAGTTTAAGCGTTTAACACAGCACCGACAAATATATTGGGCATTAAGTCTGAAGTTTAAGCATTTAACACAGCACCTAAAATAAAGCGGACATTAAGTCTAAAGTTTAAGCATTTAACACAGCACCTACAAATATAGCGGACAATAAGTCTGAAGTTTAAGCACTTAACACAGCACCTACAAATTTAGCGGACATTAAGGCTGAAGTTTAAGCATTTAACACAGCACCTAAAATAAAGCGGACATTAAGTCTAAAGTTTTAGCATTAACAAAGCACCTACAAATATAGCTGACTTTAAATCTGAAGTTTAAGCATTAAACACAGCACCTACAAATATAGCTGACTTTAAATCTGAAGTTTAAGCATTTAACACAGCAACTACAAATATAGCGGACATTAAATCTGAAGTTTAAGCATTTACCACAGCACCTTCAAATATAGCGGACATTAAGGCAGAAGTTAATGCATTTAACACAGCACCTACAAATATAGCTGACATTAAGTCTGAAGTTTAAGCATTTGACACAGCACCTACAAATATAGCTGACATTAAGTCTGAAGTTTAAGCGTTTAACACAGCACCTACAAGTATAGCGGACCTTAAATCTGAAGTTTAAGCATTTAAAACAGCACTTACAAATATAGCGGACATTAAGTCTGAAGTTTAAGCATTTAACACAGCACCTAGAAATATAGCGGTCATTAAGGCTGATGTTTAAGCATTTAACACAGCACCTACAAATATAGCGGACATTAAGTCTGAAGTTTAAGCTCTTAACACAGCACCTACTAATATAGCGCACATTAAGGCTGAATATTAAGCATTTAACACAGCACCTACAAATATAGCGGACATTAAGTCTGAAGTTTAAGCATTTAACACTGCACCTACAAATGTAGCGGACATTAAGTCTGAAGTTTAAGCATTTAACACAGCACCTACAAATAGAGCGGACATTAAATCTGAAGTTAAATATTTAACACAGCACCTACAAATATAGCAGACATTAAATCTGAAGTTTAAGCATTTAACACAGCACCTACAAATTTAGCAGACATTAAATATGAAGTTTAAGCATTTAACACAGCACCTACAAATATAGCGCACATTAAAAATGAAGTTTAAACATTTAATACAGCACCTACAAATATAGCAGACATTAATTGTGAAGTTTAAGCACTTAACACAGCGCCAACAAATATAGCGGACATTAAGTCTGATGTTTAATCACTTAACACAGCACCTACAAATATAGCTGAAATTAAGTCTGAAGTATAAGCATTTAACACAGCACCTACAAATATAGCTGACATTAAGTCTGAAGTTTGAGCCTTTATCACAGCACCTACAAGTGTAGCGGACCTTAAATCTGAAGTTTAAGCATTTAAAACAGCACTTACAAATATAGCGGACATTAAGTCTGAAGTTTAAGCATTTAACACAGCACCTAAAATAAAGCGGACATTAAGTCTAAAGTTTAAGCATTTAGCAAAGCACCTATAAATATAGCGGACATTAAATCTGAAGTTTAAGCACTTAACACAGCACCTACAAATATAGCGAACATTAAGGCTGAATTTTAAGCATTTAACACAGCACCTATAAATATAGCGGACATTAACTCTGAAGTTTAAGCTTTTAACACAGCACCTACAAATATAGCGGACATTAAGTCTGAAGTTTAAGCATTTAACACAGCACCTACAAATATAGCGAACATTAATGCTGAAGTTTAAGCATTTAACACAGCACATACAAAATTAGCGGACATAAAGTCTGAAGTTTAAACATTTATCACAGCACCTATAAATATAGCTGATATTAAGTGTGAAGTTTAAGCATTTAACACAGTACCTACAAATATAGCGGACATTAAGTCTGAAGTTTAAGCATTTAACACAGCACCTACAAATATAGCAGACATTAAATCTGAAGGTTAAGCATTTATCACAGCACCTACAAATTTAGCAGACATTAAATCTGAAGTTTAAGCATTTAACACAGCACCTACAAGTATAGCGAACATTAAAACTGAAGTTTAGGCATTTAACGCAGCACCTAAAAATTTAGCGGACATTGAATCTGAAGTTTAAGCATTTAGCACAGCACCTACAAATATAGCGGACACTAAATATGAAGTTTAAGCACTTAACACAGCACCTACAAATATAGCTGACATTAAGTCTGAAGTTGAAGCATTTAACACAATACCTACAAATATAGCTGACATTAAGTCTGAGTTTAAGCATTTGACACAGCACCTACAAATATAGCTGACATTAAGTCTGAAGTTTAAGCGTTTAATACAGCACCTACAAGTATAGCGGACCTTAAATCTGAAGTTTAAGGATTTAAAACAGCACTTACAAATATAGCGGACATTAAGTCTGAAGTTTAAGCATTTAACACAGCACCTAGAAATATAGCGGGCATTAAGGCTGGTTTAAGCATTTAACACAGCACCTACAAATATAGCGGACATTAAGTCTGAAGTTTAAGCTCTTAACACAGCACCTACTAATATAGCGGACATTAAGGCTGAATATTAAGCATTTAACACAGCACCTACAAATATAGCGGACATT
This sequence comes from Hymenopus coronatus, assembly GCA_030762935.1. Lineage (NCBI taxonomy): Eukaryota > Metazoa > Arthropoda > Insecta > Mantodea > Hymenopodidae > Hymenopus > Hymenopus coronatus. The sequence goes on along the minus strand of CM060898.1, from coordinate 151,812,444 downwards.
AAGTCTGAAGTTAGGGCATTTAACACTGCACCTACAAATGTAGCGGACATTAAGTCTGAAGTTTAAGCATTTAACACAGCACCTACAAATAGAGCGGACATTAAATCTGAAGCTAAATATTTAACACAGCACCTACAAATATAGCAGACATTAAATCTGAAGTTTAAGCATTTAACACAGCACCTACAAATTTAGCAGACATTAAATATGAAGTTTAAGCATTTAACACAGCACCTACAAATATAGCGCACATTAAAAATGAAGTTTAAGCATTTAATACAGCACCTACAAATATAGCGGAGATTAAATCTGAAGTTTAGGCTTTTAACGCAGCACCTAAAAATTTAGCGGACATTGAATCTGAAGTTTAAGCATTTAGCACAGCTACTACAAATATAGCAGACACTAAATCTGAAGTTTAAGCACTTAACACAGCACCTACAAATATAGCTGACATTAACTCTGAAGTTTAAGCATTTAACACAGCACCTACAAATATAGCTGACATTAAGTCTGAAGTTTAAGCATTTGACACAGCACCTACAAATATAGGTGACATTAAGTCTGAAGTTTAAGCATTTAACACAGCACGTACAAATATAGCTGACATTAAGTCTGAAGTTTAAGCATTAACAAAGCACCTACAAATATAGCTGACATTAAGTCTGAAGTTTAAGCATTTAACACAGCACCTACAAATATAGCTGACATTAAGTCTGAAGTTTAAGCATTTAACACAGCACCTACAAATATAGCAGACATTAATTCTGAAGATTAAGCACTTAACACAGCGCCAACAAACATAGCGGATATTAAGTCTGATGTTTAAGAATTTAACACAGCACCTACAAATATAGCTGAAATTAAATCTGAAGTTTAAGCATTTAACACAGCAACTACAAATATAGCGGACATTAAGTCTGAAGTTTAAGCGTTTATCACAGCACCTACAAGTATAGCGGACCTTAAATCTGAAGTTTAAGCATTTAAAACAGCACTTACAATAATAGCGGACATTAAGTCTGAAGTTTAAGCGTTTAACACAGCACCGACAAATATATTGGGCATTAAGTCTGAAGTTTAAGCATTTAACACAGCACCTAAAATAAAGCGGACATTAAGTCTAAAGTTTAAGCATTTAACACAGCACCTACAAATATAGCGGACAATAAGTCTGAAGTTTAAGCACTTAACACAGCACCTACAAATTTAGCGGACATTAAGGCTGAAGTTTAAGCATTTAACACAGCACCTAAAATAAAGCGGACATTAAGTCTAAAGTTTTAGCATTAACAAAGCACCTACAAATATAGCTGACTTTAAATCTGAAGTTTAAGCATTAAACACAGCACCTACAAATATAGCTGACTTTAAATCTGAAGTTTAAGCATTTAACACAGCAACTACAAATATAGCGGACATTAAATCTGAAGTTTAAGCATTTACCACAGCACCTTCAAATAAGGCGGACATTAAGGCAGAAGTTAATGCATTTAGCACAGCACCTACAAATATAGCTGACATTAAGTCTGAAGTTTAAGCATTTGACACAGCACCTACAAATATAGCTGACATTAAGTCTGAAGTTTAAGCGTTTAACACAGCACCTACAAGTATAGCGGACCTTAAATCTGAAGTTTAAGCATTTAAAACAGCACTTACAAATATAGCGGACATTAAGTCTGAAGTTTAAGCATTTAACACAGCACCTAGAAATATAGCGGTCATTAAGGCTGATGTTTAAGCATTTAACACAGCACCTACAAATATAGCGGACATTAAGTCTGAAGTTTAAGCTCTTAACACAGCACCTACTAATATAGCGCACATTAAGGCTGAATATTAAGCATTTAACACAGCACCTACAAATATAGCGGACATTAAGTCTGAAGTTTAAGCATTTAACACTGCACCTACAAATGTAGCGGACATTAAGTCTGAAGTTTAAGCATTTAACACAGCACCTACAAATAGAGCGGACATTAAATCTGAAGTTAAATATTTAACACAGCACCTACAAATATAGCAGACATTAAATCTGAAGTTTAAGCATTTAACACAGCACCTACAAATTTAGCAGACATTAAATATGAAGTTTAAGCATTTAACACAGCACCTACAAATATAGCGCACATTAAAAATGAAGTTTAAACATTTAATACAGCACCTACAAATGTAGCGGACATTAAATCTGATGTTTAGGCCTTTAACGCAGCACCTAAAAATTTAGCGGACATTGAATCTGAAGTTTAAGCATTTAGCACAGCTACTACAAATATAGCAGACACTAAATCTGAAGTTTAAGCACTTAGCACAGCACCTACAAATATAGCTGACATTAACTCTGAAGTTTAAGCATTTATCACAGCACCTACAAATATAGCTGACATTAAGTCTGAAGTTTAAGCATTTGACACAGCACCTACAAATATAGCTGACATTAAGTCTGAAGTTTAAGCATTTAACACAGCACGTACAAATATAGCTGACATTAAGTCTGAAGTTTAAGCATTTAACACAGCACCTACAAATATAGCTGACATTAAGTCTGAAGTTTAAGCATTTAACACAGCACCTACAAATATAGCAGACATTAATTCTGAAGATTAAGCACTTAACACAGCGCCAACAAATATAGCGGATATTAAGTCTGATGTTTAAGAATTTAACACAGCACCTACAAATATAGCTGAAATTAAGTCTGAAGTATAAGCATTTAACACAGCACCTACAAATATAGCTGACATTAAGTCTGAAGTTTAAGCGTTTATCTCAGCACCTACAAGTATAGCGGACCTTAAATCTGAAGTTTAAGCATTTAAAACAGCACTTACAATAATAGCGGACATTAAGTCTGAAGTTTAAGCGTTTAACACAGCACCGACAAATATATTGGGCATTAAGTCTGAAGTTTAAGCATTTAACACAGCACCTAAAATAAAGCGGGCATTAAGTCTAAAGTTTAAGCATTTAACACAGCACCTACAAATATAGCGGACATTAAGTCTGAAGTTTAAGCACTTAACACAGCACCTACAAATTTAGCGGACATTAAGGCTGAAGTTTAAGCATTTAACACAGCACCTAAAATAAAGCGGACATTAAGTCTAAAGTTTTAGCATTTAACACAGCACCTACAAATATAGCGGACATTAAGTCTGAAGTTTAAGCATTAACAAAGCACCTACAAATATAGCTGACTTTAAATCTGAAGTTTAAGCATTAAACACAGCACCTACAAATATAGCTGACTTTAATTCTGAAGTTTAAGCATTTAACACAGCAACTACAAATATAGCGGACATTAAATCTGAAGTTTAAGCATTTACCACAGCACCTACAAATATAGCGGACATTAAGGCAGAAGTTAAAACATTTAACACAGCAACTACAAATATAGCTAACATTAATTCTGAACTTTAAGCATTTAAAACAACACCTACAAATATAGCTGACGATAAGTCTGAAGTTTAAGCATTAAACACAGCACCTACAAATTTAGCGCACATTAAGGCTGAAGTTTAAGCATTTTACACAGCAGCAACAAATATGGCGGACATTAAATCTGAAGTTTAAGCATTTAACACAGCACCTACAAATATAGCGGACATAAAGTCTGAAGTTTAAACATTTATCACAGCACCTATAAATATAGCTGACATTAAGTGTGAAGTTTAAGCATTTAACACAGCACATACAAATATAGCGGACATTAAGTCTGAAGTTTAAGCATTTAACACAGCACCTACAAATATAGCGGACATTAAGTCTGAAGTTTAAGCATTTAACACAGCACCTACAAATATAGCGGATTTTAAGTCTGAAGTTTAAGCATTTAAAACAGCACCTACAAATATAGCTGACATTAAGTCTGAAGTTCAAGCATTTAACACAGTACCTACAAATATAGCGTACATTAAATCTGAAGTTTAAGCATTTAACACAGCACCTACAAATATAGCGGACATTAAGTCTGAAGTTTAAGCATTTAACACAGCACCTACAAATATAGCGGACAATGAGTCTGAAGTTTAAGCATTTAACACAGCACCTACAAATATAGCGGACATTAGGTCTGAAGTTTAAGCATTTAACACAGCACCTACAAATATATCTGACATTAAGTCTGAAGTTTAAGCATTTAAAACAGCACCTACAAATATAGCGACATTAAGTCTGAAGTTTAAGCATTTAACACTGCACCTACAAATATAGCGGACATTAAATCTGAATTTTAAGCATTTAATAGAGCACCTACAAATATAGCGGACATTAAATCTGAAATTTAAGCATTTAACACAGCACCTACAAATGTAGCAGACGTTAAGTCTGAAGTTTAGCACTTAGAAGTCACAACTTAAGATAAGAAAAGAAAGTAACATGTTTAGAAATTAAAATTGCGAAAAGTACAATCCGAAATGTTTAAGTTCAGAAGCGTTGACCGCGCACTCCAGCAAATGTTCTCATTTTGACAGCAGCAAAAGTAGACTTGAGTCTACTTACAGGTAGATATAAAAATTCGGACTCTGATGACATTTCAAAGGAAATGGTTTGGACATACATGTCTAAGAAGGCATGTGAGAGAATGCCTTAAATATCCTCTACCATCAAAAGACGCTTGGCCCAATTGATCACATCAAAGGACATTAAATTAAATGTGCACCTATTACAACAGAAAGCAAGTTGCGACATTCCTCACGGCTGAAATTATTCAGAAACCATTTATTGGTCCAAGGATTTTTGTCACATAATGGCAAGGAAGTCCCAAAAACACTTTTATGTTAAAAAATGCTATGACTTACGTCACAATCTCATGTTACTTACATGCACTGAAAGCCAAAAACTTCCTCCTGCAATTTGTTAAGCTGAAGAATAAACGGAAAATACCAGGAAACGAACGCACTGAGAAAGAAAATGAGAAAAGTGTGCTACAACTGAGTAATTAATTGCATATATACATGAAACAGGAAGCACCACATCGAGTAATTGTATGCCTACCTACTTTTCTCCCGCAATATTTACTAATGTGCTGAGTTATTTATTAATGTATATTTAAACTCTGTTAGGATGCAGTTATCCAACAGACGAATTCACGCAAGATACCTAAACAACATATGGCTAGCGTGAGACACAGGGGCATATGGTGAGCTTTTATATTTACTATTTTAAACAATTGCTCCTTTAGCTTCAGTAATTCAAATGTAATGGTTAGAGCTGAACAAGTTATCTGCTTTATTGGCGATTTGATAGGGAAAATGTGAATGTGCATCTTTACCAGAGCTTTTAGTTTGTTAACAATGACCACAGCAGTAAGCATATATACAGCTTACCTGTGGCTGAGCATATACACCAGATGACGTCACGGCCAGCGAGTGCGCGAGAGAAACATGCGCGTGATACCTACCGTATACTCAACTTACCGTGGACAAACTCACATAGGGGCATCTCAAAACACATGTTTCCGGTGAAATCTCGGTATCGAATTCTGGGGTGCAATACAATACTTTCCTTATACACTATGTACATAGTACGTGTAGAGAAAGTAATAAGGGGAAATTAATGACTCAGGAATGCTCTGCTGCTATCGTTATCAATGAGTAAGATATGTTCCATGTCTCTAACGAACCTCGTGCAACTAATTCAATACTCTACAGTCGCTCACCTGTATTAAACCATTTTACTACAGTTTTGTAGCAATTTACTGTTCCAGGCGCAAATTTAAATGCTACATCACATATTCTAAAATTCGCACAGTTGTGAACACTGCATGGAAAAAAGGAGGTTCCATACACAAAATCCATATTTAGGAATTTTAACCACTTTTGGATATTTTCCTGGAAGTCCTTTACACAAACACATGTTTCTCGTGATTGCATGCAAAAAGCAAAGAATGTCAAGGCTATCACATAGTGTCCAGGTGTAAAACTTCCCTTGCATTTATAATTCAATATGTACTGCAACAAATTCTGCAGATAGAAATGTAAACAAGAATAGTTTGCGTAGGCACCCGACTAACAGTATAGTTAACGTGCTGTTTAGTGGCCGATATCTGTACGTAAGCTGCAGATAGCGATTACACAACTCTATTCCAGGTGGAACTGCAATGCGACTGTCTCTGTATATCAAGTTTACGCTTCAATTGGTTACAAGAGAAACGCCATTGTACAAACATTAATGTGACGCCTTCCCTTACCTTTAGCACGTCTTCTGTGTGAGCCTATCTGCACCTGTTGTTGAATGTCTAATAACAGGTACGCTATCATTGGTTACAAGTGCAACGCCATTGGACAAACACTATATGAGATCACTGATGCCTTTCCTTATTTTCCGCAATTTTGAAGCGGTAGCTGAGTCTAACTCCGTATGGAGTCGAAGCGCAGTTGTCTCATAGCAGGTACGCTACCATTGGTTACAAAGGAACCATTAAATGGGGTGACTAGTGCTACCTCCTACACCCTCAGGTAATTAGCAACGTCCGTTACGGTGGCTTAGTAGTCATGGCTTTCTTCTTGACATTTTGTGAAGCTTTTGCACATATCTGAAATTAAACACGTGACCTCGAGAATGCAATGCTCACACTGTACCCGTTGACAACCTAAATATCCAAGAGTTCTACAAGAGCATAACATTCATGATAAATTACAGCGATCATTTTATATGATGTGAAGTATTGTTAAAGTTGGGTTTTGCCAGAGGAAATGAGCTGTAAGAAATTTGATTAATTCCATTCCCTAGAGGAATGACTTGGCGGATATCCATAAGGTGGAGGGGGGGGGGTACATGAGAGAACAGTTGAAATGCGCTAACTCACTTGGAGAGAATATTGATGATGCCAGGAATACATACAGAGTTACTTGAAATGGATGTTACGTCACAACAGAATACAAAAATTATGCTTTAAAATTCGTAATGGAATACTTTAACGTTCGTTTCTAACTGCAAAGGTTGCCAAAAATATTTCTAGTTTTATATGATTATGTTATCCGTACAATTGCTTCTAATGTTAGTTTCTCTAACAGATATATGCAATGCGCATTTTTGATAGACTAGGTTTTGAATTTAACTAAAAAATTAGATACCGAGATTTCACCGGAATAAATGTTTTGAGATCCCAATAAAACAAACATTTTAAGAAAAACATAAGTTTGCTGTGTGCCTGTGGACAGCATAGCTAATAAAAAAATCGTATGTGTTCCATTCACATGACTTTCTCTTCATCTCTGCAACAAATTATTGTTAAAAAGCTTGTGCTTGTTTTCACATCATGCTAATCGAGAAAAAATGAGCAGTCTTATTACTTGCTTCCTTGTAAGTAGAAGCGAAATATGGGAGTACCATAGGTTAAAGTGACAGTCAAAAGCAGGTTGCTAAGTGACTGAAGTTCCTTTATTTGTATGGACATGAATTGACAAATTCCTTATGAGAAAAATATAAGTATTCTAAAGCTGAAACCAAAACAAGGAATATCTAAAAAAAAATGTATATTACATAAATTGTGTGCTCTACATTTCTTGTTCAGCTATACATTTTATTTGTCACTTAAATATCTTTAATATAAGACATTTTAATCAAAATCGATACAGCCATTTTTGGGAAAATCAAAATTTTCGAAAAAAGTTCTATATAAAGGGTAGTTTGGTGAGAGAAGGGGATTTTTCTCAAAATCTTCGTGTCGCATCCCTGGAAGATACTAAAATTAATAACGAAGTTTGGTATTTTAGCAACTTTTCGTTTTTGAGTTATCGTGTTCACAGACACACGGACACACACGGACCTTTTTCTGAAAATGCCTTTTTGGTTACTGGGGACCCTAAAACATATATTGCTGGTGAAATATCGGTATCGAATTTTTGGCTGGAGTGTAATACGTTCTCTATACACTACGTACATAGTACGGGAAGAGAAAGTAAAAATACCGTTAAATCCCAAATTTGAAATTTAAGGATGTGACGCGAAGATTTACAAGAAAATACTCAAAATTAATGGTTTTGAACAAAATACAGTATTTAAAGATACATACTTACATGAGAAATAAAATGTATATTTGAATTTTCTGGGAAAAAACTCTTCATTCTGTGTAACTGATAAACAGTAAGACATAGACAAAAAATTACTGTTTAAAAATGTACATCCCGTTAAAACACAGAATTTGTGTCACATACAATATTTAGAATTAATGCTTGCCAAGATATTCTTTGTTATTGATTAAAATTTTAAGCTACTTAAACTTTTCTCAAACGGGATGTGAACTTTCGTGCGACGCTCCTTTGTTTTACTCCTGGCCGTGGAAAACAAAAACAAAACTCAATTATTTCACATAGCGACCGTCTTTTTTTAAAATATTTGAGCATGTCTGTAGCCTGGTGAGCTGCGTTATTTCCATTCTAATATATTATCAGGACACAGAAAAAGGAATACTCCCTTAGCAATAGTTTCCAGGGACAGTCAGGCCGAGGTTAGTCCACTCGCCTCTCACCAAGGCGGGTTTTCTCTGCAGAGACATCTCTGCTTTCGCATTCCACGCATCATCACCTGCGGAGAAAAACCGAGGTTAGACACCATCATAAATAAAATAAATATCAAATGTTTTATAAAGCTAACCAGATGTTTCCCGCTATTGCTTTTAGTTTTAATGCGGGAATCTTTCTAAAACGTGAAGCTCCCATCCGTTTTACACTCGCACCTGTTTCTTTTATTCCTGGACCTAATTACGCGTTTAAAACATTTGATAATCGCCTTAGCCTACTGTACTCCCTTGTTTCCTTTCTACTTATAACGAAACTAGTAATAAGAATATTTCTGCTAATGCTTCTCTTGATTAGTATGAAGTACATAAAGACTAATCTTTGTTGGCACAACAAATAGAGAAAGTCACGTGAATCAGAATTTTGTTTTGTGCTAGTGACGTGCAATATTCGAACTTAGACCGTGCAACAATACACTTCCTGTATAAACAACCATCAAAACGTGTAATCTAACATTCCCGAGGAAGACCAAATTCGTGGCTTTGTTGACTGGAATGTGCGGTATGGCTTTTTTATTGTGTGTTCCAAGTGATGTTAATCAATGAAAGCCGAGTAAACCCAACATTCGCTTGGTGACCCGGGAAAACTTGATGGGTCAGATAGAGGGCCTAGGGGAATCAAACCCAAAACCTCCCGAGACATCCTGCTCGAAACATGTGCAGGCTTCCACGGCCGTGATCCTTTAGGGTTAGTTTAGTTTGGTTTGTTTATGCTGGTAACGTTAAGACAGAGACGTAAATATACTACTAAAATTGTAGATCTCTTTAAAACATTCAAATTATTCCAAAAAAGCTTCCTTGCCATAAGTCACTTCCGAAATATACTATTTAATGGTTAAATTGTTCAATACTCTTATAATTTTTTAGATTCTGTAGAATTTCAGCTGTTTCTCGTGTTTGCATTGAAACGTGTGGGATTTCTAGGCCAATACCTATATAAAACGTTTGTTCTTAAACAGTTGACTGTGTTATTCCGTTTGAATCTTTAAGGAGATGTGTAATGTAGCTGTCTGTGATAACGTAAATAAACTTTAGTAAAATTATGTTCTCGTAGACTGCCGCGTCGTCGCCCTGAAGATGGTCTCAACAAGGGGTCGAAACGTTAGTAGACGCGGCAGCAACCAGAAGGCAGCAATATTTAATACAAATAGCTTGTACATCTACCAATAAATGACAATGGTAGAGAAAGTTATGTAAAAATAAAATATGTTTTAACTTTTTGAGCACATATATACAGTGTACATAGTAAATAGAAATTAAATTGAGAGTAATAAGGACACAGTTTAAGTGCTATGGCTCCTAGCGTGCCATTCTTTATTGGGTGTGAAATACTCAGGGACCTCTTTACCAGACTTGTGGCTCTTTTAAGGTCTATGGTTCCTAGCGTGCCATTCTTTATTGGGTGTGAAATACTCAGGGACCTCTTTACCAGACTTGTGGCTCTTTTAAGGTCTATGGTTCCTCGCGTGCCATTTTTATTGGGTGTGATAAACCATTTAATGTCGCTCAGGGACCTCTTTACCAGACTTGAGGCTCTTTCAAGGGCTATGGTTCCTCGCGTACCATTCTTTATTGGGTGTGAAATACTCAGGGACCTCTTTACCAGACTTGAGGCTCCTTTAAGGGCTATGGTTCCTTGCGTGCCATTCTTTATTGGGTGTGAAATACTCAGGGACCTCTTTACCAGACTTGAGGCTCTTTTAAGGGCTATGGCTCCTAGCGTGCCATTCTTTATTGGGTGTGAAATACTCAGGGACCTCTTTACCAGACTTGTGGCTCTTTTAAGGGCTATGGTTCCTCGCGTGCCATTTTTATTGGGTGTGATAAACCATTTAATGTCGCTCAGGGACCTCTTTACCAGACTTGAGGCTCTTTCAAGGGCTATGGTTCCTCGCGTACCATTCTTTATTGGGTGTGAAATACTCAGGGACCTCTTTACCAGACTTGAGGCTCTTTCAAGGGCTATGGTTCCTCGCGTACCATTCTTTATTGAGTGTGAAATACTCAGGGACCTCTTTACCAGACTTGAGGCTCTTTTAACGGCTATGGTTCCTCGCGTACCATTCTTTATTGGGTGTGAAATACTCAGGGACCTCTTTACCACACTTTTGGCTCTTTCAAGGGCTATGGTTCCTCGCGTACCATTCTTTATTGAGTGTGAAATACTCAGGGACCTCTTTACCAGACTTGTGGCTCTTTCAAGGGCTATGGTTCCTCGCGTACCATTCTTTATTGAGTGTGAAATACTCAGGGACCTCTTTACCAGACTTGAGGCTTCTTTAAGGGCTATGGTTCCTCGCGTACCATTCTTTATTGAGTGTGAAATACTCAGGGACCTCTTTACCAGACTTGAGGCTCTTTTAACGGCTATGGTTCCTCGCGTACCATTCTTTATTGAGTGTGAAATACTCAGGGACCTCTTTACCAGACTTGAGGCTCTTTCAAGGGCTATGGTTCCTCGCGTACCATTCTTTATTGAGTGTGAAATACTCAGGGACCTCTTTACCAGACTTGAGGCTTCTTTAAGGGCTATGGTTCCTCGCGTACCATTCTTTATTGGGTATGAAATACTCAGAGACATCTTTACCAGACTTGAGGTTCTTTTAAGGGCTATGGTTCCTCGCATACCGTTCTTTATTGGGTGAGAAAGACTCAGGGACCTCTTTACCAGACTTGTGGCTCTTTTAAGGGCTATGGTTCCTCGCGTACCATTCTTTATTGGGTGTGAAAGACTCAGGGACATCTTTACCAGACTTGAGGCTCTTTTAAGGGCTATAGTTCCTCGCGTACCGTTCTTTATTGGGTGTGAAAGACTCAGAGACCTCTTTACCAGAATTGAGGCTCTTTTAAGGGCTATGGTTCCTCGCGTGCCATTCTTTATTGGTTGTGAAAGACTCAGGGACCTCTTTACGAGACTTGAGGCTCTTTTAAGGGCTATGGTTCCTCGCGTACCGTTCTTTATTGGGTGTGAAAGACTCAGGGACCTCTTTACGAGACTTGAGGCTCTTTTAAGGGCTATGGTTCCTCGCGTGCCATTCTTTATTGGTTGTGAAAGACTCAGGGACCTCTTTACGAGACTTGAGGCTCTTTTAAGGGCTATGGTTCCTCGCGTGCCATTCTTTATTGGTTGTGAAAGACTCAGGGACCTCTTTACGAGACTTGAGGCTCTTTTAAGGGCTATAGTTCCTCGCGTGCCATTCTTTATTGGGTGTGAAAGACTCAGGGACCTCTTTACGGGACTTGAGGCTCTTTTAACGGCTATGGTTCCACGCGTGCCATTCCTTATTGGGTGTGAAAGACTCAGGGACCTCTTTACCAGACTTGAGGCTCCTTTAAGGGCTATGGTTCCTTGCGTGCCATTCTTTATTGGGTGTGAAAATCTCAGGGACCTCTTTACGAGACTTGAGGCTCTTTTAAGGGCTATGGTTCCTCGCGTGCCATTCTTTATTGGGTGTGAAAGACTCAGAGACATCTTTACCAGACTTGAGGCTCTTTTACGTACGACCTTAAGAACCACATGCTACCGCTTACCACATGGAGATGCTATTGTATTCCACACAAAAATGTTGTATAGACTTTTCACCAGAAAATACATGCTTTGAGACCCACTCAATAAAATTTTTTGTGTCCGTGTATGTGTCTGTTAAACACCAAACTTGGTATTTATGTTCAGAATGTTCCAAGGATATGACACGAAGAGTTTCAAGAAAATGCTTCCATGTCACTGACCTGTACATATCGCACAATGTTCTGCAGTAATCTCTGAGAACCTCTCAGTTTTGCCTCGATCAAATACACATATTAGGTCCTATATATATTTGTTGAGTTAACTGCTTCCTAGATATTACTTATTGTTGCTTTAAACTACTTGAAGTTTTGTAAACGGCCAGTCATCTTTAGTTTCATACCTCCTGTGTTTTACTCCTGCTATTGTGTTATTCCCTTCTGCTGATAAAACACAAGTGCTGCTGATGTTTTTCTCGATTAGTATGTAAATAATATGTTGTAACAATAGTTTGTAGGCACAACAGGTAGAGAAAGCCATGTGAATGTGTAGGGAGAGATGGACCTTGCATCCGTGAGTAACGCAAGATTCACATCCGGAGAATGTTTTCTCTTACACTCGTTATGTGTGAAGGTAAGGTGCTTTTAATAAATTCGCAGTTTTAATGAGAAGCAATACAAGCCTGAGAGGAAGAAAAGAAGGAAAGCATCTCCGAGCTTAATTTGCATGGCAGTGATGGAGCGGGAGGGGAAGCGCGCAATATCAGATACACGGGAATAAGAGAAGCAGCTCACAAGTGGAGAAAAATGAATACCACGTACAAGAACAGGTGACAAAGCCAGCAGATCCGGTCTATCTGCCTACAGCATATTCCAAAAAGTTTGATCAAAACATTAAAAATCTCATATATTACATTCACATGACTTTCTCTACATCTCTGTAGCAAATTATTGTTAGTAGGGTTATTGAAATATCTACTTCATAATAATCAAGATAAAAATTACCAGAAATAGTCTTATTACTTGCTTCCTTGTAAGTAGAAGTGAAATAAGGGAGTACCATAGGTTAAAGCCTGGTTGCTATGTGACTGACGTTCCTTTGTCTGTATGGACAATTTCCTGTATCAGAAAAGTATTTTGTTCATTTTTAATAACAAGGAATATCTCAGAAAATGTTAACTATACCAGAAAGATGCATATTACATAAATTGTGCGTTTCGACAGAATCTACGGTTTTTATGTAGTTCGCATTTCGGTTTAACAGTTATGCAACATTCAGCAAAATTCATCCAGAATAAAGTAGTCTTCACAGGCTATTCCCTGAAAATTCAAGGTATACATTTTACTTGTCATGTAAATATTTTTAATATAGAATATTTTATTGAAAACTGTTACAACCATTTTTGAAAAAATTAAAACTTTCGAAATTTTTTTCATGTAGGGGAATATTGCGACGTCTGCTGTCCAAAGGCACACACAGACACACATGGTAACCTTTTTCTAAAAACGAATTTTTTCTGGATTTAATACATCCTATAGAAAGTAAAAAGGTAAATGTCATCACGTAGACACGGCCCTGCGACTTCAGCTGCTCTACATTCCTAAAAATTCTGTTGTGTTACATTCACATGAGTTTTTCTACTTATTCTGTAATAACCTATTGTTACAAATTGAGACCGTTAATTAGCCTCGTAATAATAACAACCATTTTTATTAATTATCTAAATATATATGTAAAGAAGGTTATCATTTAATAAGTTGTATATATAGGAACCAAGAAGCCAGTTGTTTACTTAAAAGTTACTCAGAATCATGACGCCAGACTGGATAGACGGGTGAGAAGTTGCTTCTTTTGTGAAAGTCACGTTCGATTTCAGTATAAAGGGAAACCACAGTTTAAAGCCCACAAGGCGACTTCTTCTTTATATTCGTGGTGTCACGTGATTATTATGACGCATTCTGGGAAACTTGCAACGGTTTTTGGGTAGCGATGGTGTCACTTTGGTGGACCTTCCAACCAATCATAAAGAAGCCATCATGACACCGTTTTTTTTTTTTTTTTTTTATATATATAAGAAGTAAGGTTTGGCACATCGAGTTCGTTTGTAAGAATTCACCCGTGAGAGAGGCAACGTTGTCACATGATAAGAATTTGCCCGTGTGTGAGGCAAGGTCGTTTGCTAAGAATTCACCAGTGAGAGAGGCAACGTCGTCACAAGTTAAGAATTCGCCCGTGTGTGAGGCAAGGTCGTTTGCTAGGAAGTTCGCGAACTAATAAAACATTGTCCGAGAAGTAAGTTTATTATAATAAGAAACTACATGTGAAGTAAAGTAATGTCGCTCACCTATTTAACAGTCGGCTCGTGATAACGTGAAAGTGGATTGTGCCATGTACTCAACTAAAACAGTGTAATTGAAAGTACTTGTGAGTAAGTGTTAAAGAGCATCAGTCAGCAGTATAAAAGTGTTTAACCAGGTGCTTGTCTTCAAAACTCATTTAGAATAAACAGTAGTAAAAGGTTACAAATATTTTCTTAACAGTTACAAGATCACTCCTACAACTCCTCCCACTAGTCAAATCCACGCCTGAGAGAGTCAATGTTCGTGCAAGACTGAGCAACGCCGTGGTAAGCCATCCCAGAAGAGCTTCAGTACCAGGTACGTGAGTGTAGGGGAGTTGATTGGAAGTGACAGTTACGCTGCACACAAGCATCCAAAGTGAGGCGTAAAATCAACAAACTGAGATACTCCCGCATATGGCTCATAACGTGCACCACTAACAACGCATCGAAATCTCCGCTGCAAAATGCTTATTCTTCTATCACCTTTACTCTATTGGCTCAAGTAGTTTGGTCTGCGGCCCGTATTCCGGAGGTCCGGATTCGCCTACTTAACCTAGGCTGTCCGCAAGTCGCGACGCGAATGCTAGGAAGGTTTCTTTCATCACCGAGTTTCCTGCCCTCCATTGTCATTTTCTTTATCTTCATCCCGTTGACTTGTTTCAGTGTTGCAAGTTTCGGCGATGATGCTCGGTGCGGCGTGGTTGCTTTGAGTAAATATCTCCGTCCTCCAATTTCGGCTGGTTGCCGCTCCTGGAGCCTATGTGGAGCGCGAGGCTCTAGTCTACCTGTCCAACTGTCAGGTACTGGAAACTATAGGAACCCTGTGCATCGCTCCGGGTTCCGGCCTCTCCTGGACCCTATGTGGTGCGCGAGGCTCTGGTCTACCTGTCCAACTGTCAGGTACTGGAAACTATAGGAGCCCTGGGCATCGCTCCTGGTTCCGGTCGCCCGGTGAACCCTCTCATCCCATTCCTCCCTTCCGTGGGCGCCCCCTCGAGGTTTGGTGCCGACAAAAGTCCTATTCTGCCTTATAAGGAGACGGGAATTCAGGGAACGCACTAGACTAAAGCGATTGTCGAATGTTTTAGAGGCCTTTGCTATGGGGTTATCATTGAGCGTTTCTTCTTTGCGTGACTAGGAGTAAAACGAAAGGAATAGGTCGATTTCATTTTTGAGAAAAGTATAAGTATTTTAAAAAAGAAACAGATGACAAGGAATATCTCGGAAATGGTTAAATGACAGCAAAAATACTTAGGACATATAATGTGAGTTTAGACAACAGTTTTTTGGTTAATAAGTTGTTGTCTATTTCTTACGGTTTACCAACTGTCCAAAAGCTATACCAGTAAATTCAAGACATATATCTTATTTGTCATCGAAATATAAAAGTCGTTACAGTAATGTTTGAGAAAATAAAAATTTTCCATGTAAATTGTAGTTTAGTTTGAGGGGTTTTCTTGAAAATCTTCGTGTTGAATCTTGAAACTAAACTAAAGTACCAAGATTGGTATTTAGAAGACTTTTCATTTTTCAGTCATGTTGTTCACAGACACACATTTTTTTCTAAAATCTGATATGTTCCATCCACCTTCTCTACATCTCTTATTGTGAAAAAAACTTATCTTTTTATGTGCCTCTGCTAATTCAGATAAACATTAGCATATGTTTTCTTTATCTGTCACGTGCATATGTTGAATGTACACAATAGGTAGAGAAGACATTGTACTTCACCCAAAATGTCAGCATCAATATTTCACATGAAATACATGGTCTGAGAACCCTGAATCATTTAGAAATAGATCAGTCTGTGTGTGTGTAGTTAGAATAACTCATAAATAAAACTCCTTTAAATGCCAAAATTGATATTTATGATTATTATCTTCCAAAGATATGTCAGGAAGAGTTTCAGAAAGATCCATGCAGCTTAAACAATCTTTATTAGGAACACTTTTCCAAATTTCCGGTTTTCTAAAGAATGACAAATGAGTTTATATTATTATTGTTATTATTATTATTTACATAACAAATAACATCTATATCTTGAACTTCCTGGTAGTAGCCTCTGAAATTCACTTCGTTCTGAATGTCTTTTGCATCACTAGAGACAGACGAAAGGTCACTAAGCAAACAATTTACAGGTCGTTAAATCACAATTTATGTTACATACAATCT
Organism: Hymenopus coronatus; assembly: GCA_030762935.1. Classification (NCBI taxonomy): domain Eukaryota; kingdom Metazoa; phylum Arthropoda; class Insecta; order Mantodea; family Hymenopodidae; genus Hymenopus; species Hymenopus coronatus. The sequence goes on along the minus strand of CM060898.1, from coordinate 151,795,902 downwards.
GATGTGCAATTATCCATTTACAAGATTTTCCTTGTTTTTGGTTTCAATTTTAAAATATTTAAAACTTTTCTCATACGGGAATTTTCAGCACCTGGCCATGAAATCTCATAGCAAACATCTTTTAAAAGATTTCGCTATTGCTTTAGCTGTTGTTTCTGCATATTAGGAGCTGAATAATATGAACATTTCTGCTAATGTGTATCTCCATTAGCACGAAGTGAATAGGAGAGTAAGCGTTTTAACAATAATTTCTTATAGAGGTGTAGAAAAAGTCATGTGAATGCTGTACTGTCGTTAACCTAGGCAGATAACTGAGGTACAAATAAGAACACAAGTTTGCTTGAAACGGACAGAAACGTTGCCAGAGTTGAGATGCTCTAACAAACAGGTATAATCCAAGTTTGCTTGAAACGGAAAGAAACTCTGCCAGAGTTTCACAAGTTGAGATGCTCTAACAAACAGGTATAACACAAGTTTGCTTGAAACGGAAAGAAACTCTGCCACAGTTTCACAACTTGAGATGCTCTAACAAACAGGTATAACACAAGTTTGCTTGAAACGGAAAGAAACTCTGCCACAGTTTCACAAGTTGAAATGGTCTAACAAGCAGGTATAACACAAGTTTGCTTGCAACGGAAAGAAACGCTGAACAAGCAGGTATAACACAAGTTTGCTTGAAATGGACAGAAACGCTGCAAGAGTTTCACAAGTTGAGATGCCCTAACAAGCAGGTATAACACAAGTTTGCTTGATACGGAAAAAAAACGCTGCCAGAGTTGAGATGCCCTAACAAGCAGGTATAACACAAGTTTGCTTGAAATGGACAGAAACGCTGCAAGAGTTTCACAAGTTGAGATGCCCTAACAAGCAGGTATAACACAAGTTTGCTTGATACGGAAAAAAAACGCTGCCAGAGTTGAGATGCCCTAACAAGCAGGTATAACACAAGTTTGCTTGAAATGGACAGAAACGCTGCCAGAGTTTCACAACTTGAGATGCTCTAACAAGCAGGTATAACACAAGTTTGCTTGATACGGAAAAAAAAACGCTGCCAGAGTTGAGATGCCCTAACAAGCAGGTATAACACAAGTTTGCTTGAAATGGACAGAAACGCTGCCAGAGTTTCACAACTTGAGATGCTCTAACAAGCAGGTATAACACAAGTTTGCTTGATACGGAAAAAAAAACGCTGCCAGAGTTGAGATGCCCTAACAAGCAGGTATAACACAACTTTGCTTGAAATGGACAGAAACGCTGCCAGAGTTTCACAAGTTGAGATGCTCTAACAAGCAGGTATAACACAAGTTTGCTTGATACGGAAAAAAAACGCTGCCAGAGTTGAGATGCCCTAACAAGCAGGTATAACACAAGTTTGCTTGAAATGGACAGAAACGCTGCCAGAGTTACACAAGTTGAGATGCTCTAACAAGCAGGTGTAACACAAGTTTGATTGATACGGAAAAAAAACGCTGCCAGTGTTGAGATGCCCTAACAAGCAGGTATAACACAAGTTTGCTTGAAAGGAAAGAAACACTGCCAGAGTTGAGATGCTCTAACAAGCAGGTATAACACAAGTTTGCTTGAAAGGAAAGAAACACTGCCAGAGTTGAGATGCTCTAACAAGCAGGTATAACACAAGTTTGCTTGAAAGGAAAGAAACACTGCCAGAGCTGAGATACCTTAACAAGCAGGTATAACACACTTTACTAAATAAAAAAAAACAGAAAACAAGCAACAGAAAAAACCTGATTGCCGCTACTCGCAAAGCGGGTGTTTTAATGTAATAATGGTTATACTTCAAGCCCACAATTTTTCACAATCCGAAATAAAGTCCACTTTTTCCTAACCTTGGCGGTTACGCAACAAAACTTTGCTACGCTCCTAAGAAGGATCTATCCCTCGGCGAATTTCCAGCTAGACTGAAGAACTGTCTCCCACAGTGGCCTGCCAAATAGTGGAAGGAATGAGTAGTTCGAAATGTTCCCAACAGATCGCAGCTCAATCTTTGTCAGATGCATCACTATAAAAATGATGGGGAAGATTTTGTTTATCACATAATTGCGTGACGTCATTTCTGGTGCACAACTTATGAAAGGGGTAGACAAGTAGTTCAATTCAACACAGTACATGTTATAGACAAAAATCTGACATGTTCCATTCACATGACTTACAAATTATTATTAAAAAACTCATTCTTCCATTTTTTTCATGCTAATCGATAAAAAATTAGCTGAAATAGTCTTATTACTTGCTTTCTGGAAAGTAGAAGCGAAATAAGGGAGTACCATAGGTTAAGGCGATAGCCAAAAGCTGGTTGCTATGTGACTGATGTTCCTTTCTATGTATGGCCAGCAGTTGACAAATTCCTCTATGATAAAAGTATAAGTGTTTCAAAGCTGAATCCAATAACAACAAATATCTCAAAAACGATCAACTACACGAAAAAAGGTCTATTACATAAATTGTGTGTTTTAACGTGCCGTACATTTTTTGTGGTAAGTTTTTGTCCATGTCTTACGGGTTAGCAGTTATGCAAAATTCCGTAAAGTTCATCCAGAATAAAGTAATCCTATTCCCAGCAAGTTTTATGCATTTTAATTGACATGTAAATATATTTAATGTACGACATTTAATCAAATGCGTTAGAGCCATTCTTCAAAACATCAAAAGTTTCAAAAATTCATTCATGTAAAGTTTAGTTGGGGGTAGGGTAATTATCTTGAAAATCTAAATGTCACATCTTTGGAAGATACTGAACTTGAATACCAACTTTGGTATTTAATGGTATTTTCGTTTTTGAGCTATGCTGTCCCCAGACACACACATACATTGACTGACAGACAGACACGGACATTTTTCTAAAAATGATTTTGTTTTTGGATTCAGGAGGTCTCACAACGTGTTTTCTGTACAATCTCGGTATTGAATTTTTGGGTGCAATACAATACCTTCTCTATACACTATATACATAGTACGTGTAAAGAAAATAAAAAAGGAATTGTAATTTTCCAATGTTTAAATCCTAGCCTTAAAGTTCCTTGCTCTTCCCCTGTTATCACGCAAGACAGGACTTCAAATGTATTGAAAAATTCAAGAAATTGATAAACTCAGCAATCGTTTGTGTATAAAGATTATTCGGGATAAACTGTTGTAAAGAGATCTACTTTACATAGTAGGAAGAGACAGTATTGCATTGGCAACCTTAATTTCACTGGATGTAACTTGTTAATGAAGTATAAGGCATTGTCACAATCCTTCCTTGATGGGATCAGTTCGCCGCCATACGCCAGGGTGTCGCGGCAGAGCTCTGTAGGGCGAAATGACGACTTGTGAACGCGAAATGATGGCATTTTGCCTAGAAACCTTCTTCTTTCAGGGTTCTTTACATGCAAATAACATTACATGGAACCGCCGGTTTTCCTTCCGTTGGAAGCCATGCTAAGAATTACTGCGTCAGAAAAATATCCATCATCTCCGCCAGGTGGAATCTTATAGACACCTAAGGACCCACGAAATCAACAAAATTTATTTAAAAATCTTATGTGTTCCAATCACATGACTTTCTCTACATCTCTGTAACAAATTATTGTTAATAAGCGTATTCTATCTATTTAGTGCTAAAACATTAGCAGAAACGGTTGCATTACTTAGTTCCTTGTGAGAAGAACTAGGCTAAACCGACAGTCAAATGTTTTAAAATATTCTTGCTATGGGATTGAAATCCGTTTTTTTTATATGACATAAATTGTGTATTTTATCGTGATCTAGTAAGCTTTTGCAGTAGTGTGAAGGAGGAAAGAGAATAATATTTTGTGAGAAAGTCGTCCGATTTTTATATTACACAAATATAGTGCAAAGAATTATCATGCAATGTGTCGGAATTTATATGCATACAGTAGTACCCCGGTAATTCGAGCTAATTAGGGCTGAGATTACCTAAAACTCGGATTATTCTGAAATATCACAAAATCAATGGCTAAAAGCTTAATTAGCACAGTACATATCTGTGTTATATGGCACAGTACAGTAGCGAAGTCCGTGTAATCTGGACCACTTGACTTTCAGTGCTACTGCCTTTAACGTGTTAATCGATCAACTTATACCATTAAGAGAGTTTTCAAGCTTTACTTCCGGCTACATGATTTGTAAATTATAATTATAATTTTTACTTAGGCGTGTATTCTGGACCACAGGCGTGTAATTTGGTCTGAGAGGGTGTGTAAATTGGACCGCTATATTATACATTTATAATCGATTCGTATAACTTTATATTCACTTTTAAAGATTGAAATTCACAATAGCAAATAACTTAGACCTGGAATAATTATTATTATTATTATTATTATTATTATTATTCCCGTTCAAAATGCCCCAGTAGAGCAGGTTAACTTTAACGAAATTAATATCACCTTACATAAATTTCAGGCAACATTTTGTGAACACTTAATATTTGCAGGGTTTTTTCTTCCAAATTTAAGAACAGTACTGTTCAGTCCATATGGACCTGTCACAAAAGTAATAAATTGAATCATTTATATCAGCACAGTCTTCAGGAGCCCATCACTTGCACTTATTGCACTGTATCCAGTCTTCCTCGATCATTTATATCAGCACAGTCTTCAGGAGCCCATCACTTGCATTTATTGCACTGTATCCAGTCTTCCTCGATCATTTATATCAGCACAGTCTTCAGGAGCCCATCACTCGCATTTATTGCACTGTATCCAGTCTTCCTCGATCATTTATATCAGCACAGTCTTCAGGAGCCCATCACTTGCATTTATTGCACTGTATCCAGTCTTCCTCGATCATTTATATCAGCACAGTCTTCATGAGCCCATCACTTGCACTGTATCCAGTCTTCCTCGATCATTTATATCAGCACAGTCTTCAGGAGCCCATCACTTGCATTTATTGCACTGTATCCAGTCTTCCTCGATCATTTATATCAACAGTCTTCATGAGCCCATCACTTGCACTGCATCCTGTCTTCCTGGATCATTTATATCAGCACAGTCTTCAGGAGCCCATCACTTGCATTTATTGCACTGTATCCAGTCTTCCTCGATCATTTATATCAGCACAGTCTTCATGAGCCCATCACTTGCACTGTATCCAGTCTTCCTCGATCATTTATATCAGCACAGTCTTCAGGAGCCCATCACTTGCATTTATTGCACTGTATCCAGTCTTCCTCGATCATTTATATCAGCAGAGTCTTCATGAGCCCATCACTTGCACTGCATCCTGTCTTCCTGGATCATTTATATCAGCAGAGTCTTCATGAGCCCATCACTTGCACTGTATCCAGTCTTCCTCGATCATTTATATCAGCACAGTCTTCATGAGCCCATCACTTGCACTGTATCCAGTCTTCCTCGATCATTTATATCAGCACAGTCTTCATGAGCCCATCACTTGCACTGTATCCAGTCTTCCTCGATCATTTATATCAGCACAGTCTTCATGAGCCCATCACTTGCACTGTATCCAGTCTTCCTCGATCATTTATATCAGCACAGTCTTCATGAGCCCATCACTTGCACTGTATCCAGTCTTCCTCGATCATTTATATCAGCACAGTCTTCATGAGCCCATCACTTGCACTGCATCCTGTCTTCCTGGATCATTTATATCAGAACAGTCTTCATGAGCCCATCACTTGCACTGTATTCTATCTTCCTCGATCATTTATATGAGCAGAGTCTTCATGAGCCCATCACTTGCACTGTATCCAGTATTCCTCGTGAGATTCCCCACATACAACACAAACATTCTCTTCTGAATTTTTATTTTAATCCTTCTCAGATCTTCCCTTTTCCATTTATATTTGCTAGCTTCTCTTGTTGTCATCTGGAAATTTACGCAACTTGTATAATATAAAACAGCAATATGTACATATCTAAATAAAGTGCTAAAGTAAATTAAAATCATGACTTCAAATAAATACATAAGTATATATGTACACATATGTTCATTTCGAATGTAATGCCCGAATATTCCGTGTAATTTTGTGCGCACCAAATTACACGACAAAACACAACGCTATGAGTATCGCATTTTTAAAATCCTAAACTGAATTAATAAAGTAAATATACAAAACACTTACCTCAGTATATTGAATGTTCCGTTGATTTAGTTTGGTTTCTAAAGAAAGAAAGATTTTAGGTGGAGGAAAAGACGATACCAAAGCGGGACAAAATTACAACGAAAACGCTCTTAACAAAGATCACAACTTCCCTTCAAGGTTATTGACAATTGAATACTAAAATTTACAACAAATGCTGCTCAAGATACCCTTATTGTTGGTGCTCCCAACAGTACCCATTTGCTTAAACTGACATCGGTCCAAAATACCCGCTGACCCAAATGTCACATGTTCCCCTACCAATAGAGCATTTGTTTCTGAAAGAATGGTGTGTACTCACTTATTGTCTTAAATAGTGAAGGGTTGACAAAGAAAGAGCAAGCGCATTCAACATAACTGTATGTACCTATCAATAGAAATGCATTAGCAGTCTATGGTCAAATTTATGTATTTCTGTGCGTTGTGAACAAAAACCCAGAGTGGAACAGTACATAGAAAATTGCAAGAAAATGCAAAATATATGCCGTTCAGAAGCAAGTTAAACATACATGCGGACAACGATAAAACCTACATTTTATTCCAGTTTTATGTAAAATTTTAATTTTGCTAAGACCACTCCAAGTACTAGAAAGCTCGAAATAGAGGGATTCTACTGTATGCGTATACTGCATGAAATGTAAGTAGTTTTAAAAATGTGATGTGTTCCATTTACATGACTTTCTCTACATCTCTGCAACAAATTATTGTTAAAAAGCATAAGCTTCTATTTACTTCATGCTAATCGAAAAAAAAATTAGTAGAAATAATCTTATTATTTGCTTCCTTGTAAGTAGAAGTAAAATAAGAAAGTAGCATAGGTTAAAATGATAGTCAAAAGCTGGTTGATATGTGACTGAAGCTGCTTTGTTTATATGGACAGGAGTTAACAAATTCCTGTATGAGAAAAGTATAAGTTTTTCAAAGCTGAAACGAAAACCAGGAATATCTTAAAAACGATCAACTCCCCGAAAAAATGGGTTTAACATAAGTTATGTATTTCAACGTGATCTACTTTTTTGTGTAGTAAGTTTTAGTCTATTTCTTTGGGTTTACCAATTTTGAGGCTATTCCTAGAAAATTCAAGATATACAGTTTATTTTGCAAGTAAATATCCTTAATATGACAGATTTTAATCAAAATCGTTACAGTCATTTATAAGAAAATCAAAATGTATGAAATTTTGTACGTTTAAAGGGTAGTTTATGGTGGGGGTTTTCTTGAAAATCTTCGTGTCGCATCCATGGAAGATACCAAACTGAATACCGAATTTGGTTTTTAATGGTATTTTCGTTTTTAAGCTATGATGCCCACACACACACACACACCCACACACACAGACACATATACACATGGATTATTTCCAAAAAGGTTTTTTTTTTATTTAGAGGGTGCCAATACATATATTCCCGGTGAAATCTCGGTATCGAATTTTTGGGTGGAGTGCAATACCTTCTCTATACACTTTGTACATAATACGTGTAGAGAAAGTAAAAATGGGCGATTTGTCAGACTGAAGTTAAAAATACAGATAGTTACCTTAGCGACCACAACAGAGTTTGAAAACTAAAAACAGATATAAAAAGTAATGCAGCTAAAGGGGGTAAAGCAATTCAAGAAGAAATATTACATTGAAAACGCTCCAGGAAAAAGATTAAACTGTGAGAAACAAAGAGAGGGAAATTGTTTAAAAAGGGACTATAGAGAAGGCAAATGGACAGTAACATCTACAAGAAGACAATGGAATTACTGCAACCTTTTGTTCAAGCACCTGCCTGAGGTAAGGTATTTATTTGACTTTAAAACATTCCGTAAACAAAATTTAATATGCAGGTGGGGGAAGAAAACAGAAATTACGTAGCAGAATTGTTTCTAAGAGGATGACATTTCTATGGGCTCAAAGGAATTTAATCTAAATCTACCAGACACAATTTTCTGCTAAAGCTTTTGCACAAACATCTGAGGAACACAAAGTTTAAAAGGAACAAGGCATATATAATTAGGGCGTTCACAAACAAGGCTGACTTTATCATGCTATTTAATCGCTGATATTAGTTAGTGTCTTAGAGGCCACCCAAACAGCAAGTTATGATTTACAGCAAGGATGACTTTATCCTGCGATATAATCGCTGATATTAGTTAGTGTCTCAGAGGGAACCCAAGATCTGCTGAACCAAACAGCAAGTTCTGATTTATAACAAGGTTAACTGTATCCTCCTATATAGTCGCTGATATTAGTTTCTTAGAGGCAACCGAACATCTGCTGAACCAAACAGCAAGTTCTGATTGATAACAAGGATGATTTTATCCTGCTATATAATCGCTGATATCAGTTAGTGCCTTAGCAGGAACCCAAGATCTGCTGTACTAAACAGCAAGTTCTGATACATAACAAGGATGACTATACCGTGTTATATAATCGCTGATATTAGTGTCTTAGAGGGAACACAAGATCTGCTGTAACAAACAGCAAGTTTTCATGAATAACAAGGATGACTTTATCCTGCTATATAATCGCTGATATCAGTTAGTGCCTTAGCAGGAACCCAAGATCTGCTGTACTAAACAGCAAGTTCTCATACATAACAAGGATGACTATACCGTGTTATATAATCGCTGATATTAGTGTCTTAGAGGGAACACAAGATCTGCTGTAACAAACAGCAAGTTTTCATGAATAACAAGGATGACTTTATCCTGCTATATAGTCGCTGATATCAGTGTATTAGAGGGAACCCAAGATCTGCTTTATCAAACAGCAGGTTCTCATACATAACAAGGATGACTTTATCGTGTTATATAGTCGCTGGTATTAGTGTATTAGAGGGAACCCAAGATCTGCTTTACCAAACAGCAAGTTCCCATACATAACAAGGATGACTATACTGTTATATAGTCGCTAGTATTAGTGTCTTAGAGGGAACACAAGATCTACTGCACCAAACAGCAATTTCTCATGGCTAACATGGATGACTTTATCCTGTTATAGAGTCGCTGATATTAGTTAGTTTCCTAGAGGGAACCCAAGATCTGCTGTACCAAACAGAAATTTCTCATGGATAACATGGATGATTTTATCCTGTTATAGAGTCGCTGATATTAGTTAGTTTTTTAGAGGGAGCCCAAGATCTGCTGTACCAAACAGAAATTTCTCATGGATAACATGTATGACTTTATCCTGTTATAGAGTCGCTGATATTAGTTAGTTTCTTAGAGGGAACCCAAGATTTGCTGTACCAAACAGAAATTTCTCATGGATAACATGGATGACTTTATCCTGTTATACAGTCACAGATATTAGTTAGGGTCTTAGAGGGAGCCCAAGATCTGCTGTACCAACCAGCAAGTTCCCATACATAACAAGATTTACTTTATCCTGTTATATAGTCGCTGATTATAGTGTCATATGGGAACCCAAATCTGCTGTACCAAACAGCAAGTTCTCATGTATAACAAGGATGACTTTATCCTGCTATATAGTCGCTGATATTAGTGTCTTAGAGGGAACCCAAGATCCGCTGTACTAAACAGCAAGTTCTGATATATAACAAGGATGACCTTATCCTGTTATATAGTCGCTGATATTAGTGTCTGAAAGGGAACCTAAGATCTGCTGTACCAAACAGCAAATTTTCATGTATAACAACGATGACGTTATCCTGTTATGTAGTCGCTGATATTAGTGTCTTAGAGGGAACCCAAGATTTCTATACCAAACAGCAAATTCTCATGTATAACAAGGATGTCTTTATCCTGTTATATAATTGCTGATATTAGTGTCTTTAAGGGAACCCAATATCTGCTGTACGAAAGAGCAAGTTCTCATACATAACAAGGATGACTTTATTCTGTTATTTCGTCGCTGATGTTAGTTAGCTTCTTAGAAAGAACCCAAGATCTAGTGCACCAAAGAGCAGGTTTTCATAGATAACAAGGATGACTTTATCCTTTTATATAGCCGCTGGTATCAGTGTATTAGAGGGAACCCAAGATCTTCTTTACCAAACAGCAAGTTCTCATAGATAAAAAGAATGACTTTATCCTGTTATATAGTGACTAGTATTAGTGCCTTAGAGGGAACCCAAGATGCTGCTGAACCACACCTCAAGTTCTTATGCATAACACGGATGACTTTATCCTGTTATATAGTCGCTGATAGTAGTTAGGGTCCTAGAGGGAGCCCAAGATCTGCTGTACCAAACAGCAAGTTCTTATACATAACAAGGATGATTTTATTCTGCTATGTAGTCTCTAGTATTAGTCTATTAGAGGGAACCCAGATCTGTTTACCAAACCGCAAGTTCTCATACATAAAAATGATGACCTTATCCTATAATATAGTCGCTGGTATTAGTGTCTTAGAGGGAATCCAAGATCTGCTGCACCAAACAGCAAGTTCTCATATATAAAAAGGATGACTTTATCCTGTTATATAGTAGCTAGTATTAGTGTCTTAGAGGGAACACAAGATCAACCGTACTAAACCGCAAGTTCTCGTGCATAACAAGGATGACTTTATCCTGTTATATAGTCGCTGGTGTTTGTGTCTTATAGGGAACCCAAGATCTGTTGTACTAAACAGCAAGTTCTCATACATAACAAGGACGACTCTGTCCAGTTATATAGTCGCTGATATTAGTTAGTGTCCAAGAGGGAACCCAACTTCTGCTGTACCAAACAGCAAGTTCTCATACATAAGAGGGATGACTTAATCCTGTTATATAGTCGCTGATATTAGTGTCTTAGAGGGAACCCAAGATCTGCTGTACCAAACAGCAAGTTCTCATACATAAGAGGGATGACTTAATCCTGTTATATAGTCGCTGATATTAGTGTCTTAGAGGGAACCCAAGATCTGCTGAACCAAACAGCAAGTTCTCATACATAACAAGGATGACTTTATCCTGTTATATAGTTGCTGATATTAGTGTCATAAAGGGAACCCAAGATCTGCTGTACCAAACAGCAAGTTCTGATTTTAACAAGGATGACTTTATCCTGTTGTATAGTTGCTGATATTAGTGTTTTAGAGGGGACCCAAGATCTTCTGTACCAAACAGCAAGTTATGATACATAACAAGGATCACTTTATCCTGTTACATAGTTGCTGATATTAGTGTCTTATAGGGAACACAAGATCTGCTGTACCAAACAGCAAGTTCTGATATATAACATGCATGACTTTATCCTGTTATATAATCGCTGACATTATTAGTGTCTTAGAGGGAACCCTAGATCTTCTGTACCAAACAGCAGGTTCTCATTTAAAACAAGAATATTTTTATCCTGCCATATAATTGCTGATATTAGTTAGTGTGTTAGAGGGAACACAAGATCTGCAGTACCAGCCAGCAAGTTCTGATTTTTAACATGGATGACTTAATCCTGATATATAGTAGCTGATATTAGTTAGTTTCTTAGAAGGAACCCAGGTTCTGCTACACCAAACAGCAAGTTCTCATGTATAACAAGGAAGCCTATATCCTGATATATAATTGCTGATATTATTTAGTGTCTTGGAGGAAACTCAAGATCTGCTGTACGAAACAGCAAGTGCTCATACATAACAAGGATGACTTTATACTGTTATAGAGTCGCTGATATTATGTCTTAGAGGGAACCCAAGATCTGCTTTACCAAACAGCAAGTTCTCATACATAACAAGGATGACTTTATCCTGTTATATAGTCGCTGGTATCAGTGTTTTAAAGGGAACCCAAGATCTGCTTTACCAAACAGCAAGTACTCATGTATAACAAGGATGCCTTTATCGTGGTACTTAGTCGCTGATATTAGTTTGTGTCTTTGATGGAACCCAAGATCTGCTGTACCAAATAGCAAGTTCTCATACATAAAAAGGATGACTTTATCCTGTTATATAGTCGCTGATGTTAGTTTGTTTCTTACAAAGAACCCACGATTTTTGCACCAAAGAGCAAGTTTTCATAGATAACAAGGATGACTTTATCCTGTTATATAGCCGCTGTTATCAGTTTATTAGAGGGAACACAAGATCTGCTTTACCAAACAGCAAGTTCTCAAAGATAAAAAGGATGACCTTAACTGTTATATAGTCGCTGGTATTAGTGTCTTAGAGGGAACCCAAGATCTGCTGTACCAAACTGCAAATTCTCATGCATAACAAGGATGACTTTATCCTGTTATATAGTCACTGATAGTAGTTAGGGTCTTAGAAGGTACCCAAGATCTGCTGTACCAAACAGCAAATTCTCATACATAACAAGGATGACTTTATTCTGTTATATAATCTCTAGTATTAGTGTATTAGAGGGAACCCAAAATGTGTTTACCAAACCGCAAGTTCTCATGCATAACAAGGATGACTTTATCCTGTTATATATTCGCTGGTATTATTGTCAAGGTGGGAGCCCAAGATCTGATACACCAAACAGCAAGTTCTCATACATAACAAGGATGACTTTATCCTGTTATATAGTCGCTGATATAAGTTAGTGTGCTAGAGGGAACCCAAAGTCTGCTGAATAAAACAGCAAGTTCAAATAGATAACATGGATGACTTTATCCTCTTATACAGGCGCTGGTATTAGTGTCTTTCTTAGAGGGAACCCCAGATCTGGTGCAGCAAACAGCAAGTTCGCATACATAACAAGGATGACTTTAGCCTGTTATATAATCGCTAGTATTAGTGTCTTAGAAGGAACCCAAGATCTGTTGTACCAAACCGCAAGTACTTATGCATAACAAGGTTGACTTTATCTTGTTATACAGCCGCTGATAGTAGATAGGGTCTTAGAGGGAACCCAAGATCTGCTATACCAAACAGCAAGTTCCCATACATAACAAGGATGACTTTATCCTGTTATTTATTCGCTAGTATTATTGTCTTAGAGGGAACCCAAAATCAGTTGTGCCAAAGCGCAAGTTCTCTCGCATAACAAGGATGACTATATCCTGGTATATAATCACTGATAGTAGTTAGTGTCTTAGTGGAACCTAAGATCTGCTGTAACAAAGCAGTAAGTTCTGATGTATAAAAATGATGACTTTATCCTCTATATAGTCGCTGATATTAGTGTCTTAGAGGGAACCCAAGATCTGCTTTATCAAACAGTAAGTTCCCATACAAAACAAGGATGACTTTATCCTGGTATATAATCGCTGTTATTAGAGTATTTGAGCTAACCCAAGATCTGATTTACCGAACAGCAAGTTCTCATACTAAACAAGGATGACTTTATCTTTTTATATTGTCGCCGGTATTAGTGTCTTAGAGGGCACCCAATATCTGCTACACCAAACAGCAAGTTCTCATACATAACAAAATGACTTAATGCTGTTATATAGCCGCGAGTATTAGTGTCTTACTGGGAACACGAGATCTACTCCACCAAACAGCAATTTCTCATGGATAACATGGATGACTTTATCCTGTTATAGAGTCGCTGATATTAATTAGGTTCTTAGAGGGAGCCCAAGATCTACTGTACCAAACAGCAATTTCTCATGGATAACATGGATGACTTTATCCTGTTATACAGTCGCAGATAATAGTTAGGGTCTTAGAGGGAGCCCAAGATCTACTGTACCAAACCGAAATTTATCATGGATAACATGGATGACTTTATCCTGTTATACAGTCGCTGATATTAGTTAATCCTCTAGAGGGAACACAAAATCTGCTGTACCAAGCAGCAATTTCACATGCATAACATGGATGAACTTATCCTGTTATACAGTCACTGATATTAGTTATAGTCTTAGAGAGAACCCAATATCTTCTGTACCAAATAGCAAGTTCTCATACATAACAAGGATGACTTTATCCTGTTATATAGTCGCTGATATTAGTGTCTTATGGGAACCCAAGATCTGCTGTACCAAACGGCAAGTTCTCATACAGAGCAAGGATGACTTTATCCTGATATATAGTCGCCAGTATTAGTGTGTTAGTGGGAACCCAAAATCTGCTGTACCAAACAGCAATTTCACATGCGTAACATGGATGACCTTATCCTGTTATACAGTCGCTGATATTAGTTAATGCTCTAGAGGGTACCCAAAATCTGCAGTACCAAACAGTAAGTTCTCATGTATAACAAGGATGACTTTATCCTGTTATATAGTCGCTGATTTCAGTGTCTAGGAGGGAACCGAAGATCTGCTATACCAAAAAGCAAATTCTCATGTATAACAAGGTTGACTTTATCCTGTTATATAGTTGCTGATATTAGTGTCATAAAGGGAACCCAATATCTGCTGTACCAAACAGCAGGTTCTGATTTTAACAAGGATGACTTTATCCTGTTGTATAGTTGCTGACATTAGTGTCTTAGAGGGAACCCAAGATTTTCTGTACCAAACAGCAAGTTTTGATACATAACAAGGATCACTTTATTCTGTTACATAGTTGCTGATATTAGTGTCTTTAAGGGAAAACAAGATCTGCTGTAGCAAACAGCAAGTTTTTATATATCAAGCATGACTTTATCCTGTTATATAATCGCTGATATTATTAGTGTCTTAGAGGGAACCCTAGATCTTCTGTACCAAACAGCAAGTTCTCAATTATAACAAGAATGAATTTATCCTGCCATATAATCGCTTATATTAGTTAGTTTCTTAGAGGGAATACAAGATCTGCAGTACCAACCACAAGTTCTGAATTTTAAAATGGATGACTTTATCCTGCTATATAGTAACTGATATTAGCTAGTTTCTTTGAAGGAACCCAGGATCTGCTGCAGCAAACAGCAAGTTTTCATAGATAAAAAGGATGTCTTTATCCTTTTATATAGTCGCTGTTATTAGTGTCTTAGAGGGAACACAAGATCTGCTACACTAAACAGCAAGTTCTCATATATAAGAAGGATGCCTTTGTCATGCTATATAATTGCTCATATTAGTTAGTGTCTTAGAGCAAAACCAAAATCTGCTTTACATAACAGCAAATGCTCATACATTACAAGGATGACTTTATCCTGTTAAAGAGTCGCTGATATTAGTGTCTTACAGGGAACCCAAGATCTGCTTTGCCAAACAGCAAGTTCTCATGTATAACAAGGATGCCTTTATCGTGGTACTTAGTCGCTGATATTAGTTTGTGTCTTTGAGGGAACCCAAGATCTGCTGTACCAAAGGGCAAGTTCTCATACATAACAAGGATGACCTTATCCATTTATGTAGTCGCTGATGTTAGTTTCTTAGAAAGAAACCACGATCTGATGCACTAAAGAGCAAGTTTTCATAGATAACAAGTATGACTTTATCCTGTTATATAGCCGCTGGAATCAGTGTATTGGAGGGAACCTTAGACCTGCTTTACCAAACAGCAAGTTCCTAAAGTGATAAAGGATGACCTTATCCTGATATATAGTCGCTGGTATTAGTGTCTTAGAGGAAACCCAAGATCTGCTACAATAAACAGCAAGTTCTCATACATAACAAGGATGACTTTACCCTGTTATATAATCTCTAGTATTAGTGTATTAGAGGGAACCCAAGATCTGTTTACCTACCCGCAAGTTCACATGCATTACAAGGATGACTTTATCCTGTTATATATTTGCTGGTATTGTTGTCTAGGTGTGAGACCAAAATCTGCTACACCAAACAGCAAGTTCTCATAAATAACACGGATGACTTTATCCTGTTATATAGTCGCTGATATTATTTAGTGTTCTAGAGGGTACCCAAAGTCTGCTGTACCAAACAGCAAGTTCAAATAGATAACATGGATGACTTTATCCTCTTATATAATCGCTGGTATTAGTGTCTTTCTTAGAGGGAACCCAAGATCTGGTGCACCAAACAGCAAGTTCTCATACATAACAAGGATGACCTTATCTTCTTATATAGTCGCTAGTATTAGTGTCTAAGAGGGAATACAAGATCTGTTGTACCAAACCGCAAGTTCTCATGCATAACAACGTTGACTTTATCCTGTTATATAGTCGCTGATAGTAGATAGGGTCTTAGAGGGAACCCAAGATCTGCTATACCAAACAGCAAGTTCTCATACATAACAAGGATGACTTTATCCTGTTATTTATTCGCTAGTATTATTGTCTTAGAGGGAACCCAAAATCTGTTGTACCAAAGCGCAAGTTCTCTCGTATAACAAGAATGACTATATCCTGTTTTATAACCGCTGATAGTAGTTAGTGTCTTAGAAGGAACCCAAGAATTGCTGTACCGAACAGAAAGTTTTCATGTATAATAAGGATGACTTTATTCTCTTATATAGTCGCTGATATTAGTGTCTTAGAGGGAACCCTAGATCTGCTTTATCAAACAGCAGGTTCTCATAAATAACAAGGATGACTTTATTCTCTTATATAGTCGCTGATATTAGTGTCTTAGAGGGAACCCTAGATCTGCTTTATCAAACAGCAAGTTCTCTTACATAACAAGGATGACTTTATCCAGTTATATAATCGCTGGCAATAGTGTATTTGAGGGAACCCAAGATCTGCTTTATAAAGCAGAAGTTTTCGTGCATAACAAGGTTGACTCTATTCTGTTATATAGTCGCTAGTATAAGTGTCTTAGAGGAGACACAAGATCTACTGTACCAAACAGCAATTTATCATGGATAACATGGATGACTTTATCCTGTTATATAGTCGCTGATATTAGTTAGGGTCTTAGAGGGAACCCAAGATCCGCTGTACCAAACAGTAATTTATTATATATAACATGGATGACTTTATCCTGTTAAATAGTCGCTGATATTAATGTCTTAAAGGGAACCAAAGATCTGCTGTACCAAACAGCAAATTCTCATGTATAACAAGGAAGCCTATATCCTGATATATAATTGCTGATATTATTTAGTGTCTTGGAGGAAACCCAAGATCTGCTGTACGAAACAGCAAGTGCTCATACATAACAAGGATGACTTTATACTGTTATAGAGTCGCTGATATTATGTCTTAGAGGGAACCCAAGATCTGCTTTACCAAACAGCAAGTTCTCATACATAACAAGGATGACTTTATCCTGTTATATAGTCGCTGGTATCAGTGTCTTAGAGGGAACCCAAGATTTGCTTAACCAAACAGCAAGTTCTCATAGATAAAAAAGATGACTTTATCCTGTTATATAGTGGCTAGTATTAGTGTCTTAGAGGGAATCAAAGATCCGCTGTACCAAACCGAAAGTTCTCATTAATAACAAGGATAACTTTATCCTGTCATATAGTAGCTAGTATTAGTGTCTTAGAGGGAACACAGGATCAACTGTTCCAAACCGCAAGTTCTCATGCATAACAAGAATGACTTTATTCTGTTATATGGTCGCTGATAGTAGATAGGGTCTTAGAGGGAACCCAAGATCTGCTGTACCAAACAGCAACTACCCATATATAACAAGGTTGACTTTATATTGTTATATAGTTGCTGATATTAGTTGTTGTCCTAGAGGGAACCCAAGACCTGCTGTACCAAACAGCAATTTGTCATGGCTAACATGGATAAATTTATCCTGTTATATAATCCCTGATATTAGTTACGGTATTAGGGGGAACGTAAGATCTCTTGTACCAAACAGCAAGTTCTCATACATAACAAGGATGACTTAATCCTGTTATATAGTCGCTGATATTAGTGTCTTAGAGGGAACCCAAGATCTGCTGTACCAAACTGCAAGTTCTGATGTATAAAAAGGATGACTTTATGCTGCTATATAGTCGCTGATATTAGTGTCTTAGAGAGAATACAAGATCTGCTGTATCAAACAGCAAGTTCTGATACATAACAAGGATGATTTTATCCTGTTATTTAGTCACTGATATTAGTGTCTTGGAGGGAACCCAAGATCTCCAATACCAATCAGCAAGTTTTGATACATAATACATTATTTTGATACATTATCCTGTTACATAGCTTCTGATATTAGTGTCTTATAGGGAATCCAAGATCTGTTGTACCAAACAGCAAGTTCTGATACCTAACAAGGATGACTTTATTCTGTTATATAGCCGCTGGTATTAGTGAATTAGAGGGAACCCAGGATCTGCTTTACCAAACAGCAGGTTCTCATAAATAACAAGGATGACTTTATCCTGTTATATAGTTGCTGATATTAGTGTCTTAGACGGAACCAAAAATATTGTATAACAAACTGCAAGTTCTGATGACTTTATCCTGTTATATAATCGCTGAAATTAGTTATATTCTTAGAGGAAACCCAAGATCTGCTGTACGAAACAGCAAATTCTCATACATAACAAGGATGACATTATTATGTTATAGAGTCGCTGATATTATGTCTTAGAGGGAACAGAAGATCTGCTGTACCAAACAGCAAGTTCTCATACATAACAAAGATGAGTTTATCCTGTTATATAGTGGCTAGTATTAGTGTCTTATAGGGAACCCAAGATCTGGTGTACCAAACAGTAAGTTCTCAGGCATAACAAGGATGACTTTATCCTGCTATATAGTCGCTGATAGTAGTTAGGTTCTTAGAGGGAACCCAAGATCTGCTGTACCAAACAGTAAGCTGTCATACATAACAAGGATGACTTTATTGTGTTATATAGTCTCTAGTGTTAGTGTATTAGAGGGAACCCATGATGTGTTTACCAAGCCGCAAGTTCCCATGCATAACAAGGATACTTTATCCTGTTATATATTCGATGGTATTAGTGTCTAAGAGGGAGCCCTGGATTTGATACACCAAACAGCAGGTTCTCATACATAACACGGATGACTTTATCTCGTTATATATAGTCGTTGATATTAGTTAGTGTCTTAGCGGGAACCCTAAGTCTGCTGTACCAAACAGCAAGTTCTCATAGATATCATGGATGACTTTATCCTCTTATATAGTCACTGGTATTGGTGTCTTTCTTAGAAGGAGCCCAAGATCTGCTGCACCAAAAAGCAAGTTCTCATACATAACAAAGATGACTTTATCCTGTTGTGTAGTTGCTGATATTAGTGTCTTAGAGGGAACCCAAGATCTCCTGTACCAAACAGCAAGTGCCAACACATAACAAGTATGACTTTATCCTGTTATATAGTCGCTGATATCAGTGTCTTGGAGGGAACCGAAGATCTGCTATACCAAACAGCAAATTCCTTTGTATAACAAAAATGGCTTTATACTGTTATATAGTTGCTGATTTCAGTGTAATAAAGGGAACCCAAGATCTGCTGTACCAAACAGCAAATTCTAGTTTTAACAAGGATGACTTTATCCTGTTGTATAGTTGCTGATATTAGTGTGTTAGAGGGAACCCAACATCCTCTGTACCAAACAGCAAGTTTTGATACATAACAAGGATCAGTTTATCCTGTTACATAGTTGCTGATATTAATGTCTTATAGGGAACACAGGTACTGCTGTACCAAACAGCAAGTTCTGATATATAATAAGCATGACTTTATCCTGTTATATAATCGCTGATATTATTAGTGTCTTAGAGGGAACCCTAGATCTTCCGTACCAAACAGCAATTTCTCATGTATAACAAGGATGCATTTATCCTGGTACATAGTCGCTGATATTAGTTTGTGTCTTAGAGGGAACCCAAGATCTCCTGTAGCAAAGAGCAAGTTCTCATACATAACAAGGATGACTTTATCCTGTTATATAGTCGTTGGTGTTAGTTAGTTTCTTAGAAAGAACCCAAGATCTGCTGCACTAAAGAGCAAGTTTTAATAGATAACAGGGATGACTTTATCCTGTTATATAGCCTCTGGTATCAGTGTATTAGAGGGAACCCAAGATCTGCTATATCAAAGAGCAAGTTCTCATAGATAAAAAGGATAACTTTATCCTGTTAAATAGTGGCTAGAATTAGTGTCTTAGAGGGAACCCAAGATCTACTATACCAAACCGCAAGTTCTAATGCATAGCAAGGATGACTTTATCCTGTTATATAATCGCTGATATTTGTGTCTTGGAGGGAACCCAAGATCTGCTGCACCAAATAGCAACTTCTCATGTATAAAAAGGATGACTTTATCCTGTTATATAGTCGCTTATATTAGTGTCTTGGAGGGAACCCAAGATCTGCTGTACCAAACAGCAACTTCTCATGTATAAAAAGGATGACTTCATCCTGCTATATAGGTGATGATATTAGTGTCTTAGAGGGAACCCAAGATCTGCTGTAGCAAACAGCAAGTTCTGAAACATAACAAGGATGACTTTATCCTGTTATATAGTCGCTGGTATTAGTGTCTTAGAGGGAACCCAGGATCTGCTGTACCAAACTGCAAGTTGTTATGTATAACAAGCGAGAACAAACGTATATTTCCGAGTTTTCCTTATTTAGGCTCCTTTGAACATAAAACAGTCGATGAATAGGATAACATGTGAATTATCTATATGTTTTTTTTTTTTTTGTTTTTTTTTGGTAGTTTAACGTCCTTTGACCTGGTTGGTCATAGCGGACGATGAATGAAATTGGTGAAATAATGCTAAAATGATCTCGGGCTCCAGGGAGCTTAAAGTTACTCGACAAATGTCCTCTCAGGATAAGGAAAATCCCCGAAAAACCTTACTCGGGTAACTCACCCTAAGCGAGATTGGACTCGAGACCTTTTGAATGTGAGGCAGTCATGCTACCTCCACACTAAACAGATGTTCATTTAATTGTTGTGTTGATTAACTTATTATCAAAGAAAAATGTCCACAGGGGAAGAAAAGGAAACCAAAGGGAAGAAAGTCCAATCATTGTGTGTAAAAAAGTGTACTCTTTTAGAATTTATAAACCAATATTTTCCCGTGATGGAGGAAAAGAAAGAAGAAAAAATCGCCGTGGGAGATACTTATATTTGCCTGTAATACAAAAGATTTCATTGTCGCCATATGACGGGTACTCAAACATTGCAGAAATCTTTAATTAATAATGCAACGTTAGGTATTTTGCAAATCATTCCTCCTCGTTCTAAAATAGTTGTGTTAAAAACAATTCGTTGATTATTTTAACGACTGTTTTAATCATTTATTTGCAGCTTGGATGCTATAGATGGAGGCAAAAACTTCAATTTAAAATTAATGGCGGCACCAACTATGCGAACACGGACAAGCCAATCGGCTACGAAAACAGTGGAGTTAAAGCTGCGTAGCATTGCTTATTAATTGAACTTTACCTTCTCGTACCACTTTTGTCCCTTTATACATCGTGCATATCTATTAGACGTAGCGGCGCCATGTTTTATTTTTGCTTCGCTAAGTAGCCTTTGGATTCACAAACGGTGAATATGGACGAAAACCTTTAACCTGGTTTTCAGGTGGGCTCGAAATGCTCTATCTTGCCAATGTTAAAGTTTGACACAATATCTCAGCAACTGTTTAACATAATGAGCTAATTTTTACTTTCTCTACATGTACTATGTACATACAGTATAGAGAAGCTATTGTATTGCACCGAAAAATTCAATACCGAGTTTTCACCTGAAATACATGTTTTCAGACCCCCTGAACCCAAAAGAGGTCCATTTTTAGAAAAATTTCCGTATGTGTGTCTGCCAGTGGGCAGCATAGCTCAAAAACGAAAAGTTCGTTAAAAACCAAACTTCGTATTTAGGTTTGATATCTTCCAAGGATGAGAAATGAAGATTTTCAGGAAAATCCCCCCATCCCAACTACGCTTTATAGGGAACTTTTTTTCGAAAATTTTTGATTTTCTAAAAAATAGCTCTAACGATTTTGATGCAAATATCGTATACTAAAGATATCTACCTGACAAATAAAATGTATATCTTCAATTTTCTGGGAGTAGCTTTTGAAGACTTTTATTCTGGAGGGATTTTGCACAGCTGCTAAACTGTAAGAGATGGAAAAAGTTTTCCACACAAAAAATATAGAGCACGATAAAACGCACAATTGTTTTTCATACAGGAATTTGTAAATTCCTATCCATACAAACAAAGAAACTTCAGCCACAGAGCAACCAGCTTTTGACTATCTCTGTAACCTATGGTACTCCCTTATTTCGCTCCTACTTACAAGGAAGCAAGTAATAAGCTTATTTCTGCTAATTTTTTCTAAATTAGCGTGAAGTAATAGCATAGAAGCGTAAGCATTTTAACCATAATTTGTTACGGAGATGTAGAGAAAGTCATATGAGTGGAACACATCAGTTTTTTGAAGATATTTCCAGCAACATCTTTACAATTGATTGATGGAAAATAGAATTCTACTGCTCATTTGAAGGAAGGTTGTGGTTTTTTTTAATAAAGTTCTAAAAATATACTTTTTAAATTTAAAAAAATAATGCATTAAAATAAAGCCTATTTAGTTACAAATGACTGGTAAACATTTCAACCTTTTCTGTCAATTAGTTTCTGAGATAATGGGGCATTTGCATAAAATATTTTACTGGCTCAGAAACCGCTTTCAAACATAACATTAAAAAAAAATCTGATGTGTTCCATTCACATGACTTTCACTACATCTCTATAATAAAGTAGTGGTAAAAATCCCATATTTCTATTTAATTAATACTTGCTGAGAAAACAATTTCAGAAAGGATCTTATTACTTGCTTCCTTGTAAAAAGAAGGAAAATAAGGAAATACCGTAAGCTAAACCGATAGTCAGATATTTCAAAATCTGATTGTCAAGTGGTTGAAATACCTTTGTTTGTATGAACAGAGGTTGAAAAATTCACATATAAGAAAATTATACTTATTTTAAAGCTGAAAATAATAACAAAAAATATCTAAAAATTGTCAACTCCAAGAAAAAACATATTTAATATAAATTATGTGTTTTAACGAGATCTACATTTTTTGTGTGGTAGGTATACATTTGTCTATCTCTAACGGTTTACCAGTTATGCAACATTCTGCAAAATTCATCCAGAATAAACATATCTTCAGAGGATGTTCCCGGAAAATTGAAGATATATATTTTATTTGTCATGCAAATATCTTAAATATAAGAGATTTTAATAAAAATTGTTACAGCTATTTTTGAGAAAATCAATATTTTCCGAATTTGTTCCATATAAAGTGTAAATGGGGGTGGGAAGATTTTCTTAAAAATCTTTGTGTCGTATCCTTGGAAGATACCAAACTTCAATGCCAGGTTTGGTATTTAAGGGTCTTTCCGTTTTTGACCTATGCTGCCCACACACACAGCATTTTTTTTTTAAATACTGT
This sequence comes from Hymenopus coronatus, assembly GCA_030762935.1. Lineage (NCBI taxonomy): Eukaryota > Metazoa > Arthropoda > Insecta > Mantodea > Hymenopodidae > Hymenopus > Hymenopus coronatus. Next base: position 151,772,677 of record CM060898.1, on the reverse strand, counting down.
TTTTGTATTCAGGGGCCATTTCCGGTAAAATCTCGGTATGGAATTTTTGGGTGCATTACAATTCCTTCTCTATGCACGTAAAACTTTCCAATCCAAATAGAATTAAGACCCATTCTGTAACACAAAGCCATTGATGGTTTACCAAGTGAGTGAGCTAAACTATTCTAAATAGCTACTGCGCTGCTCCATGTATCATCAGCTCATCGCCTGCGGTGCCACAAGTAGTAAGAAACAAATCTGATGTGTTCTATTCACATGGCTTTCTTTTGCTGTTCTGCAAACAAGCTATTCTTATAAAAGATTGTTCCTTTATATCAATAATGCAATTGATATAAGCTCAATATCTCATGAATATTTGGTAAGCCGTATGAGGCAGACAAAAATGCAAATATCACACAATTGACTGGCTCTTTAGCATAGTGTATTCCTTCTTGTGTCTATAAGAAACTGAGCTGTGTTTATCGCAACTATCCTGAAGTAGATAGAGGTGGGTAGAGAAAATCATGTGAATATAACATATTGGATTTGTGGTTTACTTCATGTTAATCTAGGCAAGACAATAGCTGCGGTAGGAAAACAGAGGAGCATATAATGACCCGCTTTTTCAAACTCTGACCGTCGCTTTTAACTTGAACGTGAATGTTAAATGTACATATTTCTAGATTTACAAACTTTAATACAAGAATTTGATATTAGGAAGAGCTTGAGTAGAGAAAGCCATATGACTGCAGGCCATGCTGAAAAGGTTGGCTCTAGCAGCAATGAGCCACAAGGGAGTTGTGTCTTTTTGGAGAGATGTGAAACATGTACCAGGCGGGGGTCAGCCTTGGGTAGAGGAAGTGGCTTCTTCCCACTGTAAGACCTTGTCTTTTAGAAGCTCTTGTTCCAGGCAGATACATAAAACTGCATGCAAATTGCCACTAAGGTATCTAACTTTGCCGGAAGACAAATTGCAGCGCTAAAGTAACGTGGCGGCCTAGAAGTGAGTTATAACCTCATTTACCACAAGAAACGTTTTATGAGTAGCACTTCGTCACTGCCTCTAATTCCCGTCGCGAGAGTGGCGCTCTGCAAACAAATGAACATCGAAATGTGGTTGCTGAGTAACAAATGTAATCGTCAACACATCATCGGACTATGTGGCGAGGTGTTAGCCTTTGCCTTCCTCAGCAGCCTGAGTGTGTTTCCTTGCCGATAAAACCAATGTAACAAAAAGAATAGCGTGGTGTGGGGATAGCGTGGCTGCCTCACATTCAATGAGCCGTCAGTTCGAAACTCGCTTAGGATGAGTTACCAGGTAACTCTTATTACTTTCTCTACACGTACTATGTACTTATGTATAGAGAAGGTATTATATTGCACCCAAAAATTCAATACCGAGATTTCACCGAAAATACATCTTTAACCCCCTAAATAAAAAAATAAGAAAACATTTAAAAAAGAGGTCCGTGTGTGCGCGTGTGTGTGTGTCTGTGAACAGCATAGCTCAACAAAGAAAAAACCGTTAATTACCAAACTTGATATTTAAGTTCATTATCTTCCAAGGATGCCACACAAAAGATTTTGAAGAAAATTTCCCCACCCCCAGTTACACTTTACATTGTACATTTTTTGAACATTTTGATTTTCTGAGAAATGGCTCTAATGATTTTGATTAAAAGGCTTTTGTTTAAGATATTTTTATAACAAACGACATGTATATTTCATAGCGTCTGAGGATGTGTTCATTGTGGATGACTTTTGTATAACTGGAAAATCATAAGAGATCGACAAGAACATCTCACAATTGTAGAGTTAACCGTTTTCGAGATATTTCGGATTATTGATTTCAATTTTGAGCCCCTCAAACTTCTCTTGAATGGGAACACATCTTTCTTCTCGTTTGTTTACTCCTGACATTTAAAGGAATGAAATTGCAATTGTTTCACATAGCGACTGGCTTCTAATGGTCGAGGCCATCGCTTTAGCCTGTGCATTTTCTTATTTCCCTTCTACTTACAAGGAAGGTAGTAATAAGACTAATTCTGCTTTTGTTTATCTTGATTAGCACGAAGTAGATAAAATATTAATGTTTTGAATAAAAGGTTTGTCTGCGGAACAGGTAAAGAAAGTCATCTGAATGGAACACATAAGAGTTTTGCTCCTAACAATCAACGAGTTTGGAATTGCAATTGTTTCACAAAGCGACTGACTTTTAAAGGACGAAACTATTGCTTTAGCTTTTGTTTTTCTTATTTCTCTTCTACTTACAAGGAGCTAGTAGTAAGACTAATTCTACTTTTGTTTATCTTGATTAGCACGAAGTAGATAAAATATTAATGTTTTGAATAAAAGGTTTGTCTGCGGAACAGGTAAAGAAAGTCATCTGAATGGAACACATAAGAGTTTTGCTCCTAACAATCAACGAGTTTGGAATTGCAATTGTTTCACAAAGCGACTGACTTTTAAAGGACGAAACTATTGCTTTAGCTTTTGTTTTTCTTATTACTCTTCTACTTACAAGGAGCTAGTAGTAAGACTAATTCTACTTTTGTTTATCTTGATTAGCATCAAGTAGACAACACATTAATGTTTTGAATAAAATGTTTGTTTACCGACCAGCTAGAAGATATAGCCTGAGTGAAGAACACATTAGATTTTTGCTCTTTTTCTTACAATGAAGTAAGTAATAAGGACAATTTCTGCTAATGTTTATCTCGATTATAATGATGTAGATAGAAGAATAAATTTAGTAACAATAATTTGTTACAGAGAAAGTCATGTGAATGTGAGACAAAACATAACCCCTGATTAGCTGATTAAGTATTAATGGAAATATGGGCTAAGGATATGTAAATAAATTGAGAAGATGTTGTATTAGCTTATAAGTTATTAAGAGTTGAAGTTAGGAATTGACTGGAATGAATCTAGAAGTAGCAAGGTCAGTCAGAATCGCACAGGTTGTCGGTCCTTTGTTTTCGGTGAGGGTGAAAACGGAAACTGTAGGCTCAGCTAAAGTCACGCAGGCCGAATAGTAACGGAAAATGGTCACATGAGAAACTAAACCGATGAATCGTGTGATGGGAATAAGGTGACGCCCAAAAGAGCGCGAAAAATCCACCAATCCCGCAAAAGTAAACGTCACAAAGCTCAGATTCATATAAAAAGGGAGGAAGAATCACGCACTTTTTCTGAAAAACATTGGCGGCGAAGTTATGTCCAGACGTCCGTCGCCCGCAAAGTGTGCAGCTTAAGTTTAAATGTTTGTAAGTCGCGAAATCATTAAGTGAGGTAGACAGGTAATCAGCGAGCAGCGCGCGATTCCATTGTTGGTGATTACGCAATTGCCTCCGGAATAATAGCGTGTTGGACATCTTGAGACCCCAAAGTAACAAAATTCAGCCGTTAGAAAAGTCAACCAGCCAGTTCTTAGCTGCAACCGGACTTATCAGAAACTCTGTGATATGAAGTGTGATTTATTGGTAAAACCATGTGCTGTGTTTCTCATGCCACAATGAGATCTCCGCTAACATCCTTACCAGTTCATGCTCTACTGATACCGCATTCCCAGAAACTATTCTAGCCTTGTGCAGGAAGCGAGATTGGAACCTGTGACGAGCCGCGGACGAGGAAGATCAACAGATAGTCATTGTGGGAACAGCTTCAAATGGAACACATCAGATTGGAACGTGAGACGAGCCGAGAACGAGGAAGACCAACAGATTAGCATTGTGGGAACAGCTTCAAATGGAACAGATCAGATTAGAACCTGTGACGAGCCGAGGACAAGGAAGTCCAACAGATTGGCATTGTGGGAACAGCTTCAAATGGAACACATCAGATTGGAACCTGAGACGAGCCGAGGACGAGGAAGACCAATAGATTGTCATTGTGGGAATAGCTTTAAATGGAACACATCAGATTGGAACCTGTGACGAGCCGAGGACAAGGAAGTCCAACAGATTGGCATTGTGGGAACAGCTTCAAATGGAACACATCAGATTGGAACCTGTGACGAGCTGAGAACGAGAAAGACCAACAGATTGGCATTGTGGGAACAGCTTCAAATGGAACAGATCAGATTAGAAACTGTGACGATCCGAGGACAAGGAAGTCCAACAGATTGTCATTGTGGGAACAGCTTCAAATGGAACACATCAGATTGGAACCTGTGACGAGCCGAGGACAAGGAAGTCCAACAGATTGGCATTGTGGGAACAGCTTCAAATGGAACACATCAGATTGGAACCTGACACTAGCCGAGGACGAGGAAGACGAATAGATTATCATTGTGGGAACAGCTTCAAATGGAACACATCAGATTGGAACCTGTGACGAGCCGAGGACAAGGAAGTCCAACAGATTGGCATTGTGGGAACAGCTTCAAATGGAACACATCAAATGGGAACCTGAGACCAGCCCAGGACGAGGAAGACCAACAAATTGGCATTTTGGGAACAGCTTCAAATGGAACACATCATATTTCCCTGAGAAGAGGCTAACTCTGCAGCTCTGAGATTCATTCTTTTAGCACAGATTTCCCTTTTCTTTTGGAATGGACGTTTAGCTAGCAAAAATAAAATAAATAATAATAACAACAAACATAATACGCATTATATTCACATAACTTTCTCTAAGCTGTAACACACCGATGAAACGCATTCGGGAAATCGCGGCTTTTGTTGCCCCAGCCTACCTCTCTACTCGTACTGTACTGTATAGAGAAGATATTGCACCCCAGCGAAAAATTTCATACCGAGATTTCACCGGAGATAAACGTTTTAGTTTCTCCTGTATCCAAAGAAAACATTTTTAGAAAAAGTTACGAGTGTGTGTTAGTGTGTATGTGAACACGATAACTCAAAAATGAAAAGGCCATAAAATACCAAACTTGGTATTTATGTTTACCATCTTCCAGTGAAGCGACACGAAGATTTTGATGAAAATCCCCCACCCCAAACTACCCTTTACACGGAAAAAATTTCCAAAATGTTGTTTTTCTCTAAAATGGCTCTAACGATTTTGATCAAAATGTCAAATATTAAAGATATTTGCAGGAAAAATAAAATGTATACCTATGTTGAATTTTCAGAGAACAGCCTTTGAAGACCTCTTTATTCTGGATGAGTTTACATAACTAGGAGCGAGAGACAAAAAATATGTAGATGTCATGGAAACGCACCATTTATGTCATATACACTTTTTTCGTGGGCTTGACCATTTTTGAGATATTCCTTGTTATTGGTTGCAGTTTTAAAAGTTTTCACATACGAGAATTTGTCAACTCCTGGCAATGCAGGGAAACGGGGTTCCTCCACATAGCAAACAGCTTTCAAAAGATCTGAGTATCGTGTTGGCTTAGAGTACTGCCTTATTTCTCTTCTACTTACAAGAAAGCATTTCTGTTAATGTTTATCTAGCAGGAAGTAGAAAGAAGAATAAGCTTTTTTACAATATTTTGTTACAGAGATGTAGAAAAGTCATGTAAATAGAACACATAAAATGTTTTTCTTTCTTCGGGGATTTTCCCGAGTCATCAGGGAAATGCTGGAGAGATTTCTTAATTCCCCAAATTTCCTATTCTTTCACTTAATCTCCATTTCATTCCAACGTTTCTCTTTCAGGATTGTAAGAGCCAACGAGACTCTGGGGTAAAAATTCCAGCTCTCGGTGGCGTCTGTAGGACGCTAGTAGCGCTCCCCGCATCGGGATGAAGAACTGCTGGATCTATCTCAGCTGCCCGTCGGATACTCGCATATCATTCTATCCTCCTGATCAGTTGACTCTCCACTATCACGTGACCCGGTGGAGAACCTGGAGCCGAGCATCACTACTTTACAGACTGCAAATGAACATGATATGAAATGAAAGAAATTAATAAAAGAAGATGACGGAATGCATGGCGGAGAATACTGGATACGCTTTGCCCTAATAAATCCCATATGCTCTGGGAGCGGCCTATATAACATTATATGGATATAACAGAAGTATAAAACTTTCTCTCCTTAGCTGGAAATACATATTATCACTCCCCTTATCCCGGCTGTACAGTGGATAGAGAAGCTGTTGTATTCCACTCAAAAACTTGATACCGAGAATTTACTGCAAACAACTGTTTTGAAGTCCTCTAAGTCCGAAAAGGGTATTTTAGAAAAAGGTCCGGGAATGTATGTTGGATAGTATAGCTCATGAAATAAAAGTAGGTTAAGGAAGGAAGCAAGGAAGCGACACAAAGATTTAAAAAAACACCCGCAACTATACCTAGAACATTTTTCGAAGAATTTAATTTTCTCAAAAATGGCTCTAACGGTTTTGATTAACATACCGTATATTAAAGCTAATCACTTCACAAATAAAATACACGTTTTCAATTTTCTGGGAATAACCTTTACTTGTATTACATTTTTGTATACCGCTGTTTAAGAATATACTTTTAGGTATTTTTTTATATAAGATTATTTAATATTTTAAGAGGAGCTCTTTATTCTGGATCAGTTTTGCAGAATTTTGCAAACTGATTTCGCCGTAATACATAGACAAAAAGCGAATAAACACAAAAAGTACATCTAGTTAAAATACATAATTTATGACATGAATGTTTTTCTTGTAAAGATGACCTTTTTCTTGTTTTTGAGATATTCCTGGTTGTTGGTTACAGTTTTAAACTACCTAAATTTTCCCAGACCAAGCAAAGCGAACCTAACCTCAATTGCTCCACATAATCACCAGCTTTTAACAATTTGAAGCTAGTTTTGGCCTAATGTATCCCATAATGTATTATCTTATTTCCCTTCTATTTACAATGAAACAAAAAGTAACAGTAATTCTGCTAGTGTTTAGCATGATGAGGAGAAAATAATAATATGTTGTAAGGATTGTTTGTGTTTGCAACAGCAAGAGAACACTTTATATTTTTAGAAAAAGGTCCGTGTGTATATGTGGACACGATAAGTTAAAAACGAAAAGCGGGTAAAGCATAAAACGTTTTATTTATGTTTACTATCTTTCAAGGAAGATTTTGAGGCTAATTCTCCACCCCTAAGTACGTTTTACATGGAAACATTTAAAAAAACCTGTTTTCTCAAAAATGACTAATACATTTTATTAATATACCATATATTAAAGATGTCAAATAAATTGCACATTTTGAATTTTCTGGGAATAGATCCAGATGGCCTCTTCATTCTGAATGAGTTTTGCATAAATGCTAAACCGTAAGACAAAAGCTTACTGTACAAGAAATGTTTGTCGTTAAAATACAAAATTGTTGTCATATACGCATTTCGTAAAATTGACCATACCCGAGCTATTCTCTATTATTGGTTTCAGTTTTAATATACGTAGTTATGTTGTCCACGGCCACACACACACACATAGAAGGACATATTTCTTATAGTGATTATTTTTACAGTAGTCATCAAAGTATGTATTTCCAGTAAATATTGGTATGGAATTTGGTGTGAATGGTAATGCCTTGGACAACTATTATGTACCTTGTAAATTATTCTAATATTTGATTATTGTAGTAAATGAAGTTTCAAAGTTTTGTTCTGTCTCTATTCTGTAGAGTTGAATTTTAAAGTATTGAGAAATAAAAAGTTTGGTGAGAACTGATTCTGTTAGAAGGCGATGCATATAATTTACCTTTAGAAGGATACGCAAGAAACGTTATCTTAAAAGTTCAAATCATTTTCGTTTTGATGCAGACTTCTCGAGACTTCAGAAAGCACCTGTTGAACCTCTGTACTGTGAAGTTGCTGGCAATTACACAAGTTTGCTGAACTAGGTCAAAACTCAGGGACCATCTCTCAAGTGATTCTGTAAGCTCACTTTTAGAGTCTCTTCCATTAAAACGCCTGCACATTTTGGCAAATAATTAAATAAAATATACTTTTTTGGATGTATGCTTATACGTGCATCTGTCTCAGAAAAAATACGCAAAAAAGTCTGCTGTGATCCATTCACATGACTTTCTCTACATCTCTGCAACAAACTATTGTTAAAAAGCTTATGCTTCTATTTACCTCACACTAATCAAGAAAAAATTAGCAGAAATAGTCTTATTACTTGCTTCCTTGTAAGTAGTAGCGAAATAAGGGAGTACCATAAGTTAAAGTGATAGTCAAAAGCTGGTTGCTTTGTGAATGAAGTTCCTTTGTTTGTATGGACATGAGTTGACAAATTGCTGTATGAGAAAGGTATAAGTGTTTTAAAGCTGAAACCGACAACAAGGAATATCTCAAAACCGATCAACCCTATGAAAAAATGTATATGACATAAATTCTGTGTTTTATCGTGATCTGCATTTTTTGTGTATTAAGTTTTTGTCTATCTCTTACGGTTTACCAGAAATGAAAAATCATCCAGAATAAAGAGGTCTTTAGAGACTACTGCCAGAAAATTCAAGATATATATTTTATTTGGCAAGTAAACATATTAAATATAACAGATTTTAATTAAAATCGTTAGAACCATTTTCAAGAAAATCAAAATTTTCGAATTTTTATTTTCTATGTGATGGGTAATTTGGTTTGAGTGGATTTTCTTCAAAATCTTCGTGTCGCTTCCATGGAACATGCAAAACTTAAATGCCAAGTTTGGTTTTAATGGTATTTTCGTTTTTGAGTTAAGCCCACAGACTCACACACAGACAGAGACAGACAGGCATACAGACAGACAGACAGACAGACAGACAGACAGATTCACACACAGACAATGGTGTAAGAATGATTTTCTTTTTATTCAGGGGGTCTAAAACGTATTTCCGGTGAAATTTCGGTTTTGAATTTTTGGGTGGAATGCAATACTGTCTGTATACATTATGTACATAGTACGTATAGAAAAAGTAAAAAGTACCTTATGTGATTATATTTACTTGCCGCTGATACCGCTTTTCAACAAACTATTATTGAAAACTGCATTGTTTAAAGAAATATTATTCATATTTCGTTGCACATACAACGTGACTAGGCAAACAGAAGCCTTAATAATATAAAGTTTTTAAGAGTAGGACGCTAAGCGGCGACTTAAAACTTCGTTCTCTTGCCCTCACCAGAAGATAAAAAAACGAAGAGCGACTTCCCTTGTAAGTAAAGTGTATATTGTAACTGATATCAATAAATAGGAATATTTTGGAAATGGTAAACTGCACGAAAATGTAAATTTGAGTAGCTCAGTTGGTTGAACGCTGGCCTTTTGAACTTAAGGTCGTGGGTTCAAACCAGACTGTAACCAATGCTTGTTAAATGTGCTTAAAAGCGTCAACACCATGTGAGTAGATTTCCTAGCCTGTTAAGAATCTCCTACGGGATGAAATTCCGGACAACAGCGGCATTTGTATGATCCTGGCAATTGACAGCGACATTAAAAAACAAAATAAAAATTGAAAATAAACATACCTCCCAAAATACCTATTTGACATAAATGTTCTGCTTTAACGAAATGTGCATATTTTGCAGAGTAAGACTTTGTGCGGTATGCCAGTTATACAACAGTAAAAGAGGTTTTGTGGACATTATCTTACAAAGCTGTGACAAGGCGTTTTCAAGAATTTACCTCACTTAACGGTAAAACACCGTACCTACTTTAAAGATGTTAAAATGACAATCTGAAGTGCAGGTGTAGAACCTTTGAAACCAAATTCACTCTATAAAATCTTGTAAACAAGTGTACGAAAAGCGATATACTAAAAATTTTAACGTGTTCCATCACTTATCTTTTTTATTTAATCTGTAACGAATTGTACTTAGAGACCATATTCTTCTTTACACTTCATCCTAATACAGATATACATTAACAGATACTGCTTACTTAGTCACTTGTAAGTAGTATGAAAATGGGGAAACACACTAGGACACAGATATACATTAACAGATACTGCTTACTTAGTCACTTGTAAGTAGTATGAAAATGGGGAAACACACTAGGACACAGATATACATTAACACATACTGCTTATTTAGACACTTCTAAGTAGTATGAAAATAACGAAACACACTAGGACACAGATATACATTAACAGATACTGCTTACTTAGTCAGTTGTAAGTAGTATGAAAATGGGGAAACACACTAGGACACAGATACACATTAACAGATACTGCTTACTTAGTCAGTTGTAAGTAGTTTGAAAATGGGCAAACACACTAGGACACAGATATACATTAACAGATACTGCCTACTTAGTCACTTGTAAGTAGTATGAAAATGGGGAAACACACTAGGACACAGATATACATTAACAGATACTGCTTACTTAGACACTTGTAAGTAGTATGAAAATGAGGAAACACACTAGGACACAGATATACATTAACAGATACTGCTTACTTAGTCACTTGTAAGTAGTATGAAAATGGGGAAACACACTAGGACACAGATATACATTAACAGATACTGTTTACTTAGTCAGTTGTAAGTAAAGTAGTATGAAAATGGGGAAACACCCTAGGACACAGATATACATTAACAGATACTGCTTACTTAGTCACTTGTAAGTAGTATGAAAATGGAGAAACACACTAGGACACGGATTAACATTAACAGATACTGCTTACTTAGTCACTTATAAGTAGTATGAAAATGGGGAAACAAACTAGGACACAGATATACATTAGCAGATACTGCTTACTTAGTCACTTGTAAGTAGTATGAAATAGGGAAAACAACTAGGACACAGATATACATTAACAGATACTGCTTACTTTGTCACTTGTAAGTAGTATGAAAATGGGGAAAAACACTAGGACACAGATATACAATAACAGATACTGCTTACTTAGTCACTTGTAAGTAGTATGAAAATGGGGAAACACACTAGGACACAGATATACATTAATAAATACTGCTTACTTAGTCACTTGTAAGTAGTATGAAAATGGGGAAACACTCTAGGACACAGATATACATAAACAGATACTGCTTACTTAGTCACTTGTAAGTTAAGTAGTATGAAAATGAGGAAACACACTAGGACACAGACATACATTAACAGATACTGCTTAATTAGTCACTTGTAAGTAAAGTAGTATGAAAATAGGGAAACACACTAGGACACAGATATACATTAACAGATACTGCTTACTTAGTCACTTGTAAGTAGTATGAAAATGGGCAAACACACTAGGACACAGATATATATTAACAGATACTGCATACTTAGACACTTGTAAGTAGTATGAAAATGGGGAAACACACTAGGACACAGAATATACATTAACAGATACTGCTAACTTAGTTATTTGTAAGTAGTATGAAATGGGGAAACACACTAGGACACAGATATACATTAAAAGTTAATGCTTACTTAGTCAGTTGTAAGTAGTATGAAAAAGAAGGAACACACTAGGACACAAATATACATTAACAGATACTGTTTACTTAGTCAGTTGTAAGTAAAGTAGTATGAAAATGGGGAAACACACTAGGACACAGATATACATTAACAGATACTGCTTACTTAGTCACTTGTAAGTAGTATGAAAATGAGGAAACACACTAGGACACAGATATACATTAACAGATACTGCTTACTTAGTCACTTGTAAGTAGTATGAAAATGGCGAAACACACTAGGACACAGATATACATTAACAGATACTGCTTACTTAGTCAGTTGTAAGTAGTATGAAAATGGGGAAACACACTAGCACACAGATACATATTAACAGCTACTGCTTACTTAGTCAGTAGTAAGTAGTTTGAAAATGGGCAAACACACTAGGACACAGATATACATTAACAGATACCGCTTACTTAGTCAGTTGTAAGAAGTATGAAAATGGGCAAACACACTAGGACACAGATATACATTAACAGATACTGCTTACCTAGTCAGTTGTAAGTAAAGTAGTATGAAAATGAGGAAACACACTAGGACACATAAACATTAACATATACTGCTTACTTAGTCACTTGTAAGTAGTATGAAAATGGGGAATCACACTAGGACACAGATATACATTAACAGATACTACTTACTTAGTCAGTTGAAAGTAAAGTAGTATGAAAATGAGGAAACACACTAAGACACAGATATACGTTAAGAGATACTGCTTACTTAGTCACTTCTAAGTAGTATGGAAATGGGAAAACACACTAGGACACAGATATACATTAACAAATACTGTTTACTTAGTCAGTTGTAAGTAAAGTAGTATGAAAATGGGGAACACCCTAGGACACAGATATACATTAACAGATACTGCTTACTTAGTCAGTTGTAAGTAGTATGAAAATGGGGAAACACACTAGGACACAGATACACATTAACAGATACTGCTTACTTAGACACTTGTAAGTAGTATGAAAATGAGGAAACACACTAGGACACAGATATACATTAACAGATACTGCTTACTTAGTCACTTGTAAGTAGTATGAAAATGGCGAAACACACTAGGACACAGATATACATTAACAGATACTGCTTACTTAGTCACTTGTAAGTAGTATGAAAATGAAGGAACACACTAGGACACAAATATACATTAACAGATACTGTTTACTTAGTCAGTTGTAAGTAAAGTAGTATGAAAATGGGGAAACACACTAGGACACAGATATACATTGACAGATACTGCTTACTTAGTCAGTTGTATGTAAAGTAGTATGAAAATGGGGAAACACACTAGGACACAGATATACATTAAGAGATACTGCTTACTAAGTCACTTGTAAGTATTATGAAAATGAGGAAACACACTAGGACACAAATATACATTAACAGATACTGCTTACTTAGTCACTTGTAGGTAGTATGAAAATGGGGAAACACACTAGGACACAGATATACATTAACAGATACTGCTTACCTGGTCACTTGCAAGTAGTATGAAAATGGGGAACACACACTAGGACAAAGATATACCTTAACAGATACTGGTTACTTAGTCAGTTGTAAGTAGTATGAAAATGGGCAAACACACTAGGACACAGATATACATTACCAGATACTGCTTACTTAGTCATTTGTAAGTAAAGTAGTATGAAAATGAGGAAACACACTAGGACACAGATATACATTAACAGATACTGTTTACTTAGTCAGTTTTAAGTAAAGTAGTATGAAAATGGGGAAACACACTAGGACACAGATATACATTAACAGATACTGTTTACTTAGTCAGTTGTAACTAAAGTAGTATGAAAATGAGGAAACACACTAGGACACAGATATACATTAACAGATACTGCTTACTTAGTCACTTGTATGTAGTATGAAAATGGGGAAACACACTAGGACACAGATATACATTAACAGATACTGCTTACTTAGTCACTTGTAAGTAGTATGAAAATGGGGAAACACACTAGGACACAGATATACATTAACAGATACTGCTTACTTAGTCAATTGTAAGTAGTATGAAAATGGAGAAACACACTAGGACACAGATTAACATTAACAGATACTGCTTACTTAGTCATTTATAAGTAGTATGAAAATGGGGAAACACACTAGGACACAGATATACATTAGCAGATACTGCTTACTTAGTCACTTGTAAGTAGTATGAAAATGGGGAAAACAACTAGGACACAGATATACATTTACAGATACTGCTTACTTTGTCACTTGTAAGTAGTATGAAAATTGGGAAACACACTAGGACACAGATATACAATAACAGATTCTGCTTACTTAGTCACTTGTAAGTAGTATGAAAATGGGGAAACACACTAGGACACAGATATACATTAATAAATACTGCTTACTTAGTCACTTCTAAGTAGTATGAAAATGGGGAAACACTCTAGGACACAGATATACATTAACAGATACTGCTTAATTAGTCACTTGTAAGTAAAGTAGTACGAAAATGAGGAAACACACTAGGACACAGACATACATTAACAGATACTGCTTACTTAGTCACTTGTAAGTAAACTAGTATGAAAATAGGGAAACACACTAGGACACAGAATATACATTAACAGATACTGCTTACTTAGTCACTTGTAAGTAGTATGAAAATGGGCAAACACACTAGGACACAGATATATATTAACAGATACTGCATACTTAGACACTTGTAAGTAGTATGAAAATGGGGAAACACACTAGGACACAGAATATACATTAACAGATACTGCTTACTTAGTCATTTGTAAGTTGTATGAAATGGGGAAACACACTAGGACACAGATATACATTAAAAGTTACTGCTTACTTAGTCAGTTGTAAGTAAAGTAGTATGAAAATGAGGAAACACACTAGGACACAGATATACATTAACAGATACTGCTTACTTAGTCACTTGTAAGTAGTATGAAAATGGGGAAACACAGAAGGACACAGATATACATTAACAGATACTGCTTACTTAGACACTTGTAAGTAGTATGAAAATGGGGAAACACACTAGGACACAGAATATACATTAACAGATACTGCTTACTTAGTCACTTGTAAGTAGTATGAAAATGGGGAATCACACTAGGACACAGATATACATTAAAAGTTACTGCTTACTTAGTCAGTTGTAAGTAAAGTAGTATGAAAATGAGGAAACACACTAGGACACAGATATACATTAACAGATACTGCTTACTTAGTCACTTGTAAGTAGTATGAAGATGGGGAAACACACTAGGACACAGATATACATTAACAGATACTGTTTACTTAGTCAGTTGTAAGTAAAGTAGTATGAAAATGGGGAAACACCCTAGGAAACAGATGTACATTAACAGATACTGCTTACTTAGTCAGTTGTTAGTAGTACGAAAATGGGCAAACACACTAGGACACAGATATACATTAACAGATACTGCTTGCTTAGTCACTTGTAAGTAGTATGAATTAGGGGAAACACACTAGGACACAGATATACATTAACAGATACTGCTTACTTAGTCACTTGTATGTAGTATGAAAATGGGGAAACACACTAGGACACAGATATACATTAACAGATACTGCTTACTTAGTCACTTGTAAGTAGTATGAAAATGGAGAAACACACTAGGACACGGATTAACATTAACAGATACTGCTTACTTAGTCACTTATAAGTAGAATGAAAATGGGGAAACAAACTAGGACACAGATATACATTAGCAGATAATGCTTACTTAGTCACTTGTAAGTAGTATGAAATAGGGAAAACAACTAGGACACAGATATACATTAACAGATACTGCTTACTTTGTCACTTGTAAGTAGTATGAAAATGGGGAAACACACTAGGACACAGATATACAATAACAGATACTGCTTACTTAGTCACTTGTAAGTAGTATGAAAATGGGGAAACACACTAGGACACAGATATACATTAATAAATACTGCTTACTTAGTCACTTGTAAGTAGTATGAAAATGGGGAAACACTCTAGGACACAGATATACATAAACAGATACTGCTTACTTAGTCACTTGTTTGTAAAGTAGTATGAAAATGAGGAAACACACTAGGACACAGACATACATTAACAGATACTGCTTAATTAGTCACTTGTAAGTAAAGTAGTATGAAAATAGGGAAACACACTAGGACACAGATATACATTAACAGATACTGCTTACTTAGTCACTTGTAAGTAGTATGAAAATGGGCAAACACACTAGGACACAGATATATATTAACAGATACTGCATACTTAGACACTTGTAAGTAGTATGAAAATGGGGAAACACACTAGGACACAGAATATACATTAACAGATACTGCTAACTTATTTATTTGTAAGTAGTATGAAATGGATAAACACACTAGGACACAGATATACATTAAAAGTTACTGCTTACTTAGTCAGTTGTAAGTAAAGTAGTATGAAAATGAGGAAACACACTAGGACACAGATACACATTAACAGATACTGCTTACTTAGTCAGTTGTAAGTAGTTTGAAAAAGGGCAAACACACTAGGACACAGATATACGTTAACAGATACTGCTTACTTAGTCACTTGTAACTAGTATGAAAATGGGGAAACACACTAGGACACAGATATACATTAACAGATACTGCTTACTTAGACACTTGTAAGTAGTATGAAAATGAGGAAACACACTAGGACACAGATATACATTAACAGGTACTGCTTACTTAGTCACTTGTAAGTAAAGTAGTATGAAAATGGCGAAACACACTAGGACACAGATATACATTAACAGATACTGCTTACTTAGTCACTTGTAAGTAGTATGAAAATGAAGGAACACACTAGGACACAAATATACATTAACAGATACTGTTTACTTAGTCAGTTGTAAGTAAAGTAGTATGAAAATGGGGAAACACACTAGGACACAGATATACATTAACAGATACTGCTTACTTAGTCACTTGTAAGTAGTATGAAAATGAGGAAACACACTAAGACACAGATATACATTAACAGATACTGCTTACTTAGTCACTTGTAAGTAGTATGAAAATGGCGAAACACACTAGGACACAGATATACATTAACATATACTGCTTACTTAGTCAGTTGTAAGTAGTATGAAAATGGGGAAACACACTAGCACACAGATACACATTAACAGATACTGCTTACTTAGTCAGTAGTAAGTAGTTTGAAAATGGGCAAACACACTTGGACACAGATATACTTTAACAGATACTGCTTACTTAGTCAGTTGTAAGTAGTATG
The DNA here is from genome assembly GCA_030762935.1 of Hymenopus coronatus. NCBI lineage: Eukaryota > Metazoa > Arthropoda > Insecta > Mantodea > Hymenopodidae > Hymenopus > Hymenopus coronatus. The sequence goes on along the minus strand of CM060898.1, from coordinate 151,756,098 downwards.
AAAATGGGCAAACACACTAGGACACAGATATACATTAACAGATACTGCTTACCTAGTCAGTTGTAAGTAAAGTAGTATGAAAATGAGGAAACACACTAGGACACATAAACATTAACATATACTGCTTACTTAGTCACTTGTAAGTAGTATGAAAATGGGGAATCACACTAGGACACAAATACACATTAACAGATACTACTTACTTAGTCAGTTGTAAGTAAAGTAGTATGAAAATGAGCAAACACATTAAGACACAGATATACATTAACAGATACTGCTTACTTAGTCACTTGTAAGAAGTATGAAAATGGGAAAACACACTAGGACACAGATATACATTAACAGATACTGCTTACTTAGTCAGTTGTAAGTAGTATGAAAATGTGCAAACACACTAGGACACAGATATACATTAACAGATACTGCTTACTTAGTCACTTGTAAGTAAAGTAGTATGAAAATGGCGAAACACACTAGGACACAGATATACATTAACAGATACTGCTTACTTAGTCACTTGTAAGTAGTATGAAAATGAAGGAACACTAGGACACAAATATACATTAACAGATACTGTTTACTTAGTCAGTTGTAAGTAAAGTAGTATGAAAATGGGGAAACACACTAGGACACAGATATACATTAACAGATACTGCTTACTTAGTCACTTGTAAGTAGTATGAAAATGAGGAAACACACTAGGACACAGATATACATTAACAGATACTGCTTTTTTAGTCACTTGTAAGTAGTATGAAAATGGCGAAACACACTAGGACACAGATATACATTAACATATACTGCTTACTTAGTCAGTTGTAAGTAGTATGAAAATGGGGAAACACACCAGCACACAGATACACATTAACAGATACTGCTTACTTAGTCAGTAGTAAGTAGTTTGAAAATGGGCAAACACACTAGGACACAGATATACATTAACAGATACTGCTTACCTAGTCAGTTGTGAGTAAAGTAGTATGAAAATGAGGAAACACACTAGGACACATAAACATTAACAGATACTGCTTACTTAGTCACTTGTAAGTAGTATGAAAATGGGGAATTACACTAGGACACAGATACACATTAACAGATACTACTTACTTAGTCAGTTGTAAGTAAAGTAGTATGAAAATGAGCAAACACATTAAGACACAGATATACATTAACAGATACTGCTTAATTAGTCACTTGTAAGTAGTATGAAAATGGGAAAACACACTAGGACACAGATATACATTAATAGATACTGGTTACTTAGTCAGTTGTAAGTACTATGAAAATGGGCAAACACACTAGGACACAGATATACATTAACAGATACTGCTTACTTAGTCATTTGTAGGTAAAGTAGTATGAAAATGAGGAAACACACTAGGACACAGATATACATTAAGAGATACTGTTTACTTAGTCAGTTTTAAGTAAAGTAGTATGAAAATGGGGAAACACACTAGGACACAGATATACATTAACAGATACTGCGTACTTAGTCACTTGTAAGTAGTATGAAAATGGGGAAACACACTAGGACACAGATATACATTAACAGATACTGTTTACTTAGTCAGTTGTAAGTAAAGTAGTATGAAAATGAGGAAACACACTAGGACACAGATATACATTAAAAGATACTGTTTACTTAGTCAGTTGTAAGTAAAGTAGTATGAAAATGCGGAAACACACTAGGACACAGATATACATTAACAGATACTGCTTGCTTAGTCACTTGTATGTAGTATGAAAATGGGGAAACACACTAGGACACAGATATACATTAACAGATACTGCTTACTTAGTCACTTGTAAGTAGTATGAAAATGGGGAAACACACTAGGACACAGATATACATTAACAGATACTTCTTACTTAGTCACTTGTAAGTAGTATGAAAATGGGGAAACACACTAGGACACAGATATACATTAGCAGATACTTCTTACTTAGTCACATGTAAGTAGTATGAAAATGGGGAAAACAACTAGGACAAAGATATACATTTACAGATACTACTTACTTTGTCACTTGTAAGTAGTATGAAAATGGGAAAACACTCTAGGACACAGATATACATTAACAGATACTGCTTAATTAGTGACTTGTAAGTAAAGTAGTATGAAAATGGGGAAACACACTAGGACACAAACATACATTAACAGATACTGCTTACTTAGTCACTTGTAAGTAAAGTAGTATGAAAATAGGGAAACACACTAGGACACAGATATACATTAACAGATACTGCTTACTTAGTCACTTGTAAGTAGTATGAAAATGGGGAAACACACTAGGACACAGAATATACATTAACAGATACTGCTTACTTAGTCATTTGTAAGTAGTATGAAATGGGGAAACACACTAGGACACAGATATACATTAAAAGTTACTGCTTACTTAGTCAGTTGTAAGTAAATAGTATGAAAATTAGGAAACAGATATACATTAACAGATACTGCTTACTTAGTCACTTGTAAGTAGTATGAAAATGGGGAAACACAGAAGGACACGGATATACATTAACAGATACTGCTTACTTAGACACTTGTAAGTAGTATGAAAATGGGGAAACACACTAGGACACAGAATATACATTAACAGATACTGCTTACTTAGTCACTTGTAAGTAGTATGTAAATGGGGAAACACACTAGGACACAGATATACATTAACAGGTACTGCTTACTTAGTCACTTGCAAGTAGTATGAAAATGGAGAAACACACTAGGACACGGATTAACATTAACAGATACTGCTTACTTAGTCACTTATAAGTAGTATGAAAATGGGGAAACACACTAGGACACAGATATACATTAGCAGATACTGCTTACTTTGTCACTTGTAAGTAGTATGAAAATGGGGAAAACAACTAGGACACAGATATACATTTACAGATACTGCTTACTTTGTCACTTGTAAGTAGTATGAAAATTGGGAAACACACTAGGACACAGATATACAATAACAGATTCTGCTTACTTAGTCACTTGTAAGTAGTATGAAAATGGGGAAACACACTAGGACACAGATATACATTAATAAATACTGCTTACTTAGTCACTTCTAAGTAGTATGAAAATGGGGAAACACTCTAGGACACAGATATTCATTAACAGATACTGCTTAATTAGTCACTTGTAAGTAAAGTAGTACGAAAATGAAGAAACACACTAGGACACAGACATACATTAACAGATACTGCTTACTTAGTCACTTGTAAGTAAAGTAGTATGAAAATAGGGAAACACACTAGGACACAGAATATACATTAACAGATACTGCTTACTTAGTCACTTGTAAGTAGTATGAAAATGGGCAAACACACTAGGACACAGATATATATTAACAGATACTGCATACTTAGACACTTGTAAGTAGTATGAAAATGGGGAAACACACTAGGACACAGATATACATTAACAGATACTGCTTAGTTAGTCAATTGTAAGTAGTATGAAAATGGAGAAACACACTAGGACACAGATTAACATTAACAGATACTGCTTACTTAGTCACTTATAAGTAGTATGAAAATGGGGAAACACACTAGGACACAGATATACATTAGCAGATACTGCTTACTTAGTCACTTGTAAAGAGTATGAAAATGGGGAAAACAACTAGGACACAGATATACATTTACAGATACTGCTTACTTTGTCACTTGTAAGTAGTATGAAAATTGGGAAACACACTAGGACACAGATATACAATAACAGATTCTGCTTACTTAGTCACTTGTAAGTAGTATGAAAATGGGGAAACACACTAGGACACAGATATACATTAATAAATACTGCTTACTTAGTCACTTCTAAGTAGTATGAAAATGGGGAAACACTCTAGGACACAGATATACATTAACAGATACTGCTTAATTAGTCACTTGTAAGTAAAGTAGTACGAAAATGAGGAAACACACTAGGACACAGACATACATTAACAGATACTGCTTACTTAGTCACTTGTAAGTAAACTAGTATGAAAATAGGGAAACACACTAGGACACAGAATATACATTAACAGATACTGCTTACTTAGTCACTTGTAAGTAGTATGAAAATGGGCAAACACACTAGGACACAGATATATATTAACAGATACTGCATACTTAGACACTTGTAAGTAGTATGAAAATGGGGAAACACACTAGGACACAGAATATACATTAACAGATACTGCTTACTTAGTCATTTGTAAGTTGTATGAAATGGGGAAACACACTAGGACACAGATATACATTAAAAGTTACTGCTTACTTAGTCAGTTGTAAGTAAAGTAGTATGAAAATGAGGAAACACACTAGGACACAGATATACATTAACAGATACTGCTTACTTAGTCACTTGTAAGTAGTATGAAAATGGGGAAACACAGAAGGACACAGATATACATTAACAGATACTGCTTACTTAGACACTTGTAAGTAGTATGAAAATGGGGAAACACACTAGGACACAGAATATACATTAACAGATACTGCTTACTTAGTCACTTGTAAGTAGTATGAAAATGGGGAATCACACTAGGACACAGATATACATTAAAAGTTACTGCTTACTTAGTCAGTTGTAAGTAAAGTAGTATGAAAATGAGGAAACACACTAGGACACAGATATACATTAACAGATACTGCTTACTTAGTCACTTGTAAGTAGTATGAAGATGGGGAAACACACTAGGACACAGATATACATTAACAGATACTGTTTACTTAGTCAGTTGTAAGTAAAGTAGTATGAAAATGGGGAAACACCCTATGACACAGATATACATTAACAGATACTGCTTACTTAGTCAGTTGTTAGTAGTACGAAAATGGGCAAACACACTAGGACACAGATATACATTAACAGATACTGCTTGCTTAGTCACTTGTAAGTAGTATGAATTAGGGGAAACACACTAGGACACAGATATACATTAACAGATACTGCTTACTTAGTCACTTGTATGTAGTATGAAAATGGGGAAACACACTAGGACACAGATATACATTAACAGATACTGCTTACTTAGTCACTTGTAAGTAGTATGAAAATGGAGAAACACACTAGGACACGGATTAACATTAACAGATACTGCTTACTTAGTCACTTATAAGTAGAATGAAAATGGGGAAACAAACTAGGACACAGATATACATTAGCAGATAATGCTTACTTAGTCACTTGTAAGTAGTATGAAATAGGGAAAACAACTAGGACACAGATATACATTAACAGATACTGCTTACTTTGTCACTTGTAAGTAGTATGAAAATGGGGAAACACACTAGGACACAGATATACAATAACAGATACTGCTTACTTAGTCACTTGTAAGTAGTATGAAAATGGGGAAACACACTAGGACACAGATATACATTAATAAATACTGCTTACTTAGTCACTTGTAAGTAGTATGAAAATGGGGAAACACTCTAGGACACAGATATACATAAACAGATACTGCTTACTTAGTCACTTGTATGTAAAGTAGTATGAAAATGAGGAAACACACTAGGACACAGACATACATTAACAGATACTGCTTAATTAGTCACTTGTAAGTAAAGTAGTATGAAAATAGGGAAACACACTAGGACACAGATATACATTAACAGATACTGCTTACTTAGTCACTTGTAAGTAGTATGAAAATGGGCAAACACACTAGGACACAGATATATATTAACAGATACTGCATACTTAGACACTTGTAAGTAGTATGAAAATGGGGAAACACACTAGGACACAGAATATACATTAACAGATACTGCTAACTTATTTATTTGTAAGTAGTATGAAATGGATAAACACACTAGGACACAGATATACATTAAAAGTTACTGCTTACTTAGTCAGTTGTAAGTAAAGTAGTATGAAAATGAGGAAACACACTAGGACACAGATACACATTAACAGATACTGCTTACTTAGTCAGTTGTAAGTAGTTTGAAAAAGGGCAAACACACTAGGACACAGATATACGTTAACAGATACTGCTTACTTAGTCACTTGTAACTAGTATGAAAATGGGGAAACACACTAGGACACAGATATACATTAACAGATACTGCTTACTTAGACACTTGTAAGTAGTATGAAAATGAGGAAACACACTAGGACACAGATATACATTAACAGGTACTGCTTACTTAGTCACTTGTAAGTAAAGTAGTATGAAAATGGCGAAACACACTAGGACACAGATATACATTAACAGATACTGCTTACTTAGTCACTTGTAAGTAGTATGAAAATGAAGGAACACACTAGGACACAAATATACATTAACAGATACTGTTTACTTAGTCAGTTGTAAGTAAAGTAGTATGAAAATGGGGAAACACACTAGGACACAGATATACATTAACAGATACTGCTTACTTAGTCACTTGTAAGTAGTATGAAAATGAGGAAACACACTAAGACACAGATATACATTAACAGATACTGCTTACTTAGTCACTTGTAAGTAGTATGAAAATGGCGAAACACACTAGGACACAGATATACATTAACATATACTGCTTACTTAGTCAGTTGTAAGTAGTATGAAAATGGGGAAACACACTAGCACACAGATACACATTAACAGATACTGCTTACTTAGTCAGTAGTAAGTAGTTTGAAAATGGGCAAACACACTTGGACACAGATATACTTTAACAGATACTGCTTACTTAGTCAGTTGTAAGTAGTATGAAAATGGGCAAACACACTAGGACACAGATATACATTAACAGATACTGCTTACCTAGTCAGTTGTAAGTAAAGTAGTATGAAAATGAGGAAACACACTAGGACACATAAACATTAACATATACTGCTTACTTAGTCACTTGTAAGTAGTATGAAAATGGGGAATCACACTAGGACACAAATACACATTAACAGATACTACTTACTTAGTCAGTTGTAAGTAAAGTAGTATGAAAATGAGCAAACACATTAAGACACAGATATACATTAACAGATACTGCTTACTTAGTCACTTGTAAGAAGTATGAAAATGGGAAAACACACTAGGACACAGATATACATTAACAGATACTGCTTACTTAGTCAGTTGTAAGTAGTATGAAAATGTGCAAACACACTAGGACACAGATATACATTAACAGATACTGCTTACTTAGTCACTTGTAAGTAAAGTAGTATGAAAATGGCGAAACACACTAGGACACAGATATACATTAACAGATACTGCTTACTTAGTCACTTGTAAGTAGTATGAAAATGAAGGAACACTAGGACACAAATATACATTAACAGATACTGTTTACTTAGTCAGTTGTAAGTAAAGTAGTATGAAAATGGGGAAACACACTAGGACACAGATATACATTAACAGATACTGCTTACTTAGTCACTTGTAAGTAGTATGAAAATGAGGAAACACACTAGGACACAGATATACATTAACAGATACTGCTTTTTTAGTCACTTGTAAGTAGTATGAAAATGGCGAAACACACTAGGACACAGATATACATTAACATATACTGCTTACTTAGTCAGTTGTAAGTAGTATGAAAATGGGGAAACACACCAGCACACAGATACACATTAACAGATACTGCTTACTTAGTCAGTAGTAAGTAGTTTGAAAATGGGCAAACACACTAGGACACAGATATACATTAACAGATACTGCTTACCTAGTCAGTTGTGAGTAAAGTAGTATGAAAATGAGGAAACACACTAGGACACATAAACATTAACAGATACTGCTTACTTAGTCACTTGTAAGTAGTATGAAAATGGGGAATTACACTAGGACACAGATACACATTAACAGATACTACTTACTTAGTCAGTTGTAAGTAAAGTAGTATGAAAATGAGCAAACACATTAAGACACAGATATACATTAACAGATACTGCTTAATTAGTCACTTGTAAGTAGTATGAAAATGGGAAAACACACTAGGACACAGATATACATTAATAGATACTGGTTACTTAGTCAGTTGTAAGTACTATGAAAATGGGCAAACACACTAGGACACAGATATACATTAACAGATACTGCTTACTTAGTCATTTGTAGGTAAAGTAGTATGAAAATGAGGAAACACACTAGGACACAGATATACATTAAGAGATACTGTTTACTTAGTCAGTTTTAAGTAAAGTAGTATGAAAATGGGGAAACACACTAGGACACAGATATACATTAACAGATACTGCGTACTTAGTCACTTGTAAGTAGTATGAAAATGGGGAAACACACTAGGACACAGATATACATTAACAGATACTGTTTACTTAGTCAGTTGTAAGTAAAGTAGTATGAAAATGAGGAAACACACTAGGACACAGATATACATTAAAAGATACTGTTTACTTAGTCAGTTGTAAGTAAAGTAGTATGAAAATGCGGAAACACACTAGGACACAGATATACATTAACAGATACTGCTTGCTTAGTCACTTGTATGTAGTATGAAAATGGGGAAACACACTAGGACACAGATATACATTAACAGATACTGCTTACTTAGTCACTTGTAAGTAGTATGAAAATGGGGAAACACACTAGGACACAGATATACATTAACAGATACTTCTTACTTAGTCACTTGTAAGTAGTATGAAAATGGGGAAACACACTAGGACACAGATATACATTAGCAGATACTTCTTACTTAGTCACATGTAAGTAGTATGAAAATGGGGAAAACAACTAGGACAAAGATATACATTTACAGATACTACTTACTTTGTCACTTGTAAGTAGTATGAAAATGGGAAAACACTCTAGGACACAGATATACATTAACAGATACTGCTTAATTAGTCACTTGTAAGTAAAGTAGTATGAAAATGGGGAAACACACTAGGACACAAACATACATTAACAGATACTGCTTACTTAGTCACTTGTAAGTAAAGTAGTATGAAAATAGGGAAACACACTAGGACACAGATATACATTAACAGATACTGCTTACTTAGTCACTTGTAAGTAGTATGAGAATGGGGAAACACACTAGGACACAGAATATACATTAACAGATACTGCTTACTTAGTCATTTGTAAGTAGTATGAAATGGGGAAACACACTAGGACACAGATATACATTAAAAGTTACTGCTTACTTAGTCAGTTGTAAGTAAATAGTATGAAAATGAGGAAACACACTAGGAAACAGATATACATTAACAGATACTGCTTACTTAGTCACTTGTAAGTAGTATGAAAATGGGGAAACACAGAAGGACACGGATATACATTAACAGATACTGCTTACTTAGACACTTGTAAGTAGTATGAAAATGGGGAAACACACTAGGACACAGAATATACATTAACAGATACTGCTTACTTAGTCACTTGTAAGTAGTATGTAAATGGGGAAACACACTAGGACACAGATATACATTAACAGGTACTGCTTACTTAGTCACTTGCAAGTAGTATGAAAATGGAGAAACACACTAGGACACGGATTAACATTAACAGATACTGCTTACTTAGTCACTTATAAGTAGTATGAAAATGGGGAAACACACTAGGACACAGATATACATTAGCAGATACTGCTTACTTTGTCACTTGTAAGTAGTATGAAAATGGGGAAAACAACTAGGACACAGATATACATTTACAGATACTGCTTACTTTGTCACTTGTAAGTAGTATGAAAATTGGGAAACACACTAGGACACAGATATACAATAACAGATTCTGCTTACTTAGTCACTTGTAAGTAGTATGAAAATGGGGAAACACACTAGGACACAGATATACATTAATAAATACTGCTTACTTAGTCACTTCTAAGTAGTATGAAAATGGGGAAACACTCTAGGACACAGATATTCATTAACAGATACTGCTTAATTAGTCACTTGTAAGTAAAGTAGTACGAAAATGAGGAAACACACTAGGACACAGACATACATTAACAGATACTGCTTACTTAGTCACTTGTAAGTAAAGTAGTATGAAAATAGGGAAACACACTAGGACACAGAATATACATTAACAGATACTGCTTACTTAGTCACTTGTAAGTAGTATGAAAATGGGCAAACACACTAGGACACAGATATATATTAACAGATACTGCATACTTAGACACTTGTAAGTAGTATGAAAATGGGGAAACACACTAGGACACAGATATACATTAACAGATACTGCTTAGTTAGTCAATTGTAAGTAGTATGAAAATGGAGAAACACACTAGGACACAGATTAACATTAACAGATACTGCTTACTTAGTCACTTATAAGTAGTATGAAAATGGGGAAACACACTAGGACACAGATATACATTAGCAGATACTGCTTACTTAGTCACTTGTAAAGAGTATGAAAATGGGGAAAACAACTAGGACACAGATATACATTTACAGATACTGCTTACTTTGTCACTTGTAAGTAGTATGAAAATTGGGAAACACACTAGGACACAGATATACAATAACAGATTCTGCTTACTTAGTCACTTGTAAGTAGTATGAAAATGGGGAAACACACTAGGACACAGATATACATTAATAAATACTGCTTACTTAGTCACTTCTAAGTAGTATGAAAATGGGGAAACACTCTAGGACACAGATATACATTAACAGATACTGCTTAATTAGTCACTTGTAAGTAAAGTAGTACGAAAATGAGGAAACACACTAGGACACAGACATACATTAACAGATACTGCTTACTTAGTCACTTGTAAGTAAACTAGTATGAAAATAGGGAAACACACTAGGACACAGAATATACATTAACAGATACTGCTTACTTAGTCACTTGTAAGTAGTATGAAAATGGGCAAACACACTAGGTCACAGATATATATTAACAGATACTGCATACTTAGACACTTGTAAGTAGTATGAAAATGGGGAAACACACTAGGACACAGAATATACATTAACAGATACTGCTTACTTAGTCATTTGTAAGTTGTATGAAATGGGGAAACACACTAGGACACAGATATACATTAAAAGTTACTGCTTACTTAGTCAGTTGTAAGTAAAGTAGTATGAAAATGAGGAAACACACTAGGACACAGATATACATTAACAGATACTGCTTACTTAGTCACTTGTAAGTAGTATGAAAATGGGGAAACACAGAAGGACACAGATATACATTAACAGATACTGCTTACTTAGACACTTGTAAGTAGTATGAAAATGGGGAAACACACTAGGACACAGAATATACATTAACAGATACTGCTTACTTAGTCACTTGTAAGTAGTATGAAAATGGGGAATCACACTAGGACACAGATATACATTAAAAGTTACTGCTTACTTAGTCAGTTGTAAGTAAAGTAGTATGAAAATGAGGAAACACACTAGGACACAGATATACATTAACAGATACTGCTTACTTAGTCACTTGTAAGTAGTATGAAGATGGGGAAACACACTAGGACACAGATATACATTAACAGATACTGTTTACTTAGTCAGTTGTAAGTAAAGTAGTATGAAAATGGGGAAACACCCTAGGACACAGATATACATTAACAGATACTGCTTACTTAGTCAGTTGTTAGTAGTACGAAAATGGGCAAACACACTAGGACACAGATATACATTAACAGATACTGCTTGCTTAGTCACTTGTAAGTAGTATGAATTAGGGGAAACACACTAGGACACAGATATACATTAACAGATACTGCTTACTTAGTCACTTGTATGTAGTATGAAAATGGGGAAACACACTAGGACACAGATATACATTAACAGATACTGCTTACTTAGTCACTTGTAAGTAGTATGAAAATGGAGAAACACACTAGGACACGGATTAACATTAACAGATACTGCTTACTTAGTCACTTATAAGTAGAATGAAAATGGGGAAACAAACTAGGACACAGATATACATTAGCAGATAATGCTTACTTAGTCACTTGTAAGTAGTATGAAATAGGGAAAACAACTAGGACACAGATATACATTAACAGATACTGCTTACTTTGTCACTTGTAAGTAGTATGAAAATGGGGAAACACACTAGGACACAGATATACAATAACAGATACTGCTTACTTAGTCACTTGTAAGTAGTATGAAAATGGGGAAACACACTAGGACACAGATATACATTAATAAATACTGCTTACTTAGTCACTTGTAAGTAGTATGAAAATGGGGAAACACTCTAGGACACAGATATACATAAACAGATACTGCTTACTTAGTCACTTGTATGTAAAGTAGTATGAAAATGAGGAAACACACTAGGACACAGACATACATTAACAGATACTGCTTAATTAGTCACTTGTAAGTAAAGTAGTATGAAAATAGGGAAACACACTAGGACACAGATATACATTAACAGATACTGCTTACTTAGTCACTTGTAAGTAGTATGAAAATGGGCAAACACACTAGGACACAGATATATATTAACAGATACTGCATACTTAGACACTTGTAAGTAGTATGAAAATGGGGAAACACACTAGGACACAGAATATACATTAACAGATACTGCTAACTTATTTATTTGTAAGTAGTATGAAATGGATAAACACACTAGGACACAGATATACATTAAAAGTTACTGCTTACTTAGTCAGTTGTAAGTAAAGTAGTATGAAAATGAGGAAACACACTAGGACACAGATACACATTAACAGATACTGCTTACTTAGTCAGTTGTAAGTAGTTTGAAAAAGGGCAAACACACTAGGACACAGATATACGTTAACAGATACTGCTTACTTAGTCACTTGTAACTAGTATGAAAATGGGGAAACACACTAGGACACAGATATACATTAACAGATACTGCTTACTTAGACACTTGTAAGTAGTATGAAAATGAGGAAACACACTAGGACACAGATATACATTAACAGGTACTGCTTACTTAGTCACTTGTAAGTAAAGTAGTATGAAAATGGCGAAACACACTAGGACACAGATATACATTAACAGATACTGCTTACTTAGTCACTTGTAAGTAGTATGAAAATGAAGGAACACACTAGGACACAAATATACATTAACAGATACTGTTTACTTAGTCAGTTGTAAGTAAAGTAGTATGAAAATGGGGAAACACACTAGGACACAGATATACATTAACAGATACTGCTTACTTAGTCACTTGTAAGTAGTATGAAAATGAGGAAACACACTAAGACACAGATATACATTAACAGATACTGCTTACTTAGTCACTTGTAAGTAGTATGAAAATGGCGAAACACACTAGGACACAGATATACATTAACATATACTGCTTACTTAGTCAGTTGTAAGTAGTATGAAAATGGGGAAACACACTAGCACACAGATACACATTAACAGATACTGCTTACTTAGTCAGTAGTAAGTAGTTTGAAAATGGGCAAACACACTTGGACACAGATATACTTTAACAGATACTGCTTACTTAGTCAGTTGTAAGTAGTATGAAAATGGGCAAACACACTAGGACACAGATATACATTAACAGATACTGCTTACCTAGTCAGTTGTAAGTAAAGTAGTATGAAAATGAGGAAACACACTAGGACACATAAACATTAACATATACTGCTTACTTAGTCACTTGTAAGTAGTATGAAAATGGGGAATCACACTAGGACACAAATACACATTAACAGATACTACTTACTTAGTCAGTTGTAAGTAAAGTAGTATGAAAATGAGCAAACACATTAAGACACAGATATACATTAACAGATACTGCTTACTTAGTCACTTGTAAGAAGTATGAAAATGGGAAAACACACTAGGACACAGATATACATTAACAGATACTGCTTACTTAGTCAGTTGTAAGTAGTATGAAAATGTGCAAACACACTAGGACACAGATATACATTAACAGATACTGCTTACTTAGTCACTTGTAAGTAAAGTAGTATGAAAATGGCGAAACACACTAGGACACAGATATACATTAACAGATACTGCTTACTTAGTCACTTGTAAGTAGTATGAAAATGAAGGAACACTAGGACACAAATATACATTAACAGATACTGTTTACTTAGTCAGTTGTAAGTAAAGTAGTATGAAAATGGGGAAACACACTAGGACACAGATATACATTAACAGATACTGCTTACTTAGTCACTTGTAAGTAGTATGAAAATGAGGAAACACACTAGGACACAGATATACATTAACAGATACTGCTTTTTTAGTCACTTGTAAGTAGTATGAAAATGGCGAAACACACTAGGACACAGATATACATTAACATATACTGCTTACTTAGTCAGTTGTAAGTAGTATGAAAATGGGGAAACACACCAGCACACAGATACACATTAACAGATACTGCTTACTTAGTCAGTAGTAAGTAGTTTGAAAATGGGCAAACACACTAGGACACAGATATACATTAACAGATACTGCTTACCTAGTCAGTTGTGAGTAAAGTAGTATGAAAATGAGGAAACACACTAGGACACATAAACATTAACAGATACTGCTTACTTAGTCACTTGTAAGTAGTATGAAAATGGGGAATTACACTAGGACACAGATACACATTAACAGATACTACTTACTTAGTCAGTTGTAAGTAAAGTAGTATGAAAATGAGCAAACACATTAAGACACAGATATACATTAACAGATACTGCTTAATTAGTCACTTGTAAGTAGTATGAAAATGGGAAAACACACTAGGACACAGATATACATTAATAGATACTGGTTACTTAGTCAGTTGTAAGTACTATGAAAATGGGCAAACACACTAGGACACAGATATACATTAACAGATACTGCTTACTTAGTCATTTGTAGGTAAAGTAGTATGAAAATGAGGAAACACACTAGGACACAGATATACATTAAGAGATACTGTTTACTTAGTCAGTTTTAAGTAAAGTAGTATGAAAATGGGGAAACACACTAGGACACAGATATACATTAACAGATACTGCGTACTTAGTCACTTGTAAGTAGTATGAAAATGGGGAAACACACTAGGACACAGATATACATTAACAGATACTGCTAACTTAGTTATTTGTAAGTAGTATGAAATGGGGAAACACACTAGGACACAGATATACATTAAAAGTTAATGCTTACTTAGTCAGTTGTAAGTAGTATGAAAAAGAAGGAACACACTAGGACACAAATATACATTAACAGATACTGTTTACTTAGTCAGTTGTAAGTAAAGTAGTATGAAAATGGGGAAACACACTAGGACACAGATATACATTAACAGATACTGCTTACTTAGTCACTTGTAAGTAGTATGAAAATGAGGAAACACACTAGGACACAGATATACATTAACAGATACTGCTTACTTAGTCACTTGTAAGTAGTATGAAAATGGCGAAACACACTAGGACACAGATATACATTAACAGATACTGCTTACTTAGTCAGTTGTAAGTAGTATGAAAATGGGGAAACACACTAGCACACAGATACATATTAACAGCTACTGCTTACTTAGTCAGTAGTAAGTAGTTTGAAAATGGGCAAACACACTAGGACACAGATATACATTAACAGATACCGCTTACTTAGTCAGTTGTAAGAAGTATGAAAATGGGCAAACACACTAGGACACAGATATACATTAACAGATACTGCTTACCTAGTCAGTTGTAAGTAAAGTAGTATGAAAATGAGGAAACACACTAGGACACATAAACATTAACATATACTGCTTACTTAGTCACTTGTAAGTAGTATGAAAATGGGGAATCACACTAGGACACAGATATACATTAACAGATACTACTTACTTAGTCAGTTGAAAGTAAAGTAGTATGAAAATGAGGAAACACACTAAGACACAGATATACGTTAAGAGATACTGCTTACTTAGTCACTTCTAAGTAGTATGGAAATGGGAAAACACACTAGGACACAGATATACATTAACAAATACTGTTTACTTAGTCAGTTGTAAGTAAAGTAGTATGAAAATGGGGAACACCCTAGGACACAGATATACATTAACAGATACTGCTTACTTAGTCAGTTGTAAGTAGTATGAAAATGGGGAAACACACTAGGACACAGATACACATTAACAGATACTGCTTACTTAGACACTTGTAAGTAGTATGAAAATGAGGAAACACACTAGGACACAGATATACATTAACAGATACTGCTTACTTAGTCACTTGTAAGTAGTATGAAAATGGCGAAACACACTAGGACACAGATATACATTAACAGATACTGCTTACTTAGTCACTTGTAAGTAGTATGAAAATGAAGGAACACACTAGGACACAAATATACATTAACAGATACTGTTTACTTAGTCAGTTGTAAGTAAAGTAGTATGAAAATGGGGAAACACACTAGGACACAGATATACATTGACAGATACTGCTTACTTAGTCAGTTGTATGTAAAGTAGTATGAAAATGGGGAAACACACTAGGACACAGATATACATTAAGAGATACTGCTTACTAAGTCACTTGTAAGTATTATGAAAATGAGGAAACACACTAGGACACAAATATACATTAACAGATACTGCTTACTTAGTCACTTGTAGGTAGTATGAAAATGGGGAAACACACTAGGACACAGATATACATTAACAGATACTGCTTACCTGGTCACTTGCAAGTAGTATGAAAATGGGGAACACACACTAGGACAAAGATATACCTTAACAGATACTGGTTACTTAGTCAGTTGTAAGTAGTATGAAAATGGGCAAACACACTAGGACACAGATATACATTACCAGATACTGCTTACTTAGTCATTTGTAAGTAAAGTAGTATGAAAATGAGGAAACACACTAGGACACAGATATACATTAACAGATACTGTTTACTTAGTCAGTTTTAAGTAAAGTAGTATGAAAATGGGGAAACACACTAGGACACAGATATACATTAACAGATACTGTTTACTTAGTCAGTTGTAACTAAAGTAGTATGAAAATGAGGAAACACACTAGGACACAGATATACATTAACAGATACTGCTTACTTAGTCACTTGTATGTAGTATGAAAATGGGGAAACACACTAGGACACAGATATACATTAACAGATACTGCTTACTTAGTCACTTGTAAGTAGTATGAAAATGGGGAAACACACTAGGACACAGATATACATTAACAGATACTGCTTACTTAGTCAATTGTAAGTAGTATGAAAATGGAGAAACACACTAGGACACAGATTAACATTAACAGATACTGCTTACTTAGTCATTTATAAGTAGTATGAAAATGGGGAAACACACTAGGACACAGATATACATTAGCAGATACTGCTTACTTAGTCACTTGTAAGTAGTATGAAAATGGGGAAAACAACTAGGACACAGATATACATTTACAGATACTGCTTACTTTGTCACTTGTAAGTAGTATGAAAATTGGGAAACACACTAGGACACAGATATACAATAACAGATTCTGCTTACTTAGTCACTTGTAAGTAGTATGAAAATGGGGAAACACACTAGGACACAGATATACATTAATAAATACTGCTTACTTAGTCACTTCTAAGTAGTATGAAAATGGGGAAACACTCTAGGACACAGATATACATTAACAGATACTGCTTAATTAGTCACTTGTAAGTAAAGTAGTACGAAAATGAGGAAACACACTAGGACACAGACATACATTAACAGATACTGCTTACTTAGTCACTTGTAAGTAAACTAGTATGAAAATAGGGAAACACACTAGGACACAGAATATACATTAACAGATACTGCTTACTTAGTCACTTGTAAGTAGTATGAAAATGGGCAAACACACTAGGACACAGATATATATTAACAGATACTGCATACTTAGACACTTGTAAGTAGTATGAAAATGGGGAAACACACTAGGACACAGAATATACATTAACAGATACTGCTTACTTAGTCATTTGTAAGTTGTATGAAATGGGGAAACACACTAGGACACAGATATACATTAAAAGTTACTGCTTACTTAGTCAGTTGTAAGTAAAGTAGTATGAAAATGAGGAAACACACTAGGACACAGATATACATTAACAGATACTGCTTACTTAGTCACTTGTAAGTAGTATGAAAATGGGGAAACACAGAAGGACACAGATATACATTAACAGATACTGCTTACTTAGACACTTGTAAGTAGTATGAAAATGGGGAAACACACTAGGACACAGAATATACATTAACAGATACTGCTTACTTAGTCACTTGTAAGTAGTATGAAAATGGGGAATCACACTAGGACACAGATATACATTAAAAGTTACTGCTTACTTAGTCAGTTGTAAGTAAAGTAGTATGAAAATGAGGAAACACACTAGGACACAGATATACATTAACAGATACTGCTTACTTAGTCACTTGTAAGTAGTATGAAGATGGGGAAACACACTAGGACACAGATATACATTAACAGATACTGTTTACTTAGTCAGTTGTAAGTAAAGTAGTATGAAAATGGGGAAACACCCTAGGACACAGATGTACATTAACAGATACTGCTTACTTAGTCAGTTGTTAGTAGTACGAAAATGGGCAAACACACTAGGACACAGATATACATTAACAGATACTGCTTGCTTAGTCACTTGTAAGTAGTATGAATTAGGGGAAACACACTAGGACACAGATATACATTAACAGATACTGCTTACTTAGTCACTTGTATGTAGTATGAAAATGGGGAAACACACTAGGACACAGATATACATTAACAGATACTGCTTACTTAGTCACTTGTAAGTAGTATGAAAATGGAGAAACACACTAGGACACGGATTAACATTAACAGATACTGCTTACTTAGTCACTTATAAGTAGAATGAAAATGGGGAAACAAACTAGGACACAGATATACATTAGCAGATAATGCTTACTTAGTCACTTGTAAGTAGTATGAAATAGGGAAAACAACTAGGACACAGATATACATTAACAGATACTGCTTACTTTGTCACTTGTAAGTAGTATGAAAATGGGGAAACACACTAGGACACAGATATACAATAACAGATACTGCTTACTTAGTCACTTGTAAGTAGTATGAAAATGGGGAAACACACTAGGACACAGATATACATTAATAAATACTGCTTACTTAGTCACTTGTAAGTAGTATGAAAATGGGGAAACACTCTAGGACACAGATATACATAAACAGATACTGCTTACTTAGTCACTTGTTTGTAAAGTAGTATGAAAATGAGGAAACACACTAGGACACAGACATACATTAACAGATACTGCTTAATTAGTCACTTGTAAGTAAAGTAGTATGAAAATAGGGAAACACACTAGGACACAGATATACATTAACAGATACTGCTTACTTAGTCACTTGTAAGTAGTATGAAAATGGGCAAACACACTAGGACACAGATATATATTAACAGATACTGCATACTTAGACACTTGTAAGTAGTATGAAAATGGGGAAACACACTAGGACACAGAATATACATTAACAGATACTGCTAACTTATTTATTTGTAAGTAGTATGAAATGGATAAACACACTAGGACACAGATATACATTAAAAGTTACTGCTTACTTAGTCAGTTGTAAGTAAAGTAGTATGAAAATGAGGAAACACACTAGGACACAGATACACATTAACAGATACTGCTTACTTAGTCAGTTGTAAGTAGTTTGAAAAAGGGCAAACACACTAGGACACAGATATACGTTAACAGATACTGCTTACTTAGTCACTTGTAACTAGTATGAAAATGGGGAAACACACTAGGACACAGATATACATTAACAGATACTGCTTACTTAGACACTTGTAAGTAGTATGAAAATGAGGAAACACACTAGGACACAGATATACATTAACAGGTACTGCTTACTTAGTCACTTGTAAGTAAAGTAGTATGAAAATGGCGAAACACACTAGGACACAGATATACATTAACAGATACTGCTTACTTAGTCACTTGTAAGTAGTATGAAAATGAAGGAACACACTAGGACACAAATATACATTAACAGATACTGTTTACTTAGTCAGTTGTAAGTAAAGTAGTATGAAAATGGGGAAACACACTAGGACACAGATATACATTAACAGATACTGCTTACTTAGTCACTTGTAAGTAGTATGAAAATGAGGAAACACACTAAGACACAGATATACATTAACAGATACTGCTTACTTAGTCACTTGTAAGTAGTATGAAAATGGCGAAACACACTAGGACACAGATATACATTAACATATACTGCTTACTTAGTCAGTTGTAAGTAGTATGAAAATGGGGAAACACACTAGCACACAGATACACATTAACAGATACTGCTTACTTAGTCAGTAGTAAGTAGTTTGAAAATGGGCAAACACACTTGGACACAGATATACTTTAACAGATACTGCTTACTTAGTCAGTTGTAAGTAGTATGAAAATGGGCAAACACACTAGGACACAGATATACATTAACAGATACTGCTTACCTAGTCAGTTGTAAGTAAAGTAGTATGAAAATGAGGAAACACACTAGGACACATAAACATTAACATATACTGCTTACTTAGTCACTTGTAAGTAGTATGAAAATGGGGAATCACACTAGGACACAAATACACATTAACAGATACTACTTACTTAGTCAGTTGTAAGTAAAGTAGTATGAAAATGAGCAAACACATTAAGACACAGATATACATTAACAGATACTGCTTACTTAGTCACTTGTAAGAAGTATGAAAATGGGAAAACACACTAGGACACAGATATACATTAACAGATACTGCTTACTTAGTCAGTTGTAAGTAGTATGAAAATGTGCAAACACACTAGGACACAGATATACATTAACAGATACTGCTTACTTAGTCACTTGTAAGTAAAGTAGTATGAAAATGGCGAAACACACTAGGACACAGATATACATTAACAGATACTGCTTACTTAGTCACTTGTAAGTAGTATGAAAATGAAGGAACACTAGGACACAAATATACATTAACAGATACTGTTTACTTAGTCAGTTGTAAGTAAAGTAGTATGAAAATGGGGAAACACACTAGGACACAGATATACATTAACAGATACTGCTTACTTAGTCACTTGTAAGTAGTATGAAAATGAGGAAACACACTAGGACACAGATATACATTAACAGATACTGCTTTTTTAGTCACTTGTAAGTAGTATGAAAATGGCGAAACACACTAGGACACAGATATACATTAACATATACTGCTTACTTAGTCAGTTGTAAGTAGTATGAAAATGGGGAAACACACCAGCACACAGATACACATTAACAGATACTGCTTACTTAGTCAGTAGTAAGTAGTTTGAAAATGGGCAAACACACTAGGACACAGATATACATTAACAGATACTGCTTACCTAGTCAGTTGTGAGTAAAGTAGTATGAAAATGAGGAAACACACTAGGACACATAAACATTAACAGATACTGCTTACTTAGTCACTTGTAAGTAGTATGAAAATGGGGAATTACACTAGGACACAGATACACATTAACAGATACTACTTACTTAGTCAGTTGTAAGTAAAGTAGTATGAAAATGAGCAAACACATTAAGACACAGATATACATTAACAGATACTGCTTAATTAGTCACTTGTAAGTAGTATGAAAATGGGAAAACACACTAGGACACAGATATACATTAATAGATACTGGTTACTTAGTCAGTTGTAAGTACTATGAAAATGGGCAAACACACTAGGACACAGATATACATTAACAGATACTGCTTACTTAGTCATTTGTAGGTAAAGTAGTATGAAAATGAGGAAACACACTAGGACACAGATATACATTAAGAGATACTGTTTACTTAGTCAGTTTTAAGTAAAGTAGTATGAAAATGGGGAAACACACTAGGACACAGATATACATTAACAGATACTGCGTACTTAGTCACTTGTAAGTAGTATGAAAATGGGGAAACACACTAGGACACAGATATACATTAACAGATACTGTTTACTTAGTCAGTTGTAAGTAAAGTAGTATGAAAATGAGGAAACACACTAGGACACAGATATAC
The DNA here is from genome assembly GCA_030762935.1 of Hymenopus coronatus. Lineage (NCBI taxonomy): Eukaryota > Metazoa > Arthropoda > Insecta > Mantodea > Hymenopodidae > Hymenopus > Hymenopus coronatus. Next base: position 151,734,135 of record CM060898.1, on the reverse strand, counting down.
ATTAAAAGATACTGTTTACTTAGTCAGTTGTAAGTAAAGTAGTATGAAAATGCGGAAACACACTAGGACACAGATATACATTAACAGATACTGCTTGCTTAGTCACTTGTATGTAGTATGAAAATGGGGAAACACACTAGGACACAGATATACATTAACAGATACTGCTTACTTAGTCACTTGTAAGTAGTATGAAAATGGGGAAACACACTAGGACACAGATATACATTAACAGATACTTCTTACTTAGTCACTTGTAAGTAGTATGAAAATGGGGAAACACACTAGGACACAGATATACATTAGCAGATACTTCTTACTTAGTCACATGTAAGTAGTATGAAAATGGGGAAAACAACTAGGACAAAGATATACATTTACAGATACTACTTACTTTGTCACTTGTAAGTAGTATGAAAATGGGAAAACACTCTAGGACACAGATATACATTAACAGATACTGCTTAATTAGTGACTTGTAAGTAAAGTAGTATGAAAATGGGGAAACACACTAGGACACAAACATACATTAACAGATACTGCTTACTTAGTCACTTGTAAGTAAAGTAGTATGAAAATAGGGAAACACACTAGGACACAGATATACATTAACAGATACTGCTTACTTAGTCACTTGTAAGTAGTATGAAAATGGGGAAACACACTAGGACACAGAATATACATTAACAGATACTGCTTACTTAGTCATTTGTAAGTAGTATGAAATGGGGAAACACACTAGGACACAGATATACATTAAAAGTTACTGCTTACTTAGTCAGTTGTAAGTAAATAGTATGAAAATTAGGAAACAGATATACATTAACAGATACTGCTTACTTAGTCACTTGTAAGTAGTATGAAAATGGGGAAACACAGAAGGACACGGATATACATTAACAGATACTGCTTACTTAGACACTTGTAAGTAGTATGAAAATGGGGAAACACACTAGGACACAGAATATACATTAACAGATACTGCTTACTTAGTCACTTGTAAGTAGTATGTAAATGGGGAAACACACTAGGACACAGATATACATTAACAGGTACTGCTTACTTAGTCACTTGCAAGTAGTATGAAAATGGAGAAACACACTAGGACACGGATTAACATTAACAGATACTGCTTACTTAGTCACTTATAAGTAGTATGAAAATGGGGAAACACACTAGGACACAGATATACATTAGCAGATACTGCTTACTTTGTCACTTGTAAGTAGTATGAAAATGGGGAAAACAACTAGGACACAGATATACATTTACAGATACTGCTTACTTTGTCACTTGTAAGTAGTATGAAAATTGGGAAACACACTAGGACACAGATATACAATAACAGATTCTGCTTACTTAGTCACTTGTAAGTAGTATGAAAATGGGGAAACACACTAGGACACAGATATACATTAATAAATACTGCTTACTTAGTCACTTCTAAGTAGTATGAAAATGGGGAAACACTCTAGGACACAGATATTCATTAACAGATACTGCTTAATTAGTCACTTGTAAGTAAAGTAGTACGAAAATGAGGAAACACACTAGGACACAGACATACATTAACAGATACTGCTTACTTAGTCACTTGTAAGTAAAGTAGTATGAAAATAGGGAAACACACTAGGACACAGAATATACATTAACAGATACTGCTTACTTAGTCACTTGTAAGTAGTATGAAAATGGGCAAACACACTAGGACACAGATATATATTAACAGATACTGCATACTTAGACACTTGTAAGTAGTATGAAAATGGGGAAACACACTAGGACACAGATATACATTAACAGATACTGCTTAGTTAGTCAATTGTAAGTAGTATGAAAATGGAGAAACACACTAGGACACAGATTAACATTAACAGATACTGCTTACTTAGTCACTTATAAGTAGTATGAAAATGGGGAAACACACTAGGACACAGATATACATTAGCAGATACTGCTTACTTAGTCACTTGTAAAGAGTATGAAAATGGGGAAAACAACTAGGACACAGATATACATTTACAGATACTGCTTACTTTGTCACTTGTAAGTAGTATGAAAATTGGGAAACACACTAGGACACAGATATACAATAACAGATTCTGCTTACTTAGTCACTTGTAAGTAGTATGAAAATGGGGAAACACACTAGGACACAGATATACATTAATAAATACTGCTTACTTAGTCACTTCTAAGTAGTATGAAAATGGGGAAACACTCTAGGACACAGATATACATTAACAGATACTGCTTAATTAGTCACTTGTAAGTAAAGTAGTACGAAAATGAGGAAACACACTAGGACACAGACATACATTAACAGATACTGCTTACTTAGTCACTTGTAAGTAAACTAGTATGAAAATAGGGAAACACACTAGGACACAGAATATACATTAACAGATACTGCTTACTTAGTCACTTGTAAGTAGTATGAAAATGGGCAAACACACTAGGACACAGATATATATTAACAGATACTGCATACTTAGACACTTGTAAGTAGTATGAAAATGGGGAAACACACTAGGACACAGAATATACATTAACAGATACTGCTTACTTAGTCATTTGTAAGTTGTATGAAATGGGGAAACACACTAGGACACAGATATACATTAAAAGTTACTGCTTACTTAGTCAGTTGTAAGTAAAGTAGTATGAAAATGAGGAAACACACTAGGACACAGATATACATTAACAGATACTGCTTACTTAGTCACTTGTAAGTAGTATGAAAATGGGGAAACACAGAAGGACACAGATATACATTAACAGATACTGCTTACTTAGACACTTGTAAGTAGTATGAAAATGGGGAAACACACTAGGACACAGAATATACATTAACAGATACTGCTTACTTAGTCACTTGTAAGTAGTATGAAAATGGGGAATCACACTAGGACACAGATATACATTAAAAGTTACTGCTTACTTAGTCAGTTGTAAGTAAAGTAGTATGAAAATGAGGAAACACACTAGGACACAGATATACATTAACAGATACTGCTTACTTAGTCACTTGTAAGTAGTATGAAGATGGGGAAACACACTAGGACACAGATATACATTAACAGATACTGTTTACTTAGTCAGTTGTAAGTAAAGTAGTATGAAAATGGGGAAACACCCTATGACACAGATATACATTAACAGATACTGCTTACTTAGTCAGTTGTTAGTAGTACGAAAATGGGCAAACACACTAGGACACAGATATACATTAACAGATACTGCTTGCTTAGTCACTTGTAAGTAGTATGAATTAGGGGAAACACACTAGGACACAGATATACATTAACAGATACTGCTTACTTAGTCACTTGTATGTAGTATGAAAATGGGGAAACACACTAGGACACAGATATACATTAACAGATACTGCTTACTTAGTCACTTGTAAGTAGTATGAAAATGGAGAAACACACTAGGACACGGATTAACATTAACAGATACTGCTTACTTAGTCACTTATAAGTAGAATGAAAATGGGGAAACAAACTAGGACACAGATATACATTAGCAGATAATGCTTACTTAGTCACTTGTAAGTAGTATGAAATAGGGAAAACAACTAGGACACAGATATACATTAACAGATACTGCTTACTTTGTCACTTGTAAGTAGTATGAAAATGGGGAAACACACTAGGACACAGATATACAATAACAGATACTGCTTACTTAGTCACTTGTAAGTAGTATGAAAATGGGGAAACACACTAGGACACAGATATACATTAATAAATACTGCTTACTTAGTCACTTGTAAGTAGTATGAAAATGGGGAAACACTCTAGGACACAGATATACATAAACAGATACTGCTTACTTAGTCACTTGTATGTAAAGTAGTATGAAAATGAGGAAACACACTAGGACACAGACATACATTAACAGATACTGCTTAATTAGTCACTTGTAAGTAAAGTAGTATGAAAATAGGGAAACACACTAGGACACAGATATACATTAACAGATACTGCTTACTTAGTCACTTGTAAGTAGTATGAAAATGGGCAAACACACTAGGACACAGATATATATTAACAGATACTGCATACTTAGACACTTGTAAGTAGTATGAAAATGGGGAAACACACTAGGACACAGAATATACATTAACAGATACTGCTAACTTATTTATTTGTAAGTAGTATGAAATGGATAAACACACTAGGACACAGATATACATTAAAAGTTACTGCTTACTTAGTCAGTTGTAAGTAAAGTAGTATGAAAATGAGGAAACACACTAGGACACAGATACACATTAACAGATACTGCTTACTTAGTCAGTTGTAAGTAGTTTGAAAAAGGGCAAACACACTAGGACACAGATATACGTTAACAGATACTGCTTACTTAGTCACTTGTAACTAGTATGAAAATGGGGAAACACACTAGGACACAGATATACATTAACAGATACTGCTTACTTAGACACTTGTAAGTAGTATGAAAATGAGGAAACACACTAGGACACAGATATACATTAACAGGTACTGCTTACTTAGTCACTTGTAAGTAAAGTAGTATGAAAATGGCGAAACACACTAGGACACAGATATACATTAACAGATACTGCTTACTTAGTCACTTGTAAGTAGTATGAAAATGAAGGAACACACTAGGACACAAATATACATTAACAGATACTGTTTACTTAGTCAGTTGTAAGTAAAGTAGTATGAAAATGGGGAAACACACTAGGACACAGATATACATTAACAGATACTGCTTACTTAGTCACTTGTAAGTAGTATGAAAATGAGGAAACACACTAAGACACAGATATACATTAACAGATACTGCTTACTTAGTCACTTGTAAGTAGTATGAAAATGGCGAAACACACTAGGACACAGATATACATTAACATATACTGCTTACTTAGTCAGTTGTAAGTAGTATGAAAATGGGGAAACACACTAGCACACAGATACACATTAACAGATACTGCTTACTTAGTCAGTAGTAAGTAGTTTGAAAATGGGCAAACACACTTGGACACAGATATACTTTAACAGATACTGCTTACTTAGTCAGTTGTAAGTAGTATGAAAATGGGCAAACACACTAGGACACAGATATACATTAACAGATACTGCTTACCTAGTCAGTTGTAAGTAAAGTAGTATGAAAATGAGGAAACACACTAGGACACATAAACATTAACATATACTGCTTACTTAGTCACTTGTAAGTAGTATGAAAATGGGGAATCACACTAGGACACAAATACACATTAACAGATACTACTTACTTAGTCAGTTGTAAGTAAAGTAGTATGAAAATGAGCAAACACATTAAGACACAGATATACATTAACAGATACTGCTTACTTAGTCACTTGTAAGAAGTATGAAAATGGGAAAACACACTAGGACACAGATATACATTAACAGATACTGCTTACTTAGTCAGTTGTAAGTAGTATGAAAATGTGCAAACACACTAGGACACAGATATACATTAACAGATACTGCTTACTTAGTCACTTGTAAGTAAAGTAGTATGAAAATGGCGAAACACACTAGGACACAGATATACATTAACAGATACTGCTTACTTAGTCACTTGTAAGTAGTATGAAAATGAAGGAACACTAGGACACAAATATACATTAACAGATACTGTTTACTTAGTCAGTTGTAAGTAAAGTAGTATGAAAATGGGGAAACACACTAGGACACAGATATACATTAACAGATACTGCTTACTTAGTCACTTGTAAGTAGTATGAAAATGAGGAAACACACTAGGACACAGATATACATTAACAGATACTGCTTTTTTAGTCACTTGTAAGTAGTATGAAAATGGCGAAACACACTAGGACACAGATATACATTAACATATACTGCTTACTTAGTCAGTTGTAAGTAGTATGAAAATGGGGAAACACACCAGCACACAGATACACATTAACAGATACTGCTTACTTAGTCAGTAGTAAGTAGTTTGAAAATGGGCAAACACACTAGGACACAGATATACATTAACAGATACTGCTTACCTAGTCAGTTGTGAGTAAAGTAGTATGAAAATGAGGAAACACACTAGGACACATAAACATTAACAGATACTGCTTACTTAGTCACTTGTAAGTAGTATGAAAATGGGGAATTACACTAGGACACAGATACACATTAACAGATACTACTTACTTAGTCAGTTGTAAGTAAAGTAGTATGAAAATGAGCAAACACATTAAGACACAGATATACATTAACAGATACTGCTTAATTAGTCACTTGTAAGTAGTATGAAAATGGGAAAACACACTAGGACACAGATATACATTAATAGATACTGGTTACTTAGTCAGTTGTAAGTACTATGAAAATGGGCAAACACACTAGGACACAGATATACATTAACAGATACTGCTTACTTAGTCATTTGTAGGTAAAGTAGTATGAAAATGAGGAAACACACTAGGACACAGATATACATTAAGAGATACTGTTTACTTAGTCAGTTTTAAGTAAAGTAGTATGAAAATGGGGAAACACACTAGGACACAGATATACATTAACAGATACTGCGTACTTAGTCACTTGTAAGTAGTATGAAAATGGGGAAACACACTAGGACACAGATATACATTAACAGATACTGTTTACTTAGTCAGTTGTAAGTAAAGTAGTATGAAAATGAGGAAACACACTAGGACACAGATATACATTAAAAGATACTGTTTACTTAGTCAGTTGTAAGTAAAGTAGTATGAAAATGCGGAAACACACTAGGACACAGATATACATTAACAGATACTGCTTGCTTAGTCACTTGTATGTAGTATGAAAATGGGGAAACACACTAGGACACAGATATACATTAACAGATACTGCTTACTTAGTCACTTGTAAGTAGTATGAAAATGGGGAAACACACTAGGACACAGATATACATTAACAGATACTTCTTACTTAGTCACTTGTAAGTAGTATGAAAATGGGGAAACACACTAGGACACAGATATACATTAGCAGATACTTCTTACTTAGTCACATGTAAGTAGTATGAAAATGGGGAAAACAACTAGGACAAAGATATACATTTACAGATACTACTTACTTTGTCACTTGTAAGTAGTATGAAAATGGGAAAACACTCTAGGACACAGATATACATTAACAGATACTGCTTAATTAGTCACTTGTAAGTAAAGTAGTATGAAAATGGGGAAACACACTAGGACACAAACATACATTAACAGATACTGCTTACTTAGTCACTTGTAAGTAAAGTAGTATGAAAATAGGGAAACACACTAGGACACAGATATACATTAACAGATACTGCTTACTTAGTCACTTGTAAGTAGTATGAAAATGGGGAAACACACTAGGACACAGAATATACATTAACAGATACTGCTTACTTAGTCATTTGTAAGTAGTATGAAATGGGGAAACACACTAGGACACAGATATACATTAAAAGTTACTGCTTACTTAGTCAGTTGTAAGTAAATAGTATGAAAATGAGGAAACACACTAGGAAACAGATATACATTAACAGATACTGCTTACTTAGTCACTTGTAAGTAGTATGAAAATGGGGAAACACAGAAGGACACGGATATACATTAACAGATACTGCTTACTTAGACACTTGTAAGTAGTATGAAAATGGGGAAACACACTAGGACACAGAATATACATTAACAGATACTGCTTACTTAGTCACTTGTAAGTAGTATGTAAATGGGGAAACACACTAGGACACAGATATACATTAACAGGTACTGCTTACTTAGTCACTTGCAAGTAGTATGAAAATGGAGAAACACACTAGGACACGGATTAACATTAACAGATACTGCTTACTTAGTCACTTATAAGTAGTATGAAAATGGGGAAACACACTAGGACACAGATATACATTAGCAGATACTGCTTACTTTGTCACTTGTAAGTAGTATGAAAATGGGGAAAACAACTAGGACACAGATATACATTTACAGATACTGCTTACTTTGTCACTTGTAAGTAGTATGAAAATTGGGAAACACACTAGGACACAGATATACAATAACAGATGCTGCTTACTTAGTCACTTGTAAGTAGTATGAAAATGGGGAAACACACTAGGACACAGATATACATTAATAAATACTGCTTACTTAGTCACTTCTAAGTAGTATGAAAATGGGGAAACACTCTAGGACACAGATATTCATTAACAGATACTGCTTAATTAGTCACTTGTAAGTAAAGTAGTACGAAAATGAGGAAACACACTAGGACACAGACATACATTAACAGATACTGCTTACTTAGTCACTTGTAAGTAAAGTAGTATGAAAATAGGGAAACACACTAGGACACAGAATATACATTAACAGATACTGCTTACTTAGTCACTTGTAAGTAGTATGAAAATGGGCAAACACACTAGGACACAGATATATATTAACAGATACTGCATACTTAGACACTTGTAAGTAGTATGAAAATGGGGAAACACACTAGGACACAGATATACATTAACAGATACTGCTTAGTTAGTCAATTGTAAGTAGTATGAAAATGGAGAAACACACTAGGACACAGATTAACATTAACAGATACTGCTTACTTAGTCACTTATAAGTAGTATGAAAATGGGGAAACACACTAGGACACAGATATACATTAGCAGATACTGCTTACTTAGTCACTTGTAAAGAGTATGAAAATGGGGAAAACAACTAGGACACAGATATACATTTACAGATACTGCTTACTTTGTCACTTGTAAGTAGTATGAAAATTGGGAAACACACTAGGACACAGATATACAATAACAGATTCTGCTTACTTAGTCACTTGTAAGTAGTATGAAAATGGGGAAACACACTAGGACACAGATATACATTAATAAATACTGCTTACTTAGTCACTTCTAAGTAGTATGAAAATGGGGAAACACTCTAGGACACAGATATACATTAACAGATACTGCTTAATTAGTCACTTGTAAGTAAAGTAGTACGAAAATGAGGAAACACACTAGGACACAGACATACATTAACAGATACTGCTTACTTAGTCACTTGTAAGTAAACTAGTATGAAAATAGGGAAACACACTAGGACACAGAATATACATTAACAGATACTGCTTACTTAGTCACTTGTAAGTAGTATGAAAATGGGCAAACACACTAGGTCACAGATATATATTAACAGATACTGCATACTTAGACACTTGTAAGTAGTATGAAAATGGGGAAACACACTAGGACACAGAATATACATTAACAGATACTGCTTACTTAGTCATTTGTAAGTTGTATGAAATGGGGAAACACACTAGGACACAGATATACATTAAAAGTTACTGCTTACTTAGTCAGTTGTAAGTAAAGTAGTATGAAAATGAGGAAACACACTAGGACACAGATATACATTAACAGATACTGCTTACTTAGTCACTTGTAAGTAGTATGAAAATGGGGAAACACAGAAGGACACAGATATACATTAACAGATACTGCTTACTTAGACACTTGTAAGTAGTATGAAAATGGGGAAACACACTAGGACACAGAATATACATTAACAGATACTGCTTACTTAGTCACTTGTAAGTAGTATGAAAATGGGGAATCACACTAGGACACAGATATACATTAAAAGTTACTGCTTACTTAGTCAGTTGTAAGTAAAGTAGTATGAAAATGAGGAAACACACTAGGACACAGATATACATTAACAGATACTGCTTACTTAGTCACTTGTAAGTAGTATGAAGATGGGGAAACACACTAGGACACAGATATACATTAACAGATACTGTTTACTTAGTCAGTTGTAAGTAAAGTAGTATGAAAATGGGGAAACACCCTAGGACACAGATATACATTAACAGATACTGCTTACTTAGTCAGTTGTTAGTAGTACGAAAATGGGCAAACACACTAGGACACAGATATACATTAACAGATACTGCTTGCTTAGTCACTTGTAAGTAGTATGAATTAGGGGAAACACACTAGGACACAGATATACATTAACAGATACTGCTTACTTAGTCACTTGTATGTAGTATGAAAATGGGGAAACACACTAGGACACAGATATACATTAACAGATACTGCTTACTTAGTCACTTGTAAGTAGTATGAAAATGGAGAAACACACTAGGACACGGATTAACATTAACAGATACTGCTTACTTAGTCACTTATAAGTAGAATGAAAATGGGGAAACAAACTAGGACACAGATATACATTAGCAGATAATGCTTACTTAGTCACTTGTAAGTAGTATGAAATAGGGAAAACAACTAGGACACAGATATACATTAACAGATACTGCTTACTTTGTCACTTGTAAGTAGTATGAAAATGGGGAAACACACTAGGACACAGATATACAATAACAGATACTGCTTACTTAGTCACTTGTAAGTAGTATGAAAATGGGGAAACACACTAGGACACAGATATACATTAATAAATACTGCTTACTTAGTCACTTGTAAGTAGTATGAAAATGGGGAAACACTCTAGGACACAGATATACATAAACAGATACTGCTTACTTAGTCACTTGTATGTAAAGTAGTATGAAAATGAGGAAACACACTAGGACACAGACATACATTAACAGATACTGCTTAATTAGTCACTTGTAAGTAAAGTAGTATGAAAATAGGGAAACACACTAGGACACAGATATACATTAACAGATACTGCTTACTTAGTCACTTGTAAGTAGTATGAAAATGGGCAAACACACTAGGACACAGATATATATTAACAGATACTGCATACTTAGACACTTGTAAGTAGTATGAAAATGGGGAAACACACTAGGACACAGAATATACATTAACAGATACTGCTAACTTATTTATTTGTAAGTAGTATGAAATGGATAAACACACTAGGACACAGATATACATTAAAAGTTACTGCTTACTTAGTCAGTTGTAAGTAAAGTAGTATGAAAATGAGGAAACACACTAGGACACAGATACACATTAACAGATACTGCTTACTTAGTCAGTTGTAAGTAGTTTGAAAAAGGGCAAACACACTAGGACACAGATATACGTTAACAGATACTGCTTACTTAGTCACTTGTAACTAGTATGAAAATGGGGAAACACACTAGGACACAGATATACATTAACAGATACTGCTTACTTAGACACTTGTAAGTAGTATGAAAATGAGGAAACACACTAGGACACAGATATACATTAACAGGTACTGCTTACTTAGTCACTTGTAAGTAAAGTAGTATGAAAATGGCGAAACACACTAGGACACAGATATACATTAACAGATACTGCTTACTTAGTCACTTGTAAGTAGTATGAAAATGAAGGAACACACTAGGACACAAATATACATTAACAGATACTGTTTACTTAGTCAGTTGTAAGTAAAGTAGTATGAAAATGGGGAAACACACTAGGACACAGATATACATTAACAGATACTGCTTACTTAGTCACTTGTAAGTAGTATGAAAATGAGGAAACACACTAAGACACAGATATACATTAACAGATACTGCTTACTTAGTCACTTGTAAGTAGTATGAAAATGGCGAAACACACTAGGACACAGATATACATTAACATATACTGCTTACTTAGTCAGTTGTAAGTAGTATGAAAATGGGGAAACACACTAGCACACAGATACACATTAACAGATACTGCTTACTTAGTCAGTAGTAAGTAGTTTGAAAATGGGCAAACACACTTGGACACAGATATACTTTAACAGATACTGCTTACTTAGTCAGTTGTAAGTAGTATGAAAATGGGCAAACACACTAGGACACAGATATACATTAACAGATACTGCTTACCTAGTCAGTTGTAAGTAAAGTAGTATGAAAATGAGGAAACACACTAGGACACATAAACATTAACATATACTGCTTACTTAGTCACTTGTAAGTAGTATGAAAATGGGGAATCACACTAGGACACAAATACACATTAACAGATACTACTTACTTAGTCAGTTGTAAGTAAAGTAGTATGAAAATGAGCAAACACATTAAGACACAGATATACATTAACAGATACTGCTTACTTAGTCACTTGTAAGAAGTATGAAAATGGGAAAACACACTAGGACACAGATATACATTAACAGATACTGCTTACTTAGTCAGTTGTAAGTAGTATGAAAATGTGCAAACACACTAGGACACAGATATACATTAACAGATACTGCTTACTTAGTCACTTGTAAGTAAAGTAGTATGAAAATGGCGAAACACACTAGGACACAGATATACATTAACAGATACTGCTTACTTAGTCACTTGTAAGTAGTATGAAAATGAAGGAACACTAGGACACAAATATACATTAACAGATACTGTTTACTTAGTCAGTTGTAAGTAAAGTAGTATGAAAATGGGGAAACACACTAGGACACAGATATACATTAACAGATACTGCTTACTTAGTCACTTGTAAGTAGTATGAAAATGAGGAAACACACTAGGACACAGATATACATTAACAGATACTGCTTTTTTAGTCACTTGTAAGTAGTATGAAAATGGCGAAACACACTAGGACACAGATATACATTAACATATACTGCTTACTTAGTCAGTTGTAAGTAGTATGAAAATGGGGAAACACACCAGCACACAGATACACATTAACAGATACTGCTTACTTAGTCAGTAGTAAGTAGTTTGAAAATGGGCAAACACACTAGGACACAGATATACATTAACAGATACTGCTTACCTAGTCAGTTGTGAGTAAAGTAGTATGAAAATGAGGAAACACACTAGGACACATAAACATTAACAGATACTGCTTACTTAGTCACTTGTAAGTAGTATGAAAATGGGGAATTACACTAGGACACAGATACACATTAACAGATACTACTTACTTAGTCAGTTGTAAGTAAAGTAGTATGAAAATGAGCAAACACATTAAGAGACAGATATACATTAACAGATACTGCTTAATTAGTCACTTGTAAGTAGTATGAAAATGGGAAAACACACTAGGACACAGATATACATTAATAGATACTGGTTACTTAGTCAGTTGTAAGTACTATGAAAATGGGCAAACACACTAGGACACAGATATACATTAACAGATACTGCTTACTTAGTCATTTGTAGGTAAAGTAGTATGAAAATGAGGAAACACACTAGGACACAGATATACATTAAGAGATACTGTTTACTTAGTCAGTTTTAAGTAAAGTAGTATGAAAATGGGGAAACACACTAGGACACAGATATACATTAACAGATACTGCGTACTTAGTCACTTGTAAGTAGTATGAAAATGGGGAAACACACTAGGACACAGATATACATTAACAGATACTGTTTACTTAGTCAGTTGTAAGTAAAGTAGTATGAAAATGAGGAAACACACTAGGACACAGATATACATTAAAAGATACTGTTTACTTAGTCAGTTGTAAGTAAAGTAGTATGAAAATGCGGAAACACACTAGGACACAGATATACATTAACAGATACTGCTTGCTTAGTCACTTGTATGTAGTATGAAAATGGGGAAACACACTAGGACACAGATATACATTAACAGATACTGCTTACTTAGTCACTTGTAAGTAGTATGAAAATGGGGAAACACACTAGGACACAGATATACATTAACAGATACTTCTTACTTAGTCACTTGTAAGTAGTATGAAAATGGGGAAACACACTAGGACACAGATATACATTAGCAGATACTTCTTACTTAGTCACATGTAAGTAGTATGAAAATGGGGAAAACAACTAGGACAAAGATATACATTTACAGATACTACTTACTTTGTCACTTGTAAGTAGTATGAAAATGGGAAAACACTCTAGGACACAGATATACATTAACAGATACTGCTTAATTAGTCACTTGTAAGTAAAGTAGTATGAAAATGGGGAAACACACTAGGACACAAACATACATTAACAGATACTGCTTACTTAGTCACTTGTAAGTAAAGTAGTATGAAAATAGGGAAACACACTAGGACACAGATATACATTAACAGATACTGCTTACTTAGTCACTTGTAAGTAGTATGAAAATGGGGAAACACACTAGGACACAGAATATACATTAACAGATACTGCTTACTTAGTCATTTGTAAGTAGTATGAAATGGGGAAACACACTAGGACACAGATATACATTAAAAGTTACTGCTTACTTAGTCAGTTGTAAGTAAATAGTATGAAAATGAGGAAACACACTAGGAAACAGATATACATTAACAGATACTGCTTACTTAGTCACTTGTAAGTAGTATGAAAATGGGGAAACACAGAAGGACACGGATATACATTAACAGATACTGCTTACTTAGACACTTGTAAGTAGTATGAAAATGGGGAAACACACTAGGACACAGAATATACATTAACAGATACTGCTTACTTAGTCACTTGTAAGTAGTATGTAAATGGGGAAACACACTAGGACACAGATATACATTAACAGGTACTGCTTACTTAGTCACTTGCAAGTAGTATGAAAATGGAGAAACACACTAGGACACGGATTAACATTAACAGATACTGCTTACTTAGTCACTTATAAGTAGTATGAAAATGGGGAAACACACTAGGACACAGATATACATTAGCAGATACTGCTTACTTTGTCACTTGTAAGTAGTATGAAAATGGGGAAAACAACTAGGACACAGATATACATTTACAGATACTGCTTACTTTGTCACTTGTAAGTAGTATGAAAATTGGGAAACACACTAGGACACAGATATACAATAACAGATTCTGCTTACTTAGTCACTTGTAAGTAGTATGAAAATGGGGAAACACACTAGGACACAGATATACATTAATAAATACTGCTTACTTAGTCACTTCTAAGTAGTATGAAAATGGGGAAACACTCTAGGACACAGATATTCATTAACAGATACTGCTTAATTAGTCACTTGTAAGTAAAGTAGTACGAAAATGAGGAAACACACTAGGACACAGACATACATTAACAGATACTGCTTACTTAGTCACTTGTAAGTAAAGTAGTATGAAAATAGGGAAACACACTAGGACACAGAATATACATTAACAGATACTGCTTACTTAGTCACTTGTAAGTAGTATGAAAATGGGCAAACACACTAGGACACAGATATATATTAACAGATACTGCATACTTAGACACTTGTAAGTAGTATGAAAATGGGGAAACACACTAGGACACAGATATACATTAACAGATACTGCTTAGTTAGTCAATTGTAAGTAGTATGAAAATGGAGAAACACACTAGGACACAGATTAACATTAACAGATACTGCTTACTTAGTCACTTATAAGTAGTATGAAAATGGGGAAACACACTAGGACACAGATATACATTAGCAGATACTGCTTACTTAGTCACTTGTAAAGAGTATGAAAATGGGGAAAACAACTAGGACACAGATATACATTTACAGATACTGCTTACTTTGTCACTTGTAAGTAGTATGAAAATTGGGAAACACACTAGGACACAGATATACAATAACAGATTCTGCTTACTTAGTCACTTGTAAGTAGTATGAAAATGGGGAAACACACTAGGACACAGATATACATTAATAAATACTGCTTACTTAGTCACTTCTAAGTAGTATGAAAATGGGGAAACACTCTAGGACACAGATATACATTAACAGATACTGCTTAATTAGTCACTTGTAAGTAAAGTAGTACGAAAATGAGGAAACACACTAGGACACAGACATACATTAACAGATACTGCTTACTTAGTCACTTGTAAGTAAACTAGTATGAAAATAGGGAAACACACTAGGACACAGAATATACATTAACAGATACTGCTTACTTAGTCACTTGTAAGTAGTATGAAAATGGGCAAACACACTAGGTCACAGATATATATTAACAGATACTGCATACTTAGACACTTGTAAGTAGTATGAAAATGGGGAAACACACTAGGACACAGAATATACATTAACAGATACTGCTTACTTAGTCATTTGTAAGTTGTATGAAATGGGGAAACACACTAGGACACAGATATACATTAAAAGTTACTGCTTACTTAGTCAGTTGTAAGTAAAGTAGTATGAAAATGAGGAAACACACTAGGACACAGATATACATTAACAGATACTGCTTACTTAGTCACTTGTAAGTAGTATGAAAATGGGGAAACACAGAAGGACACAGATATACATTAACAGATACTGCTTACTTAGACACTTGTAAGTAGTATGAAAATGGGGAAACACACTAGGACACAGAATATACATTAACAGATACTGCTTACTTAGTCACTTGTAAGTAGTATGAAAATGGGGAATCACACTAGGACACAGATATACATTAAAAGTTACTGCTTACTTAGTCAGTTGTAAGTAAAGTAGTATGAAAATGAGGAAACACACTAGGACACAGATATACATTAACAGATACTGCTTACTTAGTCACTTGTAAGTAGTATGAAGATGGGGAAACACACTAGGACACAGATATACATTAACAGATACTGTTTACTTAGTCAGTTGTAAGTAAAGTAGTATGAAAATGGGGAAACACCCTAGGACACAGATATACATTAACAGATACTGCTTACTTAGTCAGTTGTTAGTAGTACGAAAATGGGCAAACACACTAGGACACAGATATACATTAACAGATACTGCTTGCTTAGTCACTTGTAAGTAGTATGAATTAGGGGAAACACACTAGGACACAGATATACATTAACAGATACTGCTTACTTAGTCACTTGTATGTAGTATGAAAATGGGGAAACACACTAGGACACAGATATACATTAACAGATACTGCTTACTTAGTCACTTGTAAGTAGTATGAAAATGGAGAAACACACTAGGACACGGATTAACATTAACAGATACTGCTTACTTAGTCACTTATAAGTAGAATGAAAATGGGGAAACAAACTAGGACACAGATATACATTAGCAGATAATGCTTACTTAGTCACTTGTAAGTAGTATGAAATAGGGAAAACAACTAGGACACAGATATACATTAACAGATACTGCTTACTTTGTCACTTGTAAGTAGTATGAAAATGGGGAAACACACTAGGACACAGATATACAATAACAGATACTGCTTACTTAGTCACTTGTAAGTAGTATGAAAATGGGGAAACACACTAGGACACAGATATACATTAATAAATACTGCTTACTTAGTCACTTGTAAGTAGTATGAAAATGGGGAAACACTCTAGGACACAGATATACATAAACAGATACTGCTTACTTAGTCACTTGTATGTAAAGTAGTATGAAAATGAGGAAACACACTAGGACACAGACATACATTAACAGATACTGCTTAATTAGTCACTTGTAAGTAAAGTAGTATGAAAATAGGGAAACACACTAGGACACAGATATACATTAACAGATACTGCTTACTTAGTCACTTGTAAGTAGTATGAAAATGGGCAAACACACTAGGACACAGATATATATTAACAGATACTGCATACTTAGACACTTGTAAGTAGTATGAAAATGGGGAAACACACTAGGACACAGAATATACATTAACAGATACTGCTAACTTATTTATTTGTAAGTAGTATGAAATGGATAAACACACTAGGACACAGATATACATTAAAAGTTACTGCTTACTTAGTCAGTTGTAAGTAAAGTAGTATGAAAATGAGGAAACACACTAGGACACAGATACACATTAACAGATACTGCTTACTTAGTCAGTTGTAAGTAGTTTGAAAAAGGGCAAACACACTAGGACACAGATATACGTTAACAGATACTGCTTACTTAGTCACTTGTAACTAGTATGAAAATGGGGAAACACACTAGGACACAGATATACATTAACAGATACTGCTTACTTAGACACTTGTAAGTAGTATGAAAATGAGGAAACACACTAGGACACAGATATACATTAACAGGTACTGCTTACTTAGTCACTTGTAAGTAAAGTAGTATGAAAATGGCGAAACACACTAGGACACAGATATACATTAACAGATACTGCTTAATTAGTCACTTGTAAGTAGTATGAAAATGAAGGAACACACTAGGACACAAATATACATTAACAGATACTGTTTACTTAGTCAGTTGTAAGTAAAGTAGTATGAAAATGGGGAAACACACTAGGACACAGATATACATTAACAGATACTGCTTACTTAGTCACTTGTAAGTAGTATGAAAATGAGGAAACACACTAAGACACAGATATACATTAACAGATACTGCTTACTTAGTCACTTGTAAGTAGTATGAAAATGGCGAAACACACTAGGACACAGATATACATTAACATATACTGCTTACTTAGTCAGTTGTAAGTAGTATGAAAATGGGGAAACACACTAGCACACAGATACACATTAACAGATACTGCTTACTTAGTCAGTAGTAAGTAGTTTGAAAATGGGCAAACACACTTGGACACAGATATACTTTAACAGATACTGCTTACTTAGTCAGTTGTAAGTAGTATGAAAATGGGCAAACACACTAGGACACAGATATACATTAACAGATACTGCTTACCTAGTCAGTTGTAATTAAAGTAGTATGAAAATGAGGAAACACACTAGGACACATAAACATTAACATATACTGCTTACTTAGTCACTTGTAAGTAGTATGAAAATGGGGAATCACACTAGGACACAAATACACATTAACAGATACTACTTACTTAGTCAGTTGTAAGTAAAGTAGTATGAAAATGAGCAAACACATTAAGACACAGATATACATTAACAGATACTGCTTACTTAGTCACTTGTAAGAAGTATGAAAATGGGAAAACACACTAGGACACAGATATACATTAACAGATACTGCTTACTTAGTCAGTTGTAAGTAGTATGAAAATGTGCAAACACACTAGGACACAGATATACATTAACAGATACTGCTTACTTAGTCACTTGTAAGTAAAGTAGTATGAAAATGGCGAAACACACTAGGACACAGATATACATTAACAGATACTGCTTACTTAGTCACTTGTAAGTAGTATGAAAATGAAGGAACACTAGGACACAAATATACATTAACAGATACTGTTTACTTAGTCAGTTGTAAGTAAAGTAGTATGAAAATGGGGAAACACACTAGGACACAGATATACATTAACAGATACTGCTTACTTAGTCACTTGTAAGTAGTATGAAAATGAGGAAACACACTAGGACACAGATATACATTAACAGATACTGCTTTTTTAGTCACTTGTAAGTAGTATGAAAATGGCGAAACACACTAGGACACAGATATACATTAACATATACTGCTTACTTAGTCAGTTGTAAGTAGTATGAAAATGGGGAAACACACCAGCACACAGATACACATTAACAGATACTGCTTACTTAGTCAGTAGTAAGTAGTTTGAAAATGGGCAAACACACTAGGACACAGATATACATTAACAGATACTGCTTACCTAGTCAGTTGTGAGTAAAGTAGTATGAAAATGAGGAAACACACTAGGACACATAAACATTAACAGATACTGCTTACTTAGTCACTTGTAAGTAGTATGAAAATGGGGAATTACACTAGGACACAGATACACATTAACAGATACTACTTACTTAGTCAGTTGTAAGTAAAGTAGTATGAAAATGAGCAAACACATTAAGACACAGATATACATTAACAGATACTGCTTAATTAGTCACTTGTAAGTAGTATGAAAATGGGAAAACACACTAGGACACAGATATACATTAATAGATACTGGTTACTTAGTCAGTTGTAAGTACTATGAAAATGGGCAAACACACTAGGACACAGATATACATTAACAGATACTGCTTACTTAGTCATTTGTAGGTAAAGTAGTATGAAAATGAGGAAACACACTAGGACACAGATATACATTAAGAGATACTGTTTACTTAGTCAGTTTTAAGTAAAGTAGTATGAAAATGGGGAAACACACTAGGACACAGATATACATTAACAGATACTGCGTACTTAGTCACTTGTAAGTAGTATGAAAATGGGGAAACACACTAGGACACAGATATACATTAACAGATACTGTTTACTTAGTCAGTTGTAAGTAAAGTAGTATGAAAATGAGGAAACACACTAGGACACAGATATACATTAAAAGATACTGTTTACTTAGTCAGTTGTAAGTAAAGTAGTATGAAAATGCGGAAACACACTAGGACACAGATATACATTAACAGATACTGCTTGCTTAGTCACTTGTATGTAGTATGAAAATGGGGAAACACACTAGGACACAGATATACATTAACAGATACTGCTTACTTAGTCACTTGTAAGTAGTATGAAAATGGGGAAACACACTAGGACACAGATATACATTAACAGATACTTCTTACTTAGTCACTTGTAAGTAGTATGAAAATGGGGAAACACACTAGGACACAGATATACATTAGCAGATACTTCTTACTTAGTCACATGTAAGTAGTATGAAAATGGGGAAAACAACTAGGACAAAGATATACATTTACAGATACTACTTACTTTGTCACTTGTAAGTAGTATGAAAATGGGAAAACACTCTAGGACACAGATATACATTAACAGATACTGCTTAATTAGTCACTTGTAAGTAAAGTAGTATGAAAATGGGGAAACACACTAGGACACAAACATACATTAACAGATACTGCTTACTTAGTCACTTGTAAGTAAAGTAGTATGAAAATAGGGAAACACACTAGGACACAGATATACATTAACAGATACTGCTTACTTAGTCACTTGTAAGTAGTATGAAAATGGGGAAACACACTAGGACACAGAATATACATTAACAGATACTGCTTACTTAGTCATTTGTAAGTAGTATGAAATGGGGAAACACACTAGGACACAGATATACATTAAAAGTTACTGCTTACTTAGTCAGTTGTAAGTAAATAGTATGAAAATGAGGAAACACACTAGGAAACAGATATACATTAACAGATACTGCTTACTTAGTCACTTGTAAGTAGTATGAAAATGGGGAAACACAGAAGGACACGGATATACATTAACAGATACTGCTTACTTAGACACTTGTAAGTAGTATGAAAATGGGGAAACACACTAGGACACAGAATATACATTAACAGATACTGCTTACTTAGTCACTTGTAAGTAGTATGTAAATGGGGAAACACACTAGGACACAGATATACATTAACAGGTACTGCTTACTTAGTCACTTGCAAGTAGTATGAAAATGGAGAAACACACTAGGACACGGATTAACATTAACAGATACTGCTTACTTAGTCACTTATAAGTAGTATGAAAATGGGGAAACACACTAGGACACAGATATACATTAGCAGATACTGCTTACTTTGTCACTTGTAAGTAGTATGAAAATGGGGAAAACAACTAGGACACAGATATACATTTACAGATACTGCTTACTTTGTCACTTGTAAGTAGTATGAAAATTGGGAAACACACTAGGACACAGATATACAATAACAGATTCTGCTTACTTAGTCACTTGTAAGTAGTATGAAAATGGGGAAACACACTAGGACACAGATATACATTAATAAATACTGCTTACTTAGTCACTTCTAAGTAGTATGAAAATGGGGAAACACTCTAGGACACAGATATTCATTAACAGATACTGCTTAATTAGTCACTTGTAAGTAAAGTAGTACGAAAATGAGGAAACACACTAGGACACAGACATACATTAACAGATACTGCTTACTTAGTCACTTGTAAGTAAAGTAGTATGAAAATAGGGAAACACACTAGGACACAGAATATACATTAACAGATACTGCTTACTTAGTCACTTGTAAGTAGTATGAAAATGGGCAAACACACTAGGACACAGATATATATTAACAGATACTGCATACTTAGACACTTGTAAGTAGTATGAAAATGGGGAAACACACTAGGACACAGAATATACATTAACAGATACTGCTTACTTAGTCATTTGTAAGTTGTATGAAATGGGGAAACACACTAGGACACAGATATACATTAATAAATACTGCTTAGTTAGTCAGTTGTAAGTAAAGTAGTATGAAAATGAGGAAACACACTAGGACACAGATATACATTAACAGATACTGCTTACTTAGTCACTTGTAAGTAGTATGAAAATGCGGAAACACAGAAGGACACAGATATACATTAACAGATACTGCTTACTTAGACACTTGTAAGTAGTATGAAAATGGGGAAACATACTAGGACACAGAATATACATTAACAGATACTGCTTACTTAGTCACTTGTAAGTAGTATGAAAATGGGGAATCACACTAGGACACAGATATACATTAAAAGTTACTGCTTACTTAGTCAGTTGTAAGTAAAGTAGTATGAAAATGAGGAAACACACTAGGACACAGATATACATTAACAGATACTGCTTACTTAGTCACTTGTAAGTAGTATGAAAATGGGGAAACACACTAGGACACAGATATACATTAACAGATACTGTTTACTTAGTCAGTTGTAAGTAAACTAGTATGAAAATGGGGAAACACCCTAGGACACAGATATACATTAACAGATACTGCTTACTTAGTCAGTTGTTAGTAGTACGAAAATGGGCAAACACACTAGGACACAGATATACATTAACAGATACTGCTTGCTTAGTCACTTGTAAGTAGTATGAAATAGGGGAAACACACTAGGACACAGATATACATTAACAGATACTGCTTACTTAGTCACTTTTATGTAGTATGAAAATGGGGAAACACACTAGGACACAGATATACATTAACAGGTACTGCTTACTTAGTCACTTGCAAGTAGTATGAAAATGGAGAAACACACTAGGACACGGATTAACATTAACAGATACTGCTTACTTAGTCACTTATAAGTAGTATGAAAATGGGGAAACACACTAAGACACAGATATACATTAGCAGATACTGCTTACGTTGTCACTTGTAAGTAGTATGAAAATGGGGAAAACAACTAGGACACAGATATACATTTACAGATACTGCTTACTTTGTCACTTGTAAGTAGTATGAAAATTGGGAAACACACTAGGACACAGATATACAATAACAGATTCTGCTTACTTAGTCACTTGTAAGTAGTATGAAAATGGGGAAACACACTAGGACACAGATATACATTAATAAATACTGCTTACTTAGTCACTTCTAAGTAGTATGAAAATGGGGAAACACTCTAGGACACAGATATTCATTAACAGATACTGCTTAATTAGTCACTTGTAAGTAAAATAGTACGAAAATGAGGAAACACACTAGGACACAGACATACATTAACAGATACTGCTTACTTAGTCACTTGTAAGTAAAGTAGTATGAAAATAGGGAAACACACTAGGACACAGAATATACATTAACAGATACTGCTTACTTAGTCACTTGTAAGTAGTATGAAAATGGGCAAACACACTAGGACACAGATATATATTAACAGATACTGCATACTTAGACACTTGTAAGTAGTATGAAAATGGGGAAACACACTAGGACACAGAATATACATTAACAGATACTGCTTACTTAGTCATTTGTAAGTTGTATGAAATGGGGAAACACACTAGGACACAGATATACATTAATAAATACTGCTTAGTTAGTCAGTTGTAAGTAAAGTAGTATGAAAATGAGGAAACACACTAGGACACAGATATACATTAACAGATACTGCTTACTTAGTCACTTGTAAGTAGTATGAAAATGGGGAAACACAGAAGGACACAGATATACATTAACAGATACTGCTTACTTAGACACTTGTAAGTAGTATGAAAATGGGGAAACATACTAGGACACAGAATATACATTAACAGATACTGCTTACTTAGTCACTTGTAAGTAGTATGAAAATGGGGAATCACACTAGGACACAGATATACATTAAAAGTTACTGCTTACTTAGTCAGTTGTAAGTAAAGTAGTATGAAAATGAGGAAACACACTAGGACACAGATATACATTAACAGATACTGCTTACTTTGTCACTTGTAAGTAGTATGAAAATGGGGAAACACACTAGGACACAGATATACATTAACAGATACTGTTTACTTAGTCAGTTGTAAGTAAACTAGTATGAAAATGGGGAAACACCCTAGGACACAGATATACATTAACAGATACTGCTTACTTAGTCAGTTGTTAGTAGTACGAAAATGGGCAAACACACTAGGACACAGATATACATTAACAGATACTGCTTGCTTAGTCACTTGTAAGTAGTATGAAATAGGGGAAACACACTAGGACACAGATATACATTAACAGATACTGCTTACTTAGTCACTTTTATGTAGTATGAAAATGGGGAAACACACTAGGACACAGATATACATTAACAGATACTGCTTACTTAGTCACTTGTAAGTAGTATGAAAATGGAGAAACACACTAGGACACGGATTAACATTAACAGATACTGCTTACTTAGTCACTTATAAGTAGTATGAAAATGGGGAAACAAACTAGGACACAGATATACATTAGCAGATACTGCTTACTTAGTCACTTGTAAGTAGTATGAAATAGGGAAAACAACTAGGACACAGATATACATTAACAGATACTGCTTACTTAGTCAGTTGTAGGTAAAGTAGTATGAAAATGGGGAAACACACTAGGACACAGATATACATTAATAGATACTGCTTACTTAGTCATTTGTAAGTAAAGTAGTATGAAAATGAGGAAACACACTAGGACACAGATATACATTAACAGATACTGCTTACTTAGTCAGTTGTAAGTATTATGAAAATGGGGAAAGACACTAGGACACAGATATACATTAACAGATGCTGCTTACTTGGTCACTTGTAAGTAGATGGAAATGGGGAAACACACTAGGACACAGATATACATTAACAGATACTGCTTACTTAGTCAGTTGTAAGTAGTATGAAAATGGGGAAACACACTAGGACACAGATATACATTAACAGATACTGCTTATTTAGTCAGTTTTAGATAAAGTTGTATGAAAATGAGGAAACACACTAGGACACAGATATACATTAACAGATACCGTTTACTTAGTCAGTTGTAAGTAAAGTAGTATGAAAATGGGGAAACACACTAGGACACAGATATACATTAACAGATACTGTTTACTTAGTCAGTTGTAATTAAAGTAGTATGAAAATGAGGAAACACACTAAGACACAGATACACATTAACAGATACTGCTTACTTAGTCACCTGTAAGTAGTATGAAAATGGAGAAACACACTAGGACACTGATATACATTAACAGATACTGCTTACTTAGTCACTTGTAAGTAGTATGAAAATGGGGAAACACACTAGGACACAGATATACATTAACAGATACTGCTTACTTAGTCACTTATAAGTAGTATGAAAATGGGGAAACAAACTAGGACACAGATATACATTAGCAGATACTGCTTACTTAGTCACTTGTAAGTAGTATGAAATAGGGAAAACAACTAGGATACAGATATACATTAGCAGATACTGCTGACTTATCACTTGTGAGTAGTATGAAAATGGGGAAACACACTGGAACACAGATATACATTAACAGATACTGCTTACTTAGTCAGTTGTAAGTAACGGCAGGATTAACGTTAATCCACTTACTTATTCTGGGATTATAACTACTTACAGTATTATAATACATTCTTTCCTGTATCAGACCTCAAATATAAGGTTTTATTGTCATTATGTGATACAGGAGTATAATACTGTCTTTCCTGTATCAGATTTAAAATATAAGCTTTTATTGTCATTATGAAATACAGAAGTATAATACTAGCTTTTCTGTATCAGACTTAAAATATAAGGTTGTTTTAAATTATGTGATACAAGAGTATGACATTGTCTTTTCTGTATCAGAATTGAAATATAAGGTTATGTTGTCATTATGTGATACAGGAGTATAATACTGTCTTTCCTGTATCAGCCCTTAAATAAAATGTTTTACTGTCATTATGGGATACAGGAAGGTAACACTGTCTTTCCTGTATCAGACTTGAAATATAAGGTTCTGATGTCATTATGTGATACAAGAGTATAGTGTTGTCTTTCCTGTATCACACCTCAAATATAAGGTTTTGTTGTCATTATGTGATACAGTAGTAAAGCACTGTCTTTCTGTACCAGACTTGAAATATAAGGTTCTGTTGCCTTTATGTAATACAGGAGTATAACACAGTCTTTCATGTATCAGACCTCAAATATAAGGTTTTACTGTCATTATGTGTTACAGGAGTATAATATTGATTTTGCTGTAGCAGACTTGAAATATAAGGTTTTTTGTGATTATGTGATACAGGAATATAATGTTGTATTTCCTGTATCAGACCTCAAATATAAGGTTTTGTTGTCATTATATGATACAGTAGTATAGCATTGTCTTCCTGTACCAGTCTTGAAATATAAGGTTTTTTTGCCTTTATGCAATACAGGAGTATAACACTATATTTCATATATCAGACTTAAAATATAAGGTTATGTTGTCAGTATGCGAATCAGGTGTATAATAATGTCTTTCCTGTATCAGACCTCAAATATAAGGTTTTACTGTCATTGCGTGTTACAGGAGTGTAATACTGTCTTTGCTGTATCAGCTTCGAAATATAAGGTTCTATTGTCATTATGTGATACAGGAATATAATACTGTCTTTCCTGTATCAGTCCTGAAATATAAGGTTTTGTTGTCATTATGAAATTCTGAGGTATAATACTGACTTTCCTGAATCAGACTTCAAATATAAGGTTGTTTTGTCATTATGTGATACAGGAGTATAATGCAGTCTTTCCTGTATCAGACTTCAAATATAACGTTTTACTGTTATTATATAATACAACAGTATAATACTAGCTTTCCTGTATCAGACGTCAAATATAAGGTTGTTTTGTCATTAAGTGGTACAGGAGTATAATACTGTCTTTCCTGTATCAGACCTCAAGTATAAGGTTTTGTTGTCATTATGTCTTACACGAGCATAATACTATCTTGCCTGTATCGGACTTCAAATAGAAGGTTTTGTTGTCATTATGTGATACACGTGTATACTATTGTCTTTTCTGTATCAGATCTCAAATATAATGTTTTGTTGACATTATGTGCCACAGGATAATAATACTAACTTTCCTGTATCAGATTACAAATGTAAGGTTGTTTTGTCATTATGCGATACAGGAGTATAATACTGTCTTTCCTGTATCAGATTACAGTTATGAGGTTGTTTTGTCACTATGTGAACCAGGATAATAATACTGGCTTTCTTGTATCAGACTTCAAATATAAGGTTTTGTTGTCATTATGTGATACAGTAGTATAATGCACTCTTTCCTGCATCAGATCTGAAGTATAAGGTTTTGTTGCCATTATGTGTTACAGGAGTATAATACCCTCTTTCCTGTATCAGAGCCCAAATATAAGGGTTTGCTGTCATGTGATGCAGGAGTATAACACTGTCTTTCCTGTACCACACTTGAAATATAAGGTTTTGTGGTCATTATGTGATACAGGAGTATAATACTGTCTTTCCTGTATCAGACTTGAAATATACGGGTATGTTGTCATTATGTGATACAGGAGTATAATACTGTCTTTGCTGTACCAGACTTCAAATATGAAGTTTCGTTTGCATTATGTGATAAAGGAGTATAATACTGTCTTTCCTGTATCAGACCTCAAATATAAGGTTTTGTTGTCATTATGTCATACAGGAACATAATACTGTCTTTCCTTTATCAGACTTCTAATAGAAGGTTTTGTTGTCATTATGCGATTCAGCTGTATAATACTGTCTTTCCTGTATCAGACCTGAAATATAATGTTAAGTTGACATTATGTGATTCAGGATTATAATACTAGCTTTCCTATATAAGACTGGAAATACAAGGTTGTTTAGTCATTATGTATTATAGAGTATAATACTGTCTATCCTGCATGAGACTTCAAATATAAGGTTTTATTGTCATTATGTGATACAGGAGTATAATACTCTCTTTCCTGTATCAAACTACAAATATAAGGTTGTTTTGTCATTATGTGATACACGAGTATAATACTAGCTTTCCTGTATCAGAGCTCAAATATAGAGTTATTTTGTAATTATGGATTTCATGAGTATAACACATTCTGTCCTGTATCAGACTTCAAATATAAGGTTTTGTTGTCATAATGCGATACAGGAGTATAATACTGTCTTTCCTGTATCAGACTTCAAATATAAGGTTGTTTTGTCATTATGGATTACAGGAGTATAATACTGTCTTTCCTAGATGAGACCTCAAATATAAGGTAATATTGTCATTATGTGATACAGTTGTAGATTTCTGTCTTTCCTGTATCAGACTTCAAATATAAGGTTGGTTTGTCATTGTGGATTACAGGAGTACTATTCTGTCTTTCCTGATTCAGACCTCAATTATAAGGTTATATTGTCATTATGTGATACGGGAGTATAATACAGTCTTTCCTGTATCGGACTTCAAATATAAGGTTTCTTGTCCTTTCTGAATCAGGAGTATAATACTAGCTTTTCTGTATCAGACTTCAAATAGAAGGTTATATAGTCATTCTGTGATGCACGAGTATAATACTAGCTTTCCTGTATCAGACTTCAAATATAAGTTTGTTTTGTCATTATGTGATACAGGAGTATAATGCACCCTTTCCTGTATCAGACTTCAAATATAAGGTTTTACTGTATTATATGGTACAGGATTATAATACTAGCTTTCCTGTATCAGAATTCAAAAATAAGGTTGTTTTATCATTATGGATTTCAGGAGTATAACTCATTCTTTCCTGCATCATACCTCAAATATAAGGTTTTGCTGTCATAATGCGATACAGGAGTATAATACTGTCTTTCCTGTATCAATTTTCAAATATAAGGTTATTTTGTCATTATGTGATACAGGAATATAATACTGTCTTTCCTGTATCATACTTCAAATATAAGGTTTTATTGACATTATGTTATACAGGAGTGTAATACTGAGTTTCCTCTATCAGACTTCAAATATAAGGTTGTTTTGTCATTATGTGATACAGGAGTATGACACTGTCTTTTCTGAACCAGACTTCAAATATAAGGTTATTTTGTCATTATGTGATACAGGAGTATAATACTGTCTTTTGAGATTAAGCCTTCAAATATAAAGTATTATTATCATTATGTGATATAGGAGTATAATACTGTCTTTCCTGTATCACATTTCAAATATAAGGTTATTTTGTCATCATGTGATACAGGAGTATAATACTGTGTTTTCTGTATCAGACTTTAAATATAATGTTTTATAATCATTATGTGATACACGAGTATAATACTAGCTTTCCTGTATCAGACTTCAAATATAAGGCTGTTCTGTCATTGTGTGATATATGAGTATAATGCACTCTTTCCTGTATCAGAATTCAAATATAAGGTTTGACTGTCATATGATACAGGAGTATAATACTGTCTTTCCTGTTTCAGACCTCAAGTATAAGTTTTTGTTGTCATTATGTGATACAGGAGTATAATACTGTCTTTCCTGTATCAGACTTAAAATATAAGATTTTATTGTCATTGTGTAATAACGGAGCATCATACTGTCTTTCCTGGATCAGACTTCAAATATTAGGTTACTTTGTCATTATGTGATACAGGAGTATAATGCACTGTTTCATGTATCAGACTTCAAATATAAGGTATTCCTGTCACTATATGATACAGGAGTATAATACTAGCTTTCCTGTATCAGACGTCAAATATAAGGTTGTTTTGTCATGTGATACAGGAGTATAATTCTGTTCTTGCTGTATTAGACCTCAAGTATAATTTTTGTTGTTGTCATTATGTCATACAGGAGCAAAATACTGTCGTTCCTGTATCAGACCTCAATTATAATGTTATGTTGACATTATGTGCTTCAGGATTATAATATTAGCTTTCCTGTCACAGACTGCAAATATAATGTTGTTTTGTCATTATGTGATACAGGAGTATAATACTGTCTATCCTGTATCAGACTTCATATATAAGGTTTTAATGTCATTATGTGATACAGGAATATAATACATTCTTTCCTGTATCACACTTCAAATATAAGGTTGTTTTGTCATTATGTGTTCCTGGAGTATAATACACTCTTTCATGTATCAGACTTCAAATATAACGTTTTGTTGTCATTATGCGATACAAGAGTAAAATACTGTCTTTCCTGTATCAGACTTCAAATATAAGGTTATTTTGTCATTATGTAATACAGGAGTATAGAACTGTCTTTCCTGTATCAGACTTTAAATATAAGGTTATGTTGTCATTATGTGATACAGTGGTATAATACTGTCTTTTCTGAATCAGCCTTCAAATATAATGTTCAATTGTCATTATGTCAAACAGGAATATAATACATTCTTTCCTGTATCAGACTTCAAATATAAGGTTTTATTGTCATTATGTGATACAGGAGTATAATAAGTATTTCCTCAATCAGATTTCAATAATAAGGTTATTTAGTCATAATGTGATACAGGAGTATAACACCTACTTTCCTGTATCAGAATTTAAATATAAGGATATGTTGTCATTGCGTGATACAGAAGTATAATACTGTTTTTTGTGAATCAGCCTTTCAATATAAAATTTAGTTCTCATTATATCATACAGGAATATAATACATTCTTTCCTGTATCAGACTTCAAATATAAGGTTTTATTGACATTATGTGATACAGGAGTATAGTATTCTCTTTCCTGTATCAAACCTCAAATATAAGGTTTTTTTGTCATTATGTGATACAGGAGTATAACACTTTATTTCCTGTATCAGAATTCAAATATAAGTTTGTTTTGTCATTATGTGATACAGGAGAATAATGCACCCTATCCTGGATCAGACCACAAATATAAGGATGATTTGTCATGATGTGATACAGGAGTTTAATACTGTCTTTCCTGTATCAGACTTAAAATATAAGGTTATGTTGTCATTATGTGATACAGGAGTATAATGCACACTTTCCTGTATCAGACTTCAAATATAAGGTTTTACTGTCACTATATGGTACAGGAGTATAAAACTAGCTTTCCTGTATCAGAATTCAAAAATAAGGTTGTTTTATCATTATGGATTTCAGGAGTATAACTCATTCTTTCCTGTATCAGACTTCAAATATAAGGTTTTGTTGTCATAATGCGATACTGGAGTATAATAATGACTTTCCTGTATCAGTTTTCAAATATAAGGTTATTTTGTCATTATGTGATACAGGAGTATAATACTGTCTTTCCTGTATCAGACTTTAAATATAAGGTTATGTTGTCATTACGTGATACAGAAGTATAATACTGTTTTTCTGAATCAGCCTTCAGATATAAAGTTTTATTGTCATTATGTCACAAAGGAATATAATACATTCTTTCCTGTATCCTACTTCAAATATAAGGTTTTATTGACATTATGTGATACAAGAGTGTAATACTGAGTTTCCTGTAACAGACTTCAAATATAAGGTTGTTTAGTCATTATGTGATACAGGAGTATGACACTGTCTTTCCTGAACCAGACTTCAAATATAGGGTTATTTTGTCATTATGTGATACAGGAGTATAATACTGTCTTTCCTGTATCAGACTTTAAATATAAGGTTATGTTGTCATTATGTGATACAGAAGTATAATACTGTCTTTTCTAATTCAGCCTTCAAAAATAAAGTTTTATTGTCATTATGTGATATAGGAGTATAATACTGTCTTTCCTGTATCACATTTCAAATATGAGGTTATTTTGTCATCATGTGATACAGGAGTATTATACTGTGTTTTCTGTATCAGACTTCAAATATAAGGTTTTATAATCATTATGTCATACACGAGTATAATACTAGCTTTCCTGTATCAGACTTCAAATATAAGGTTGTTATGTCATTGTGTGATACAGGAGTATAATGCACTCTTTCCTGTATCAGAATTCAAATATAAGGTTTTACTGCCATATGCTACAGGAGTATAATACTAGCTTTCCTGTATCAGACGTCAAATATAAGGTTTTATTGTCATTATGTGATACAGGAGTATAATACTGTTTTTCCTGTATCAGACCTCAAGTATAAGGTTTTGTTGTCAGTATGTCATACAGGAGCATAATACCGTCTTTCCTGTATCAGAATGCAAATAGAATGTTTTGTTGTCTTTATGTGATACAGGTATATAATACTGTCTTTCCTGTATCAGACCTAAAATATAATGTTATGCTGACATTATGTGCTTCAGGATTATAATACTGGCTTTCTTGTATCAGACCGCAAATATAAGGTTGTTTTGTCATTATGTGATACAGGAGTATAATACTGTATTTCCTGTATCAGACTTCAAATATAAGGTTGTTTTGTCATTATGTGATACAAGAGTATGACACTGTCTTTCCTGTATCAGAATTGAAATATAAGGTTATGTTGTCATTAAGTGATACAGGAGTATCATACCGTCTTTCCTGTATCACCCCTCAAACAAAAGGTTTTACTGTCATTATGGGATACAGGTGTGTAACATTGTCTTTCCTGTATCAAACTTGAAATACAAGGTTCGTTTGTCATTATGTGATACAGGAGTATAGTATTCTCTTCCCTGTATCAAACCTCAAATATAAGGTTTTGTTGTTATTATGTGATACAGGTGTAAAAACCTTTCTTTCCTGTATCAGAATTCAAATATAAGGTTGTTTTGTCAGTATGGATTACAGGTGTATAATACTGTCTATCCTAGATGAGACCTCAAATATAAGGTTATATTGTCTTTATGTGATACAGTTGTAGATTTCTTTTTTTCCTGTATCAGACTTCAAATATAAGGTTGGTGTGTCATTATGTATTTAAGGAGTATACTACTGTCTTTCCTGATTCAGACCTCAAATATAAGGTTATTTTGTCACCTTGTGATACAGGAATATAATGCAATCTTTCCTGTATCAGACTTCAAATATAAGCTTTTATTGTCATTATGTGATACAGAGGTATAATACTAGCTTTCCTAAATTAGTCTTCAAATATATGGTTGTTTTTTTCATTATGTGATTCACGAGTATAATACTGTCTGTCCTGGTTCAGACTTGAAATATAAGGTTTTGTTGTTATTGTGTGTTACAGGGATTTATAGTGTATTTTATGCATCAGACCTCAAATATAAGGTTTTGTTGTCACTATGTGATACAGGAGTATAATGCTGTCTTTCCTGTACCAGACTTGAAAATTAAGTTTTATTGTGATTATGGGATACAGGAGTATAATATTGTCTTTCCTGTATCACACTTCAATTATAAGGTTTTTTTGTCATTATGCGATACAGGAGTATAGTACTGTTTTAACTGTATCGGACTTCAAATATAAGGTTATTTTGTCATTATGTGATAGAGTAGTATAATACTGTCTTTCCTGTATCAGACTTTAAATATAATGTTATGTTGTCATTATGTGATACAGAAGTATAATACTGTCTTTTCTGAATCAGCCTTCAAATATAAAGTTTTATTGTCATGTCATACAGGAACATAATACATTCTTTCCTGAATCGGACTTCAAATATAAGTTTTTATTGTCATTATGTTATACAGGAGTACAATACTGTCTTTCCTGTATCAAACTTCAAAAATAAGGTTGGTTTTTCACTATGTGATACAGGAGTATGACACTCTCTTTCCTGTATGAGACTTCAATATAAGGTTTTATAGTCATTATGTGATACACGAGTATAATACTAGCTTTCCTGTATCCGACTTCGAATATAAGGTTGTTTTGTCATTATGGATTTCGGGAATATAACACATGCTTTCCTGAATCAGATTTTAAATATAAAGTTTCATTGTCATAACGTGATACAAGAGTATGACACTGTCTTTCCTGTATCAGCCCTCAAATAAAAGGTTTTTCTGTCATTATGGGATACAGGAGTGTAACATTGTCTTTCCTGTGTCAGACTTGAAATTTAAGGTTCTGTTGTCATTATGTGATACATGCGTATAGTATTGTCTTTCCAGTATCAAACCTCAAATATAAGGTTTTGTTATCATTATGTGATACAGGAATATAACACTTTCTTTCCTGTATCAAATTTCAAATATAAGGTTGTTTCATCATTATGGATTACAGGAGTATAATACTGTCTTTCCTAGATGAGACCTCAAATATAAGGTAATATTGTCATTATGTGATACAGTTGTAGATTTCGGTCTTTCCTGTATCAAACTTCAAATATAAGGTTGGTTTGTCATTGTTGATTACAGGAGTATAATACTGTCTATCCTGATTCAGACCTCAATTATAAGGTTATATTGTCATTATGTGATACGGGAGTATAATACAGTCTTTCCTGTATCGGACTTCAAATATAAGGTTTTTTGTCCTTTTCTGATACAGGAGTATAATACTAGCTTTTCTGTATCAGACTTCAAATATAAGGTTATATAGTCACTCTGTGATGCACGAGTATAACACTAGCTTTCCTGTATCAGACTTCAAATATAAGTTTGTTTTGTCATTATGTGATACAGGAGAATAATGCACCCTATCCTGGATCAGACCACAAATATAAGGATGATTTGTCATGATGTGATACAGGAGTTTAATACTGTCTTTCCTGTATCAGACTTAAAATATAAGGTTATGTTGTCATTATGTGATACAGGAGTATAATGCACACTTTCCTGTATCAGACTTCAAATATAAGGTTTTACTGTCACTATATGGTACAGGAGTATAAAACTAGCTTTCCTGTATCAGAATTCAAAAATAAGGTTGTTTTATCATTATGGATTTCAGGAGTATAACTCATTCTTTCCTGTATCAGACTTCAAATATAAGGTTTTGTTGTCATAATGCGATACTGGAGTATAATAATGTCTTTCCTGTATCAATTTTCAAATATAAGGTTATTTTGTCATTATGTGATACAGGAGTATAATACTGTCTTTCCTGTATCAGACTTTAAATATAAGGTTATGTTGTCATTACGTGATACAGAAGTATAATACTGTTTTTCTGAATCAGCCTTCAGATATAAAGTTTTATTGTCATTATGTCACAAAGGAATATAATACATTCTTTCCTGTATCCTACTTCAAATATAAGGTTTTATTGACATTATGTGATACAAGAGTGTAATACTGAGTTTCCTGTAACAGACTTCAAATATAAGGTTGTTTAGTCATTATGTGATACAGGAGTATGACACTGTCTTTCCTGAACCAGACTTCAAATATAGGGTTATTTTGTCATTATGTGATACAGGAGTATAATACTGTCTTTCCTGTATCAGACTTTAAATATAAGGTTATGTTGTCATTATGTGATACAGAAGTATAATACTGTCTTTTCTAATTCAGCCTTCAAAAATAAAGTTTTATTGTCATTATGTGATATAGGAGTATAATACTGTCTTTCCTGTATCACATTTCAAATATGAGGTTATTTTGTCATCATGTGATACAGGAGTATTATACTGTGTTTTCTGTATCAGACTTCAAATATAAGGTTTTATAATCATTATGTCATACACGAGTATAATACTAGCTTTCCTGTATCAGACTTCAAATATAAGGTTGTTATGTCATTGTGTGATACAGGAGTATAATGCACTCTTTCCTGTATCAGAATTCAAATATAAGGTTTTACTGCCATATGCTACAGGAGTATAATACTAGCTTTCCTGTATCAGACGTCAAATATAAAGTTGTTTTGTCATTATGTGATACAGGAGTATAATACTGTCTTTCCTGTATCAGACCACAAGTATAAGTTTTTGTTGTCATTATGTGATACAGGAGTATAATACTGTCTTTCCTGTATCAGACTCAAAATAAAAGATTTTATTGTCATTATGTAATAACGGAGCATAATACTGTCTTTTCTGGATCAGAATTGAAATATAAGGTTACTTTGTCATTATGTGATACAGGAGTATAATGCACTCTTTCATGTATCAGACTTCAAATATAAGGTATTCCTGTCACTATATGATATAGGAGTATAATACCAGCTTTCCTGTATCAGACCTCAAATATAAGGTTGTTTTGTCATGTGATACATGAGTATAATTCTGTTCTTGATGTATTAGACCTCAAGTATAATTTTTGTTGTTGTCATTATGTCATACAGGAGCATAATACTGTCGTTCCTGTATCAGACTTCAAATAGAAGGTTTTGTTGTCATTATGTGATACAGGTGTATAAAACTGTCTTTCCTGTATCAGACATCAAATATAATGTTATGTTGACATTATGTGCTTCAGGATTATAATACTAGCTTTCCTGTATAAGACTGGAAATATAAAGTTGTTTTGTCATTATGTGATACAGGAATATAATACTGTCTATCCTGTATCAGATTTCATGTATAAGGTTTTAATGTCATTATGTGTAACAAGAATATAATACATTCTTTCCTGTATCACACTTCAAATATAAGGTTGTTTTGTCATTATGTGTTCCTGGAGTATAATACATTCTTTCCTGTATCAGATTTCAAACATAAGGTTTTGTTGTGATTATGCGATACAGGAGTATTATTTTGTCTTTCATGTATCAGACCCCAAATATAAGCTTTTGTTGTCCTATTGTGATACAGGAATATAATACTTGCTTTCCTGTATCAGACTTCAAATATAAGGTTGTTTTGTCATTACGTGATATAAGAATATAATACTATCTTTCCTTTTTCAGACTTCCAATATAAGGTTTTGTTGTCTTATGTCATACAGGAGTATAATACTCTCTTTCCTGTATCAGACTTCAAATATAGAGTTTTATTGTCATTATGTGATACAGGAGTATAAGACTGTCGTTCCTGGATGAGACATCAAATATAAGGTTGTTTTGTCATTATGTGATACAGGAGTATAATACTAGCTCTCCTGTATCAGATTTCAAATACAAGGTTGTTTTTTCATTATGTGATACACTGGTATAATGCTGTCTTTCATTACCAGACTTGAAATATAAGGTTTTATTGTGATTATGTGATAGAGGAGTGTAATAATGTCTTTCCTGTATCAGACCTCAAATATAAGGTTTTGTTGTCATTATGTGATACAGTAGTATAGCATTGTCTTCCTGTACCAGACTTGAAATATAAGGTTCCGTTGCCTTTTTGTAATACAGGAGTATAACACTGTCTTTCATGTATCAGACTTGAAATATAAGCTTATGTTGTCATTATGCGATACAGGAATATAATACTGTCTTTCTTGTATCAGACCTCAAATATAAGGTTTTACTGTCATTATGTGTTACAGGAGTATAATACTGTCTTTGCTGTATCAGACCTGAAATATAAGTCTTTATTTTCATTATGTGATACAGGAGTATAATATTTTCTTTCCTGTATCAGACCTGAAATATAAGGTTTTGTTATCATTAGGTGCTACAGGAGTATAAAGCTGTCTTACCTGTATCATATTTCAAATATAAGATTTTATTGTCATTATGCAATAAAGGAGTATAATACTGTCTTTCCTGGATCAGACTTCAAATATAAGGTTATTTTGTCACTATGTGATACAGGAGTATAATGCACTCTTTCCTGTATCAGACTTCAAATATAAGGTTTTACTGTCATTATATGATACAGGAGTTTAATACTAGCTTTCCTGTATCAGAGGTCAAATATAAGGTTGTTTTGTCATTAGGTGATACAGGAGTATAATACTGTCTTTCCTGTATCAGACCTCAAGAATAAGGTTTTGTTATCAGTATGTCATACAGGAGCATAGTACCGTCTTTCCTGTATCAGAATTCAAATAGAAGGTTTTGTTGTCTTTATGTGATACAGGTATATAATACTGTCTTTCCTGTATCAGACCTGAAATATAATGTGATGTTGACATTATGTGCTTCAGGATTATAATACTAGCTTTCCTGTATCAGACCGCAAATATAAGGTTGTTTTGTCATTATGTGATATAGGAGTATAATACTGTATATCCTGTATCAGAATTCAAGTATAAGGTTTTATTGTCATTATGTGATACAGGAGTACAATACTGTCTTTTTTGTATCAGACTTCACATATAAGGTTTTATAGTCATTATGTGATACACGAGTATAATACTAGCTTTCCTGTATCAGACATCAAATATAAGATTGTTTTGTCATTATGGATTCCTGGAGAATAATACATTCTTTCCTGTATCAGACTTCAAATATAAGGTTTTATTGTCATTATGCGATACAGGAGTAAAATACTGTCTTTCCTGTATCAGACTTCAAATAAAGGTTATTTTGTCATAATGTGATACAGAAGTATAATACCGTGTTTTCTCAATCAGCCTTCAAATATAAGGTTTTATTGTCATTATGTCATACAGGAATATAATACATTCGTTCCTGTATCAGACTTCAAATACAAGGTTTTAATGTCATTATGTGATACAGGAGTATAATGCGGTCTATCCTGTATCAGACTTCAAATATAAGGTTGTTTTGTCAGTATGTGATACAGGAGTATGAAACTCTTTTTCCTATATCAGACCTCAAATATAAGGTTTTATTGTCATTATGTGATACACGAGTATAATACTAGCTTTCCTGTATCAGACTTCAAATATAAGGTTGTTTTGTCATCATGGATTTCAGGAGTATAATACATTCTGTGCTGTATCAGACTTCAAATATGAGGTTTAGTTGTATTTATGCGATACAGGACTATAATACTGTTTTCCTGTATCTGATTTCAAATATAAGGTTTTTTTGTCACTATGTGATACAGGAATATAACACTTTCTTTCCTGTATTAGACTTCAAATATAAGGTTGGTTTGTCATTTTGGATTACAGGAGTATGATACTGTCTTTCCTGATTCAGACCTAAAAAATAAGGTTATGTTGTCATTATGCGATACAGAAGTATAATACTGTCTTTCCTGTATCAGACCTCAAATATAAAGTTTTGCTGTCATTATGTGTTACAGGAGTATAATACTGTCTTTGCTGTATCAGACCTGAAATATAAGGTTTTGTTGTCAGTAGGTGATACAGGAGTATAATACTGTATTTCCTGTATCAGACTTCAAATATAAGATTTTATTGTCATTATGTAACACAGTAGTATAATACTGGTTTTGCTGGATCAGACTTCAAATATAAGGTTGTTTTGTCATTATGTGATACAGGAGTATAATGCAGTCTTTCCTATATCAGACTTTAAATATAAGGTTTTACTGTCATTATATGATACAGGAGTATAATGGTAGCTTTCCTGTATGAGACTTCTAATATAAGGTGGTTTTGTCATTATGTGGTACAGGAGTATAATAGTGTCTTTCCTGTATCAGACCTCAAGTATAAAGTTTTGTTGTCAGTATGTCATACAGGAGCATAATACTATCTTTCCTGTATCAGACTTCAAATGGAAGGTTTTGTTGTCATTATGTGATACAGGTGTATACTACTGTCTTTCCTGTATCAGATCTCAAATATAATGTTTTTTTTTGACATTATGTGCCACAGGATTATAATACTAGCTTTCCTGTATCAGTCTGCAACAATAAGGTTGTTTTTTGTCTTTATGTGATACAGGAGTATATTACTGTCTTTTCTGTATCAGATTACAACAATAAGGTTGTTTTGTCACTATGTGATACAGCAGTATAATACTGACTTTCCTGTATCAGACTTCAAATATAAGGTTTTGTTTTCATTGTGTCATACAGTAGTATAATGCTGTCTTTCCTGCATCAGATTTGAAATATAAGGTTTTGTTGTCATTATGTGATACAGGAGTATAATACCCTCTTTCCTGTATCAGAACTCAAATATAAGGGTTTTTTGTCATTATGTGTTTCTTTCTTGTACCACACTTGAAATATAAGGTTTTGTGGTCATTATGTGATACAGGAGTATAATACTGTCTTTCCCGTATCAGACTTGAAATTTACGGGTATGTTGTCATTATGTGATACAGGAGTATAATACTGTTTGCTGTATCAGACCTCAAATATTAAGTTTTGTTGCCATTATGTGATACATGAGTATAACACTCTCTTTCCTGTAACAGACTTCAAATATAAGGTTCTATTGTCATTATGGGATAAAGGAGTAATTCCCATGCAGTTTGAATCATGATGTCGCTCTTTGCCACATTCAAGAAAAGTTGAAGAAAGAAGTCCAGAATCAACCTACGTAAGTAATAATGA
The DNA here is from genome assembly GCA_030762935.1 of Hymenopus coronatus. Taxonomy (NCBI): domain Eukaryota; kingdom Metazoa; phylum Arthropoda; class Insecta; order Mantodea; family Hymenopodidae; genus Hymenopus; species Hymenopus coronatus. The sequence goes on along the minus strand of CM060898.1, from coordinate 151,693,991 downwards.
ACCTGAAGAGAACAACAGTAATTAATTGGAATTGGAGTAAAAAAAATAAAATAAGAATAAACCTATTTTTAATTGCTCAAAGTAATAAAATATTATGTGTTAATGATTTTCTATTTTAGCAATAAATCATGGGTTACTCCCGATTGAAATGCAGCTGCAAAGTACTGCATAACTTTGTAGGCAGGCATTTTTATAGGTGTACTGAACCATGTGTTTTTAAAGTACAAAGGTGTCAAGGAAATTAAAAAAGTGTAAAACATTATGTAGATAAGAGCTAATGCATTTATCATAAAACAATAAACTGTTTTGTTTTATAATCCAGTTGTTCGCTTATCTCTTTAAACTACATTTTACTCTTCTGCCAGAAGTCACTTAGTCCAACATTATTTAAACTTTAATGAATTTTACAAACATTTACGGGAAAAAGGATTATAATCATACTTTAAATAATAACTAAAATATGTACATATTTTCAAAATGTGTTTTAAGTTTAGCATAAAGTCAGAACGGATGTTTAGAACTAAGACAAACTTTAAGAGCGCTGTCTCTCTAAACACAGATTTTGGACTTAGTGAACGCCGACCACTAATGGTATATTATTTGACTAGGTGCAAAATTCTTCTGCCACAAACCCACAGCTGCAGCTCAGTTTTCCAAAAGCTCTGCACAGTAAAAGGTCAGCTAGGAATTTTTATACTAGTTATACACTAATATTAACAATTTAATTAGTAAAATTATGTGCGGCTTTTGCTGCTTTTTTCCACATTGTGAAATGAATTACTTATATTTTACTTCCTCTAGAACGTAAGTGCAATGTACATACAGGGTAGAGCAGATATTGTATTCCACCCATGAACTGATACCGAAATTTTCAGACTACCTGAGTCTAAAAATGCAACAAAGAAACAAAAAGATATTTTTAGAAAAAGGGCCAGTGGGTGTTAACACGATAATTCAAAAATAAAAAGTACGTTTATTGCCAATCTTAATTTTTGAGTTGAGTATCACCCAAGGACGCGGCATGAACAAGAACATCCCCGACTCTAAACTACCCTTTACATGGAGCATTTTAACTTTTGGAAAAATAGCGCAAATAATTTTGATTAAATATCGTAAATATAAAATGTATATCTTGAATTTTATAGGAATAACCTCTGAAATCTCTTTGTTTTGGTGACATTCGTGGAGCTAGTAAACTGTAAGAGACAGACAAAACTTGCTGCAGCTCTTGATAAAACACTCATTTATTACAGACATGTTATTCGTGGAATTTACCATTTCCAAGATATTACCTAATATTGCTTTCAGTTTTAAAATACTAAAAGTTTTGTCACGAGGGAATACGTAAACATCAAAAAAACGCATTTGAAAGATACACATGGCAACCAGCTTTTAAAACATTTGATTATCGATTGAGCATGTTCTCTTCCAGTTACAAGGAAGCAAGTAGTAAGGCAATTTCTGTTAATGTTTATCTTGATTATCATGAAGTAAATAGAACAATAATCTTTTTAACAGTAATTTGTTACAGAAATTCATGTGAATGGAGTACATCGGATGTTTTTTATCCATTATCCTAGAGTTAAACTAACTAAGCGTATGTTATTTTATCGTATTTGTTGTTGTTCAGTTGGCTACTAAAAGTTTACATGCACTGTTTGTGATACGGAGATCCAGTCCAGTGTCAGCGAAGCGGAAGTTATAGCTGCCTACAGCTGTTCCAACAAGGGCTGTGATACGAGAAATCTCCACCAGGTGGCTCAATATTCATGCCACTGGCCATTTTTTGAACCCTCCTACAAAACGTGGTAAATGTATGCCTGAGCAAATTTTGCATTTCACCTTAAATCTCAAATTAATCTTTTCGGGTGTGGTGGGGTCTTAAAATTCTATGCAATCACGAGAAACAACTGAATGTCGAAAGAATAAACTGATCATTTCAAACTATTAATATCAGATAATTCGAAAATAGCCATACAAAAGACATTTGCTTCAAAAACCCAATGTGTCCATTTATATGGCTTTCTCTACCTGCTCTACAAACCAACTATTCTTATAAAAGATTGTTCTTTTTCTACATAATGCTAATGGAGATAAACATTAGCAGTAGTAAACTATTTTAAAAGTTCGTTGCTATATGATTGAAATTCGGTTTTTTTGCGTGACCGGGAGAGACACAAAACAAAAAAGAATGACAAACTTCTGTTTGAGAAGAGTTTAAGTATATAAAAATGGAAACAATAACATAAATATTTCTGCCATGATGAAGTCTATAAAAAATGAAATGGCATAATTGTTTTTTGACGAGATCTACATTTTTCTGTAGTACGTTATCTATCCTTTACGGTTTATCGGTTAAGCAAAACTTATCCAGAGGACCTCAGAAGATATACCCAGAAAATTAGGTGTATATACGAGGGCCGTTCAGAAAGTAGCCTCCGATCGGTCACAGTGCGGGTAGTGGGGGGAGTAGCGACGCCATCTGTGCATTCACGCACTCAGCAGGTCAGTCGGCATCAAGCCGTGGTCGAGTGAAAGTCGTACCTGCGCTAGTCTAGTGTTTGTGGCCGTTTGAAATGTGTACTGCAATAGAAAACCCCGCCAAATGTGAAGTGCGTGCTGTTATAAGGTTTTTTACAGCCAAAGGATATTCTGCAGCAGCTATTCATCGTGAGCTTTGTGCCGTGTACGGACCAAGAGTTATGAGTGAAGGAGTGGTCCGTGAATGGGTACGTTTATTTAAAAGTGGACGAGAAAACGTTCATGATGAACAGAGGAGTGGTAGACCATCATTGGTCACAGACGAACTCGTTCAGACAGTTGATGCAAAAGTTCGTGAAAAACGATGTTTCACAATGTCGGAGTTATCTACTGATTTTCCACAGATTTCTAAGACTCTCTTGTACGAGATAGTGACAGCAAGATTGGGTTACCGTAAGTTCTGTGCACGATGGGTGCCCAAAATTCTTACCGACCACCACAAAACTCAAAGAATGGCCTCTGCATTAGACTTACTGTCACGTTATGAGGCCGAAGGTGAACCATTGTTAAACAGAATCGTGACCGGGGACGAAACCTGGATTAAGTACGTGAACCCTGAGGCAAAAGAACAATCAAAGATGTGGGCACATTCAAATTCGCCTACCAAACCAATAAAAGCCCGGCAAGATTTTTCTGCCCGAAAATTGATGGCAACGGTGTTTTGGGATGCAAAAGGGGTGTTGTTGGTTGAATTCATGGAATGTGGGACGACCATTAATCAAGACGTGTACTGTGAAACACTAAAACAATTACGACGGGCTATACAGAACAAACGCCGTGGTATGCTGACTTCCGGTATCGTTTTTTTGCACGATAACGCCCGTCCTCACTCTGCTCGCAGAACAACAGCCCTTCTTGAGTCCTTCAAGTGGGACGTTGTCAACCATCCACCTTACAGCCCAGATCTGGCGCCAAGCGATTATCACCTCTTCATGCATATGAAGAAATGGCTCGGGTCCCAGCGGTTTGATGACGACGAAGAGCTCAAAGATGCGGTCACAGGCTGGCTCCAGGCACAAGCGGGTGATTTTTATGCAGAAGAAATTTCAAAGCTTGTGAACAGATACGATAAGTGCCTCAATCGTTATGGAAACTATGTAGAAAAATAGTGCAAAGATGTAGTTGTAAGATGTATATATTAAAATATTTTTATTTAACTTGGTGAATTTCTTGCAATCAACCGGAGGCTACTTTCTGAACGGCCCTCGTATATATATATATATATATATATATATATATATATATATATATATATATACCTGTCATGTAAATATATTAAAAATAGGTACGGTATAGCTGAAAAATCGTTATAGCCATTTTTGAGAAAAACAACATTTTCGAAAATGTTTACATATAAAGAGTAGGCTTGAAATACAATTGCTGTTGAATCGTATGCTCTATTCAATATGTTTGGTATTTAACGGGTCTTTCGTTTCTGAACTACATATGTTACTCACACAGACTCATACAAGGACTTGTTTTGGATTCAGGGGCATTAAAACGTGTATTTCTTGTGAAAGCTCAGCATCGAACCTTTGAGTGGAAGGCAATACCTTCTCTACCTACTATGAACATTGTACAGACGAGATCGAGCAAGCAAAAATATGATGTGATGAGTTCCTAAAATTGCATAACTTTTCCATGCAATAACTGCTCAGTTTGACTCATTACAATGGATATCCGGGAAACGGCCAAACATAGCAGGTGGCCGCACTCTGCAGTTTTATGTTTCCTTGCCAATGCTGTTCAAAAGGGAGTGCACGAACCAGCGTACTTTCACTGAGCAGTGCATCTAGCTGCTTGCATTTTCCTTCTGCTTACGCTGTGATAAGGTCGCGTGGTGGTCTGTAGTTCGCGTCAGGTCTTTCAGGCAAACAGGTAACAAGGGCAATGTGCTGTAGCGAAGAGATGATGATGTATGGGAAGAGCAGCTGAGGCCCGAAGGCTTCCTCTCAACGTCTTGCAACGAGGAGCAAATCCCACACAAGGTAAGCACAGCCTAAATTAAAACAATGCGTACGTAGTACAAACTATAATGTTGTCTCGTTATTTCATTTATTTGTACCTATAATAATGGTAATTATATTGTTATTTTATTATAACTATTATTATGATGATGAATATCTCCCTCCGTGGTGTAATGGTTACCATGCTAACTTCATATGCCCAAGGTCGCGGGTTCAAACCCGGCGGAGGACATTGGATATTTTCGGGCGTAAAAATTCTTAGCATGACTTCCTTCGGAAGGGAATTAAAGCCATTGGACCCGTGTCATAGATTTAAGGCACATAAAAGAACCTTAAGCCTGATAAAAAGACCTCTGAGCTATATAAGCGCTCTTTCAGGCCCAGTATACGTGTGTTTCAAAAATACGGGGCATAATTTCAGGTATGTATTTCCCACATGTAGACAAACAAATTAGTTCATTATAACATGTGTCCGGAAATGCTCCATTTCCGAGTTATGGCCTTCACAACATTGAAATTCACTGGAATGTTTTTCTTTCCGCAGGTTGTTGGCATTACAGAAGATGTTCAAAATGTCCACCTCCTGCTTGAATACAGACCTCACATCGATGTCTCATTGACCTGCGAATACGATCCCAAACTCCAGGAGTATTGCGTATGTCCTCACAACTTGCCACAATTCGATTCCGAAGGGATTCCAAATCCGGCACCAGAGACGAATAAGCCAATGATTTTAAATGGCCCCACAAGTAGAAATCGAGAGGGTTCAGATCAGGTGAGCGTGGAGGCAAAGCAATTGGGCCACCTCTACCTATCCATCGATCAGGAAACCTTCGATCCAAGTACCGGCGAGCCGTAAGACTGAAGTGTGCAGGAGCGCCATCATGCAAGAAGTGAATGTGTTGATGATTGAGCAGTGGAGTGTCTTCGAAAACGTCAGGTATGGTGTTTGCCAGGAACTTTTGGTACGCCTGCCCCGTAAGTCTGTTTACAAGTACATGGGGTCCAACTAATCGATCACCAATGATACCAGCCTACATGTTGAGGGAGAACCGCACCTGGTGATCAGATACAACAGTTGCACGTGGGTTTTCATGCGACCATACATGCTGATTGTGGAAATTTGTTATGCCATCTCTTGTGAACTGTGCTTCATCTGTAAATAATACGACGGCAGAAAAGTTCGGATTTACACCACACTGCTGCAAAAACCACTGACAGAACCTAACTCGTGCAGGGTAATCTGCTGGTGGCAGGGCCTGTACACGTTGCAAATGATAAGGATACAATTGATACTCGTTCAACAGTCTCCAGACAGTCGTATGAGGAACATTGACTTGCAACGCTAACCGTCGTGTGCTGATAGAAGGATACCTGTCCACAACCTCCAAAATATCCTCCTGCACTTCCGGAGTTGTAGATCTTGGTCGTCTCCTTCCCAAACCAGGAGAGGTGAATGTTCCATACTCGCACAGACGGGAATGGAGACGTACAAATGTCTTCCGATCTGGACATTGTCGCTGTGGGTACCTCTCCTGGTACAAACGACGAGCCAGCGCAGCATTGCCGTCCGCCCTACCGTACATGAAGTGTATCTCTGCCAGCTCTTGATTTGAATACACGTCGCATAGTCTTAACGCCTAAAGAACATTGAATGTAACTTTCCTCAGAATGAACTATCAGAGCGCCCTCCTAATGTTTCCTTTGACGGCAAAAACCTGTGGAAAGAAAAACTTTCCAGTGAATTCCAATGTTGTGTAAGCCATAACTCGGAAATGAAGCATTTCCGGACATGAACTATTTTGATTGTCTACAGGTGGGACTTTCAATGTTGTAAAGGCCATAACTGGGAAATGAAGCATTTCCGGACACATGTTATGCTGAACTATTTTGATTGTCTTCATGTGGGAAATACACACCTGAAATTATGCCCCGTATTTTTGAAACACCCTGTAGAATGGGGCGCTGAGAACCACGGCATAAATAAAACACCATTTCCTGATGAAAGCCGTTAGTTCTCAACTGTAAATCCTAATTCTCATCCTAGTTAAGACAAAAAAAGAGCTGCAGCAGACCTGCAAACATCCGGATCCTCAACACAAAACATTCTGACATTCCTTTCATCTGAAAATTTCAAAATCGGCTACCGCTGTGAAACAGTAAACCCGCAGATTTTTTGGGCGCTGAATGTTATTGTAAATAGACACAATCGGGCCGCTGAAATCCCTCAAGTGCAAGCACATAAACTAGCTGTCATATGTTGCTGTGCCTTGCCTCGGATCATTACTACACGTACCTATTGCTTTGCTCAGGAACAATTGGGCTGCTGAAAACCTTCACGTGAAAGAACATAAACAAGCTGTCATATGCTGGAGTGCCTTGACTCGAATCGTTACTACACGTACCTTTTGCTTTGCTCAGGAACATTCGGGCTGCTGAAAACCCACACGCGCAGAGCACATAAACTAGCTTTCATATGTTGGTGTGCCTTGACTCGGATCATTACTACACGTACCTATTGCGTTGCTCATTAACAATCGGGCTGCTGAAAATCCTCACGTGCAAGCACATAAACTAGCTGTCATATATTGGTGTGCCTTGACTCGGATCATTACTACACCTACCTATTGGTTTGCTCAGGAACAATCGGGCTGCTGAAAAACTTCACGTGCAAGCACATAAACAAGCTGTCATATGTTGGTGTGCCTTGACTCGGATCATTACTATACGTCCTAATGGTTTGCTCAGGAACAATCGGGGTGCTGAAAACCCTCACGTGCAAGCACATAAACTAGCTGTCATATGTTGGTGTGCCTTGACGCGGATCATTACTACACGTACCTATTGATTTGCTCAGGAACAATCGGGCTGCTGAAAACCCTCACATGCAGGTACATAAACAAGCTGTCATATGTCGGTGTGCCTTGACTCGCATCATTACTACACGTACCTATTGGTTTGCTCAGGAACAATCGGGCTGCTGATAACCCCCACATGCAAGCACATAAACTAGCTGTCATATGTTGGTATGCCCTGACTCGGATCATTATTACACGTACCTATTGGTTTGCTCAGGAACAATCGGGCTGCTGAAAACATTCACGTGCAAGCACATAAACTAGCTGTCAATAGTTAGTGTGCCTTGCCTCGGATCTTTACTACACGTACCTATTGGTTTGCTCAGGAACAATTGGGCAGCTGAAAACCTTCACGTGCAAGAACATAAACAAGCTGTCATATGTTGGAGTGCCTTGACTCAGATCGTTACTACACGTACCTTTTGCTTTGCTCAGGAACAATAGGGCTGCTGAAAATCCTCACGTGCAAGCACATAAACTAGCTGTCATATGTTGGTGTGCCTTGACTCGGATCATTACTACACGTACCTATTGGTTTGCTCAGGAACAATCGGGCTGCTGAAAACCATCACGTGCAAGCACATAAACTAGCTGTCATATGTTGGTGTGCCTTGACTCGGATCATTACTACACGTCCTATTGATTTGCTCAGGAACAATCGGAGTGCTGAAAACCCTCACGTGCAAGCACATAAACTAGCTGTCATATGTTGGTGTGCCTTGACTCGGATCATTATTACACGTACCTATTGCTTTTCTCAGGAACAATCGGGCTGCTGAAACTCTCACGTGCAGGCACATAAACTAGCTATCATATGTTTGTGTGCCTTGACTCGCATCATTACTACACGTACCTATTGATTTGCTCAGGAACAATCGGGACGCTGAAAATTCTCACATGCAAGCACATAAACAATCTGTCATATGTGGTGTGGCTTGACTCGGATCATTACTACACGTACCTATTGATTTGCTCAGGAACAACCGGGCTGCTGAAAATATTCACATGCAAGCACATAAACTAGTTGTCATATGTTGATATGCCTTGACTCGGATCATTACTACACGTCCTATTGGATTGCTCCGGAACAATCGGGCCTTTGAAAACCGTCAAATGCAAACACATAAACTAGCTGTCATATGTAGGTGAGCCTTGACTCGGATCATTACTACACGTACCTATTGGTTTGCTAAGGAACAATCGGGCCGCTGTAAACCTTCGCGTGCATCACATAAACTAGCTGTCATATGTTGGTGTGCCTTGACTCGGATCATTTTAACACGTACCTATTGGTTTGCTCAGCAACAATCGGGCTGCTGAAAATTCTCACGCGCAAGCACATAAACAAGCTGTCATTAGTTGGGGTGCCTTGATTCGGATCATTATTACACGTACCTATTGGTTTGCTCAGGAACAATCCGGCTGCTGAATATCATCACATGCAAGCACATAAACTAGCTGTCAATAGTTGGTGTGCCTTGCCTCGGATCATTACAACACGTACCTATAGGTTTGCTCAGGAACAAGTGGACTGCTGAAAAACTTCACGTGCAAGAACATAAAAAAGCTGTCATATGTTGGAGTGCCTTGACTCGGGTCGCTACTACACGTACCTATTGCTTTGCTCAGGAACAATCGGGCTGCTGAAAATCCTCTCGTGCAAGCATATAAACTAGCTGTCAAATGTTCGTGGGTCTTGACTCGGATCATTACTACACGTACCTATTGCTTTGCTCAGGAACAATCGGGATGCTGATAACCTTCACGTGCAAGCACATAAACTAGCTGTCATATGTTCTAGTGCCTTAACTCGGATCAACACAACACGTCCTATTGGTTTGCTAAGGAACAATCGGGGTGCTGAAAACCCTCACGTGCCAGCATATAAACTAGCTGTCATAAGTTGGTGTGCCTTGACTCGGATCATAATTACACGCACCTATTGGTTTTCTCCGGAAAAATCGGGCTGCTGAAAATCTTCACGTGCAAGCACATGAACTAGCTGTCATATGTTGGTGTGCCTTGACTCGGAACATTAGTACACGTACCTATTGGTAACTCAGGAACTATCGGGCCGCTGAAAACCCTCACATGAAAGCACATAAACTAGCTGTCATATTTTGGTGTACCTTGACTCGGTTCAATACTACACGTCCTATTGGTTTGCTCAGGAACATTCGGACCGCTGAAAAACCTCACATGCAAGCACATAAACTAGCTGTCATATGTTAGTGAGCCTTGACTCGGATCATTATTACACGTACCTATTGGTTTGCTCAGGAACAATCGTGCCGCTGAAAGCCTTCACGTGCAAGCACATAAACTAGCTGTCATTTGTTTGTGTGCCTTGACTAGGAACATTACTACACGTACCTATTGGTTTGCTCAGGAAAAATCGGGCCGCTGAAAACCCTTACGTGCAAGCACATAAACTAGCTGTCAGATGTTCGTGTGCCTTGACTCGGATCATTACTACACATACCTATTACTTTGCTCAGGAAAAATCGGGCAGCTGAAAACCCTCACGTGCAAGCACATAAACAAGCTTTCATATGTTGGTGTGCCTTGACTCGCATCATTACTACACGTACCCACTTCTTTGCCGAGAAGCAAACGGGTTCCTGAAAACCTTCACGTGCAAGCACAAAAAATAGCTGTCATATGTTGGTGTGCCGTGACTCGGATCATTACTGCACGCCCTATTGGTTTACTCAGGAACAATCGGGCTGCTGAAAACCCTCACGTGCAAACACATAAACTAACTGTCATTTGTTGCGGTGCCTTGACTCGGATCATTACTACACGTACGTATTGGTTGCTCAGGAACAATCGGGCTGCTGAAAAGCCTTACCTGAAAGCACATAAACAATTTGTCATATGTTGGTGTGCCTTGACTCGGATCATTACTACACTTACCTATCGCTTTCCTCAGGAACAATCGGGCTGTTGAAAAGCCTCACTTGCAAGCACATAAACTAGCTGTCATATGTTGGTGTGCCTTGACTCGGATCATTATTACACGTCCTAAAAATATGCTCAGGAACAATCGGGGTGCTGAAAACCCTCACGTGCAAGCACATAAACTAGCTGGCATATGTTGGTTTGCCTTGACTCGGATCTTTACTACACATACCTATTGCTTTGCTCAGGAACAATCGGGCTGCTGAAAACCCACACGTGCAAGAAAATAAATAAGCTGTCATATGTTGGTGTGACTTGACTTGTATCATTATTACACATACCTATTGCTTTGCTAAGGAACAATGGGGCTACTCAACACCTTTACGCGCAAGCACATAAACTAGCTGTCATATGTTGGTGTTTCTTGCCTCGGATAATTACTACACGTACCTGTTGGTTTGCTCAAGAAAAATCGGGCTGCTGAAAACCCTCACATGCAAGCACATAATCTAGCTGTCATATGTTGGTGTGTCTTGACACGGATCATTACTACACGTACCTATTGGTTTACTCAGGAACAATCGGGCTGCTAAAAACCTTCACGTGAAAACACATAAGCTAGCTGTCATATGTTGGTGTGCCTTGACTCGGATCATTACTACACGTCCTATTGATTTGCTCAGGAACAATCGGGGTGCTGAAAACCCTCACGTGCAAGCACATAAACTAGCTCTCATATGTTGGTGTGCCTTGACTCGAATCATTATTACACGTACCTATTGCTTTGCTCAGGAACAATCGGGCTGCTGAAACCCTCACGTGCAAGCACATAAACTAGCTATCATATGTTTGTGTGCCTTGACTCGCATCATAACTACACGTACCTATTGATTTGCTCAGGAACAATCGGGACGCTGAAAGTCCTCACATGCAGGCACATAAGCAAGCTGTCATATGTGGTGTGGCTTGACTCGGATCATTACTACACGTACCTATTCGTTTGCTCAGGAAGAATCGGGCTGCTGAAAATATTCACGTGCAAGCACATAAACTAGCTGTCATATGTTGGTGTGCCTTGACTCGGATCATTATCACACGTACCTATTTATTTGCTCAGGAACAATCGGGCTGCTGAAAATCCTCACGTGCAAGCAAATAAACTAGCTGTCATATGTTAGTGAGCCTTGACTCGGATCATTATTACACGTACCTATTGGTTTGCTCAGGAACAATCGGGCCGCTGAAAGCCTTCACGTGCAAGCACATAAACTAGCTGTCATTTGTTGGTGTGCCCTGACTATGAACATTACTACACGTACCTATTGGTTTGCTCAGGAAAAATCGGGCCGCTGAAAACCCTCACGTGCAAGCACATAAACTAGCTGTCAGATGTTCGTGTGCCTTGACTCGGATCATTACTACACATACCTATTACTTTGATCAGGAACAATCGGGCCGCTGAAAACCCTCACGTGCAAGCACATACACAAGCTTTCATATGTTGGTGTGCCTTGACTCGGATCATTACTACACGTAGCTACTGCTTTGCCGAGGAGCAATCGGGCTGCTGAAAACCTTCACGTGCAAGCACATAAACTAGCTGTCGTGTGTTGGTGTGCCTTGACTCGGAACATTACTACACGTACCTATTGGTTTGCTCAGGAATAATCGGGCCGCTGAAAACCCTCACGTGCAAGCACATAAACTAACTAACATATATTGGTGTGCCTTGACTCGGATAATTACCACACTTACCTATTACTTTCCTCAGGAAAAATCGGGCCACTGAAAACCCTCAAGTGCAAGCACATAAACAAGCTTTCATATGTTGGTGTGCCTTGACTCGGATCATTACTACACGTACCTATTGCTTTGCCGAGGAGCAATCGGGCTGCTGAAAACCTTTACGTGCAAGCACAAAAAATAGCTGTCAAATGTTGGTGTGCCGTGCCTCGGATCATTACTACACGTACCCACTTCTTTGCCGAGGAGCAATCGGGCTGCTGAAAACTTTCACGTGCAAGCACAAAAAATAGCTGTCATATGTTGATGTGCCGTGACTCGGATCATTACTGCACGTCCTATTGGTTTACTCAGGAACAATCGGGCTGCTGAAAACCCTCACGTGCAAGCACATAAACTAGCTGTCATGTGTTGGTGTGCCTTGACTCGGATCATTACTACACGTACCTATTGGTTCCTCAGGAACAATCGGGCTGCTGAAAAGCCTTACGTGCAAGCACATAAACAATCTGTCATACGTTGGTGTGCCTTTAGTTAGGATCATTACTACACGTACCTATTGCTTAGCTCAGGAACAATCGGGCTGTTGAAAATCCTCACGTGCAGGCACATAACTTAGCTGTCATATGTTGGTGTGCCTTGACTCGGATCATTATTACAGGTCCTAAAAATATGCTAAGGAACAATCGGGGTGCTGAAAACCCCCACGTGCAAGCACATAAACTAGCTGTCAAATGTTGGTGTGCCTTGACTCGGATCATTATTACAGGTCCTAAAAATATGCTCAGGAAAATCGGGGTGCTGAAAACCCCCACGTGCAAGCACATAAACTAGCTGTCAAATTTTGGTGTACCTTGACTCGGATCATTACTACACACCTATTGCTTTGCTCAGGAACAATCGGGATGCTGATAACCTTCACGTGCAAACACACATAAACTAGCTGTCATATGTTCTAGTGTCTTGACTCGGATCAACACAACAAGTTCTATTGGTTTGCTCAGGAACAATCGGGGTGCTGAAAACGCTCACGTGCAAGCATATAAACTAGCTGTCATAAGTTGGTGTGCCTTGACTCGGATCATTATTACACGCACCTTTTGGTTTTCTCCGGAACAATCGGGCTGCTGAAAATCTTCACGTGCAAGCACATGAACTAGCTGTCATATGTTGGTGTGCCTTGTCTCGAAACATTAGTACACGTACCTATTGGTTAGCTCAGGAACTATCTGGCTGCTGAAAACCCACACATGAAGGCACATAAACTAGCTGTCATATGTTGCTGTACCTTGACTCGGTTCAATACTACACGTACTATTGTTTTGCTCAGGAACATTCGGACCGCTGAAAAACCTCACATGCCAGCCTATAAACTAGCTGTCATATGTTAGTGAGCCTTGACTCGGATCATTTTTACACGTACCAATTGGTTTGCTCAGGAACAATCGGGCCGCTGAAAGCCTTCACGTGCAAGCACATAAACCAGCTGTCATTTGTTTGTGTGCCTTGACTAGGAACAATACTACACGTACCTATTGGTTTGCTCAGGAAAAATCGGGCCGCTGAAAACAATCACGTGCAAGCACATAAACTAGCTGTCAGATGTTCGTGTGCCTTGACTCGGATCATTACTACACATACCTATTGCTTTGATCAGGAACAATCGGGCCGCTGAAAACCCTCACGTGCAAGCACATAAACAAGCTTTCATATGTTGGTGTGCCTTGACTCGGATCATTACTACACGTACCTATTGCTTTGCCGAGGAGCAATCGGGCTGCTGAAAAACTTCACGTGCAAGCACAAAAAATAGCTGTCATATGTTGGTGTGCCGTGACTCGGATCATTACTGCACGTCCTATTGGTTTACTCAGGAACAATCGGGCTGCTGAAAAACTTTACGTGCAAGCACATAAACTAGCTGTTATGTGATGGTGTGCCTTGACTCGGAACATTACTACACGTAACTATTGGTTTGCTCAGGAAAAAAGTGGGCCGCTGAAAACCCTCACGTGCAAGCAATTAAACTAGCTGTCAGATGTTCGTGTGCCTTGCCTCGGATCATTACTAGACATACCTATTACTTTGCTCAAGAACAATCGGGCTGCTGAAAAGCCTTACGAGCAAGCACATAAACAATCTGTCATATGTTGGTGTGCCTTGACTCGGATCATTACTACGCGTACCTATTGCTTTGCTCAGGAACAATCGGGGTGCTGAAAACTTTCACGTGCAAGGACATAAACTAGCTTGCATATGTTAGTTTGCCTTGACTCGGATCTTTTCTACACATACCTATTGCTTTGCTCAGGAACAATCGGGCTGCTGAAAACCCACACGTGCAAGCACATAAATAAGCTGTCATATGTTGGTGTGAGTTGACTCGGATCATTACTACACGTACCTATTGCATTGCTAAGGAACAATGGGGCTACTCAACACCTTTACGTGCAAGCACATAAACTAGCTGTCATATGTTGGTGTACCTTTACTCGGTACATTACTACGCTACCTATTGGTTTGCTCAGGGACAATCGGGTTGCTGAAAACCCTCAGGTGCAAGCACATAAACTAGCTGTCATATGTTGGTGTGTCTTGCCTCGGATAATTACTACACGTACCTATTGGTTTGCTCAGGAAACATCGGGCCGCTGAAAAACTTCCACGTGCAAGCACATAAACTAGCTGTCATATGTTGGTGTGCCTTGACTCGGATTATTATTACACATACCTATTGCTTTGCTCAGGAACAATCGGGCTGCTGAAAACCCTCACATGCAAGCACATAAACTAGCTGACATATGTTGGTATGCCCTGTCTCGGATCATTATTACACGTACCTATTGGTTTGCTAAGGAACAATCAGGCTGCTGAAAACATTCACGTGCAAGCACATAAACTAGCTATCAATAGTTAGTGTGCCTTGCCTCGGATCTTTACTAAACGTACCTATTGGTTTGCTCAAGAACAATTGGGCTGCTGAAAACCTTTACGTGCAAGAAGATAAACAAGTTGTCATATGTTGGAGTGCCTTGACTCGGATCGTTACTACACGTACCTTTTGGTTTACTCAGGAACAATCGGGCTGCTGAATACCTTCACATGCAAACACATAAACTAGCTATCATATGTTGGTGTGCCTTGACTCGGATCATTACTACACGTCCTATTGATTTGCACAGGAACAATCGGGGTGCTGAAAACCCTCACGTGCCAGCATATAAACTATCTGTCATAAGTTGGTGTGCCTTGACTCGGATCATTATTACACGCACCTATTGGTTTTCTCCGGAACAATCGGGCTGCTGAAAATCTTCACGTGCAAGCACATGAACTACCTGTCATATGTTGCTGTGCCTTGACTCGGAACATTAGTACACGTACCTATTGGTTAGCTCAGGAACTATCGGGCCGCTGAAAACCCTCACACGAAAGCACATAAACTAGCTGTCATATGTTGGTGTACCTTGACTCGGTTCAATACTACACGTCCTATTGATTTGCTCAGGAACATTCGGATCGCTGAAAAACCTCACATGCAAGCACATAAACTAGCTGTCGTATGTTAGTGAGCCTTGACTCGGATCATTATTACACGTACCTATTGGTTTGCTCAGCAACAATCGGTTCGCTGAAAGCCTTCACGTGCAAGCACATAAACTAGCTGTCATTTGTTTGTGTGCCTTGACTAGGAACATTACTTCACGTACCTATTGGTTTGCTCAGGAAAAATCGGGCCGCTGAAAACCCTCACGTGCAAAGCATATAAACTAGCTGTCAGATGTTCGTGTGCCTTGACTCGGATCATTACTACACATACCTATTACTTTGATCAGGAACAATCGGGCCGCTGAAAACCCTCACGTGCAAGCACATAAACAAGCTTTCATATGTTGGTATGCCGTGACTCGGATCATTACTACACGTACCTAATGCTTTGCCGAGGAGCAATCCGGCTGCTGAAAACCTTCACGTGCAAGCACAAAAAATAGCTGTCATATGTTGGTGTGCCGTGACTCGGATCATTACTGCACGTCCTATTGGTTTACTCAGGAACAATCGGGCTGCTGAAAACCTTCACGTGCAAGCACATAAACTAGCTGTCATGTGATAGTGTGCCTTTACTCGGAACATTACTACACGTAACTATTGGTGTGCACAGGAAAAATCGGGCCGCTGAAAACCCTCACGTGCAAGCACATAAACTAGCTGTCAGATGTTCGTGTGCCTTGACTCGGATCATTACTACACATACCTATTACTTTGCTCAGGAAAAATCGGGCAGTTGAAAACCCTCACGTGCAAGCACATAAACAAGCTTTCATATGTTGGTGTGCCTTGACTCGGATCATTACTACACGTACCTACTTCTATGCCGAGAAGCAATCGGGTTGCTGAAAACCTTCACGTGCAAGCACAAAAAATAGCTGTCATATGTTGGTGTGCCGTGATTCGGATCATTACTGCACGTCCTATTGGTTTACTCAGGAACAATCGGGCTGCTGAAAACCTTCACGTGCAAGCACATAAACAAGCTGTCGTGTGTTGGTGTGCCTTGACTCGGAACATTACTACACGTACCTATTGGTTTGCTCAGGAAAAATCGGGCCGCTGAAAACCCTCTTGTGCAAGCACAAAAACTAACTGTAATATGTTGGTGTGCCTTGACTCGGATAATTACCACTCATACCTATTACTTTCCTCAGGAAAAATCGGGCCACTGAAAACCCTCACGTGCAAGCACATAAACAAGCTTTGATATGTTGGTGTGCCTTGACTCGAATCATTACTACACGTACCTATTGATTTGCTCAGGAACAATCGGGACACTGAAAATCCTCACATGCAAGCACATAAACAAGCTGTCATATGTTGGTGTGCATTGACTCGGATCATTACTACACGTCCTATTGGTTTGCTCCGGAACAATCGTGCCGTTGAAAACCCTCAAATGAAAGCACATAAACTAGCTGTCATATGTAGGTGAGCCTTGACTCGGATCATTACTACACGTACCTACTTGTTTGCTCAGGAACAATCGGGCCGCTGTAAACCTTCACGTGCATTACATAAAGAAGCTTTCATTAGTTGGTGTGCCTTGATTCGGATAATTATTACACGTACCTATTGGTTTGCTCAGGAACAATCCGGCTGCTGAAAATCCTCACATGCAAGCACATAAACTAGCTGTCAATAGTTGGTGTGCCTTGCCTCGGATCATTACAACACGTACCTATAGGTTTGCTCAGGAACAATTGGGCAGCTGAAAAACTTCACGTGCAAGAACATAAACAATCTGTCATATGTTGGTGTGCCTTGACTCGGATGGCTACTACATGTACCCATTTCTTTGCTCAGGAACAATCGGGATGTTGAAAATCCTCACGTGCAAGCGCATAAACTAGCTGTCATATGTTGGAGTGCGTTGACTAGGATCATTACAACACGTGCTATTGGTTTGCTCCGGAACAATCGGGCTGCTGAAAATATTCACGTGCAAGCACATAAACTAGCTCTCATACGCTGGTGTGCCTTGACTCGGATCATTACTACCCGGCGTATTCTTTTGCTCAGGAACAATCGGGCCGTTGAAAACCCTAAAATACAAGCACATAAATTAGCTGTCATATGTTGGTGCGCCTTGACTCTGATCATTACTACACGTACCTATTGGTTTGCTCAGGAACAATCGGTCCGCTTAAAACCTTCACGTGCATCACATAAACTAGCTGTCATATGTTGGTGTGCCTTGACTCGGATCATTATCACACGTACCTATTACTTTCCTCAGGAAAAATCGGGCCGCTGAAAACCCTCACGTGCAAGCACATAAACAAGCTTTCATATGTTGGTGTGCCTTGACTCGGATCATTACTACACGTACCTATTGCTTTGCCGAGGAGCAATCGGGCTGCTGAAAACCTTCACGTGCAAGCACAAAAAATAGCTGTCAAATGTTGGTGTGCCGTGCCTCGGATCATTACTGCACGTCCTATTGGTTTACTCAGGAACAATCGGGCTGCTGAAAACCCTCACGTGCCAGCACATAAACTAGCTGTCATATATTGATGGGCCTTGACTCGGATCATTACTACACGTACCTATTGGTTCCTCAGGAACAATCGGGCTGCTGAAAAGCCTTACGTGCAAGCACATAAACAATCTGTTATACGTTGGTGTGCCTTTAGTCGGATCATTACTACACGTACCTATTGCTTTGCTCAGGAACAATCGGGCTGTTGAAAATCCTCACGTGCAAGCACAAAACCTAGCTGTCATATGTTGGTGAGCCTTGACTCGGATCATTATTACACGCCCTAAAAATATGCTCAGGAACAATCGGGGTGCTGAAAACCCTCTCGTGCAAGCACATAAACTAGCTGGCATATGTTGGTTTGCCTTGACTCGGATCTTTACTACACATACCTATTGCTTTGCTCAGGAACAATCGGGCTGCTGAAAACCCTCACGTGCAAGCACATAAATAAGCTGTCATATGTTGGTGTGACTTGACTCGGATCATTACTACACGTACCTATTGGTTTGCTCAGGAACAATCGGGCCGCTGAGAACCCTCACGTGTAAGCACATAAACTAGCTGTCAAATGTTGGTGTGCCTTGACTCGGATCATTACTACGCTACCTATTGGTTTGCTCAGGGACAATCGGGTTGCTGAATACCCTCACGTGCAAGCACATAAAGAAGCTGTCATATGTTGGTGTGCCTTGAACCGCATCATTATTACACGTGCCTATTCGTTTGCTGAGGAACAATCGGGCCGCTGAGAACCCTCACGTGTAAGCACATAAACTAGCTGTCAATTGTTGGTGTGCCTTGACTCGGATCATTAGTACACATACCTATTGTTTTGCCCAGGAACAATCGGGCTGATGGAAACTTTCACGTGCAAGCACATAAACTAGCTGTCATATGTTGGTGTGTCTTGCCTCGTATAATTACTACACGTACCTATTAGTTTGCTCATGAAAAGTTGGGCTGCTGAAAACCCTCACATGCAAGCACATAACCTAGCTGTCATATGTTGGTGTGCCTTGTCTCGGATCATTACTACACGTACCTATTGGTTTGCTCAGGAACCATCGGGCCGCTGAAAATCTCCTGGTGCAAGCACATAAACTAGCTGTCATATGTTGGTGTGCCTTGACTCGGATCACTACTACACGTACCTATTGGTTTGCTCAGGAACAATCGGGCTGCTGAAAACCCTCATATGCATGCACATAAACAAGCTGTCATATGCTGGTGTGTCTTGACTCGGATCATTATTACACGGACCTATTTCTTTGCTCAGGAACAATCGGGCTGCTGAAAATCCTCACATGAAAGCACATAAACAAGCTGATATATGTTGGTGTGCCTTGAATCGGATCATTACTACACGTACCAATTGGTTTGCTCAGGACCAATTGGGCTGCTGAAAATATTTACGTGCAAGCACATAAACTAGCTGTCATACGTTGGTGTGCTTTGACTCGGATCATTACTACCCGTCGTATTCTTTTGCTCAGGAACAATCGGGCCGTTGAATACCCTCAAATACAAGCACATAAACTAGCTGTCATATGTTGGTGAGCCTTGAATCTGATCATTACTACACGTACCTATTGGTTTGCTCAGGAAAAATCGGGCCACTAGAAACCTTCTCGTGCATCACATAAACTAGCTGTCATATGTTGGAGTGCTTTGACTCGGATCATTATCTCACGTACCTATTGATTTGCTCAGGAACAATCGGGCTGCTGAAAATCCTCACGTGCAAGCACATAAACAAGCTGTCGTTAGTTGTTGTGCCTTGATTCGGATCATTATTACACGTACCTATTGGTTTGCTCAGGAACAATCGGGCTGCTGAAACCCTCACGTGCAAGCACATAAACTAGCTATCATATGTTTTTGTGCCTTGACTCGCATCATAACTACACGTACCTATTGATTTGCTCAGGAACATTCGGGACACTGAAAATCCTCACATGCAAGCACATAAAAAGGCTGTCATATGTTGGTGTACCTTGACTCGGATCATTACTACAAACCTATTGCTTTGCTCAGGAACAATCGGGATGCTGATAACCTTCACGTGCAAACACACATAAACTAGCTGTCATATGTTCTAGTGTCTTGACTCGGATCAACACAACAAGTCCTATTGGTTTGCTCAGGAACAATCGGGGTGCTGAAAACGCTCACGTGCAAGCATATAAACTAGCTGTCATAAGTTGGTGTGCCTTGACTCGGATCATTATTACACGCACCTATTGGTTTTCTCCGGAACAATCGGGCTGCTGAAAATTTTCACGTGCAAGCACATGAACTAGCTGTCATATGTTGGTGTGCCTTGACTCGAAACATTAGTACACGTACCTATTGGTTAGCTCAGGAACTATCTGGCCGCTGAAAACCCTCACATGAAGGCACATAAACTAGCTGTCATATGTTGCTGTACCTTGATTCGGTTCAATACTACACGTACTATTGTTTTGCTCAGGAACATTCGGACCGCTGAAAAACCTCACATGCCAGCCTATAAACTAGCTGTCATATGTTAGTGAGCATTGACTCGGATCATTTTTACACGTACCAATTGGTTTGCTCAGGAACAATCGGCCCGCTGAAAGCCTTCACGTGCAAGCACATAAACCAGCTGTCATTTGTTTGTGTGCCTTGACTAGGAACAATACTACACGTACCTATTGGTTTGCTCAGGAAAAATCGGGCCACTGAAAACAATCACGTGCAAGCACATAAACTAGCTGTCAGATGTTCGTGTGCCTTGACTCGGATAATTACTACACATACCTATTGCTTTGATCAGGAACAATCGGGCCGCTTAAAACCCTCACGTGCAAGCACATAAACAAGCTTTCATATGTTGGTGTGCCTTGACTTGGATCATTACTACACGTACCTATTGCTTTGCCGAGGAGCAATCGGGCTGCTGAAAAACTTCACGTGCAAGCACAAAAAATAGCTGTCATATGTTGGTGTGCCGTGACTCGGATCATTACTGCACGTCCTATTGGTTTACTCAGGAACAATCTGGCTGCTGAAAAACTTTACGTGCAAGCACATAAACTAGCTGTTATGTGATGGTGTGCCTTGACTCGGAACATTACTACACGTAACTATTGGTTTCCTCAGGAAAAAAGTGGGCCGCTGAAAACCCTCACGTGCAAGCACATAAACTAGCTGTCAGATGTTCGTGTGCCTTGCCTCGGATCATTACTAGACATACCTATTACTTTGCTCAAGAACAATCGGGCTGCTGAAAAGCCTTACGTGCAAGCACATAAACAATCTGTCATATGTTGGTGTGCCTTGACTCGGATCATTACTACGCGTACCTATTGCTTTGCTCAGGAACAATCGGGGTGCTGAAAACTTTCACGTGCAAGCACATAAACTAGCTTGCATATGTTAGTTTGCCTTGACTCGGATCTTTTCTACACATACCTATTGCTTTGCTCAGGAACAATCGGGCTGCTGAAAACCCACACGTGCAAGCACATAAATAAGCTGTCATATGTTGGTGTGAGATGACTCGGATCATTACTACACGTACCTATTGCTTTGCTAAGGAACAATGGGGCTACTCAACACCTTTACGTGCAAGCACATAAACTAGCTGTCATATGTTGGTGTAGCTTTACTCGGATCATTACTACGCTACCTATTGGTTTGCTCAGGGACAATCGGGATGCTGAAAACCCTCAGGTGCAAGCACATAAACTAGCTGTCATATGTTGGTAAGTATTGCCTCGGATAATTACTACACGTACCTATTGGTTTGCTCAGGAACAATCCGGCTGCTGAATATCATCACATGCAAGCACATAAACTAGCTGTCAATAGTTGGTGTGCCTTGACTCGGATTATTATTACACATACCTATTGCTTTGCTCAGGAACAATCGGGCTGCTGAAAACCCTCACATGCAAGCACATAAACTAGCTGACATATGTTGGTATGCCCTGACTCGGATCATTATTACACGTACCTATTGGTTTGCTAAGGAACAATCAGGCTGCTGAAAACATTCACGTGCAAGCACATAAACTAGCTATCAATAGTTAGTGTGCCTTGCCTCGGATCTTTACTAAACGTACCTATTGGTTTGCTCAAGAACAATTGGGCTGCTGAAAACCTTCACATGCAAACACATAAACTAGCTATCATATGTTGGTGTGCCTTGACTCGGATCATTACTACACGTCCTATTGATTTGCACAGGAACAATCGGGGTGCTGAAAACCCTCACGTGCAAGCACATAAACTAGCTGTCATATGTTGGTGTGCCTTGACTCGAATTATTATTACACGTACCTATTGCTTTGCTCAGGAACAATCGGGATGCTGATAACCTTCACGTGCAATCACATAAACTAGCTGTCTTGTGTTCTAGTACCTTGACTCGGATCAACACAACACGTCCTATTGGTTTGCTCAGGAATAATCGGGGTGCTGAAAACCCTCACGTGCCAGCATATAAACTATCTGTCATAAGTTGGTGTGCCTTGACTCGGATCATTATTACACGCACCTATTGGTTTTCTCCGGAACAATCGGGCTGCTGAAAATCTTCACGTGCAAGCACATGAACTACCTGTCATATGTTGCTGAGCCTTGACTCGGAACATTAGTACACGTACCTATTGGATTGCTCAGCAACAATCGGGCCGCTGAAAGCCTTCACGTGCAAGCACATAAACTAGCTGTCATTTGTTTGTGTGCCTTGACTAGAAACATTACTTCACGTACCTATTGGTTTGCTCAGGAAAAATCGGGCCACTGAAAACCCTCACGTGCAAAGCATATAAATTAGCTTTCAGATGTTCGTGTGCCTTGACTCGGATCATTACTATACATACCTATTACTTTGATCAGGAACAATCGGGCCGCTGAAAACCCTCACGTGCAAGCACATAAACAAGCTTTCATATGTTGGTATGCCGTGACTCGGATCATTACTACACGTACCTATTGCTTTGCCGAGGAGTAATCCGGCTGCTGAAAACCTTCACGTGCAAGCACATAAACTAGCTGTCATATGTAGGTGTGCCGTGACTCGATTCATTACTGCACGTCCTATTGGTTTACTCAGGAACAATCGGGCTGCTGAAAACCTTCACGTGCAAGCACATAAACTAGCTGTCATGTGATGGTGTGCCTTTACTCGGAACATTACTACACGTAACTATTGGTGTGCACAGGAAAAATCGGGCCGCTGAAAACCCTCACGTGCAAGCACATAAACTAGCTGTCAGATGTTCGTGTGCCTTGACTCGGATCATTACTACACATACCTATTACTTTGCTCAGGAAAAATCGGGCAGCTGAAAAACATCTCGTGCAAGCACATAAACAAGCTTTCATATGTTGGTGTGCCTTGACTCGGATCATTACTACACGTACCTACTTCTATGCCGAGAAGCAATCGGGTTGCTGAAAACCTTCACGTGCAAGCACAAAAAATAGCTGTCATATGTTGTTGTGCCGTGATTCGGATCATTACTGCACGTCCTATTGATTTACTCAGGAACAATCGGGCTGCTGAAAACCTTCACGTGCAAGCACATAAACAAGCTGTCGTGTGTTGGTGTGCCTTGACTCGGAACATTACTACACGTACCTATTGGTTTGCTCAGGAAAAATCGGGCCGCTGAAAACCCTCTTGTGCAAGCACAAAAACTAACTGTAATATGTTGGTGTGCCTTGACTCGGATAATTACCACTCATACCTATTACTTTCCTCAGGAAAAATCGGGCCACTGAAAACCCTCACGTGCAAGCACATAAACAAGCTTTGATATGTTGGTGTGCCTTGACTCGGATCATTACTACACGTACCTATTGCTTTGCCGAGGAGCAATCGGGCTGCTGAAAAGCTTCACGTGCAAGCACAAAAAATAGCTGTCAAATGTTGGTGTGCCGTGACTCGGATCATTACTACACGCACCTATTTCTTTGCCGAGAAGCAATCTGGCTGCTGAAAACCTTCACGTGCAAGCACATAAAATAGCTGTCATATGTTGGTGTGCCGTGACTCGGATCATTACTGCACGTCCTATTGGTTTACTGAGGAACAATCGGGCTGCTGAAAACCCTCACGTGCAAGCACATAAACTAGCTGTCATATGTTGGTGTTCCTTGACTCGGATCATTACTACACGTCCTATTGATTTGCTCAGGAACAATGGGGTGCTGAAAACCCTCACGTGCAAGCACATAAACTAGCTGTCATATGTTGGTGTGCCTTGACTCGAATCATTATTACACGTACCTATTGATTTGCTCAGGAACAATCGGGACACTGAAAATCCTCACATGCAAGCACATAAACAAGCTGTCTTATGTTGTGGTGCCTTGACTCGGATCATTACTACACGTCCTATTGGTTTGCTCCGGAACAATCGGGCCGTTGAAAACCCTCAAATGAAAGCAAATAAACTAGCTGTCATATGTAGGTGAGCCTTGACTCGGATCATTACTACACGTACCTACTTGTTTGCTCAGGAACAATCGGGCCGCTGTAAACCTTCACGTGCATTACATAAAGAAGCTTTCATTAGTTGGTGTGCCTTGATTCGGATCATTATTACACGTACCTATTGGTTTTCTCAGGAACAATCCGGCTGCTGAAAATCCTCACATGCAAGCAGATAAACTAGCTGTCAATAGTTGGTGTGCCTTGCCTCGGATCATTACAACACGTACCTATAGGTTTGCTCAGGAACAATTGGGCAGCTGAAAAACTTCACGTGCAAGAACATAAACAATCTGTCATATGTTGGTGTGCCTTGACTCGGATGGCTACTACATGTACCCATTTCTTTGCTCAGGAACAATCGGGATGTTGAAAATCCTCACGTGCAAGCACATAAACTAGCTGTCATATGTTGGAGTGCGTTGACTAGGATCATTACAACACGTGCTATTGGTTTGCTCAGGAACAATCGGGCTGCTGAAAATATTCACGTGCAAGCACATAAACTAGCTCTCATACGTTGGTGTGCCTTGACTCGGATCATTACTACCCGGCGTATTCTTTTGCTCAGAAACAATCGGGCCGTTGAAAACCCTCAAATACAAGCACATAAATGAGCTGTCATATGTTGGTGCGCCTTGACTCTGATCATTACTACACGTACCTATTGGTTTGCTCAGGAACAATCGGTCCGCTTAAAACCTTCACGTGCATCACATAAACTAGCTGTCATATGTTGGTGTGCCTTGACTCGGATCATTATCACACGTACCTATTACTTTCCTCAGGAAAAATCGGGCCGCTGAAAACCCTCACGTGCAAGCACATAAACAAGCTTTCATATGTTGGTGTGCATTGACTCGGATCATTACTACACGTACCTATTGCTTTGCCGAGGAGCAATCGGGCTGCTGAAAACCTTCACGTGCAAGCGCAAAAAATAGCTGTCAAATGTTGGTGTGCCGTGCCTCGGATCATTACTGCACGTCCTATTGGTTTACTCAGGAACAATCGGGCTGCTGAAAACCCTCACGTGCCAGCACATAAACTAGCTGTCATATATTGGTGTGTCTTGACTCGGATCATTACTACACGTACCTATTGGTTTGCTCAGGAACAATCGGGCTGCTGAAAATGTTCACGTGCCAGCACATAAACTAGCTGTCATATGTTGGTGTGCCTTGACTCGGATCATTACTACACGTACCTATTGCTTTGCTCAGGAACATGGGGCTCTGAAAAGCCTTACTTGCAAGCACACAAGCAAGCTGTCATATGTTGGTGTGCCTTGACTCAGATCATTACTACACGTACCTATTGCTTTGCTCATGAACAATCGGGCTGTTGAAAACCCTCAGGTGCAGGCACATAAACAATGTGTCATATGTTGGTGTGCCTTGCCTCGGATCATTACTACACGTTCTATTGGTTTTCTCAGGAACAATTGGGGTGCTGGAAACCCTGACGTGCAAGCACATAAACAAGCTGTCATATGTTGGTGTGCCTTGACTCGGATCATTATTACACGTACCTATTGGTTTGCTCAGGAACAATCGGGCTGATGGAAACCATCACGTGCAAGCACATAAACTAGCTGTCATATGTTGGTGTGCTTTGACTCGGATCATTACTACACGTGCCTATTGGTTTGCTCAGGAACAATCGGGCCGCTGAGAACCTTCACGTGTAAGCACATAAACTAGCTGTCATATGTTGGTGTGCCTTGACTCGGACCATTAGTACACATACCTATTGTTTTGCCCAGGAACAATCGGGCTGATGGAAACACTCACGTGCAAGCACATAAACTAGATGTCATATGTTGGTGTGCCTTGACTCGGATCATTACTACACGTACCTACTGGTTTGCTCAGGAACAATCGGGCCGCTAAAAACCCTCACGTGCAAGCACATAAACAAGGTGTCATGTGTTGGTGTGCCTTGACTCGGAACATTACTACACGTACCTATTGGTTTGCTCAGGCTCTATCGGGCCACTGAAAACTTCACGCGCAAGCACATAAACTAACTGTCATATGTTGGTGTGCCTTGACTCGGATCATTATTTCATATACCTATTGGTTTGCTCAGGAACAATCGAGCTGCTGAAAACACTCACATGCAGGCACATAAACATGCTGTTATATGTTGGTGTGTCTTGACTCGAATCATTGTTACACGTACCTATTGCTTTGCTCCTGAACAATCGGGGTGCTGAAAACCCTCACGTGCAAGCACATAAACTAGCGGTCATATGTTGGTGTGCCTTGACTCGGATCATTACTACACGTCCTATCGGTTTGCTCAGGAAAAATCGGGCTGCTGAAAATATTCACGTGCAAGCACATAACCTAGCTGTCATATGTTGGTGTGCCTTGACTCGGATCATTACTACACGTCCTATCGGTTTGCTCAGGAACAATCGGGCTGCTGAAAATATTCACGTGCAAGCACATAAACTAGCTGTCATATGTTGGTGTGCCTTGACTCGGATCATTACTACACGTACCTATTGCTTTGCTCAGGAACATGGGGCTCTGAAAAGCCTTACGTGCAAGCACATAAGCAAGCTCTCATATGTTGGTGTGCCTTGACTCAGATCATTACTACACGTACCTATTGCTTTGCTCAGGAACAATTGGGGTGCTGGAAACCCTGACGTGCAAGCACATAAACAAGCTGTCATATGTTGATGTGCCTTGACTCGGATCATTATTACACGTACCTATTGGTTTGCTCAGGAACAATCGGGCTGATGGAAACTTTCACGTGCAAGCACATAAACTAGCTGTCACATGTTGGAGTACCTTGTCTCGGATCATTACTACACGTACTTATTGGTTTGCTCAGGAACAATCGGGCTGCTGAAAATCCTCACATGCAAGCACATAAACTAGCTGTCATATGAGCCTTGACTCGGATCATTACTACACGTACCTATTGGTTTGCTCAGGAACAATCGGGCTGCTGAAAATCCTCACGTGCAAGCACATAAACTAGCTGTCATATGTTGGTGTGCCTTGACTCGGATCATTACTACACATACCTATTGGTTTGCTCAGGAACAATCGGGCCGCTGAAAAACCTCACGTGCAAGCACATAAACTAGCTGTCATATGTTGGAGTGCCTTTACTCGGATCATTATTACATGTACCTATTGGTCTGCTCAGGAACAATCGGGCTGCTGAAAATCCTCTCGTGCAAGCACATAAACTAGCTGTCATATGTGGTTGTGCTTTGACTCGGATCATTACTACACGTGCCTATTTGTTTGCTCAGGAACAATCGGGCCGCTGAAAACCCTCACGTGCAAGCACATAAACTAGCTGTCATATGTTGGTGTGCCTTGACTCGGATCATAACTACACATACCTATTTGTTTGCTCAGGAACAATAGGGCTGATTGAAACCTTCACGTGCAAGCACATAAACTAGCTGTCATATGTTGGTGTGCCTTGACTCGGATCATTACTACACGTGCCTATTGGTTTGCTCAGGAACAATCGGGCTGCTGAAAATATTCACGTGCAAGCACATAAACTAGCTCTCATATGTTGGTGTGCCTTGTCTCGGATCATTACTACACGTACCTATTGCTTTGCTCAGGAACAATCGGGCCGCTGAAAACCTTCACGTGCAAGCACATAAACTAGCTCTCATATGTTGGTGTGCCTTGTCTCGGATCATTACTACACATACCTATTGGTTTGCTCAGGAACAATGGGGGTGATGGAAACCCTCACGTGCAAGGACATAAACTAGCTGTCATATGTTGGTGTGCTTTGACTCGGATCATTACTACACGTGCCTATTGGTTTGCTCAGGAACAATCGGGCCGCTGAGAACCCTCACGTGTAAGCACATAAACTAGATGTCAAATGTTGGTGTGCCTTGACTCGGATCATTACTACGCTACCTATTGGTTTGCTCAGGAACAATCGGGCCGCTGAGAACATTCACGTGCAAGCACATAAACAAGCTGTCATATGTTGGTGTGCCTTGAATCGCATCATTATTACACGTGCCTATTCGTTTGCTCAGGTACAATCGGGCCTCTGAGAACCCTCACGTGTAAGCACATAAACTAGCTGTCAATTGTTGGTGTGCCTTGACTCGGATCATTAGTACACATACCTATTGTTTTGCCCAGGAACAATCGGGCTGATGGAAACTTTCACGTGCAAGCACATAAACTAGCTGTCATATGTTGGTGTGTCTTGCCTCGTATAATTACTACACGTACCTATTAGTTTGCTCATGAAAAATTGGGCTGCTGAGAACCCTCACATGCAAGCACATAACCTAGCTGTCATATGTTGGTGTGCCTTGACTCGGATCATTACTACACGTACCTATTGGTTTCCTCAGGAACCATCGGGCCGCTGAAAAGCCTCACATGCAAGCACATAACCTAGCTGTCATATGTTGGTGTGCCTTGTCTCGGATCATTACTACACGTATCTATTGGTTTGCTCAGGAACCATCGGGCCGCTGAAAATCTCCTGGTGCTAGCACATAAACTAGCTGTCATATGTTGGTGTGCCTTGACTCGGATCACTACTACACGTACCTATTGGTTTGCTCAGAAGCAATCGGGCCGCTGAAAACCCTCTCATGCAAGCACATAAACTACCTTTCATATGTTGGTGTGCCTTGACTCGGATCACTACTACACGTACCTATTGGTTTGCTCAGGAACAATCGGGCTGCTGAAAACCCTCATATGCATGCACATAAACAAGCTGTCATATGCTGGTGTGTCTTGACTCGGATCATTATTACACGGACCTATTTTTTTTCTCAGGAACAATCGGGATGCTGAAAATCCTCACATGCAAGCACATAAACAAGCTGTCATATGTTGGTGTGCCTTCACTCGGATCATTACTACACGTACCAATTGGTTTGCTCAGGACCAATTGGGCTGCTGAAAATATTTACGTGCAAGCACATAAACTAGCTGTCATACGTTGGTGTGCTTTGACTCGGATCATTACTACCCGTCGTATTCTTTTGCTCAGGAACAATCGGGCCGTTGAATACCCTCAAATACAAGCACATAAACTAGCTGTCATATGTTGGTGAGCCTTGAATCTGATCATTACTACACGTACCTATTGGTTTGCTCAGGAAAAATCGGGCCACTAGAAACCTTCTCGTGCATCACATAAACTAGCTGTCACATGTTGGAGTGCTTTGACTCGGATCATTATCTCACGTACCTATTGATTTGCTCAGGAACAATCGGGCTGCTGAAAATCCTCACGTGCAAGCACATAAACAAGCTGTCGTTAGTTGTTGTGCCTTGATTCGGATCATTATTACACGTACCTATTGGTTTGCTCAGGAACAATCGGGCTGCTGAAACCCTCACGTGCAAGCACATAAACTAGCTATCATATGTTTTTGTGCCTTGACTCGTATCATAACTACACGTACCTATTGATTTGCTCAGGAACATTCGGGACACTGAAAATCCTCACATGCAAGCACATAAACAAGCTGTCATATGTTGGTGTGCCTTGACTCGGATCATTACTACACGTCCTATTGGTTTGCTCCGGAACAATCGGGCCGTTGAAAACCCTCAAATGAAAGCACATAAACTAGCTGTCATATGTAGGTGAGCCTTGACTCGGATCATTACTACACGTACCTACTTGTTTGCTCAGGAACAATCGGGCCGCTGTAAACCTTCACGTGCATTACATAAAGAAGCTGTCATTAGTTGGTGTGCCTTGATTCGGATCATTATTACACGTACCTATTGGTTTGCTCAGGAAAAATCCGGCTGCTGAAAATCCTCACATGCAAGCACATAAACTAACTGTCAATAGTTGGTGTGCCTTGCCTCAGATCATTACAACACGTACCTATAGGTTTGCTCAGGAACAATTGGGCAGCTGAAAAACTCCACGTGCAAGAACATAAACAATCTGTCATATGTTGGTGTGCCTTGACTCGGATCGCTACTACATGTACCCATTGCTTTGCTCAGGAACAATTGGGATGCTGAAAATCCTCACGTGCAAGCACATAACCTAGCTGTCATATGTTGGAGTGCGTGGACTATAATCATTACAACACGTGCTATTGGTTTGCTCAGGAACATTCGGGCTGCTGAAAATATTCACATGCAAGCACATAAACTAGCTCTCATACGTTGGTGTGCCTTGACTCGGATCATTACTACCCGTCGTATTCTGTTGCTCAGGAACAATCGGGCCGTTGAAAACCCTCAAATACAAGCACATAAATTAGCTGTCATATGTTGGTGCGCCTTGACTCTGATCATTACTACACGTACCTATTGGTTTGCTCAGGAACAATCGGTCCGCTTAAAACCTTCACGTGCATCACATAAACTAGCTGTCATATGTTGGTGTGCCTTGACACGGATCATTATCACACGTACCTACTTATTTGCTCAGGAACAATCGGGCTGCTGAAAATCCTCACGTGCAAGCAAATAAACTAGCTGTCATATGTTAGTGAGCCTTGACTCGGATCATTATTTACGTACCTATTGGTTTGCTCAGGAACAATCGGTCCGCTGAAAGCTTTCACGTGCAAGCACATAAACTAGCTGTCGTGTGTTGGTGTGCCTTGACTCGGAACATTACTACACCTACCTAATTGTTTGCTCAGGAGAAATCGGGCGGCTGAAAACCCTCACGTGCAAGGACATAAACTAACTGTCATATGTTGGTGTGCCTTGACTCGGATAATTACCACACATACCTATTACTTTCCTCAGGAAAAATCGGGCCGCTGAAAACCCTCACGTGCTATCACATAAACAAGCTTTCATATGTTGGTTGCGCCTTGACTCGGATCATTTCTACACGTACCTATTGCTTTGCCGAGGAGCAATCGGGCTGCTGAAAACCTTCACGTGCAAGCACAAAAAATAGCTGTCAAATGTTGGTGTGCCGTGCCTCGGATCATTACTGCATGTCCTATTGGTGTACCCAGGAACAATCGTGCTGCTGAAAACCCTCACGTGCCAGCACATAAACTAGCTGTCATATATTGGTGTGCCTTGACTCGGATCATTACTACACGTACCTATTGGTTCCTCAGGAACAATCGGGCTGCTGAAAAGTCTTACGTGCAAGCACATAAACAATCTGTTATACGTTGGTGTGCCTTTAGTCGGATCATTACTACACGTACCTATTGCTTTGCTCAGGAACAATCGGGCTGTTGAAAATCCTCTCGTGCAAGCACAAAAACTAGCTGTCATATGTTGGTGAGCCTTGACTCGGAACATTATTACACGCCCTAAAAATATGCTCAGGAACAATCGGGGTGCTGAAAACCCTCACGTGCAAGCACATAAACTAGCTGGCATATGTTGGTGTGACTTGACTCGGATCATTACTACACGTACCAATTGGTTTGCTCAGGACCAATTGGGCTGCTGAAAATTTTTATGTGCAAGCACATAAACTAGCTGTCATACGTTGGTGTGCTTTGACTCGGATCATTACTACCCGTCGTATTCTTTTGCTCAGGAACAATCGGGCCGTTGAATACCCTCAAATACAAGCACATAAACTAGCTGTCATATGTTGGTGAGCCTTGAATCTGATCATTACTACACGTACCTATTGGTTTGCTCAGGAACAATCGGGCCACTAAAAACCTTCTCGTGCATCACATAAACTAGCTGTCATATGTTGGAGTGCTTTGACTCGGATCATTATCTCACGTACCTATTGATTTGCTCAGGAACAATCGGGCTGCTGAAAATCCTCACGTGCAAGCACATAAACAAGCTGTCGTTAGTTGTTGTGCCTTGATTCGTATAATTATTACACGTACCTATTGGTTTGCTCAGGAACAATCGGGCTGCTGAAAATCCTCACGTGCAAGCACATAAACTAACTGTCATATGTTGGTGTGCCTTGACTTAGATCATTACTACACGTACCTATTAATGTGCTCAGGAACAATCGGGCTGCTGAAAACACTCACCCGCAAGCACATAAACTAGCTCTCATATGTTGGTGTGCCTTGACCTGGATTACTACTACACGTACCCATTGGTTTCCTCAGGAACAATCGGGCTGCTGAAAACCCTCACGTGCAAGCACATAAACTAGCTGGTATACGTTGGTGTGCCTTAACTCGGATCATTACTACACGTACCTATTGGTTTGCTCAGGAACATCGGGCTGCTGAAAACCCTCACGTGCAAGCACATAAACAAGCTGTCATATGATGGAGTGCCTTGACTCGGATCATTACAACACGTAGCTATTGCTTTGCTAAGGAACAATCGGGCTGATGGAAACCTTCACGTGCAAGCACATAAACTAGCTCTCATATGTTGGTGTGCCTTGCCTCGGATCATTACTACACGTACCTCCTATTGGTTTGCTCAGGAACAATCGGGCTGCTGAAAAACCTCACATGCAAGCACATAAACTAGCTCTCATATGTTGGTGTGCCTTGCCTCGGATCATTACTACACGTACCTGTTGGTTTGCTCAGGAACAATCGGGCTGCTGAAAACCTTCACGTGCAAGCACATAAACTAGCTGTCATGTGATGGTGTGCCTTGACTCGGAACATTACTACACGTAACTATTGGTTTGCTCAGGAAAAATCGGGCAGCTGAAAACCCTCACGTGCAAGGACATAAACTAGCTGTCATATGTTGGTGTGCCTTGACTCGGATCATTACTACACCTATCTATTACTTTGCTCCTGAAAAATCGGGCCGTTGAAAACCCTTACGTGCAAGCACATAAACAAGCTTTCATATGTTGGTGTGCCTTGACTCGGATCATTACTACACGTACCTACTGCTTTGCCGAGGAACAATCGGGCTGCTGAAAACCTTCACGTGCAAGCACAAAAAATAGCAGTCATATGTTGGTGTGCCCTGATTCGGATCATTATTGCACGTCCTATTGGTTTACTCAGGAACAAATGGGCTGCTGAAAACCTTCGCGTGCAAGCACATAAACTAGCTGTCGTGTGTTGGTGTGCCTTGACTCGGAACATTACTACACGTACCTATTGGTTTGCTCAGGAAAAATCGGGCCGCTGAAAACCCTCACGTGCAAGCAGATTAACCAACTGTTATATGTTGGTGTGGCTTGACTCGGATAATTACCACACATACCTATTACTTTCCTCAGGAAAAATCGGGCCGCTGAAAACACTCACGTGCAAGCACATAAACAATCTTTCATATGTTGGTGTGCCTTGACTCGGATCATTACTACACGTACCTATTGCTTTGTCGAGGAGCAACCGGGCTGCTGAAAACCTTCACGTGCAAGCACAAAAAATAGCTGTCAAATGTTGGTGTGCCGTGACTCGGATCATTACTGCACGTCCTATTGGTTTACTCAGGAACAATCGGGCTGCTGAAAACCCTCACGTGCCAGCACATAAACCAGCTGTCATATGTTGGTGTGCCTTGACTCGGATCATTACTACACGTACCTATTGGTTCCTCAGGAACAATCGAGCTGCTGAAAACCCTCACGTGCAAGCACATAAACCAGCTGTCATATGTTGGTGTGCCTTGACTCGGATCATTACTACACGTACCTATTGGTTCCTCAGGAACAATCGGGCTGCTGAAAAGCCTTACGTGCAAGCACATAAACAATCTGTCATACGTTGGTGTGCCTTTAGTCGGATCATTACTACATGTACCTATTGCTTTGATCAGGAACAATCGGGCTGTTGAAAATCCTCACGTGCAAGCACAAAAACTAACTGTCATATGTTGGTGAGCCTTGACTCGGATCATTATTACACGCCCTAAAAATATGCTCCGGAACAATCGGGGTGCTGAAAACCCTCACGTGCAAGCACATAAACTAGCTTGCATATGTTGGTTTGCCTTGACTCGGATCTTTACTACACATACCTATTGCTTTGCTCAGGAACAATCGGGCTGCTGAAAACCCTCACGAGCAAGCACATAAATAAGCTGTTATATGTTGGTGTGACTTGACTCGGATCATTACTACACGTACCTATTGCTTTGCTAATGTACAATGGGGCTGCTCAACACCTTTACGTGCAAGCACATAAACTAGCTGTCATATGTTGGTGTGCCTTTACTCGGAATATTACTACGCTACCTATTGGTTTGCTCAGGGACAATCGGGTTGCTGAATACCCTCACGTGCAAGCACATAAACAAACTGTTATATGTTGGTGTGCCTTGACTCGCATCATTACTACACGTGCCTATTGGTTTGCTCAGGAGCAATAGGGCCGCTGAGAACCCTCACGTGTAAGCACATAAACTAGCTTTCAATTGTTGGTGTGCCTTGACTCGGATCATTAGTACACATACCTATTGTTTTGCCCAGGAACAATCGGGCTGATGGAAACTTTCACGTGCAAGCACATAAACTAGCTGTCATATGTTGGTGTGTCTTGACTCGAATCATTATTACACGTAGCTATTGCTTTGCTCCAGAACAATCGGGGTATTGAAAACCCTCACGTGCAAGCACATAAACTAGCGCACATATGTTGGTGTGCCTTGACTCGGATCATTACTACACGTCGTATCGGTTTGCTCAGGAACAATCGGGCTGCTGAAAATATTCACGTGCAAGCACATAAACTAGCTGTCATATGTTGGTGTGCCTTGACTCGGATCATTACTACACGTCCTATTGGTTTGCTCAGGAACAATCGGGCTGCTGAAAATGTTCACGTGCCAGCACATAAACTAGCTGTCATATGTTGGTGTGCCTTGACTCGGATCATTACTACACGTACCTATTGCTTTGCTCAGGAACATGGGGCTCTGAAAAGCCTTACTTGCAAGCACACAAGCAAGCTGTCATATGTTGGTGTGCCTTGACTCAGATCATTACTACACGTACCTATTGCTTTGCTCATGAACAATCGGGCTGTTGAAAACCCTCAGGTGCAGGCACATAAACAATGTGTCATATGTTGGTGTGCCTTGCCTCGGATCATTACTACACGTTCTATTGGTTTTCTCAGGAACAATTGGGGTGCTGGAAACCCTGACGTGCAAGCACATAAACAAGCTGTCATATGTTGGTGTGCCTTGACTCGGATCATTATTACACGTACCTATTGGTTTGCTCAGGAACAATCGGGCTGATGGAAACCATCACGTGCAAGCACATAAACTAGCTGTCATATGTTGGTGTGCTTTGACTCGGATCATTACTACACGTGCCTATTGGTTTGCTCAGGAACAATCGGGCCGCTGAGAACCTTCACGTGTAAGCACATAAACTAGCTGTCATATGTTGGTGTGCCTTGACTCGGACCATTAGTACACATACCTATTGTTTTGCCCAGGAACAATCGGGCTGATGGAAACACTCACGTGCAAGCACATAAACTAGATGTCATATGTTGGTGTGCCTTGACTCGGATCATTACTACACGTACCTACTGGTTTGCTCAGGAACAATCGGGCCGCTAAAAACCCTCACGTGCAAGCACATAAACAAGGTGTCATGTGTTGGTGTGCCTTGACTCGGAACATTACTACACGTACCTATTGGTTTGCTCAGGCTCTATCGGGCCACTGAAAACTTCACGCGCAAGCACATAAACTAACTGTCATATGTTGGTGTGCCTTGACTCGGATCATTATTTCATATACCTATTGGTTTGCTCAGGAACAATCGAGCTGCTGAAAACACTCACATGCAGGCACATAAACATGCTGTTATATGTTGGTGTGTCTTGACTCGAATCATTGTTACACGTACCTATTGCTTTGCTCCTGAACAATCGGGGTGCTGAAAACCCTCACGTGCAAGCACATAAACTAGCGGTCATATGTTGGTGTGCCTTGACTCGGATCATTACTACACGTCCTATCGGTTTGCTCAGGAAAAATCGGGCTGCTGAAAATATTCACGTGCAAGCACATAACCTAGCTGTCATATGTTGGTGTGCCTTGACTCGGATCATTACTACACGTCCTATCGGTTTGCTCAGGAACAATCGGGCTGCTGAAAATATTCACGTCCAAGCACATAAACTAGCTGTCATATGTTGGTGTGCCTTGACTCGGATCATTACTACACGTACCTATTGCTTTGCTCAGGAACATGGGGCTCTGAAAAGCCTTACGTGCAAGCACATAAGCAAGCTCTCATATGTTGGTGTGCCTTGACTCAGATCATTACTACACGTACCTATTGCTTTGCTCAGGAACAATTGGGGTGCTGGAAACCCTGACGTGCAAGCACATAAACAAGCTGTCATATGTTGGTGTGCCTTGACTCGGATCATTATTACACGTACCTATTGGTTTGCTCAGGAACAATCGGGCTGATGGAAACTTTCACGTGCAAGCACATAAACTAGCTGTCACATGTTGGAGTACCTTGTCTCGGATCATTACTACACGTACTTATTGGTTTGCTCAGGAACAATCGGGCTGCTGAAAATCCTCACATGCAAGCACATAAACTAGCTGTCATATGAGCCTTGACTCGGATCATTACTACACGTACCTATTGGTTTGCTCAGGAACAATCGGGCTGCTGAAAATCCTCACGTGCAAGCACATAAACTAGCTGTCATATGTTGGTGTGCCTTGACTCGGATCATTACTACACATACCTATTGGTTTGCTCAGGAACAATCGGGCCGCTGAAAAACCTCACGTGCAAGCACATAAACTAGCTGTCATATGTTGGAGTGCCTTTACTCGGATCATTATTACATGTACCTATTGGTCTGCTCAGGAACAATCGGGCTGCTGAAAATCCTCACGTGCAAGCACATAAACTAGCTGTCATATGTGGTTGTGCTTTGACTCGGATCATTACTACACGTGCCTATTTGTTTGCTCAGGAACAATCGGGCCGCTGAAAACCCTCACGTGCAAGCACATAAACTAGCTGTCATATGTTGGTGTGCCTTGACTCGGATCATAACTACACATACCTATTTGTTTGCTCAGGAACAATAGGGCTGATTGAAACCTTCACGTGCAAGCACATAAACTAGCTGTCATATGTTGGTGTGCCTTGACTCGGATCATTACTACACGTGCCTATTGGTTTGCTCAGGAACAATCGGGCTGCTGAAAATATTCACGTGCAAGCACATAAACTAGCTCTCATATGTTGGTGTGCCTTGTCTCGGATCATTACTACACGTACCTATTGCTTTGCTCAGGAACAATCGGGCCGCTGAAAACCTTCACGTGCAAGCACATAAACTAGCTCTCATATGTTGGTGTGCCTTGTCTCGGATCATTACTACACATACCTATTGGTTTGCTCAGGAACAATGGGGGTGATGGAAACCCTCACGTGCAAGGACATAAACTAGCTGTCATATGTTGGTGTGCTTTGACTCGGATCATTACTACACGTGCCTATTGGTTTGCTCAGGAACAATCGGGCCGCTGAAAACCCTCACGTGCAAGCACATAAACTAGTTGTCATATGTTGGTGTGCCTTGACTCGGATCATTACTACAGATACCTATTGGTTTGCTCAGGAACAATCGGGATGATGGAAACCTTCACGTGCAAGCACATAAACTAGCTGTCATATGTTGGTGTGCCTTGACTCGGATCATTACTACACATACCTATTGGTTTGCTCAGGAACAATCGGGATGATGGAAACCTTCACGTGCAAGCACATAAACTAATTGTCATATGTTGGTGTGCTTTGACTCGGATCATTGCTACACGTGCCTATTGGTTTTCTCAGGAACAATCGGGCCGCTGAGAACCCTCACGTGTAAATACATAAACTAGCTGTCATATGTTGGTGTGCCTTGACTCGGATCATTACTACACATACCTATTGGTTTGCTCAGGAACAATCGGGCTGATGGAAACCTTCACGTGCAAGCACATAAACTAGTTGTCATATGTTGGTGTGCCTTGACTCGGATCATTACTACATCTACCTATTGGTTTGCTCAGGAACAATCGGGCTGCTGAAAATATTCACGTGCAAGCACATAAACTAGCTGTCATATGTTGGTGTGCCTTGACTCGGATCATTACTACACGTACCTATTGGTTTGTTCAGGAACAATCGGGCCGCTGAAAAACCTCACGTGCAAGCACATAAACAAGCTGTCATATGTTGGTGTGCCTTGACTCGGATCATTACTACACGTCCTATCTGTTTGCTCCAGAACAATTCTTCTTGTACACAGGAGCCGAGAATCGAACCTTACAAAAAATGTAGATCTGGTCAAAACATTACAATTTATTTATTTTTTCATTTTAATAATGTATCTTGCCATATTTTTAAGATATTTGTAGTTGTCGGATGCAATTTTAAAATATACTTTTTTAAAAAAAAAAAGTTTGCCTCTTTTTTTGTTATACTCGTGGCCATTCAAATATGAGAATTTCAGTAGCAATTGCACAGCGACATCTTTTAAAACATTTGACTACCGCTTTAGCCTCGAGTATTCCCTTCTAATTTTACGGAAGCAAGATATAAGATTATTCTGGTAATATTTATCTCGATTAGAACAGAGAAGAAAGAAACATATTTTGTTACAAGTTTGTTGTAGAACTGGTAGGAAATGTCGTGTGATTGCCTTTTTATAACTTGTGGTGTTCATTACACCCAGCGACCTTTGTCTATAAAATGCCCCTCTTAATTTACAGAGTTTCAAAGCTTATATTTTCGGTAAAATCTCATTATCAATTTTGGGTGAAATGCACTGTACCCTCTACATCCTATAGACAGCAGACAAAGTAAAACGAAATCTATTTGAGAAAAAAAATATTGTATTTAAATCAATAATAAGGATTTGGTATGTCCAAATTGTTTTAAAAAAAAATGCTACACCTGATAGTTGTGTGCTTCAACGAATCTATGTTTTTTGTTTGATAAGATTCCGTCTTTCTGTTATGGTCCATCATTTACGTAAACGTAAACTAGAATGAGGAAAACCTCAGTAAAATATCTTAAAGATATGGCTTTCTATTCAATGCCGTTAAGGTCATTTTTTAGGAAATCAAAATTTTCGAAAAGTTTAATTTATAAATGTTAGTTTGGGGTTGGGGGCTTTTGTGGAAAATCTTCCTGTTACATCCCTGGAAGACGCTCGTCTAAAACATTAGGTTTAGTGTCTAACAGCTTTTCGTTTGCTGCCCTCACACACACACACACAGACACATATACACACATACACAGACACACATACACATATACACAGACACACACAGACACATATACACACATATACGCAGACACACACAGACACATATACACACATATACACAGACACATATACACACATATACACAGACACACACAGACACATATACACACATATACACAGACACATATACACACATATACACAGACACACACAGACACATATACACACATATACACAGACACATATACACACATATACACAGACACACACAGACACATATACACACATATACACAGACACATATACACACATATACACAGACACACACAGACACATATACACACATATACACAGACACATATACACACATATACACAGACACATATACACACATATACACAGACACATATACACACATATACACAGACACACACAGACACATATACACACATATACACAGACACATATACACACATATACACAGACACACACAGACACATATACACACATATACACAGACACATATACACACATATACACAGACACACACAGACACATATACACACATATACACAGACACACACAGACACATATACACACATATACACAGACACACACAGACACATATACACACATATACACAGACACATATACACACATATACACAGACACATATACACACATATACACAGACACACACAGACACATATACACACATATACACAGACACATATACACACATATACACAGACACACACAGACACATATACACACATATACACAGACACATATACACACATATACACAGACACACACAGACACATATACACACATATACACAGACACACACAGACACATATACACACATATACACAGACACATATACACACATATACACAGACACATATACACACATATACACAGACACATATATACACACATATACACAGACACATATACACACATATACACAGACACACACAGACACATATACACACATATACAGACACACACAGACACATATACACACATATACACAGACACACACAGACACATATACACACATATACAGACACACACAGACACATATACACACATATACACAGACACACACAGACACATATACACACATATACACAGACACACACAGACACATATACACACATATACACAGACACACACAGACACATATACACACATATAAACAGACACACACAGACACATATACACACATATACACAGACACACACAGACACATATACACACATATACACAGACACACACAGACACATATACACACATATACACAGACACACACAGACACATATACACACATATACACAGACACACACAGACACATATACACACATATACACAGACACACACAGACACATATACACACATATACACAGACACACACAGACACATATACACACATATACGCAGACACACACAGACACATATACACACATATACACAGACACACACAGACACATATACACACATATACACAGACACACACAGACACATATACACACATATACACAGACACACACAGACACATATACACACATATACACAGACACATATACACACATATACACAGACACATATACACACATATACACAGACACACACAGACACATATACACACATATACACAGACACATATACACACATATACACAGACACATATACACACATATACACAGACACATATACACACATATACACAGACACATATACACACATATACACAGACACACACAGACACATATACACACATATACACAGACACACACAGACACATATACACACATATACACAGACACACACAGACACATATACACACATATACGCAGACACACACAGACACATATACACACATATACACAGACACACACAGACACATATACACACATATACACAGACACACACAGACACATATACACACATATACACAGACACACACAGACACATATACACACATATACACAGACACACACAGACACATATACACACATATACACAGACACACACAGACACATATACACACATATACACAGACACACACAGACACATATACACACATATACACAGACACACACAGACACATATACACACATATACACAGACACACACAGACACATATAAACACATATACACAGACACACACAGACACATATACACACATATACGCAGACACACACAGACACATATACACACATATACACACATATACACACATATACACAGACACACACAGACACATATACACACATATACACAGACACACACAGACACATATACACACATATACACAGACACACACAGACACATATACACACATATACACACATATACACACATATACGCAGACACACACAGACACATATACACACATATACACACATATACACACATATACACAGACACACACAGACACATATACACACATATACACAGACACACACAGACACATATACACACATATACACACATATACACAGACACACACAGACACATATACACACATATACACAGACACACACAGACACATATACACACATATACACAGACACACACAGACACATATACACACATATACGCAGACACACACAGACACATATACACACATATACACAGACACACACAGACACACACAGACACATATACACACATATACACAGACACACACAGACACATATACACACATATACACAGACACACACAGACACATATACACACATATACACAGACACACACAGACACACACAGACACATATACACACATATACACA
Source organism: Hymenopus coronatus (assembly GCA_030762935.1). Classification (NCBI taxonomy): domain Eukaryota; kingdom Metazoa; phylum Arthropoda; class Insecta; order Mantodea; family Hymenopodidae; genus Hymenopus; species Hymenopus coronatus. The sequence continues at coordinate 151,651,547 of CM060898.1, read as the reverse complement.
GACACACACAGACACATATACACACATATACACACATATACACAGACACACACAGACACATATACACACATATACGCAGACACACACAGACACATATACACACATATACACAGACACACACAGACACATATACACACATATACACAGACACACACAGACACATATACACACATATACACAGACACACACAGACACATATACACACATATACACAGACACACACAGACACATATACACACATATACACAGACACACACAGACACATATACACACATATACACAGACACACACAGACACATATACACACATATACACAGACACACACAGACACATATAAACACATATACACAGACACACACAGACACATATACACACATATACGCAGACACACACAGACACATATACACACATATACACACATATACACACATATACACAGACACACACAGACACATATACACACATATACACAGACACACACAGACACATATACACACATATACACAGACACACACAGACACATATACACACATATACACACATATACACACATATACGCAGACACACACAGACACATATACACACATATACACACATATACACACATATACACAGACACACACAGACACATATACACACATATACACAGACACACACAGACACATATACACACATATACACACATATACACAGACACACACAGACACATATACACACATATACACAGACACACACAGACACATATACACACATATACACAGACACACACAGACACATATACACACATATACGCAGACACACACAGACACATATACACACATATACACAGACACACACAGACACACACAGACACATATACACACATATACACAGACACACACAGACACATATACACACATATACACAGACACACACAGACACATATACACACATATACACAGACACACACAGACACACACAGACACATATACACACATATACACAGACACACACAGACACATATACACACATATACACAGACACACACAGACACATATACACACATATACACAGACACACACAGACACATATACACACATATACACAGACACACACAGACACATATACACACATATACACACATATACACAGACACACACAGACACATATACACACATATACACAGACACACACAGACACATATACACACATATACACACATATACACAGACACACACAGACACATATACACACATATACGCAGACACACACAGACACATATACACACATATACGCAGACACACACAGACACATATACACACATATACACAGACACACACAGACACATATACACACATATACACACATATACACAGACACACACAGACACATATACACACATATACGCAGACACACACAGACACATATACACACATATACACACATATACACACATATACACACATATACACAGACACACACAGACACATATACACACATATACACAGACACACACAGACACATATACACACATATACACACATATACACACATATACACAGACACACACAGACACATATACACACATATACACAGACACACACAGACACATATACACACATATACACACATATACACAGACACACACAGACACATATACACACATATACGCAGACACACACAGACACACATACACACATATACACACATATACACACATATACACAGACACACACAGACACATATACACACATATACACAGACACACACAGACACATATACACACATATTCACACATATACACAGACACTCACAGACACATATACACACATATACACACATATACACACATATACACAGACACACACAGACACATATACACACATATACGCAGACACACACAGACACATATACACATATACACAGACACACACAGACACATATACACACATATACACAGACACACACAGACACATATACACACATATACAGACACACATATACACATATACACACATATACAGACACACACAGACACATATACACACATATACACAGACACACACAGACACATATACACACATATACACAGACACACACAGACACATATACACACATATACGCAGACACACACAGACACATATACACACATATACACAGACACACACAGACACATATACACACATATACAGACACACATATACACATATACACACATATACAGACACACACAGACACATATACACACATATAGACAGACACACACAGACACATATACACACATATACACACATATACACACATATACGCAGACACACACAGACACATATACACACATATACGCAGACACACATATACACACACATACACAGACACATATACACACATATACAGACACACATATACACACACATACACAGACACACACAGACACATATACACACATATACGCAGACACACACAGACACATATACACACATATACACACATATACACAGACACACACAGACACATATACACACATATACACAGACACACACAGACACATATACACACATATACACAGACACACACAGACACATATACACACATACACAGACACACATATACACATATACACAGACACACACAGACACATATACACACATATACGCAGACATACAGACAGACACAGACACATAGACACACATACACACAGACACAGACACACACAGACACATATACACAGACACACAGACACGCAGACACACATACACACAGACGCAGACACAAACAGACACATATACACACATACACACAGACACAGACACACACAGACACACATACACACAGACACACACAGACACACAGACACACACATACACAGACACACACATACACAGACACACACAGACACATATACACATATAAACAGACACACAGACACACACAGACAGACATACACACAGACACAGACACACATATACACAGACACATAGACAGACACAGACACATAGACACACATACACACAGACACAGACACACACAGACACATATACACAGACACATATACACAGACACACAGACACGCAGACACACATACACACAGACGCAGACACAAACAGACACATATACACACATACACACCTACACAGACACACACAGACACACATACACACAGACACAGACACACACAGACACACACATACACAGACACACACAGACACATATACACATATACACAAACACACAGACACACATACACACAGACACAGACACACAGACAGACACAGACACACATACACACATACACACATACACACAGACACACACAGACACACAGACACACACATACACACACATACACACATACACACAGACACACATACACACAGACATAGACACACATATACACAGACACAGACACACACAGACACACAGACACACACATACACACATACACACAGACATAGACACACATATACACAGACACAGACACACACATACACAGCCACACACATACACACATACACACATATACACAGACATAGACACACATATACACAGACACAGACACACACAGACACACAGAGACACACATACACACATACACACATACACACAGACATAGACACACATATACACAGACACAGACACACACATACACAGCCACACACATACACACATACACACAGACACACATACACACAGACATAGACACACATATATACAGACACAGACACACACAGACACACATACACACACATACACACAGACACACATACACACATATACACAGACACAGACACACATATACACAGACACACACAGACACACACATACACACACACATACACACAGACACACAGACACACATACACACAGACATAGACACACATACACACATACACTCAGACACACACATACACACATAAACACACATACATACAGACACACACAGTCACATAGTACTCATGCAATATTCCATATAAGGCACTGGAATATGTTTAAAAACATGCAGGATCAATCTTAGGTATTGGGATAGAATTTAAGGAAACTTGCATCCTATGTCCTAGAAAATCAAAAAACGTAACAGTATTATTTAATAAATGACTCCCTGAAATATTTTACTAATACATTAAAAACAAAAGTGACACTACTTCTCTATGCGTCTCTGATTTAGAAGTGTTGAAAATATGAACTTGTTCAGATTTTAAATCTGCTAGATTGGCGAGATATTGGCATCATTGAGGTTTTAACTTTACATATCCACCTAATACAATTTGTCGTCGTCCCACCGTAACGGCCTGTGACCGCGACTACTCCACTCCTCTACTTATAGAAAGCAACCTTCGGCTACGCTTTGTGGCTTAGGGTCCCTCATCTTGGGCTGTACTTTGGTGCTTAGGAGCCCTACAGTTTATAACAGACCAATAACTAAGTCGTCCTCCGTGGTGTAGTGGTTATCGTACTAGTTTCTAAAACCAAGATTGCGGGTTCAAATCTGGCAGAGGCTGAGAGATTTTTCGGACATAAAATTCTTAGCCTGGCTTCCATCAGAAGAAAAGTAAAGCTGGTGGTTCCGTGTAAGAACCCTACACATTGGAAGAAGGTTTCTGGGCAAAACTCCACCATTTCGCGTCCGCAAGTCGTGATTTCATTCTGCAGTGCCATCTGTGGCCAACGAACCGATCCCGCATTGCGGGATCAATGAAACATTTAACGTTGTCCTAATCCCCACTTAGGATTTACAGGAAGTAACTAATCACATAACAACAAGTGAAGATCACGTATGGAAACATTTGCAATAGAATTCTTCTTTTTATATTCTTTATCCGAACTTTCTTTCTTTAGCGGCCACATGTAATTTAAGGCTAGAAACCAATGTCTGCTTACTAGTCCATACCTGAATCCTACTTACTTTGCTCTTTGAGCTACCAGTTCTGTATTAACAGCCCCGCATGCAAATGAAAATGTATTGTCCCTCCTTTCACCCATTTCTCATTACAGCCAAAGTAGCAACAATAGTACATAATTTAACTTGTTTCTAATGTAATATAACTGTTAAAAACTTAATATATGCCGTTTCTTCTAACGAAGAGCACAGAATCACAAGTATGAAAAACGTTCAGTATATATCCAATTCACAGGTCACGAAACTTTTATATTCGATGTTCATCCTCTGCGTAGTACACAATTTCGCTCTGTGTTGGTTTTTTTTTTTTAAATACAGTTCCGGAGGATTGTCAGGACTGCGCCCCGCTGTAATCATTTTTCCTCTTTTTTCCAGTTTCCTACATTTCCTTAGTTTACCTATTAATGTTTAACGTTTCCCTTTTACATATACATAAACACATTTACAAACCTAGAAACACCCATGCCCGAAGCGGGACTCGAACTCACGCTCCCGTGCGCCAAAAAGCGTCAAAACGAGACACTTCAGCGAGCGCGGCCACGGGGATCGGCTTTTATAGCTCTATGGCTTAGACTCCTCCGTCTTCCTCCTCCATGCTTCCGTGTCTCTTGTCAATCTCCTCCAAGCCGTAGTCCCTAATAGTATCCATCGTCTAATCCTTGACTTCCTAGAATAGACTTTGGTAACTTTTGCTAGCCTATTGCAATCTCTTCAGTCTGATGGAGATGTTGTACTTGGACTTCTGTACAGCTAACACTGCTCATCAAGTTTCTTCCTTTCAACTTTCCTTCCTTTCTTTACGTAACTTCCTCGTTTCACATGCAAATCAGAGAGTATATATAATTATGGATTTATATGTTATAATTTGTGCTCTCCAACGCGCTTAATTCAATATCAATCAATGAAAATTAAACGTTTTTGGCTGCTGCTATCCGCTTTTGCACTTAAAAAAATCTGATGTGTTCCATTCACATGACTTTCTCTACATCTCTCCAACTAACTATTGTTAAAAAGCTTATGCTTCTATTTACTTCATTCTAATCGAGAAAAAATTAGCAGAAATAGTCCTATTACTTGCTTCCTTGTAAGTAGATGCGAAATAAGGGAGTACCATAGGTTCAAGTGATAGTCAAAAGCTGGTTACTATGTGACTGAACATCCTTTGTTTGTATGGACAGGAGTTGACAAATTCCTGTATGAGAAATGTGTAAGTTTTTTAAGATGAAACCAATAACAAGGAATATCTAAAAAACGATCAACTCCACGAACAAAAATTATATAGTGTTTTAATCAGCTCTACAGTTTTTGTCCATCTCTTACCGTTTAGGAGTTTTGCAAAATTTCGTAAAATTCATCCAGAATAATCAGAAGCTATTCCCAGAAAATTCAAGATATACATTTTATTTGTGAGGTAAATATCTTTATTATACTATATTTTAATCAAATCGTTAGAGCTATTTTTCAGAAAATCAAAATTTTCAGAAAAAGTTACTTGCAAAGAGTAGTTGGGGTGGGGGGAGTTTCTTGAAAATATTCATGTTGCATCTTTGGAAAATACCAAACTTAAATACCAAGTTTAGTATTTTACCGACTTTACGTTTTGGAGTTATCGTGTTCACAGACACACACATTTACACACGAACCTTTTTCTGAAAATGCTTTTTATGGATACAGAGGGACCCTAAAACATATATTTCCGGTGAAATCTCGGTATCGATTTTTGGGTGGAGTGCAATACCTTCTCTATACACTATGTACATAGTACGTGTAGACAAAGTAAAAATCCCTAGACATTTGAACCTATCCAACTCCTCTAACACCCTTACGCGCAAATTAATTTAAAATGTATTCTCCATTTTGTATCATCCGTTTAGTTGTAATACACGTGCTATGTAGTATTAAGTAGAGAAGGTATTGCATTCCTCCCAAACATTCTATTGAACATTTAACTGAAAATAAAATTTTGAGGTGCCCTGAGTTATAAAAAACATTTTTAATTTCTCTACTTAGTACCTAGTATACGGGTAGAAAAGGTATTGCATTCCTCACAAAAATTCGATACCGAGTTTCACCGGAAATATACGATTCCGACAAAAGTGTTTTTAGCAAATGGTCCGTGTGGGTGTCCATGTGTCTGTACACACGATAACTCAAAAATGAAATGTCAGTAAAATACCAAACTTGGTATTTAAGTTTAGAATCTTCCAGGGATGCAACACGAGGATTTTGGGAACCCCCCCACCAAATAACTTTACACGGAATAGCTTTTGAAAAATGGCTGTAACTATTTTCATTAAAATAACTTATATTAAGATTTTTACTTGACAAATAAAGCATTTATCTTGAGTTGTCTTCGAATAGACCTCTTCATTCTGGATATCTTTTCCATAACTGGTAAACTTTAAGACAGGAACCTTGTGACGCAAAGTTTATATCATGTACATGAAGGGGGGAATGTCAGAAAAAGTAACTTTTACTGGAGACGATTTTTAAAATGTAAGTACTCCAAATGTTGGTTTATTGCAATTATATAAACACATTATTACATATAATAATGAATCATTATGTTTTCTATGAAATACAACATGTGATAGTACCGAACACCCAGATACAATTTAAAAGTGAAATTACAAAATATTGCTCAAGTATTTTGAGCAAGAAGGGGGAATGTCGACCTTTTTATAATGTTATTCTAGCATTGATTAACAAGCACTTATTCAAACACTATTAAAATGTGAGAAGTAGCGTCTATAATTTCACTCATTATGGGGCGTGTATAATTCTGCCTTTTTACCACAAAATGTCTTCAAGTGGTTTACATCAATATGTTTTTCCTTTGAAACAGGAACAGCCTGCAGAAAGGAAAGAAATAACTTTGTTAGGTTGTTGTTGTTATTATTGTTGTTTGGCTGTTCTGTAAATTATGTACTTTCCCCCCCCCCCTAAGATATTCATACTAACAACCTTCAATGTGAATGTAACATCTCTATGTTTGCTCCTTGTGGGGTAGAGACGAAAGGTATAATTGGGCCTCTTTACCACAAAATGTCTTCAAGTGATTCACACCAATATACTTCACTTTGATACAGGAAAAAAAATCTAGAAAAGAAAGAAAATAACTTAAGTGGATTGCCTTTTTATGGCCTAAATTTATTTATTTTTCTGAGATTATTATTTTTATTATTGCTCACCTCCATTGCTCATATAAATGGTCAGGTAGCTGGAGTTCATTTCCCTCCGTGGCCCTGTTCTTTAAGTGGCGAGGAGTCCTGATGTACATAACCCATGGTATGTGGAACGATGTTAAATTAATCCTGTGTGATCTTTCGAGGTTTTAATCTCTGTGATTGGTCTGGATTTGAGGGACATTTTTGATGTAGGCACATGCCAAGTGAGTAGTTCCAAGATCGGAAAAAGGCTCTATCACATGAAATGGGAAGGGTGTTTTCCTTGCTTCTGCCCAGTCACTAGGCTCTTGTTTTCTGACCCCATGTTTTTGTCAGGTTCCATGTACAAATGGCTCCTGATGGGAAAAGTGACTTTCACATGGGTCAGATTGTGCAGGAAGCGAAAGACAGTGTAATGATTATTCTGACCTCCACACGAGTCACAAAATGAATGCATTTTCCTTACTTCCATGTCCAAATGATTATAAACAAAATCATACAGCACAGAACAAACATCATCACATCCCTTTTTTACAATTGTTTCTGGGTATACATAGAAAACACTTTCCCCTGATGATAGTATATGGATATTGAAACTGAAATAAGATGATTGTCTTATATAGTACACGTCATTACTGATAATGGGAACAGAAAGATTTTTCTGAAAGTCCATACAAATGGCGTCCTTAGTTACGTCTTTCCTACTTAACAACCTTTTTCCTTTTATAAAATTGTTGAGCTTTAATTTTGTGCACCTGATTTTCTGTTTCAGGGATCTCTATATTTTTTGTTTTTTCTAGTACTTCAGATAATTCTTGTGACTTGTATAAATTATTAATCTCTGCCTTCAGTGATTTTATTTTAACGTTAAACTCATCACACGAACTGCAGGTATCAGTTCGTGGATATCCAAAGGAGATGGATCTATATGATCCATAAGACAATGGATTGTTAGTATGTTGTTGGCATACATTTTCATAACATTTAAATCCTCAGGTAAATACATTTTCGAGGAATCATGTAAACTATAGTGATTACTTCTCCCTTTAACAGACTGAATATGTTGCTATAGTAAACTTGTTGTGTGATCAGAAAGGCCTCTACAATTTCTGTCTGCTTCAGGGCTCTCTGTGGAATTCCAAGTGTTTTCTTTCCTATTCCATGAATAGAGAGAAACGCTTTGTAACATACTTTCTCTTCTATCAGAGCATTTTCAGAACCCAAATATCTGATTCTATAAGATTCATCAAATTTGGCTTCCGCGTCGAGTCTGTATATCATGTACACTTATAAAGCCACATAGAAATGTATTTTGTTAAGCTACTGAACCCATTAAATTAACGCCTTTCACAACAGTCGCTCAAGGATACTGAGGAACAAGAATTTCAATCTTTTGCTGCCACAATCAGGGCCTGCTACATGACACTCAATGTTTAGTTTTTTACTTACGTCAGACATTCAATCAGCTTTCTTTCATTTCCTACTGCCATTTTCACTTTTGAATCCACTATGTCCATTACAGTCACTGTTCTCATTAGAGGCCTCCATTTTTCAGTACTTAGAATGTAATTAAAATACCTAACACCTCTTAAAGAACACATAGAATTAGTGCAAGAACTCGATACTCGACAAACTAGATTCTGTTACGCGACAATGTAACGAGTGTTACCACGACAAACTGCAATTGTTGAATGACATTGCTACCAAAACAAACTGCCATTGTTGATTGACATTCCCCTTCTTAGCCAGGATGGCAAGAACTCGATACTCGACATACCAGATTCTGTTACGCGACAGTGTATGAATGAATGAATGAATGAATGAATGAATGAATAAGTGTATTTATTAACATAGCAATATCATACATAGAATTTCAACAGTCGCACGGGTCCACAGACCGTACGTGCTTTTGTAATACACATTACAAGCAATATTAAAACAACAACCACAACAAAGAATTAGAAGAGTAAACACGAAAATAAAAAGACAAAGGAAATACATAGTCAAAAGCAATATTAAACAACAATAAAAATTAAGAGTGAATCCGAAAATAAAGATACAAAGATATTCAAATATAGCAATTTAAATTTACAGCACAGAGTACAACCTTCATAAATGCACCCTCTTATAATAGATAATTACACTTAAAAGACATATATGAACATAATATATACAACACTAGCACAACAGTGACCCAAGTATGACATAATATATATGTATGTAGAACATTGTAGTCACTTTTGTTTAGTTGATCTTATCCCCCCCCCTTCTCTATTTGCAGCCTCCTCAGATCTCAGCTGTCTTGCTTTAAGTATAAATTTACCTAGCCCGTCCATGTATTCCGTGCCTGCCAGTAGCGTCCAACATGCTTCTATTCCTACATTCGCAGTGGTAAAAAATCGTGGCAAATATTTTTCTGTCATTCCTCCGTACCCCTACATCTTGCCAAGATGTGAGTCCACGACTCTTCCTCCTCGCAAATGGGACAGATTCTCGTACCATTCTCGTCAGAAATGTTCGTGCTCCTAGTCTAATCCACGCGAGCCCCTCTCTAATAAGTTTGGTACCGGTTTTGATGTATTGCTCCATACCCCACTCCGATTTCAGCCCAGACTGTACTTCTAATGACAACTTCCCTGTGCATTGCGCAATTATTTGCTGTCTGTCAATATCACAGAGACGTTTCTTAATTTTTCTCCAAATACTTCGCCTGTTTTCCTGCCCCGCCATCCAAATGTCTCCCATCCCAATGGTTTCCTACCCTTTCTTTAATTTTGATGCCCACGTCAAATTACCTTCCTTTCGCAACTGTTCACGGTAGCAGACTGTCCTAATTAGAGATTGGTTTCCGTGAACGATTCTCATCCAATATTTAACTGCTCTGATTTTGCACTCTATCGTTTCACTATGTACCCCGAATTCCCTCATTATTCCGCAGTTTGCCGTACCCCTCCCTACACCCAGAATTCCTTTAAAAAATTGGGTACTCACTTGATCCAGATTCCCTGTTTGTTCCCACCCCCATATTTCTCCTCCGTATGTCATCGTGGATCTAACTGTCGCTCCGTATACAGTTTCCATTAAGGTTATGGAGATATTCCGAATTCTGCAGCGTATCCGGAGAGCTTCCGCCGCTTTCACCCTTGCCTTGTGTTTCGTAATGTCAATGTGTTTTGTCCATTTTCCGTTCATTGTAAATGTGAGTCCTAAGTACACAAAAGATTTAACATTGTCCAGTAACTGTCCTAAATATGTCCAAGTCTCCTCCCTGCTATAAACACAACCCCTTTTGAAAGTCATTGCCTTAGTCTTATTCACATTAACTGTAAGTAGCCATTCATCGCAACAATTCTTAAGTTTGTCCAGTCCTTGTTGCAATCCGTTTACTGTCGTAAAGCACAATACTAAATCGTCTGCGTCTAAAAGTGTTGGGATCTGCAAATCCGCTACTACTGGTGCTTGGTTATTCTCTGCTATCATTGTATCAGTAATATCATCCACAAAGAGATTAAATAGCAAGGGAGATAAAATACAACCCTGCCTCATTCCCCTATAGCTTCGCAGCTCTCGGACACTCTGTTTCTGTCGTATTTCACACAGAATTCGACATTTTGATACATTGCCTGCAATGCTCTAACCATTTTACTTGATAACCCCTTTCTGCCTAGTTTGTACCATAATGCATTTCGATTGATAGAGTCAAATGCCTTCTTAAAATCCACAAAAGCACAATGAAGCTTTCCCCGCTTAACTAACAGTTGCTTCGTCCTTAAAGTGTCTAATATAAAGCGGCATCTATGGTACTGTGTCCTTCTCTGAAACCCATTTGAAATTTTGAAAGTTTGCCAAATTTAGGTTCCCAGTCCTTTATCCGGTTATATAACACTCTACAATAAATTTTCTCCATAATTGGCAACACAGTAAATCCCCTATAGTTATCCGGATTTCCAATAGTTCCCTTCCCTTTATAAATGGGATGAATAATGCCCTTTCCCCAACAGGTAAGGTAATTCCCCTCAATAAACAATCTGTTACATATCTGGAGCATACTCCTACCAAACTCATTAAACATTGGCTGCGGCTTTAAAAACTTCCGGGGGCAGCCCATCTAACCCTAGAGCTTTGCCTTCCTTCAGACTCCTCTGCGCCTGTGCTATTTCTCGTGCTGATATTTCTTCGTCCTGTATTGGGATCTCAAGATTTCCCAAAATTTGCACTTCCTTTATAAAAATTCCTTCCCTTTCACCTTTCACCAATATTCCCATAAAATGCATTGCCCATTTTCTGGGAGAAATTTCGTTGGGCGCCTGATTGTTGCCTCTTAAATGTTTTACTACTAGCCACATCTCAGCGTTATCCCCCCGCGTTAAAATATTACTAATTTTCTGAGTAATTTTGTCTTGCCACGTAGTTCTCTTTTCCCGTAAGAGCTGCTTATACTCCCTTCGCTTTTTTGTAAACATTTTCCTAATGTCATCTCCCCCCTCCCTTCTGAATTTTGACAGAGCCTCCTCTGCTTGTTTCTTTACAGCTCTGCATTGCTGGTCATACCAACCATTAAATTGTTTTAAGTTACCATGCATTTGGATTTTCATTGTCCCCGCAGCCGTTGCTATTATATGCGTTAGTACCTCCGCTGTGTCTGCGTTCCTTTCCCCTAATCTTCTTTCTAATTTACCAACAAATACTTCTTTTTCTATCGGTTTCCATATGAATTTACTAATGAATCTCCCTTCGTCCCCCTGCCCCTCTTCAGGTGCATGCGCCACTATGGCCGTCTCTATATTCAGTTCCAGGACAACCGGACAGTGATGTGACTCGATACGATCCCCCACCCAAAAATTTCTAATTCTGCCATTTAAACCCTGACTTATTAAAATAAAATCTATTACACTACCCCCATTTTCATTTATGAAAGTGAGTTCTCACTCTGGATCCTCACCGTACTTGCCATTCATTATTTCTAAAGAGAAGGCATCGCAGAAAGCAAGTAATTGTCTGCCCTCCCCATTAATAAAACTATCGTTGCTCTTTCGTTGACCTTCGCGGAATTCCTCCCCCATTGATGACCCCCCGTTAGAGAAATATTCTCCCCTCCTAACCTCGCATTAAAATCGCCTAAGAGAATTAATTCAGATCCTGGAAATTTTTCCTATAACTCCACTAGCGTTTCGGTTAAGTCACTGAAGAAATTCCTGTTTGCATACTTGGACGTTGCTGGCTGGTTGTATAATCCTATAACTATTATATGTACTCCCCCCTGTGCCAAAGATACAGCAATCACCCCTTCCAAACTAATTTCTAATTTAGTTATCTCAGCCTCCAGCTGAGACCTGAATGAAACGGATACCCCTCCTGGCCACCTTCCCCTCCTTCCCCGTGTCTCCCTTCCCCTACTAAAACTATGGAAATTAGCAAGTGTTACACTTTCTCCGCTTTTCAACCATTCTGTTAAACATACAACGTCAAAATCACTAAGGAAATACAAGAAATTCTCGCTACCCAACCTTTTGTGAAGCCTTCTATGTTCCATGTGACAATCCTCAGAGAAGGGGTTGGGTCCTATTGTTTCCTTGCTGTTGGTCTTCTACAACTTGGCTGACCCTTTGTCGAGCTGTTGTCAGCCTAAGGGCACGGAGGGGCGTTGTTGGCTTTTCCGGCGAAGACTGTCTCACCCTCCTCTCCTCTTTGCCCCTCCCTGTCGACATAACTTGAGGCACCTGATGTTCTGCTGAGGGACCTGCTACCTGCTGGGCTGATGCACTGGCTACCTGCTCTAGCTGCCCTGTCCTGGGTTCGGTTACCGCACTACTTCTAGGCTGTTCCATGCGCTCCAGCTCCTGTCGGTTCCAGACTCGTCCGTTAATGAAGAGCTTGTCATAGCGCAATACGGCATGACAGCCCTGCCTTCTGGCCTCGAACATGTGTCCCTTTAAGAATTCTCCCTCTTCTCTTACACATTGGCTAAAGTCCTCGCTAATGCTTATTCCCGTTCCCCGTAAATAATGAGCATCTCGAAGGATGGCCCCCTTGAGTTTATAATGGGCCAGTTTACACACAATAGGTCGCCTTACATTGCCACGTCGACCTACACGATGGGCTCTCTCCACATCAAACTCGCGGAGTTCGATTCCTATTTGTGAGATGACCCTTTTCACTATTTCCTCCGTAATCTCCCAACTTTCTCCCGCTTCTTCCGTCACACCATATACCACAATATAATTTCTATGAGATTGGTTCTCTAAATAATCCATTTTCTCTTCCAGAGCACGCATTCGAACTGTCACATTCTCCACGGCACTTTCCAGCGATTTTAATCTGCACTTTTCAAATCCTACACGCATTTCTTGCCTCAACTGTTCAATGAGATCTCGTACGCTTTCCATTGTCGAACTTCTTCCAGGTAGCTACGAGCAACACACAAAACACGACCGTCCTCTTTCACACTCGGACTGCAACTCGCGACAATGTAAGGGTGCTACCACGACAAACTGCCATTGTTGATTGACATTGCTACCAAAACAAACTGCCATTGTTGATTGACATTCCCCCTTCTTAGCCAGGATAGCAAGAACTCGATACGCGACATACCAGATTCTGTTACGCGACAATGTAAGGGTGCTACCATGACAAACTGCCATTGTTGATTGACATTCCCCCTTCTTAGCCAAGATAGCAAGAACTCGATACTCGACACACCAGATTCTGTTACGCGACAATGTAAGGGTGCCACCATGACAAACTGCCATTGTGGATTGACATTCCCCCTTCTTACCCAGGATGGCAAAGCTTAGAGTGCGATTTTTTTTGGAACTATGCACCTTCATTGCCTCTTTGAATTGTGTATCTGGAAGCTTACTAACATCAGCAATAGATGGTGCAATAATCTGACAGTCCCCCTTCATCCCATGCACCCTTCTTATGTTTTCGTAGAGTTGACCATTTCAAAGTTATACCTTGTTTTTGGTTTCAGTTTTAAAATATTTTGATTATTTCTCATACGGCAAAGAGAACAAATTTCAACCACATGACAGCCAGCTTCTAAACATTTAACTATCACTTTAGCCTAGTGTATTCCGTTATTTCCTTTCTAGGAAGTAATAAAACCATTTTTGCTGTTTAATGCGATAAGTGTGGAGCATATAGAAGAATAAGCTTTTAAACAACAAAACTAATGCTTCTTTTTACTTCATGCTAATCGAGATAAACATTAGCAGAAATAGTCTTATTACTTGCTTCATTGTAAGTAGAAGCGAAATAAGGGAGTACCATAGGTTAAAGTGATAGTCAAAAGCTGGTTGCTATGTGACTGAAGTTCCTTTGTTTTATATAGACAGGAGTTGATAAATTTCCGTAAGAGAAAAGTATAAATGTTTTAAAGCTGAAACCAATAACAAGGAATGTCTAAAAAACGATCCACTCCACGAAAACATGTTTATGATATAAACAGTGTGTTTCAACGAGCTCTACACTTTACGTTAAGTAAGTCTTTATCTATCTCTTACGGTGTGCAAGTTATGCAAAATTCCGTAAAATTCATTCAGAATCAAGTAGTGTTCAGAGGTTATTCCCAGAACATTCAAGATATACATTTTATTTCTCAGATAAATATCTTTAGTATATGATACTTTAATCGAAATCGTTACAGCCATTTTTGAAAAATCAAAATTTTCCCAAAAACGTTTCATGTAAAGGGTAATTTGGAGTTGGGGGATTTTTCTCAAAATCTTCGTGGCATATCCCTGAAAGATAATAAACTTAAATACCAAGTAAGACTTTTCGTTTTTGAGCTATCCTGGTCACAGACACACGCGCGGACCTTTTTGTGAAAATGATTTTTTTTTATACAGGGGACCCTAAAATATATATTTCCGGTGAAATCTCGGTATCGAATTTTTGGGTAGAGTGCAATAGCTTCTCTATACACTATGTACATAGCACGAGTAAAGAAAGTGTTCCATTCACATGATTTTCTCTACATTTCGGTGACAAATTGTTGTTAAACGTGTATTTTTCCACCTACTTTCGATAATACATGATAGAAGAGGAATTCTGCGTTAGCAACACTCAAAATGTGTACTTTCTCTACCGCGTATATAGTAGGTAGAGTATGTGTGTGTTTGGCCAACTGATTAGTGAAAAGAAAGTTATGCTTCTGTTCTGTCATGATAAAGATTAATACACTTATAATGAACGCACTAAACAAAAGCAATAATCCAATCTCTTCATAGATGTGTGATGAAGTTGAAATTACGTCTTATTTGCATAACCAGAATTTAAAAAAATAAACGAATGACAACTTCACATTTCCGAAAATTATAAGTAAGAATGGGAGAGTTGAAACCATAACAACGAAATGGTTAACTCCATAAGAAGTATCTGACATTAATTGTTCCATTTATTGAGATATGTAGTTTAATAGAATAGGATATTTACCGTTCAGCAATAACTAAACAATTCAGAATGCAGAGAACCTCAGACGCTATTTTAAGTAAATTCAAGATATGTGATTACATAAACGTTCGGTTCTCTTTGCATGATCAGGAATAAGAACAAAAGAAAATCGCACGTCATCTCCGCATTTGTAAAAGTAGTAAATGCATCATAATATGAGCCAATAATAAGGAATATCTCGGATATAGTTAATACACAAAAAGACGTATTTGATGTAGGTAATGTTTTTGAGAAGATCTATATTACTTTATCTATACGAAGTATGTACATAGTGTATAGAGAAGGTATTGCATTGTATCCAAAACTTCGATGCCGATATTTCACCGGAAATACATGTTTTGAGACAACCTGAATCCAAAAAAGCATTTTTAAAAAAATGCCCGTGTGTCTCTCTCTCTGTCTATCCGTCTGTCTGTGTGTATGTCGGCAGCATAGCTCAAAAACGAAAATACCGTTAAAGCCCAAACTTAGTATTTAAGTTTGCTAACTTAAAAGGATACGACAGCAAGATTTTCAAGAAAATCCCTCCACCCCAAACTACCCTTCACATGGAAACATTTTTGAAAATTTTGATTTTCTTAAAAATTGCTCTAACGATTTTGATTAGAATATCGTATATTAAAGATATTTACCTTTTTTTTTTTTTTTTTTGGTAGTGTTTAACGCCCGCTTTAACTACTAATGGCACCGCAGGCGGTGACACTGATGATACATGAACGATGATGGAGCACCGGTGGAATGCGATGGCGGGGGAAACCGGAGTACCCGGAGAAAACCCGCCCCAGCGCCGTTTTGTCCACCACAAATCTCACATGCGGTCGCTTGGGATCGAATCCCGGCCGTCTAGGTGAGAGTCGAGTGGAAAGATATTTACCTGACAAATAAAATGAATATCTTGAATTTTCTGGGAATAGCCCCTGAAGGCTACTTTATTCTGCATGAATTTTACGGAATTATGCATAACTGCTAAACCGTAAGAGATGGACAAAAACTTACTGCACAGAAAATGTAGCTCACGATAAAACACACAATTTATGTCATATACATTTTTTGAGTGGAGTTAATCATTTATAAGATATTCCTGGTTTTTCGTTTTAGCTTTGAAAAATTTATACCTTTCTCATACAGGAATTTGTTAACTCCTGTCCATATAAACAAAGGAACTTCAGTTACATAGCAGCTAGCTTTTGGCTATCACTTTAACCTATGGTACTCCATTATTTCGCTTCTGCTTACAGGGAAGGAAGTAATAAGACTATTTCTGCTAATTAGCATGAAGTAAATAGAAGCATAAGCTATTTAACTACAATTTGTTGCAGAGATGTAGAGAAAGTCATGTGAATGGAACACATAATTTTTTTTTTAAGTTGTCCCTATCCGTTCTGTACTAATGTGCCGTCGTTCTTTGGTCTACCTCGGAGTCGGTCTGGATTAGCACCCGTGAAATGCTTTATAAACGGGCGAGCTTATACCTCTGAAACGTCCGTTGATACACCGGCTCTGCTCGTCCACGTAAAACACAAGTTGGCTGTCTCTGGGGGAGAAAGAATGACACGGGGTAGAAGTACTTCACTTTAGATTGGACTGAATTAACGTTTTTATTCACCTTTTTTGCTTTTTGAGGCACTAATCATACGAACGGCTCTCGACATAGTAGTTCTTGAAGACGTATACTATACTAAGTAGTGCTATTTTCTGCTGGTTCCTAAGTTCTTAATTTCATCGTTAGTCCTGCGTAGTTGTCTATTATACGACAATCGACTCGTGCGATAACTACAATATCTCGCGTAATATAATCAAAAATCACTCACAACTCCGCATTCACGTACGTACAGCCTAAAGCGTATCGCGTTCAGCATCACAAAGAATAAGCAGCAGCAGCAATAATAATAACAACAATAACCAAATTTCATGTAAACGCATCGCTTAAATACCTAAAATATTCAATATTGAACTCATTCCTGATTGGCTGAAAAGAAGCGCGAAAATAACGTTGTTACATGATTAACTTTGTAACTTCCTGTGTTTGCCACTCACGTACCGCTCTTTATAATGAAGAAGTCCCGAGCTGCTAACCTTTACGGGACTAACCTTTCTCTCCAAATTACCCTTTTACTTACGTTGCTCCACAAAGGCAATTGTGTCACTAGCATTAACAAAGAAAGTAACCTTGGCGATCACAATAGCAACTCCTTTGCCCTAAGGTTTTGTGTTCTACAAACTGCTCAGTCTTGGCTACTGAAGCAGATATTTCCTATATGAAACCTATACAAAAATATTAACTAAGCTAATAAAATACACAGCAGGCTAATACACTGTCGCAAGGTATCTGTTTACCACTTATGTAAAAGTGAACCAGAATGAAGAGGAGTTCGGGGGATATTCCAAAAACTCTCATTATATACACATTTAGTTAAGTTTATTGAATTTTCTTTCAAATGGTGAGATAAATTCTTCAGAAACCAAATCCGTTGCAACATTTTCCATGTAAAAGGTACTTTGCGATGAAGGGATTTGCTTATGATCCTTCGTGTCACATACTAGAAGGATATTGAAAGTAAACGATTTGTTAATTAAGGGACTATGATTACGTGACCATTGCAAAGGTGTGCTATGTACTTGTTATACATCAACATAGGTGTGCCATGTAATTGTGATACACCACTAAAGGTGTGCCATTACTTGTGATACACTACTAAAGGTGTGCCATGTACTTGTGATACACCACTAAAGGTGTGCCATGTACTTGTGATACACCACTAAAGGTTTGCCATGCACTTGTGATGCACCACCAAAGGTGTGCCATGTACTTGTTATGCACCAACATAGGTTTGCCATGTACTTGTGATGCACCACCAAAGGTGTGCCATGTACTTGTGATGCACCACCAAAGGTGTGCCATGTACTTGTGATACACTACTAAAGGTGTGCCATGTAATTGTGATACACCACTAAAGGTGTGCCATGTAATTATGATACACCACTAAAGGTGTGCCATGTACTTGTGATACACTACTATAGGTGTGTCATGTACTTGTGATACACCACTAAAGGTGTGTCATGTACTTGTGATACACTACTAAAGGTGTGTCATGTACTTGTGATACACTACTAAAGGTGTGTCATGTACTTGTGATACACTACTAAAGGTGTGCCATGTACTTGTGATACACTACTAAGGTGTGTCATGTACTTGTGATACACAACTAAAGGTGTGTCATGTACTTGTGATAGACTACTAAAGGTGTGCCATGTACTTGTGATACACCACTAAAGGTGTGCCATTTACTTGTGATACACTACACATGGTGTGCCATGTACTTGTGATACACCAATAAAGGTGTGCCATGTATTTGTGATTCACCACTAAAGGTGTGCCATGTACTTGTGATACCCTACTAAAGGTGTGCCACGCACTTGTGATACACCACTAAAGGTGTGCCATGTACTTGTGATACACCACTAAAGGTGTGACATGTACTTGTGATACACCACTAAAGGTGTGCCATGTACTTGTGATACGCTACTAAAGGTGTGCCATGTACTTGTTAAACACCACTGAAGGTGTGCCATGTATTTGTGATCACCACTAAAGGTGTGCCATGTACTTGTGATACACTACTAAAGGTGTGCCATGTACTTGTGATACACCACTAAAGGTGTGCCATTTACTTGTGATACACTACACATGGTGTGCCATGTACTTGTGATACACCAATAAAGGTGTGCCATGTATTTGTGATTCACCACTAAAGGTGTGCCATGTACTTGTGATACACTACTAAAGGTGTGCCACGCACTTGTGATACACCACTAAAGGTGTGCCATGTAATTTTGATACACTACTAAAGGTGTGCCATTTACTTGTGATACACTACTAAAGGTGTGTCATGTACTTGTGGTACACCAATAAAGGCGTACCATGTACTTGTGATACACTACTAAAGGTGTGCCATGTACTTGTGATACACCACAAAAGGTGTGTCATGTACTTGTAATACACCACTAAAGTTGTGTCATGTACTTGTGATACACAACTAAATGTGTGCTATGTACTTGTGGTACACCAATAAAGGCGTGCCATGTACTTGTGATACACTACTAAAGTTGTGCCATGTACTTGTGATACACTACTAAAGGTGTGCCATGTACTTGTGGCCCGCCAATAAATGTGCGTCATGTACTTGTGGTACACCACTAAAGGTGTGCCATGTACTTGTGGTACACCAATAAATGTGTGCCATGTACTTGTGGCACACCACTAAAGGTGTGCCACGTACTTGTGGTACACCAATAAAGGTGTGCCATGTACTTGTGATACACCACTAAAGGTGTGCCATGTACTTGTGATACACCACTAAAGGTGTGCCATGTACTTGTGATACACCACTAAAGGTGTGCCATGTACTTGTGATATACACCACTAAAGATGTGCCATGTACTTGTGGTAGACCACTAAATGTGTGCCATGTACTTGTGGTACACCACTAAAGGTGTGCCATGTACTTGTGGTGCACCACTAAAGGTGTGCCATGTACTTGTGATACACCACTAAAGGTGTGCCATGTACTTGTGGTACACCAATAAAGGGGTGGCATGTACTTGTGATACACCACTAAAAGTGTGCCATGTACTTGTGGGACACACTGTGACGTGGGACAATAAATCGCTAGCAAATGTTTACGTGACCGTTGCACCGCTAAAGGTGTGCAATGAAGCTTGAAACAAATCCTTGAGTGAAGGCCTTTATTGCTTGCTGTTCGCGCGCCTCTCGTATTTATTGATTCGAGCTGAATATGTACACAAGCGTTTATTGCGCACCGTCAAATTTCCCTTTTATGGGTCTTTTTAATGCCCTAACTGTAAAGGTAAGCCTGATTGAATACGTGCGACCTTTGCCTGCTGTTCAAATTAACACGCTTCACGTTTTTCACTTGTCTTGTCAATTGACTGCTCTGTATTGAACTGCAAGTCCAATATTACAGACTCTCTTAATTACTTTCCTATGCACGTAAAAGAAATAAAAAGTTGAAGCCGACATTTCACCAGAAACCTACATTTTTAGGCTCCTGAATCAAAGAAAAAACTTAAAGATGTTCTATTCACATGACTTTCTCTGCAGCTCTCTGGTAAATGATACTTAAAGGCTTATTCTTCTATCTACTTGATGCCAATTAAGATAAACATTAGCAAAAACGGTCTCTTCACTTGTTTCCTGATAACGAGAAGGAAAACAAGGGAGTACATACATTAGGTAAAATATTTCTTGAAATATTTGATATGTAAGTTAATCATTGTGAGCACATAATTGATAATGTAAGCTAATTTACAACTAATTTATTAATTGCCATGGCAACAAGCACTGTAAGAGTTTGAGGGTCATTAATACTTACAGTACAATTAGCAAATGACGTAACATGTGCTACTTCAAGTAAAGAATCTATTGCAAAATTCATTAACAAAAGAGTGTATAAGAAGGCTTTGTCCATATAATTTAGATGTAGCTTTTCATTTGTTCACATTGAGAATTAACTTTTACTTTCTGTACACGTACATAGTGTATAGAGAAGGTATTGTAATGCACCCAAAAATTCCATACCGAGATTTCACCGGAAATACATGAATCTAAAAATAGCATTTTTGGAAAAAGGTCCGTGTGTGTGCGTGTCTGTGGGAACCATAGCGCATAAACGAAAAGACCGTTAAATACCAAACTTGGTATTTAAGTTTGGTATCTTCCAAGGATACAACACGATGATTTTCAAGAAAATCCTCACAAACCAACTACCCTTTACATGGAAACACTTTCGAAATTTTTATTTTCTAAAAAATGGCTCCAACAATTTTGATTAAAATATCGTGTATTAAATATATTTACGTGACAAATGAAACGTATATCTTGAATTTTCTTGGAATAACCTCTGAACACTACTTGATTTTGAATGAGTTTTACGGAATTTTGCATAACTTGCACACCGTAAGAGATAGATAAAGACTTACTTAACGTAAAGTGTAGAGCTCGTTGAAACACGCTGTTTATATCATAAACATGTTTTCGTGGAGTGGATCGTTTTTTAGATATTCCTTGCATGTCAAAATCCGTTTCATTAAATTTCCGTGAGTTTCCAGATTGCCGTATGTGAAAAGTTAAAATTATTTTAAAACTTAAGCCAATAATAAAGAATACCTCAAAAACGGCAAGCTTCGCGAACAAAATGTAAATGCCATAAATGAGTGTTTTAACGAGAACTAAATATGGTCTTTCTCTTATGGTTTAACCGATCGTAAATTCTGAAAAGCTCATTCCAAAACTATTTCTAGAAAAATAAATATATACATTTCATTTGTGATAAAAATATATTTATTTGTACACTATTTAAATCAAATGTACTCATAGAAATTTAAAACAAAAATTCTCAAAAATATTTTTCCACGTAAAGGGTAGTTTGTGGTGGGGGAATTTCTTGAAAATGTTAGACACACAGACACAGACATACACACACAGACGCAGACACACACAGACACACACAGACACAGACATAGACACACACAGACACAGACATAGACACACACAGACACAGACATAGACACACACAGACACAGACATAGACACACACAGACACAGACATAGACACACACAGACAAAGACATAGACACACACAGACACAGACATAGACACACACAGACACAGACATAGACACACACAGACACAGACATAGACACACAGACACACACAGACACAGACATAGACACACACAGACGCAGACACACACAGACACACACAGACACACACAGACACAGACACACACAGACACAGACACACAGACACTCACAGACACAGACACACACAGACACAGACACACACAGACACAGACACACACAGACACACACAGACACAGACAGACACAGACACGCACAGACACACACAGACCTAGACACACACAGACACAGACACACACAGACATAGACAGACACAGACACACACAGACACAGACACACAGACACTCACAGACACAGACACAGACACACACAGACACAGACACACACAGACACACACAGACACAGATACACACAGACACACACAGACACAGACACACATAGACATAGACACACACAGACACAGGCATAGACACACACAGACACAGACACACACAGACATAGACACACACAGACACAGACACACACAGACATAGACACACACAGACACAGACACACACAGACATAGACACACACAGACACAGACACACACAGGCATAGACACACACAGACACAGACACACACAGACATAGACACACACAGACACAGGCATAGACACACACAGACACAGACACACACAGACACAGACACACAGACACTCACAGACGCAGACATACACAGACACACACAGACACTCACAGACACAGACACACACAGACATAGACACACACAGACACAGGCATAGACACACACAGACATAGACACACACAGACATAGACACACACAGACATAGACACACACAGACACAGACATAGACACACACAGACACAGGCATAGACACACACAGACACAGACACACACAGACATAGACACACACAGACACAGACACACACAGACACAGGCATAGACACACACAGACACAGACACACACAGACACAGACACTCACAGACGCAGACATACACAGACACACACAGACACTCACAGACACAGACACACACAGACACACACAGACACAGACACACACAGACACTCACAGACACAGACACACACAGACACTCACAGACACAGACACACACAGACACTCACAGACACAGACACACACAGACACTCACAGACACAGACACACACAGACACTCACAGACACAGACACACACAGACACTCACAGACACAGACACACACAGACACACACAGACACTCACAGACATAGACACACACAGACACAGACACACACAGACACAGGCATGGACACACACAGACACAGACACACACAGACACAGACACTCACAGACGCAGACATACACAGACACACACAGACACTCACAGACACAGACACACACAGACATAGACACACACAGACACAGGCATAGACACACACAGACATAGACACACACAGACATAGACACACACAGACACAGACATAGACACACACAGACACAGGCATAGACACACACAGACACAGACACACACAGACACAGGCATAGACACACACAGACACAGACACACACAGACACAGACACTCACAGACGCAGACATACACAGACACACACAGACACTCACAGACACAGACACACACAGACACACACAGACATAGACACACAGACACACACATACACAGACACACCGAGCCACAGGCACACACACACACAGAAACACATTGATACATAGACACACACAGACACACAGAAACACACTGGCACACACACAGGCACACTCAGACACACACACACACAGACACACCCATACACCAAGTTCGATCCCAAGCGACCGCAAGTGAGATTTGTGGTGGAGAAAGTGGCGTAGTGGCGGGTTTTCTATAGATTCTCCGGTTTCCTCCGCTATTACATTCCACCGGTGCTCCAATTTCATTCCATGTATCATCAATGTCATCGCCTGCGGTGCCACAAGCATTAAAAGCGGGCGTTAAACACTGAAAAAAGACACACAGAACAAATTTCATCCATAATAAAGAGCTCTTCAGAGATTATTCCCAGAAAATTCAATATATATTATTTATTATGTAAATATGTTTAATATACTGTATTTTAGTGCAATCGTTAGATCAAATTTTGAGAAAATCAACATTAAAAACCTTTTTCCATGTAAGAGTAATTTGTGGTGAGGGTATTTTTCTCAAAAGCTTCGTGCCGCATCCTTGGAAGGTGCCAAACTTAAATACCAAGTTTGGTACCTTACCGACTTTTCGTTTTTGAGTTTTCGTGTTCACAGACATACAGACACAAGCAAGGAAGTTTTTCAAAAAAATCATTTTTTGGATGCAGGGGTAGCTAAAACATGTATTTCCAGTGGAATCAAAGAATGGCATTTTTTATGGAACACAATACCTTCTCTATAAACTGTCTACCTGAACGTGTAGAGAAAGTAAAAAGAAACAAAGAAAAACAAAGATAATCGATAAACAGCCATACTTGCTTTTCAAGTTCAGCGCTTTCAAAAGCCGTGAAACGAAATTTTCGTATCACAAACTACCATTAACATGGCTGAAACAACTCTGAATAACAGAACGAAGTGGCTGAGGCCGTGACGTGTGAGATCATCTCGGGTTCAAATCTCGTGCTGGGCTTTTTGGTAGTTTGCCTCAGTCGCCAAGGTTTAACACTGTATTGCATACCACAACACAAAGTTCCTTCTTCATTATAAAGCAATATCAACATTTAAAGCAGATGTCAATAGCGATTGTGCTGTCATCTAGCTACACATAAAGCAAGTAGACTGTAGCGCCATCTACTTGGCGCGAGGCGAAATTGAGAGTCCTGAAACGCTACTGTGCACCATATACCGTTAATAATGTAGATACGAAAGGACGTACAAGGTAAAGCGACGTAAAATAACATATGTTAACATGCGACATGTTTACGATTTTTGCAAAGAAATATGTCTTACATTTTCTGAGAATAAATTAACTCCTCACCATTCGGAATGACGTACGCATTATGGTAAACCTAACAATAACCAACAGTACTGTACAAAGAACAAACTAAATATATTTATTTAGAATATCTTTACTTTCTCCAAACGTATTATACATAGAGCATAGAAAAGTTTATGTATTGTACCCAAAAATTCTATACCGAGATTTCACAGGAAACACATGTTTTGATTTCCCCTGAAACAAAATAAATTAATACAATAATCAAATAAATTAGTTTTTGCTTTTTGCTTAACGTCCTTTAATCGTGTTGCTCATTTCGAACAATGAATGAAGTTAGTGAAACGATGATCAAATGATCTCAGGGTTGATGGAGCCTAAAGTTACTCGACATTCGTTTTTTTTTTTTTTTTTTGGTAGTGTTTACCGCCCGCTTTTACTGCTCTGGCACCGCAAGCGATGACACTGATGATAAATGAAATTGGAGCCCCGGTGGAATGTACTGGCGGGGGAAACGGTAACCCGGACAAAACCCGCCCCTGCGCAGCTTTTTCCACCACAAATCTCACAAGCGGTCACTTGGGATCGAACCTGGGCCGTCTAGGTGAGAGGCGAGTGGTCTGACTACCCTACCACGGCGTGGCTATTCGTCTCACTGAATAAGGGAAAACCGCGAAAACAACCTTATCTGAAAAACTCACCTTTACCGACATGCCAACACGCGAACTGTTGAATGCGAGGCATTGTGTGTCAATGTGTGTTAATGTGTGTGTCTGTGTGTGTGTGCCTGTGTGTGTCTGTGTGCATATGTGTGTTTCAGTGTGTGTCTGTGTGTGTGCCTGTGTGTGTCTGTGTGTGTCTGTGTGCATATGTGTGCATATGTGTGTTTCAGTGTGTGTCTGTGTGTGTCTGTGTGCATATGTGTGCATACGTGTGTTTCAGTGTGTGTCTGTGTGTAAATGTGTATATGTGTGTATATGTGTGTATTTGTGTGTGTCTATGTGTGTCTGTGCGCATATGTGTATATGTGTGTATCTGTGTGTGTCTGTGTGTGAATGTGTATATCTGTGTATATGTGTGTATCTGTGTGTGCCTATGTGTATCTGTGTATGTATGTGTGTGCCTGTGTGTGCCTGTGTGCCTGTGTGTGTCTGTGTGTGCCTGTGTGTGCCTGTGCGTGTCTGTGTGAATATGACTGTATATGTGTGTATCTGTGTGTGTCTGTGTGTGTCAGTGTGTGTGTCTGTGTGTATATGTGTGTATCTGTGTGCATATGTGTGTATATGTGTCTATCTGTTGTGTCTGTCAGTGTCTGTGTGTATGTGTGTCTGTGTGTATATGTGTGTATCTGTGTGTGTCTATGTGTGTGTCTGTGTATTTGTGTGTTAATGTGTCTGTGTGTATATGTGTGTATCTGTATGTGTATTTGTGTGTTAATGTGTGTGTATGTGTGTGTATGTGTTTCCGTGTATATGTATGTATGTATGTAAGTGTGTGTATATGTATGTATGTATGTGTGTGTATTTGTGTGTATGTTTGTGTCTCTGTGTGTGTGTGTGTATTTGTGGTTCTGTGTGTATATTTGTATGTCAGTGTGTATGTGTGTCTGTGTGTGTATGTGTGTGTATGAACGTTTGTCTCTGTGTATGTGAATGTCTGTGTGTGTGTATGTGTCTGTGTGTATGTTAATGTCGGTGTGAATGTGTATGTCTGTGTGTATCTGTGGGTGTCTCTGTGAATGTGCATGTATGTGTGTGTCTGTTTCTACGTGTATACTGTGTGTATATGTATTTCTGTGTATGTGTATGTATGTGTGTCTGTTTTTACGTGTATGCCTGTGTGTATGTGTGTGTCGGTGTGTCTGTGTGTACGTGTATGTCTGTGTGTCTGTGAGTCTGTGTGTACGTATATGTCCGTGTGTGTGTCTGCGTGAATTTGTATGTATGTGTGTATGTGTGTATGTGTGTCTGTGTGTGTATTTGTGTATCTGTGTCGGTGTATATGTGTATGTCTATGTGTATTTGTGTGCCTGTGTGAATGTATGTCTGTGTCTATGTGTGTATGTATGTCTGTGTGTGTATTTGTGTGTATCTGTGTGTGTGTAACTATATATATGTGTGTATGTGTATGTCTTTGTGTATGTGGATGTGTATGACTGTGTGTATGAGTATGTCTGTGTGTATATTTGTGTGCCTGTGTGTATGTATGTATGTCTGTGTCTATGTGTGAGATGTATGTCTGTGTGTATGTGTGTGTCTGCATCTGTATGTTTGTGTCTGTGTGTATGTGTGCCTCTGTGTATTGGTTTTGTGTGAATGTATGTCTGTGTCTATGTGTGTATGCATGTCTGTGTGTGTATTTGTGTGTATCTGTGTGTGTAACTATATATATGTGTGCATGTGTATGTCTTTGTGTATGTGGATGTGTATGACTGTGTGTATGTGTATGTCTGTGTGTATATTTGTGTGCCTGTGTATATGTATGTATGTCTGTGTCTATGTGTGAGATGTATGTCTGTGTGTATGTGTGTCTGCATCTGTATGTTTGTGTCTGTGTGTATGTGTGCCTCTGTGTATTGGTTTTGTGTGAATGTATGTCTGTGTCTATGTGTGTATGTATGTCTGTGTGTGTATTTGTGTGTATCTGTGTGTGTAACTATATATATGTGTGTATGTGTATGTGGATGTGTATGACTGTGTGTATGTGTATGTCTGTGTGTATATTTGTGTGCCTGTGTGTATGTATGTATGTCTGTGTCTATGTGTGAGATGTATGTCTGTGTGTGTATTTGTATGTCTGTGTGTATGTGTGTGTCTGCATCTGTATGTTTGTGTCTGTGTGTATGTGTGCCTCTGTGTATTGGTTTTGTGTGTATATTTATGTCTGTGTGTGTACGTGTGTCTGAGCGTGTATTTGTGTGTATGTGTGTCTGTGTGTGTATGTATGTCTGTGTGTGCCTGTGTGTGCCTGTGTGTGCCTGTGTGTATGTGTGCCTCTGTGTATTGGTTTTGTGTGTATATTTATGTCTGTGTGTGTACGTGTGTCTGAGCGTGTATTTGTGTGTATGTGTGTCTGTGTATGTTTGTGTGCAGCTGACCCTTTCTGAGATATTCCTTGTTACTTGTTTTAGCTTTGAAAGACTTATACTTTTCTTATACCTGAATTTGTGGACTGTTGTCCATACGATTAAAGGAAGCACGGACGCGTTTTTAGAAAAAGATCCGTATGTGTATATATGCGCCTGTGAATAGGATTAAGTCAAAAAGAAGAAATGTGATGAATTGCATTCACATGTGTTTCTCTGCAGGAGTTTATTCATGAAAAGCTTCTGCTGCTATGGTAATCAAGATAGTCACTAGCAGAAACTGTGTTTCCTTGTAAGTAGAGCGGAATGCTCTAAGTTAAAACGACAGTCAAATCTTTTAAAAGTTGGTTGTCATTTGGCTAGAAACCGTTTTTTTTGTTGACAAATAGTGTGCTTTAAGGAGGTCTTGTTTAGAAGTTTTGGTATATCTCTTACGAAGCAAAAGGCATTTAGAATAATGAGGTCTTAAGAGCCTATTCCCAGATATTTGTCATGTAAATATATTTAACATACGGTACTTTAATCCAAACGGCATTTTCGAACATTTGTCCATATAAAGTGTACTTTATGTGGGGGGATTTTTTTCCTTCTAAATCTACGTCTCCATTTTCTGGAAGATATTAAAAATAAATACCAAGTTTGGTATTTCACTGATTTTCCGATTATTGAGTTATCGTCTTTCCAGTCCCCCCTTCTTCCCCCCCCCTCCCCACACAGATAGATAATTTTCAAAAATTTTTCTTTTTGGCACAGGAGACCCTAAAATGAGTATTTCCGGTAAAAACTCAGTATAGAATTTTTGGGTGCAGAGCAACACCTTCTTTAGGTACGTACAATTTACCTGCACTATTAAACGTGGACTACAAAAAATAAATATATAAATAGAATCCGAATATACTACCCCAAAAACTAGGGAACTCTACCGGGGCGTATATTCAAATATGCTACTCCGAAAACTAGGGAAACTCTACCGGGGCGTATATTCAAATATGCTACCCTGAAAACTAGGGAACTCTACCGGGGCGTATATTCAAATATGCTACCCCGAAAACTAGGGAACTCTGCCGGGGCGTATATTCAAATATGCTACTCCGAAAACTAGGGAAACTCTACCGGGGCGTATATTCAAATATGCTACCCTGAAAACTAGGGAACTCTACCGGGGCGTATATTCAAATATGCTACCCTGAAAACTAGGAGCTCTACCGGGGCGTATATTCAAATATGCTACTCCGAAAACTAGGGAGCTCTACCGGGGCGTATATTCAAATATGCTACCCCAAAAACTAGGGAACTCTACCGGGGCGTATATTCAAATATGCTACTCCGAAAACTAGGGAACTCTGCCGGGGCGTATATTCAAATATGCTACCCTGAAAACTAGGAGCTCTACCGGGGCGTATATTCAAATATGCTACCCCGAAAACTAGGGAACTCTACCGGGGCGTATATTCAAATATGCTACTCTGAAAACTAGGGAACTCTACCGGGGCGTATATTCAAATATGCTACTCTGAAAACTAGGGAACTCTGCCGGGACGTATATTCAAATATGCTACTCTGAAAACTAGGGAACTCTGCCGGGGCGTATATTCAAATATGCTACTCCGAAAACTAGGGAACTCTACCGGGGCGTATATTCAAATATGCTACCCTGAAAACTAGGGAACTCTACCGGGGCGTATATTCAAGTATGCTACCCCGAAAACTAGGGAACTCTGCCGGGGCGTATATTCAAATATGCTACCCTGAAAACTAGGAGCTCTACCGGGGCGTATATTCAAATATGCTACCCTGAAAACTAGGAGCTCTACCGGGGCGTATATTCAAATATGCTACCCTGAAAACTAGGAGCTCTACCGGGGCGTATATTCAAATATGCTTCCCTGAAAACTAGGGAACTCTACCGGGGCATATATTCAAATTTTAAATTTATTTCCGAACACAAAAATTACAAGTTTTATCTATTATATAATGTTTTCAGATAATAAACTTACAGCATTGTAAGTTGCTATTGGGGTTGTCATCTTGTCATCTGGGATCACCTTTTGGTTTACCGGGAAACATACGAGTCAGTTGAGAAATTGAATACCGTACCGGAATGTATAGTAGTTCAGTGGTTAAAGCAACTGGCTAAAAAAGGATTCCACATAAAGCAAAATTTGATACTATAATAAATACATGCACAAGTTAGAGGCATAAAAATTGATACATTTCCTATAACACGAAAATTGCGATACCCTGGTTGAAATCCCGTCTATTGCATTGAGCTTTTCAGTATGACTCTACCTATTCAACTCCTGCCATACAAAAAATAAATATATAAATAGAATCCGAATATGCTAGCCCGGCAACTAGGGAACTCTACAGGGGCATATATTCAAATTTTAAATTTATTTCCGTTCACAAATATTACAAATTTTGTTAATTATATGTTTTTTTCAGATAAACTATAATTTAAAAACCAAATTTTCAATTTAATATAAGTAAACAAAGATGTATAATTTCAAAAAGAAAATTAAGTTGTAAATGAATATAAATATAATACAGGGTGTACATAAATGAATATCGGGGTTGTAACTCTTCATAGTATTTATTACATTCAACTTACAGTTATAAAAGATATGTCAAATGAAAAAGCAACTCAAACAGTTTTGTTTGTTGGCACAAGTGCGCATGTGCGTGCAATGTTTCTGCCGCAATCCGCTAGACAGCGGTAGTAGCAAAGATGGCGACTAGTAAACAGAAAGCGTTTTGTGTTTTGCAGTTTGCAAAGACCGAATCTGTAGTTACTGTGCAACTTGCGTTCCGTAGTAAGTTCGGTTGTGATCCTCCTAGTGATAAAAACATTCGTAGATTGTATAATCAGTTTGAAGATACCGGCTGCCTTTGTAAAGGGAAGAGCACGGGACGACCAGGAGTAAGTGAAGAGACTGTTGAGCAAGTGAGAGAGTCGTTCACTCATAGCCCAAAGAAATCAGTCCGGAAGGCTAGTCGTGAATTACGTGTTCCTGTGTCGACTGTTTGGAAAGTTGTAAGAAAACGCTTACAGCTACGTCCTTACCGTTTACAGTTATTACAGGCTCTAAAGCCGACAGACCACGGATTACGTGTCAAATTCGCAAACGACATGTTGTTTCATGACGATTTTGTGGATCGTATTGTCTTCAGTGATAAATTGACCTTTCACCTTAGTGGACATGCTAACACTCATAATGTGCGTATATGGGGCTCAGAAAATCCTCACGAGATGGTACAAATGCAACGAGATTCCCCTAAAGTGAATGTTTTTTGTGCCGTATCCCGTCGAAATGTTTATGGGTCTTTCGTTTTTGGTGAACCTACTGTAACTGGCACTTCTTACCTTGACACACTAGAGCAATAGCTCTTCCCTCAGTTGGAAGAAAATGAGCCAGAGAACTTCATTTTCCAGCAGGATGGTGCGCCACCTCACTGGCATAACGAAGTACGCGATTGTTTGAACTTCACTGTACCCGAGCGCTGGACAGGCCGCAAGGGCCCCAATGACAGGGCTTGCTATGCATGGCTTCCACGTTCTTCTGACCTAACGCCATTTGATTTTTACCTTTGGGGCTTCATCAGGGATCGTGTGTACGTGCCTCCGCTACCAGCTGACCTCCCTGAACTAAGAAAATAGATTGAAGCAGCTGTTGCTACAATTTCTGAATACACACTTATCAACGTTTGGGAAGAACTCGGCTATAGACTTGATGTGTGCCGTGTGACAAAGGGTAGTCACATTGCACATTTATAAGCGTCTTGGTAAAACTGTTTGAGTTGCTTTTTCATTTGACATATAAATCTTAACTGTAAGTTGAATGTATTAAATATTACAGAAAGTTAAAACCCCGATATTCATTTATATACACCCTGTATAATGTTCAAAACAAAACTGTTACTGCAAAATCAGCAACTGTAGATCTGTTTCCTGTACGATACACGTGTCCAGCTGGTAACAACACTAGCTTGTGTATTTACTGCAATAGTTTTATTCTATCCACAATAATGTAATTTATGTAATATATATTTAACTCTTTACTTTACACATTGTCTTATTTATATAATTTAACATTTAATGTTTTTGTGGTATTACAGTAACAAATTATTTTTTAATGCTGTCGTTATATTTCTTTAATACGTTTTTCATTTTTGTTGAGTTTTCTACTGCTTAATAATTATTTTCCTACTAAATAATTATTCATTCTAAATATTTAAACATTACAAATTACTATATATTTGCATTATAGCAACCAATAATTCCACCTCTATCTCACTATTCTCACCGTTTTTACTTCTATCACACACCGTCTTCAATATCATGGCTGCAAATTCAGAAATAACGGTCCTGTTCACTACACCGGCATCTTGTTCTCTCTTCTCCATTCTTCATCTCCGTCCTCACTATTCTCACCGTTTTTACTTCTATCACACACCGTCTTCAATATCATGGCTGCAAATTCAGAAATAACGGTCCTGTTCACTACACCGGCATCTTGTTCTCTCTTCTCCATTCTTCATCTCCTTCCTCACTCACCATCATTACTCTCAGTTGTGCTACAATAATCCTATTCCCTACACCGGCACCTTCTTCTCTCTTCTCCATTCTTCATCCGCTTCCTCCCTCTCCCATTTACCTTCACAAAAATTCTGCATTACTCTAAAGTGTCCCTTAAATGTCAATATTATAATTAAATCCGTCCTATAATGTATCTCTTTATCGTCTAATGATTTAAAAACTAAAATCTAACATCTGGTCCTACAGACGGCTTGTATGATAAAAAAAAAGGAGTACATAGTTAAAATAATTCTTAATATTAGTTTGTTGAGTAGAAAGTCTATCTGGAACGTGAAAGCATAAGCGAAATCATAGGAAAACAGGGAAAGGAAATTCGTGGTAGAAGAAAATCAGCTCATGAATAACCAGGCAAAACCGTGGGTATGAGTGGCGCGTTAACAAAGAGGCATATCCATCGGTAGCTATAAAATAATGTCGCTTTTAAAATCACCGTCTAATGATTTAAAAAGTGGCATATATATTCTGAAATACGCTATAATGTGAATGCATGTTGAGCACTGAAGAGCCACCTATGTTGTCTGTTTCAAAACACGGAATACAATTACCTTCCGCCAACAATGATGTAAACGCTTGATTTATTGCATAGTGATGTTAACAATAAACGGATATTGTTATGCATGCATCAGGACCCGCCATCATTACTACGCTCGCATTACTAAAATGAAATATATTTCAGCGCCAAAGAGGCTAGTTTGGAATAGTAATGAAAGCTGTTTCTGTTGCAAAAGGAATGTAACTGTTTTTCCTCTGGAAGTGAAGGAGTGTTGCCATGTTGTCCAACTTGGTTACACGCTGACCTCCGTGATGGAATAATAATCATAATTCAGTCTCTGGTCACATCATTGCAGAGGATGTAAATTTTAAAATAATACTAGTAGTACCGTACACCGGAGGTCAGAGGCCACGGATTCGCCTACCGTGGTCGACCTGAACCATGGGTATTTTCGGGGGTTTCCCTGGCCATCAGGCGATTTCTGGGTAGATATTTTTCACTGGTTGGTTTCTTCAGTGTTGAAAATGTCAGAGACAGTGTTCGGTGAGGCGAGGCAGAGAAAAAGGATGAACAAAGCGACTATTTCCGTCCTCCAACCTCGGCTAATTGCAAGAATTAGGACCGCCCTTCGCGGAGACGTTAGACCCTATCTGGGCGGGGTCACTGGTGTGCCTGGCCGACTCTCGGGGTGGCTGAGAGGTTAGACCATTCGCCTCAGACCAAGGTGATTCCAGGAGACCGCATGTGGAATTTGCGGTGGACAGAGCGCCGCAGGGGCGGATTATCTCCGGGTTCTCGGGTTTCCTCTGCTATCATATTCCACCGGGGCTCCATCTTCATTCCATGTATCTCAGTGTCAGTGCCTGCGGTGCCGTAGTACTAAAAGCGGTAGTTAAACGCTATAAAAGAAGACTGGATGTTTCAATCTGGAAACTGTAGAGATCCTGTCGTTTTTGTCATGTTACTCCTAGTTCCGGCCACCCGGTGTATACTCTCACCTCCCTCTTCGGGGCGCCTACCTTTTCCTGAGCGCTAATTTAGCGAGGGCCGGTGAGAAGAAGAACGCAGTATTGTCAACCAAAGAAACCTGCTTTCTTTGACCTCATCAGTCATTGTGGTGAAAACGTTAACTAATTGACGAGCGCACGTGAACTTGGGGATTCACAGACAGAATGAACCACGAATGTTAAAACAATTGCGGAACTCAACGGGGCCATTTTAAACTTGCTGAGCGACCTAAAGGGCAATCTACGTGTCGCATCCTTGCAAGATATCAAACTTATATACCAAGTTTGGTATTTTACCGACTTTTCGTTTTTGAGTTATCGTGTTCATAGACACACAGACACACATGGACCTTTTTCTAAAAAGTTCTTTTGAATACAGTGGCTGTAAAACGTGTATTTCTGATGAAATTTCGGTACAGAATTTTTAGGTGAAATACAATTGGTACTTTCTCTGTGAATATGTACATTATATGTGTGCTAGAGAAAGTTAATAACGATCGCGCAACCTTGTCAACCATGTGTGTCTGCCTCACATTCGAGAGGTCGCGAGTTCGGATCTCGCTTAGGGTGACTTACCGGATAAGGTTTTCTTCGGGGTTTTCCCTTATCTGAGAACACAAATGTCGAGCAACTTTAAGCTCCATGGACCCCGAGATCATTTGAGCATCATTTCGCCAATTTAATTCACTGTCCGAAATGAGAAATTGGATTAAAGATGTGTAGAGGTGTAGCCTTGTGGTGATTTTGAACACCTTCCATCCGGAAACCCGGTAAAAGGTTCAAGAAGGGCAAAAACGACACAAGTCGCATACTGGGCAAGCAATGTGGTTGGTGTGAGTTTATTCAAAAAGTTTATTTTGGGTATTTTAATTTTGATATCCAAGCAACTCTTGAAGCATTTTAAGGAGCTTAGCCGTAGCAGCTGTTGGATTCATCTTCCCAATGTTTTATAAAACTCTTTTGTTTGCCTAACAGGTGATTTTTTTGTTTTTCTTTCTCAAATATTATATTAAAATTTGTTTAAATTTTTAAGTTACTTTCGAAAGACGATATATATATAAAATTCTGTATGATGTTTGGTATTAATAAGTATAATATATTTGCAAATAAAACAGATATTACATTTATGTGGTAGAAAAAGTAAAAAGTCGCTTAGCGGTGCAAGAAAAGTAAGCGCTTATATATATATCCTGTCTAGAATGTACAACCCCAACACTCACCCGCCATTCTGCAAAACCCCACAATCCCGTCAGAACGTGGTTAAGTTCTCTCCGAGAACAGGGACACGTCTAGCACACCTCGGGCTGCCCTCAGCCTGCCAATTGCTCTGGTCTGGTTAGTTTTAAGTTTTAGCGGAGACCTAGGTATAGAAATGTGAACACGAATTTTGTGCCCGCCTGGGTAGTGTGGTGGTAGCGTGTCTGCCTCACATTCAAAAGGTCCAGAGTTTGAATCTCGCTTAGGATGACTAACTTACCCGGATACGCTTTTTTCGGGGTTTTCCCTTATCCTGAGAAGACGAATGTCGAGGAACTTTAAGCTGCATGGACCCCGAGATCATTTGAGCATCATTTCACCAATTTCATTCAATGTTAAAGACGTTAATCTATCCCCCCCCCCAAAATTGTCTCTCAAATGGCACGAATTTATGACCAAGCTTAAACAAAATGCGTCGCGGGTTTTAATTGATGTTTAAATGAATCAAAATTTGCGTTAAAAATCTACAATTTTACACTCACATGACTTTCTCTAGCTGCTCTAAAAACTTTAAAACAGATTATTCTTCATTCTACACAATGCTAATCGAGATAAACATTAACAGAATGTTCTTTTTACTTAGTTCCTTCTAAGTAGAAGGGAACTAAGAGAATGTGCTATGCTAAAGTGATTGTCAATGTTTTAAAAACTTTTGCTATGCGATTGTCATTGCAAATCGCATCCTTGCTTGGCCAGGAGTAGAACAAAAGAAAAACGGGCACTTCCTGTCTGACAAAAGTATAAGTACTTTACAATTGAGGAATATCTCAGGAACGGTTACCTCCACAACAAAAACGTAAAGGACATAACTTGTGTGTTTTGACAAGATCTACATTTTTGTGTAGTAAGTTTTTGTCTATCTCTTACGGTTTAGTAGTTAAGCAAAATGCAGCAAAATTCATCCAGAATAAGGAGGTCCTCAGAGGCTTTTCCCAGAAAATTCAAGATATGCATTTTATTTGAGATATAAATAGCTTTAATAATCGGGAATTTAATTCAAATCATTAGAGACATTTTTGAAAACTTTTCCATGTAAAGGGTAGTTTGCAGTGAGGGGATTTTCTTGAAAATCCTCGTGTCTCATCTTTGGAAGTTACTAAATCTCAATACCAAGTTTGATATTTAACGGTCTTTTGATTTTTCAACTATGCTGTCCATAGACACATGGACGTTTTTCTAAAATGTTTTTTTCGGGCTCACGGAACCCCAAAACACATATTTCCAGTGAAATCTCGGTATCGAATTTTTGGGTGGAATGCAATACCTTCTCTATTCACTATGTACATGTGTAGAGAAAGTAAAAATTGGAAAACCAAACAACAGACCAATTTCCATGCTGTATTCTACTAGAAAAGTTGGAGTTGGGTATTATCAAGACTTATTGAGAGGCATTGTAGTAAAAGTGAAGTGCAATCTAGATCCCATTTTATAACAGTCCAGGAATTTTCAAAAATAAATCCATATTTCTTCGCAATATGTGAAATTTGGAAAATCCATAATATGCAAGATATCTGATGGAAATTTAAACCAGCTGTTTTATACAGTAATAGATATACAGATATTTTGGAAACATATTCAAAATCTAACTTATAGGGTTATTTGAATAATTATTGTATATTGTCCAAGTTCATTAGTCTATAAAATGATCCAAGTGACATTGTTTCATAATATTGACTTACAAATATTCCAAGTTTTCTATAAATGTGTTCTCAAATATAATATTATACTAGCTCTAATTAGTGTAGAAAAATAAATACCTTCCTGCTCTACAAAACAATTAATTAGTGTAGAAAAATAAATACTTTCCTGCTCTGCAAAATAATTAATTAGTGTAGAAAAATAAATTACTTCCTGCTCTGCAAAATAATTAATTAGTGTAGAAAAATAAATACCTTCCTACTCTCCAAAACAATTAATCAGTGTAGAAAAATAAATACCTTCCTGCTCTCCAAAACAATTAATGAGTGTAGAAAAATAAATACCTTCCTACTCTACAAAACAATGAATCAGTGTAGAAAAATAAATACCTTCCTGCTCTGCAAAACAATTAATTAGTGTAGAAAAATAAATACCTTCCTACTCTCCAAAAGAATTAATCAGTGTAGAAAAATAAATACCTTCCTGCTCTCCAAAACAATTAATCAATGTAGAAAAATAAATACCTTCCTACTCTACAAAACAATTAATTAGTGTAGAAAAATAAATACCTTCCTGCTCTGCAAAATAATTAATTAGTGTAGAAAAATAAATTACTTCCTGCTCTGCAAAATAATTAATTAGTGTAGAAAAATAAATACCTTCCTACTCTCCAAAACAATTAATCAGTGTAGAAAAATAAATACCTTCCTGCTCTCCAAAACAATTAATGAGTGTAGAAAAATAAATACCTTCCTACTCTACAAAACAATGAATCAGTGTAGAAAAATAAATACCTTCCTGCTCTGCAAAACAATTAATTAGTGTAGAAAAATAAATACCTTCCTACTCTCCAAAAGAATTAATCAGTGTAGAAAAATAAATACCTTCCTGCTCTCCAAAAAAATTAATCAGTGTAGAAAAATAAATACCTTCCTACTCTGCAAAACAATTAATTAGTGTAGAAAAATAAATACCTTCCTACTCTCCAAAACAATTAATCAGTGTAGAAAAATAAATACCTTCCTGCTCTCCAAAAGAATTAATCAGTGTAGAAAAATAAATACCTTCCTGCTCTCCAACAAAATTAATCAGTGTAGAAAAATAAATACCTTCCTACTCTGCAAAACAATTAATTAGTGTAGAAAAATAAATACCTTCCTACTCTCCAAAACAATTAATCAGTGTAGAAAAATAAATACCTTCCTGCTCTGCAAAACAATTAATTTTTCTAAATTTATTTTCTTTTATCAAATACAGAGCAATATGGTCATTTTCTTTAAAGTGCGTTTGAGGTGCAGTTGAACATCTTAAAAACAAATTAGTAAAAATCTGATGTGTTCCATTCATATGACTTTCTGTGCATCGCTGTAAGAAAT
Source organism: Hymenopus coronatus (assembly GCA_030762935.1). Classification (NCBI taxonomy): domain Eukaryota; kingdom Metazoa; phylum Arthropoda; class Insecta; order Mantodea; family Hymenopodidae; genus Hymenopus; species Hymenopus coronatus. The sequence goes on along the minus strand of CM060898.1, from coordinate 151,612,015 downwards.
TATTATTAAAAACATGTGTTTCTGTCTATTTTATGATAATCGGGATAAACATTAGCAGAAATTGTCTTATTACTTGTAATTAGAAGAACGGGGAATACAATTGGCTGAAACGATTGTCAAATGGTTTAAAAGCTGGTTGCCATGTGGTTAAAATCCGTTTCTATGCAGGGCCAGGAGATTATAACTTTCCATGAGAGAAAAATGTTAAGTATTTTGAATCTGAAACAAATTACAAGGAATATCTTAGAAGTGATCAATTCCACGAAAAAACGTATTTGACAAATTATGTGTTTTATTGTGATCTATGTGTTTTATGTAGTAAGTTTTTGGCTATCTTTTACGGTTTACCATATTCAGCCAATTTCATTCCGAATAAACAGGTCTTCAAAGGCTATTCCCAGAAAATGTATTTAAGATATACATTTTATTTGCCGTATAGATATTTTTAATATACGTATAATATAATCGTTAGGGCCATGTAAAGGGTAGTTTAGAGGGGGGGTTCTCAGAATCTTCGTGTCACATCCCTGTCAGATATTAAAATTAAATACCAAGTTTGGTATTTTATCGACTTTTCGTTTTTGAGCTATCGTGTTCAAGACACACGCACACACGGACCAGCAACAAGAACTATCTCGGAAGCGCTGAACTCTACAAAAAAAAAAAAAAAAAAAAAAAGTGTAGAATTATTTGTGTGATTTAATCAGATTTACATTTTTGAACAGTGTTATAGGAGGCACTAGCTATATTCTGAGCTGCGTTATACGAGGGGCACTGCTATATTCTGAGCTGCGTTATACAAGGGCCACTAGCTATATTCTGAGCTGCGTTATACGAGGGGCACTGCTATATTCTGAGCTGCGTTATACGAGGGGCACTAGCTATATTCTGAGCTGCGTTATACGAGGGGCACTGATATATTCTGAGCTGCGTTATACGAGGGGCACTGCTATATTCTGAGCTGCGTTATACAAGGGGCACTAGCTATATTCTGAGCTGCGTTATACGAGGGGCACTGCTATATTCTGAGCTGCATTATACGAGGGGCACTACCTATATTCTGAGCTGCGTTATACGAGGGGCACTGATATATTCTGAGCTGCGTTATACGAGGGGCACTGCTATATTCTGAGCTGCGTTATACGAGGGGCACTAGCTATATTCTGAGCTGCGTTATACGAGGGGCACTGATATATTCTGAGCTGCGTTATACGAGGGGCACTGCTATATTCTGAGCTGTGTTATACGAGGGGCACTGCTCTATTCTGAGCTGCGTTATACGAGGGGCACCAGCTATATTCTGAGCTGCGTTATGCAAGGGGCACTAGCTATATTCTGAGCTGTGTTATACAAGGGGCAGTAGCTATATTCTTAGCTGTGTTATACGAGGGGCACCAGCTATATTCTGAGCTGCGTTATGCAAGGGGCACTGCTATATTCTTAGCTGTGTTATACGAGGGGCACCAGCTATATTCTGAGCTGTGTTATACGAGGGGCACCAGCTATATTCTTAGCTGTGTTATACGAGGGGCACCAGCTATATTCTTAGCTGTGTTATACGAGGGGCACTAGCTATATTCTGAGCTACGTTATACGAGGGGCACTAGCTATATTCTGAGCTGCGTTTTACGAGGGGCACTGCTATATTCTGAGCTGCGTTATACGAGGGGCACTGCTATATTCTGAGCTGCGTTATACGAGGGGCACTGCTATATTCTGAGCTGTGTTATACGAGGGGCACTGATATATTCTGAGCTACGTTATACGAGGGGCACTGTTATATTCTGAGCTGCGTTATACAAGGGGCACTAGCTATATTCTGGAGCTGTGTTATACAAGGGGCACTAGCTATATTCTGAAGTGCGTTATACGAGGGGCACTAGCTATATTCTGAGCTGCGTTATACAAGGGGCACTGCTATATTCTGAGCTGCGTTATACGAGGGGCACTCCTATATTCTGAGCTGCGTTATACGAGGGGCACCAGCTATATTCTGAGCTGCGTTATGCAAGGGGCACTAGCTATATTTTGAGCTGTGTTATACAAGGGGCACTAGCTATATTCTTAGCTGTGTTATACGAGGGGCACCAGCTATATTCTGAGCTGCGTTATGCAAGGGGCACTGCTATATTCTTAGCTGTGTTATACGAGGGGCACCAGCTATATTCTGAGTTGTGTTATACGAGGGGCACCAGCTATATTCTTAGCTGTGTTATACGAGGGGCACCAGCTATATTCTTAGCTGTGTTATACGAGGGGCACGAGCTTTATTCTGAGCTACGTTAAACGAGGGGCACTAGCTATATTCTGAGCTGCGTTTTACGAGGGGCACTGCTATATTCTGAGCTGCGTTATACGAGGGGCACTGCTATATTCTGAGCTACGTTATACGAGGGGCACTGCTATATTCTGAGCTGCGTTTTACGAGGGGCACTGCTATATTCTGAGCTGTGTTATACGAGGGGCACTGCTATATTCTGAGCTGCGTTATGCAAGGGGCACTAGCTATATTCTGAGCTGTGTTATACGAGGGGCACAGCTATATTCTGAGCTGCGTTATGCAAGGGGCACTAGCTATATTCTGAGCTGCGTTATACAAGGGGCACTAGCTATATTCTGAGCTGCGTTATACGAGGGGCACTAGCTATATTCTGAGCTGCGTTATACGAGGGGCACTAGCTATATTCTGAGCTGCGTTATACGAGGGGCACTGATATATTCTGAGCAGTGTTATACGAGGGGCACTAGCTATATTCTGAGCTGTGTTATACGAGGGGCACTGCTATATTCTGAGCTGCGTTATACGAGGGGCACTGATATATTCTGAGCTGCGTTATACGAGGGGCACTAGCTATATTCTGAGCTGTGTTATACAAGGGGCACTAGCTATATTCTGAGCTGTGTTATACGAGGGGCACTGCTATATTCTCTGCTGCGTTATACAAGGAGCACTAGCTATATTCTGAGCTGTGTTATACAAGGGGCACCAGCTATATTCTGAGCTGTGTTATACGAGGGGCACTGATATATTCTGAGCTGTGTTATACATGGGGCACTAGCTATATTCTGAGCTGTGTTATACGAGGGGCACCAGCTATATTCTTAGCTGTGTTATACGAGGGGCACCAGCTATATTCTTAGCTGTGTTATACGAGGGGCACTAGCTATATTCTGAGCTACGTTAAACGAGGGGCACTAGCTATATTCTGAGCTGCGTTTTACGAGGGGCACTGCTATATTCTGAGCTGCGTTATACGAGGGGCACTGCTATATTCTGAGCTACGTTATACGAGGGGCACTGCTATATTCTGAGCTGCGTTTTACGAGGGGCACTGCTATATTCCGAGCTGCGTTATACGAGGGGCACTGCTATATTCTGAGCTACGTTATACGAGGGGCACTAGCTATATTCTGAGCTACGTTATACGAGGGGCACTGCTATATTCTGCGCTGCGTTTTACCAGGGGCACTGCTATATTCCGAGCTGCGTTATACGAGGGGCACTAGCTATATTCTGAGCTGTGTTATACGAGGGGCACTGCTATATTCTGAGCTGCGTTATACAAGGGGCACTGCTATATTCTGAGCTGCGTTATACGAGGGGCACTCCTATATTCTGAGCTGCGTTATACGAGGGGCACCAGCTATATTCTGAGCTGCGTTATGCAAGGGGCACTAGCTATATTCTGAGCTGTGTTATACCAGGGGCACTAGCTATATTCTTAGCTGTGTTATACGAGGGGCACCAGCTATATTCTGAGCTGCGTTATGCAAGGGGCACTGCTATATTCTTAGCTGTGTTATACGAGGGGCACCAGCTATATTCTGAGCTGTGTTATACGAGGGGCACCAGCTATATTCTTAGCTGTGTTATACGAGGGGCACCAGCTATATTCTTAGCTGTGTTATACGAGGGGCACTAGCTATATTCTGAGCTACGTTATACGAGGGGCACTAGCTATATTCTGAGCTGCGTTTTACGAGGGGCACTGCTATATTCTGAGCTACGTTATACGAGGGGCACTGCTATATTCTGAGCTGCGTTTTACGAGGGGCACTGCTATATTCTGAGCTACGTTATACGAGGGGCACTGCTATATTCTGAGCTGCGTTTTACGAGGGGCACTGCTATATTCCGAGCTGCGTTATACGAGGGGCACTGATATATTCTGAGCTGCGTTATACGAGGGGCACTGCTATATTCTGAGCTGTGTTATACGAGGGGCACTGCTCTATTCTGAGCTGCGTTATACGAGGGGCACCAGCTATATTCTGAGCTGCGTTATGCAAGGGGCACTAGCTATATTCTGAGCTGTGTTATACAAGGGGCAGTAGCTATATTCTTAGCTGTGTTATACGAGGGGCACCAGCTATATTCTGAGCTGCGTTATGCAAGGGGCACTGCTATATTCTTAGCTGTGTTATACGAGGGGCACCAGCTATATTCTGAGCTGTGTTATACGAGGGGCACCAGCTATATTCTTAGCTGTGTTATACGAGGGGCACCAGCTATATTCTTAGCTGTGTTATACGAGGGGCACTAGCTATATTCTGAGCTACGTTATACGAGGGGCACTAGCTATATTCTGAGCTGCGTTTTACGAGGGGCACTGCTATATTCTGAGCTGCGTTATACGAGGGGCACTGCTATATTCTGAGCTGCGTTATACGAGGGGCACTGCTATATTCTGAGCTGTGTTATACGAGGGGCACTGATATATTCTGAGCTACGTTATACGAGGGGCACTGTTATATTCTGAGCTGCGTTATACAAGGGGCACTAGCTATATTCTGGAGCTGTGTTATACAAGGGGCACTAGCTATATTCTGAAGTGCGTTATACGAGGGGCACTAGCTATATTCTGAGCTGCGTTATACAAGGGGCACTGCTATATTCTGAGCTGCGTTATACGAGGGGCACTCCTATATTCTGAGCTGCGTTATACGAGGGGCACCAGCTATATTCTGAGCTGCGTTATGCAAGGGGCACTAGCTATATTTTGAGCTGTGTTATACAAGGGGCACTAGCTATATTCTTAGCTGTGTTATACGAGGGGCACCAGCTATATTCTGAGCTGCGTTATGCAAGGGGCACTGCTATATTCTTAGCTGTGTTATACGAGGGGCACCAGCTATATTCTGAGTTGTGTTATACGAGGGGCACCAGCTATATTCTTAGCTGTGTTATACGAGGGGCACCAGCTATATTCTTAGCTGTGTTATACGAGGGGCACGAGCTTTATTCTGAGCTACGTTAAACGAGGGGCACTAGCTATATTCTGAGCTGCGTTTTACGAGGGGCACTGCTATATTCTGAGCTGCGTTATACGAGGGGCACTGCTATATTCTGAGCTACGTTATACGAGGGGCACTGCTATATTCTGAGCTGCGTTTTACGAGGGGCACTGCTATATTCTGAGCTGTGTTATACGAGGGGCACTGCTATATTCTGAGCTGCGTTATGCAAGGGGCACTAGCTATATTCTGAGCTGTGTTATACGAGGGGCACAGCTATATTCTGAGCTGCGTTATGCAAGGGGCACTAGCTATATTCTGAGCTGCGTTATACAAGGGGCACTAGCTATATTCTGAGCTGCGTTATACGAGGGGCACTAGCTATATTCTGAGCTGCGTTATACGAGGGGCACTAGCTATATTCTGAGCTGCGTTATACGAGGGGCACTGATATATTCTGAGCAGTGTTATACGAGGGGCACTAGCTATATTCTGAGCTGTGTTATACGAGGGGCACTGCTATATTCTGAGCTGCGTTATACGAGGGGCACTGATATATTCTGAGCTGCGTTATACGAGGGGCACTAGCTATATTCTGAGCTGTGTTATACAAGGGGCACTAGCTATATTCTGAGCTGTGTTATACGAGGGGCACTGCTATATTCTCTGCTGCGTTATACAAGGAGCACTAGCTATATTCTGAGCTGTGTTATACAAGGGGCACCAGCTATATTCTGAGCTGTGTTATACGAGGGGCACTGATATATTCTGAGCTGTGTTATACATGGGGCACTAGCTATATTCTGAGCTGTGTTATACGAGGGGCACCAGCTATATTCTTAGCTGTGTTATACGAGGGGCACCAGCTATATTCTTAGCCGTGTTATACGAGGGGCACTAGCTATATTCTGAGCTACGTTAAACGAGGGGCACTAGCTATATTCTGAGCTGCGTTTTACGAGGGGCACTGCTATATTCTGAGCTGCGTTATACGAGGGGCACTGCTATATTCTGAGCTACGTTATACGAGGGGCACTGCTATATTCTGAGCTGCGTTTTACGAGGGGCACTGCTATATTCCGAGCTGCGTTATACGAGGGGCACTGCTATATTCTGAGCTACGTTATACGAGGGGCACTAGCTATATTCTGAGCTACGTTATACGAGGGGCACTGCTATATTCTGCGCTGCGTTTTACCAGGGGCACTGCTATATTCCGAGCTGCGTTATACGAGGGGCACTAGCTATATTCTGAGCTGTGTTATACGAGGGGCACTGCTATATTCTGAGCTGCGTTATACAAGGGGCACTGCTATATTCTGAGCTGCGTTATACGAGGGGCACTCCTATATTCTGAGCTGCGTTATACGAGGGGCACCAGCTATATTCTGAGCTGCGTTATGCAAGGGGCACTAGCTATATTCTGAGCTGTGTTATACCAGGGGCACTAGCTATATTCTTAGCTGTGTTATACGAGGGGCACCAGCTATATTCTGAGCTGCGTTATGCAAGGGGCACTGCTATATTCTTAGCTGTGTTATACGAGGGGCACCAGCTATATTCTGAGCTGTGTTATACGAGGGGCACCAGCTATATTCTTAGCTGTGTTATACGAGGGGCACCAGCTATATTCTTAGCTGTGTTATACGAGGGGCACTAGCTATATTCTGAGCTACGTTATACGAGGGGCACTAGCTATATTCTGAGCTGCGTTTTACGAGGGGCACTGCTATATTCTGAGCTACGTTATACGAGGGGCACTGCTATATTCTGAGCTGCGTTTTACGAGGGGCACTGCTATATTCTGAGCTACGTTATACGAGGGGCACTGCTATATTCTGAGCTGCGTTTTACGAGGGGCACTGCTATATTCCGAGCTGCGTTATACGAGGGGCACTGCTATATTCTGAGCTACGTTATACGAGGGGCACTAGCTATATTCTGAGCTACGTTATACGAGGGGCACTGCTATATTCTGAGCTGCGCTTTACGAGGGGCACTGCTATATTCCGAGCTGCGTTATACGAGGGGCACTAGCTATATTCTGAGCTGCGTTATACGAGGGGCACTGCTATATTCTGAGCTGCGTTATACGAGGGGCACTGATATATTCTGAGCTGCGTTATACGAGGGGCACTGCTATATTCTGAGCTGCGTTATACAAGGGGCACTAGCTATATTCTGAGCTGCGTTATACGAGGGGCACTGCTATATTCTGAGCTGCATTATACGAGGGGCACTACCTATATTCTGAGCTGCGTTATACGAGGGGCACTGATATATTCTGAGCTGCGTTATACGAGGGGCACTGCTATATTCTGAGCTGCGTTATACGAGGGGCACTAGCTATATTCTGAGCTGCGTTATACGAGGGGCACTGATATATTCTGAGCTGCGTTATATGAGGGGCACTGCTATATTCTGAGCTGTGTTATACGAGGGGCACTGCTCTATTCTGAGCTGCGTTATACGAGGGGCACCAGCTATATTCTGAGCTGCGTTATGCAAGGGGCACTAGCTATATTCTGAGCTGTGTTATACAAGGGGCAGTAGCTATATTCTTAGCTGTGTTATACGAGGGGCACCAGCTATATTCTGAGCTGCGTTATGCAAGGGGCACTGCTATATTCTTAGCTGTGTTATACGAGGGGCACCAGCTATATTCTGAGCTGTGTTATACGAGGGGCACCAGCTATATTCTTAGCTGTGTTATACGAGGGGCACCAGCTATATTCTTAGCTGTGTTATACGAGGGGCACTAGCTATATTCTGAGCTACGTTATACGAGGGGCACTAGCTATATTCTGAGCTGCGTTTTACGAGGGGCACTGCTATATTCTGAGCTGCGTTATACGAGGGGCACTGCTATATTCTGAGCTGCGTTATACGAGGGGCACTGCTATATTCTGAGCTGGGTTATACGAGGGGCACTGATATATTCTGAGCTACGTTATACGAGGGGCACTGTTATATTCTGAGCTGCGTTATACAAGGGGCACTAGCTATATTCTGGAGCTGTGTTATACAAGGGGCACTAGCTATATTCTGAGCTGCGTTATACGAGGGGCACTAGCTATATTCTGAGCTGTGTTATACAAGGGGCACTGCTATATTCTGAGCTGCGTTATACGAGGGGCACTCCTATATTCTGAGCTGCGTTATACGAGGGGCACCAGCTATATTCTGAGCTGCGTTATGCAAGGGGCACTAGCTATATTCTGAGCTTTGTTATACAAGGGGCACTAGCTATATTCTTAGCTGTGTTATACGAGGGGCACCAGCTATATTCTGAGCTGCGTTATGCAAGGGGCACTGCTATATTCTTAGCTGTGTTATACGAGGGGCACCAGCTATATTCTGAGCTGTGTTATACGAGGGGCACCAGCTATATTCTTAGCTGTGTTATACGAGGGGCACCAGCTATATTCTTAGCTGTGTTATACGAGGGGCACTAGCTATATTCTGAGCTACGTTATACGAGGGGCACTAGCTATATTCTGAGCTGCGTTTTACGAGGGGCACTGCTATATTCTGAGCTGCGTTATACGAGGGGCACTGCTATATTCCGAGCTGCGTTATACGAGGGGCACTAGCTATATTCTGAGCTGCGTTATACGAGGGGCACTGCTATTTTCTGAGCTGTGTTATACGAGGGGCACTGCTATATTCTGAGCTACGTTATACGAGGGGCACTGCTATATTCTGAGCTGCGTTTTACAAGGGGCACTAGCTATATTCTGAGCTGTGTTATACAAGGGGCACTAGCTATATTCTGAGCTGCTTTGTACGAGGGGCACTAGCTCTATTCTGAGCTGCGTTATACAAGGGGCACTGCTATATTCTGAGCTGCGTTATACGAGGCGCACTGCTATATTCTGAGCTGCGTTATACGAGGGGCACTGCTATATTCTGAGCTGCGTTATACGAGGGGCACTGCCTATATTCTGAGCAGAGTTATACGAGGGGCACCAGCTATATTCTGAGCTGCGTTTTACGAGGGGCACTGCTATATTCTGAGCTGTGTTATACGAGGGGCACTGCTATATTCTGAGCTGCGTTATTCAAGGGGCACTAGCTATATTCTGAGCTGTGTTATACGAGGGGCACTGCTATATTCTGAGCTGCGTTATGCAAGGGGCACTAGCTATATTCTGAGCTGCGTTATACAAGGGGCACTAGCTATATTCTGAGCTGCGTTATACGAGGGGCACTAGCTATATTCTGAGCTGCGTTATACGAGGGGCACTAACTATATTCTGAGCTGCGTTATACGAGGGGCACTGATATATTCTGAGCAGTGTTTTACGAGGGGCACTAGCTATATTCTGAGCTGTGTTATACGAGGGGCACTGCTATATTCTGAGCTGCGTTATACGAGGGGCACTGATATATTCTGAGCTGCGTTATACGAGGGGCACTAGCTATATTCTGAGCTGTGTTATACAAGGGGCACTAGCTATATTCTGAGCTGTGTTATACGAGGGGCACTGCTATATTCTCTGCTGCGTTATACAAGGAGCACTAGCTATATTCTGAGCTGTGTTATACAAGGGGCACCAGCTATATTCTGAGCTGTGTTATACGAGGGGCACTGATATATTCTGAGCTGTGTTATACATGGGGCACTAGCTATATTCTGAGCTGTGTTATACGAGGGGCACCAGCTATATTCTGAGCTGTGTTATACGAGGGGCACTACCTATATTCTGAGCTGTGTTATACAAGGGGCACCAGCTATATTCTGAGCTGCGTTATACGAGGGGCACTAGCTATATTCTGAGCTGTGTTATACGAGGGGCACCAGCTATATTCTGAGCTGTGTTATACGAGGGGCACTAGCTATATTCTGAGCTGTGTTGTACGAGGGGCACTACCTATATTCTGAGCTGTGTTATACGATGGGCACTACCTATATTCTGAGCTGTGTTATACAAGGGGCACCAGCTATATTCTGAGCTGTGTTATACGAGGGGCACTGATATATTCTGAGCTGTGTTATACGAGGGGCACTGCTATATTCTGCGTTATACAAGGGGCACTACCTATATTCTGAGCAGTGTTATACGAGGGGCACTATCTATATTCGGTCGTCTCCTTAGCGCGGTGGTAGCGTTGCTACTTACCAAGCGGGAGACATAGGTTCGATCCCCAGTACCGGCATGGGGATTTTTCCCCCGCTGGGAGACCTGGCCCGGAGTGCAATCAGCCTCGTAAGGTCCCTGGGGGGCCAATTGAGGAGCTACTTGATGGAGAGGTAGCGGCTCCAGGTCATGAGGACCGCATTAACCGGCCGGGGGGGATTCGAGGCGCTGACCACGTCTCACCCTCCAATACTGCACCCCATCCATGACGTCTGTAGTGGACCGAGATGGGGGACGCAGCGGCCGGGCGGTAGGCCAAGGTTCCCCGTGAGCTGTCGTGCCATGGAGTAAACTATCTATATTCTGAGCTGCGTTATACGAGGGGCACTAGCTATATTCTGAGCTGCGTTATACGAGGGGCACTGATATATTCTGAGCAGTGTTATACGAGGGGCACTAGCTATATTCTGAGCTGTGTTATACGAGGGGCACTGCTATATTCTGAGCTGCGTTATACGAGGGGCACTGATATATTCTGAGCTGCGTTATACGAGGGGCACTAGCTATATTCTGAGCTGTGTTATACAAGGGGCACTAGCTATATTCTGAGCTGTGTTATACGAGGGGCACTGCTATATTCTCTGCTGCGTTATACAAGGGGCACTAGCTATATTCTGAGCTGTGTTATACAAGGGGCACCAGCTATATTCTGAGCTGTGTTATACGAGGGGCACTGATATATTCTGAGCTGTGTTATACAAGGGGCACTAGCTATATTCTGAGCTGTGTTATACGAGGTGCACCAGCTATATTCTGAGCTGTGTTATACGAGGGGCACTACCTATATTCTGAGCTGCGTTATACAAGGGCACTAGCTATATTCTGAGCTGTGTTATACGAGGGGCACCAGCTATATTCTGAGCTGTGTTATACGAGGGGCACTACCTATATTCTGAGCTGTGTTATACAAGGGGCACCAGCTATATTCTGAGCTGCGTTATACGAGGGGCACTAGCTATATTCTGAGCTGTGTTATACGAGGGGCACCAGCTATATTCTGAGCTGTGTTATACGAGGGACACTACCTATATTCTGAGCTGTGTTATACGAGGGGCACTAGCTATATTCTGAGCTGTGTTGTACGAGGGGCACTACCTATATTCTGAGCTGTGTTATACGATGGGCACTACCTATATTCTGAGCTGTGTTATACAAGGGGCACCAGCTATATTCTGAGCTGTGTTATACGAGGGGCACTGATATATTCTGAGCTGTGTTATACGAGGGGCACTGCTATATTCTGCGTTATACAAGGGGCACTACCTATATTCTGAGCAGTGTTATACGAGGGGCACTATCTATATTCGGTCGTCTCCTTAGCGCGGTGGTAGCGTTGCTACTTACCAAGCGGGAGACATAGGTTCGATCCCCAGTACCGGCATGGGGATTTTTCCCCCGCTGGGAGACCTGGCCCGGAGTGCAATCAGCCTCGTAAGGTCCCTGGGGGGCCAATTGAGGAGCTACTTGATGGAGAAGTAGCGGCTCCAGGTCATGAGGACCGCATTAACCGGCCGGGGGGGATTCGAGGCGCTGACCACGTCTCACCCTCCAATACTGCACCCCATCCATGACGTCTGTAGTGGACCGAGATGGGGGACGCAGCGGCCGGGCGGTAGGCCAAGGTTCCCCGTGAGCTGTCGTGCCATGGAGTAAACTATCTATATTCTGAGCAGTGTTATACGAGGGGCACTAGCTATATTCTGAGCTGTGTTATACGAGGGGCACTAGCTATATTTTGAGCCTAATAATAAAAAAATAAAAAAAAAAAAAAACGTAATTTGTTATTGAAGATAGCTTTATTCTTTCTCGAAATTTTCTTCTTAATTTTAAATCTACTTTTATATGCGTTCTAATAATTTGCATTGTATTTTTGCCAATCTGCATCAACGGATTCTGCCGATGAAAATCGTTTTCTAGGCATTTTATACTTGATGTTCCGGAAAAAATTTAATTATTTGGTGCCAAGTCAGGACTGTACGGCGGATGAGTCAACAATTTGATTTTGTGAGTATTCAAGCAGTCGATTGTTAGAAAGGTGTGTGAGCACTCCGATTGTCTTGATGTAGAACGATCCGACGGTATTTATTTCTTTTCGTTATTTCGCCAAAAGCTTCCGGCATAACGAAAAAAAAATGGTTGTGTACCATTCAGAACTGACCGTTATAGTTTCCTCTAAAGGCACTGTTGCCACATGATTAGTTTTTCTGAAGAAACAGGCAATCATTTTTTTGAAGTGCTTCGAGTACGAACAACTTTTGTTGTATTTGGTTCATCAATAAAAAGCCATAAAGTTGACTGCTGTTTATAGCATCGATTCATAATTCTCCACTTGTTACTATGTGGTATATGCCTTCTGAAATCCTAACATTGTCTTTCTTAAGCATTTGTGTGCACCAATAGACACGAGCATCCTTTAGAGATTGTGTCAAACTATGTGGGACACAACGACAGGAAACCTTCAGGTCTAAATGATCATGCAACATTTTATACTGACACAACTAATGTCTAGGGTCACTTCTGTCTCAAAGTGTGTGACATGACGACCTTGGACTATTAGTTAATATATATACTGACAGAACTAATGTCTAGGGTCACTTCTGTCTCAATGTGTGTGACATGACGGCCTTTTACTCAGTTGATATATATATATACTGACACAACTAATGTCTAGGGTCACTTCTGTCTCAAAGTGTGTGACATGACGACCTTGGACTATTAGTTAATATATATACTGACAGAACTAATGTCTAGGGTCACTTCTGTCTCAATGTGTGTGACATGACGGCCTTTTACTCAGTTGATATATATATATATATATATATATATATATATATATATATACTGACACAACTAATGTCTAGGGTCACTTCTGTCTCAATGTGTGTGACATGACGACCTTGGACTATTAGTTAATATATATACTGACAGAACTAATGTCTAGGGTCACTTCTGTCTCAAAGTGTGTGACATGACGACCTTGGACTATTAGTTAATATATATACTGACAGAACTAATGTCTAGGGTCACTTCTGTCTCAATGTGTGTGACATGACGGCCTTTTACTCAGTTGATATATATATATATATATATATATATATATATATATATATATATACTGACACAACTAATGTCTAGGGTCACTTCTGTCTCAATGTGTGTGACATGACGACCTTGGACTATTAGTTAATATTTATATATATATACTGACAGAACTAATGTCTAGGGTCACTTCTGTCTCACTGTGTGTGACATGACGGCCTTTTACTCAGTTGATATATATATACTGACACAACTAATGTCTAGGGTCACTTCTGTCTCAATGTGTGTGACATGACGACCTTGGACTATCAGTTAATATATATATATATACTGACAGAACTAATGTCTAGGGTCACTTCTGTCTCACTGTGTGTGACATGACGGCCTTTTACTCAGTTGATATATATATATATATATATATATATATATATATATATATACTGACACAACTAATGTCTAGGGTCACTTCTGTCTCAATGTGTGTGACATGACGACCTTGGACTATCAGTTAATATATATATATACTGACAGAACTAATGTCTAGGGTCACTTCTGTCTCACTGTGTGTGACATGACGGCCTTTTACTCAGTTGATATATATATATATATATATATATATATATTCTGACACAACTAATGTCTAGGGTCACTTCTGTCTCAATGTGTGTGACATGACGATCTTGTACTATCAGTTAATATATATACTGACAGAACTAATGTCTAGGGTCACCTCTGTCTCATAGTAAGTGACATGACGATCTTGTGCTATCAGTTTATATATACTGACAGAACTAATGTCTAGGGTCATCTCTGTCTCACTGTGTGTGACATCACGACCTTGTACTATCAGTTTATATATATATATATATACTGAAGAACTAATGTCTAGGGTCACCTCTGTATCACTGTGTGTGACATGACGACCTTCTACTATCAGTTTATATATGTACTGACAGAACTGATATCTAGGGTCACCTCTGTCTCACTGTGTGAGACATGACGACATTGTACTATCAGTTTGTGTGTATATATATACTGACAGAACTAATATCTAGGGTCACCTCTGTCTCACAGTGGGTGACATGATGACATTGTACTATCAGATTATATATACTGACAGACCTAATGTCTAGGGTCACCTCTGTTCACAGTGTGTCACATGACGATTTTGTACTATCAGTTTTTTTGCACCATCAATGCTTTCTGGCACAATATACTTTTTATGCTAGCGTTTCACAACGGCATAGAATGAAGGATCTTCTCGAAATGTAGAAGTAAATATAATCAATGTACTCTTTTCTTGATAATCCACGTCAAAAATCATAACAAATCATTGTGCGTACATTTTCTTGAGTAATTCAATCTTTCCACTGTAAGCAACACAAATATCGCTCTGAGACAAAATATCTGAAAAAGGCCAATGTCAGGCTTCCTACTGGAAACATTAGATGGCACTTACAGCAATCAGTGTTGCCATGGCTAAAAGTATAAATAGTGGCCCTCGTACAAAAGTCATTCACAACGCGGAGACCTTCTTAGGCTATTTCGAGAAAATTCAAGACATGAATTTCATTTGTCATGTGTCATAACATATTTTAAACATATATCGTTTTGATCAATATCGTTAGTCATTTTAGGAAAAATTTTACATGTAAAGTTTCTTTAAACTCCTCGCTTGCTTGGAACATACTAAACTTAAATACCAGTTTCGATATTTAACCGTCTTTTAACTTTTTAGCTAATTTGCTTACACCTGTTCCATAGAAAGATTTTCTTTTTAGATTCTGGGTGTCTCAAAACATGTATTTACGGTGAAATCTTGACATGGAATTCTCTATCTGCTATGTACATTGTACATTTGTGCTAAAGAAAGTTAAACTGAAACTGTGAGATTAAGAGAGTGTCAGAGGTGTGTCAATTTTCTCGGACTGAAAAAAATCCAACAATTGGATATCCACCAACAACTTACTCTTATCATCCCAATGGGCCAGCTCTACATGTACGTTTTGAGAAGCCTATGTGCTTCCCATACTCTCAGTTCATAAATAATGTGACGCCAGACACGTAAATACTTTTACACTCGTAGCGCTGGTCCTGTGTAAGACCAATTTCACTTGCTGCTTAATAACGCTAAATTTTTAACGTTAACGTTTTGGTTTTCACTACGTTTAATGTCATTCCCCATTCTTACAATATGTTTCCAAACAATATAGTTCTTTTGTAGACCAGCAACTGCTATGGACTTTAAGATTAAATCATTTCTATAAGGCAAAGCTGGTATGGTGTATCTTCAACAACATTCCCTACCGAGTTGCTACATTCTCTGATACCGTTGTACTTTGTGGTACATTCCATTTCCTGAACGATGTGTGTGACCTGCATATCGTCTCAAGGTTCTACTAAACATTGCAGCAATTGATAGAGCAAGTAACCCCGTCAAGCTGAGAGCTGAGACATATCGTCTCAAAGTTCTACTAAACATTGCAGCAATTGATAGAGCAAGTAACCCCGTCAAGCTGAGAGCTGAGTCATATCGTCTCAAGGCTCTACTAAACATTGCAGCAATTGATAGAGCAAGTAACCCCGTCAAGCTGAGAGCTGAGACATATCGTCTCAAGGCTCTACTAAACATTGCAGCAATTGATAGAGCAAGTAACCCCGTCAAGCTGAGAGCTGAGTCATATCGTCCCAAGGCTCTACTAAACATTGCAGCAATTGATAGAGCAAGTAACCCCGTCAAGCTGAGAGCTGAGTCATATCGTCTCAAGGCTCTACTAAACATTGCAGCAATTGATAGAGCAAGTAACCCCGTCAAGCTGAGAGCTAAGTCATATCGTCTCAAGGCTCTACTAAACATTGCAGCAATTGATAGAGCAAGTAACCCCGTCAAGCTGAGAGGTGGAAGCTGAGTCATATCGTCTCAAGGCTCTACTAAACATTGCAGCAATTGATAGAGCAAGTAACCCCGTCAAGCTGAGAGCTAAGTCATATCGTCTCAAGGCTCTACTAAACATTGCAGCAATTCATAGAGCAAGTAACCCCGTCAAGCTGAGAGGTGGAAGCTGAGTCATATCGTCTCAAGGCTCTAGTAAACATTGCAGCAATTGATAGAGCAAGTAAGCCCGTCAAGCTAAGAGCAAAGTCATATCGTCTCAAGGCTCTACTAAACATTGCAGCAATTCATAGAGCAAGTAACCCCGTCAAGCTGAGAGCTGAGTCATATCGTCTTAAGGCTCTACTTAACATTGCAGCAATTGATAGAGCAAGTAACCCCGTCAAGCTGAGAGCTGAGTCATATCGTCTCAAGGCTCTACTAAACATTGCAGCAATTCATAGAGCAAGTAACCCCGTCAAGCTGAGAGCTGAGTCATATCGTCTTAAGGCTCTACTTAACATTGCAGCAATTGATAGAGCAAGTAACCCCGTCAAGCTGAGAGCTGAGTAATATCGTCTCAAGGCTTTACTAAACATTGCAGCAATTGATAGAGCAAGTAACCCCGTCAAGCTGAGAGCTGAGTCATATCGTCTCAAGGCTCTACTTAACATTGCAGCAATTGATAGAGCAAGTAACCCCGTCAAGCTGAGAGCTGAGTCATATCGTCTCAAGGCTCTACTAAACATTGCAGCAATTGATAGATCAAGTAACCCCGTCAAGCCTAGAGCTGAGTCATATCGTCTCAAGGCTCTACTAAACATTGCAGCAATTGATAGAGCAAGTAACCCCGTCAAGCTGAGAGCTGAGACATATCGTCTCAAGGCTCTACTAAACATTGCAGCAATTCATAGAACAAGTAACCCCGTCAAGCTGAGAGGTGGAAGCTGAGTCATATCGTCTCAAGGTTCTACTAAACATTGCAGCAATTCATAGAGCAAGTAACCCCGTCAAGCTGAGAGGTGAGTCATATCGTCTCAAGGTTCTACTAAACATTGCAGCAATTTATAGAGCAAGTAACCCCGTCAAGCTGAGAGGTGGAAGCTGAGTCATATCGTCTCAAGGCTCTACTAAACATTGCAGCAATTCATAGAACAAGTAACCCCGTCAAGCTGAGAGCTGAGTCATATCGTCTCAAGGCTCTACTAAACATTGCAGCAATTCATAGAACAAGTAACCCCGTCAAGCTGAGAGCTGAGTCATATCGTCTCAAGGCTCTACTAAACATTGCAGCAATTGATAGAGCAAGTAACCCGTCAAGCTGAGAGCTGAGTCATATCGTCTCAAGGCTCTACTAAACATTGCAGCAATTGATAGAACAAGTAACCCCGTCAAGCTGAGAGCTGAGTCATATCGTCTCAAGGCTCTACTAAACATTGAAGCAATTGATAGAACAAGTAACCCCGTCAAGCTGAGAGCTGAGTCATATCGTCTCAAGGCTCTACTAAACATTGCAGCAATTGATAGAGCAAGTAACCCCGTCAAGCTGAGAGCTGAGTCATATCGTCTCAAGGCTCTACTTAACATTGCAGCAATTGATAGAGCAAGTAACCCCGTCAAGCTGAGAGCTGAGTCATATCGTCTCAAGGCTCTACTAAACATTGCAGCAATTGATAGATCAAGTAACCCCGTCAAGCCTAGAGCTGAGTCATATCGTCTCAAGGCTCTACTAAACATTGCAGCAATTGATAGAGCAAGTAACCCCGTCAAGCTGAGAGCTGAGACATATCGTCTCAAGGCTCTACTAAACATTGCAGCAATTCATAGAACAAGTAACCCCGTCAAGCTGAGAGGTGGAAGCTGAGTCATATCGTCTCAAGGTTCTACTAAACATTGCAGCAATTCATAGAGCAAGTAACCCCGTCAAGCTGAGAGGTGAGTCATATCGTCTCAAGGTTCTACTAAACATTGCAGCAATTTATAGAGCAAGTAACCCCGTCAAGCTGAGAGGTGGAAGCTGAGTCATATCGTCTCAAGGCTCTACTAAACATTGCAGCAATTCATAGAACAAGTAACCCCGTCAAGCTGAGAGCTGAGTCATATCGTCTCAAGGCTCTACTAAACATTGCAGCAATTGATAGAGCAAGTAACCCGTCAAGCTGAGAGCTGAGTCATATCGTCTCAAGGCTCTACTAAACATTGCAGCAATTGATAGAACAAGTAACCCCGTCAAGCTGAGAGCTGAGTCATATCGTCTCAAGGCTCTACTAAACATTGAAGCAATTGATAGAGCAAGTAACCCCGTCAAGCTGAGAGCTGAGTCATATCGTCTCAAGGCTCTACTAAACATTGC
Organism: Hymenopus coronatus; assembly: GCA_030762935.1. Taxonomy (NCBI): domain Eukaryota; kingdom Metazoa; phylum Arthropoda; class Insecta; order Mantodea; family Hymenopodidae; genus Hymenopus; species Hymenopus coronatus. Next base: position 151,593,375 of record CM060898.1, on the reverse strand, counting down.
AGCAATTGATAGAACAAGTAACCCCGTCAAGCTGAGAGCTGAGTCATATCGTCTCAAGGCTCTACTAAACATTGCAGCAATTGATAGAGCAAGTAACCCCGTCAAGCTGAGAGGTGGATGCTGAGTCGTTGTGAATGAACCTTGTGTTCCTGACCTCAGAAACAAATACCAAATAAAATCTGGGAAGTTATTGGCTTGTTATTTTGTGCACGCGGAACATTTACTGTCACAATATCTTCAAGCTTCCTCTTACCGCCTATAGAATTGGTCTCTGACCATCTTGACAGATTCCATTAATTAATTTGTATAATACTACATAATAACTGAATGTAACTGTTAAATAATAAATATAGATTCACATGGCAGCTGCCCAATGAACGAATGTTAGAAAAAAAGCAATAAAAAAGTTTTCGAATGGGAAAAGAAAGATGTATTGCTTAAAAATTAATATGTTTAATGTTATCAAAAAATCAAATATTTTGCAGTTTAATAATACAAATGTCTTTAGCGACTTTATAAATAAACTGCTACCGAAAATTTGACTCGAGAACAGTTGACGGCTGCACGCCCTAACACTCTATTCTTCCTTCCTCTCTGTACAGAGATATAACGTCAAAGACGTTTCTAGAAAACTGCGGAAGTCGAAGCTTCTGCACGGTTGTAGCATGTCCCGTTGAAGGCTTCTGGTTACCTGGGCGTTGCTGTCCCTATCACACTAGCATTATCAAAATTAATATTTATACTGCTTTCTCTAGTGCGTATGCACAACGTACATAGTGAAGAGATAAGCTATTATATCGCACCCAGAAATTCTGTACCGAGATTGGGGGTTTATATACAGTATCTTCCAGGGATGCCACACACAGATTCTCAGGAAAATTTTGATTTTCTCAAAAATATCTATTCAATTTTGATTAAAATACCACATGCTTAATATATTTTGATGAGAAATGAAATGTTATCCTGGGTTTTCTGGGTAAAGCTTCTGAAGACCTGTTCATTCTGAATGACTTTCATATAACTGTTAAACTGTAAGATATAGACAAAACCTTAATACACAAACCACATAAATATCGTTAAAATACATAATTTATGTCAGATATATTTTTGCTGTAGGATTAACCACTTCTGAGATATTCTGTGTTATTTGGTTCAGTTTTAAGCTACTTAAAGGCAACGACAGTCATTTCAAAAGATTTGACTATCGCTTTACTTCTCTTCTAATTATAAAGAGCTGGTAATAAAATTCATTCTGTTAATGTTTATCTCGATTAGCATGAAGTAAATAAAAGAATAATCGTTTGTAAAAAACATTTGTTTGCAGAACAGCTAGAGAGAGTCTTGTGAACAGAACACGATTTTTGAAATACTATTACAATTGTAATAGAGGCTGAAACTTTATAGCAGCGTTCAGTTGAGGATTTTCTCTCTGTTATATAAATGTGTGAATTGCGCCTCTCTGTATAACCACGTTGTTGGCGGTTTTCCTGCTGAAGTTGCTTTACAAAATCTCACTGTCACTAGCTTCTGTAGTAAGTCCAACTTCGACAGAACTGTAATTAGTTGCTGGAATACAGTCTTGAATGCCCTCTTACTTCACAATTATATAAGGAGGGGATAAAACTCCTCATGGACCGGCGGTGTCAAAAAAGTTGGTGAAGTTGCTTTACAAAATCTCACTGTCACTAGCTTCTGTAGTAAGTCCAACTTCGACAGAACTGTAATTAGTTGCTGGAATACAGTCTTGAATGCCCTCTTACTTCACAGTTATATAAGGAGGGGATAAAACTCCTCATGGACCGGCGGTGTCAAAAAAGTCGATGAAGTTTATTCTTCTAGCTTTTCTCGTCAGTAAGATTCATTTTTACTTTCTCCAGCCCCATATTTGCAATGGGATAGAGAAGTATTGTAGTCCACCCAAAAATTCGATACCAAGATTTCACCGGAAAACATGTTTTAGGACCACCTGTATCCAAAAATAAAAAAGCATTTTCAGAAAAAGATTCGTGTGTGTCCGTATGTCCGTGTGCATGTGAACACGATAACTCAAAAACGAAAAGTAGCTAAAATACCAAACTTGCATTTAAGCTTAGTATTTACCAGGGATGCGACATGAAGATTTTGAGAAAAATCCCCCCACCCCAAACTATCCTTTACATGGAACTTTTTTCGAAAATTTTGATTTTCTTAAAAATGGCTCTAACGATTTTGATTAAAATGTCATATATTAAAGATATTTACCTAGAAAATAAAATGTATATGCTGAATTTCTGGGAAAAGCTTCTGAAGACCTGTTTATTCTAGATGAATTTTGTTTAATTTGGCATAACTAGTAAACCGTAAGAGACAGACAAAAACGTATTTTACAAAAAATTTAGGTCTTGTTAAAATACACAGTTATGTCATATATTTTTCTTTTGGACCTTACCGTTTTCGAGGTATTCATTGCTATTAGTTTCAGTTGTGAAGTACTTATACTTTTCTCAGACGGGAGTGTCCGTTTTTCTTTTGTTCTACTCCTGGCCAAAAAAGAAGCGATTTGTAATGACAATCGCATAACGACAGCTTTTAAAACCTTTGACTATCGGTTTAGCCTAGTGTATTCCCTTATTTTCTTCCTACTTATCCGAAACTAAAAAACAAGAACAATGAGGTAATGAGTACCACGATTAGCAAGGTGCAGAAAGAAAAACAATCTTATGTATGAAGTTTGTAGAACATCTAGAGAAAGTCATGTGAGTGTAACACAACAGATTTTTACTTTGTCTACAAGTACTATGTACATAGTGTATAGAGAAGCTATTGTAATTCATCCAAAAATTCAATACCGATTTTTCACCGGAAATATATGTTTTAGAGTCCTCTGTATGTGTGTTTGTGTGTGTGTGTGAGAGAGAGAGAGAGAGAGAGAGAGAGAGAGAGAGAGAGTCCGTGTGTCTGTGAATACGATAACTCAAAAAAGAAAAATCGTAAAATACCAAACTTGATATTTAAGTTTAGTATCTTCCAGGGATGTGACACGAAGATTTTGAGAATGATCTCAGCACGCCAAACTACCCTTTACATGGAACTTTTTTCGAAAATTTTGATTTTCTCAAAAATGGCTCTAACGATTTTGATTAAAATATTATATATCATAGATATTAACTTGAAAAATCAAAAGTATATCTTGAATTTTCTGGGAATAGCCTCTGAAGACTACTTTATTCTGGACATATTTTATGAAATTTGGCATAACTGCTAACCCGTAAGAGATAGGAAAAAGCTTACCACACAAAAAATGTAAAGCACTGTAAAATAGACAATTTCTGTTATATACATATTTTCATGGAGTTTATCGTTTTTTATATATTCCTTGTTTTTAGTTTCAGCTTTAAAAATTACACAGGACTTTGTCAACTCCTGTCCATACAAACAAAGGAACCTCAGTCATACTACTACCAGCTTTGGCTGTCACTTTCACCTATGTTACTCCCTTATTTCGCTTCTACTTACAAGGAAGCAAGTAATAAGACTATTTCTGCTAATGTTTTCTCGATTAGCATGAAGTAAATAGAAGCACAAGCTTTTTAACAATCATTTGTTGCAGAGATGTAGAGAAAGTCATGTGACTGGAATACATAAGGTTCTTATTATTCATTTCATTATGGATATACGAGAAGTACAGTAGGCTAAAACGAGAACCAAAATTTTATAAAGCGTGTTACTATGTGATAACTCTGAAATACATGCATTTTGCATGACCACCAGGAAAACCCATGAACATCTTATCACGTAAAAGGTATAAAGTACTTTAAAATTCAAAATAATAACAGTGAATGTCTTAGAAGTTAAAACACTACACATATTGAAAGTAACGATGACATTTAACGAACTGCACATTATTTTGTAATAAGATACTGTCTAACCCTTACGGTTTATAAAATATAAAAAATATTCAATGTGAAGTAATATTCATAATTCATTCACAGAAAATGTCATCTATACAAGTAGGGTATATTATGGAGACCTAAGATTCAAAGAAATGCCGACTTGTTTTATATGTTAACATCATGTAACCACTTAAAATAACATGTGCCGACAGACTACCCACAGAGCGCTGCTACTTTGCCAACACAACAGTCTAAAAGCTTCCCTATGTACCTGTCAATCAAAGTATGTGCTGTCGGCTACCACCCTCCCCCTCTTCCAAACCACTTGTCTAAAATGTTTCACTTTCAGGGCTGTTAAGCACTTGAGCAATCATCTTTCACATTCTCAAATCAAATTCAATTTAATCGATTGACCACACCCACGGGAAAAAAAACGCTAGTTGCCAATTTTTCGAGCTACAAGGCGCCTCTGAATACTAAATCGATCTAGTTTTTCACGAGGAATGTGAATCTCTAATCATAAATGCAAAATTCTATTGATTTCAAATCGATAGCCTCTTTTAATTAAAAATATGTAGGATTTCTCTATCTCTGGCAATTCGAGAGTTACAAGGCTCATTTGCATGACAAATCGGTCTAATTTTTCACAAGGAATCAGAATATACAAACATAGTTAACTCTCGTGGCGACATAAAAAACTAATATAATTACTGAGTAGAATATTTGATATAAATTATTTGATACCACTTGAATATGCGTTTGCGGTAATATTTTCGCAAGGAATTATAACACTCACACAATTGATCATGTTAAAAGCTTTATTATGCAATACCAACATATGAAATGAAAAGTAGCAAGAGGGAATTGGTTTTATAAAACCTACTAATTCATCATATCAAAACCAATATGGCAGCGAAGTGATTGAATTTCCAACGAGCAGAGTGCATCCCAACAGGGAATTGAACCTGAGAATGCCAACATCATTACGACACCAGACATTATAAATCTCAATATCGGTTCTTACACGGAGACCTAAAATCAACATTCAGTGGCGGGGTGCAACCCCGCGACTTTACAGCTATGTATAATTAAACAACCGCAAAAAGGATTGAATGTAGAACACAGTTATAACATTTGCTATAAATAAAATCTGTTCTTATTTCCTTATAATCCCCTATCGAGTACAAGAACTAACTTCTTGAATAATCAAGAAACTTTAATTATAATTACACTATTTAAAATGACAATAATGCTTAAAGAATTGAGGTTAAAATAAAACGCCATAACACTTTTCTTATTCCTTTATCAGCCCTTACCCAGCACAAGTATAAGATACACGATTGGTTAATTTTAAGAAATTTCAATTACAATTACTCTAATTAAAATGTCAATACTACTTAAAGAATTGAGATTACAATAAAACGCTATTAGACTTTTCCTGTTCATTTATCACCCCTCATCCAGTACAAGAATTTAATTCCCGATATCCCACACTCGAAAAACTTTAATTACAATTACGCTAGTTAAAATGGCAATATAATTTAGAGAATTGAGGCCACAATAAAACGCTAATTGACTTTTCTTGTTCCTTTATCATGCCCTACCCAGCACACGTATAATATTCGTGATTGGTTAATTTAAAAAAAAATATTTACAATTACGCCAATTAAAATGCAAATAAAGCTTAGAGAATCGAAGTTACAATAAAACTCTAATAGACTTTTCTTATTCCTTTATCATCGCATACCCAGCATAAGTATAAGATTCGTGATTGGTTAATTTAAGACATTTTAATTATAATTACGCCAGTTCAAATGTCAATAACGCTTAGAGAATTCAAGCTACAATAAAACACTCTTGGACTTTTCTCAATCCTTTACCATCCCCTATTCAGTACGAGCATTAGATTCGCGATTAATTCAATACATTTTAATCACAATTATGCTTTTACTTTAATTGAAAAAATGCAAATAACTCCATTTGCAACGATGTAGCGAAATGAGTGATACAAATTCTTCACGAAATGACATCTACATGCCAATAACATACTTGGATTACAAGCCTAGTGCATTCAAACATTATTCGTATAGTTATCACAAGACTTATATAAAATGCTTTTATTTACGCAAATACCAGTCCTATACTCCAAAGCTGCTGTGTCCCATTCACAGGACTTTCTCTACTTCTCTGCAACAAAGTATTGTTAAAAAGCTTGTGCGTCTATTTACTTCATGCTAAGCGAGTAAGAATTAGCAGAAATAGTCTTCATACTTCCTTCCTTGTAATAAGAAGCGAAATAAGAGGGTAGCATAGGTTAAAGTGATAGCCAAAAGCTGGTTGCTATGTGACTGAAGTTGATTTTTTGTATAGACAACAGTTGACAAATTCCCGTATGTATAATTATTTTATAGCTGAAACAAAAACAAGTAATATCTAAAAACAAGCAACTCAACGAAAAAAATGTATAAAACATAAATTGTGTGCTTTAACGTGTCCTACATTTTTATATGGTAAGCTTTTATCTATCTCCTACAGTTTAGCAGTTATGCAAAATCCTGTAAAATTCACTCAGAACAAACTAGTCTTCAGAGGCCATTCCCAGAAATTTCAAAATATACATTTGTCAGGTAAATATCTTTAATATACGACATTTTAATCAAAATCGTTAAAGCCATTTTTTAGAAAATCAAAATTTTTGCAATTGTTTCCATGTATAGAATAGATTGTGGAGGAGGGGGGTACTATTTAAAATCTTCGTGCTGAATCCTTAGAAGATAATACATTTAAAATGGCAAGTTTTGTATTTATTGGACTTTTCGTTATGAGCTATGCTGCCCGGTCACACACACACTCATACACACCAACATACGCAAACACACAGATATGCAGACATGCAGACACACACACAAACCTTTTTCTAAAATGGGTTTTTTCGTATACAGGGGACCCTAATACATATATTCGCAGTGAAAAATCAGCATCCGATTTTAAGTGGAATACAATACCTTCTCTATAAACTGTGTACATATTACGTGTAGAGAAAGTAAAACCAACAGCTAACATGGCTTGAAATCACTTAGACTGCCTAGAACTGACTCAGCCGTATTCTCGAATTTCAACACTGAAGGATAAGCTATAACTTAAAGCACTCATCACATAACTTGACGATTGTACATAAATAAATATTTTCATAAAAGGGGGAATATTAATAGCCACTAACACAATTGCTATGAATAAAAACCACGCACGGCTGCTCACCTCATGGCTAACATATACGACAAGGGAAAACTGAGATACTCTTACAACAGCGAAGCATGCCCCGACCAGTTACAGACGATGAAGAATCCTGGCGACATTTTTTGAACATAACATCCTAACCTCTCCCCTTCAGAGCTTTCTGTTATAAAAATATCTTCATTCGGACCCCCCCAGGCAAAGAACAGGCTAATACATGCGGTATACACTGAAAAATCTGTTTTATATGAGCAGCTATATAAGCAGATCTGCAATGTGGCACTACTTATTCGATATTTCCACCGTGAAAACATTCTTGAAGACAAACGTCAAAACCTTTGATGAATGGATGACTATTACAGGAGAGAGTGTGCTGAAGATTCGCATCATTATACATACTTTCACATAGAATCATGCAATGGACGAATGCATACGATTATATGCACATGCCCTGTTTACCATAATCAGATACCTTCAAGGAATCCCTGCACCGATGACTGCCCTGTCTATGAGCGAGATATATTGTAAATGTAACACATTTACGACTCTCTATTATTAGTAGTACTACATATGTATTCGAGTATCGTAATATTCACTAATTCCAATACATTTTTATATATCCAGGGGTCGGAACACCCAAGAGCTTCACGATTCAAATACCATAGATGCAACGGATATGTTTAGATCAGCACATGAGATTGAAGATCACTTAGAACTATGCAACCGTCGCACTCATGTGGTGATTTGTTCAAAACCCGCAGTGCATGATAGAATAACATCATACTTCATCTGCAACTTGACCTGCAGCGTGTATTTGTCAAGGCATATGAGACAGAGGTGATTGCAAACTAAATATACGACAAGTGATCAGCACATCACATATTTATTTGTTGAAAAATTAATTATCGTCATTCTTCGTTCTAGAGTTCCAGAGTCAATCCCGGTACAGCCAGAGCTCATAGACCCTGCTAGGTCTTACGTTGACGAGGTGGATGTCTGCATTTCAAACCCATGGTACGCCTGCCCTGTACAAGATTATGATGACATTACGAATATGAATACGACGACTCAAGCATTATTGTGAGTATAATATCCTGCTAATACATCAAAAAAGAAACTAACCTTATTTTCATTGGAGTGACTGAGCTACAAGAAAAGTAATAACATATACTAATTTTCAATAATTCTAATGTTCCAGATCCAAGGAGATACAAGAGAATAGTTTTAAAAAAGAGGAAAAAAGCCCTTTTGCTAATCATCTCAGGAAGCTGAGATTACTGGAATACCGCAAGCACAACATTTGTAAACGAGAAGTAAACATAGATAAATACGGAGCCCGCAGTAGACCAACCAAACGCATCCATCCAATTCTACATATCCAAAACAAGTAGTTCTAGTGTAGCGCTTTATTATGAACTACAGTGCTTCTCAACAGCAGTGATCCTAAGGGCTTTGTATATATTTTACATATACAAAGTGCGCCTATTACTCCCTGAATTCTGCATGTGTACAAAAGACCAAGTGTGTACATTGTGAATATATTGAAAATGTAGTGTTATCATATAATATTGCATTCAAGAAAACAAAAACGAAGCCACTAGACTCTTTAATACAAATATAAACAAAGGTGTGTAGGATTTTAAAAAGAATGAAGATGTAAAAAGAAGCTTGCACATTTTAAGCAAACATTTACTTAATCTAACTGATCCAAATAAGACATTTTTGAAGGGGCACGGACATGGAGAAGGAATGTAATGAAAATACTTATAAATAAAAAAGTTATATATAATCCCACCAATGGCTTTATTCCACTAAAACACATTCAAATTTCAACATCCTATTCCTTTGCATAATTAGACCCTTAAATTATCGATTGCATGACATGCGATATGGACTTGTAGGTAAATACCTTATTGTGTATAATCAGACAATTTACTATTGTCATTTCTGGTGATAGACGTCCAGCATACTTTAAAGTTGAGAGCCAAAATATCCCTTTGCACAAGCAAACCAAGAGCTCTAGGCTGAGTCACAAACATCTCAAGGACATTTCATATTTACTATAATTCATACAGGAAATAACTTGCTTCTTCAGATCCCATGCAGCTTTACTTTTATCACACTTCTCTAAACACGAGTGTAAATAATACTTAACAGCTTCAACATAATTCTACAACCAATCAAAACTTACGGTTGAAGTCTATCTTAATACAAGTACCCATCTACAAAAGTGGAACAAACAGATATCAGATAACTAGATTTAGAGAAAAGGCCTGAGTGCAGTGATTGGTAGGAATCATCTGAAAAAACTACGAGCTAACTTGCAAAAAGAAGATACCTAATCAACCAAGAACCTTGAAACGGCTGGTAAGATTTTTAAAAAGTTACGCTCTCCTTGTTCTTAAATGTATAATATGCAGCGATATCTTAATTTACTTATGATACTGTTTTAGGAAATTTACAAGAAAAACCTTTTATTTCATAAGAACCATATATTTCTATAAAACTTTCTACAAAAGAAAATTTGTACAAGTAAATTCGATACAAAAGATTTTTACAATGAATACACGATCTGAGGGCAAACGAACACTTAAAAAGCAATTTTTAGACAAAGTATAGAGTGCATGTAAACAGCATACCTCTAAAAGTACGCAAACTCGAAGTGACACGTAACGCAGCCTTTTCATATGATGTTGAAGTGCTTTAGCACATTAAATTCCTTATTTTTAATGTACAACGGTGTAACATAAAATGAAAATATTCTGCTTTTATTCAGAGTTATAAGCGTGAATTATATTTAAAATAAAATATCATTTTAATGCTGGGCGATTCATTCAAGTCATGGGCGCAGGAGCACAAGGACACTCATCGACTGAAAATACCAATTGAGCATTTTCAGAAAAATATTAGCGGGTATATATCTGAGGACAGTATAACTTAAACACACAATTTATAGACTTCAGATTTATATTACTTCAACTCTCTTAAACTGGAAATGATGTTTCGTTTCATCTTTATTGGTTTATTCATGTCAATGCAAATCGTGAGGACGCGCCATGGCCGAGTGGTTAGACTACTCTCCTCTCACCAAAGCGACCCGGGTTCGACCTCAGGCAACCACTTATGGGATTGGTGGTGGAAAAGCGGCGCAGGGGTGCGTTTCTCTCCGGTTTCCCCCGCCATCAGATTCACCTGTGCTCCATGTTCATTTGATATATCAGCAGTGTAATAGCCTGTGGTGCCGCAAGTAGTAAAAGAGGGCGTTAAATACCTCAAAAAGTGAACCGTGTTTCAATGACAAACGCATGGCTGTACATTATAAAAAAGCTGGCTAACCCAGTGGTTTCCGCTAAAGTCCCTATTTATAAGGAACAATTGAATAAGCATATTTTTTTTAGAAGGCAGTAATAGTAGTGGAAGTGGAAGCGGTAGTGGTAATGGTAGTAGAAGTACTAGTAGTGGTAGTAATTGTAGTAGTAGTGGTAGTGGTAGTGGTAGTAGAATTAGGAGTTTTTTAATAAAGAGGGCATCAGGGAAGATAGCCCTAATGTGCGGACTCTTACCGACTAAAAAACCCCTCTTTTCCGTTGCAATCCTACTTGAATCTACCTAAAAACACAATTCATTATCAATCAACCAATATATACGTGCATACACACTCATACAGAATTCAACTCAATGCAATGAGGACTTTGTGACTGTTCTGCTTTGGAGTTTCCCATTCTCACTATACACTCTTATTGTTTGTGTAAATTGTCCCACATGATGTTCCTCAATGCTCCTTTTCATACAGTTGAAACTGATTCATAACTCTCATATATAATATCATTCCTATACACACTCATACATATAAACAAACTATATGTTTTGGTACCTTCTCTGTATTCTAACATGGGTCGTGATTGCTTCTTATCATGCTCAAGTTTACCATTAAGCTAATAAAATATCTCCAGCTGATTTCAAAACCAATGAGTGTGGCAAGTGTACTCACTTCCCCACGATATTTTCTAAGTTTATGCTTCAAGCCATTTACCTATTTGACTGTTTACAATTATATTTGGCCCAACACCGTATGCTGATATTTCTAACCATGATCCCCTGTTTGTTGTTGTTGTTGTTTTTTGTGTATATCAATCCTTTTGATTATTTCTTTATTATTAGTATTATTAGTAAGTATTAATGTGAGAATTTTTTTTTTTACTTTCTCTTTCGTGAGCAGCCTCTCTTCCCTTCATTATTTATTGTTAACTTGTCGCTCAACTACTGATCGTGACTGTCCTCTAAGGAGTCGCGTTTATAATTCCCTTCCTGTTAAAAACTATCCTGCTACAATGTAACACACATACAACATCCTAATAGAGGAAATACAATGCTACCCTTTAACATAAAATGTTTCCTATATTCAACCCTTACAATTGCGTTATGCTCAATAATACCTAGCAACAAATTGAGTTCCTTAGAATCCAAATAAGCAAGAAAACTAATATATAATACACTAAAAGTCCCCTTTTATTATACATTCATCTTTCCAAATTATCAATCACCCCAAATACTTCTTAGCTTTATGTCAATTTCTCCTACAAATAACGACCCAGTACTTTTGCAAAGATATACAAGCTTTCAGTGCTTTAAAATTTGAAATATGAACATCTCATAATATTCAATAATTTCAATGGTATTAATTTTTTTATTATTATTATTCCTTGGTACAAGTTCTTCTATCACGTTCTCCCTTAACAAAACAAATCACTTAATTCACCCTTATTTTTGGATCTGTGGATAATAACATTGAGGACAAATGGTGCTGTGTAATTTACTCTTGTGATTGTGTTTCGCTATTCCTCACTGTGGTGACATACGGTCTGATGAGGTCTATACTGTACTCGACCCAGCGAGTATGTTTTTCGTTCGCTAGTATCCGAAACTAAATCGACAGGTCTCCCATAGTTCATTTACATAGATTAGCATTGGAAAGGTATCGAAATACTTATAATTTTAATTACTGCATTATTCAGTTCCATTGAACCTTTTTTATTATGATGGACGTCCAAGGTAGCACAATTGTTTAAGCTCTCTTTTCTTCTATATACTATCGATCTTTCTTCAGCCGGTATGGAGGGGTAAGGACCTTCGTTTCTCCCGAAGTATGCGCTTTTTTCCTCTAATACCTCATGTGTTTGCAAATACACTTCATTATAGGCTTCATTAACTTCGGAGCAACACTGTCTTTCAGTTTTAATGTTCTCCATTGTCGGAACCATCCGCATTAAATCTTCATTTCCTTCTATTCCAATCAATTTAATAAAAAATCTAAATTTCTTCCTCCTCTTCCGTCATCCCGGCATCAGCTGTCTCATGTAACTCTGCAAACTGCAAGGTTAAACAATTATCTCCTTCGTACAATGTGATGTTTCCTTACCTAAAGCCAATTTTAGCCCTTGTAGAGTTGAGCATATGGCTACCCATTATAATCTGTGCTGCAAGTTTGGGAATCACAAAACATACAAATTCAATCATTTATTCATTTATTACTGCTTTGAGTAGCGTCTGTTTGCTTATTTTCTGCCTAACCTTGCCTATGGTAACGTCTGTGTGTCCTTATTCTTTGACATAATAATTTTGAAAAGATTTTGGTTAATAGCCGACACTGAACAGCCTATATCTACAGCAATTAGGGTGTTTTCTCTTTCTACAAATGCTTGTATGGGCGGTGCCTCTTGTACGCGCTGTTCTGAGCACGTGAGCACATATTTTGCTTGTGTTGAAAACATTTATTTCCTGGGCAGTGTTCCGACTTTCTGTGTTCGTTGTACCTATGAAAAACCTTTCGATCCCTTTCGAATTTCGCCGGGTCATTTCAGTTCACTGGAAATCACCCATTACTCGTTTCCCGTTGGTTGCGTTTGTGGAACAGGCGTGTGCATATTACCCTGTTCAGCGATATTTGCGTTTTGATAGGTGCCTGAAGACACGGTCTGTCTAGGAGACCTTGGCCATTGCCACTCGGCTTCAGGAGGTACCAGACTCCTTCGATTAAAAGGACGCTCTCCTTGGTCGCGAGCATAATTGTCAAAGGTTCTTTGCCTCTGGTTCCCTCGCCAGTAGTCTCTATCTCTCCTTGGCCTACCGTTTTCGGCTTGCGTGTATTGCATTCGAAATTCTTGGGAAGGGATATTTCGTTCCCGTAGCCTGTAAGTATTGTCCCTGCCTCTTGGCAATGCATTTCCATATTGATCCCTCGCTTGATGATGGTTCCGATTATTCGAATTTTGTGACGATCGTGCCCGTTCTCCGCCAAAGGTTCTTTGCGCACGGGTCCGATTAGTCTGCGGCTCGCATGTTTGTGACTCCGACCTCGTTCCCGGGTTCGAAGTATTTGTCCCCTGCAGATCAGTCAGTAGCGCCACTGCGTCCTGCAATGTTTGTGGGCGTGCTACAATAACATGATTTCTTATATTATCCGGCAGGTGTGCCGCCATCAGTGTGATGAATTCAGGCTCTGACAGAGGGGGCTCCAGGCATTTAGCTAGCAGAGCGTAGCGGAGGAAATATTCCACTAAGCCCTCGCCACATCCAGGTTGATATCTGCCATTGTTAATGTTGTTGCGTGTCTGGTACTGGGCACATACTCCCCAAAATTTGTCCAAGAACGCGATTCTAAGCGCGTCATAACTTGTCCTCGGAGTTATTGCTATGCGGTACCAGTTTAGTGCACTACCGGTAAGTGCCCTAGCTATTAAAACCATTTTGTATGCCTCCGGTACGCCTTTAAGTAAAAAATACCCTTCTATATCTAAAATAAACTGTTTGGCGTTATCGCGCAAAGCGTCAAAGCGTGGAAGAGGCAGCTCACTGAGAAAAGGCAAGTTTGCCTGGGTCTGGCTAGTTACTGTTGAGCTAATACCTATAGTTCCCTGTGCTACCTGAGGGCTGGTCGGTGTTTCCGTCATTCGGCACTCCGTCCTGTCCTCAGTTTCCCCATAAACATCTGTTGTGTGGGTCACTGACCCCACCAATGGCCTCATCAGCTGGAGACTTTCTAGTATTTTCTTTATTTCTAGTATTTCTTGGTTCCTATTACTTATTTCTTGAGCATTTGTGAGTTGCGCAGAGACCATTTGCGTAACTTGGTTTTGCACCTGTACAATTTTATTTCTATGTGCTTGTTCCCTATGTTTTAAAGTATCTTTCATTGAGTTAACCTCTTTGGTAATGTTTAATTCCAATTCCCGATACCTTTGTTCCTGAGCGTCGCAATTGGTCTTTGTCAACTCACGTACATTGTGTTCCAGAACACTCATTTCCCTACTACTTTCTTTTATTTCGTTATGTACCGTTTGTTCCAGTCTCAATAGAGATGATTTGGTAGAGGACAGATCAGCATTTATCCCTGCCATTTCGTCACGTATTGAACCCCGTGATGTATAAAATTCACGTGACAATTCCCCTACTCTTTCCTCTACCAACCTGATTACCGCTTCTCTGTTTCTTTCTATCTCTATTTGTTGTAGTTCTAACTTATTGCTAATTTCTATTATATTATTGGCTTGTTGGTCAAACCTCTCGTTTATAGCAGCAGCCTGTTGCTCAAATTTTACATAAAACCTTTCATTTATCAATGCTGTCTGCTGTTCAAATTTGCTATTTATACTAGTGCAGAGCTGGGAGAACATACTCTGTAACATTTCTGCGACACTGTTTTCAAAGCTGGGCGTCTTCATCGCAGCAGCTCTACCACTTTGCTCTACATCTTTAACATTTATATGTTTAGAATGTCCTACATTGGTCAAAATTGGTTCCCTAGTGTCTGCGTTTACTTCAACTAATTCTACGTTATCTACAGATCCCTCCATATTATTTTCCAGCTCTGAATTCTCCCTATTTCCTAAGACTTTCTTACTTCTTAATTTCATCAAATTACCCTTTAATTACTTCTATTAGACTACAAAACCCTTATTATGCCTCACTACCAAAATATGCGTTTATAAATACGCAACAATGAACAATATATGTACATTTATAAATAAGCAACAATAAATTATATCTATTACATATATAAGTGCGTTGCTGTAAAATGTAACAATAATTTCAACTTACAGCTGTTCCTGTTGGCTTCCTCCATCCGTTGCGGTATTAATCCGGCAGTTGAAACTTTCACTACACTTCACTTGTTTGATGGAACAGTTGATCTTGCTACGGGAAGCTGCTTGATATAAATCTTGTTTCCTGGAAGGTTGGAGTTATGTAGTTTTATCCCTGTTGTTGTTTTAATCCATCGTTGTCCTGATTTCTTCGGCGTGATCATCCGGTGTGAATTTTCGCATTAGGTTTAGCAATGATGTGTGAAATTTTATATGAAATTCGTGGTTAACATTTTGTTCCTTTTGGGATGTTTTCGTAGCCTGACAGGTTGGGCGCCATTTAATATGAGCCCGCCTGGTCGGAATCGGGATAGGTGAGTCTGGGGAATAAATGATATCTACTTTCACGTACCTTCACCGCACTTTCATCCCTCTGCTGGTCTCTGGAGCATGGGATCTTGAACGTCGTACTTCTCAGGGCGCGGTGCACATCCCGTTCACGTAAGCTGTAAGTTTATTTTGGGATTTGGGTTTTCCACATACAGACACTGTGAACATTTACAATTTCCAGTAATCGTTGTTTATTTTTTATCCTTATTGAGACCGGCAGTCCGTTGCCAGGGCAGAGCCACACATTTAAGATCTATGTTTCTGGACGAACTCCGCGAATATAAAAATACTAGTTTCCATTTAGAAATGTTGTTACCGTAGCGTGGTGAACATGTTTTAAAACTGCACTCACTTTTGTAAGCGACAACTGCCCTGTCCTACTTCAGCACTGTTCTGCCGAGTACTGCCCGGGACATTCATACAACATCCAGGTATGCAGGTAAAACCCTTTTATTAACAGTCGATCACACCTGCACCTGGCGAGGCGTAAAATTTGTTGGTCTGACCATTTCCTCTCATTTGCAGAACTCCTTATTTACTGCATTTCCATCTTTTTTGTTCCACAGCATACTTGCCGAAGTATAAACTTTTTGGTTTTCCCCTCTAACCACATAACCATGTGTTTCACTTAAATAATAGTATTTAATATCATTAATTTCATTATATGCTTTATTATCTTTGATTATTAGTTCTAGTTATTATCATGTTTTTCTGATTGATAAAAACGGGTTCAAGGGAAAGACCAGATGTTGTCCTTACACGCACCTTCAGCCAAACACAATGTAAATAAAGATTCTGTGAAGCGAATAATTGAAAGTTGACAAAGAGAACACGTTTCAGAGTTATAAGGTGTTGAGTTACTGAACAGAAGTTCCCTCAGGAGCTGCTGAAATTTGGTTTCTATCTCTGCTCTTCTGGGACCTCAACTATATAAATCTGTACCCAAACTCCCTCAGGTTTTGTTCTTCTGTCGCCTTCCGGATATATATCTCTTCTTCTTTCTGTTTTCGCCTTTGTCTAAGGAATATTGAATTAAAAGGAGCATCGGCTGCACTGTACTATCCGTTATAAAATCTTAGTTCCTTTATAAGCTTATACTTTCTCTATATGCTACTTATGTAGAGAGGATATCGCACTCTTACCGAGTTTTCGCCGGAAATCAGTTTTAGGGTCTCTGTAAAAACAAACAGTTTTTAGAAAAATCTGATGTGCCCATTCACATGACTTTCTCTACATCTCTACAACAAACTATTGTTAAAAAGCTTATACCTCTATTTACTTCATGCTAATCGAGAAAAAATTAGCAGAAATAGTCTCATTACTTGCTTCCTTGTAAGTAGAAGCGAAATAAGGGAGTACCAAGGTTAAAGTGATAGTCAAAAGCTGGTTGCTATGTATCTGAAGTTCCTTTGTCTTTATGGA
Source organism: Hymenopus coronatus (assembly GCA_030762935.1). NCBI lineage: Eukaryota > Metazoa > Arthropoda > Insecta > Mantodea > Hymenopodidae > Hymenopus > Hymenopus coronatus. Next base: position 151,576,376 of record CM060898.1, on the reverse strand, counting down.
CACGAGTTGGCAAATTCCTGTATGAGAAAAGTATAACTTTTTCAAAGCTGAAACCAAAAACAAGGGATATCTAAAAAACGATTAACTCCACGAAAAGAATGTGTATAACATAAATTCTGTGTTTTAACGTGATTTACATTTTTGTGTGTTAAGGTTTTGTCCATCTCTTACGGTTTAGCAGTTATGCAAAATTCTGTAAAATTCATCCAGAATGAAGCAGTCTTCAGAGGCTATTACCAGAAAATTCAAGATGTACATTTTATTTTTCAGGTGAATATTTTTAATATACGACATTTTAATCAAAATCGTTACAGGCATTTTTAAAAAAATCAAAATGTTTTGAAAAAAGATCCATGTAAAGTGTACTTGATGGTGGGGGAATTTTCTTGAAAATCTTCGTGTCGCATCCTTGGAAGACACCAAAATTAAATACCAAGTTGGTACTCAACGGTTTCTTCGTTTTTGAGCTTTGCTGTACACAGAGACACAGACACACACACACACACACACACACACACACACACACACACACACACACACACGCATACATCGGGACCTTTTTCTGAAAATACTTCTTTTTTTTTTTGGATTCAGGGGGACCCAAAACATCGGTGAAAACTCGGTATAGAATTTTTGGGTGGAATACAATACCTTGTCTATACACCATGTACATAGTACGTGTAGAGAAAGTAAAAAGGTAGCTGTGTGCAAGTCCGTTTGTCTGTGAATGCTATACCTAGCTCAAAAACGAAAAAGCTATCAAATACAAAACTTGGTATTTAAGTTTCGGATCTTCCAGGCATGCTACACAAAATTTTTGAAAAATAAAACCTTACTCCAAACTACCTTTTATATTGAAAAAATTGGAAGATTTCGATTTTCTCAAATGTGGTTCTAACCAGTTTAATTAAAATACCGTACACTAAAGATATTTGCATGACAAATATAATTTATTTCTTTAATTCTCTGAAGACTTCTACATTCTGAATGACTTTTCTATAAATGGTAAACCGTAAGAGATAGACAAATCTTACAACACAAAAACTTAGAAGTTACTAAAACACAAATTTATGTCATATACATTTTTTGTAGAGTTAGACGTTTTCGAGATATTCTGAGTTATTAGTTTCAGGTTTAAGGTACTTAAACTTTACTGAAACAGGAGACAACTTTCGTTTCATTTGCCTTTTGTTTTACTCTTGGCGCGCAAATCGAACCGAATCTAGTTGTTTTACTTAGCGATAGTATTTAAAAGATTTGACTATCGCTTTAGCCCAGTGTAAAAGCAAGTAGTAAGATCAACTTTGCCAGGTTTATCTCGACTAATGTGATAAAGTAATATTACTAAGGAAGGTTTGTGGAACAGCTAGAGAAACTCATGTAAATAGAACACATGGGATTTTTATAGATGGTATTGTCATAGAAGGAATGCACACGTGCCTTTCATATAGTTCATTAATTTATAGGATTAAAGCAAAACGTAATATTCCCCGTTCCTTTGACAAACATTGCATTTTAGTAAATTATTTTATATTTTACACCTAGTTGTCATCAGCACTTCACAAGTGTAACAGAATTCCCTAATGAGACATAATTCCACTTCTGATGTCGGTGCACATATTTCTCTCTGACGTTTCATTAATGCGGCGGAGTTCAAATGCTCACTTCATTTCGTAAGTTCTTACTTTCACTTCAGTTATGTGATTAGATTCAACTTTTATTTTCTCTATATGTACTATGATGTAGAGAAGGTATTGTATTCCAACCAAAAATAACTTAAAAACGAACATTCAGTAAAATACCAAACATGGTATGTAAGTTTAGTATCCACCAAGCGCGCAACAAGAATATGTCCAAGTAAATCTCTCCCCCACAAACTACACTTTATATAGAATAAATTTCGAAAATTTTGATTTTCTCAACAATTGCTCCAACGATTTTGGTTAAAATCCTTTAGGTAAGGCTATACCAGCACAAATATAAATCTTTAACAATTGAAGCTAACCTTATAATCTACTTCAGAGTATGTATGTGTTCATCTAGAATTGGAATAACCCACCACAGCTGTTGCTAGGCGGGAAGTGAGTATTTATGATCTAGACAATGCTACCAACGTAGATAAAGTCACCAAACAACAAAGAAACAAAAAAAAAAATGAAGCTGACACTAACAATCGAGTGCGAAGGCTGTAGCTGCAACTTAATACATTTTTTCGGAGATTAATGACGACGCAGTGCTGACAATTCTAAAGGACCACAAATTAATGCACTCGCATTATCCATGCGAAAGTTGTGGAGAACTAAAAGAAGTGAGCTATTACCGCAACAATACAAAAATATTGGCACGCTGCAACAAGGCGGAGATGTAGCTTCGCAAAAAGTGGTAAAGATGGAAGTTTTTTTGAAAATGCTAAATTACTAGTAAATGATGTCCTGAATTTCTACTATCTCTGGCTATTCGCACCAAACCCAAGACACCAATTTATAGTATATCATGCCAAAACCACCCTAAAAACAGTTGTTGATTGTCATCATTCTGCCGTGAAGTATGTGAAATATGGTTATTCAATAATCGGCAACGAATTGGAGGTCCTGGGATTATGGTGGAAACAGATGAGGCAAAATTCGGCAAGAGAAAACATAACAGAGGAAGAAAGATCGAGGGTCAATGGGTTTTCGGAGCTGTGGAGAGGAAAGACAAGTCAAAGTTTTTTCTGGTACCTGTGCCTAACACAACGACGGAGACTTTGCTGGAGATCATATCCGAATGGACACTTCTGGGGAGCATCATAATTTCCGATTATTGGAAAGCGTATGACGTCCTGAAACACCAAAAGTTCATACATTTGCGCGTCAACCACACATTGGAATTTGTATCCACTGAAAGAAGCGGAGGAGTACATGAAGAAACCTTGCAGGACGAATATATTGATGATTTTCCCATGCACACCCTAAACATCGAAACCTTGTAGAACGAAGATATTGCTGATTTTCCCATGCACACCCAAAACATTGAAACCTTGTAGAACGAAGATATTGCTGATTTTCCCATGCACATCCAAAACATTGAAACCTTGTAGAACGAAGATATTGCTGATTTTCCCATGCACACCCAAAACATTGAAACCTTGCAGAACGAAGATATTGCTGATTTTCCCATGCACACCCAAAACAGAAACCTTGTAGAACGAAGATATTGATGAGTTTCCCAGCACACCCAAAACATTGAAACGTTGTGGAACGAAGATATTGATGAGTTCCCCATGCACACCCAAAACATGGAAACCTTGTAGAACGAAGGTATTGATGAGTTTCCCATGCACACCCAAAACATTGAAACCTTGTAGAACGAAGATATTGATGAGTTTCCCATGCACACCCAAAACATTGAACGAAAATGGAGAAAGCCCTGTACTCGGCAGAAAGTCACAACATTTTGCTGGGTGTTTGTGAGAATATCTTTTTAAAAGAAACTTTGACTTGAACGTAAGGTTCCACAAATTAATGGAAATTGTGTCACAAGCGTATCCAATATAAAATTACCGGTCTTGTCATTATTCATGTTGAATTCTTAAATTATTCCACTTTCTGTTTATTTTTTGTGGAATTGTTATTTCAACTAGTGTTAAATATATTTGTTGTTCAGTTCCTGTTCAATAAATTGCTGATCTGAAGTTTAAACTTAGGTGTATAGTACATAATGTTAGTATGTGTATATATACACACACAAACATTAACCAAAACCAAAGCTCTTATAACAAAAAAGAGTTTACTCTCACTCACAAGCCTGTACTAGAGAAGATAATCGTTTCCTCACCAAGCTTCGCAAAACGACTGGAAACCGATACAAACTTCTTACAGGAAATTCAGTTTACTTACACAAAAACACGCATGCGTTTGTGAAACAAATGGAAATCACCAGAAACTAAATATACGAAAATCAATTTATTGACACACATTAGCCTAAGCCTAATACAGCGCATGCTCACTTCGCTCGCATTCTTTGGTGGAACCAATTGAAATTATTAAAATCAAAGTAGACGAAAATTAGTTTACTTAATACACTGACCTAAACCTAACATAACGTTTAATCGCTTTGCTCGCATGTAGTGGCAATTATTAAAACTAAAGTGCATGAAAATAAGTTTATTTACACACACATTAATCTAAGCGTAACAAAGCGCATGCTCACTTGGCTCGCAAGCTTCGGAGAAACAAGTGGATATTAGTGGAACCAAAATATGTGAAAATAAGTTTATTTACGCACACACTAACCTAAACCTAACACAGCGCATGCTCGCATCGCTCACATGCTTTGGAGAAACAAGTGAATATTACTGAAACCAAAATATGTGAAAATAAGTTTATTTACACACACACACACAAACCTAAACCTAACACAGCGCATTCTCGCTTCGCTCGCATGCTTTGGTGAAACAAGTGAAAATGTTGATAATGTTGATAATGCAATAGATTTATTGCGAAACTAGCCCAAGGATTCCAAGAGATAAGTAAAGATTTTTTGCAACTATTATTTTTATGTTAATATTTGTGTTATTACTTCACTGTTACTAGCTTCTTTTTACATTTATAAGTGGAAATTATTGAAACCAAAGTAAAGGAAAAGCACTAAAACTAAATTTCACGAAAATCACTTATTTACACAACAATAATTGATTCAGAACTCTAAACACACAGAATGACTTTCAGAATCGCGGTATTTTTTGTATCAATGTTGGCAATCACCCTCATGTTGCAACAAATGCCTTAAAATTAACCATAAAGCTACTCTAGTGGCCGAATAGTGAACAGTTCCATTGATGGTTCCACAACCTTTTAATGACTAGTGATAACTAGTTTTCAAATATTCGTAGTTCGGAATTTTGCAATATGAACGTCAACTATGCACGATTTAGACGCCACCTGTCTGATAGCTACTGAAACAATAGAAATTGCTGTAAAAAAGTAAAGAAAACCAATACTTCTGGTATATTTTAGTATAAATCGCGTACTTTGTTGGAAGATAAAGGCCAAAAATAGACAAGATACATTTTTAAAGCTTTGTAATACGATGTTACGCTGAGTAGAAGTAAAAAAACTAACACCTAAATAGTTTTAATGGAAGTTTAGGAGATGGAACCAAGATATAGTAATAATATACTCTATGTTTAAGATATTTTTATGACATACGAAATTTATATCTTAAATTTTCTACGAATAGCGTCTGAAGACATGTTCACTCGGTTGACTTTTATATAACTGGCAAACCATATAAGACACACAAAAATGTAGATCTCATTAAAACACACAATTTATGTCTTATATTTTTTTCTGTACAATTAACCGTTTTCGAGATATTTTGAATAAATGTTTAAATTTTAGTGGCTTGAAGTTTTCTCAAACAGGAGGGCATCTTTTTTTCTCGTTTCTAGTTAATTATTCCTGGCAAGCAAAGAGAATGGAATTTCAATTGTGTCACATAGCGACCGGCTTTTATAGAATGACACTATCGCTTTATCCCCTGGATTTTCTTATTTCCCTTTGAAGCATGAAACCCTCTTCATATTCGCGTTAAATTTGAACTAAATGTCTGGTCGCTTGGTTTGGAGTAGCGATCGACTCTTCTCAGGGCGTTTTAACACACCTGGCGACTTCTTGAATAGTAAATCACTAGCATTTGTAGTTTATTTTGTAATAATTTCGTACAATTCTAAAGTGAAAATGCAATCGCCCGATGCAATTTATGTGCTTTGTTGAATGCTGCAAATATTTGAACGCATATAATTCTACGTGTAATCTCCAAGTGGCCTTTTCCATGCTTGTGAAAAAGCCTCTTTCTGTTTGATAACTGGCTTCACACGCAACAAAATCAACACTATCATACTTATTGTTGCAAAACAAAATCGCATAGAGAACATCAAAACACTTACACGTGACGAAAGCACAAAGAATAATAAACATTTGTATGGGGCACTGAGAACCAGAGTAGTTAAAGAGCGTCCATAAATAAAACACCATTTACATTTTTTTTTTATCCAGCGATTTCAACTTCGAATGTAACAGAACAAAAACATTTGAACATCAAAAGCAGCTAAAGAAAAAAATATTCCATCAAAATAATAATAATAATAATAATAATTATAATAATAAATAATATAAAATCTATTGTGTTCCATTCACCCTCTCTACATCTCTGCAACCAATTATTGTTAAAAAGCTTATGCTTCTATTTACTTCATGCTAATCGAGAAAAAATTAGCAAAAATAGTCTTATCACTTCCTTCCTTGTAAGTAGAAGCGAAATAAGGGAGTACCATAGGTTAAAGTGATAGTCAAAAGCTGGTTGCTATATGACTGAAGTTCCTTTGTTTGTATGGACAGGAGTTGACAAACACCTGTGTGAGATAAGTATAAGTTTTTTAAAGCTGAAACTAAAAAACAAGGAATATCTAAAAAACGAACAACTCCACGAAAAATTGAATATAACATAAATTGTGTGTTTTACATTTTTTGTGCGGTAAGCTTTATTCCATTTCTTACGGTTTTGCAGTTATGCAAAATTCCGTAAAATTCATCCAGAATAAAGCAGTCTTCAGAGGCGGTTCTCAGATAGTTTAAGATATGCATTTTATTTTTCAGGTAAATATATTTAATGAATGATATTTTAATCAAAATCGTTAGTGCCATTTTTGAGAAAATAAAATTTTTCAAACATTTTCATGTAAAGCGTAGTTTGGTGTGGGGGGGTTTTTCTCAAAATCTTCGTCGCATCCCTGGACGATACTAAACTTAGATACCAAGTTTGGTATTTTACCGACATTTCATTTTTTAATTATCGTGTTCATAGACACACTCTCACGGACCTTTTTCTGAAAATGCTTTTTTTGGATACAGGGGACCCTAAAACATATATTTCGGGTGAAATCTCCGTATCGAATTTTTGGGCGGAGTGGAATTCCTTCTCTATACACTGTGTACATAGTACGTGTGGAGAAAGTAAAACACCACTTAGTTTCTCTAATACGAATATTTACAAAGTGTTGGTGTTTTAACCAGTGCATGTATCAAAACGTAGGATCATTTTTAACAATATTTTTAAAGTATTTCCAATGAGCTTATTTCTATTAAAGTTTTACCAAAATTGAGCAGAGGTTCTATATATTTATAAGCATTTAAACATGAAAATGAAAAAAGTTATGAAAATCTCATTTCGACTCCCGTTAAGACAAAGAAGTTTACAAGTATAATTTCTTGATCCTGCGGTGGGCGAGCAATAAAGAAAGCTATATCATTTGAAATTTAAAAATTGAGTCTTTATTTGTCTCCGAGTGGCAGTAAAACATTGAAGCTTTATACACGACTTGAAGTTCCCAGTACTAACAACTGTGTGGTCATAAACTGGTGTTTTACAGCTTTACTCGTGTCCTACTGGAGCAAATCTCAGAACTTGATCCAGGTGAGCACACTTCACAGCTTCAAACACCATCACATGACTTTCTCTTCATCTCTGTAACAAATTATTATTATTTAAAAGCTTATTCTTCTATCTTCTTCATGATAAACCAGATAAACGTTATCAGAAATTGTCTTGTTACCTGCTTCCTTGTAAAGTAGAAGCGAAATAAGGGAGTACCATAGGTTAAAGTGATAGTCAAAAGCTGGTCGCTATGTGCTTGAAATCCGTTTCTTTACATGATCAGGAGTAGATAAATTCCCGCATGAGTAGAGGTTAAGTATTTCAAAACTGAAGCCAATAACAAAGAAAATGGCCACTTTCAGCACAAAAAAAAAAAAAAAAAAATGTGTATCATATGAATTGTCTGTATTAAGCCAATGTAAATTTTATTGACTATGTGTTACGGTTTACCAGTTATGCAAAAGTCAGAAAAATCCATCTAAACTGGAGAGGTCTTCAGAAAGTATTGCAAGAAGTTTTAAGATACAGATTTCACAAGTGATGTAAATACTTTTAGGATTCGATACTATAATCAAATCGTTTAGAGAAAATAAAATTTTTTCCATGCAAAGGGTAGATTGGGATGTGACAATTTTTCTCAAATTCTTTGTTTCGTATCCTTAGAGGATACTAAATTTAAATATAAAATTTTTTATTTTACTGACTTATCCTTTTTGAATTATCGTGTTCAGTCACACGCACACACCAACATTTTTCTAAAAATGCTGTTTAGGATGCAGGGGACCCTAAAACGAGTATTTCCGGCGAAATCTCGGTATCGAATTTTTGGCTGGAATGCAATACCTTCTCTATACACTATGTATAAAGTGCGTGTAGAAAAAGTACAAATAATTATGACGTAAATGTTCTGGTTTTGTTTAATTGTTTTTACTTTCTCTAGCCCCCTGAGAAGGTATTGTAATGCACCAAAAAGTTCGATGTCGAGATTTCACCGGAAATACCTATACGTTGTCGGGTCCCCTGGGTCCGAAAAAAACTTTTTTAAAAAAAGGTCCGTGTGTGTGTGTTTATATGTGTCTGTGGACAGCATAGCCCCAAAGTGAATGGACGGTTAAATACCAAACTTGGTATTTAGGTTTAGTATCTTGCAAGGATATGGCACGAACATTTTAAAAAAAAATCCCATAACACAAACTACTCTTTACATGGAAAAAAATATCGAAAATTTTGATTTTCTTAAAAATGGCTCTAACAATTTTGAATAATATCCCGGATATTAGAGCTATTATATCCGAAATAAAATGTATATCTCAAATTTTCTGGAAATAACCTCTGAAGACCTCATTATTCTGGATGAATTTTGCTAAATAGCTATTGGACAAAAACTCACCATATAAAAATTTACATCGCGTCAAAACGCACAGTTTATGTCCTTTACGTTTTCATTGTGGAGGTAACCGTTTCCGAGATATTCTTTGTTATTGGTTTCAATTGCGGAGTAATTCAACTTTTTTCAGACAGGAAGTGTCCGTTTTTCTTTTGTTCTACTCCTGGCCAAGCAAATAAACGATTTTGAATGATAAGCGCATAACGACAGCTTTCAAAATATTTGACTATCACTTTAGCATAGCACATTCCTTTAGTTGCTTTCTACTTATAAGGAACTAAGTTATAATAAAATTCTGCTAATGTTTATCTCGATTAGCATTGTGTAGAAAGAAGAATATTTTTTGTAGAAAGTTTGTAGAGCAGCTAGAGAAAGTCATGTGAGCGTAACACATCAGATTTGTTTGTAGTAAACTTTTGACTTACTATTTGTCTAAAAGTCATCCAGAATGAGAACTCCAGAGGTTTATGTTCAAAAAATTCAAGATGTGCATTTCTTTTGCCATCAAACTATCATAAGCACACAGTGTTCTAAGTAGAGTCGTTAGAACCATTTTTGAGAATTATCAAAAAAGGTTCCATATGAAGGATAATGTGTGGTTGAGTTTGTTAAAAATCTTTATTTCGTGTTCTCGCAAGGTGCTTGATTGAAAAAAAAATTAATACTTTGCCGACCTATTGTTTTTACTTTCTCTATACGCACTCCACTCACAAATTCGATACCGATATTTCACCGGAAATATATGTTTTAGGATCCCCTGTATCCATAAAAAGCATTTTCAGAAAAAGGTCCGCGTGTATGTGTGTCCGTTTGTCCGTGTGTCTGTGAACACGATAACTCAAAAACGAAAAGTCGGTTAAATACCAAACTTGGTATTTAAGTTTAGTATCTAATAGTGATGCCACACGAAGAATTTGAGAAAAATCCCCCTACCCCAAACTACCCTTTACATGGAACTTTTTTCGAACATGATTTTCTAAAAAATGGCTCTTAGGATTTTTAGTTAAATATCGTATATTATACATATTTACCTGACAAATAACATTTATATCTTGAATTTTCTGGAAATAGCCTCTGAAGACTACTTGATTCTGGATTAATCTTACGGATAGACAAAAACTTACCTCACACAAAAAGTGTAGAGCACGTTAAAATAGACGATTTATGTTATATACATTTTTCTCATGGAGTTGATCGTATTTGAGTTATTCCTTTTTTTTTTCTTTTTTTTTTTTTTATATTTCACCTTTAAAAAACGTATGCTTTTCTCATACAGGAATCTGTCAACTCCTGTCCATACAAACAAAGGAGCTTCAGTCACATAACATCCAGCTTTTGACTATCACTTTAACGTATGGTACTCCGTTATTTCCCTAGTACTTACAAGGAAGCAAGTAATAAGACTATTTCTGCTAATTTCTTCTCGATTAGTATGAAGGAAATAGAAGCATAATCTTTTTAACAATATTCTGTTGCAGAGCTATAGAGAAAGTCATGTGAATGGAACACATCAGATTTTTTGTTATTGTATTCATAAACACAAATGCTAATTTCCAAAAATAATTTTTAACATATTTATGAGTCCTCAAAGCATGTATTTTCTCTAAAATATAGGTATTAAATTTTTGGGGTGAAATACAATCTCTTCTGTATACGTGGTAGAGAAAGTAAAATGCTGTAAAATAAATGCGTTTCGATAATGTGGACTGGAAGTGCTGATAAGCGCTGCCCTGATAGTAACTGTAAGCTATATAATGTAGTGCTGTTATCAGGCTAATGGAAATATCTGAGGAACAGCTGACATTTAGAAAGGAAGATAAAACAGAGACAATAACACGAGGAATTAGTACAAAGATAAATGGTTCAACTGTTAACGCGTTTAATTAATGGCATTAGCAATCTGTTTCTATTGCTTCTCTTGTCTCTAAAGACGCAGGCAGAGAGATTAACAACCTTGCCAAGGGATAAGACTGTTATAGGAAAGACTACATCTCTAGAAACAATTTTGCTATATTTACTTTCTTCATTAAGTATTGTATTCTGGGGGGGGGGTGCCTCACGCACTGCGACATCTGGATATCTATTGCACGCCTACGCCCCTGCAGGACGAAGAGATAAAGTGAATGAACCACAGGAGGCCACAGGCCGCAGGCAGACACGCCACAGAGACGCGCGGAAGTACCTAATTTAGTGTTTTAAATTCTTCATCCCGGCGTAGGCTGAGGATCCGCCGGGCAGCCACCAACACTGCAGGTTCCTGTACCCGCCCCAGCGAAGACACAGTGCGCCACCTCTGCGCTATCTGCCAACACTGCCACACACCACGAGCCTAGAAGCAAACCAGAAAGATAAGAAAATGACATGAAAGGGAACAATGATAGAAAGTCGTGGAGAATCAGAATAAGTGACAGGCCGCGCCACTCGACTCTCACCTAGGCGATCCAAGGTTTGAACCCAAGCGACCGTATCTGGAATTTTGGTGGACGAAGTGGCGCAGAGGCGGGTTTTCCCCGCCATCGCATTTCACTGCTGCTTCAGCTTTATTCCATGCATTATGAGTATCGTCGTCAGCGGTGCCAAAAGTGACAAACGAGCACCATGGGAAAGAAAAACTGCATACGCTACCGTGGTGCCTTCTCGCACGGCACTACACATACAAAGTTTAGTATTCCACCCAAATTTTAGACACCGAGATATGCCAGGAAAATGCACGTTTTCAGACTACCTGAAAAGTAGGCATTTTGTTTACTCTAGCACGCATGTACAATATAGAGTGCATATACTAAATAAAGAAGGTATGTCACACATTTATGTCATATACATACAACATACATATATACATACATATATACATATATATACATAAATATATACATACATGTATACATACAGACATACATATATACATACATACACACAGACATACATATATACATAGTTGCATACATGCATACATGCATACATACATACATACATACATACATACATACATACATACATACATACATACATACATACATACATACATACATACATACATACATACATACATACATACACACATACTTGTTTTTGTACGGCTAACAATTTCCGAGATATTCCTTGTTATTGCTTTCAGTTTTAAGATATTTAAAACTTTTCAAATACAGGAATTTGTCAACTCCTGGCAATACAAAGAAACGGATATCAAACAGTTGGCAACCAGCTTTTAAAAAAATTGATTAGTACTTTAGCCTAGGATATTCTCTTGTTTCTCTTCTACTTACAAGGAAGCAAGTAATAAGACAATTTCTGATAATGCTTATCTTGATTAGCATGACATAGGTTGAAGCATAAATTTTAAGAATAATTTTTACCGAGAATTAGAGAAAGTCATGTGAATGGAAACCCAAAATTCTTGGTATAAGTGAATCACCACAGCTTCACTACAGCCCCTCGCTCAGTTGAGTGGGTAAACTGAAAATTTGTTTTTACACTTGTTTGCAACCAAATTGACATCAAGGTACTTTTAGTTCAAGATGTGGAGGTTTATGTGCGGTTTGTATATGAAGAGAACTAACTCTCAATAGGACTTTAATCAAACCTGTAGTTTGTTTAGTTCGATAATTAGTATGGAAGTTTATACTTAGAGTTTAACTCTTTGTTTCCTGTCGGTACCTAAAAGTTCCGCTTGTTTTAAGAATAACTATACAAATAGGGTTGTACTCCAGCATTATACTAACCTTCAACCATAAACAACAAGTAATCAAAACTGTTTTATATTGTAAAAATATATACATTTTTGCCGAAAAATTGCCGTGATCTGTTTTAAATAAGAAGAACAGTAAAACCCACATAACTACAGTCATATGTAACTCGATTAGCTTCCAAGCTTCACACCGATTATTTTATCTGGGCTCTCCCCGTCATTTACCAGTCACTTGCATTGCAACCTGCAACACTTGGTTTTGAATGGATCGTTAGTCCCATTATCTATGACCTAACACTCATGACTACTTGAACTACTTTTTGGTAGTGCCTTCGGCAGCATTATGATAACTGGTTTACAAGAATTTAAACTATTCATTGGGAAGAAAAAGAATAATAAAAGATCTATATTTGTTTTTTTTTTCTATTTTCCCTGTTATTTTATATAGTAATTAGAGGTTTATTCCCATATGTTCTTACTAGTACTCCAGTTTTAAACTTGTATTAAAGGAAAAACTGCATATGCTGTGTACTAAGGGTTAAAACTTATCTCCGAGGGATGATGAGAAGCTAAGCTTACAAAGATTACATTCAAAGCAGTAAAACCGGTACAGTCATCTGATAGTACACACATAGGTTACTTTCAATCTGTTGAGATAATTGTCGCTTCGTGGGATAATTTGATGGTGAAAACCCAGTCCTAGGTGTTCTTTCTAATGAGGAAAAAGGTGAAAGTCGCTTGTAGCGGGATCCAGGCTGTAAGGAGGGTGGTCAGAGATATCCTAGTGCAGCTGGTTCAACAGCGTGGGTGTCTTCAGCTTGTATAGGGTCGCTTAAAAAGAGGACAAAGACGATAGTCGCTTGTAGCGGGATCCGGGCTGTAAGGAGGGTGGTCAGTGATATCCTAGTGAAGCTGGATCAACAGTGTGGGGTCTTCTGGCTGTACGAGGTCGCTTAAAATGAGGAAAAATGTGAAAGTCGCTTGTAGCGGGATCCGGGCTGTAAGGACGGGTCAGAGATAACCTAGTGAAGCTGAATCAACAGTGTGGGGTCTTCTGGCTGTATGGGGTCGCGCGTAGTCGTGAAGGAAAATGCTACTTTCGGAGAGGTTCCTGTCCGTTTCCTCCTGATTACTTAGCGCGATCAGGTCCTGGTCTCAGAGTATCAGTGAGCCGTCTTTCCAAAAGCTCCCCCAATATGACTGTCGCACAGTCCCAATAAACGTTCCCGCCACCTTAAACTTCTTCGCCCTTAGGGAAGAGAGGTGTTTCCATTCCCCGGGCGACCACTTCCTGCTGGAGTATACCCAACGTTGGATCATCACCTGTAGCAAACGCATACTGCTGGGGTATACCCTACGGTGGATTATCACCTATAGAAATCACTTACTGCTGTGGTAATGCTAGAGGTGCATTATCACACGTAACCACCGCATATTGTTGGGGTATACGCAGCGGTGGATCATCACCAGTGGCAATAGCTTACTGCTGTGATATTGCTAGAGGTGGTTCATCACCTGTAACCACCGCATACTGCTGGGGTATACCCAGCGGTGGATCATCACCTGTAACCAATTCATATTGCTGGGGTATACCCAGCGGTGGATCATCACCTGAAACCACTGCATACTGCTGGGGTATACCCAGCGGTGGATCATCACCTGTGGCAATCGCTTACTCCTGGGGTATACCTAGCCGTGGATCATTACCCGAGGCGATCGCTTACTGCTAGGTTATACGTAGAGATCGATAATCAGAATACGCAATCGCTTACTGCAAGGGTATACCTAGAGGTGGAACATCAGAACTAGCAATCACTTACTGCTAGGGTATACCTGGAGCTGGATCATCAGAATTAGCAATCGTTTACTGCAAGGGTATACCTAGAGCTGGATAATCAGAATTAGCAATCGCTTACTGCAAGGGTATACCTAGAGGTGGAACATTAAAACCAGCAATCGCTTACTGCTAGGGTATACCTGGAGCTGGATCATCAGAATTAGCAATCGTTTACTGCTAGGGTACACCTAGAGGTGGATAATCAGATTTAGCAATCGTGAACTGATAGGGTGTACCTAGAGGTGGATCATCAACTATGCCATACGCTTGCTGCTAGGGTATACCTAGAAGTGGATCTTCACCTATACCATAAACTTACTGCTAGGGTATACCTAGTGGTGGATCATCATAATTAGCAATCGCTTACTTGTGGGGTATACCTAGTGGTGGATCATCACCTATAGCATTCGCTTACTGCTGGAGTATACCTAGTGGTGGATGATCACCTGTAGTAATCCCTTACTGCTTGGGTACACCTAGTGGTGGATTATCACCTGTAAGAATCGCATACTGATAGGGTATACCTAGTGGTGGATGATCACCTATAGCTATTCTTTACTGCTGGGGTACAGCTAGTGGTGGATGATCACCTGCAACAAGCGATTACTCCTGGGTTATACCTAGTGGTGGATGATCACTTGTAACTATCGCTTACTTTTGGGGTATACCTAGATGTGGATGATCACGTGTAACAATCGCTTACTGCTAGGGTATACCTAGTGGTGGATCATTCTCTGTAACAATCGCTTACTGCTGGGGTATACCAAGTGGTGGATCATCAACTATAAAAATCGCTGACTGCTGGGGTATACCTAGTGATGGTTCATCAACTGTAACAATCGCTTACTGCTGGGGTATACATAGTGGTGGATCATCAAATGTAGCAATAGCTTACTGCTGG
Organism: Hymenopus coronatus; assembly: GCA_030762935.1. NCBI lineage: Eukaryota > Metazoa > Arthropoda > Insecta > Mantodea > Hymenopodidae > Hymenopus > Hymenopus coronatus. Next base: position 151,561,147 of record CM060898.1, on the reverse strand, counting down.
GGTACACCTAGCGGTGGATCATCAACTGTAAAAATAGCTTACTGCTGTGGTACACATAGTGATGGGTCATCAAATGTAACAATGGCTTACAGCTGGGGTATACCTAGTGGTGGATCATCAATTGTAAGAATAGCTTACTGCTGTGGTACACCTAGTGATGGGTCATTAAATGTAACAATGGCTTACAGCAGGGATATACCTGGTGGTGGATCATCAACTGTAACAATCGCTTACTGCTGGGGTATAATTAGTGGTGGATCATCATCTGTATAAATCGCTTACTGCTGGGGTATACCTAGTGGTGGATCATGTACTATAAGAAACGCTTACTGCTGGGGAATTCCTAGTGGTGGATCATCAAATGTAACAATTGCTTACTGCTGGGATATACCTAGAGGTGGATCATCAACTGTAACGATCGCTTACTGCTGGGTTATATCTAGTGATGGATCATCAAATGTAACAATAACTTACTGCTGGGGTATACCAAGTGATGGATCATCAACTATAACAATCGCTTACTGCTGGGGTATACCTAGTGATGGATCATCAACTGTAACAATAGCTTACTGCTGGGGTATACCTAGTGCTGGATCATCAACTGTAACAATCGCTTACGGCTAGGGTATACCTAGTGATGGATCATCAAATGTAACAAGAGCTTACTGCTGTGGTATTTCTTGTGCCGGATGTCCACCAGTAGCAATCGCTTACTGCTGGGGTATACCTATTGATGGATCATCAATTGTAACAATAGCTTACTGCTGGGGTATACCTAGTGATGGATCATCAAATGTAACAACAGCTTACTGCTGGGGTATCCCTTGTGGTGGATGTCCACCAGTAGCAATCGCTTACTGCTGGGGTATACCTAGTGATGGATCATCAACTGTAACAATAGCTTACTGATGGGGTATACCAAGTGATGGATCATCAACTGTAACAATCGCTTACTGCTGGGGTATAACTAGTGATGGATCATCAACTGTAACAATAGCTTACTGCTGGGGTATACCTAGTGCTGGATCATCAAATGTAACAATCGCTTACTGCTAGGGTATACCAAGTGGTGGATCATCAACTGTAACAATCGCTTACTGCTGGTGTATACCTAGTGGAAGATGATCAACTGTAACAAACGCTTACTGCTGGGGTATACATAAGGGTGAGTAATCACCTGTAACAGGAGCTTACTGCTGAGGTATGCCTAGGGGTGCATCACCACATAAAACAATTGCCTACTGCTGGGGTATAACCAGTGGGGGATGATCACCTGTAACAATAGCCTACTGCTGGGGTATAAACAGTGGTGGATCATCGCATGCAACAATCGCCTACTGCTAGGGTATAACCAGTGGCGGATAATCACCTGAAACCATAGCTTACTGCTGGGGTATACCTAGTGGTGGATCACCACATGTAAAAAACGCCTAATGCTGGGGTATACCTAGTGGTGGATAATCAACTGTAGCAATAGCTCACTGCTGGGTATACATAGTGGTGGATCACCAAATGTAACAATCGCCTACTGTTGGGGTACACCTATTAGTGGATGATCACATGTAACAATCGCTTATTCCTGGGATATACCTAGTGGTGGATGATCACCTGTAACAATCGCTGTCTGCTAGGATATACCTAGTGATTAATCATCAACTGTACCAATCGCTTACTGCTGGGGTAAACCTTGTGGTGAATTATAAACTGTAACAATCGCTTACTGCTGGGGTATACCTAGTGGTGGATCATCAAATGTACCACTCGCTTAATGCTGGGGTATACCTAGTTATGGATCATCAAATTTAACAATCGCTTACTCCTGGGGTATACATAAGAGTGAGTAATCACCTGTAACAGGAGCTTACTGCTGAGGTATGCCTATTGGTGGATCACCACATAAAACAATTGCCTACTGCTGGGGTATAACCAGTGATGGATGATCACCTGTAACAATAGCTTACTGCTGGGTTATAAACAGTGGTGGATCATTGCATGCAACAATCGCCTACTGCTGGGGTATAATCAGTGGCGGATAATCACCTGAAACCATAGCTTACTGCTGGGGTATACCTAGTGGTGGATGATCAACTGTAACAAAAGCTTACTGCTAGGGTATACCTAGTGGTGGATTAGCACCAGTAACAATAACCTGCTGCCGGGGTATACCTAGTGGTGGATTATCAACTGTAGCAATAGCTTACTGCTGGGTATACATAGTGGTGGATCACCAAATGTAACAATCGCCTACTGTTGGGGTACACCTATTGGTGGATGATCACATGTAACAATCGCTTATTCCTGGGATATACCTAGTGGTGGATGATCACCTGTAATAATCGCTGTCTGCTAGGATATACCTAGTGATTAATCATCAACTGTACCAATCGCTTACTGCTGGGGTAAACCTAGTGGTGAATCATAAACTGTAACAATCGCTTACTGCTGGGGTATACCTTGTGGAGGATCATCAACTATACCAATCGCTTACTGCTGGGGTATACCTAGTTATGGATCATCAAATTTAACAATAGCTTACTGCAGGGGTATACCTAGTGGTGGATCATCAACTGTAACAATCGCTTACTGCAGAGGTATTCCTAGTGATAGGTCATCTTGTGTAACAATCGCTTACTGCTGGGGTATACCTAGTGGTGGATCAGCACATATAGCAATCGCTTACTGCTGGGATATACCTAGTGGTGGATTATCACATATTGCGATCACTTACTGCTGGGATATACCTAGAGCTGTATCATCAAATGTAACAATAGCTTACTGCTAGGGTATACCTAGTGGTGGATCGTGACCTATAACAATAGCTTACTGTTGGAATATTACCAGTGGAGGATTATTAGGGTAGCAATGGCTTACTGCTGGAGTATAACTTATCGGTGGATGAATACCTGTAACAATAGCTTACTGCTGGGGTATACCTAGTGCTGTATGATCAACTTTAACCATCGCCTAATGCTGGGTTAAACCTAGGGGTAGTTGATCACCTGTAACAATTGCTAACTGCTGAGGTATACTTAGTGGTGGATCACAACATAAAACAATCTCCTACTGCTGTGGTATAACCAGTGGTGGATAATCACCTGTAACAATACCTTACAGCTGGGGTATAAACAGTTGTGGATACTCACCTGTAACAATAGCTTACTGCTGGGGTATCACCAGTGGTGGATAATCACCTGTAACAATAGCTAACTGTTGGGGTATACACAGTGGTGGATACCCACATGTAACAATCGCCTGCTGCTGGGGTGTACCTAGTGGTGTATGATCAACTGTAACATTAGCTTACTGCCGGGGTATACCTAGTGGTGGATCATCAACAGTAACAATAGCTTACTGCTGGGGATTACATAGTGGTGGATCAGAAAATGTAACAAACGCTTACTGCTGGGTTATACCTAGATGTTGATGATCACGTGAAACTAATCGCTCACTGCTAGGATATACCTAGTGGTGGATCATTCTCTGTAACAATCGCTTACTGCTGGGGTATACCAAATGGTGGATCATCAACAATAACAACCGCTTAGTGCTGGGGTATACCTAGTGATGGATCATCAAATGTAACAATCGCTTACCGCTGGAGTATACCTAGTAGTGGGTCATCAACTGTACTAATTACTTCCTGCTGAGGTATACCTAGTGGTGGATCACCAACTATAACAATGGTTTACTGCTGGGTATACCTAGTGGTGGATCATCAACTGTAACACTCGCTTACTGCTGGGGTATTCCTAGTGGTGGATCATCAAATGTAAGTCGCTTACTGCTGGGATATACCTAGTGGTGGATGATCAACTATAACAATGGCTTACTGCTGGGGTATTCCTAGTGGTGGATCATCAACTGTAACAATCGCTAACAGCTGGGGTACACCTAGTGATGGATCATCTACTGTAACAATCGCTAACTGCTGGGGTATACCTAGTGGTGGATGATCAACTATAGCAATCCCATACTGCTGGGGTACACTTAGTGGTGGATCATCACCTGTAACAATTGCTTACTGCTGGGGTATATCTAGTGGTGGATGACCACCTTTAGCAATCACTTATAGCTGGGTTACACCTAGTGGTGGATGATCATCTGTAACAATCACATACTGCTGGGGTATACCTAGTGTTGTATGATCACCTGTATCAATCGCTTACTGCTGGGGTATACCTAGATGTGGATAATAACGTGTAACAATCGCTTACTGCTGAGGTATACCTAGTGGTTGATCATTCTCTGTAACAATCCCTTACTGCTGGAGTATACCAAGTGGTGGATCATTAACTGTAACAATCGCTTACTGCTTGGGTATACCTAGTGATGGATCATCAACTGTTTCTATTGCTTATTGCTGGGGTATACATAGTGGTGGATCATCATCTGAAACAATTGCTTACTGCTGGGTTATACCTAGCGGTGGATCAACAAAGTTAACTATTGCTTACTGCTGGGGTGTACCTAGTGATATCCAAATGTAACAATAGATTAATTCTGTGGTTCACCTAGTGGTGGATATTCAAATGTAACACTCGCTTACTGCTGGGATATACCCATTGATGGTTCATCAACTGTACCAATCCCTTACTGCTGGCGTATACTTGGTGGTGGTTCATCAACTGTACCAATTCCTTACTGCTGGGGTATACTTGGCGGTGGATCTTCAAATGTAACAATAGCTTTCTGCTAGGGTATACCTAGTGATGGTTCATCAACTGAACCAATCCCTTACTGCTGGGGTATACTTGGTGGTGGATATTCAACCGTAAGAATAGCTTTCTGCTAGGGTATACCTAGTGGTGGTTCATCAACTGAACCAATACCTTACTGCTGGGGTATACTTTTTGGTAGAAATTCAACTGTAACAATAGCTTTCTGCTAGGGTATACCTAGTGGTGGTTCATCAACTGAACCTATCCCTTACTCCTGGGGTATACTTGGTGGTGGATATTCAACTGTAACAATAGCTTTCTGCTAGTGTATACCTAGTGATGGTTCATCAACTGTACCAATCCCTTACTGCTGGGGTATACTTGGTGGTGGATCTTCAACTGTAACAATCGCTTACTGCTGGGGTATACCTAGTGGTGGTTCATCAACTGTACCAATCCCTTACTGCTGGGGTATACTTGGTGGTGGATCTTCAACTGAAACAATAGCTTCCTGCTGGGGTATACCTAGTGGTGGTTCATCAACTGTACCAATCCCTTACTGCTGGGGTATATCTAGTAATGGATCATCAACTGTAACAATAGCTTTCTGCTGGGGTATACCTAGTGGTGGTTCATCAACTGAACCAATCCCTTACTGCTGGGTATATTTGGTGGTGGATCTTCAACTGTAACAATCGCTTACTGCTGGGGTATACCTAGTGGTGGTTCACCAACTGTACCAATCCCTTACTGCTGTGGTATACTTGGTCGTGGATCTTCAACTGTACCAATCCCTTACTGCTGGGGTATACCTAGTGGTGGTTCATCAACTGTACCAATCCTTTCTGCTGGGATATACCTAGTGGTGGTTTACCAACTGTACCAATCCCTTACTGCTGGGGTATACTTGGTCGTGGTTCATCAACTGTACCAATCCCTTACTGCTGGGGTATACTTGGTCGTGGATCTTCAACTGTACCAATCCCTTACTGCTGGGGTATACCTAGTGGTGGTTCATCAACTGTACCAATCCCTTACTGCTGGGGTATACCTGGTCGTGGATCTTCAACTGTAACAATCGCTAACTGCTTGGGTACAGCTAGTGGTGGATCATCAACTGTAACAATTGCTTACTGCTGGGATATACCTAGTGGTGGATCATGAAATGTAACCATAACTTACTGCTGGGGTATGGCTAGTGGTGGAGCATCAACTGTAACAAACACTTACTGCTGGGGTATTCCTGGGGTGTGGTTGATCACGTGTAACAATAGCTTACTGCTGAGATATACCTAGTGCTGGATCACCATATAAAACAATAGGCTACTCCTGGGGTATAAGCAGTGGTGGATAATTACCTGTAAGAATAGCTTACTGCTGGGGTATAACCAGTGGTGGATACTCACCTGTAACAATCGCCCAATGCTGTAGAATACCAGTGGTGGATAAACACCTATAATAATAGCTTACTGCTGGGGCATAACCAGTGGTGGATCATCACATGTAACAATCGCCCCTTGCTGGGGTATAACCAGTGTTGGATAATAACCGGTAAAAATAGCTTACTGGTGGGGTATACCTAGTGGTGGATCACCGCATGTAACAATCGCCTACTGCTGGGGTATACCTAGTGGTGGATCATCACCTGTAACCACCACATACTGCTGGGATATACCCAGCAGTGGATCACTACCTGTGGCAATTACATACACCTGGGCTATTCCTAGCCGTGGATCATTACTCGTGGCGATCGTTTACTGCTAGGGTAAACCTAGAGGTGGATCATCAGAATTAGCAATCGCTAATAGCTAGGGTATACCTAGAGGTGGTTAATCAGAATTAGCAATCATTTGCTGCTAGGGTATACCTAGAAGTGGATCATCAGAATTATGAATCACTTACTGATAGGGTGTACCTAGAGGTAGCTCATCAACTGTACCATACGCTTACTGCTAGGGTATACCTTGAAGTGGATAATCACCTATAGCAATCGCTTACAGCTAGGGTACACCTAGTGGTAGGTCTTCACCTACCATACGCTTATTGTTAGGGTATACCTAGTGGTGGATCTTCACCTGTAAGAATAGCTTACTCCTGGGGTGTACCTAGTGGAGGATCATGACCTGTTACAATATCTTACAGCTGGGGTATACCTAGTGGTGGTTGATCACCTGTAGCATTAGCTTACTGCTGAGGTATACCTAATGGTTGATCATCACATGTAACAATAGCTTACTGCTGGGGTATATCAAGAGCTTGATCATCACATGTAACAATATCTTACAGCTGGGGTATACCTAGTGGAAGATAATCACCTGTAACAATAGCTTACTGTTGGGGTATACCCAGTGGTGGATCATCACCTGTAACAATAACTTACTGCTGGGGTATAACCATTGCTGGATAATGACCTGTAACAATAGCTTTCTTCTGGGTTATAACCAGTGGTGGATCATGTGCTGTAACATTCGCTTACTGCCGGGGTATACCTAGTGTCGGATGATCACCTGTAACAATAGCTTGCTGCTGGGGTATAACCAGTGGTGGATCATGACCTGTAACAATAGTTTACTGCTGTGGTACACCTAGTTGTGCATGATCATTTGTAACAATCGCTTACTTCTGGGGTATACCCAGTGGTGTATGATCACCTGTAGCAAAGATTACTGCTGGGGTATACCTATTTGTTGATCATCACCTGTAACAATAGCTTATTGCTGCGGTATACCTTGTGGTGGATCATGACCTGTAACAATAGCTTACAGCTGGGGTATACCTAGTGGTGGATGATCATCTGTAGCTTTAGCTTACTGCTGGGATATACCTAGTGGTGGATGATCACCTGTAAAAATGGCTTACTGCTGGGGTATAACCTGTGGTTGATCATCACATGTAACAATAGCTTACTGTTGGGGTCTACCAAGTGGTTGATCATCACATGTAACAATAGCTTACTGCTGGGGTATACCTAGTGGTTGATCATCACATGTAACAATATCATACAGCTGGGGTATACCTAGTGGTGGATCATCACCTGTAACTAACTCATACTGCTGGGGTACACCCAGCGGTGGATCATCACCTGTAATCACCGCTTACTGCTGGGGTATACCCAGCGGTGGATCATCACCTGTAACCACCGCTTACTACTGGGGTATAATAAGCGGTGAATCATCACCTTACGCAATCGCTTGCTCCTGGGGTATACCTAGCCGTGGATCATTACTTCTAGCGATCGCTTACTGCTAGGGTATACCTAGAGCTGGATCATCAGAATTAGCAATCGCTTACTGCTAGGGTATATCTAAAGATGGATCATTAGAATTAGCAACCGCTTACTGCTAGGGTATACCTAGAGGTGGACTATCACAATTAGCAATCTTTTACTGCTAGAGCATACCTAGAGGTGGCTCATCAGAATTAGATATCGCTTACTGATAATGTGTACCTAGAGGTGGATATTCAACTATACCATACCCCTACTGCTAGTATATACCTAGAAGTGGATCATCACCTATAGCAATCGCTTAATGCTAGGGTACACCTAGTGGTGGATCATCACCTATACCATAAGCTTACTGCTGGGGTATACGTAGTGGTGGATTATCAGAATTTGCAATGGCTTTCTGCTGGGGTATACCTAGTGGCGGATCATCACCTATAGCAATCGCTTAGTGTTGGGGTATACCTAGGGGTGGATGATCACCTATAACAATCGCTTACTGCTGGGGTATATCTAGTGGAGGAATATAGCCTATAGCAATCGCTTACTGCTGGGGTATACCTAGTGGTGGATGATCACCTGTAGCAATCGCTTACTGCTGGGGTATACCTAGTGGAGGATGATCACCTGTAGCAATCGCTTACTGCTGGGGTATACCTAGTGGAGGATAATGACCTATAGCAATCGCTTACTGCTGGGGTATATCTAGTGGTGGATCATCACCTATACCAATCGCTTACTGCTGGAGTATACCTAGTAGAGGAATATAGCCTATAGCAATCGCTTACTGCTGGGGTATAACCAGTGGTGTATCATCACCTATAGCAGTCGCTTACTGCTGCGGTATACCTAGTGGTGGATGATCACCTGTAACAATCGCTTACTGCTGGGGTATACCTAGTGATGGATCATCAACTATAACAATAGTATACAGCTGGGGTATGCCTAGTGGTGGATGATCACCCGTAACAATCGCTTACTGCTGGTGTATACCTAGTGGCGGATTTTCACCTGTACCAATAGCTTACTGCTGGGGTATACCTAGTGGTGGATCATCACATGTAACAATCGTTAAGTGCTTGGGAATAACCAGTGGTAGATCATCACCTGTAGCAATCGCTTCCTGCTGGGGTATAACCAGTTGTGTATAATCACCTGTAACAATCGTTAAGTGCTGGGGTATAACCAGTGGTGTATCATCATCTGTAGCAATGTGGTAATAAATATGTTCTGTTCCGTGGACAACCATTATAAAATTTGATCATTTGCCCCCAGGCACCTCTTCTTGTGTTGGGCAGATTTAGTGGAACCCATCGCTACTGCTGAAAATGCTGAACAATATCATGGAAGCTTCCAAAAGTATTATTAGTTGTTCTTGTAAAGGTGGTTGCTATGTGATTCAAATCCGTTTCTTTGCATGACCAGGCTTTGGCAATTTACCATAGGAGAAAAGTTTAAGTATTTTAAAACTGATACCAAAAACAAAGAACATCTCTTAAATGGCCAGTGTCAGCAAAAAAAAAAAAAAAAAAATGTATATTATATAAGTTGTTAGTACGAGACGAGATCTACATGTTTTCCCTATGTGTTACGCTTTACCAACAGGTGAAAGTCAGAAAATCCATCTAAAATGGGTAGGTCTTCAGAAGCTATTCCAAGAAGCTTCACATTTTATTAGTCATGTAAACATTTTTAGTATTCAATACTATAATCAAAATCGTTAGAGGCATTTAAAGAAAATATTTTTTTAACTTTTTATTCCTATTAAAGGGTAGTTTGGGATGGGGCAATTTATCGCAATCTCTTTGTTTCGTATCCTTGGTAGATACTAAATTTAAATGTCAAAGTTGGTATTTTACTGACTTTTGCTTTTGGAATCATCGCGTTCACAGTCACACGGACACACCGACGTTTTTAAAAAATGCTGTTTTTGGATGATGAACAATGTAATGAATGCTTCCAAAAGAGTTGTTAGATTTAGCGTCATTGTCGTAACGTGATGCTCCACGCGACCTGTGCTGGGGCGATCCTGCCGGTGACGTTTTCTCTACCGGCCGACACCACTCTGCAACAAGCTTATACTTCCGTTTACTTCAGCTAATTGAGAAAAAATTAGCAGAAATAGTCCTATTGCTTGCTTCCTTGTAAGTAGAACCGAAATTAGGTAGTAGCATACGTTAAAGTGATAGTCAAAAGCTGGGTGCTATGTGACTGAAGTTCCTTTGTTTGTACGGACATGAGTGGACAAATGCTTGCATGACAAAAGTATAAGTTTTTCAAAGCTGAAGCCATAAAGGAGGAATATCTCAAAAACTATCAACTCCACGTAAAAATGTACTTATAATAAATTGTTTGTTTTAATGTGTTCTACATTTTCTGTGAGGCAAGTTTTTGTCCATCTCTTACGGCAACATTTCGTAAAATTTATCTTCGAAGGCTATTCCCAGAAAATTCAAGATATACATTTTATTTGTCAGGTGAATATCTTTAGTATACGATATTTTAATCAAAATCGTTAGAGCCATTTTTGAGAAAATCAACATATTAGAAAAATGTTCCATGTAAAGAGTAGTTGAGGATTGGGTAATTTTCTAAACATCTTCGTGTCGCATATCTGGAAGGTATTAAACTTAAATACCAAGTTTGGTGCTTTACCAAGCTTTCGTTTTTTATTTATCTTGTTCAAGGACACAGGGACACACGGACTCAGGGACACACGGACACACACACACACACACACACACACACACACACACACACAGAAGGACCTTTTTGTGAAAAATGCTTTTTTTGGATACAGGTGATCCTAAAACATAAATTTCCGTTGAAATCTCAGTATCGATTTTTGGGTCGTGTGTAATACCTTCTCTATACACTATGTACATAGTACGTATTGGGAAAGTAGACACATGTGCATGTTCATATTCAAAGTGCTAATACAATACACCAGTTGATGATGAACCTGCAGTTTGAAGGGTGGGTCACGCCGCATACTGAACAAGTTATGTTCCTGCTTTCCGTCCCGTTCATTGCCGATTTAGCTTTACTCTAAGGCCTGCTGAAGTCCACATTTGCGCCCCCCCCCATTACATAGTACAAGTAGACCTCAGAGATTGGCATTCGGGAGGTCGTGGGATCGATTCCCGCGGTCCACCTCTCTCATCTTTAGCCTTTTTATGGGTATTCCCGTTACTAGGCGAATGTTGGGGAGGTTTCTTCATTCCTCCGAAATTCCTCTCCTTTCATTTCATCTCCATTTCATCCCACCGGTTTGTTTCAGGATTGTAAGTGTTGCGATGGTGGAGCCCTTCCGTGGTGGTGACTGGGCTCAGGAAATACAGCTTTCTGCATTGGAAGTAGTGTACCAGTGAGTTTAGCTAGATCTTATGTGCGGGCCTAACGGGATGTACAGCTACTTGTACAATGTTCACGGTGGCTCTCGCGCGCACACATAGTACTTACAAAAGGTATTGTAATGTGCTCAATAATTAATTACCGGAAGTTTACTCGAAATATATGGTTTAGGATCCAATGAAGCCCCTCTCCAAAAAAGAAAACATGGAAAAAAATCCGTGCTTCCGTGAACAGCAAAACTTGAAGTCGTTAAATAACAAACTTAATAATTATATTGAGAATTTTAAATTTTCCAAGGATTTCAAGAAAATTTCCCCACTCAGAACTACACTTTACAATGAAGACTTTTCGAAAATGTTGAGTTACTCAAAAATGGTTCCAAAGATTTGGTTAAAATGCTCTTTATTTAAGATATTCTGAGGGTAAATAAAATATATATTTCGAATAATTAGACAAAAAGCCCTGATGACCTCTTAAATGCAGAAAATTTTGCATAACTGGTAAATTGTAAGAGATAGATACACAAAAATGTAAATTTCCTTGCAGTAGACAATTTATGTCATGTCATTTGTTATGTGCAGTTAACCATTTCCGAGATATAGCTTTATGTTGTTTTCAATTTTAAAACAATTAAACGTCTCTAAAACCGGATTTTCCATTCCTTTTTCCATTGTTTTACTACATGGCCTGCAAAGAACTCCCGTGTCGTAGATTTACGGCACGTAAAAGAACCTCAAGACTGATAAGAGAGGCCTCTGAGCAAAATTAAGCGATCTTTCGCGCCCAGTATAGAATAGGACGCTGGGAACCAAAGCAGTTAAAGAGCGACCATAACTCAAATGCCATTTCATTTTTGCAAAGATAGCATACTTTTCATGACATAACAACCAAGTTTTAAAAATTTGACTACTGCTTTAGGCTTGTATTCTGCTATTTCGCTTCTACTTACAACGAACCAAGAAATGAGACCACTACTGCTAATATTTGTCTCAATTAGCATGAAGTAGAGACAGCCTTTAAATTTTAGTTTGTTACAGAATAGATAGAGAAAGTCATGTGAATGGAACTTGTTTCCTCTAATCATGCTGTGCTGAGACTGCTCAGATCACAATAACCTGAGGAAAGTTTTTAAATGTTGCTATAATTTAAAAACCTTTAAGCAAACAGTAGAAAATTGGTGGAAACAAAAATGAAGAAATTTAACATTTTATCATTTATTAATTAAGTATTCTCATAGTGGCTGAATTGAGGTTATGGTTTCCGGTGTAGGCCGCGTCATTGCTCCAGAAACCCAATACACTACGGCCGTGGAAGCCAGCAGATATTATAAATCTCACACGGTCTCTAGCCGTGTGTAGGACAGGAGAAAGATAGGTAGAGTCAGACTGAGAAACGCAATGCTAGAGCCGGGATTTGAACCACGGATCTCCCGGTCCCTAGCCGTGTGTAGGACAGATGGTGAATAGGTAGAGTCAGACTGAGAAACGCAATGCCAGAGCCGGGATTTGAACCATGGATCTCCCGGTCTCTAGCCGTGTGTAGGACAGGAGTTGGATAGGTAGAGTCAGACTGAGAAACGCAATGCTAGAGTCGGGATTTGAACCACGGATCTCCCGGTCTCTAGCCGTGTGTAGGACAGGAGTTGGATAGGTAGAGTAAGACTGACAAACGCAATGCTAGAGCCGGGATTTGAACCACGTATCTCCCGGTCTCTAGCCGTGTGTAGGACAGGTGGTGAATAGGTAGAGTCAGACTGAGAAACACAATGCCAGAGCCGGGATTTGAACCATGGCTCTCCCGGTCTCAAGCCCTGTGTAGGACAGGAATTGGATAGGTAGAGTCAGACTGAACAATACAATGTCATAGACGGGATTTGTACCACGGATCTCCCGGTCTCTAGCCGTGTGTAGGACAGATGGTGAATAGGTAGAGTCAGACTGAGAAACACAATGCCAGAGCCAGGATTTGAACCACGGATCTCCCGGTCTCTAGCCGTGTGTAGGACAGGTGGTGAATAGTTAGAATCAGACTGAGAAACGCAATGCCAGAGCCGGGATTTGAACCACGGATCTCCCGGTATGTAGCAGTGTGTAGGACAGGTGGTGAATAGGTAGAGTCAGACTGAGAAACGCAATGCCAGAGCCGGGATTTGAACCACGGATCTCCCGGTCTCTAGCCGTGTGTAGGACAGGTGGTGAATAGTTAGAATCAGACTGAGAAACGTAATGCCAGAGCCGGGATTAGAACCACGGATCTCCCGGTATGTAGCAGTGTGTAGGACAGGTGGTGAATAGGTAGAGTCAGACTGAGAAACGCAATGCCAGAGCCGGGATTTGAACCACGGATCTCCCGGTCTCTAGCCGTGTATAGGACAGGAGTTGGATAGGTAAAGTCAGACTGAGAAACGCAATGCTAGAGCCGGGATTTGAACCACGGATCTCCTGGTCTCTAGCCGTGTGTAGGACAGGAGTTGGATAGGTAGAGTCAGACTGAGAAGCGCAATGCTAGAGCCAGGATTTGAACCACGGAGCTCCTGGTCTCTAGCCGTGTGTAGGACAGGTGGTGAATAGGTAGAGTCAGACTGAGAAACGCAGTGCCAGAGCCGGGATTTGAACCATGGATCTCCCGGTCTCTAGCCGTGTGTAGGACCGGTGGTGAATAGTTAGAGTCAGACTGAGAAACGCAATGTCAGAGCCGGGATTTGAACCACGGATCTCCCGGTCTCTAGCCGTGTGTAGGACAGGAGTTAGATAGGTAGAGTCAGACTGAGAAACGCAATGCTAGAGCCAGGATTTGAACCACGGATCTCCCGGTCTCTAGCCGTGTGTAGGACAGATGGTGAATATTTAGAGTCAGACTGAGAAACGCAATGCCAGAGCCGGGATTTGAACCACGGATCTCCCGGTCTCTAGCCGTGTATAGGACAGGAGTTGGATAGGTAGAGTCAGACTGAGAAGCGCAATGCTAGAGCCGGGATTTGAACCACGGATCTCCCGGTCTCTGGCCGTGTGTAGGACTGGTGGTGAATAGGTAGAGTCAGACTGAGAAACGGAATGCCAGAGCCGGGATTTGAACCATGGATACCCCGGTCTCTAGCCGTGTGTAGGACAGGAGTTGGATAGGTAGAGTCAGAATGAGAAACGCAATGCTAGAGTCGGGATTTGAACCACGGATCTCCCGGTCTCTAGCCGTGTGTAGGACAGGAGTTGGATAGGTAGAGTAAGACTGACAAACGCAATGCTAGAGCCGGGATTTTAACCACGTATCTCCCGGTCTCTAGCCGTGTGTAGGACAGGTGGTGAATAGGTAGAGTCAGACTGAGAAACACAATGCATAGCCGGGATTTGAACCATGGCTCTCCCGGTCTCTAGCCCTGTGTAGGACAGGAATTGGATAGGTAGAGTCAGACTGAACAATACAATGTCATAGACGGGATTTGTACCACGGATCTCCCGGTCTCTAGCCGTGTGTAGGACAGGTGGTGAATAGGTAGAGTTAGACTGAGAAACACAATGCCAGAGCCAGGATTTGAACCACGGATCTCCCGGTCTCTAGCCGTGTGTAGGACAGGTGGTGAATAGTTAGAATCAGATTGAGAAACGTAATGCCAGAGCCGGGATTGGAACCACGGATCTCCCGGTATGTAGCAGTGTGTATGACAGGTGGTGAATAGGTAGAGTTAGACTGAGAAACACAATGCCAGAGCCGGGATTTGAACCACGGATCTCCCGGTCTCTAGCCGTGTGTAGGACAGGTGGTGAATAGTTAGTGTCAGACTGAGAAACGCAATGCCAGAGCCGGGAGTTGAACCACGGATGTCCCGGTCTCTAGCCGTGTGTAGGACCGGAGTTGGATACGAAGAGTCAGACTGAGAAACGCAATGCTAGAGCCGGGATTTTAACCACGGATCTCCCGGTCGCTAGCCGTGTGTAGGACAGGAGTTGTTTAGGTACAGTCAGACTGAGAGGCGCAATGCTAGAGCCGGGATTTGAACCACGGATCTCCCGGTCTCTAGCCGTGTGTAGCACAGATGGTGAATAGGTAGAGTCAGACTGAGAAACAAAATGCCAGAGCCGGGATTTGAACCATGGATCTCCCGGTCTCTAGCCGTATGTAGGACAGGAGTTGGATAGGTAGAGTCAGACTGAGAAACGCAATGCCAGTGCCGGGATTTGAACCACGGATCTTTCGGTCTCCAGCCGTGTGTAGGACAGGAGTTGGATAGGTAGAGTAAGACTGAGAAATGCAATGCAAGAGCCGGGATTTGAACCACGGATCTCCCGGTCTCTAGCCGTGTGTAGGACAGGTGGTGAATGGGTAGAGTCAGACTGAGAAACGCAATGCCAATGCCGGGATTTGAACCATGGATCTCCCGGTCTCTAGCCGTATGTAGTACAGGAGTTGGATAGGTAGAGTCAGACTGAGAAACGCAATGCCAATGCCGGGATTTGAACCATGGATCTCCCGGTCTGTAGACGTGTGTAGGACAGGAGTTTGGATAGGTAGATTCAGACTGAACAATACAATGTCATAGCCGGGATTTGAACCACGGATCTCCCGGTCTCTAGCCGTGTGTAGGACAGGCGGTGAATAGGCAGAGTCAGACTGAGAAACACAATGCCAGAGCCGGGATTTGAACCACGGATCTCCCGGTCTCTAGCCGTGTATAGGACAGGAATTGAATAGGTAAAGTAAGACTGAGAAACGCAATGCTAGAGCCGTGATTTGAACCACGGATCTCCCGGTCTCTACCCGTGTGTAGGACAGGAGTTGGATAGGTAGAGTCAGACTGAGAAGCGCAATGATAGACCCGGGATTTGAACCACGGATCTCTCGGTCTCTAGCCGTAAGTAGGACAGGAGTTGGATAGGTAGAGTCAGACTGAACAATACAATGTCATAGCCGGGATTTGAACCACGGATCTCCCGGTCTCTAGCCGTGTGTAGGACAGGTGGTGAATAGTTTGAGTCAGACTGAGAAACGCAATGCCAGAGCCGGGATTTAACCCACGGATCTCCCGGTCGCTAGCCGTGTGTAGGACCGGTGGTGAATAGTGAGAGTCAGACTGAGAAACGCAAAGCCAATTCCGGGATTTGAACCACGGATCTCCCGGTCTCTAGCCGTGTGTAGGACAGGAGAAAGATAGGTAGAGTCAGACTGAGAAACGCAATGCTAGAGCCGGGATTTGAACCACGGATCTCCCGGTCCCTAGCCGTGTGTAGGACAGATGGTGAATAGGTAGAGTCAGACTGAGAAACGCAATGCCAGAGCCGGGATTTGAACCATGGATCTCCCGGTCTCTAGCCGTGTGTAGGACAGGAGTTGGATAGGTAGAGTCAGACTGAGAAATGCAATGCTAGAGTCGGGATTTGAACCACGGATCTCCCGGTCTCTAGCCGTGTGTAGGACAGGTGGTGAATAGGTAGAGTCCGACTGAGAAACACAATGCCAGAGCCGGGATTTGATTCATGGCTCTCCCGGTCTCAAGCCCTGTGTAGGACAGGAATTGGATAGGTAGAGTCAGACTGAGGAACACTATGCCAGAGCCGGGATTTGAACCACGGATCTCCCGGTCTCTAGCCGTGTGTAGGACAGGTGGTGAATAGGTAGAGTCAGACTGAGAAACACAATGCCAGAGCCAGGATTTGAACCACGGATCTCCCGGTCTCTAGCCGTGTGTAGGACAGGTGGTGAATAGTTAGAATCAGACTGAGAAACGTAATGCCAGAGCCGGGATTGGAACCACGGATCTCCCGGTATGTAGCAGTGTGTAGGACAGGTGGTGAATAGGTAGAGTCAGACTGAGAAACGCAATGCCAGAGCCGGGATTTGAACCACGGATCTTCCGGTCTCTAGCCGTGTATAGGACAGGAGTTGGATAGGTAAAGTCAGACTGAGAAACGCAATGCTAGAGCCGGGATTTGAACCACGGATCTCCTGGTCTCTAGCCGTGTGTAGGACAGGAGTTGGATAGGTAGAGTCAGACTTAGAAGCGCAATGCTAGAGCCAGGATTTGAACCACGGAGCTCCTGGTCTCTAGCCGTGTGTAGGACAGGTGGTGAATAGGTAGAGTCAGACTGAGAAACGCAATGCCAGAGCCGGGATTTGAACCATGGATCTCCCGGTCTCTAGCCGTGTGTAGGACAGGAGTTGGATAGGTAGAGTCAGACTGAGAAACGCAATGATAGAGTCGGGATTTGAACCACGGATCTCCCGGTCTCTAGCCGTGTGTAGGACAGGAGTTGGATAGGTAGAGTAAGACTGACAAACGCAATGCTAGAGCCGGGATTTGAACCACGTATCTCCCGGTCTCTAGCCGTGTGTAGGACAGGTGGTGAATAGGTAGAGTCAGACTGAGAAACACAATGCCAGAGCCGGGATTTGAACCATGGCTCTCCCGGTCTCTAGCCCTGTGTAGGACAGGAATTGGATAGGTAGAGTCAGACTGAACAATACAATGTCATAGACGGGATTTGTACCACGGATCTCCCGGTCTCTAGCCATGTGTAGGACAGGTGGTGAATAGGTAGAGTCAGACTGAGAAACACAATGCCAGAGCCAGGATTTGAACCACGGATCTCCCGGTCTCTAGCCGTGTGTAGGACAGGTGGTGAATAGTTAGAATCAGACTGAGAAACGTAATGCCAGAGCCGGGATTGGAACCACGGATCTCCCGGTATGTAGCAGTGTGTAGGACAGGTGGTGAATAGGTAGAGTCAGACTGAGGAACACTATGCCAGAGCCGGGATTTGAACCGCGGATCTCCCGGTCTCTAGCCGTGTGTAGGACAGGTGGTGAATAGTTAGTGTCAGACTGAGAAACGCAATGCCAGAGCCGGGAGTTGAACCACGGATGTCCCGGTCTCTAGCCGTGTTTAGGACCGGAGTTGGATTCGAAGAGTCAGACTGAGAAACGCAATGCTAGAGCCGGGATTTGAACCACGGATCTCCCGGTCTCTAGCCGTGTGTAGGACAGGAGTTGTTTAGGTACAGTCAGACTGAGAGGCGCAATGCTAGAGCCGGGATTTGAACCACGGATCTCCCGGTCTCTAGCCGTGTGTAGCACAGATGGTGAATAGGTAGAGTCAGACTGAGAAACGCAATGCTAGAGCCGGGATTTGAACCACGGATCTCCCGGTCTCTATCCGTGTGTAGGACAGGTGGTGAATAGGAAGAGTCAGACTGAGAAACGCAATGCCAGAGCCGGGATTTGAACGACGGATCTCCCGGTCTCTAGCCGTGTGTAGGACAGGAGTTGGAAAGGTAGAGTCAGACTGAGAAACGCAATGCTAGAGCCGGGATTTGAACCACGGATCTTTCGGTCTCCAGCCGTGTGTAGGACAGGAGTTGGATAGGTAGAGTAAGACTGAGAAATGCAATGCTAGAGCCGGGATTTGAACCACGGATCTCCCGGTCTCTAGCCGTGTGTAGGACAGGTGGTGAATGGGTAGAGTCAGACTGAGAAACGCATTGCCAATGCCGGGATTTGAACCATGGATCTCCCGGTCTCTAGCCGTATGTAGTACAGGAGTTGGATAGGTAGAGTCAGACTGAGAAACGCAATGCCAATGCCGGGATTTGAACCATGGATCTCCCGGTCTGTAGACGTGTGTAGGACAGGAGTTGGATAGGTAGATTCAGACTGAACAATACAATGTCATAGCCGGGATTTGAACCACGGATCTCCCGGTCTCTAGCCGTGTGTAGGACAGGCGGTGAATAGGCAGAGTCAGACTGAGAAACACAATGCCAGAGCCGGGATTTGAACCACGGATCTCCCGGTCTCTAGCCGTGTGTAGGACAGGTGGTGAATAGTTAGAGTCAGACTGCGAAACGCAATGTCAGAGCCGGGATTTGAACCACGGATCTCCCGGTCTCTAGCCGTGTATAGGACAGGAATTGAATAGGTAAAGTAAGACTGAGAAACGCAATGCTAGAGCCGTGATTTGAACCACGGATCTCCCGGTCTCTACCCGTGTGTAGGACAGGAGTTGGATAGGTAGAGTCAGACTGAGAAGCGCAATGATAGACCCGGGATTTGAACCACGGATCTCCCGGTCTCTAGCCGTAAGTAGGACAGGAGTAGCATAGGTAGAGTCAGACTGAACAATACAATGTCATAGCCGGGATTTGAACCACGGATCTCCCGGTCTCTAGCCGTGTGTAGGACAGGTGGTGAATAGTTTGAGTCAGACTGAGAAACGCAATGCCAGAGCCGGGATTTAACCCACGGATCTCCCGGTCGCTAGCCGTGTGTAGGACCGGTGGTGAATAGCGAGAGTCAGACTGAGAAACGCAAAGCCAATGCCGGGATTTGAACCACGGATCTCCCGGTCTCTAGCCGTGTGTAGGACAGGAGAAAGATAGGTAGAGTCAGACTGAGAAACGCAATGCTAGAGCCGGGATTTGAACCACGGATCTCCCGGTCCCTAGCCGTGTTTAGGACAGATGGTGAATAGGTAGAGTCAGACTGAGAAACGCAATGCCAGAGCCGGGATTTGAACCATGGATCTCCCGGTCTCTAGCCGTGTGTAGGACAGGAGTTGGATAGGTAGAGTCAGACTGAGAATGGCAATGCTAGAGTCGGGATTTGAACCACGGATCTCCCGGTCTCTAGCCGTATGTAGGACAGGTGGTGAATAGGTAGAGTCAGACTGAGAAACGCAATGCTAGAGCCGGGATTTGAACCACGGATATCCCGGTATGTAGCAGTGTGTAGGACAGGTGGTGAATAGGTAGAGTCAGACTGAGAAACGCAATGCCAGAGCCGGGATTTGAACCACGGATCTCCCGGTCTCTAGCCGTGTATAGGACAGGAGTTGGATAGGTAAAGTCAGACTGAGAAACGCAATGCTAGAGCCGGGATTTGAACCACGGATCTCCTGGTCTCTAGCCGTGTGTAGGACAGGAGTTGGATAGGTAGAGTGAGACTGAGAAACGCAATGCCAGAGCCGGGATTTGAACCATGGATCTCCCGGTCTCTAGCCGTGTGTAGGACCGGTGGTGAATAGTTAGAGTCAGACTGAGAAACGCAATGTCAGAGCCGGGATTTGAACCATGGATCTCCCGGTCTCTAGCCGTGTGTAGGACAGGAGTTAGATAGGTAGAGTCAGACTGAGAAACGCAATGCTAGAGCCATAATTTGAACCACGGATCTCCCGGTCTCTAGCCGTGTGTAGGACAGATGGTGAATATTTAGAGTCAGACTGAGAAACGCAATGCCAGAGCCGGGATTTGAACCACGGATCTCCCGGTCTCTAGCCGTGTATAGGACAGGAGTTGGATAGGTAGAGTCAGACTGAGAAGCGCAATGCTAGAGCCGGGATTTGAACCACGGATCTCCCGGTCTCTAGCCGTGTGTAGGACAGGTGGTGAATAGGTAGAGTCAGACTGAGAAACGCAATGCCAGAGTTGGATTTGAACCATGGATCTCCCGTTCTCTAGCCGTGTGTAGGACAGGAGTTGGATAGGTAGAGTCAGACTGAGAAACGCAATGCTACAGTCGGGATTTGAACCACGGATCTCCCGGTCTCTAGCCGTGTGTAGGACAGGAGTTGGATAGGTAGAGTAAGACTGACAAACGCAATGCTAGAGCCGGGATTTGAACCACGTATCTCCCGGTCTCTAGCCGTGTGTAGGACAGGTGGTGAATAGGTAGAGTCAGACTGAGAAACACAATGCCAGAGCCGGGATTTGAACCATGGCTCTCCCGGTCTCTAGCCCTGTGTAGGACAGGAATTGGATAGGTAGAGTCAGACTGAACAATACAATGTCATAGACGGGATTTGTACCACGGATCTCCCGGTCTCTAGCCGTGTGTAGGACAGGTGGTGAATAGGTAGAGTCAGACTGAGAAACACAATGCCAGAGCCAGGATTTGAACCACGGATCTCCCGGTCTCTAGCCGTGTGTAGGACAGGTGGTGAATAGTTAGAATCAGACTGAGAAACGTAATGCCAGAGCCGGGATTTGAACCACGGATCTCCCGGTATGTAGCAGTGTGTAGGACAGGTGGTGAATAGGTAGAGTCAGACTGAGAAACACTATGCCAGAGCCGGGATTTGAACCACGGATCTCCCGGTCTCTAGCCGTGTGTAGGACAGGTGGTGAATAGTTAGTGTCAGACTGAGAAACGCAATGCCAGAGCCGGGAGTTGAACCACGGATGTCCCGGTCTCTAGCGGTGTTTAGCACCGGAGTTGGATTCGAAGAGTCAGACTGAGAAACGCAATGCTAGAGCCGGGATTTGAACCACGGATCTCCCGGTCTCTAGCCGTGTGTAGCACAGATGGTGAATAGGTAGAGTCAGACTGAGAAACGCAATGCCAGAGCCGGGATTTGAACCACGGATCTCCCGGTCTCTAGCCGTGTGTAGGACAGGAGTTGTTTAGGTACAGTCAGACTGAGAAACGCAATGCTAGAGCCAGGATTTGAACCACGGATCTCCCGGTCTCTAGCCGTATGTAGCACAGATGGTGAATAGGTAGAGTCAGACTGAGAAACGCAATGCCAGAGCCGGGATTTGAACCACGGATCTCCCGGTCTCTAGCCGTGTGTAGCACAGATGGTGAATAGGTAGAGTCAGACTGAGAAGCGCAATGCTAGAGCCGGGATTTGAACCACGGATCTCCCGGTCTCTAGCCGTGTGTAGCACAGATGGTGAATAGGTAGAGTCAGACTGAGAAACAAAATGCCAGAGCCGGGATTTGAACCATGGATCTCCCGGTCTCTAGCCGTATGTAGGACAGGAGTTGGGTAGGTAGAGTCAGACTGAGAAACGCAATGCCAGTGCCGGGATTTGAACCACGGATCTTTCGGTCTCCAGCCGTGTGTAGGACAGGAGTTGGATAGGTAGAGTAAGACTGAGAAATGCAATGCTAGAGCCGGGATTTGAACCACGGATCTCCCGGTCTCTAGCCGTGTGTAGGACAGGTGGTGAATGGGTAGAGTCAGACTGAGAACGCAATGCCAATGCCGGGATTTGAACCATGGATCTCCCGGTCTCGAGCCGTATGTAGTACAGGAGTTGGATAGGTAGAGTCAGACTGAGAAACGCAATGCTAGAGCCGGGATTTGAACCACGGATCTCCCGGTCTCTAGCCGTGTGTAGGACAGGAGTTGGATAGGTAGGGTAAGAACGAGAAACGCAATGCTAGAGCCGGGATTTGAACCACGTATCTCCCGGTCTCTAGCCGTGTGTAGGACAGGTGGTGAATAGGTAGAGTCAGACTGAGAAACGCAATGCTAGAGCCGGGATTTGAACCACAGATCTCCCGGTCTCTAGACGTGCGTAGGACAGGAGTTGCATAGGTAGAGTCGGACTGAGAAACGCAATGCCAGAGTCGGGATTTGAACCACGGATCTTCCGGTCTCTAGTCGTGTGTAGGACAGGAGTTGGATAGGTAGAGTCAGACTGAGAAACGCAATGCTAGAGCCGGGATTTGGACCTCGGATATCCCGGTCTCTAGCCGTGTGTAGGACAGGAGTTGGATAGGTAGGGTAAGAACGAGTAACGCAATGCTAGAGCTGGGATTTGAACCACGTATCTCCCGGTCTCTAGCCGTGTGTAGGACAGGTGGTGAATAGGTAGAGTCAGACTGAGAAACGCAATGCCAGAGCCAGGATTTGAATCACGGATCTCCCGGTTTCTAGCCGTGTGTAGGACAGGAGTTGGATAGGTAGAGTCAGATTTAACAATACAATGTCATAGCCGGGATTTGAACAACGGATCTCCCGGTCTCTTAGCCGTGTGTAGGACAGATGGTGAATAGGTACAGTCAGACTGAGAAACACAATGCCAGAGCCGGGATTTGAACCATGGATCTCCCGGTCTCTAGCCGTGTGTAGGACAGCTGGTGAATAGTTTGAGTCAGACTGAGAAACGCAAACCCAGAGCCGGGATTTGAAACACGGATCTCCCGGTCTCTAGCCGTGTGTAGGACAGGAGTTGGATAGGTAGAGTCAGACTGAGAAAGCAATGCTAGAGCCGGGATTTGAACCACAGATATCCCGATCTCTAGCCGTGTTTAGGACAGGTGGTGAATAGGTAGAGTCAGACTGAGAAGCGCAATGCTAGAGCCGGGATGTGAACCACGGATCTCCCTATCTCTAGCCCTGTGTAGGACAGGAATTGGATAGGTAGAGTCAGACTGCACAATACAATGTCATAGACGGGATTTGAACCACGAATCTACCAGTCTCTAGCCGTGTGTAGGACAGGTGGTGAATACGTAGAGTCAGACTGAGAAACGCAATGTCAGAGCCGGGATTTGAACCATGGATCTATCGGTCTCTAGCCGTGTGTAGGACAGGAGGTGAATAGTTAGAATCAGACTGAGAAACGCAATGCCAGAGCCGGGATTGGAACCATGGATCTCCCGGTCTCTAGCCGTGTGTAGGACAGGTGGTGAATAGTTTGAGTCAGACTGAGAAACGCAATGCCAGAGCCGGGATTTAAACCACGGATCTCCCGGTCGCTAGCCGTGTGTAGGACCGGTGGTGAATAGTTAGAGTCAGACTGAGAAACGCAGTGCCAGAGCCGGGAATTGAACCACGGATCTCCCGGTCTCTAGCCGTGTGTAGGACAGGTGGTGAATAGGTAGAGTCAGACTGAGAAACGAAATGCCAGAGCCGGGATTTGAACCACGGATCTCTCGGTCTCTAGCCGTGTGTAGGACAGGTGGTGAACAGTTAGAATCAGACTGAGAAACGCAATGCCAGAGCCGGGAATTGGAACCACGGATCTCCCGGTCTGTAGCCGTGTGTAGGACAGGAGTTGGATAGGTAGATTCAGACTGAAAAATACAATGTCATAGCCGGGATTTGAACCACTGATCTCCCGGTCTCTATCCGTGTGTAGGACTGGTGGTGAATAGGTAGAGTCATACTGAGAAACACAATGCCAGAGCCGGGATTTGAACCACGGATCTCCCGGTCTCTAGCCGTGTGTAGGACAGGAGTTGGATAGGTAGAGTCAGACTAAACAATACAATGTCATAAACGGGATTTGAACCACGGATCTCCCGGTCTCTAGCCGTGTGTAGAACAGGTGGTGAATAGGTAGAGTCAGACTGAGAAACACAATGCCAGAGCCGGGATTTGAACCACGGATCTCACGGTCTCTAGCTGTGTGTAGGACAGGTGGTGAATAGTTAGAGTCAGACTCAGAAACGCAATGCCAGAGCCGGGATTTGAACCACGGATCTCCCGGTCTGTAGCCGTGTGTAGGACAGGAGTTCGATAGGTAGATTCAGACTGAACAATACAATGTAATAGCCGTGATTTGAACCACGGATCTCCCGGTCTCTAGCCGTGTGTAGGACAGGCGGTGAATAGGTAAAGTAAGACTGAGAAACGCAATGCTAGAGCCGTGATTTGAACCACGGATCTCCCGGTCTCTAGCCGTGTGTAGGACAGGAGTTGGATAGGTAGAGTCAGACTGATAAGCGCAATGATAGACCCGGGATTTGAACGACGGATCTCCCGGTCTCTAGCCGTGTGTAGGACAGGTGGTGAATAGTTTGAGTCAGACTGAGAAACGCAATGCCAGAGCTGGGGTTTGAACCACGGATCTCCCGGTCTCTAGCCGTGTGAAGGACAGGAGTAAGATAGGTAGAGTCAGACTGAGAAACGCAATGCCAGAGCCGGGATTTGAACCACGGATCTCCCGGTCTCTAGCCGTGTATAGGACAGGAGTTGGATAGGTAAAGTCAGACTGAGAAACGCAATGCTAGAGCCGGGATTTGAACCACGGATCTCCCGGTCTCTAGCCCTGTATATGACAGGAGTTGGATAGCTTAAGTCAGACTGAGAAACGCAATGCTATAGCCGGGATTTGAACCACGGATCTCCTGGTCTCTAGCCGTGTGTAGGACAGGAGTTGAATAGGTAGAGTCAGACTGAGAAGCGCAATGCTAGAGCCGGGATTTGAACCACGGATCTCCCGGTCTCTAGCCGTGTGTAGGACAGGTGGTGAATAGGTAGAGTCAGACTGAGAAACACAATGCCAGAGCCGGGATTTGAACCACGGATCTCCCGGTCTCTAGCCGTGTGTAGGACAGGTGGTGAATAGTTAGAGTCAGACTGCGAAACGCAATGCCAGAGCCGGGATTTGAACCACGGATCTCCCGGTCTCTAGCCGTGTATAGGACAGGAATTGAATAGGTAAAGTAAGACTGAGAAACGCAATGCTAGAGCCGTGATTTGAACCACGGATCTCCCGGTCTCTACCCGTGTGTAGGACAGGAGTTGGATAGGTAGAGTCAGACTGAGAAGCGCAATGATAGACCCGGGATTTGAACCACGGATCTCCCGGTCTCTAGCCGTAAGTAGGACAGGAGTTGCATAGGTAGAGTCAGACTGAACAATACAATGTCATAGCCGGGATTTGAACCACGGATCTCCCGGTCTCTAGCCGTGTGTAGGACAGGTGGTGAATAGTTTGAGTCAGACTGAGAAACGCAATGCCAGAGCCGGGATTTAACCCACGGATCTCCCGGTCGCTAGCCGTGTGTAGGACCGGTGGTGAATAGTGAGAGTCAGACTGAGAAACGCAAAGCCAATTCCGGGATTTGAACCACGGATCTCCCGGTCTCTAGCCGTGTGTAGGACAGGAGAAAGATAGGTAGAGTCAGACTGAGAAACGCAATGCTAGAGCCGGGATTTGAACCACGGATCTCCCGGTCCCTAGCCGTGTTTAGGACAGATGGTGAATAGGTAGAGTCAGACTGAGAAACGCAATGCCAGAGCCGGGATTTGAACCATGGATCTCCCGGTCTCTAGCCGTGTGTAGGACAGGAGTTGGATAGGTAGAGTCAGACTGAGAAACGCAATGCTAGAGTCGGGATTTGAACCACGGATCTCCCGGTCTCTAGCCGTATGTAGGACAGGTGGTGAATAGGTAGAGTCCGACTGAGAAACACAATGCCAGAGCCGGGATTTGATTCATGGCTCTCCCGGTCTCAAGCCCTGTGTAGGACAGGAATTGGATAGGTACAGTCAGACTGAACAATACAATGTCATAGACGGGATTTGTACCACGGATCTCCCGGTCTCTAGCCGTGTGTAGGACAGGTGGTGAATAGTTAGAGTCAGACTGAGAAACGCAATGCCAGAGCCGGGATTTGAACCACGGATCTCCCGGTCTCTAGCCGTGTGTAGGACAGGTGGTGAATAGTTAGAGTCAGACTGAGAAACACAATGCCAGAGCCGGGATTTGTACCACGGATCTCCCGGTCTCTAGCCGTGTGTAGGACAGGTGGTGAATAGTTAGAGTCAGACTGAGAAACGCAATGCCAGAGCCGGGATTTGAACCACGGATCTCCCGGTCTCTAGCCGTGTGTAGGACAGGTGGTGAATAGTTAGAGTCAGACTGAGAAACGCAATGCCAGAGCCGGGATTTGTACCACGGATCTCACGGTCTCTAGCCGTGTGTAGGACAGGTGGTGAATAGTTAGAGTCAGACTGAGAAACACAATGCCAGAGCCAGGATTTGAACCACGGATCTCCCGGTCTCTAGCCGTGTGTAGGACAGGTGGTGAATAGTTAGAATCAGACTGAGAAACGTAATGCCAGAGCCGGGATTGGAACCACGGATATCCCGGTATGTAGCAGTGTGTAGGACAGGTGGTGAATAGGTAGAGTCAGACTGAGAAACGCAATGCCAGAGCCGGGATTTGAACCACGGATCTCCCGGTCTCTAGCCGTGTATAGGACAGGAGTTGGATAGGTAAAGTCAGACTGAGAAACGCAATGCTAGAGCCGGGATTTGAACCACGGATCTCCTGGTCTCTAGCCGTGTGTAGGACAGGAGTTGGATAGGTAGAGTCAGACTGAGAAACGCAATGCCAGAGCCGGGATTTGAACCATGGATCTCCCGGTCTCTAGCCGTGTGTAGGACCGGTGGTGAATAGTTAGAGTCAGACTGAGAAACGCAATGTCAGAGCCGGGATTTGAACCATGGATCTCCCGGTCTCTAGCCGTGTGTAGGACAGGAGTTAGATAGGTAGAGTCAGACTGAGAAACGCAATGCTAGAGCCATAATTTGAACCACGGATCTCCCGGTCTCTAGCCGTGTGTAGGACAGATGGTGAATATTTAGAGTCAGACTGAGAAACGCAATGCCAGAGCCGGGATTTGAACCACGGATCTCCCGGTTTCTAGCCGTGTATAGGACAGGAGTTGGATAGGTAGAGTCAGACTGAGAAGCGCAATGCTAGAGCCGGGATTTGAACCACGGATCTCCCGGTCTCTAGCCGTGTGTAGGACAGGTGGTGAATAGGTAGAGTCAGACTGAGAAACGCAATGCCAGAGTTGGATTTGAACCATGGATCTCCCGTTCTCTAGCCGTGTGTAGGACAGGAGTTGGATAGGTAGAGTCAGACTGAGAAACGCAATGCTAGAGTCGGGATTTGAACCACGGATCTCCCGGTCTCTAGCCGTGTGTAGGACAGGAGTTGGATAGGTAGAGTAAGACTGACAAACGCAATGCTAGAGCCGGGATTTGAACCACGTATCTCCCGGTCTCTAGCCGTGTGTAGGACAGGTGGTGAATAGGTAGAGTCAGACTGAGAAACACAATGCCAGAGCCGGGATTTGAACCATGGCTCTCCCGGTCTCTAGCCCTGTGTAGGACAGGAATTGGATAGGTAGAGTCAGACTGAACAATACAATGTCATAGACGGGATTTGTACCACGGATCTCCCGGTCTCTAGCCGTGTGTAGGACAGGTGGTGAACAGGTAGAGTCAGACTGAGAAACACAATGCCAGAGCCAGGATTTGAACCACGGATCTCCCGGTCTCTAGCCGTGTGTAGGACAGGTGGTGAATAGTTAGAATCAGACTGAGAAACGTAATGCCAGAGCCGGGATTGGAACCACGGATCTCCCGGTATGTAGCAGTGTGTAGGACAGGTGGTGAATAGGTAGAGTCAGACTGAGAAACACTATGCCAGAGCCGGGATTTGAACCACGGATCTCCCGGTCTCTAGCCGTGTGTAGGACAGGTGGTGAATAGTTAGTGTCAGACTGAGAAACGCAATGCCAGAGCCGGGAGTTGAACCACGGATGTCCCGGTCTCTAGCGGTGTTTAGCACCGGAGTTGAATTCGAAGAGTCAGACTGAGAAACGCAATGCTAGAGCCGGGATTTGAACCACGGATCTCCCGGTCTCTAGCCGTGTGTAGGACAGGAGTTGTTTAGGTACAGTCAGACTGAGAGGCGCAATACTAGAGCCAGGATTTGAACCACGGATCTCCCGGTCTCTAGCCGTGTGTAGCACAGATGGTGAATAGGTAGAGTCAGACTGAGAAACGCAATGCCAGAGCCGGGATTTGAACCACGGATCTCCCGGTCTCTAGCCGTGTGTAGCACAGATGGTGAATAGGTAGAGTCAGACTGAGAAGCGCAATGCTAGAGCCGGGATTTGAACCACGGATCTCCCGGTCTCTAGCCGTGTATAGCACAGATGGTGAATAGGTAGAGTCAGACTGAGAAACGCAATGCCAGTGCCGGGATTTGAACCACGGATCTTTCGGTCTCCAGCCGTGTGTAGGACAGGAGTTGGATAGGTAGAGTAAGACTGAGAAATGCAATGCTAGAGCCGGGATTTGAACCACGGATCTCCCGGTCTCTAGCCGTGTGTAGGACAGGTGGTGAATGGGTAGAGTCAGACTGAGAACGCAATGCCAATGCCGGGATTTGAACCATGGATCTCCCGGTCTCGAGCCGTATGTAGTACAGGAGTTGGATAGGTAGAGTCAGACTGAGAAACGCAATGCTAGAGCCGGGATTTGAACCACGGATCTCCCGGTCTCTAGCCGTGTGTAGGACAGGAGTTGGATAGGTAGGGTAAGAACGAGAAACGCAATGCTAGAGCCGGGATTTGAACCACGTATCTCCCGGTCTCTAGCCGTGTGTAGGACAGGTGGTGAATAGGTAGAGTCAGACTGAGAAACGCAATGCTAGAGCCGGGATTTGAACCACAGATCTCCCGGTCTCTAGACGTGCGTAGGACAGGAGTTGCATAGGTAGAGTCGGACTGAGAAACGCAATGCCAGAGTCGGGATTTGAACCACGGATCTTCCGGTCTCTAGTCGTTTGTAGGACAGGAGTTGGATAGGTAGAGTCAGACTGAGAAACGCAATGCTAGAGCCGGGATTTGGACCTCGGATATCCCGGTCTCTAGCCGTGTGTAGGACAGGAGTTGGATAGGTAGGGTAAGAACGAGTAACGCAATGCTAGAGCTGGGATTTGAACCACGTATCTCCCGGTCTCTAGCCGTGTGTAGGACAGGTGGTGAATAGGTAGAGTCAGACTGAGAAACGCAATGCCAGAGCCAGGATTTGAATCACGGATCTCCCGGTTTCTAGCCGTGTGTAGGACAGGAGTTGGATAGGTAGAGTCAGATTTAACAATACAATGTCATAGCCGGGATTTGAACAACGGATCTCCCGGTCTCTTAGCCGTGTGTAGGACAGATGTTGAATAGGTACAGTCAGACTGAGAAACACAATGCCAGAGCCGGGATTTGAACCATGGATCTCCCGGTCTCTAGTCGTGTGTACGACAGCTGGTGAATAGTTTGAGTCAGACTGAGAAACGCAAACCCAGAGCCGGGATTTGAAACACGGATCTACCGGTCTCTAGCCCTGTGTAGGACAGGAGTTGGATAGGTAGAGTCAGACTGAGAAAGCAATGCTAGAGCCGGGATTTGAACCACAGATATCCCGATCTCTAGCCGTGTTTAGGACAGGTGGTGAATAGGTAGAGTCAGACTGAGAAGCGCAATGCTAGAGCCGGGATGTGAACCACGGATCTCCCGGTCTCTAGCCCTGTGTAGGACAGGAATTGGATAGGTAGAGTCAGACTGCACAATACAATGTCATAGACGGGATTTGAACCACGAATCTACCAGTCTCTAGCCGTGTGTAGGACAGGTGGTGAATACGTAGAGTCAGACTGAGAAACGCAATGTCAGAGCCGGGATTTGAACCATGGATCTATCGGTCTCTAGCCGTGTGTAGGACAGGTGGTGAATAGTTAGAATCAGACTGAGAAACGCAATGCCAGAGCCGGGATTGAAACCATGGATCTCCCGGTCTCTAGCCGTGTGTAGGACAGGTGGTGAATAGTTTGAGTCAGACTGAGAAACGCAATGCCAGAGCCGGGATTTAATCCACGGATCTCCCGGTCGCTAGCCGTGTGTAGGACCGGTGGTGAATAGTTAGAGTCAGACTGAGAAACGCAATGCCAGAGCCGGGAATTGAACCACGGATCTCCCGGTCTCTAGCCGTGTGTAGGACAGGTGGTGAATAGGTAGAATCAGACTGAGAAACGAAATGCCAGAGCCGGGATTTGAACCACGGATCTCTCGGTCTCTAGCCGTGTGTAGGACAGGTGGTGAACAGTTAGAATCAGACTGAGAAACGCAATGCCAGAGCCGGGAATTGGAACCACGGATCTCCCGGTCTGTAGCCGTGTGTAGGACAGGAGTTGGATAGGTAGATTCAGACTGAAAAATACAATGTCATAGCCGGGATTTGAACCACTGATCTCCCGGTCTCTATCCGTGTGTAGGACTGGTGGTGAATAGGTAGAGTCATACTGAGAAACACAATGCCAGAGCCGGGATTTGAACCACGGATCTCCCGGTCTCTAGCCGTGTGTAGGACAGGAGTTGGATAGGTAGAGTCAGACTAAACAATACAATGTCATAAACGGGATTTGAACCACGGATCTCCCGGTCTCTAGCCGTGTGTAGAACAGGTGGTGAATAGGTAGAGTCAGACTGAGAAACACAATGCCAGAGCCGGGATTTGAACCACGGATCTCACGGTCTCTAGCTGTGTGTAGGACAGGTGGTGAATAGTTAGAGTCAGACTGAGAAACGCAATGCCAGAGCCGGGATTTGAACCACGGATCTCCCGGTCTGTAGCCGTGTGTAGGACAGGAGTTCGATAGGTAGATTCAGACTGAACAATACAATGTAATAGCCGTGATTTGAACCACGGATCTCCCGGTCTCTAGCCGTGTGTAGGACAGGCGGTGAATAGGTAAAGTAAGACTGAGAAACGCAATGCTAGAGCCGTGATTTGAACCACGGATCTCCCGGTCTCTAGCCGTGTGTAGGACAGGAGTTGGATAGGTAGAGTCAGACTGATAAGCGCAATGATAGACCCGGGATTTGAACGACGGATCTCCCGGTCTCTAGCCGTGTGTAGGACAGGTGGTGAATAGTTTGAGTCAGACTGAGAAACGCAATGCCAGAGCTGGGGTTTGAACCACGGATCTCCCGGTCTCTAGCCGTGTGAAGGACAGGAGTAAGATAGGTAGAGTCAGACTGAGAAACGCAATGCCAGAGCCGGGATTTGAACCACGGATCTCCCGGTCTCTAGCCGTGTATAGGACAGGAGTTGGATAGGTAAAGTCAGACTGAGAAACGCAATGCTAGAGCCGGGATTTGAACCACGGATCTCCCGGTCTCTAGCCCTGTATATGACAGGAGTTGGATAGCTTAAGTCAGACTGAGAAACGCAATGCTATAGCCGGGATTTGAACCACGGATCTCCTGGTCTCTAGCCGTGTGTAGGACAGGAGTTGGATAGGTAGAGTCAGACTGAGAAGCGCAATGCTAGAGCCGGGATTTGAACCACGGATCTCCCGGTCTCTAGCCGTGTGTAGGACAGGTGGTGAATAGGTAGAGTCAGACTGAGTAACGCAATGCCAGAGCCGGGATTTGAACCATGGATCTCCCGGTCTCTAGCCGTGTGTAGGACCGGTGGTGAATAGTTAGAGTCAGACTGAGAAACGCAATGCCAGAGCCGGGATTTGAACCACGGATCTCCCGGTCTCTAGCCGTGTGTAGGACAGGAGTTAGATAGGTAGAGTCAGACTGAGAAACGCAATGTAGAGCCGGGATTTGAACCACGGATCTCCCGGTCTCTAGCCGTGTGTAGGACAGATGGTGAATATTTAGAGTCAGACTAAGAAACGCAATGCCAGAGCCGGGATTTGAACCACGGATCTCCCGGTCTCTAGCCGTGTATAGGACAGGAGTTGGATAGGTAGAGTCAGACTGAGAAGCGCAATGCTAGAGCCGGGATTTGAACCACGGATCTCCCGGTCTCTAGCCGTGTGTAGGACAGGTGGTGAATAGGTAGAGTCAGTCTGAGAAACGCAATGCCAGAGCCGGGATTTGAACCATGGATCTCCCGGTCTCTAGCCGTGTGTAGGACACGAGTTGGATAGGTAGAGTCAGACTGAGAAACGCAATGCTAGAGTCGGGATTTGAACCACGGATCTCCCGGTCTCTAGCCGTGTGTAGGACAGGAGTTGGATAGGTAGAGTAAGACTGACATACGCAATTCTAGAACCGGGATTTGAACCACGTATCTCCCGGTCTCTAGCCGTGTGTAGGACAGGTGGTAAATAGGTAGAGTCAGACTGAGAAACACAATGCCAGAGCCGGGATTTGAACCACGGATCTCCCGGTCTCTAGCCGTGTGTAGAACAGGAATTGGATAGGTAGAGTCAGACTAAACAATACAATGTCATAGACGGGATTTGAAGCACGGATCTCCCGGTCTCTTAGCCGTGTGTAGGACAGATGGTGAATACGTAGAGTCAGACTGAGAAACACAATGCCAGAGCCGGGATTTGAACCATGGCTCTCCCGGTCTCTAGCCGTGTGTAGGACAGGAATTGGAAAGGTAGAGTCAGACTGAACAATACAATGTCATAGACGGGATTTGTACCACGTATCTCCCGGTCTCTAGCCGTGTGTAGGACAGGTGGTGAATAGGTAGAGTCAGACTGAGAAACACAATGCCAGAGCCAGGATTTGAACCACGGATCTCCCGGTCTCTAGCCGTGTGTAGGACAGGTGGTGAAAAGTTAGAATCAGTCTGAGAAACGTAATGCCAGAGCCGGGATTGGAACCACGGCTCTCCCGGTATGTAGCAGTGTGTATGACAGGAGGTGAATAGGTAGAGTCAGACTGAGAAATACAATGCCAGTGCCGGGATTTGAACCACGGATCTCCCGGTCTCTAGCCGTGTGTAGGACAGGTGGTGAATAGTTAGTGTCAGACTGAGAAACGCAATGCCAGAGCCGGGAGTTGAACCACGGATGTCCCGGTCTCTAGCCGTTTGTAGGACCGGAGTTGGATACGAAGTGTCAGACTGAGAAACGCAATGCTAGAGCCGGGATTTGAACCACGGATCTCCCGGTCTCTAGCCGTGTGTAGGACAGGAGTTGGTTAGGTAGAGTCAGACTGAGAAGCGCAATGCTAGAGCCGGGATTTGAACCACGGATCTCCCGGTCTCTAGCCGTGTGTAGCACAGATGGTGAATAGGTAGAGTCAGACTGAGAAACAAAATGCCAGAGCCGGGATTTGAACCATGGATCTCGCGGTCTCTAGCCGTATGTAGGACAGGAGTTGTATAGGTAGAGTCAGACTGAGAAACGCAATGCCAATTCCGGGATTTGAACCATCTATCTCCCGGTCTCTATACGTGTGTAGGACAGGTGTTGAATAGGAAGAGTCAGACTGAGAAACGCAATGCCAGAGCCGGGATTTGAACGACGGATCTCCCGGTCTCTAGCCGTGTGTAGGACAGGAGTTGGAAAGGTAGAGTCAGACTGAGAAACGCAATGCTAGAGCCGGATTTTGAACCACAGATCTCCCGGTCTCTAGCCGTGTGTAGGACAGGAGTTGCATAGGTAGAGTCAGACTGAGAAACGCAATGCCAGAGTCGGGATTTGAACCACGGATCTTCCGGTCTTTAGCCGTGTGTAGGACAGGAGTTGGATAGGTAGAGTCAGACTGAGAAACGCAATGCTAGAGCCGGGATTTGAACCACGGATATCCCGGTCTCTAGCCGTGTGTAGGACAGGAGTTGGATAGGTAGGGTAAGAACGAGAAACGCAATGCTAGAGCCGGGATTTGAACCAGGTATCTCCCGGTCTCTAGCCGTGTGTAGGACAGGTGGTGAATAGGTAGAGTCAGACTGAGAAACGCAATGCCAGAGCCAGGATTTGAATCACGGATCTCCCGGTTTCTAGCCGTGTGTAGGACAGTAGTTGGATAGGTAGAGTCAGATTTAACAATACAATGTCATAGCCGGGATTTGAACCACGGATCTCCCGGTCTCTTAGCCGTGTGTAGGACAGATAGTGAATAGGTACAGTCAGACTGAGAAACACAATGCCAGAGCCGGGATTTGAACCATGGATCTCTCGGTCTCTAGCCGTGTGTAGGACAGGTGGTGAATTGTTTGAGTCAGACTGAGAAACGCAAGGCCAGAGCCGGGATTTGAAACACGGATCGTCCGGTCTATAGCTGTGTGTAGGACAGGAGTTGGATAGGTAGAGTCAGACTGAGAAACGCAATGCTAGAGCCGGGATTTGAGCCACAGATATCTCGATCTCTAGCCGTGTGTAGGACAGGTGGTGAATAGGTAGAATCAGACTGAGAAGCGCAATGCTAGAACCGGGATGTGAACCACGGATCTCCCGGTCTCTAGCCGTGTGTAGGACAGGAATTGGATTGGTAGAGTCAGACTGAACAATACAATGTCATAGCCGGGATTTGAACCACGGATCTCCCGGTCTCTATCCGTGTGTAGGACTGGTGGTGAATAGGTAGAATCAGTCAGAGAAACACAATGCCAGAGCCGGGATTTGAACCACGGATCTCCCGGTCTCTAGCCGTGTGCAGGACAGGGATTGGATAGGTAGAGTAAGACTGAACAATAAAATGTCATAAACGGGATTTGAACCCCGGATCTCCCGGTCTCTAGCCGTGTGTAGGACAGGTGTTGAATAGGTAGAGTCAGACTGAGAAACACAATGCCAGAGCCGGGATTTGAACCACGTATCTCCCGGTCTCTAGCCGTGTGTAGGACAGGTGGTGAATAGGTAGAGTCAGACTGAGAAACACAATGCCAGAGCCGGGATTTGAACCATGGCTCTCCCGGTCTCTAGCCCTGTGTAGGACAGGAATTGGATAGGTAGAGTCAGACTGAACAATACAATGTCATAGACGGGATTTGTACCACGGATATCCCGGTCTCTAGCCATGTGTAGGACAGGTGGTGAATAGGTAGAGTCAGACTGAGAAACACAATGTCAGAGCCAGGATTTGAACCACGGATCTCCCGGTCTCTAGCCGTGTGTAGGACAGGTGGTGAATAGTTAGAATCAGACTGAGAAACGTAATGCCAGAGCGGGGATTGGAACCACGGATCTCCCGGTATGTAGCAGTGTGTAGGACAGGTGGTGAATAGGTAGAGTCAGACTGAGAAACACAATGCCAGAGCCGGGATTTGAACCACGGATCTCCCGGTCTCTAGCCGTGTGTAGGACAGGTGGTGAATAGTTAGTGTCAGACTGAGAAACGCAATGCCAGAGCCGGGAGTTGAACCACGGATGTCCCGGTCTCTAGCCGTGTGTAGGACCGGAGTTGGATACGAAGGGTCAGACTGAGAAACGCAATGCTAGAGCCGGGATTTGAACCACGGATCTCCCGGTCTCTAGCCGTGTGTAGGACAGGAGTTGGTTAGGTACAGTCAGACTGAGAGGCGCAATGCTAGAGCCGGGATTTGAACCACGGATCTCCCGGTCTCTACCCGTGTGTAGGACAGGAGTTGGATAGGTAGAGTCAGACTGAGAAGCGCAATGATAGACCCGGGATTTGAACCACGGATCTCCCGGTCTCTAGCCGTAAGTAGGACAGGAGTTGCATAGGTAGAGTCAGACTGAACAATACAATGTCATAGCCGGGATTTGAACCACGGATCTCCCGGTCTCTAGCCGTGTGTAGGACAGGTGGTGAATAGTTTGAGTCAGACTGAGAAACGCAATGCCAGACCCGGGATTTAACCCACGGATCTCCCGGTCGCTAGCCGTGTGTAGGACCGGTGGTGAATAGTGAGAGTCAGACTGAGAAACGCAAAGCCAATTCCGGGATTTGAACCACGGATCTCCCGGTCTCTAGCCGTGTGTAGGACAGGAGAAAGATAGGTAGAGTCAGACTGAGAAACGCAATGCTAGAGCCGGGATTTGAACCACGGATCTCCCGGTCCCTAGCCGTGTGTAGGACAGATGGTGAATAGGTAGAGTCAGACTGAGAAACGCAATGCCAGAGCCGGGAATTGAACCATGGATCTCCCGGTCTCTAGCCGTGTGTAGGACAGGAGTTGGATAGGTAGAGTCAGACTGAGAAACGCAATGCTAGAGTCGGGATTTGAACCACGGATCTCCCGGTCTCTAGCCGTGTGTAGGACAGGAGTTGGATAGGTAGAGTAAGACTGACAAACGCAATGCTAGAGCCGGGATTTGAACCACGTATCTCCCGGTCTCTAGCCGTGTGTAGGACAGGTGGTGAATAGGTAGAGTCAGACTGAGAAACACAATGCCAGAGCCGGGATTTGAACCATGGCTCTCCCGGTCTCTAGCCCTGTGTAGGACAGGAATTGGATAGGTAGAGTCAGACTGAACAATACAATGTCATAGACGGGATTTGTACCACGGATCTCCCGGTCTCTAGCCGTGTGTAGGACAGGTGGTGAATAGGTAGAGTCAGACTGAGAAACACAATGCCAGAGCTAGGATTTGAACCACGGATCTCCCGGTCTCTAGCCGTATGTAGGACAGGTGGTGAATAGTTAGAATCAGACTGAGAAACGTAATGCCAGAGCCGGGATTGGAACCACGGATCTCCCGGTATGTAGCAGTGTGTAGGACAGGTGGTGAATAGGTAGAGTCAGACTGAGAAACACTATGCCAGAGCCGGGATTTGAACCACGGATCTCCCGGTCTCTAGCCGTGTGTAGGACAGGTGGTGAATAGTTAGTGTCAGACTGAGAAACGCAATGCCAGAGCCGGGAGTTGAACCACGGATGTCCCGGTCTCTAGCCGTGTTTAGGACCGGAGTTGGATTCGAAGAGTCAGACTGAGAAACGCAATGCTAGAGCCGGGATTTGAACCACGGATCTCCCGGTCGCTAGCCGTGTGTAGGACAGGAGTTGTTTAGGTACAGTCAGACTGAGAGGCGCAATGCTAGAGCCGGGATTTGAACCACGGATCTCCCGGTCTCTAGCCGTGTGTAGCACAGATGGTGAATAGGTAGAGTCAGACTGAGAAACAAAATGCCAGAGCCGGGATTTGAACCATGGATCTCCCGGTCTCTAGCCGTATGTAGGACAGGAGTTGGGTAGGTAGAGTCAGACTGAGAAACGCAATGCCAGTGCCGGGATTTGAACCACGGATCTTTCGGTCTCCAGCCGTGTGTAGGACAGGAGTTGGATAGGTAGAGTAAGACTGAGAAATGCAATGCTATAGCCGGGATTTGAACCACGGATCTCCCGGTCTCTAGCCGTGTGTAGGACAGGTGGTGAATGGGTAGAGTCAGACTGAGAAACGCAATGCCAATGCCGGGATTTGAACCATGGATTTACCGGTCTCTAGCCGTATGTAGTACAGGAGTTGGATAGGTAGAGTCAGACTGAGAAACGCAATGCTAGAGCCGGAATTTGAACCACGGATCTCCCGGTCTCTATCCGTGTGTAGGACAGGTGGTGAATAGGAAGAGTCAGACTGAGAAACGCAATGCCAGAGCCGGGATTTGAACGACGGATCTCCCGGTCTCTAGCCGTGTGTAGGACAGGAGTTGGAATGGTAGAGTCAGACTGAGAAACGCAATGCTAGAGCCGGGATTTGAACCACAGATCTCCCGGTCTCTAGCCGTGTGTAGGACAGGAGTTGCATAGGTAGAGTAAGACTGAGAAACGCAATGCCAGAGTCGGGATTTGAACCACGGATCTTCCGGTCTCTAGTCGTGTGTAGGACAGGAGTTGGATAGGTAGAGTCAGACTGAGAAACGCAATGCTAGAGCCGGGATTTGGACCTCGGATATCCCGGTCTCTAGCCGTGTGTAGGACAGGAGTTGGATAGGTAGGGTAAGAACGAGAAACGCAAAGCTAGAGCCGGGATTTGAACCACGTTCTCCCGGTCTCTAGCCGTGTGTAGGACAGGTGGTGAATAGGTAGAGTCAGACTGAGAAACGCAATGCTAGAGCCGGGATTTGAACCACAGATATCCCGATCTCTAGCCGTGTTTAGGACAGGTGGTGAATAGGTAGAGTCAGACTGAGAAGCGCAATGCTAGAGCCGGGATGTGAACCACGGATCTCCCGGTCTCTAGCCCTGTGTAGGACAGGAATTGGATAGGTAGAGTCAGACTGCACAATACAATGTCATAGACGGGATTTGAACCACGGATCTCCCGGTCTCTAGCCGTGTGTGGGACAGGTGGTGAATAGGTAGAGTCAGACTGAGAAACGCAATGCCAGAGCCGGGATTTGAACCACGGATCTATCGGTCTCTAGCCGTGTGTAGGACAGGTGCTGAATAGTTAGAATCAGACTGAGAAACGCAATGCCAGAGCCGGGATTTGAACCACGGATCTCCCGGTCTGTAGCCGTGTGTAGGACAGGAGTTGGATAGGTAGATTCAGACTGAGAAACGCAATGCCAGAGCCGGGATTTAAACCACGGATCTCCCGGTCGCTAGCCGTGTGTAGGACCGGTGGTGAATAGTTAGAGTCAGACTGAGAAACGCAATGCCAGAGCCGGGAATTGAACCACGGATCTCCCGGTCTATAGCCGTGTGTAGGACAGGTGGTGAATAGGTAGAGTCAGACTGAGAAACAAAATGCCAGAGCCGGGATTTGAACCACGGATCTCTCAGTCTCTAGCCGTGTGTAGGACAGGTGGTGAATAGTTAGAATCAGACTGAGAAACGCAATGCCAGAGCCGGGAATTGGAACCACGGATCTCCCGGTCTGTAGCCGTGTGTAGGACAGGAGTTGGATAGGTAGAGTCAGACTGAGAAACGCAATGCTAGAGCCGGGATTTGAACCACAGATATCCCGATTTCTAGCCGTGTTTAGGACAGGTTGTGAATAGGTAGAGTCAGACTGAGAAGCGCAATGCTAGAGCCGGGATGTGAATCACGGATCTCCCGGTCTCTAGCCCTGTGTAGGACAGGAATTGGATAGGTTAAGTCAGACTGCACAATACAATGTCATAGACGGGATTTGAACCACGAATCTCCCAGTCTCTAGCCGTGTGTAGGACAGGTGGTGAATAGGTAGAATCAGACTGAGAAACACAATGCCAGAGCCGGGATTTGAACCACGGATCATCCGGTCTCTAGCCGTGTGCAGGTCAGGAGTTGGATAGGTAGAGTAAGACTGAACAATACAATGTCATAAACGGGATTTGAACCCCGGATCGCCCGGTCTCTAGCCGTGTGTAGGACAGGTGGTGAATAGGTAGAGTCAGATTGAGAAACACAATGCCAGAGCCGGGATTTGAACCACGGATCTCCCGGTCTCTAGCTGTGTGTAGGACAGGAGGTGAATAGTTAGAGTCAGACTGAGAAACGCAATGCCCGAACCGGGATTTGAACCACGGATCTCCCGGGCTCTAGCCGTGTGTAGGACAGGTGGTGAATAGTTAGAGTCAGACTGCGAAACACAATGCCAGAGCCGGGATTTGAACCACGGATCTCCCGGTCTCTAGCCGTGTATAGGACAGGAATTGAATAGGTAAAGTAAGACTGAGAAACGCAATGCTAGAGCCGTGATTTGAACCACGGATCTCCCGGTCTCTAGCCGTGTGTAGGACAGGAGTTGGATAGGTAGAGTCAGACTGAGAAGCGCAATGATAGACCCGGGATTTGAACGACGGATCTCCCGGTCTCTAGCCGTGTGTAGGACAGGTGGTGAATAGTTTGATTCAGACTGAGAAACGCAATGCCAGAGCTGTGGTTTGAACCACGGATCTCCCGGTCTCTAGCCGTGTGAAGAACAGGAGTAAGATAGGTAGAGTCACACTGAGAAACGCAATGCCAGAGCCGGGATTAGAACCACGGATCTCCCGGTCTCTAGCCGTGTATAGGACAGGAGTTGGATAGGTAAAGTCAGACTGAGACACGCAAAGCTAGAGCCGGGATTTGAACCACGGATCTCCCGGTCTCTAGCCGTGTATATGACAGGAGTTGGATAGGTTAAGTCAGACTGAGAAACGCAATGCTAGAGCCGGGATTTGAACCACGGATCTCCCGGTCTCTAGCCGTGTGTAGGACAGGTGGTGAATAGGTAGAGTCAGACTGAGAAACGCAATGCCAGAGCCGGGATTTGAACCATGGATCTCCCGGTCTCTAGCCGTGTGTAGGACCGGTGGTGAATAGTTAGAGTCAGACTGAGAAACGCAATGCCAGAGCCGGAATTTGAACCATGGATCTCCCGGTCTCTAGCCGTGTGTAGGACAGGAGTTAGATAGGTAGAGTCAGACTGAGAAACGCAATGCTAGAGCCGGGATTTGAACCACGGATCTCCCGGTCTCTAGCCGTGTGTAGGACAGATGGTGAATATTTAGAGTCAGACTGAGAAACGCAATGCCAGAGCCGGGATTTGAACCACGGATCTCCCGGTCTCTAGCCGTGTATAGGACAGGAGTTGGATAGGTAAAGTCAGACTGAGAAACGCAATGATAGAGCCGGGATTTGAACCACGGATCTCCCGGTCTCTATCCGTGTGTAGGACAGGTGGTGAATAGGTAGAGTCAGACTGAGAAACGCAATGCCAGAGCCGGAATTTGAACCATGGATCTCCCGGTCTCTAGCCGTGTGTAGGACGGGAGTTGGATAGGTAGAGACAGACTGAGAAACGCAATGCTAGAGTCGGGATTTGAACCACGGATCTCCCGGTCTCTAGCCGTGTGTAGGACAGGAGTTGGATAGGTAGAGTAAGACTGACATACGCAATGCTAGAGCCGGGATTTGTACCACGTATCTCCCGGTCTCTAGCCGTGTGTAGGACAGGTGGTAAATAGGTAGAGTCAGACTGAGAAACACAATGCCAGAGCCGGGATTTGAACCACGGATCTCCCGGTCTCTAGCCGTGTGTAGGACAGGTGGTGAATAGGTAGAGTCAGACTGAGAAACGCAATGCCAGAGCCGGGATTTGAACCACGGATCTATCGGTCTCTAGCCGTGTGTAGGACAGGTGGTGAATAGTTAGAATCAGACTGAGAAACGCAATGCCAGAGCCGGGATTTGAACCACGGATCTCCCGGTCTCTAGCCGTGTATAGGACAGGAATTGAATAGGTAAAGTAAGACTGAGAAACGCAATGCTAGAGCCGTGATTTGAACCACGGATCTCCCGGTCTCTAGCCGTGTGAAGGACAGGAGTAAGATAGGTAGAGTCAGACTGAGAACCGCAATCCCAGAGCCGGGATTTGAACCACGGATCTCCCGGTCTCTAGCCGTGTATAGGACAGGAGTTGGATAGGTAATGTCAGACTGAGAAACGCAATGCTAGAGCCGGGATTTGAACCACGGATCTCCCGGTCTCTAGCCGTGTATATGACAGGAGTTGGATAGCTTAAGTCAGACTGAGAAACGCAATGCTAGAGCCGGGATTTGAACCACGGATCTCCTGGTCTCTAGCCGTGTGTAGGACAGGAGTTGGATAGGTAGAGTCAGACTGAGAAGCGCAATGCTAGAGCCGGGATTTGAACCACGGATCTCCCGGTCTCTAGCCGTGTGTAGGACAGGTGGTGAATAGGTAGAGTCAGACTGAGTAACGCAATGCCAGAGCCGGGATTTGAACCATGGATCTCCCGGTCTCTAGCCGTGTGTAGGACCGGTGGTGAATAGTTAGAGTCAGACTGAGAAACGCAATGCCAGAGCCGGGATTTGAACCACGGATCTCCCGGTCTCTAGCCGTGTGTAGGACAGGAGTTAGATAGGTAGAGTGAGACTGAGAAACGCAATGTTAGAGCCGGGATTTGAACCACGGATCTCCCGGTTTCTAGCCGTGTGTAGGACAGATGGTGAATATTTAGAGTCAGACTGAGAAACGCAATGCCAGAGCCGGGATTTGAACCACGGATCTCCCGGTCTCTAGCCGTGTGTAGGACAGGAGTTGGATAGGTAGAGTCAGACTGAGAAACGCAATGCTAGAGTCGGGATTTGAACCACGGATCTCCCGGTCTCTAGCCGTGTGTAGGACAGGAGTTGGATAGGTAGAGTAAGACTGACATACGCAATTCTAGAACCGGGATTTGAACCACGTATCTCCCGGTCTCTAGCCGTGTGTAGGACAGATGGTGAATAGGTAGAGTCAGACTGAGAAACACAATGCCAGAGCCGGGATTTGAACCATGGCTCTCCCGGTCTCTAGCCGTGTGTAGGACAGGAATTGGAAAGGTAGTTTCAGACTGAACAATACAATGTCATAGACGGGATTTGTACCACGTATCTCCCGGTCTCTAGCCGTGTGTAGGACAGGTGGTGAATAGGTAGAGTCAGACTGAGAAACACAATGCCAGAGCCAGGATTTGAACCACGGATCTCCCGGTCTCTAGCCGTGTGTAGGACAGGTGGTGAATAGTTAGAATCAGTCTGAGAAACGTAATGCCAGAGCCGGGATTGGAACCACGGCTCTCCCGGTATGTAGCAGTGTGTAGGACAGGAGGTGAATAGGTAGAGTCAGACTGAGAAACACAATGCCAGTGCCGGGATTTGAACCACGGATCTCCCGGTCTCTAGCCGTGTGTAGGACAGGTGGTGAATAGTTAGTGTCAGACTGAGAAACGCAATGCCAGAGCCGGGAGTTGAACCACGGATGTCCCGGTCTCTAGCCGTTTGTTGGACCGGAGTTGGATACGAAGAGTCAGACGGAGAAACGCAATGCTAGAGCCGGGATTTGAACCACGGATCTCCCGGTCTCTAGCCGTGTGTAGGACAGGAGTTGGTTAGGTAGAGTCAGACTGAGAAGCGCAATGCTAGAGCCGGGATTTGAACCACGGATCTCCCGGTCTCTAGCCGTGTGTAGCACAGATGGTGAATAGGTAGAGTCAGACTGAGAAACAAAATGCCAGAGCCGGGATTTGAACCATGGATCTCCCGGTCTCTAGCCGTATGTAGGACAGGAGTTGGATAGGTAGAGTCAGACTGAGAAACGCAATGCCAGTGCCGGGATTTGAACCACGGATCTTTCGGTCTCCAGCCGTGTGTAGGACAGGAGTTGGATAGGTAGAGTAAGACTGAGAAAAGCAATGCTAGTGCCGGGATTTGAACCACGGATCTCCCGGTCTCTAGCCGTGTGTAGGACAGGTGGTGAATGGCTAGAGTCAGACTGAGAAACGCAATGCCAATGCTGGGATTTGAACCACGGATCTCCCGGTCTCTATCCGTGTGTAGGACAGGTGTTGAATAGGAAGAGTCAGACTGAGAAACGCAATGCCAGAGCCGGGATTTGAACGAAGGATCTCCCGGTCTCTAGCCGTGTGTAGGACAGGAGTTGGAAAGGTAGAGTCAGACTGAGAAACGCAATGCTAGAGCCGGATTTTGAACCACAGATCTCCCGGTCTCTAGCCGTGTGTAGGACAGGAGTTGCATAGGTAGAGTCAGACTGAGAAACGCAATGCCAGAGTCGGGATTTGAACCACGGATCTTCCGGTCTTTAGCCGTGTGTAGGACAGGAGTTGGATAGGTAGAGTCAGACTGAGAAACGCAATGCTAGAGCCGGGATTTGAACCACGGATCTTCCGGTCTCTAGCCGTGTGTAGGACAGGAGTTGGATAGGTAGAGTAAGACTGAACAATAAAATGTCATAAACGGGATTTGAACCCCGGATCTGCCGGTCTCTAGCCGTGTGTAGGACAGGTGTTGAATAGGTGGAGTCAGACTGAGAAACACAATGCCAGAGCCGGGATTTGAACCATGGCTCTCCCGGTCTCTAGCCCTGTGTAGGACAGGAGTTGCATAGGTAGAGTCAGACTGAGAAACGCAATGCCAGAGTCGGGATTTGAACCACGGATCTTCCGGTCTTTAGCCGTGTGTAGGACAGGAGTTGGATAGGTAGAGTCAGACTGAGAAACGCAATGCTAGAGCCGGGATTTGAACCTCGGATATCCCGGTCTCTAGCCGTGTGTAGGACAGGAGTTAGATAGGTAGGGTAAGAACGAGAAACGCAATGCTAGAGCCGGGATTTGAACCACGTATCTCCCGGTCTCTAGCCGTGTGTAGGACAGGTGGTGAATAGGTAGAGTCAGACTGAGAAACGCAATGCCAGAGCCAGGATTTGAATCACGGATCTCCCGGTTTCTAGCCGTGTGTAGGACAGTAGTTGGATAGGTAGAGTCAGATTTAACAATACAATGTCATAGCCGGGATTTGAACCACGGATCTCCCGGTCTCTTAGCCGTGTGTAGGACAGATAGTGAATAGGTACAGTCAGACTGAGAAACACAATGCCAGAGCCGGGATTTGAACCATGGATCTCTCGGTCTCTAGCCGTGTGTAGGAC
Source organism: Hymenopus coronatus (assembly GCA_030762935.1). Classification (NCBI taxonomy): domain Eukaryota; kingdom Metazoa; phylum Arthropoda; class Insecta; order Mantodea; family Hymenopodidae; genus Hymenopus; species Hymenopus coronatus. The sequence continues at coordinate 151,516,535 of CM060898.1, read as the reverse complement.
AGGTGGTGAATTGTTTGAGTCAGACTGAGAAACGCAAAGCCAGAGCCGGGATTTGAAACACGGATCGTCCGGTCTATAGCTGTGTGTAGGACAGGAGTTGGATAGGTAGAGTAAGACTGAACAATAAAATGTCATAAACGGGATTTGAACCCCGGATCTCCCGGTCTCTAGCCCTGTGTAGGACAGGTGTTGAATAGGTAGAGTCAGACTGAGAAACACAATGCCAGAGCCGGGATTTGAACCACGTATCTCCCGGTCTCTAGCCGTGTGTAGGACAGGTGGTGAATAGGTAGAGTCAGACTGAGAAACACAATGCCAGAGCCAGGATTTGAACCACGGATCTCCCGGTCTCTAGCCGTGTGTAGGACAGGTGGTGAATAGTTAGAATCAGACTGAGAAACGTAATGCCAGAGCCGGGATTGGAACCACGGATCTCCCGGTATGTAGCAGTGTGTAGGACAGGTGGTGAATAGGTAGAGTCAGACTGAGAAACACAATGCCAGAGCCGGGATTTGAACCACGGATCTCCCGGTCTCTAGCCGTGTGTAGGACAGGTGGTGAATAGTTAGTGTCAGACTGAGAAACGCAATGCCAGAGCCGGGAGTTGAACCACGGATGTCCCGGTCTCTAGCCGTGTGTAGGACCGGAGTTGGATACGAAGTGTCAGACTGAGAAACGTAATGCTAGAGCCGGGATTTGAACCACGGATCTCCCGGTCTCTAGCCGTGTGTAGGACAGGAGTTGGTTAGGTACAGTCAGACTGAGAGGCGCAATGCTAGAGCCAGGATTTGAACCACGGATCTCCCGGTCTCTAGCCGTGTGTAGGACAGGTGGTGAATAGGTAGAGTCAGACTGAGAAACGCAATGCCAGAGCCAGGATTTGAATCACGGATCTCCCGGTTTCTAGCCGTGTGTAGGACAGGAGTTGGATAGGTAGAGTCAGATTTAACAATACAATGTAATAGCCGGGATTTGAACCACAGATCTCCCGGTCTCTTAGCCGTGTGTAGGACAGATGGTGAATAGGTACAGTCAGACTGAGAAACACAATGCCAGAGCCGGGATTTGAACCATGGATCTCCCGGTCTCTAGCCGTGTGTAGGTCAGCTGGTGAATAGTTTGAGTCAGACTGAGAAACGCAAACCCAGAGCCGGGATTTGAAACACGGATCTCCCGGTCTCTAGCCGTGTGTAGGACAGGAGTTGGATAGGTAGAGTCAGACTGAGAAACGCAATGCTAGAGCCGGGATTTGAACCACAGATATCCCGATCTCTAGCCGTGTTTAGGACAGGTTGTGAATAGGTAGAGTCAGACTGAGAAGCGCAATGCTAGAGCCGGGATGTGAACCACGGATTTCCCGGTCTCTAGCCATGTGTAGGACAGGAATTGGATAGGTAGAGTCAGACTGCACAATACAATGTCATAGACGGGATTTGAACCACGAATCTCCCAGTCTCTAGCCGTGTGTAGGACAGGTGGTGAATAGGTAGAGTCAGACTGAGAAACGCAATGCCAGAGCCGGGATTTGAACCACGGATCTCCCGGTCTGTAGCCGTGTGTAGGACAGGAGTTGGATAGGTAGATTCAGACTGAACAATACAATGTCATAGCCGGGATTTGAATCACGGATCTCCCGGTCTCTAGCCATGTGTAGGACAGGTGGTGAATAGTTTGAGTCAGACTGAGACACGCAATGCCAGAGCCAGGATTTAAACCACGGATCTCCTTGTCGCTAGCCGTGTGTAGGACCGGTGGTAAATAGTTAGAGTCAGACTGAGAAACGCAATGCCAGAGCCGGGAATTGAACCACGGATCTCCCGGTCTCTAGCCGTGTGTAGGACAGGTGGTGAATAGGTAGAGTCAGACTGAGAAACGAAATGCCAGAGCCGGGATTTGAACCACGGATCTCTCGGTCTCTAGCCGTGTGTAGGACAGGTGGTGAATAGTTAGAATCAGACTGAGAAATGCAATGCCAGAGCCGGGAATTGGAACCACGGATCTCCCGGTCTGTAGCCGTGTGTAGGACAGGAGTTGGATAGGTAGATTCAGACTGAACAATACAATGTCATAGCCAGGATATGAACCACGGATCTCCCGGTCTCTATCCGTGTGTAGGACTGGTGGTGAATAGGTAGAGTCATACTGAGAAACACAATGCTAGAGCCGGGATTTGAACCACGGATCTCCCGGTCTCTAGCCGTGTGTAGGACAGGAGTTGGATAGGTAGAGTCAGACTAAACAATACAATGTCATAAACGGGATTTGAACCACGGATCTCCCGGTCTCTAGCCGTGTGTAGAACAGGTGGTAAATAGGTAGAGTCAGACTGAGAAACACAATGCCAGAGCCGGGATTTGAACCACGGATCTCCCGGTCTCTAGCTGTGTGTAGGACAGGTGGTGAATAGTTAGAGTCAGACTGAGAAACGCAATGCCAGAGCCGGGATTTGAACCACGGATCTCCCGGTCTGTAGCCGTGTGTAGGACAGGAGTTGGATAGGTAGATTCAGACTGAACAATACAATGTCATAGCCGGGATTTGAACCACGGATCTCCCGGTCTCTAGCCGTGTGTAGGACAGGCGGTGAATAGGCAGAGTCAGACTGAGAAACACAATGCCAGAGCCGGGATTTGAACCACGGATCTCCCGGTCTCTAGCCGTGTATAGGACAGGAATTGAATAGGTAAAGTAAGACTGAGAAACGCAATGCTAAAGCCGTGATTTGAACCACGGATCTCCCGGTCTCTAGCCGTGTGTAGGACAGGAGTTGGATAGGTAGAGTCAGACTGAGAAGCGCAATGATAGACCCGGGATTTGAACGACGGATCTCCCGGTCTCTAGCCGTGTGTAGGACAGGTGGTGAATAGTTTGAGTCAGACTGAGAAACGCAATGCCAGAGCCGGGATTTAAACCACGGAATTCCCGGTCTCTAGCCGTGTATATTACAGGAGTTGGATAGGTAAAGTCAGACTGAGAAACGCAATGCTAGAGCCGGGATTTGAACGAAGGATCTCCTGGTCTCTAGCCGTGTGTAGGACAGGAGTTGGATAGGTAGAGTCAGACTGAGAAACGCAATGCTAGAGCCGGGATTTGAACCACGGATCTCCCGGTCTCTAGCCGTGTGTAGGACAGGTGGTGAATAGGTATAGTCAGACTGAGAAACGCAATGCCAGAGCCGGGATTTGAACTATGGATCTCCCGGTTTCTAGCCGTGTGTAGGACCGGTGGTGAATAGTTAGAGTCAGACTGAGAAACGCAATGCCAGAGCCGGGATTTGAACCACGGATCTCCGGGTCTCTAGCCGTGTGTAGGACAGGAGTTAGATAGGTAGAGTCAGACTGAGAAACGCAATGCTAGAGCCGGGATTTGAACCACGGATCTCCCGGGCTCTAGCCGTGTGTAGGACAGATGGTGAATATTTAGAGTCAGACTGAGAAACGCAATGCCAGAGCCGGGATTTGAACCACGGATCTCCCGGTCTCTAGTCGTGTATAGGAGAGGAGTTGGATAGGTAAAGTCAGACTGAGAAACGCAATGCTAGAGCCGGGATTTGAACCACGGATCTCCTGGTCTCTAGCCGTGTGTAGGACAGGAGTTGGATAGGTAGAGTCAGACTGAGAAGCGCAATGCTAGAGCCGGGATTTGAACCACGGATCTCCCAGTCTCTAGCCGTGTGTAGGACAGGTGATGAATAAGTACAGTCAGACTGAGAAACGCAATGCCAGAGCGGGGATTTGAACCATGGATCTCCGGGTCTCTAGCCGTGTGTAGGACAGGAGTTGGATAGGTAGAGTCAGACTGAGAAACGCAATGCTAGAGTCGGGATTTGAACCACGGATCTCCCGGTCTCTAGCCGTGTGTAGGACAGGAGTTCGATAGGTAGAGTAAGACTGACAAACGCAATGCTAGAGCCGGGATTTGAACCACGTATCTCCCGGTCTCTAGCCGTGTGTAGGACAGGTGGTGAATAGGTAGAGTCAAACTGAGAAACACAATGCCAGAGCCGGGATTTGAACCACGGATCTCCCGGTCTCTAGCCGTGTGTAGCACAGGAATTGGATAGGTAGAGTCAGACTAAACAATACAATGTCATAGACGGGATTTGAACCACGGATCTCCCGGTCTCTTAGCCGTGTGTAGGACAGGAATTGGATAGGTAGAGTCAGACTGAGAAACACAATGCCAGAGCCGGGATTTGAACCATGGCTCTCCCGGTCTCTAGCCGTGTGTAGGACAGGAATTGGATAGGTAGAGTCAGACTGAGAAACACAATGCCAGAGCCGGGATTTGAACCACGGATCTCCCGGTCTCTAGCCGTGTGTAGGACAGGTGGTGAATAGTTAGTGTCAGACTGAGAAACGCAATGCCAGAGCCGGGAGTTGAACCACGGATGTCCCGGTCTCTAGCCGTGTGTAGGACCGGAGTTGGATACGAAGAGTCAGACTGAGAAACGCAATGCTAGAGCCGGGATTTGAACCACGGATCTCCCGGTCTCTAGCCGTGTGTAGGACAGGAGTTGGTTAGGTAGAGTCAGACTGAGAAGCGCAATGCTATAGCCGGGATTTGAACCACGGATTTCCCGGTCTCTAGCCGTGTGTAGCACAGATGGTGAATAGGTAGAGTCAGACTGAGAAACAAATTGCCAGAGCCGGGATTTGAACCATGGATCTCCCGGTCTCTGGCCGTATGTAGTACAGGAGTTGGATGGGTAGAGTCAGACTGAGAAACGCAATGCTAGAGCCGGGATTTGAACCACGGATCTCCCGGTCTCTATCCGTGTGTAGGACAGGTGGTGAATAGGAAGAGTCAGACTGAGAAACGCAATGCCAGAGCCGGGATTTGAACGACGGATCTCCCGGTCTCTAGCCGTGTGTAGGACAGGAGTTGGAAAGGTAGTCAGTCTGAGAAACGCAATGCTAGAGCCGGGATTTGAACCACAAATCTCCCGGTCTCTAGGCGTGTGTAGGACAGGAGTCGGATAGGTAGAGTCAGACTAAGAAGCGCAATGCTAGAGCCGGGATATAAACCACGGATCTCCCGGTCTCTAGCCGTGTGTAGGACAGGAGTTCGATAGGTAGAGTCAGACTGAGAAACGCAGTGCCAGAGCCGGGATTTGAACGACGGATTTCCCGGTCTCTAGCCGTGTGTAGGACAGGTGGTGAATACGTAGAGTCAGACTGAGAAACGCAATGCCAGAGCCGGGATTAGAACCACGGATCTCCCGGTCTCTAGCCGTGTGTAGGACAGGAGTTGGATAGTTAGAGTCAGGTTTAACAATATAATGTCATAGCCGGGATTTGAACCACGGATCTCCCGGTCTCTAGCCGTGTGTAGGACAGATGGTGAATAGGTAGAGTCAGACTGAGAAACACAATGCCAGAGCCGGGATTTGAACCATGGATCTCCCGGTCTCTAGCCGTGTGTTGGACAGGTGGTGAATAGTTTGAGTCAGACTGAGAAACGCTATGCCAGAGCCGGGATTTGAACCACGAATCTCCCATTCTCTAGCCGTGTGTAGGACAGGAGTTGGATAGGTAGAGTCAGACTGAGAAACGCAATGCCGGAGTCAGGATTTGAACCACGGATCTTCCGGTCTCTAGCCGTGTGTAGGACAGGAGTTGGATAGGTAGTGTCAGACTGAGAAACGCAATGCTACAGCCGGGATTTGAACCACGGATATCCCGGTCTCTAGCCGTGTGTAGGACAGGAGTTGGATAGGTAGGGTAAGACTGAGAAACGCAATGCTAGAGCCGGGATTTGAACCACAGATATCCCGATCTCTAGCCGTGTGTAGGACAGGTGGTGAATAGGTGGAGTCAGACTGAGAAGCGCAATGCTAGAGCCGGGATTTGAACCACGGATCTCCCGGTCTCTAGCCGTGTGTAGGACAGGAATTGGATAGGTAGAGTCAGACTGAACAATACAATTTCATAGACGGGATTTGAACCACGAATCTCCCGGTCTCTAGCCGTGTGTAGGACAGGTGTGGAATAGGTAGAGTCAGACTGAGAAACGCAATGCCAGAGCCGGGATTTGAACCACGGATCTCTCGGTCTCTAGCCGTGTGTAGGACAGGTGGTAAATAGTTAGAATCAGACTGAGAAACGCAATGCCAGAGCCGGGATTGGAACCACGGATCTCCCGGTCTGTAGCCGTGTGTAGGACAGGAGTTGGATAGGTAGATTCAGACTGAACAATACAATGTCATAGCCGGGATTTGAACCACGGATCTCCCGGTCTCTAGCCGTGTGTAGGACTGGTGGTGAATAGGTAGAGTCAGACTGAGAAACACAATGCCAAAGCCGGGATTTGAACCACGGATCTCCCGGTCTCTAGCCGTGTGTAGGACAGGAGTTGGATAAGTAGAGGCAGACTGAACAATACAATGTCATAAACGGGATTTGAACCACGGATCTCCTGGTCTCTAGCCGTGTGTAGTACAGGTGGTGAATAGGTAGAGTCAGACTGAGAAACACAATGCCAGAGCCGGGATTTGAACCACGGATCTCCCGGTCTCTAGCTGTGTGTAGGACAGGTGGTGAATAGTTAGAGTCAGACTGAGAAACGCAATGCCAGAGCCGGGATTTGAACCACGGATCTCCCGGTCTGTAGCCGTGTGTAGTACAGGAGTTGGATAGGTAGATTCAGACTGAACAATACAATGTCATAGCCGGGATTTGAACCACGGATCTCCCGGTCTCTAGCCGTGTGTAGGACAGGAGTTGGATAGGTAGAGTCAGACTGAGAAGCGCAATGATAGACCCGGGATTTGAACCACGATTCTCCCGGTCTCTAGCCGTAAGTAGAACAGGAGTTGGATAGGTAGAGTCAGACTGAACAATACAATGTCATAGCCAGGATTTGAACCACGGATCTCCCCGTCTCTAGCCGTGTGTAGGACAGGTGTTGAATAGGAAGAGTCAGACTGAGAAACGCAATGCCAGAGCCGGGATTTGAACGACGGATCTCCCGGTCTCTAGCCGTGTGTAGGACAGGAGTTGGAAAGGTAGAGTCAGACTGAGAAACGCAATGCTAGAGCCGGATTTTGAACCACAGATCTCCCGGTCTCTAGCCGTGTGTAGGACAGGAGTTGCATAGGTAGAGTCAGACTGAGAAACGCAATGCCAGAGTCGGGATTTGAACCACGGATCTTCCGGTCTTTAGCCGTGTGTAGGACAGGAGTTGGATAGGTAGAGTCAGACTGAGAAACGCAATGCTAGAGCCGGGATTTGAACCACGGATCTTCCGGTCTCTAGCCGTGTGTAGGACAGGAGTTGGATAGGTAGAGTAAGACTGAACAATAAAATGTCATAAACGGGATTTGAACCCCGGATCTGCCGGTCTCTAGCCGTGTGTAGGACAGGTGTTGAATAGGTGGAGTCAGACTGAGAAACACAATGCCAGAGCCGGGATTTGAACCATGGCTCTCCCGGTCTCTAGCCCTGTGTAGGACAGGAGTTGCATAGGTAGAGTCAGACTGAGAAACGCAATGCCAGAGTCGGGATTTGAACCACGGATCTTCCGGTCTTTAGCCGTGTGTAGGACAGGAGTTGGATAGGTAGAGTCAGACTGAGAAACGCAATGCTAGAGCCGGGATTTGAACCTCGGATATCCCGGTCTCTAGCCGTGTGTAGGACAGGAGTTAGATAGGTAGGGTAAGAACGAGAAACGCAATGCTAGAGCCGGGATTTGAACCACGTATCTCCCGGTCTCTAGCCGTGTGTAGGACAGGTGGTGAATAGGTAGAGTCAGACTGAGAAACGCAATGCCAGAGCCAGGATTTGAATCACGGATCTCCCGGTTTCTAGCCGTGTGTAGGACAGTAGTTGGATAGGTAGAGTCAGATTTAACAATACAATGTCATAGCCGGGATTTGAACCACGGATCTCCCGGTCTCTTAGCCGTGTGTAGGACAGATAGTGAATAGGTACAGTCAGACTGAGAAACACAATGCCAGAGCCGGGATTTGAACCATGGATCTCTCGGTCTCTAGCCGTGTGTAGGACAGGTGGTGAATTGTTTGAGTCAGACTGAGAAACGCAAAGCCAGAGCCGGGATTTGAAACACGGATCGTCCGGTCTATAGCTGTGTGTAGGACAGGAGTTGGATAGGTAGAGTAAGACTGAACAATAAAATGTCATAAACGGGATTTGAACCCCGGATCTCCCGGTCTCTAGCCCTGTGTAGGACAGGTGTTGAATAGGTAGAGTCAGACTGAGAAACACAATGCCAGAGCCGGGATTTGAACCACGTATCTCCCGGTCTCTAGCCGTGTGTAGGACAGGTGGTGAATAGGTAGAGTCAGACTGAGAAACACAATGCCAGAGCCAGGATTTGAACCACGGATCTCCCGGTCTCTAGCCGTGTGTAGGACAGGTGGTGAATAGTTAGAATCAGACTGAGAAACGTAATGCCAGAGCCGGGATTGGAACCACGGATCTCCCGGTATGTAGCAGTGTGTAGGACAGGTGGTGAATAGGTAGAGTCAGACTGAGAAACACAATGCCAGAGCCGGGATTTGAACCACGGATCTCCCGGTCTCTAGCCGTGTGTAGGACAGGTGGTGAATAGTTAGTGTCAGACTGAGAAACGCAATGCCAGAGCCGGGAGTTGAACCACGGATGTCCCGGTCTCTAGCCGTGTGTAGGACCGGAGTTGGATACGAAGTGTCAGACTGAGAAACGCAATGCTAGAGCCGGGATTTGAACCACGGATCTCCCGGTCTCTAGCCGTGTGTAGGACAGGAGTTGGTTAGGTACAGTCAGACTGAGAGGCGCAATGCTAGAGCCAGGATTTGAACCACGGATCTCCCGGTCTCTAGCCGTGTGTAGGACAGGTGGTGAATAGGTAGAGTCAGACTGAGAAACGCAATGCCAGAGCCAGGATTTGAATCACGGATCTCCCGGTTTCTAGCCGTGTGTAGGACAGGAGTTGGATAGGTAGAGTCAGATTTAACAATACAATGTAATAGCCGGGATTTGAACCACAGATCTCCCGGTCTCTTAGCCGTGTGTAGGACAGATGGTGAATAGGTACAGTCAGACTGAGAAACACAATGCCAGAGCCGGGATTTGAACCATGGATCTCCCGGTCTCTAGCCGTGTGTAGGTCAGCTGGTGAATAGTTTGAGTCAGACTGAGAAACGCAAACCCAGAGCCGGGATTTGAAACACGGATCTCCCGGTCTCTAGCCGTGTGTAGGACAGGAGTTGGATAGGTAGAGTCAGACTGAGAAACGCAATGCTAGAGCCGGGATTTGAACCACAGATATCCCGATCTCTAGCCGTGTTTAGGACAGGTTGTGAATAGGTAGAGTCAGACTGAGAAGCGCAATGCTAGAGCCGGGATGTGAACCACGGATTTCCCGGTCTCTAGCCATGTGTAGGACAGGAATTGGATAGGTAGAGTCAGACTGCACAATACAATGTCATAGACGGGATTTGAACCACGAATCTCCCAGTCTCTAGCCGTGTGTAGGACAGGTGGTGAATAGGTAGAGTCAGACTGAGAAACGCAATGCCAGAGCCGGGATTTGAACCACGGATCTATCGGTCTCTAGCCGTGTGTAGGATAGGTGGTGAATAGTTAGAATCAGACTGAGAAACGCAATGCCAGAGCCGGGATTGGAACCACGGATCTCCCGGTCTGTAGCCGTGTGTAGGACAGGAGTTGGATAGGTAGATTCAGACTGAACAATACAATGTCATAGCCAGGATATGAACCACGGATCTCCCGGTCTCTATCCGTGTGTAGGACTGGTGGTGAATAGGTAGAGTCATACTGAGAAACACAATGCTAGAGCCGGGATTTGAACCACGGATCTCCCGGTCTCTAGCCGTGTGTAGGACAGGAGTTGGATAGGTAGAGTCAGACTAAACAATACAATGTCATAAACGGGATTTGAACCACGGATCTCCCGGTCTCTAGCCGTGTGTAGAACAGGTGGTAAATAGGTAGAGTCAGACTGAGAAACACAATGCCAGAGCCGGGATTTGAACCACGGATCTCCCGGTCTCTAGCTGTGTGTAGGACAGGTGGTGAATAGTTAGAGTCAGACTGAGAAACGCAATGCCAGAGCCGGGATTTGAACCACGGATCTCCCGGTCTGTAGCCGTGTGTAGGACAGGAGTTGGATAGGTAGATTCAGACTGAACAATACAATGTCATAGCCGGGATTTGAACCACGGATCTCCCGGTCTCTAGCCGTGTGTAGGACAGGCGGTGAATAGGCAGAGTCAGACTGAGAAACACAATGCCAGAGCCGGGATTTGAACCACAGATCTCCCCGTCTCTAGCCGTGTATAGGACAGGAATTGAATAGGTAAAGTAAGACTGAGAAACGCAATGCTAAAGCCGTGATTTGAACCACGGATCTCCCGGTCTCTAGCCGTGTGTAGGACAGGAGTTGGATAGGTAGAGTCAGACTGAGAAGCGCAATGATAGACCCGGGATTTGAACGACGGATCTCCCGGTCTCTAGCCGTGTGTAGGACAGGTGGTGAATAGTTTGAGTCAGACTGAGAAACGCAATGCCAGAGCCGGGATTTAAACCACGGAATTCCCGGTCTCTAGCCGTGTATATTACAGGAGTTGGATAGGTAAAGTCAGACTGAGAAACGCAATGCTAGAGCCGGGATTTGAACGAAGGATCTCCTGGTCTCTAGCCGTGTGTAGGACAGGAGTTGGATAGGTAGAGTCAGACTGAGAAACGCAATGCTAGAGCCGGGATTTGAACCACGGATCTCCCGGTCTCTAGCCGTGTGTAGGACAGGTGGTGAATAGGTAGAGTCAGACTGAGAAACGCAATGCCAGAGCCGGGATTTGAACTATGGATCTCCCGGTTTCTAGCCGTGTGTAGGACCGGTGGTGAATAGTTAGAGTCAGACTGAGAAACGCAATGCCAGAGCCGGGATTTGAACCACGGATCTCCGGGTCTCTAGCCGTGTGTAGGACAGGAGTTAGATAGGTAGAGTCAGACTGAGAAACGCAATGCTAGAGCCGGGATTTGAACCACGGATCTCCCGGGCTCTAGCCGTGTGTAGGACAGATGGTGAATATTTAGAGTCAGACTGAGAAACGCAATGCCAGAGCCGGGATTTGAACCACGGATCTCCCGGTCTCTAGTCGTGTATAGGAGAGGAGTTGGATAGGTAAAGTCAGACTGAGAAACGCAATGCTAGAGCCGGGATTTGAACCACGGATCTCCTGGTCTCTAGCCGTGTGTAGGACAGGAGTTGGATAGGTAGAGTCAGACTGAGAAGCGCAATGCTAGAGCCGGGATTTGAACCACGGATCTCCCAGTCTCTAGCCGTGTGTAGGACAGGTGATGAATAAGTACAGTCAGACTGAGAAACGCAATGCCAGAGCGGGGATTTGAACCATGGATCTCCGGGTCTCTAGCCGTGTGTAGGACAGGAGTTGGATAGGTAGAGTCAGACTGAGAAACGCAATGCTAGAGTCGGGATTTGAACCACGGATCTCCCGGTCTCTAGCCGTGTGTAGGACAGGAGTTCGATAGGTAGAGTAAGACTGACAAACGCAATGCTAGAGCCGGGATTTGAACCACGTATCTCCCGGTCTCTAGCCGTGTGTAGGACAGGTGGTGAATAGGTAGAGTCAAACTGAGAAACACAATGCCAGAGCCGGGATTTGAACCACGGATCTCCCGGTCTCTAGCCGTGTGTAGCACAGGAATTGGATAGGTAGAGTCAGACTAAACAATACAATGTCATAGACGGGATTTGAACCACGGATCTCCCGGTCTCTTAGCCGTGTGTAGGACAGGAATTGGATAGGTAGAGTCAGACTGAGAAACACAATGCCAGAGCCGGGATTTGAACCATGGCTCTCCCGGTCTCTAGCCGTGTGTAGGACAGGAATTGGATAGGTAGAGTCAGACTGAGAAACACAATGCCAGAGCCGGGATTTGAACCACGGATCTCCCGGTCTCTAGCCGTGTGTAGGACAGGTGGTGAATAGTTAGTGTCAGACTGAGAAACGCAATGCCAGAGCCGGGAGTTGAACCACGGATGTCCCGGTCTCTAGCCGTGTGTAGGACCGGAGTTGGATACGAAGAGTCAGACTGAGAAACGCAATGCTAGAGCCGGGATTTGAACCACGGATCTCCCGGTCTCTAGCCGTGTATAGGACAGGAGTTGGTTAGGTAGAGTCAGACTGAGAAGCGCAATGCTATAGCCGGGATTTGAACCACGGATTTCCCGGTCTCTAGCCGTGTGTAGCACAGATGGTGAATAGGTAGAGTCAGACTGAGAAACAAATTGCCAGAGCCGGGATTTGAACCATGGATCTCCCGGTCTCTGGCCGTATGTAGTACAGGAGTTGGATGGGTAGAGTCAGACTGAGAAACGCAATGCTAGAGCCGGGATTTGAACCACGGATCTCCCGGTCTCTATCCGTGTGTAGGACAGGTGGTGAATAGGAAGAGTCAGACTGAGAAACGCAATGCCAGAGCCGGGATTTGAACGACGGATCTCCCGGTCTCTAGCCGTGTGTAGGACAGGAGTTGGAAAGGTAGTCAGTCTGAGAAACGCAATGCTAGAGCCGGGATTTGAACCACAAATCTCCCGGTCTCTAGGCGTGTGTAGGACAGGAGTCGGATAGGTAGAGTCAGACTAAGAAGCGCAATGCTAGAGCCGGGATATAAACCACGGATCTCCCGGTCTCTAGCCGTGTGTAGGACAGGAGTTCGATAGGTAGAGTCAGACTGAGAAACGCAGTGCCAGAGCCGGGATTTGAACGACGGATTTCCCGGTCTCTAGCCGTGTGTAGGACAGGTGGTGAATACGTAGAGTCAGACTGAGAAACGCAATGCCAGAGCCGGGATTAGAACCACGGATCTCCCGGTCTCTAGCCGTGTGTAGGACAGGAGTTGGATAGTTAGAGTCAGGTTTAACAATATAATGTCATAGCCGGGATTTGAACCACGGATCTCCCGGTCTCTAGCCGTGTGTAGGACAGATGGTGAATAGGTAGAGTCAGACTGAGAAACACAATGCCAGAGCCGGGATTTGAACCATGGATCTCCCGGTCTCTAGCCGTGTGTTGGACAGGTGGTGAATAGTTTGAGTCAGACTGAGAAACGCTATGCCAGAGCCGGGATTTGAACCACGAATCTCCCATTCTCTAGCCGTGTGTAGGACAGGAGTTGGATAGGTAGAGTCAGACTGAGAAACGCAATGCCGGAGTCAGGATTTGAACCACGGATCTTCCGGTCTCTAGCCGTGTGTAGGACAGGAGTTGGATAGGTAGTGTCAGACTGAGAAACGCAATGCTACAGCCGGGATTTGAACCACGGATATCCCGGTCTCTAGCCGTGTGTAGGACAGGAGTTGGATAGGTAGGGTAAGACTGAGAAACGCAATGCTAGAGCCGGGATTTGAACCACAGATATCCCGATCTCTAGCCGTGTGTAGGACAGGTGGTGAATAGGTGGAGTCAGACTGAGAAGCGCAATGCTAGAGCCGGGATTTGAACCACGGATCTCCCGGTCTCTAGCCGTGTGTAGGACAGGAATTGGATAGGTAGAGTCAGACTGAACAATACAATTTCATAGACGGGATTTGAACCACGAATCTCCCGGTCTCTAGCCGTGTGTAGGACAGGTGTGGAATAGGTAGAGTCAGACTGAGAAACGCAATGCCAGAGCCGGGATTTGAACCACGGATCTCTCGGTCTCTAGCCGTGTGTAGGACAGGTGGTAAATAGTTAGAATCAGACTGAGAAACGCAATGCCAGAGCCGGGATTGGAACCACGGATCTCCCGGTCTGTAGCCGTGTTTAGGACAGGAGTTGGATAGGTAGATTCAGACTGAACAATACAATGTCATAGCCGGGATTTGAACCACGGATTTCCCGGTCTCTAGCCGTGTGTAGGACTGGTGGTGAATAGGTAGAGTCAGACTGAGAAACACAATGCCAAAGCCGGGATTTGAACCACGGATCTCCCGGTCTCTAGCCGTGTGTAGGACAGGAGTTGGATAAGTAGAGGCAGACTGAACAATACAATGTCATAAACGGGATTTGAACCACGGATCTCCTGGTCTCTAGCCGTGTGTAGTACAGGTGGTGAATAGGTAGAGTCAGACTGAGAAACACAATGCCAGAGCCGGGATTTGAACCACGGATCTCCCGGTCTCTAGCTGTGTGTAGGACAGGTGGTGAATAGTTAGAGTCAGACTGAGAAACGCAATGCCAGAGCCGGGATTTGAACCACGGATCTCCCGGTCTGTAGCCGTGTGTAGTACAGGAGTTGGATAGGTAGATTCAGACTGAACAATACAATGTCATAGCCGGGATTTGAACCACGGATCTCCCGGTCTCTAGCCGTGTGTAGGACAGGAGTTGGATAGGTAGAGTCAGACTGAGAAGCGCAATGATAGACCCGGGATTTGAACCACGATTCTCCCGGTCTCTAGCCGTAAGTAGAACAGGAGTTGGATAGGTAGAGTCAGACTGAACAATACAATGTCATAGCCAGGATTTGAACCACGGATCTCCCCGTCTCTAGCCGTGTGTAGGACAGGTGGTGAATAGTTTGAGTCAGACTGAGAAACGCAATGCCAGAGCCGGGATTTAAACCACGGATCTCCCGGTCTCTAGCCGTGTGTAGGACCGATGGTGAATAGTTAGAGTCAGACTGAGAAACGCAATGCCAGAGCCGGGATTTGAATCACGGATCTCCCGGTCTCTATCCGTGTGTAGGACAGGAGTTAGATAGGTAGAGTCAGACTGAGAAACGCAATGCTAGAGCCGAGATTTGAACCACGGATCTCCCGGTCTCTAGCCGTGTGTAGGACAGGAGCTGGATAGGTAAAGTCAGACTGAGAAACGCAATGCTAGAGCCGGGATTTGAACCACGGATCTCCTGGTCTCTAGCCGTGTGTAGGACAGGAGTTGGATAGGTAGAGTCAGACTGAGAAGCGCAATGCTAGATCCGGGATTTGAACCACGGATCTCCCGGTCTCTAGCCGTGTATATGACAGGAGTTGGATAGGTAAAGTCAGACTGAGAAACGCAATGCTAGAGCCGGGATTTGAACCACGGATCTCCCGGTCTCTAGCCGTGTGTAGGACAGGAGTTGGATAGGTACAGTCAGACTTAACAATACAATTTATAGCGGGGATTTGAACCACGGATCTGCCGGTCTCTAGCCGTGTATAGGAGAGGAGTTGGATAGGTAAAGTCAGACTGAGAAACGCAATGCTATAGCCGGGATTTGAACCACGAATCTCCCGGTCTGTAGCCGTGTGTAGGACAGGAGTTGGATAGGTAGAGTAAGACTGACAGACGCAATGCTAGAGCCGGGATTTGAACCACGGATCTCCCGGGCTCTAGGCGTGTGAAGGACAGGAGTTGGATAGGTAGAGTCAGACTGAGAAGCGCAATGCTAGAGCCGGGATTTAAACCACGGATCTCCCGGTCTCTAGCCGTGTGTAGGACAGGAGGTGAATAGGTAGAGTCAGACTGAGAAACACAATGCCAGAACCGGGATTTGAACCACGGATCTCCCGGTCTCTAGCCGTGTGTAGAACAGGAATTGGATAGGTAGAGTCAGACTAAACAATACAATGTCAAAGACGGGATTTGAACCACGGATCTCCTGGTCTCTTAGCCGTGTGCAGGACAGATGGTGAATAGGTAGAGTCAGACTGAGAAACACAATGCCAGAGCCAGGATTTGAACCACGGATCTCCCGGTCTCTAGCCGTGTGTAGGACAGGAGTGGGATAGGTAGAGTCAGACTGAGAAACGCAATGCCAGAGACGGGATTTGAACCACGGATCTCCCGGTCTCTAGCCGTGTGTAGGACAGTTGATGAATAGGTAGAGTCAGACTGAGAAACGCAATGCCAGAGCCGGGATTTGAACCACGGATCTCAGGGTCTCTGGCCGTGTGTTGGATAGGTGGTGAATAGGTAGAGTCAGACTGAGAAACGCAATGTCATAGCCGGGATTTGAACCACGGATCTCCCGGTCTCTGGCCGTGTGTAGGACCGGTGGTGAATAGTTAGAGTCAGACTGAGAAACGCAAAGGCCAGAGCAGGGATTTGAACCACGGATCTCCCGGTCTCTAGCCGTGTGTAGGACAGGAGTTAGATAGGTAGAGTCAGACTGAGAAACGCAATGCTAGAGCCGGGATTTGAACCATGGATCTCCCGGTCTCTAGCCGTGTGTAGGACAGGGTGTGTATAGTTTGAGTCAGACTGAGAAACGCAATGCTAGAGCCGGGATCGTAACCACGGATATCCCGGTCTCTAGCCGTGTGTAGGACAGGTGGTGAATAGGTAGAATCAGACTGAGAAGCCTAATTCTAGAGCCGGGATTTGAACCGCGGATCTCCAGGTCTCTAGGCGTGTGTAGGACAGGAGTTGGATAGGTAGAGTCAGACTGAGAAACGCAATGCTAGAGCCGGGATTTGAACCACGGATCTCCCGGTCTCTAGCCGTGTGTAGGACAGATGGTGAATAGGTAGAGTCAGACTGAGAAACGCAATGCCAGAGCCGGGATTTGAACCACGGATCTCCCGGTCTCTAGCCGTGTATATGACAGGAGTTGGATAGGTAAAGTCAGACTGAGAAACGCAATGCTAGAGCCGGGATTTGAACCACGGATCTCCCGGTCTCTAGCCGTGTGTAGGACAGGAGTTGGATAGGTAGAGTCAGACTGAGAAGCGCAATGCTCGAGCCGGGATTTGAACCACGGATCTCCTGCTCTCTAGCCGTAAGTAGCACAGGAGTTGGATAACTAGAGTCAGACTGAACAATACAATGTCATAGCCGGGTTTTGAACCACGGATCTCCCGGTCTCTATCCGTGTGTAGGGCAGGTGGTGAATAGTTTGTGTAAGACTGAGAAACGCAATGCCAGAACCAGGATTTGAACCACGGATCTCCCGGTCTCCAGCCGAGTGTAGGACAGGAGTTGGATAGGTAGAGTCAGACTGAGAAACGCAATGCCAGAGCCGGGATTTGAACCACGGATCTTCCGGTATCTAGCCGTGTAAAGGACAGGTGGTGAATAGGTAGAGTCAGACTGAGAAGCGCAATGCTAGACCCGGGATTTGCACCACGGATCTCCCGCTCTCTAGCCGTGTGTAGGACAGGAGTTGTATAGGTAGAGTCAGACTGAGAAACAAAATGCCAGAGCCGGGATTTGAACCACGGATCTCCCTGTCTCTAGCCGTGTGTAGGACAGGTGATGAATAGGCAGAGTCAGACTGAGAAACGCAATGCCAGAGCCGGGATTTGAACCACGGATCTCAGGGTCTCTGGCCGTGTGTTGGATAGGTGGTGAATAGGTAGAGTCAGACTGAGAAACGCAATGTCATAGCCGGGATTTGAACCACGGATCTCCCGGTCTCTGGCCGTGTGTAGGACAGGTGGTGAATAGGTGGAGTCAGACTGAGAAACGCAATGCCAGAGCCGGGATTTGAACCACGGATCTCCCGGTCTCTAGCCGTGTGTAGGACCGGTGGTGAATAGTTAGAGTCAGACTGAGAAACGCAATGCCAGAGCAGGGACTTGAACCACGGATCTCCCGGTCTCTAGCCGTGTGTAGGACAGGAGTTAGATAGGTAGAGTCAGACTGAGAAACGCAATGCTAGAGCCGGGATTTTTACCACGGATATCCCGGTCTCTAGCCGTGTGTAGGACAGATGGTGAATAGGTAGAGTCAGACTGAGAAACGCAATGCCAGAGCCGGGATTTGAATCTCGGATCTCCCGGTCTCTAGCCGTGTCTAGGACAGGAGTTGGATAGGTAAAATCAGACTGAGAAACGCAATGCTAGAGCCGGGATTTGAACCGCGGATCTCCTGGTCTCTAGCCGTGTGTAGGACAGGAGTTGGATAGGTAGAGTCAGACTGAGAAGCGCAATGCTAGAGCCGGGATTTGAACCACGGATCTCCCGGTCTCTAGCCGTGTGTAGGACAGGTGGTGAATAGGTAGAGTCAGACTGAGAAACGCAATGCCAGAGCCGGGATTTGAACCATGGATCTCCCGGTCTCTAGCCGTGTGTAGGACAGGAGTTGGATAGGTAGAGTCAGACTGAGAAACGCAATGCTAGAGTCGGGATTTGAACCACGGATCTTCCGGTCTCTAGCCGTGTGTAGGAAAGGTGGTGAATAGGTAGAGTCAGACTGAGAAACGCAATGCCAGAGCCGGGATTTGAACGACGGATCTCCCGGTCTCAAGCCCTGTATAGGACAGGAGCCGGATAGGTAGAGTCAGACTGAGAAACGCAATGCTAGAGCCGGGATTTGAATCACGGATCTCCCGGGCTCTAGGCGTGTGAAGGACAGGAGTTGGATAGGTAGAGTCAGACTGAGAAGCGCAATGCTAGAGCCGGGATTTAAACCACGGATCTCCCGGTCTCTAGCCGTGTGTAGGACAGGAGTTGGATAGGTAGAGTAAGACTGAGAAACGCAATGCTAGAGCCGGGATTTGAACCACGGATCTCCCGGTCTCTAGCCGTGTGTAGGACAGGAGTTGGTTAGGTAGAGTCAGACTGAACAATACAATGTCATAGCCGGGATTTGAACCACGGATCTCCCGGTCTCTAGCCTTGTGTAGAACAGGAATTGGATAGGTAGAGTCAGACTAAACAATACAATGTCAAAGACGGGATTTGAACCACGGATCTCCCGGTCTCTAGCCGTGTGTAGGACAGTTGATGAATAGGTAGAGTCAGACTGAGAAACGCAATGCCAGAGCCGGGATTTGAACCACGGATCTCAGGGTCTCTGGCCGTGTGTTGGATAGGTAGTGAATAGGTAGAGTCAGACTGAGAAACACAATGCCAGAGCCGGGATTTGAACCATGGATCTCCCGGTCTCTAGCCGTGTGTTGGACAGGTGGTGAATAGTTTGAGTCAGACTGAGAAACGCTATGCCAGAGCCGGGATTTGAACCACGAATCTCCCATTCTCTAGCCGTGTGTAGGACAGGAGTTGGATAGGTAGAGTCAGACTGAGAAACGCAATGCCGGAGTCAGGATTTGAACCACGGATCTTCCGGTCTCTAGCCGTGTGTAGGACAGGAGTTGGATAGGTAGTGTCAGACTGAGAAACGCAATGCTACAGCCGGGATTTGAACCACGGATATCCCGGTCTCTAGCCGTGTGTAGGACAGGAGTTGGATAGGTAGGGTAAGACTGAGAAACGCAATGCTAGAGCCGGGATTTGAACCACAGATATCCCGATCTCTAGCCGTGTGTAGGACAGGTGGTGAATAGGTGGAGTCAGACTGAGAAGCGCAATGCTAGAGCCGGGATTTGAACCACGGATCTCCCGGTCTCTAGCCGTGTGTAGGACAGGAATTGGATAGGTAGAGTCAGACTGAACAATACAATTTCATAGACGGGATTTGAACCACGAATCTCCCGGTCTCTAGCCGTGTGTAGGACAGGTGTGGAATAGGTAGAGTCAGACTGAGAAACGCAATGCCAGAGCCGGGATTTGAACCACGGATCTCTCGGTCTCTAGCCGTGTGTAGGACAGGTGGTAAATAGTTAGAATCAGACTGAGAAACGCAATGCCAGAGCCGGGATTGGAACCACGGATCTCCCGGTCTGTAGCCGTGTTTAGGACAGGAGTTGGATAGGTAGATTCAGACTGAACAATACAATGTCATAGCCGGGATTTGAACCACGGATTTCCCGGTCTCTAGCCGTGTGTAGGACTGGTGGTGAATAGGTAGAGTCAGACTGAGAAACACAATGCCAAAGCCGGGATTTGAACCACGGATCTCCCGGTCTCTAGCCGTGTGTAGGACAGGAGTTGGATAAGTAGAGGCAGACTGAACAATACAATGTCATAAACGGGATTTGAACCACGGATCTCCTGGTCTCTAGCCGTGTGTAGTACAGGTGGTGAATAGGTAGAGTCAGACTGAGAAACACAATGCCAGAGCCGGGATTTGAACCACGGATCTCCCGGTCTCTAGCTGTGTGTAGGACAGGTGGTGAATAGTTAGAGTCAGACTG
Source organism: Hymenopus coronatus (assembly GCA_030762935.1). NCBI lineage: Eukaryota > Metazoa > Arthropoda > Insecta > Mantodea > Hymenopodidae > Hymenopus > Hymenopus coronatus. Next base: position 151,496,541 of record CM060898.1, on the reverse strand, counting down.
AGAAACGCAATGCCAGAGCCGGGATTTGAACCACGGATCTCCCGGTCTGTAGCCGTGTGTAGTACAGGAGTTGGATAGGTAGATTCAGACTGAACAATACAATGTCATAGCCGGGATTTGAACCACGGATCTCCCGGTCTCTAGCCGTGTGTAGGACAGGAGTTGGATAGGTAGAGTCAGACTGAGAAGCGCAATGATAGACCCGGGATTTGAACCACGATTCTCCCGGTCTCTAGCCGTAAGTAGAACAGGAGTTGGATAGGTAGAGTCAGACTGAACAATACAATGTCATAGCCAGGATTTGAACCACGGATCTCCCCGTCTCTAGCCGTGTGTAGGACAGGTGGTGAATAGTTTGAGTCAGACTGAGAAACGCAATGCCAGAGCCGGGATTTAAACCACGGATCTCCCGGTCTCTAGCCGTGTGTAGGACCGATGGTGAATAGTTAGAGTCAGACTGAGAAACGCAATGCCAGAGCCGGGATTTGAATCACGGATCTCCCGGTCTCTATCCGTGTGTAGGACAGGAGTTAGATAGGTAGAGTCAGACTGAGAAACGCAATGCTAGAGCCGAGATTTGAACCACGGATCTCCCGGTCTCTAGCCGTGTGTAGGACAGGAGCTGGATAGGTAAAGTCAGACTGAGAAACGCAATGCTAGAGCCGGGATTTGAACCACGGATCTCCTGGTCTCTAGCCGTGTGTAGGACAGGAGTTGGATAGGTAGAGTCAGACTGAGAAGCGCAATGCTAGATCCGGGATTTGAACCACGGATCTCCCGGTCTCTAGCCGTGTATATGACAGGAGTTGGATAGGTAAAGTCAGACTGAGAAACGCAATGCTAGAGCCGGGATTTGAACCACGGATCTCCCGGTCTCTAGCCGTGTGTAGGACAGGAGTTGGATAGGTACAGTCAGACTTAACAATACAATTTATAGCGGGGATTTGAACCACGGATCTGCCGGTCTCTAGCCGTGTATAGGAGAGGAGTTGGATAGGTAAAGTCAGACTGAGAAACGCAATGCTATAGCCGGGATTTGAACCACGAATCTCCCGGTCTGTAGCCGTGTGTAGGACAGGAGTTGGATAGGTAGAGTAAGACTGACAGACGCAATGCTAGAGCCGGGATTTGAACCACGGATCTCCCGGGCTCTAGGCGTGTGAAGGACAGGAGTTGGATAGGTAGAGTCAGACTGAGAAGCGCAATGCTAGAGCCGGGATTTAAACCACGGATCTCCCGGTCTCTAGCCGTGTGTAGGACAGGAGGTGAATAGGTAGAGTCAGACTGAGAAACACAATGCCAGAACCGGGATTTGAACCACGGATCTCCCGGTCTCTAGCCGTGTGTAGAACAGGAATTGGATAGGTAGAGTCAGACTAAACAATACAATGTCAAAGACGGGATTTGAACCACGGATCTCCTGGTCTCTTAGCCGTGTGCAGGACAGATGGTGAATAGGTAGAGTCAGACTGAGAAACACAATGCCAGAGCCAGGATTTGAACCACGGATCTCCCGGTCTCTAGCCGTGTGTAGGACAGGAGTGGGATAGGTAGAGTCAGACTGAGAAACGCAATGCCAGAGACGGGATTTGAACCACGGATCTCCCGGTCTCTAGCCGTGTGTAGGACAGTTGATGAATAGGTAGAGTCAGACTGAGAAACGCAATGCCAGAGCCGGGATTTGAACCACGGATCTCAGGGTCTCTGGCCGTGTGTTGGATAGGTGGTGAATAGGTAGAGTCAGACTGAGAAACGCAATGTCATAGCCGGGATTTGAACCACGGATCTCCCGGTCTCTGGCCGTGTGTAGGACCGGTGGTGAATAGTTAGAGTCAGACTGAGAAACGCAAAGGCCAGAGCAGGGATTTGAACCACGGATCTCCCGGTCTCTAGCCGTGTGTAGGACAGGAGTTAGATAGGTAGAGTCAGACTGAGAAACGCAATGCTAGAGCCGGGATTTGAACCATGGATCTCCCGGTCTCTAGCCGTGTGTAGGACAGGGTGTGTATAGTTTGAGTCAGACTGAGAAACGCAATGCTAGAGCCGGGATCGTAACCACGGATATCCCGGTCTCTAGCCGTGTGTAGGACAGGTGGTGAATAGGTAGAATCAGACTGAGAAGCCTAATTCTAGAGCCGGGATTTGAACCGCGGATCTCCAGGTCTCTAGGCGTGTGTAGGACAGGAGTTGGATAGGTAGAGTCAGACTGAGAAACGCAATGCTAGAGCCGGGATTTGAACCACGGATCTCCCGGTCTCTAGCCGTGTGTAGGACAGATGGTGAATAGGTAGAGTCAGACTGAGAAACGCAATGCCAGAGCCGGGATTTGAACCACGGATCTCCCGGTCTCTAGCCGTGTATATGACAGGAGTTGGATAGGTAAAGTCAGACTGAGAAACGCAATGCTAGAGCCGGGATTTGAACCACGGATCTCCCGGTCTCTAGCCGTGTGTAGGACAGGAGTTGGATAGGTAGAGTCAGACTGAGAAGCGCAATGCTCGAGCCGGGATTTGAACCACGGATCTCCTGCTCTCTAGCCGTAAGTAGCACAGGAGTTGGATAACTAGAGTCAGACTGAACAATACAATGTCATAGCCGGGTTTTGAACCACGGATCTCCCGGTCTCTATCCGTGTGTAGGGCAGGTGGTGAATAGTTTGTGTAAGACTGAGAAACGCAATGCCAGAACCAGGATTTGAACCACGGATCTCCCGGTCTCCAGCCGAGTGTAGGACAGGAGTTGGATAGGTAGAGTCAGACTGAGAAACGCAATGCCAGAGCCGGGATTTGAACCACGGATCTTCCGGTATCTAGCCGTGTAAAGGACAGGTGGTGAATAGGTAGAGTCAGACTGAGAAGCGCAATGCTAGACCCGGGATTTGCACCACGGATCTCCCGCTCTCTAGCCGTGTGTAGGACAGGAGTTGTATAGGTAGAGTCAGACTGAGAAACAAAATGCCAGAGCCGGGATTTGAACCACGGATCTCCCTGTCTCTAGCCGTGTGTAGGACAGGTGATGAATAGGTAGAGTCAGACTGAGAAACGCAATGCCAGAGCCGGGATTTGAACCACGGATCTCAGGGTCTCTGGCCGTGTGTTGGATAGGTGGTGAATAGGTAGAGTCAGACTGAGAAACGCAATGTCATAGCCGGGATTTGAACCACGGATCTCCCGGTCTCTGGCCGTGTGTAGGACAGGTGGTGAATAGGTGGAGTCAGACTGAGAAACGCAATGCCAGAGCCGGGATTTGAACCACGGATCTCCCGGTCTCTAGCCGTGTGTAGGACCGGTGGTGAATAGTTAGAGTCAGACTGAGAAACGCAATGCCAGAGCAGGGACTTGAACCACGGATCTCCCGGTCTCTAGCCGTGTGTAGGACAGGAGTTAGATAGGTAGAGTCAGACTGAGAAACGCAATGCTAGAGCCGGGATTTTTACCACGGATATCCCGGTCTCTAGCCGTGTGTAGGACAGATGGTGAATAGGTAGAGTCAGACTGAGAAACGCAATGCCAGAGCCGGGATTTGAATCTCGGATCTCCCGGTCTCTAGCCGTGTCTAGGACAGGAGTTGGATAGGTAAAATCAGACTGAGAAACGCAATGCTAGAGCCGGGATTTGAACCGCGGATCTCCTGGTCTCTAGCCGTGTGTAGGACAGGAGTTGGATAGGTAGAGTCAGACTGAGAAGCGCAATGCTAGAGCCGGGATTTGAACCACGGATCTCCCGGTCTCTAGCCGTGTGTAGGACAGGTGGTGAATAGGTAGAGTCAGACTGAGAAACGCAATGCCAGAGCCGGGATTTGAACCATGGATCTCCCGGTCTCTAGCCGTGTGTAGGACAGGAGTTGGATAGGTAGAGTCAGACTGAGAAACGCAATGCTAGAGTCGGGATTTGAACCACGGATCTTCCGGTCTCTAGCCGTGTGTAGGAAAGGTGGTGAATAGGTAGAGTCAGACTGAGAAACGCAATGCCAGAGCCGGGATTTGAACGACGGATCTCCCGGTCTCAAGCCCTGTATAGGACAGGAGCCGGATAGGTAGAGTCAGACTGAGAAACGCAATGCTAGAGCCGGGATTTGAATCACGGATCTCCCGGGCTCTAGGCGTGTGAAGGACAGGAGTTGGATAGGTAGAGTCAGACTGAGAAGCGCAATGCTAGAGCCGGGATTTAAACCACGGATCTCCCGGTCTCTAGCCGTGTGTAGGACAGGAGTTGGATAGGTAGAGTAAGACTGAGAAACGCAATGCTAGAGCCGGGATTTGAACCACGGATCTCCCGGTCTCTAGCCGTGTGTAGGACAGGAGTTGGTTAGGTAGAGTCAGACTGAACAATACAATGTCATAGCCGGGATTTGAACCACGGATCTCCCGGTCTCTAGCCTTGTGTAGAACAGGAATTGGATAGGTAGAGTCAGACTAAACAATACAATGTCAAAGAAAGGATTTGAACCACGGATCTCCCGGTCTCTAGCCGTGTGTAGGACAGTTGATGAATAGGTAGAGTCAGACTGAGAAACGCAATGCCAGAGCCGGGATTTGAACCACGGATCTCAGGGTCTCTGGCCGTGTGTTGGATAGGTAGTGAATAGGTAGAGTCAGACTGAGAAACACAATGTCATAGCCGGGATTTGAACCACGGATCTCCCGGTCTCTGGCCGTGTGTAGGACCGGTGGTGAATAGTTAGAGTCAGACTGAGAAACGCATAGGCCAGAGCAGGGATTTGAACCACGGATCTCCCGGTCTCTAGCCGTGTGTAGGACAGGAGTTAGATAGGTAGAGTCAGACTGAGAAACGCAATGCTAGAGCCGGGATTTGAACCATGGATCTCCCGGTCTCTAGCCGTGTGTAGGACAGGGTGTGTATAGTTTGATTCAGACTGAGAAACGCAATGCTAGAGCCGGGATTGTAACCACGGATATCTCGGTCTCTAGCCGTGTGTAGGACAGGTGGTGAATAGGTAGAATCAGACTGAGAAGCCTAATTCTAGAGCCGGGATTTGAACCGCGGATCTCCAGGTCTCTAGGCGTGTGTAGGACAGGAGTTGGATAGGTAGAGTCAGACTGAGAAACGCAATGCTAGAGCCGGGATTTGAACCACGGATCTCCCGGTCTCTAGCCGTGTATAGGACAGGAGTTGGATAGGTAAAGTCAGACTGAGAAACGCAATGCTAGAGCCGGGATTTGAACCACGGATCTCCCGGTCTCTAGCCGTGTGTAGGACAGGAGTTGGATAGGTAGAGTCAGACTGAGAAGCGCAATGCTCGAGCCGGGATTTGAACCACGGATCTGCCGCTCTCTAGCCGTAAGTAGCACAGGAGTTGGATAACTAGAGTCAGACTGAACAATACAATGTCATAGCCGGGTTTTGAACCACGGATCCCCCGGTCTCTATCCGTGTGTAGGGCAGGTGGTGAATAGTTTGTGTAAGACTGAGAAACGCAATGCCAGAGCCAGGATTTGAACCACGGATCTCCCGGTCTCCAGCCGTGTGTAGGACAGGAGTTGGATAGGTAGAGTCAGACTGAGAAACGCAATGCCAGAGCCGGGATTTGAACCACGGATCTTCCGGTATCTAGCCGTGTGTAGGCCTGGAGTTGGATAGGTGGAGTCAGACTGAGAAACGCAATGCTAGAGCCCGGATTTGAACCACGGATATCCCGGTCTCTAGCCGTGTAAAGGACAGGTGGTGAATAGGTAGAGTCAGACTGAGAAGCGCAATGCTAGAGCCCGGTTTTGGACCACGGATCTCCCGGTCTCTAGCCGTGTGTAGGACAGGAGTTGGATAGGTAGAGTCAGACTGAGAAACGCAATGCTAGAGCCGGGATTTGAACCACGGATCTCCCGGACTCTAGCCGTACGTAGCACAGGAGTTGGATAGGTAGAGTCAGACTGAACAATACAATGTCATAGCCGGGTTTTGAACCACGGATCTCCCGGTCTCTAGCCGTGTGTAGGATAGTTGGTGAATAGTTTGAGCCAGACTGAGAAACGCAATGCCAGAGTCGGGATTTGAACCACGGATCTTTCGGTCTTTAGCCGTGTGTAGGACAGGAGTTGGATAGGTAGAGTCAGACTGAGAAACGCAATGCTAGAGCCGGGATTTGAACCACGGATATCCCGGTCTCTAGCCGTGTGTAGGACAGGAGTTGGATAGGTAGGGTAAGAACGAGAAACGCAATGCTAGAGCCGGGATTTGAACCTCGTATCTCCCGGTCTCTAGCCGTGTGTAGGACAGGTGGTGAATAGGTGGAGTCAGACTGAGAAACGCAGTGCCAGAGCCAGGATTTGTATCACGGATCTCCCGGTCTCTAGCCGTGTGTAGGACAGGAGTTGGATAGGTAGAGTCGGATTTAACAATACAATGTCATAGCCGGGATTTGAACCACGGATCTCCCGGTCTCTTAGCCGTGTGTAGGACAGATGGTGAATAGGTACAGTAAGACTGAGAAACACAATGCCAGAGCCGGGATTTGAACCATGGATCTCCCGGTCTCTAGCCTTGTGTAGCACAGGTGGTGAATAGTTTGAGTCAGACTGAGAAACGCAAAGCCAGAGCCGGGATTTGAAACACGGATCTCCCGGTCTCTAGCCGTGTGTAGGACAGGAGTTGGATAGGTAAAGTCAGACTGAGAAACGCAATGCTAGAGCCGGGATTTGAACCACAGATATCCCGATCTCTAGCCGTGTGTAGGACAGGTGGTGAATAGGTAGAGTCAGACTGAGAAGCGCAATGCTAGAGCCGGGATTTGAACCACGGATCTCCCGGTCTCTAGCCGTGTGTAGGACAGGTGGTGAATAGTTAGAATCAGACTGAGAAACGCAATGCCAGAGCCGGGATTTGAACCACGGATCTCTAGGTCTCTAGCCGTGTGTAAGACAGGTGGTGAATAGTTAGAATCAGACTGAGAAACGCAATGCCAGAGCCGGGATTGGAACCACGGATCTCCTGGTCTGTAGCCGTGTGTAGGACAGGAGTTGGATAGCTAGATTCAGACTGAACAATACAATGTCATAGCCGGGATTTGAACCACGGATCTCCCGGTCTATATCCGTGTGTAGGACTGGTGGTGTATAGGTAGAGTCAGACCGAGAAACACATATCCAGATCCGGGATTTGAACCACGGATCTCCCGGTCTCTAGCCGTTAGTAGGACAGGAGTTGGATAGGTAGACGCAGACTTAACAATACAATGTCATAGCCGGGATTTGAACCACGGATCTCCCGGTCTCTAGCCGTGTGTAGGACAGATGGTGAATAGGTAGAATCAGACTGAGAAACACAATGCCAGAGCCGGGTTTTGAACCATGGATCTCCCGGTCTCTAGCCGTGTGTAGGACAGGTGGTGAATAGCTTTAATTCAGACTGAGGAACGCAATGCCAGAGCCTGAATTTGAACCACGGATCTCCCGGTCTCTAGCCGTGTGTAGGACAGGAGTTGGATAGGTAGAGTCAGACTGAGAAACGCAATGCCAGAGTCGGGATTTGATCAACGGATCTTCCGGTGTCTAGCCGTGTGTAGGACAGGAGTTGGATAGGTAGAGTCAGACTGAGAAACGCAATGCTAGAGCCGGGATTTGAACCACGGATATCCCGGTCTCCAGCCGTGTGTAGGACAGGAGTTGGATAGGTAGAGTAAGACTGAGAAACGCAATGCTAGAGCCGGGATTTGAACCACGTATCTCCCGGTCTCTAGTCGTGTGTAGGTCAGGTGGTGAATAGGTAGAGTCAGACTAAGAAACACAATGCCAGAGGCGGGATTTGAACCACGGATCTCCCGGTCTCTAGCCGTGTGTAGGACAGGTGATGAATAGGTAGAGTCAGACTGAGAAACGCAATGTCAAAGCCGGGATTAGAACCACGGATCTCCCGTTCTCTAGCCGTGTGTAGGACAGGTGGTGAATAGTTAGTGTCAGACTGTGAAACGTAATGCCAGAGCCGGGATTAGAACCACGGATCTCCCGGGCTCTAGCCGTGTGTAGGACAGGTGGTGAATAGTTAGTGTCAGACTGAGAAACGCAATGCTAGAGCCGGGATTTGAACCACGGATCTCCCGGTCTCTAGCCGTGTGTAGGACAGGAGTTGGATAGGTAGAGTCAGACTGAGAAGCGCAATGCTATAGCGGGATTTGAACCACGGATCTCCCGGTCTCTAGCCGTGTGTAGCACAGATGGTGAATAGGTAGAGTCAGACTGAGAAACAAAATGCCAGATCCCGGATTTGAACCATGGATCTCCCGGTCTCTAGCCGTATGTAGGACAGGAGTTGGATAGGTAGAGTCAGACTGAGAAACGCAATGCCAGAGCCGGGATTTGAACCACGGATCTTTCGGTCTTCAGCCGTGTGTAGGACAGGAGTTGGATAGGTAGAGTAAGACTGAGAAATGCAATGCTAGAGCCGGGATTTAACTCACGGATCTCCCGGTCTCTAGCCGTGTGTAGGACTGGTTGTGAATTGGTAGAGTCAGACTGAGAAACGCAATGCCAATGCCGGGATTTGAACCATGGATCTCCCGGTCTCTAGCCGTATGTAGGACAGGAGTTGGATAGGTAGAGTCAGACTGAGAAACGCAATGCTAGAGCCGGGATTTGAACCACGGATCTGCCGGTCTCTATCCGTGTGTAGGACAGGTGGTGAATAGGAAGAGTCAGACTGAGAAACGCAATGCCAGAGCCGGGATTTGAACGACGGATCTCCCGGTCTCTACCCGTGTATAGGACAGGAGTTGGAAAGGTAGAGTCAGACTGAGAAACGCAATGCTAGAGCCGGGATTTAAACCACGGATCTCCCGGTCTCTAGCCGTGTGTAGGACAGGAGTTGGATAGGTAGAGTCAGACTGAGAAACGCAATGCCAGAGCCGGGATTTGAACCACGGATTTCCCGGTCTCTAGCCGTGTGTAGGACAGGTGGTGAATAGGTAGAGTCAGACTGAGAAACGCAATGCCAGAGCCGGGATTTCAACAACGGATCTCCTGGTCTCTAGCCGTGTGTAGGACGGGAGTTGGATAGTTAGAGTCAGACTTAACAATACAATGTCATAGCCGGGATTTGAACCACGGATCTCCCGGTCACTAGCCGTGTGTAGGACAGATGGTGAATAGGAAGAGTCAGACTGAGAAAAACAATGCCAGAGCCGGGATTTGAACCACGGATCTCCCGGTCTCTAGCCGTGTGTAGGACAGATGGTGAATAGGTAGAGTCAGACTGAGAAACACAATGCCAGAGCCGGGATTTGAACCATGGATCTCCCGGTCTCTAGCCGTGTGTAGGACAGGTGGTGAATAGTTTGAGTCAGACTGAGAAACACAATGCCAGAGGCGGGATTAGAACCACGGATCTCCCGGTCTCTAGCCGTGTGTAGGACAGGAGTTAGATAGGTAGAGTCAGACTGAGAAACGCAATGCTAGAGCCGGGATTTGAACCACGGATCTCCCGGTCTCTAGCCGTGTGTAGGACAGGTGGTGAATAGTTAGTGTCAGACTGAGAAACGCAATGCCAGAGCCGGGAGTTGAACCACGGATGTCCCGGTCTCTCGCCGTGTGTAGGACCGGAATTGGATACGTAGAGTCAGACTGAGAAACGCAATGCTAGAGCCGGGATTTGAACCACGGATCTCCCAGTCTCTAGCCGTGTGTAGGACAGGAGTTGGATAGGTAGAGTCAGACTGAGAAGCGCAATGCTAGAGCCGGGATTTGAATCACGGATCTCCCGGTCTCTAGCCGTGGGTAGCACAGATGGTGAATAGGTAGAGTCAGACTGAGAAACAAAATGGCAGAGCCGGGATTTGAACCATGGATCTCCCGGTCTCTAGCCGTATGTAGGACAGGAGTTGGATAGATAGAGTCAGACTGAGAAACGCAATGCCAGAGCCGGGATTTGAACCACGGATCTTTCGGTCTCCAGCCGTGTGTAGGACAGGAGTTGGATAGGTAGAGTAAGACTGAGAAATGCAATGCTAGAGCCGGGATTTGAACCATGGATCTCCCGGTCTCTAGCCGTGTGTAGGACAGGTGGTGAATGGGTAGAGTCAGACTGAGATACGCAATGCCAATGCCGGGATTTGAAACATGGATCTCACGGTCCCTAGCCGTATGTAGGACAGAAGTTGGATAGGTAGAGTCAGACTGAGAAACGCAATGCTAGAGCCGGGATTTGAACCAAGGATCTCCCGGTCTCTATCCGTGTGTAGGACAGGTGGTGAATGGGAAGAGTCAGACTGAGAAACGCAATGCCAGAGCCGGGATTTGAACGACGGATCTCCCGGTCTCTAGCCGTGTGTAGGACAGCAGTTGGAAAGGTATAGTCAGACCGAGAAACGCAATGCCAGAGCCGGGATTTGAACCACGGATTTCCCGGTCTCTAGCCGTGTGAAGGACAGGAGTTGGATAGGTAGAGTCAGACTGAGAAACGCAATGCCAGAGCCAGGATTTGAATCACGGATCTCCCGGTTTCTAACCGTGTGTAGGACAGGAGTTGGATAGGTAGAGTCAGATTTAACAATACGTCATAGCCGGGATTTGAACCACGGATCTCCCGGTCTCTTAGCCGTGTGTAGGACAGGAGTTGGATAGGTAGAGTCAGACTGAACAATACAATGTCATAAACGGGATTTGAACCACGGATCTCCCGGTCTCTTTCCGTGTGTAGGACAGGAGTTGGATAGGTAGAGTCAGACTGAGAAACGCAATGCTAGAGCCGGGATTTGAACCACAGATATCCCGATCTCTAGCCGTGTGTATGACAGGTGGTGAATAGGTAGAGTCAGACTGAGAAACACAATGCCAGAGCCGGGATTTGAACCACGGATCTCCCGGTCTCTAGCCGTGTGTAGGACAGGAGTTGGATAGGTAGAGTCAGACTGAACAATACAATGTCATAAACGGGATTTGAACCACGGATCTCCCGGTCTCTTTCCGTGTGTAGGACAGGAGTTGGATAGGTAGAGTCAGACTGAGAAACGCAATGCTAGAGCCGGGATTTGAACCACAGATATCCCGATCTCTAGCCGTGTGTATGACAGGTGGTGAATAGGTAGAGTCAGACTGAGAAACACAATGCCAGAGCCGGGATTTGAACCACGGATCTCCCGGTTTCTAGCCGTGTGTAGGACAGGAGTTGGATAGGTAGAGTCAGACTGAACAATACAATGTCATAAACGGGATTTGAACCACGGATCTCCCGGTCTCTAACCGTGTGTAGGACAGGTGGTAAATAGGTAGAGTCAGACTGAGAAACAAAATGCCAGAGCCGGGATTTGAACCACGGATCAATCGGTCTCTAGCTGTGTGTAGGACAGGTGGTGAATAGTTAGTCAGACTGAGAAACGCAATGCCAGAGCCGGTATTTCAACCACGGATCTCCCGGTCTGTAGCCGTGTGTAGGACAGGAGTTGGATAGGTAGATTCAGACTGAAAAATACAATGTCATAGCCAGGATTTGAACCACGGATCTCCCGGTCTCTAGCCGTGTGTGGGACATGCGGTGAATAGGCAGAGTCAGACTGAGAAGCACAATGTCAGAGCCGGGATTTGAACCACGGATCTCCCGGTCTTTAGCCGTGTGTAGGACTTGTGGTGAATAGTTAGAGTCAGACTGCGAAACGCAATGCCAGAGCCGGGATTTGAACCACGGATCTCCCGGTCTCTAGCCGTGTGTAGGACAGGAGTTGGATAGGTAGAGTCAGACTGAGAAGCGCAATGATAGACCCGGGATTTGAACCACGGATCTCTCGGTCTCTAGCCGTAAGTAGGACAGGAGTTGGATAGGTAGAGTCAGACTGAACAATACAATGTCATAGCCGGGATTTGAACCACGGATCTCCCGGTCTCTAGCCGTGTGTAGGACAGGTGGTCAATAGTTTCAGTCAGATTGAGAAACACAATGCCAGAGCCGGGATTTAAACCACGGATCTCCCGGTCTCTAGCCGTGTGTAGGACCGGTGGTGAATAGTTGGAGTCAGACTGAGAAACGCAATGCCAGATCCGGGATTTGAACCACGGATCTCCCGGTCTCTAGCTGTGTGTAGGACAGGAGTTAGATAGGTACAGTCAGACTGAGAAACGCAATGCTGGAGCCGGGATTTGAACCACGGATCTCCCGGTCTCTAGCCGTGTGTGGGACAGATGGTGAATAGGTAGAGTCAGACTGAGAAACGCAATGCCAGAGCCGGGATTTGAACCACGGATCTTTCGGTCTCCAGCCGAGTGTAGGACAGGAGTTGGATAGGTAGAGTAAGACTGAGAAATGCAATGCCAGAGCCGGGATTTGAGCCATGGATCTCCCGGTCTCTAGCTGTGTGTAGCACCGGTGGTGAATAGTTAGAGTCAGACTGAGAAACGCAATGCCAGAGCCGGGATTTGAACCACGGATCTCTCGGTCTCTAGCCGTAAGTAGGACACGAGTTGGATAGGTAGAGTCAGACTGAACAATACAATGTCATAGCCGGGATTTGAACCACGGATCTCCCGGTCTCTAGCCGTGTGTAGGACAGGTGGTGAACAGTTTCAGTCAGATTGAGAAACACAATGCCAGAGCCGGGATTTGAACCACGGATCTCTCGGTCTCTAGCCGTGTGTAGGACAGATGGTGAATAGGTAGAGTCAGACTGAGAAACGCAATGCCAGAGCCGGGAATTGAACCATGGATCTCCCGGTCTCTAGCCGTGTGTAGGACAGGAGTTGGATAGGTAGAGTCAGACTGAGAAACGCAATGCTAGAGTCGGGATTTGAACCACGGATCTCCCGGTCTCTAGCCGTGTGTAGGACAGGAGTTGGATAGGTAGAGTAAGACTGACAAACGCAATGCTAGAGCCGGGATTTGAACCACGTATCTCCCGGTCTCTAGCCGTGTGTAGGACAGGTGGTGAATAGGTAGAGTCAGACTGAGAAACACAATGCCAGAGCCGGGATTTGAACCATGGCTCTCCCGGTCTCTAGCCCTGTGTAGGACAGGAATTGGATAGGTAGAGTCAGACTGAACAATACAATGTCATAGACGGGATTTGTACCACGGATCTCCCGGTCTCTAGCCGTGTGTAGGACAGGTGGTGAATAGGTAGAGTCAGACTGAGAAACACAATGCCAGAGCCAGGATTTGAACCACGGATCTCCCGGTCTCTAGCCGTATGTAGGACAGGTGGTGAATAGTTAGAATCAGACTGAGAAACGTAATGCCAGAGCCGGGATTGGAACCACGGATCTCCCGGTATGTAGCAGTGTGTAGGACAGGTGGTGAATAGGTAGAGTCAGACTGAGAAACACTATGCCAGAGCCGGGATTTGAACCACGGATCTCCCGGTCTCTAGCCGTGTGTAGGACAGGAGTTGGATAGGTAGAGTAAGACTGACAAACGCAATGCTAGAGCCGGGATTTGAACCACGGATCTCCCGGTCTCTAGCCGTGTGTAGGACAGGTGGTGAATAGGTAGAGTCAGACTGAGAAACACAATGCCAGAGCCGGGATTTGAACCACGGATCTCCCGGTCTCTAGCCGTGTGTAGAACAGGAATTGGATAGGTAGAGTCAGACTAAACAATACAATGTCATCGACGGGATTTGAACCACGGATCTCCCGGTCTCTTAGCCGTGTGTAGGACAGATGGTGAATAGGTAGAGTCAGACTGACAAACACAATGCCAGAGCTGGGATTTGAACCATGGCTCTCCCGATCTCTAGCCGTGTGTAGGACAGGTGCTGAATAGGTAGAGTCAGACTGAACAATACAATGTCATAGACGGGATTTGAACCACGGATCTCCCGGTCTCCAGCCGTGTGTAGGACAGGAGTTGGATAGGTAGAGTAAGACTGAGAAACGCAATGCCAGAGCCGGGATTTGAACCACGGATCTCCCGGTCTGTTGCCGTGTGTAGGACAGGAGTTGGATAGGTAGATTCAGGCTGAACAATACAATGTCATAGCCGAGATTTGAACCATGGATCTCCCGGTCTCTAGCCGTGTGTAGGACAGGTGGTGAATAGTTAAGAGTCCGACTGCGAAACGCAATGCCAGAGCCGGGATTTGAACCACGGATCTCCCGGTCTCTAGCCGTGTGTAGGACAGGAGTTGGATAGGTAGAGTCAGACTGAGAAGCGCAATGATAGACCCGGGATTTGAACCACGGATCTCCCGGTCTCTAGCCGTAAGTAGGACAGGAGTTGGATAGGCAGAGTCAGACTGAACAATACAATGTCATAGCCGGGATTTGAACCACGGATCTCCCGGTCTCTAGCCGTGTGTAGGACAGGTGGTGAATAGTTTGAGTCAGAGTGAGAAACGCAATGCCAGAGCCGGGATTTAAACCACGGATCTCCCGGTCTATAGTTGTGTATAGGACCGGTGGTGTATAGTAAGAGTCAGACTGAGAAACGCAATGCCAGAGCCGGGATTTGAACCACGGATCTCCCGGTCTCTAGCCGTGTGTAGGACAGGAGTTAGATAGGTAGAGTCGGACTGAGAAACGCAATGCTAGAGCCGAGATTTGAACCACGGATAGCCCGGTCTCTGGCCGTGTGTAGGACAGATGGTGAATAGGTAGAGTCAGACTGAGAAACGCAATGCCAGAGCCAGGATTTGAACCACGGATCTCCCGGTCTCTAGCCGTGTATAGGACAGGAGTTGGATAGGTAAAGTCAGACTGAGAAACGCAATGCTAGAGCTGGGATTTGAACCACGGATCTCCTGGTCTCTAGCCGTGTGTAGGACAGGAGTTGGATAGGTAGAGTCAGACTTAGAAGCGCAATGCTAGAGCCGGGATTTGAACCACGGATCTCCCGGTCTCTAGCCGTGTGTAGAACAGGTGGTGAATAGGTAGAGTCAGACTGAGAAACGCAATGCCAGAGCCGGGATTTGAACCATGGATCTCCCGGTCTCTAGCCGTGTGTAGGACCGGTGGTGAATAGTTGGAGTCAGACTGAGAAACGCAAAGCCAGAGCCGGGATATGAACCACGGGTCTCCCGGTCTCTAGCCGTGTGTAGTACAGGAGTTGGTTAGGTAGAGTCAGACTGAGAAGCGCAATGCTAGAGCCGGGATTTGAACCACGGATCTCCGGGTCTCTAGCCGTGTGTAGCACAGATGGTGAATAGGTAGAGTCAGACGGAGAAACAAAATGCCAGAGCCGGGATTTGAACCATGGATCTCCCGGTCTCTAGCAGTATGTAGGACAGGAGTTGGATAGGTAGAGTCAGACTGAGAAAGGCAATGCCAGAGCCGGGATTTGAACCACGGATCTTTCGGTCTCCAGCCGTGTGTAGGAAAGGAGTTGGATAGGTAGAGTCAGACTGAACAATACAATGTCATAAACGGGATTTGAACTACGGATCTCCCGGTCTCTAGCCGTGTGTAGGACAGGTGGTGAATAGGTAGAGTCAGACTGAGAAACACAATGCCAGAGCCGGGATTTGAACCACGGATCAACCGGTCTCTAGCTGTGTGTAGGACAGGTGGTGAATAGTTAGAGTCAGACTGAGAAACGCAATGCCAGAGCCGGGATTGGAACCACGGATCTCCCGGTCTGTAGCCGTGTGTAGGACAGGAGTTGGATAGGTAGATTCAGACTGAACAATACAATGTCATAGCCGGGATTTGAACCACGGATCTCCCGGTCTCTAGCCGTGTGTAGGACAGGTGGTGAATAGTTAGAGTCAGACTGCGAAACGAAGTGCCAGAGCCGGGATTTGAACCACGGATCTCCCGGTCTCTAGCCGTGTATAGGACAGGAATTGAATAGGTAAAGTAAGACTGAGAAACGCAATGCTAGAGCCGTGATTTGAACCACGGATCTCCCGGTCTCTAGCCGTGTGTAGGACAGGAGTTGGATAGGTAGAGTCAGACTGAGAAGCGCAATGATAGACCCGGGATTTGAACCACGGATCTCCCGGTCTCTAGCCGTAAGTAGGACAGGAGTTGGATAGGTAGAGTCAGACTGAACAATACAATGTCATAGCCGGGATTTGAACCACGGATATCCCGGTCTCTAGCCGTGTGTAGGCCTGGTGGTGAATAGTTTGAGTCAGATTGAGAAACGCAATGCCAGAGCCGGGATTTAAACCACGGATCTCCCGGTCTCTAGCCGTGTGTAGGACCGGTGGTGAATAGTTGGAGTCAGACTGAGAAACGCAATGCCAGAGCCGGGATTTGAACCACGGATCTCCCGGTCTCTAGCCGTGTGTAGGACAGGAGTTAGATAGGTAGAGTCAGACTGAGAAACACAAGGCTAGAGCCGGGATTTGAACCACGGATCCCCCGGTCTCAAGCCGTGTGTAGGACCGGTGGTGAATAGTTGGAGTAGGACTGAGAAACGCAAAGCCAGAGCCGGGATATGAACCACGGGTCTCCCGGTCTCTAGCCGTGTGTAGTACAGGAGTTGGTTAGGTAGAGTCAGACTGAGAAGCGCAATGCTAGAGCCGGGATTTGAACCACGGATCTCCGGGTCTCTAGCCGTGTGTAGCACAGAGGATGAATAGGTAGAGTCAGACTGAGAAACAAAATGCCAGAGCCGGGATTTGAACCATGGATCTCCCGGTCTCTAACAGTATGTAGGACAGGAGTTGGATAGGTAGAGTCAGACTGAGAAAGGCAATGCCAGAGCCGGGATTTGAACCACGGATCTTTCGGTCTCCAGCCGTGTGTAGGAAAGGAGTTGGATAGGTAGAGTCAGACTGAACAATACAATGTCATAAACGGGATTTGAACCATGGATCTCCCGGTCTCTAGCCGTGTGTAGGACAGGTGGTGAATAGGTAGAGTCAGACTGAGAAACACAATGCCAGAGCCGGGATTTGAACCACGGATCAACCGGTCTCAAGCTGTGTGTAGGACAGGTGGTGAATAGTTAGAGTCAGACTGAGAAACGCAATGCCAGAGCCGGGATTGGAACCACGGATCTTCCGGTCTGTAGCCGTGTGTAGGACAGGAGTTGGATAGGTAGATTCAGACTGAACAATACAATGTTATAGCCGGGATTTGAACCACGGATCTCCCGGTCTCTAGCCGTGTGTAGGACAGGTGGTGCATAGTTAGAGTCAGACTGCGAAACGCAATGCCAGAGCCGGGATTTGAACCACGGATCTCCCGGTATCTAGCCGTGTATAGGACAGGAATTGAATAGGTAAAGTAAGACTGAGAAACGCAATGCTAGAGCCGTGATTTGAACCACGGATCTCCCGGTCTCTAGCCGTGTGTAGGACAGGAGTTGGATAGGTAGAGTCAGACTGAGAAGCGCAATGATAGACCCGGGATTTGAACCACGGATCTCCCGGTCTCTAGCCGTAAGTAGGACAGGAGTTGGATAGGTAGAGTCAGACTGAACAATACAATGTCATAGCCGGGATTTGAACCACGGATCTCCCGGTCTCTAGCCGTGTGTAGGACTGGTGGTGAATAGTTTGAGTCAGATTGAGAAACGCAATGCCAGAGCCGGGATTTGAACCACGGATCTTTCGGTCTCCAGCCGTGTGTAGGACAGGAGTTAGATAGGTAGAGTAAAACTGAGAAATGCAATGCCAGAGCCGGGATTTGAACCATGGGTCTCCCGGTCTCTAGCTGTGTGTAGGACCGGTGGTGAATAGTTAGAGTCAGACTGAGAAACGCAATGCCAGAGCCGGGATTTGAACCACGGATCTCCCGGTCTCTGGCAGTGTGTAGGACAGGAGTTAGATAGGTAGCGTCAGACTGAGAAACGCAATGCTAGAGCCGGGATTTGAACCACGGATCCACCGGTCTCTAGCCGAGTGTAGGACAGGAGTTGGATAGGTAGAGTCAGACTGAGAAACGCAATGCTAGAGTCGGGATTTGAACCACGGATCTCCCGGTCTCTAGCCGTGTGTAGGACAGGAGTTGGATAGGTAGAGTAAGACTGACAAACGCAATGCTAGAGCCGGGATTTCAACCACGGATCTCCCGGTCTCTAGCCGTGTGTAGGACAGGTGGTGAATAGGTAGAGTCAGACTGAGAAACACAATGCCAGAGCCGGGATTTGAACCACGGATCTCCCGGTCTCTAGCCGTGTGTAGAACAGGAATTGGATAGGTAGAGTCAGACTAAACAATACAATGTCATAGACGGGATTTGAACCACGGATCTCCCGGTCTCTTAGCCGTGTGTACGACAGATGGTGAATAGGTAGAGTCAGACTGACAAACACAATGCCAGAGCTGGGATTTGAACCATGGCTCTCCCGGTCTCTAGCCGTGTGTAGGACAGGTGCTGAATAGGTAGAGTCAGACTGAACAATACAATGTCATAGACGGGATTTGTACCACGGATCACCCGGTCTCTAGCCGTGTGTAGGACAGGTGGTGAATAGTTAGAATCAGACTGAGAAACGTAATGCCAGAGCCGGGATTGGAACCACAGATCTCCCGGTATGTAGCAGTGTGTAGGACAGGTGGTGAATAGGTAGAGACAGACTGAGAAACACAATGCCAGAGCCGGGATTTGAACCACGGATCTCCCGGTCTCCTGCCGTGTGTAGGACAGGTGGTGAATAGGTAGAGTCAGACTGAGAAACGCAATGCCAGAGCCGGGATTTGAACCACGGATCTTTCGGTATCTAGCCGTATGTGGTACAGGACTTGGATAGGTAGAGTCAGACTGAGAAACGCAATGCCAGAGCCGGGATTTGAACCACGGATCTCCCGGTCTCTATCCGTGTGTAGGACAGGTGGTGAATAGGAAGAGTCAGACTGAGAAACGCAATGCCAGAGCCGGGATTTGAACGACGGATCACCCGGTCTCTAGCCGTGTGTAGGACAGGAGTTGGAAAGGTAGAGTCCGACTGAGAAGCGCAATGCTAGAGCCGGGATTTAAACCACGGATCTCCCGGTCTCTAGCCGTGTGTAGGACAGGAGTTGGATAGGTAGAGTCAGACTGAGAAACGCAATGCCAGAGCCGGGATTTGAACCACGGATTTCCCGGTCTCTAGCCGTGTGTAGGACAGGTAGTGAATACGTAGAGTCAGACTGAGAAACGCAATGCCAGAGCCGGGATTAGACCCACGGATCTCCCGGTTTCTAGACGTGTGTAGGACAGGAGTTGGATAGTTAGAGTCAGGTTTAACAATACAATGTCATAGCCGGGATTTGAACCATGGATCTCCCGGTCTCTAGCCGTGTGTAGGACAGATGGTGAATAGGTAGAGTCAGACTGAGAAACACAATGCCAGAGCCGGGATTTGAACCATGAATCTCCCGGTCTCTAGCCGTGTGTAGGATAGGTGGTGAATAGTTTGAGTCAGACTGAGAAACGCAATGCCAGAGTCGGGATTTGAACCACGAATCTCCCGGTCTCTAGCCCTGTGTAGGACAGGAGTTGGATAGGTAGAGTCAGACTGAGAAACGCGATGCCAGAGTCGGGATTTGAACCACGGATCTTCCGGTCTCTAGCCGTGTGTAGGACAGGAGTTGGACAGCTAGAGTCAGACTGAGAAACGCAATGCTAGAGCCGGGATTTGAACCACGGATATCCCGGTCTCTAGCCGTGTGTAGGACAGGAGTTGGATAGGTAGGGTAAGACTGAGAAACGCAATGCTAGAGCCGGGATTTGAACCACATATCTCCCGGTCTCTAGCCGTGTGTAGGACAGGTGGTGAATAGGTAGAGTCAGACTGAGAAACGCAATGCCAGAGTCGGGATTTGAACCACGGATCTTCCGGTCTCTAGCCGTGTGTAGGACAGGAGTTGGATAGCTAGAGTCAGACTGAGAAACGCAATGCTAGAGCCGGGATTTGAACCACGGATATCCCGGTCTCTAGCCGTGTGTAGGACAGGAGTTGGATAGGTAGGATAAGACTGAGAAACGCAATGCTAAAGCCGGGGTTTGAACCTCGGATCTCCCGGTCTCTTAGCCGTGTGTAGGACAGATGGTGAATAGGTACAGTCAGACTGAGAAACACAATGCCAGAGCCGGGATTTGAACCATGGATCTCCCGGTCTCTAGCCGTGTGTAGGACAGGTGGTGAATAGTTTGAGTCAGACTGAGAAACGCAAAGCCAGAGCCGGGATTTGAAACACGGATCTCCCGGTCTCTAGCCGTGTGTAGGACAGGAGTTGGATAGGTAGAGTCAGACTGAGAAACGCAATGCTAGAGCCGGGATTTGAACCACAGATATCCCGATCTCTAGCCGTGTGTAGGACAGGTGGTGAATAGGTAGAGTCAGACTGAGAAGCGCAATGCTAGAGCCGGGATTTGAACCACGGATCTCCCGGTCTCTAGCCGTTTGTAAGACAGGAATTGGATAGGTAGAGTCAGACTGAACAATACAATGTCATAGACGGGATTTGAACCACGAATCTCCCGGTCTCTAGCCGTGTGTAGGACAGTTGGTGAATAGGTAGAATCAGACTGAGAAACGCAATGCCAGAGCCGGGATTTGAACCACGGATCTCTCGGTCTCTAGCCGTGTGTAGGACAGGTGGTGAATGGTTAGAATCAGACTGAGAAACGCAATGCCAGAGCCGGGATTGGAACCACGGATCTCCCGGTCTGTAGCCGTGTGTAGGACAGGAGTTGGATAGGTAGAGTCAGACTGAGAAGCGCAATGCTAGAGCCGGGATTTGAACCACGGATCTCTCGGTCTCTAGCTGTGTGTAGGACAGGTGGTGAATAGGTAGATTCAGACTGAGAAACACAATGCCACAGCCGGGATTTGAACCACGGATCTCCCGGTCTGTAGCTGTGTGTAGGACAGGTGGTGAATAGTTAGAGTCAGACTGAGAAACGCAATGCCAGAGCCGGGATATGAACCACGGATCTCCCGGTCTGTAGCCGTGGGTATGACAGGAGTTGGATAGGTAGATTCAGACTGAACAATACAATGTCATAGCCGAGATTTGAACCACGGATCTCCCGGTCTCTACCCGTGTGTAGGACAGGTGGTGAATAGTTAAGAGTCAGACTGCGAAACGCAATGCCAGAGCCGGGATTTGAACCACGGATCTCCCGGTCTCTAGCCGTGTGTGGGACAGATGGTGAATAGGTAGAGTCAGACTGAGAAACGCAATGCCAGAGCCGGGATTTGAACCACGGATCTCCCGGTCTCTAGCCCTGTATAGGACAGGAGCTGGATAGGTAAAGTCAGACTGAGAAACGCAATGCTAGAGCCGGGATTTGAACCACGGATCTCCCGGTCTCTAGCCGTGTGTAGGACTGGTGGTGAATAGTTTGAGTCAGATTGAGAAACGCAATGCCAGAGCCGGGATTTGAACCACGGATCTTTCGGTCTCCAGCCGTGTGTAGGACAGGAGTTAGATAGGTAGAGTAAAACTGAGAAATGCAATGCCAGAGCCGGGATTTGAACCATGGGTCTCCCGGTCTCTAGCTGTGTGTAGGACCGGTGGTGAATAGTTAGAGTCAGACTGAGAAACGCAATGCCAGAGCCGGGATTTGAACCACGGATCTCCCGGTCTCTGGCAGTGTGTAGGACAGGAGTTAGATAGGTAGCGTCAGACTGAGAAACGCAATGCTAGAGCCGGGATTTGAACCACGGATCTCCCGGTCTCTAGCCGTGTGTAGGACAGGAGTTGGATAGGTAGAGTAAGACTGACAAACGCAATGCTAGAGCCGGGATTTCAACCACGGATCTCCCGGTCTCTAGCCGTGTGTAGGACAGGTGGTGAATAGGTAGAGTCAGACTGAGAAACACAATGCCAGAGCCGGGATTTGAACCACGGATCTCCCGGTCTCTAGCCGTGTGTAGAACAGGAATTGGATAGGTAGAGTCAGACTAAACAATACAATGTCATAGACGGGATTTGAACCACGGATCTCCCGGTCTCTTAGCCGTGTGTACGACAGATGGTGAATAGGTAGAGTCAGACTGACAAACACAATGCCAGAGCTGGGATTTGAACCATGGCTCTCCCGGTCTCTAGCCGTGTGTAGGACAGGTGCTGAATAGGTAGAGTCAGACTGAACAATACAATGTCATAGACGGGATTTGTACCACGGATCACCCGGTCTCTAGCCGTGTGTAGGACAGGTGGTGAATAGTTAGAATCAGACTGAGAAACGTAATGCCAGAGCCGGGATTGGAACCACAGATCTCCCGGTATGTAGCAGTGTGTAGGACAGGTGGTGAATAGGTAGAGACAGACTGAGAAACACAATGCCAGAGCCGGGATTTGAACCACGGATCTCCCGGTCTCCTGCCGTGTGTAGGACAGGTGGTGAATAGGTAGAGTCAGACTGAGAAACGCAATGCCAGAGCCGGGATTTGAACCACGGATCTTTCGGTATCTAGCCGTATGTAGTACAGGACTTGGATAGGTAGAGTCAGACTGAGAAACGCAATGCCAGAGCCGGGATTTGAACCACGGATCTCCCGGTCTCTATCCGTGTGTAGGACAGGTGGTGAATAGGAAGAGTCAGACTGAGAAACGCAATGCCAGAGCCGGGATTTGAACGACGGATCACCCGGTCTCTAGCCGTGTGTAGGACAGGAGTTGGAAAGGTAGAGTCCGACTGAGAAGCGCAATGCTAGAGCCGGGATTTAAACCACGGATCTCCCGGTCTCTAGCCGTGTGTAGGACAGGAGTTGGATAGGTAGAGTCAGACTGAGAAACGCAATGCCAGAGCCGGGATTTGAACCACGGATTTCCCGGTCTCTAGCCGTGTGTAGGACAGGTAGTGAATACGTAGAGTCAGACTGAGAAACGCAATGCCAAGCCGGGATTAGACCCACGGATCTCCCGGTTTCTAGACGTGTGTAGGACAGGAGTTGGATAGTTAGAGTCAGGTTTAACAATACAATGTCATAGCCGGGATTTGAACCATGGATCTCCCGGTCTCTAGCCGTGTGTAGGACAGATGGTGAATAGGTAGAGTCAGACTGAGAAACACAATGCCAGAGCCGGGATTTGAACCATGAATCTCCCGGTCTCTAGCCGTGTGTAGGATAGGTGGTGAATAGTTTGAGTCAGACTGAGAAACGCAATGCCAGAGTCGGGATTTGAACCACGAATCTCCCGGTCTCTAGCCGTGTGTAGGACAGGAGTTGGATAGGTAGAGTCAGACTGAGAAACGCAATGCCAGAGTCGGGATTTGAACCACGGATCTTCCGGTCTCTAGCCGTGTGTAGGACAGGAGTTGGACAGCTAGAGTCAGACTGAGAAACGCAATGCTAGAGCCGGGATTTGAACCACGGATATCCCGGTCTCTAGCCGTGTGTAGGACAGGAGTTGGATAGGTAGGGTAAGACTGAGAAACGCAATGCTAGAGCCGGGATTTGAACCACATATCTCCCGGTCTCTAGCCGTGTGTAGGACAGGTGGTGAATAGGTAGAGTCAGACTGAGAAACGCAATGCCAGAGTCGGGATTTGAACCACGGATCTTCCGGTCTCTAGCCGTGTGTAGGACAGGAGTTGGATAGCTAGAGTCAGACTGAGAAACGCAATGCTAGAGCCGGGATTTGAACCACGGATATCCCGGTCTCTAGCCGTGTGTAGGACAGGAGTTGGATAGGTAGGATAAGACTGAGAAACGCAATGCTAAAGCCGGGGTTTGAACCTCGGATCTCCCGGTCTCTTAGCCGTGTGTAGGACAGATGGTGAATAGGTACAGTCAGACTGAGAAACACAATGCCAGAGCCGGGATTTGAACCATGGATCTCCCGGTCTCTAGCCGTGTGTAGGACAGGTGGTGAATAGTTTGAGTCAGACTGAGAAACGCAAAGCCAGAGCCGGGATTTGAAACACGGATCTCCCGGTCTCTAGCCGTGTGTAGGACAGGAGTTGGATAGGTAGAGTCAGACTGAGAAACGCAATGCTAGAGCCGGGATTTGAACCACAGATATCCCGATCTCTAGCCGTGTGTAGGACAGGTGGTGAATAGGTAGAGTCAGACTGAGAAGCGCAATGCTAGAGCCGGGATTTGAACCACGGATCTCCCGGTCTCTAGCCGTTTGTAGGACAGGAATTGGATAGGTAGAGTCAGACTGAACAATACAATGTCATAGACGGGATTTGAACCACGAATCTCCCGGTCTCTAGCCGTGTGTAGGACAGTTGGTGAATAGGTAGAATCAGACTGAGAAACGCAATGCCAGAGCCGGGATTTGAACCACGGATCTCTCGGTCTCTAGCCGTGTGTAGGACAGGTGGTGAATGGTTAGAATCAGACTGAGAAACGCAATGCCAGAGCCGGGATTGGAACCACGGATCTCCCGGTCTGTAGCCGTGTGTAGGACAGGAGTTGGATAGGTAGAGTCAGACTGAGAAGCGCAATGCTAGAGCCGGGATTTGAACCACGGATCTCTCGGTCTCTAGCTGTGTGTAGGACAGGTGGTGAATAGGTAGATTCAGACTGAGAAACACAATGCCACAGCCGGGATTTGAACCACGGATCTCCCGGTCTGTAGCTGTGTGTAGGACAGGTGGTGAATAGTTAGAGTCAGACTGAGAAACGCAATGCCAGAGCCGGGATATGAACCACGGATCTCCCGGTCTGTAGCCGTGGGTAGGACAGGAGTTGGATAGGTAGATTCAGACTGAACAATACAATGTCATAGCCGAGATTTGAACCACGGATCTCCCGGTCTCTACCCGTGTGTAGGACAGGTGGTGAATAGTTAAGAGTCAGACTGCGAAACGCAATGCCAGAGCCGGGATTTGAACCACGGATCTCCCGGTCTCTAGCCGTGTGTGGGACAGATGGTGAATAGGTAGAGTCAGACTGAGAAACGCAATGCCAGAGCCGGGATTTGAACCACGGATCTCCCGGTCTCTAGCCCTGTATAGGACAGGAGCTGGATAGGTAAAGTCAGACTGAGAAACGCAATGCTAGAGCCGGGATTTGAACCACGGATCTCCTGGTCTCTAGCCGTGTGTAGGACAGGAGTTGGATAGGTAGAGTCAGACTGAGAAGCGCAATGCTTGAGCCGGGATTTGAACCACGGATCTCCCGGTCTCTAGCCGTGTGTAGGACAGGAGTTGGATAGGTAGAGTCAGACTGAGAAACGCAATGCTAGAGTCGGGATTTGAACCACGGATCTCCCGGTCTCTAGCCGTGTGTAGGACAGGTTGTGAATAGGTAGAGTCAGACTGAGAAACGCAATGCCAGAGCCGGGATTTGAACGACGGATCTCCCGGTCTCTAGCCCTGTGTGGGACAGGAGTTGGATAGGTAGAGTCAGACTGAGAAACGCAATGCTAGAGCCGGGATTTGAATCACGGATCTCCCGGTCTCTAGGCGTGTGTAGGACAGGAATTGGATAGGTAGAGTCAGACTGAGAAGCGCAATGCTAGAGCCGGGATTTAAACCACGGATCTCCCGGTCTCTAGCCGTGTGTAGGACAGGAGTTGGATAGGTAGAGTCAGACTGAGAAACGCAATGCCAGAGCCGGGATTTGAACGACGGATCTCCCGGTCTCTAGCCGTGTGTTGGACAGATGGTGAATAGCTAGAGTCAGACTGAGAAACACAATGCCAGAGCCGGGATTTGAACCACGGATCTCCCGGTCTCTAGCCGTGTGTAGGACAGGAGTTGGTTAGGTAGAGTCAGACTGAGAAACGCAATGCCAATGCCGGGATTTGAACCATGGATCTCCCGGTCTCTAGCCGTATGTAGGACAGGAGTTGGATAGGTAGAGTCAGACTGAGAAACGCAATGCTAGAGCCGGGATTTGAACCACGGATCTGCCGGTCTCTATCCGTGTGTAGTACAGGTGGTGAATAGGAAGAGTCAGACTGAGAAACGCAATGCCAGAGCCGGGATTTTAACGACGGATCTCCCGGTCTCTACCCGTGTATAGGACAGGAGTTGGAAAGGTAGAGTCAGACTGAGAAACGCAATGCTAGAGCCGGGATTTAAACCACGGATCTCCCGGTCTCTAGCCGTGTGTAGGGCAGGTGGTGAATGGGTAGAGTAGGACTGAGAAACGCAATGCCAATGCCGGGATTTGAACCATGGATCTCCCGGTCTCTAGCCGTATGTAGTACAGGAGTTTGATAGGTAGAGTCAGACTTAGAAACGCAATGCTAGAGCCGGGATTTGAACCACGGATCTCCCGGTCTCTATCCGTGTGTAGGACAGGTGGTGATTAGGAAGAGTCAGACTGAGAAACGCAATGCCAGAGCCGGGATTTGAACGATGGCTCTCCCGGTCCCTAGCCGTGTGTAGGACAGGAGTTGGAAAGGTAGAGTCAGACTGAGAAACGCAATGCTAGAGCCGGGATTTGAACCACAGATCTCCCGGTCTCTAGGCGTGTGTAGGACAGGAGTTGGATAGGTAGAGTCAGACTGAGAAGCGCAATGCTAGAGCCGGGATTTAAACCACGGATCTCCCGGTCTCTAGCCGTGTGTAGGACAGGAGTTGGATAGGTAGAGTCAGACTGAGAAACGCAATATCAGAGCCGGGATTAGAACCACGGATCTTCCGGTCTCTAGCCGTGTGTAGGACAGGAGTTGGATAGTTAGAGTCAGGTTTAACAATACAATGTCATAGCCGGGAATTGAACCACGGATCTCCCGGTCTCTAGCCTTGTGTAGGACGGATGGTGAATAGGTAGAGTCAGACTGAAAAACACAATGCCAGAGCCGGGATTTGAACCATGGATCTCCCGGTCTCTAGCCGTGTGTAGGACAGGTGGTGAATAGTTTGAGTCAGACTGAGAAACGCAATGCCAGAGCCGGGATTTGAACCACGAATCTCCCGGTCTCTAGCCGTGTGTAGGACAGGAGTTGGATAGGTAGAGTCAGACTGAGAAACGCAATGCCAGAGTCGGGATTTGAACCACGGATCTTCCGGTCTCTAGCCGTGTGTAGGACAGGAGTTGTATAGGTAGAGTCAGACTGAGAAATGCAATGCTAGAGCCGGGATTTGAACCACGGATATCCCGGTCTCTAGCCGTGTGTAGGACAGGAGTTGGATAGGTAGGGTAAGACTGAGAAACGCAATGCTAGCGCCGGGATTTGAACCACGTATCTGGCGGTCTCTAGCCGTGTGTAGGACAGGTGGTGAATAGGTAGAGTCAGACTGAGAAACGCAATGCCAGAGCCAGGATTTGAATCAGGATCTCCCGGTCTCTAGCCGTGTGTAGGACAGGAGTTGGATAGGTAGAGTCAGATTTAACAATACAATGTGATAGCCGGTATTTTAACCACGGATCTCCCGGTCTCTAGCCGTGTGTAGGACAGGAGTTGGATAGGTAGGGTAAGTCTGAGAAACGCAATGCTAGCGCCGGGATTTGAACCACGTATCTCGCGGTCTCTAGGCGTGTGTAGGACAGGTGGTGAATAGTTTGAGTCAGACTGAGAAACGCAAAGCCAGAGCCGGGATTTGAAACACGGATCTCCCGGTCTCTAGCCGTGTGTAGGACAGGAGTTGGATAGGTAGAGTCAGACTGAGAAACGCAATTATAGAGCCGGGATTTGAACCACAGATATCCCGATCTCTAGCCGTGTGTAGGACAGTTGGTGAATAGGTAAAGTCAGACTGAGAAACGCAATGCCAGAGCCGGGATTTGAACCACGGATCTCTCGGTCTCTAGCCGTGTATAGGACAGGTGGTGAATAGTTAGAATCAGACTGAGAAACGCAATGCCAGAGCCGGGATGTGAACCACGGATCTCCCGGTCTGTAACCGAGTGTAGGACAGGAGTTGGATAGGTAGATTCAGACTGAACAATACAATGTCATAGCCGGGATTTGAACCACGGATCTCCCGGTCTCTAGCCGTGTGTAGGACTGGTGGTGAATAGGTAGAGTCAGACTGACAAACACAATGCCAGAGCTGGGATTTGAACCATGGCTCTCCCGGTCTCTAGGCGTGTGTAGGACAGGTGCTGAATAGGTAGAGTCAGACTGAACAATACAATGTCATAGACGGGATTTGTACCACGGATCACCCGGTCTCTAGCCGTGTGTAGGACAGGTGGTGAATAGTTAGAATCAGACTGAGAAACGTAATGCCAGAGCCGGGATTGGAACCACAGATCTCCCGGTATGTAGCAGTGTGTAGGACAGGTGGTGAATAGGTAGAGACAGACTGAGAAACACAATGCCAGAGCCGGGATTTGAACCACGGATCTCCCGGTCTCCTGCCGTGTGTAGGACAGGTGGTGAATAGGTAGAGTCAGACTGAGAAACGCAATGCCAGAGCCGGGATTTGAACCACGGATCTTTCGGTATCTAGCCGTATATAGTACAGGACTTGGATAGGTAGAGTCAGACTGAGAAACGCAATGCCAGAGCCGGGATTTGAACCACGGATCTCCCGGTCTCTATCCGTGTGTAGGACAGGTGGTGAATAGGAAGAGTCAGACTGAGAAACGCAATGCCAGAGCCGGGATTTGAACGACGGATCACCCGGTCTCTAGCCGTGTGAAGGACAGGAGTTGGAAAGGTAGAGTCCGACTGAGAAGCGCAATGCTAGAGCCGGGATTTAAACCACGGATCTCCCGGTCCCTAGCCGTGTGTAGGACAGGAGTTGGATAGGTAGAGTCAGACTGAGAAACGCAATGCCAGAGCCGGGATTTGAACCACGGATTTCCCGGTCTCTAGCCGTGTGTAGGACAGGTAGTGAATACGTAGAGTCAGACTGAGAAACGCAATGCCAGAGCCGGGATTAGACCCACGGATCTCCCGGTTTCTAGACGTGTGTAGGACAGGAGTTGGATAGTTAGAGTCAGGTTTAACAATACAATGTCATAGCCGGGATTTGAACCATGGATCTCCCGGTCTCTAGCCGTGTGTAGGACAGATGGTGAATAGGTAGAGTCAGACTGAGAAACACAATGCCAGAGCCGGGATTTGAACCATGAATCTCCCGGTCTCTAGCCGTGTGTAGGATAGGTGGTGAATAGTTTGAGTCAGACTGAGAAACGCAATGCCAGAGTCGGGATTTGAACCACGAATCTCCCGGTCTCTAGCCGTGTGTAGGACAGGAGTTGGATAGGTAGAGTCAGACTGAGAAACGCAATGCCAGAGTCGGGATTTGAACCACGGATCTTCCGGTCTCTAGCCGTGTGTAGGACAGGAGTTGGACAGCTAGAGTCAGACTGAGAAACGCAATGCTAGAGCCGGGATTTGAACCACGGATATCCCGGTCTCTAGCCGTGTGTAGGACAGGAGTTGGATAGGTAGGGTAAGACTGAGAAACGCAATGCTAGAGCCGGGATTTGAACCACATATCTCCCGGTCTCTAGCCGTGTGTAGGACAGGTGGTGAATAGGTAGAGTCAGACTGAGAAACGCAATGCCAGAGCCGGGATTTGAACGACGGATCTCCCGGTCTCTAGCCCTGTGTGGGACAGGAGTTGGATAGGTAGAGTCAGACTGAGAAACGCAATGCTAGAGCCGGGATTTGAATCACGGATCTCCCGGTCTCTAGGCGTGTGTAGGACAGGAATTGGATAGGTAGAGTCAGACTGAGAAGCGCAATGCTAGAGCCGGGATTTAAACCACGGATCTCCCGGTCTCTAGCCGTGTGTAGGACAGGAGTTGGATAGGTAGAGTCAGACTGAGAAACGCAATGCCAGAGCCGGGATTTGAACGACGGATCTCCCGGTCTCTAGCCGTGTGTTGGACAGATGGTGAATAGCTAGAGTCAGACTGAGAAACACAATGCCAGAGCCGGGATTTGAACCACGGATCTCCCGGTCTCTAGCCGTGTGTAGGACAGGAGTTGGTTAGGTAGAGTCAGACTGAGAAACGCAATGCCAATGCCGGGATTTGAACCATGGATCTCCCGGTCTCTAGCCGTATGTAGGACAGGAGTTGGATAGGTAGAGTCAGACTGAGAAACGCAATGCTAGAGCCGGGATTTGAACCACGGATCTGCCGGTCTCTATCCGTGTGTAGTACAGGTGGTGAATAGGAAGAGTCAGACTGAGAAACGCAATGCCAGAGCCGGGATTTTAACGACGGATCTCCCGGTCTCTACCCGTGTATAGGACAGGAGTTGGAAAGGTAGAGTCAGACTGAGAAACGCAATGCTAGAGCCGGGATTTAAACCACGGATCTCCCGGTCTCTAGCCGTGTGTAGGGCAGGTGGTGAATGGGTAGAGTAGGACTGAGAAACGCAATGCCAATGCCGGGATTTGAACCATGGATCTCCCGGTCTCTAGCCGTATGTAGTACAGGAGTTTGATAGGTAGAGTCAGACTTAGAAACGCAATGCTAGAGCCGGGATTTGAACCACGGATCTCCCGGTCTCTATCCGTGTGTAGGACAGGTGGTGATTAGGAAGAGTCAGACTGAGAAACGCAATGCCAGAGCCGGGATTTGAACGATGGCTCTCCCGGTCCCTAGCCGTGTGTAGGACAGGAGTTGGAAAGGTAGAGTCAGACTGAGAAACGCAATGCTAGAGCCGGGATTTGAACCACAGATCTCCCGGTCTCTAGGCGTGTGTAGGACAGGAGTTGGATAGGTAGAGTCAGACTGAGAAGCGCAATGCTAGAGCCGGGATTTAAACCACGGATCTCCCGGTCTCTAGCCGTGTGTAGGACAGGAGTTGGATAGGTAGAGTCAGACTGAGAAACGCAATATCAGAGCCGGGATTAGAACCACGGATCTTCCGGTCTCTAGCCGTGTGTAGGACAGGAGTTGGATAGTTAGAGTCAGGTTTAACAATACAATGTCATAGCCGGGAATTGAACCACGGATCTCCCGGTCTCTAGCCTTGTGTAGGACGGATGGTGAATAGGTAGAGTCAGACTGAAAAACACAATGCCAGAGCCGGGATTTGAACCATGGATCTCCCGGTCTCTAGCCGTGTGTAGGACAGGTGGTGAATAGTTTGAGTCAGACTGAGAAACGCAATGCCAGAGCCGGGATTTGAACCACGAATCTCCCGGTCTCTAGCCGTGTGTAGGACAGGAGTTGGATAGGTAGAGTCAGACTGAGAAACGCAATGCCAGAGTCGGGATTTGAACCACGGATCTTCCGGTCTCTAGCCGTGTGTAGGACAGGAGTTGTATAGGTAGAGTCAGACTGAGAAATGCAATGCTAGAGCCGGGATTTGAACCACGGATATCCCGGTCTCTAGCCGTGTGTAGGACAGGAGTTGGATAGGTAGGGTAAGACTGAGAAACGCAATGCTAGCGCCGGGATTTGAACCACGTATCTGGCGGTCTCTAGCCGTGTGTAGGACAGGTGGTGAATAGGTAGAGTCAGACTGAGAAACGCAATGCCAGAGCCAGGATTTGAATCAGGATCTCCCGGTCTCTAGCCGTGTGTAGGACAGGAGTTGGATAGGTAGAGTCAGATTTAACAATACAATGTGATAGCCGGTATTTTAACCACGGATCTCCCGGTCTCTAGCCGTGTGTAGGACAGGAGTTGGATAGGTAGGGTAAGTCTGAGAAACGCAATGCTAGCGCCGGGATTTGAACCACGTATCTCGCGGTCTCTAGGCGTGTGTAGGACAGGTGGTGAATAGTTTGAGTCAGACTGAGAAACGCAAAGCCAGAGCCGGGATTTGAAACACGGATCTCCCGGTCTCTAGCCGTGTGTAGGACAGGAGTTGGATAGGTAGAGTCAGACTGAGAAACGCAATTATAGAGCCGGGATTTGAACCACAGATATCCCGATCTCTAGCCGTGTGTAGGACAGTTGGTGAATAGGTAAAGTCAGACTGAGAAACGCAATGCCAGAGCCGGGATTTGAACCACGGATCTCTCGGTCTCTAGCCGTGTATAGGACAGGTGGTGAATAGTTAGAATCAGACTGAGAAACGCAATGCCAGAGCCGGGATGTGAACCACGGATCTCCCGGTCTGTAACCGAGTGTAGGACAGGAGTTGGATAGGTAGATTCAGACTGAACAATACAATGTCATAGCCGGGATTTGAACCACGGATCTCCCGGTCTCTAGCCGTGTGTAGGACTGGTGGTGAATAGGTAGAGTCAGACTGACAAACACAATGCCAGAGCTGGGATTTGAACCATGGCTCTCCCGGTCTCTAGGCGTGTGTAGGACAGGTGCTGAATAGGTAGAGTCAGACTGAACAATACAATGTCATAGACGGGATTTGTACCACGGATCACCCGGTCTCTAGCCGTGTGTAGGACAGGTGGTGAATAGTTAGAATCAGACTGAGAAACGTAATGCCAGAGCCGGGATTGGAACCACAGATCTCCCGGTATGTAGCAGTGTGTAGGACAGGTGGTGAATAGGTAGAGACAGACTGAGAAACACAATGCCAGAGCCGGGATTTGAACCACGGATCTCCCGGTCTCCTGCCGTGTGTAGGACAGGTGGTGAATAGGTAGAGTCAGACTGAGAAACGCAATGCCAGAGCCGGGATTTGAACCACGGATCTTTCGGTATCTAGCCGTATATAGTACAGGACTTGGATAGGTAGAGTCAGACTGAGAAACG
The DNA here is from genome assembly GCA_030762935.1 of Hymenopus coronatus. Taxonomy (NCBI): domain Eukaryota; kingdom Metazoa; phylum Arthropoda; class Insecta; order Mantodea; family Hymenopodidae; genus Hymenopus; species Hymenopus coronatus. Next base: position 151,464,238 of record CM060898.1, on the reverse strand, counting down.
CAATGCCAGAGCCGGGATTTGAACCACGGATCTCCCGGTCTCTATCCGTGTGTAGGACAGGTGGTGAATAGGAAGAGTCAGACTGAGAAACGCAATGCCAGAGCCGGGATTTGAACGACGGATCACCCGGTCTCTAGCCGTGTGAAGGACAGGAGTTGGAAAGGTAGAGTCCGACTGAGAAGCGCAATGCTAGAGCCGGGATTTAAACCACGGATCTCCCGGTCCCTAGCCGTGTGTAGGACAGGAGTTGGATAGGTAGAGTCAGACTGAGAAACGCAATGCCAGAGCCGGGATTTGAACCACGGATTTCCCGGTCTCTAGCCGTGTGTAGGACAGGTAGTGAATACGTAGAGTCAGACTGAGAAACGCAATGCCAGAGCCGGGATTAGACCCACGGATCTCCCGGTTTCTAGACGTGTGTAGGACAGGAGTTGGATAGTTAGAGTCAGGTTTAACAATACAATGTCATAGCCGGGATTTGAACCATGGATCTCCCGGTCTCTAGCCGTGTGTAGGACAGATGGTGAATAGGTAGAGTCAGACTGAGAAACACAATGCCAGAGCCGGGATTTGAACCATGAATCTCCCGGTCTCTAGCCGTGTGTAGGATAGGTGGTGAATAGTTTGAGTCAGACTGAGAAACGCAATGCCAGAGTCGGGATTTGAACCACGAATCTCCCGGTCTCTAGCCGTGTGTAGGACAGGAGTTGGATAGGTAGAGTCAGACTGAGAAACGCAATGCCAGAGTCGGGATTTGAACCACGGATCTTCCGGTCTCTAGCCGTGTGTAGGACAGGAGTTGGACAGCTAGAGTCAGACTGAGAAACGCAATGCTAGAGCCGGGATTTGAACCACGGATATCCCGGTCTCTAGCCGTGTGTAGGACAGGAGTTGGATAGGTAGGGTAAGACTGAGAAACGCAATGCTAGAGCCGGGATTTGAACCACATATCTCCCGGTCTCTAGCCGTGTGTAGGACAGGTGGTGAATAGGTAGAGTCAGACTGAGAAACGCAATGCCAGAGTCGGGATTTGAACCACGGATCTTCCGGTCTCTAGCCGTGTGTAGGACAGGAGTTGGATAGCTAGAGTCAGACTGAGAAACGCAATGCTATAGCCGGGATTTGAACCACGGATATCCCGGTCTCTAGCCGTGTGTAGGACAGGAGTTGGATAGGTAGGATAAGACTGAGAAACGCAATGCTAAAGCCGGGGTTTGAACCTCGGATCTCCCGGTCTCTTAGCCGTGTGTAGGACAGATGGTGAATAGGTACAGTCAGACTGAGAAACACAATGCCAGAGCCGGGATTTGAACCATGGATCTCCCGGTCTCTAGCCGTGTGTAGGACAGGTGGTGAATAGTTTGAGTCAGACTGAGAAACGCAAAGCCAGAGCCGGGATTTGAAACACGGATCTCCCGGTCTCTAGCCGTGTGTAGGACAGGAGTTGGATAGGTAGAGTCAGACTGAGAAACGCAATGCTAGAGCCGGGATTTGAACCACAGATATCCCGATCTCTAGCCGTGTGTAGGACAGGTGGTGAATAGGTAGAGTCAGACTGAGAAGCGCAATGCTAGAGCCGGGATTTGAACCACGGATCTCCCGGTCTCTAGCCGTTTGTAGGACAGGAATTGGATAGGTAGAGTCAGACTGAACAATACAATGTCATAGACGGGATTTGAACCACGAATCTCCCGGTCTCTAGCCGTGTGTAGGACAGTTGGTGAATAGGTAGAATCAGACTGAGAAACGCAATGCCAGAGCCGGGATTTGAACCACGGATCTCTCGGTCTCTAGCCGTGTGTAGGACAGGTGGTGAATGGTTAGAATCAGACTGAGAAACGCAATGCCAGAGCCGGGATTGGAACCACGGATCTCCCGGTCTGTAGCCGTGTGTAGGACAGGAGTTGGATAGGTAGAGTCAGACTGAGAAGCGCAATGCTAGAGCCGGGATTTGAACCACGGATCTCTCGGTCTCTAGCTGTGTGTAGGACAGGTGGTGAATAGGTAGATTCAGACTGAGAAACACAATGCCACAGCCGGGATTTGAACCACGGATCTCCCGGTCTGTAGCTGTGTGTAGGACAGGTGGTGAATAGTTAGAGTCAGACTGAGAAACGCAATGCCAGAGCCGGGATATGAACCACGGATCTCCCGGTCTGTAGCCGTGGGTAGGACAGGAGTTGGATAGGTAGATTTAGACTGAACAATACAATGTCATAGCCGAGATTTGAACCACGGATCTCCCGGTCTCTACCCGTGTGTAGGACAGGTGGTGAATAGTTAAGAGTCAGACTGCGAAACGCAATGCCAGAGCCGGGATTTGAACCACGGATCTCCCGGTCTCTAGCCGTGTGTGGGACAGATGGTGAATAGGTAGAGTCAGACTGAGAAACGCAATGCCAGAGCCGGGATTTGAACCACGGATCTCCCGGTCTCTAGCCCTGTATAGGACAGGAGCTGGATAGGTAAAGTCAGACTGAGAAACGCAATGCTAGAGCCGGGATTTGAACCACGGATCTCCTGGTCTCTAGCCGTGTGTAGGACAGGAGTTGGATAGGTAGAGTCAGACTGAGAAGCGCAATGCTTGAGCCGGGATTTGAACCACGGATCTCCCGGTCTCTAGCCGTGTGTAGGACAGGAGTTGGATAGGTAGAGTCAGACTGAGAAACGCAATGCTAGAGTCGGGATTTGAACCACGGATCTCCCGGTCTCTAGCCGTGTGTAGGACAGGTTGTGAATAGGTAGAGTCAGACTGAGAAACGCAATGCCAGAGCCGGGATTTGAACGACGGATCTCCCGGTCTCTAGCCCTGTGTGGGACAGGAGTTGGATAGGTAGAGTCAGACTGAGAAACGCAATGCTAGAGCCGGGATTTGAATCACGGATCTCCCGGTCTCTAGGCGTGTGTAGGACAGGAATTGGATAGGTAGAGTCAGACTGAGAAGCGCAATGCTAGAGCCGGGATTTAAACCACGGATCTCCCGGTCTCTAGCCGTGTGTAGGACAGGAGTTGGATAGGTAGAGTCAGACTGAGAAACGCAATGCCAGAGCCGGGATTTGAACGACGGATCTCCCGGTCTCTAGCCGTGTGTTGGACAGATGGTGAATAGCTAGAGTCAGACTGAGAAACACAATGCCAGAGCCGGGATTTGAACCACGGATCTCCCGGTCTCTAGCCGTGTGTAGGACAGGAGTTGGTTAGGTAGAGTCAGACTGAGAAACGCAATGCCAATGCCGGGATTTGAACCATGGATCTCCCGGTCTCTAGCCGTATGTAGGACAGGAGTTGGATAGGTAGAGTCAGACTGAGAAACGCAATGCTAGAGCCGGGATTTGAACCACGGATCTGCCGGTCTCTATCCGTGTGTAGTACAGGTGGTGAATAGGAAGAGTCAGACTGAGAAACGCAATGCCAGAGCCGGGATTTTAACGACGGATCTCCCGGTCTCTACCCGTGTATAGGACAGGAGTTGGAAAGGTAGAGTCAGACTGAGAAACGCAATGCTAGAGCCGGGATTTAAACCACGGATCTCCCGGTCTCTAGCCGTGTGTAGGGCAGGTGGTGAATGGGTAGAGTCAGACTGAGAAACGCAATGCCAATGCCGGGATTTGAACCATGGATCTCCCGGTCTCTAGCCGTATGTAGTACAGGAGTTTGATAGGTAGAGTCAGACTTAGAAACGCAATGCTAGAGCCGGGATTTGAACCACGGATCTCCCGGTCTCTATCCGTGTGTAGGACAGGTGGTGAATAGGAAGAGTCAGACTGAGAAACGCAATGCCAGAGCCGGGATTTGAACAATGGCTCTCCCGGTCCCTAGCCGTGTGTAGGACAGGAGTTGGAAAGGTAGAGTCAGACTGAGAAACGCAATGCTAGAGCCGGGATTTGAACCACAGATCTCCCGGTCTCTAGGCGTGTGTAGGACAGGAGTTGGATAGGTAGAGTCAGACTGAGAAGCGCAATGCTAGAGCCGGGATTTAAACCACGGATCTCCCGGTCTCTAGCCGTGTGTAGGACAGGAGTTGGATAGGTAGAGTCAGACTGAGAAACGCAATATCAGAGCCGGGATTAGAACCACGGATCTTCCGGTCTCTAGCCGTGTGTAGGACAGGAGTTGGATAGTTAGAGTCAGGTTTAACAATACAATGTCATAGCCGGGAATTGAACCACGGATCTCCCGGTCTCTAGCCTTGTGTAGGACGGATGGTGAATAGGTAGAGTCAGACTGAAAAACACAATGCCAGAGCCGGGATTTGAACCATGGATCTCCCGGTCTCTAGCCGTGTGTAGGACAGGTGGTGAATAGTTTGAGTCAGACTGAGAAACGCAATGCCAGAGCCGGGATTTGAACCACGAATCTCCCGGTCTCTAGCCGTGTGTAGGACAGGAGTTGGATAGGTAGAGTCAGACTGAGAAACGCAATGCCAGAGTCGGGATTTGAACCACGGATCTTCCGGTCTCTAGCCGTGTGTAGGACAGGAGTTGTATAGGTAGAGTCAGACTGAGAAATGCAATGCTAGAGCCGGGATTTGAACCACGGATATCCCGGTCTCTAGCCGTGTGTAGGACAGGAGTTGGATAGGTAGGGTAAGACTGAGAAACGCAATGCTAGCGCCGGGATTTGAACCACGTATCTGGCGGTCTCTAGCCGTGTGTAGGACAGGTGGTGAATAGGTAGAGTCAGACTGAGAAACGCAATGCCAGAGCCAGGATTTGAATCAGGATCTCCCGGTCTCTAGCCGTGTGTAGGACAGGAGTTGGATAGGTAGAGTCAGATTTAACAATACAATGTGATAGCCGGTATTTTAACCACGGATCTCCCGGTCTCTAGCCGTGTGTAGGACAGGAGTTGGATAGGTAGGGTAAGTCTGAGAAACGCAATGCTAGCGCCGGGATTTGAACCACGTATCTCGCGGTCTCTAGGCGTGTGTAGGACAGGTGGTGAATAGTTTGAGTCAGACTGAGAAACGCAAAGCCAGAGCCGGGATTTGAAACACGGATCTCCCGGTCTCTAGCCGTGTGTAGGACAGGAGTTGGATAGGTAGAGTCAGACTGAGAAACGCAATTATAGAGCCGGGATTTGAACCACAGATATCCCGATCTCTAGCCGTGTGTAGGACAGTTGGTGAATAGGTAAAGTCAGACTGAGAAACGCAATGCCAGAGCCGGGATTTGAACCACGGATCTCTCGGTCTCTAGCCGTGTATAGGACAGGTGGTGAATAGTTAGAATCAGACTGAGAAACGCAATGCCAGAGCCGGGATGTGAACCACGGATCTCCCGGTCTGTAACCGAGTGTAGGACAGGAGTTGGATAGGTAGATTCAGACTGAACAATACAATGTCATAGCCGGGATTTGAACCACGGATCTCCCGGTCTCTAGCCGTGTGTAGGACTGGTGGTGAATAGGTAGAGTCAGACTGAGAAACACAATGCCAGAGCCGGGATTTGAACCACGGATCTCCCGGTCTCTAGCCGTGTGTAGGACAGGACTTGGATAGGTAGAGTCAGACTGAACAATACAATGTCATAGACGGGATTTGAACCACGAATCTCCCGGGCTCTAGCCGTGTGTAGGACAGGATGTGAATAGGTAGAGTCAGACTGAGAAACGCAATGCCAGAGCCGGGATTTGAACCACGGATCTCTCGGTCTCTAGCCGTGTGTAGGACAGGTGGTGAATAGTTAGAATCAGACTGAGAAACGCAATGCCAGAGCCGGGATTGGAACCACGGATCTCCCGGGCTGTAGCCGTGTGTAGGACAGGAGTTGGATAGGTAGAGTCAGACTGAAAAATACAATGTCATAAACGGGATTTGAACCACGGATCTCTCGGTCTCTAGCCGTGTGTAGGACAGGTGGTGAATAGGTAGAGTCAGACTGAGAAACACAATGCCAGAGCCGGGATTTGAACCACGGATCTCCCGGTCTCTAGCTGTGTGTAGGACAGGTGGTGAATAGTTAGAGTCAGACTGAGAAACGCAATGCCAGAGCCGGGATTTGAACCACGGATCTCCCGGTATGTTGCCGTGTGTAGGACAGGAGTTGGATAGGTAGATTCAGACTGAACAATACAATGTCATAGCCGAGATTTGAACCACGGATCTCCCGGTCTCTAGCCGTGTGTAGGACAGGTGGTGAATAGTTAAGAGTCAGACTGCGAAACGCAATGCCAGAGCCGGGATTTGAACCACGGATCTCCCGGTCTCTAGCCGTGTGTAGGACAGGAGTTGGATAGGTAGAGTCAGACTGAGAAGCGCAATGATAGACCCGGGATTTGAACCACGGATCTCCCGGTCTCTAGCCGTAAGTAGGACAGGAGTTGGATAGGCAGAGTCAGACTGAACAATACAATGTCATAGCCGGGATTTGAACCACGGATCTCCGTGTCTCTAGCCGTGTGTAGGACAGGTGGTGAATAGTTTGAATCACAGTGAGAAACGCAATGCCAGAGCCGGGATTTAAACCACGGATCTCCCGGTCTATAGTTGTGTATAGGACCGGTGGTGTATAGTAAGAGTCAGACTGAGAAACGCAATGCCAGAGCCGGGATTTGAACCACGGATCTCCCGGTCTCTAGCCGTGTGTAGGACAGGAGTTAGATAGGTAGAGTCGGACTGAGAAACGCAATGCTAGAGCCGAGATTTGAACCACGGATATCCCGGTCTCTGGCCGTGTGTAGGACAGATGGTGAATAGGTAGAGTCAGACTGAGAAACGCAATGCCAGAGCCAGGATTTGAACCACGGATCTCCCGGTCTCTAGCCGTGTATAGGACAGGAGTTGGATAGGTAAAGTCAGACAGAGAAACGCAATGCTAGAACTGGGATTTGAACCACGGATCTCCTGGTCTCTAGCCGTGTGTAGGACAGGAGTTGGATAGGTAGAGTCAGACTTAGAAGCGCAATGCTAGAGCCGGGATTTGAACCACGGATCTCCCGGTCTCTAGCCGTGTGTAGAACAGGTGGTGAATAGGTAGAGTCAGACTGAGAAACGCAATGCCAGAGCCGGGATTTGAACCATGGATCTCCCGGTCTCTAGCCGTGTGTAGGACCGGTGGTGAATAGTTGGAGTCAGACTGAGAAACGCAAAGCCAGAGCCGGGATATGAACCACGGGTCTCCCGGTCTCTAGCCGTGTGTAGTACAGGAGTTGGTTAGGTAGAGTCAGACTGAGAAGCGCAATGCTAGAGCCGGGATTTGAACCACGGATCTCCGGGTCTCAAGCCGTGTGTAGCATAGAGGGTGAATAGGTAAAGTCAGACTGAGAAACAAAATGCCAGAGCCGGGATTTGAACCATGGATCTCCCGGTCTCTAGCCGTATGTAAGACAGGAATTGGATAGGTAGAGTCAGACTGAGAAAGGCAATGCCAGAGCCGGGATTTGAACCACGGATCTTTCGGTCACCAGCCGTGTGTAGGAAAGGAGTTGGATAGGTAGAGTAAGACTGAGAAATGCAATGCCAATGCCGGGATTTGAATCATGGATCTCCCGGTCTCTAGCCGTATGTAGTACAGGAGTTGGATAGGTAGAATCAGACTGAGAAACGCAATGCTAGAGCCGGGATTTGAACCACTGATCTCCCGGTCTCTATCCGTGTGTAGGACAGGTGGTGAATAGGAAGAGTCAGACTGAGAAACGCAATGCCAGAGCCGCGATTTGAACGACGGATCTCCCGGTCCCTAGCCGTGTGTAGGACAGGAGTTGGAAAGGTAGAGTCAGACTGAGAAACGCAATGCTAGAGCCGGGAGTTGAACTACAGATCTCCCGGTCTCTAGGCGTGTGTAGGACAGGAGTTGGATAGGTAGAGTCAGATTGAGAAGCGCAATGCTAGAGCCGGGATTTAAACCACGGATCTCCCGGTCTCTAGCCGTGTGTAGGACAGGAGTTGGATAGGTAGAGTCAGACTGAGAAACGCAATGCCAGAGTCGAGATTTGAACCACGGATCTTCCGGTCTCTAGCCGTGAGTAGGATAGGAGTTGGATAGGTAGAGTCAGACTGAGAAACGCAATGCTAGAGCCGGGATTTGAACCATGGATCTCCCGGTCTCTAGCCGTGTGTAGGACAGGTGGTGAATAGGTAGAGTCAGACTGAGAAACATAATGCCAGAGCCGGGATTTGAACAATGGATTTCCCGGTCTCTAGCCGTGTGTAGGACAGGTGGTGAATACTTTGAGTCAGGCTGAGAAACGCAATGCCAGAGCCGGGATTTGAACCACGAATCTCCCGGTCTCTAGCCGTTTGTAGGACAGGAGTTGGATAGGTAGAGTCAGACTGAGAAACGCAATGCCAGAGTCGAGATTTGAACCACGGATCTTCCGGTCTCTAGCCGTGTGTAGGACAGGAGTTGGATAGGTAGAGTCAGACTGAGAAACGCAATGCTAGAGCCGGGATTTGAACCACGTATCTCGCGGTCTCTAGCCGTGTGTAGGACAGTGGGTGAATAGGTAGAGTCAGACTGAGAAACGCAATGCCAGAGCCAGGATTTGAATCAGGATCTCCCGGTCTCTAGCCGTGTGTAGGACAGGAGTTGGAATGGTAGAGTCAGATTTAACAATACAATGTCATAGCCGGGATTTTAACCACGGATCTCCCGGTCTCTAGCCGTGTGTAGGACAGGAGTTGGTTAGGTAGGGTGAGACTGAGAAACGCAATATTAGCGCCGGGATTTGAAACACGTATCTCGCGGTCTCTAGCCGTGTGTAGGACAGGAATTGGATAGGTAGAGTCAGACTGAACAATACAATGTCATAGACGGGATTTGAACCACGAATCTCCCGGTCTCTAGCCGTGTGTAGGACAGGTGGTGAATAGGTACAGTCAGACTGAGAAACACAATGCCAGAGCCGGGATTTGAACCATGGATCTCCCGGTCTCTAGGCGTGTGTAGGACAGGTGGTGAATAGTTTGAGTCAGACTGAGAAACGCAAAGCCAGAGCCGGGATTTGAAACACGGATCTCCCGGTCTCTAGCCGTGTGTAGGACAGGAGTTGGATAGGTAGAGTCAGACTGAGAAACGCAATTATAGAGCCGGCATTTGAACCACGGATCTCCCGGTCTCTAGCCGTGAGTAGGACAGGAATTGGATAGGTAGAGTCAGACTGAACAATACAATGTCATAGACGGGATTTGAACCACGAATCTCCCGGTCTCTAGCCGTGTGTAGGACAGGTGGTGAATAGGTAGAGTCAGACTGAGAAACGCAATGCCAGAGCCGGGATTTGAACCACGGATCTCTCGGTCTCTAGCCGTGTGTAGGACAGGTGGTGAATAGTTAGAATCAGACTGAGAAACGCAATGCCAGAGCCGGGATTGGAACCACGGATCTCCCGGTCTGTAACCGTGTGTAGGACAGGAGTTGGTTAGGTAGATTCAGACTGAACAATACAATGTCATAGCCGGGATTTGAACCACGGATCTCCCGGTCTCTAGCCGTGTGTACGACTGGTGGTGAATAGGTAGTGTCAGACTGAGGAACACAATGCCAGAGCCGGGATTTGAACCACGGATCTCCCGGTCTCTAGCCGTGTGTAGGACAGGAGTTGGATAGGTAGAGTCAGACTGAACAATACAATGTCATAAACGGGATTTGAACTACGGATCTCCCGGTCTCTAGCCGTGTGTACGACAGGTGGTGAATAGGTAGAGTCATACTGAGAAACACAATGCCAGAGCCGGGATTTGAACCACGGATCTCCCGGTCTCTAGCTGTGTGTAGGACAGGTGGTGAATAGACAGAGTCAGACTGAGAAACACAATGCCAGAGCCGGGATTTGAACCACGGATCTCCCGGTCTCTAGCCGTGTGTAGGACAGGTGGTGAATAGTTAAGAGTCAGACTGCGAAACGCAATGCCAGAGCCGGGATTTGAACCACGGATCTCCCGGTCTCCAGCCGTGTGCAGGACAGGAGTTGGATAGGTAGAGTCAGACTGAGAAGCGCAATGATAGACCCGGGATTTGAACCACGGATCTCCCGATCTCTAGCCGTAAGTAGGACAGGAGTTGGATAGGTAGAGTTAGACTGAACAATACAATTCCATAGCCGGGATTTGAACCACGGATCTCCCGGTCTCTAGCCGTGTGTAGGACAGGTGGTGAATAGTTTGAGTCAGACTGAGAAACGCAATGCCAGAGCCGGGATTTAAACCACGGATCTCCCGGTCTCTAGTTGTGTGTAGGACAGATGGTGAATAGGTAGAGTCAGACTGAGAAACGCAATGCCAGAGCCGGGATTTGAACCACGGATATCCCGGTCTCTAGCCGGGTATAGGACAGGAGTTGGATAGGTAAAGTCAGACTGAGAAACGCAATGCTAGAGCCGGGATTTGAACCACGGATCTCCCGGTCTCTAGCCGTGTGTAGGACAGGAGTTGGATAGGTAGAGTCAGACTGAGAAGCGCAATGCTAGAGCCGGGATTTGAACCACGTATCTCCCAGTCTCTAGCCGTGTGTAGGACAGGTGGTGAATAGTTAGAGTCAGACTGAGAAACGCAATGCCAGAGCCGGGATTTGAACCACGGATCTCCCGGTCTCTACCCGTGTGTAGGACATGAGTTAGATAGGTAGATTCAGACTGAAAATCGCAATGCTAGAGCCGGGATTTGAACCTTGGATCTCCCGGTCTCTAGCCGTGTGTAGGACAGATGGTGAATAGGTAGAGTCAGACTGAGAAACGCAATGCCAGAGCCGGGATTTGAACCACGGATCTCCCGGTCTCTAGCCGTGTATAGGACAGGAGCTGGATAGGTAAAGTCAGACTGAGAAACGCAATGCTAGAGCCGGGATTTGAACCACGGATCTCCTGGTCTCTAGCCGTGTGTAGGACAGGAGTTGGATAGGTAGAGTCAGACTGAGAAGCGCAATGCTAGAGCCGGGGTTTGAACCACGGATCTCCCGGTCTCTAGCCGTGTGTAGGATAGGTGGTGAATAGGTAGAGTCAGACTGAGAAACGCAATGCAAGAGCCGGGATTTGAAGCATGGATATCCCGGTCTCTAGCCGTGTGTAAGACAGATGGCGAATAGGTAGAGTCAGACTGAGAAACGCAATGCCAGAGCCGGGATTTGAACCACGGATCTCCCGGTCTCTAGCCGTGTGTAGGACAGGAGTTGGATAGGTAGAGTCAGACTGAGAAACGCAATGCCAGAGACGAGATTTGAACCACGGATCTTCCGGTCTCTAGCCGTGTGTAGGACAGGAGTTGGATAGGTAGAGTCAGACTGAGAAACGCAATGCTAGAGCCGGGATTTTAACCATGGATCTCCCGGTCTCTAGCCGTGTGTAGGACAGGTGGTGAATAGGTAGAGTCAGACTGAGAAACACAATGCCAGAGCCGGGATTTGAACCATGGATTTCCCGGTCTCTAGCCGTGTGTAGGACAGGTGGTGAATAGTTTGAGTCAGGCTGAGAAACGCAATGCCAGAGCCGGGATTTGAACCACGAATCTCCCGGTCTCTAGCCGTTTGTAGGACAGGAGTTGGATAGGTAGAGTCAGACTGAGAAACGCAATGCCAGAGCCGGGATTTGAACCACGGATCTCCCGGTCTATAGCCGTGTGTAGGACAGGAGTTAGATAGGTAGAGTCAGACTGAGAAACGCAATGCCAGAGCCGGGATTTGAACCACGGATCTCCCGGTCTCTAGCCGTGTATAGGACAGGATTTGGATAGGTAAAATCAGACTGAGAAACGCAATGCTAGAGCCGGGATTTGAACAACGGATCTCCTGGTCTCTAGCCGCGTGTAGGACAGGAGTTGGATAGGTAGAGTCAGACTGAGAAGCGCAATGCTAGAGCCGGGATTTGAACCACGGATCTCCCGGGCTCTAGCCGTGTGTAGGACAGGTGGTGAATAGGTAGAGTCAGACTGAGAAACGCAATGCCAGAGCCGGGATTTCAACCATGGATCTCCCGGTCTCTAGCCGTGTGTAGGACAGGAGTTGGATAGGTAGAGTCAGACTGAGAAATGCAATGCTGGAGTCGGGATTTGAACTACGGATCTCCCGGTCTCTAGCCGTGTGTAGGACAGGAGTTGGATAGGCAGAGTAAGACTGACAAACGCAATGCTAGAGCCGGGATTTGAACCACGTATATCCCGGTCTCTAGCCGTGTGTAGGACAGGTGGTGAATAGGTAGAGTCAGACTGAGAAACACAATGCCAGAACCGGGATTTGAACCACGGATCTCCCGGTCTCTAGCCGTGTGTAGGACAGGGGTTGGATAGGTAGAGTCAGTCTGAGAAGCGCAATGCTAGAGCCGGGATTTGAACCACGGATCTCCCGGTCTCTAGCCGTGTGTAGGACAGATGGTGAATAGGTAGATTCAGACTAAGAAACGCAATGCCAGAGCCGGGATTTGAACCATGGATATCCCGGTCTCTAGCCGTGTGTATGACAGATGGCGAATAGGTAGAGTCAGACTGAGAAACGCAATGCCAGAGCCGGCATTTGAACCACGGATCTCCCGGTCTCTAGACGTGTATAGGACAGGAGTTGGCTAGGTAAAGTCAGACTGAGAAACGCAATGCTAGAGCCGGGATTTGAACCACGGATCTCCCGGTCTGTAGCCGTGTGTAGGACAGGAGTTGGATAGGTAGATTCAGACTGAGAAGCGCAATGCTAGAGCCGGGATTTGAACCACGGATCTCCCGGTCTCTAGCCGTGTATATGACAGTAGTTGGCTAGGTAAAGTCAGACTGAGAAACGCAATGCTACAGCCGGGATTTGAACCACGGATCTCCTGGTCTCTAGCCGTGTGTAGGACAGGAGTTGGATAGGAGTCAGACTGAGAAGCGCAATGCTAGAGCCGGGATTTGAACCACGGATCTCCCGGTCTCTAGCCGTGTGTAGGACAGGTGGTGAATAGGTAGAGTCAGACTGAGAAACGCAATGCCAGAGCCGGGATTTGAACCATGGATCTCCCGGTCTCTAGCCGTGTGTAGGACCGGTGGTGAATAATTAGAGTCAGAATGAGATACGCAATGCCAGAGCCGGGATTTGAACCACGGATCTCCCGGTCTCTAGCCGTGTGTAGGACAGGAGTTAGATAGGTAGAGTCAGACTGAGAAACGCAATGCCAGAGCCGGGATTTGAACCACGGATCTCCCGGTCTGTAGCCGTGTGTAGGACAGGAGTTGGATAGGTAGATTCAGACTGAACAATACAATGTCATAGCCGGGATTTGAACCACGGATCTCCCGGTCTCTAGCCGTGTGTAGGACAGGTGTTGGATAGGTAGAGTCAGACTGAGAAGCGCAATGATAGACCCGGGATTTGAACCACGGATCTCCCGGTCTCTAGCCGTAAGTAGGACAGGAGTTGGATAGGTAGAGTTAGACTGAACAATACAATTCCATAGCCGGGATTTGAACCACGGATCTCCCGGTCTCTAGCCGTGTGTATGACAGGTGGTAAATAGTTTGAGTCAGACTGAGAAACGCAATGCCAGAGCCGGGATTTAAACCACGGATCTCCCGGTCTCTAGTTGTGTGTAGGACCGGTGGTGAATAGTTAGAGTCAGACTGAGAAACGCAATGCCAGAGCCGGGATTTGAACCACGGATCTCCCGGTCTCTAGCCGTGTTTAGGACAGATGGTGAATAGGTAGAGTCAGACTGAGAAACGCAATGCCAGAGCCGGGATTTGAACCACGGATCTCCCGGTCTCTAGCCGTGTATAGGACAGGAGTTGGATAGGTAAAGTCAGACTGAGAAACGCAATGCTAGAGCCGGGATTTGAACCACGGATCTCCTGGTCTCTAGCCGTGTGTAGGACATGAGTTGGATAGGTAGAGTCAGACTGAGAAGCGCAATGCTAGAGCCGGGATTTGAACCACGGATCTCCCGGTCCCTAGCCGTGTGTAGGACAGGTGGTGAATCGTTAGAGTCAGACTGAGAAACGCAATGCCAGAGCCGGGATTTGAACCACGGATATCCCGGTCTCTACCCGTGTATAGGACAGGAGTTAGATAGGTAGAGTCAGACTGAGAATCGCAATGCTAGAGCCCGGATTTGAACCACGGATCTCCCGGTCTCTAGCCGTGTATAGGACAGGAGCTGGATAGGTAAAGTCAGACTGAGAAACGCAATGCTTGAGCCGGGATTTGAACCACGGATCTCCTGGTCTCTAGCCGTGTGTAGGACAGGAGTTGGATAGGTAGAGTCAGACTGAGAAGCGCAATGCTAGAGCCGGGATTTGAACCACGGAACTCCCGGTCTCTAGCCGTGTGTAGGATAGGTGGTGAATAGGTAGAGTCAGACTGAGAAACGCAATGCTAGAGTCGGGATTTGAACCACGGATCTCCCGGTCTCTAGCCGTGTGTAGGAAAGGAGTTGGATAGGCAAAGTAAGACTGACAAACGCAATGCTAGAGCCGGGATTTGAACCACGTATATCCCGGTCTCTAGCCGTAAGTAGGACAGGAGTTGGATAGGTAGAGTCAGACTGAACAATACAATGTCATAGCCGGGATTTGAACCACGGATCTCCCGGTCTCTAGCCGTGTGTAGGACAGGTGGTGAATAGTTTGAGTCAGATTGAGAAACGCAATGCCAGAGCCGGGATTTAAACCACGGACCTCCCGGTCTCTAGCCGTGTGTAGGACCGGTAGTGAATAGATGGAGTCAGACTGAGAAACGCAATGCCAGAGCCGGGATTTGAACCACGGATCTCCCGGTCTCTAGCCGTGTGTAGGACAGGAGTTAGATAGGTAGAGTCAGACTGAGAAACGCAATGCTAGAGCCGGGATTTGAACCACGGATCTCCCGGTCTCTAGCCGTGTGTAGGACAGATGGTGAATAGGTAGAGTCAGACTGAGAAACGCAATGCCAGAGCCGGGATTTGAACCACGGATCTTTCGGTCTCCAGCCGTGTGTAGGACAGGAGTTGGATAGGTAGAGTAAGACTGAGAAATGCAATGCCAGAGCCGGGATTTGAGCCATGGATCTCCCGGTCTCTAGCTGTGTGTAGGACCGGTGGTGAATAGTTAGAGTCAGACTGAGAAACGCAATGCCAGAGCCGGGATTTGAACCACGGAACTCCCGGTCTCTGGCAGTGTGTAGGACAGGAGTTAGATAGGTAGAGTCAGACTGAGAAACGCAATTCTAGAGCCGGGATTTGAACCACGGATCTCCCGGTCTCTAGCCGAGTGTAGGACAGATGGTGAATAGGTAGAGTCAGACTGAGAAACGCAATGCCAGAGCCGGGATTTGAACCACAGATCTCCTGGTCTCTAGCCGTGTGTAGGACAGGAGTTGGATAGGTAGAGTCAGACTGAGAAAAGCAATGCTACAGCCGGGGATTGAACCACGGATCTCCCGGTCTCTAGCCGTGTGTAGGACAGGAATTGGATAGGTAGAGTCAGACTGAGAAACGCAATGCTAGAGTCGGGATTTGAACCACGGATCTCCCGGTCTCTAGCCGTGTGTAAGACAGGAGTTGGATAGGTAGAGTAAGACTGACAAACGCAATGCTAGAGCCGGGATTTGAACCACGGATCTCCCGGTCTCTAGCCGTGTGTAGGACAGGTGGTGAATAGGTAGAGTCAGACTGAGAAACACAATGCTAGAGCCGGGATTTGAACCACGGATCTCCCGGTCTCTAGCCGTGTGTAGAACAGGAATTGGATAGGTAGAGTCAGACTAAACATTACAATGTCATAGACGGGATTTGACCCACGGATCTCCCGGTCTCTTTGCCGTGTGTAGGACAGATTGTGAATAGGTAGAGTCAGACTGAGAAACACAATGCCAGAGCTGGGTTTTGAACCATGGCTCTCCCGGTCTCTAGCCGTGTGTAGGACAGGTGCTGAATAGGTAGAGTCAGACTGAACAATACAATGACATAGACGGGATTTGTACCACGGATCTCCCGGTCTCTAGCCGTGTATAGGACAGGTGGTGAATAGGTAGAGTCGCACTGAGAAACACAATGCCAGAGCCAGGATTTGAACCACGGATCTTCCGGTCTCTAGCCGTGTGTAGGACAGGTGTTGAATTGGTAGAGTCAGACTGAGAAACGCAATGCCAATGCCGGGATTTGAACCATGGATCTCCCGGTCTCTAGCCGTATGTAGTACAGGACTTGGATAGGTAGAGTCAGACTGAGAAACGCAATGCTAGAGCCGGGATTTGAACCACGGATATCCCGGTCTCTAGCCGTGTGTAGGACAAGAGTTGGATAGGTAGGGTAAGACTGAGAAACGCAATGCCAATGCCGGGATTTGAACCATGGATCTCCCGGTCTCTAGCCGTATGTAGTACAGGACTTGGATAGGTAGAGTCAGACTGAGAAACGCAATGCTAGAGCCGGGATTTGAACCACGGATATCCCGGTCTCTAGCCGTGTGTAGGACAGGTGTTGAATAGGTAGAGTCAGACTGAGAAACGCAATGCCAATGCCGGGATTTGAATTATGGATCTCCCGGTCTCTAGACGTATGTAGTACAGGACTTGAATAGTTAGAATCAGACTGAGAAACGTAATGCCAGAGCCGGGATTGGAACCACGGATCTCCCGGTATGTAGCAGTGTGTAGGACAGGTGGTGAATAGGTAGAGTCAGACTGAGAAACACAATGCCAGAGCCGGGATTTGAACCACGGATCTCCCGGTCTCTAGCCGTGTGTAGGACAGGTGATGAATGGGTAGAGTCAGACTGAGAAACGCAATGCCAATGCCGGGATTTGAACCATGGATCTCCCGGTCTCTAGCCGTATGTAGTACAGGACTTGGATAGGTAGAGTCAGACTGAGAAACGCAATGCTAGAGCCGGGATTTGAACCACGGATCCCCGGTCTCTATTCGTGTGTAGGACAGGTGGTGAATAGGAAGAGTCAGACTGAGAAACGCAATGTCAGAGCCGGGATTTGAACGACGGATCTCCCGGTCACTAGCCGTGTGTAGGACAGGAGTTGGAAAGGTAGAGTCAGAATGAGAAACGCAATGCTAGAGCCGGGATTTGAACCACAGATCTCCCGGTCTCTAGCCGTGTGTAGGACAGGTGGTGAATAGTTAGAGTCAGACTGAGAAACGCAATGCCAGAGCCAGGATTAGACCCACGGATTTCCCGGTCTCTAGCCGTGTGTAGGACAGGAGTTGGATAGTTAGAGTCAGGTTTAACAATACAATGTCATAGCCGGGATTTGAACCACGGATCTCCCGGTCTCTAGCCGTGTGTAGGACTGATGGTGAATAGGTAGAGTCAGACTGAGAAACACAATGCCAGAGCCGGGATTTGAACCATGGATCTCCCGGTCTCTAGCCGTGTGTAGGATAGGTGGTGAATAGTTTGAGTCAGACTGAGAAACGCAATGCCAGAGTCGGGATTTGAACCACGAATCTCCCGGTCTCTAGCCGTGTGTAGGACAGGAGTTGGATAGGTAGAGTCAGACTGAGAAACGCAATGCCAGAGTCGGGATTTGAACCACGGATCTTCCGGTCTCTAGCCGTGTGTAGGACAGGAGTTGGATAGGTAAAGTCAGACTGAGAAACGCAATGCTAGAGCCGGGATTTGAACCACGGATATCCCGGTCACTAGCCGTGTGTAGGACAGGAGTTGGATAGGTAGGGTAAGACTGAGAAACGCAATGCTAGAGCCGGGATTTGAACCACGGATCTCCCGGTCTCTAGCCGTGTGTAGGACAGGTGGTGAATAGGTAGAGTCAGACTGAGAAACGCAATGCCAGAGCCAGGATTTGAATCACAGATCTCCCGGTCTCTAGCCGTGTGTAGGACAGGAGTTGGATAGGTAGAGTTAGATTTAAAAATACGTCATAGCCGGGATTTGAACCACGGATCTCCCGGTCTCTTAGCTGTGTGTAGGACAGATGGTGAATAGGTACAGTCAGACTGAGAAACACAATGCCAGAGCCGGGATTTGGACCATGGATCTCCCGGTCTCTAGCCGTGTGTAGGACAGGTGGTGAATAGTTTGAGTCAGACTGAGAAAAACAATGCCAGAGCCAGGATTAGAACCACGGATCTCCCGTTCTCTAGCCGTGTGTAGGACAGGTGGTGAATAGTTAGAATCAGACTGAGAAGCGTAATGCCAGAGCCGGGATTGGATTCACGGATCTCCCGGTCTCTAGCCGTGTGTAGGACAGGTGGTGAATAGTTAGTGTCAGACTGAGAAACGCAATGCCAGAGCCGGGAGTTGAACCACGGATGTCCCGGTCTCTAGCCGTGTGTAGGCCCGGAATTGGATACGTGGAGCCAGACTGAGTAACGCAATGCTAGAGCCGGGATTTGAACCACGGCTCTCCCGTTCTCTAGCCGTGTGTAAGACAGGAGTTGGATAGGTAGAGTCAGACTGAGTAACGCAATGCTAGAGCCGGGATTTGAACCACGGATCTCCCGGTCTCTAGCCGTGTGTAGCACAGATGGTGAATAGGTAGAGTCAGACTGAGAAACGCAAAGCCAATGCCGGGATTTGAACCATGGATCTCCCGGTCCCTAGCCGTATGTAGGACAGAAGTTAGATAAGTAGAGTCAGACTGAGAAACGCAATGGTAGAGCCGTGATTTGAACCAAGGATCTCCCGGTCTCTATCCGTGTGTAGGACAGGTGGTGAATAGGAAGAGTCAGACTGAGAAACGCAATGCCAGAGCCGCGATTTGAACGACGGATCTCCCGGTCTCTAGCCGTGTGTAGGACAGGAGTTGGAAAGGTAGAGTCAAACTGAGAAACGCAATGCTAGAGCCGGGATTTGAACCACGGATCTCCCGGTCTCTAGGCGTGTGTAGGACAGGAGTTGGATAGGTAGAGTCAGACTGAGAAGCACAATGCTAGAGCCGGGATTTAAACCACGGATCTCCCGGTCTCTAGCCGTGTGTAGGACAGGAGTTGGATAGGTAGAGTCAGACTGAGAAACGCAATGCCAGAGCCAGGATTTGAATCACGGATCTCCCGGTTTCTAGCCGTGTGTAGGACAGGAGTTGGATAGGTAGAGTCAGATTTAACAATTCAATGTCATTGCCGGGATTTGAACCACGGATCTTACGGTCTCTTAGCCGTGTGTAGGACAGACGGTGAATAGGTACAGTCAGACTGAGAAACACAATGCCATAGCCGGGATTTGAACCATGGATCTCCCGGTCTCTAGCCATGTGTAGGACAGGTGGTGAATAAATTGAGTCAGACTGAGAAACGCAAAGCCAGAGCCGGGATTTGAAACACGGATCTCCCGGTCTCTAGCCGTGTGTAGGACAGAAGTTGGATAGGTAGAGTCAGACTGAGAAACGCAATGCTAGAGCCGGGATTTGAACCAGAGATATCCCGATCTCTAGCCGTGTGTAGGACAGGTGGTGAATAGGTAGAGTCAGACTGAGAAGCGCAATGCTAGAGCCGGGATTTGAACCACGGATCTCCCGGTCTCTAGCCGTGTGTAGGACAGGAGTTGGATAGGTAGAGTCAGACTGAACAATACAATGTCATAAACGGGATTTGAACCACGGATCTCCCGGTCTCTAGCCCTGTGTAGGACAGGTGGTGAATAGGTAGAGTCAGACTGAGAAACACAATGCCAGAGCCGGGATTTGAACCACGGATCAACCGGTCTCTAGCTGTGTGTAGGACAGATGGTGAATAGGTAGAGTCAGACTGAGAAACGCAATGCCAGAGCCGGGATTTGAACCACGGATCTCCCGGTCTCTAGCCGTGTATAGGACAGGAGTTGGATAGGTAAAGTCAGACTGAGAAACGCAATGCTAGAGCCGGGATTTGAACCACGGATCTCCTGGTCTCTAGCCGTGTGTAGGACATGAGTTGGATAGGTAGAGTCAGACTGAGAAGCGCAATGCTAGAGCCGGGATTTGAACCACGGATCTCCCGGTCCCTAGCCGTGTGTAGGACAGGTGGTGAATCGTTAGAGTCAGACTGAGAAACGCAATGCCAGAGCCGGGATTTGAACCACGGATATCCCGGTCTCTACCCGTGTATAGGACAGGAGTTAGATAGGTAGAGTCAGACTGAGAATCGCAATGCTAGAGCCCGGATTTGAACCACGGATCTCCCGGTCTCTAGCCGTGTATAGGACAGGAGCTGGATAGGTAAAGTCAGACTGAGAAACGCAATGCTTGAGCCGGGATTTGAACCACGGATCTCCTGGTCTCTAGCCGTGTGTAGGACAGGAGTTGGATAGGTAGAGTCAGACTGAGAAGCGCAATGCTAGAGCCGGGATTTGAACCACGGAACTCCCGGTCTCTAGCCGTGTGTAGGATAGGTGGTGAATAGGTAGAGTCAGACTGAGAAACGCAATGCTAGAGTCGGGATTTGAACCACGGATCTCCCGGTCTCTAGCCGTGTGTAGGAAAGGAGTTGGATAGGCAAAGTAAGACTGACAAACGCAATGCTAGAGCCGGGATTTGAACCACGTATATCCCGGTCTCTAGCCGTAAGTAGGACAGGAGTTGGATAGGTAGAGTCAGACTGAACAATACAATGTCATAGCCGGGATTTGAACCACGGATCTCCCGGTCTCTAGCCGTGTGTAGGACAGGTGGTGAATAGTTTGAGTCAGATTGAGAAACGCAATGCCAGAGCCGGGATTTAAACCACGGACCTCCCGGTCTCTAGCCGTGTGTAGGACCGGTAGTGAATAGATGGAGTCAGACTGAGAAACGCAATGCCAGAGCCGGGATTTGAACCACGGATCTCCCGGTCTCTAGCCGTGTGTAGGACAGGAGTTAGATAGGTAGAGTCAGACTGAGAAACGCAATGCTAGAGCCGGGATTTGAACCACGGATCTCCCGGTCTCTAGCCGTGTGTAGGACAGATGGTGAATAGGTAGAGTCAGACTGAGAAACGCAATGCCAGAGCCGGGATTTGAACCACGGATCTTTCGGTCTCCAGCCGTGTGTAGGACAGGAGTTGGATAGGTAGAGTAAGACTGAGAAATGCAATGCCAGAGCCGGGATTTGAGCCATGGATCTCCCGGTCTCTAGCTGTGTGTAGGACCGGTGGTGAATAGTTAGAGTCAGACTGAGAAACGCAATGCCAGAGCCGGGATTTGAACCACGGAACTCCCGGTCTCTGGCAGTGTGTAGGACAGGAGTTAGATAGGTAGAGTCAGACTGAGAAACGCAATTCTAGAGCCGGGATTTGAACCACGGATCTCCCGGTCTCTAGCCGAGTGTAGGACAGATGGTGAATAGGTAGAGTCAGACTGAGAAACGCAATGCCAGAGCCGGGATTTGAACCACAGATCTCCTGGTCTCTAGCCGTGTGTAGGACAGGAGTTGGATAGGTAGAGTCAGACTGAGAAACGCAATGCTACAGCCGGGGATTGAACCACGGATCTCCCGGTCTCTAGCCGTGTGTAGGACAGGAATTGGATAGGTAGAGTCAGACTGAGAAACGCAATGCTAGAGTCGGGATTTGAACCACGGATCTCCCGGTCTCTAGCCGTGTGTAAGACAGGAGTTGGATAGGTAGAGTAAGACTGACAAACGCAATGCTAGAGCCGGGATTTGGACCACGGATCTCCCGGTCTCTAGCCGTGTGTAGGACAGGTGGTGAATAGGTAGAGTCAGACTGAGAAACACAATGCTAGAGCCGGGATTTGAACCACGGATCTCCCGGTCTCTAGCCGTGTGTAGAACAGGAATTGGATAGGTAGAGTCAGAATAAACATTACAATGTCATAGACGGGATTTGAACCACGGATCTCCCGGTCTCTTTGCCGTGTGTAGGACAGATTGTGAATAGGTGGAGTCAGACTGAGAAACACAATGCCAGAGCTGGGTTTTGAACCATGGCTCTCCCGGTCTCTAGCCGTGTGTAGGACAGGTGCTGAATAGGTAGAGTCAGACTGAACAATACAATGACATAGACGGGATTTGTACCACGGATCTCCCGGTCTCTAGCCGTGTATAGGACAGGTGGTGAATAGGTAGAGTCGCACTGAGAAACACAATGCCAGAGCCAGGATTTGAACCACGGATCTTCCGGTCTCTAGCCGTGTGTAGGACAGGTGTTGAATTGGTAGAGTCAGACTGAGAAACGCAATGCCAATGCCGGGATTTGAACCATGGATCTCCCGGTCTCTAGCCGTATGTAGTACAGGACTTGGATAGGTAGAGTCAGACTGAGAAACGCAATGCTAGAGCCGGGATTTGAACCACGGATATCCCGGTCTCTAGCCGTGTGTAGGACAGGTGTTGAATAGGTAGAGTCAGACTGAGAAACGCAATGCCAATGCCGGGATTTGAATTATGGATCTCCCGGTCTCTAGACGTATGTAGTACAGGACTTGAATAGTTAGAATCAGACTGAGAAACGTAATGCCAGAGCCGGGATTGGAACCACGGATCTCCCGGTATGTAGCAGTGTGTAGGACAGGTGGTGAATAGGTAGAGTCAGACTGAGAAACACAATGCCAGAGCCGGGATTTGAACCACGGATCTCCCGGTCTCTAGCCGTGTGTAGGACAGGTGATGAATGGGTAGAGTCAGACTGAGAAACGCAATGCGAATGCCGGGATTTGAACCATGGATCTCCCGGTCTCTAGCCGTATGTAGTACAGGACTTGGATAGGTAGAGTCAGACTGAGAAACGCAATGCTAGAGCCGGGATTTGAACCACGGATCTCCCGGTCTCTATTCGTGTGTAGGACAGGTGGTGAATAGGAAGAGTCAGACTGAGAAACGCAATGTCAGAGCCGGGATTTGAACGACGGATCTCCCGGTCACTAGCCGTGTGTAGGACAGGAGTTGGAAAGGTAGAGTCAGAATGAGAAACGCAATGCTAGAGCCGGGATTTGAACCACAGATCTCCCGGTCTCTAGCCGTGTGTAGGACAGGTGGTGAATAGTTAGAGTCAGACTGAGAAACGCAATGCCAGAGCCAGGATTAGACCCACGGATCTCCCGGTCTCTAGCCGTGTGTAGGACAGGAGTTGGATAGTTAGAGTCAGGTTTAACAATACAATGTCATAGCCGGGATTTGAACCACGGATCTCCCGGTCTCTAGCCGTGTGTAGGACTGATGGTGAATAGGTAGAGTCAGACTGAGAAACACAATGCCAGAGCCGGGATTTGAACCATGGATCTCCCGGTCTCTAGCCGTGTGTAGGATAGGTGGTGAATAGTTTGAGTCAGACTGAGAAACGCAATGCCAGAGTCGGGATTTGAACCACGAATCTCCCGGTCTCTAGCCGTGTGTAGGACAGGAGTTGGATAGGTAGAGTCAGACTGAGAAACGCAATGCCAGAGTCGGGATTTGAACCACGGATCTTCCGGTCTCTAGCCGTGTGTAGGACAGGAGTTGGATAGGTAAAGTCAGACTGAGAAACGCAATGCTAGAGCCGGGATTTGAACCACGGATATCCCGGTCACTAGCCGTGTGTAGGACAGGAGTTGGATAGGTAGGGTAAGACTGAGAAACGCAATGCTAGAGCCGGGATTTGAACCACGGATCTCCCGGTCTCTAGCCGTGTGTAGGACAGGTGGTGAATAGGTAGAGTCAGACTGAGAAACGCAATGCCAGAGCCAGGATTTGAATCACAGATCTCCCGGTCTCTAGCCGTGTGTAGGACAGGAGTTGGATAGGTAGAGTCAGATTTAAAAATACGTCATAGCCGGGATTTGAACCACGGATCTCCCGGTCTCTTAGCTGTGTGTAGGACAGATGGTGAATAGGTACAGTCAGACTGAGAAACACAATGCCAGAGCCGGGATTTGGACCATGGATCTCCCGGTCTCTAGCCGTGTGTAGGACAGGTGGTGAATAGTTTGAGTCAGACTGAGAAAAACAATGCCAGAGCCAGGATTAGAACCACGGATCTCCCGTTCTCTAGCCGTGTGTAGGACAGGTGGTGAATAGTTAGAATCAGACTGAGAAGCGTAATGCCAGAGCCGGGATTGGATTCACGGATCTCCCGGTATGTATCCGTGTGTAGGACAGGTGGTGAATAGGTAGAGTCAGACTGAGAAACACAATGCCAGAGCCGGGATTTGAACCACGGATCTCCCGGTCTCTAGCCGTGTGTAGGACAGGTGGTGAATAGTTAGTGTCAGACTGAGAAACGCAATGCCAGAGCCGGGAGTTGAACCACGGATGTCCCGGTCTCTAGCCGTGTGTAGGCCCGGAATTGGATACGTAGAGCCAGACTGAGTAACGCAATGCTAGAGCCGGGATTTGAACCACGGCTCTCCCGTTCTCTAGCCGTGTGTAAGACAGGAGTTGGATAGGTAGAGTCAGACTGAGTAACGCAATGCTAGAGCCGGGATTTGAACCACGGATCTCCCGGTCTCTAGCCGTGTGTAGCACAGATGGTGAATAGGTAGAGTCAGACTGAGAAACGCAAAGCCAATGCCGGGATTTGAACCATGGATCTCCCGGTCCCTAGCCGTATGTAGGACAGAAGTTAGATAAGTAGAGTCAGACTGAGAAACGCAATGGTAGAGCCGTGATTTGAACCATGGATCTCCCGGTCTCTATCCGTGTGTAGGACAGGTGGTGAATAGGAAGAGTCAGACTGAGAAACGCAATGCCAGAGCCGGGATTTGAACGACGGATCTCCCGGTCTCTAGCCGTGTGTAGGACAGGAGTTGGAAAGGTAGAGTCAAACTGAGAAACGCAATGCTAGAGCCGGGATTTGAACCACGGATCTCCCGGTCTCTAGGCGTGTGTAGGACAGGAGTTGGATAGGTAGAGTCAGACTGAGAAGCGCAATGCTAGAGCCGGGATTTAAACCACGGATCTCCCGGTCTCTAGCCGTGTGTAGGACAGGAGTTGGATAGGTAGAGTCAGACTGAGAAACGCAATGCCAGAGCCAGGATTTGAATCACGGATCTCCCGGTTTCTAGCCGTGTGTAGGACAGGAGTTGGATAGGTAGAGTCAGATTTAACAATTCAATGTCATTGCCGGGATTTGAACCACGGATCTTACGGTCTCTTAGCCGTGTGTAGGACAGACGGTGAATAGGTACAGTCAGACTGAGAAACACAATGCCATAGCCGGGATTTGAACCATGGATCTCCCGGTCTCTAGCCATGTGTAGGACAGGTGGTGAATAAATTGAGTCAGACTGAGAAACGCAAAGCCAGAGCCGGGATTTGAAACACGGATCTCCCGGTCTCTAGCCGTGTGTAGGACAGAAGTTGGATAGGTAGAGTCAGACTGAGAAACGCAATGCTAGAGCCGGGATTTGAACCAGAGATATCCCGATCTCTAGCCGTGTGTAGGACAGGTGGTGAATAGGTAGAGTCAGACTGAGAAGCGCAATGCTAGAGCCGGGATTTGAACCACGGATCTCCCGGTCTCTAGCCGTGTGTAGGACAGGAGTTGGATAGGTAGAGTCAGACTGAACAATACAATGTCATAAACGGGATTTGAACCACGGATCTCCCGGTCTCTAGCCCTGTGTAGGACAGGTGGTGAATAGGTAGAGTCAGACTGAGAAACACAATGCCAGAGCCGGGATTTGAACCACGGATCAACCGGTCTCTAGCTGTGTGTAGGACAGGTGGTGAATAGTTAGAGTCAGACTGAGAAACGCAATGCCAGAGCCGGGATTGGAACCACGGATCTCCCGGTCTGTAGCCGTGTGTAGGACAGGAGTTGGATAGGTAGATTCAGACTGAACAATACAATGTCATAGCCGGGATTTGAACCACGGATCTCCCGGTCTCTAGCCGTGTGTAGGACAGGTGGTGAATAGTTAGAGTCAGACTGCGAAACGCAATGCCAGAGCCGGGATTTGAACCACGGATCTCCCGGTCTCTAGCCGTGTATAGGACAGGAATTGAATAGGTAAAGTAAGACTGAGAAACGCAATGCTAGAGCCGTGAGTTGAACCACGGATCTCCCGGTCTCTAGCCGTGTGTAGGACAGGTGGTGAATAGTTTGAGTCAGATTGAGAAACGCAATGCCAGAGCCGGGATTTAAACCACGGATCTCCCGGTCTCTAGCCGTGTGTAGGACCGGTGGTGAATAGTTGGAGTCAGACTGAGAAACGCAATGCCAGAGCCGGGATTTGAACCACGGATCTCCCGGTCTCTAGCCGTGTGTAGGACAGGAGTTAGATAGGTAGAGTCAGACTGAGAAACACAATGCTAGAGCCGGGATTTGATCCACGAATCTCCCGGTCTCTAGCCGTGTGTAGGACAGATGGTGAATAGGTAGAGTCTGACTGAGAAACGCAATGCCAGAGCCGGGATTTGAACCACGGATCTTTCGGTCTCCAGCCGTGTGTAGGACAGGAGTTAGATAGGTAGAGTAAGACTGAGAAATGAAATGCCAGAGCCGGGACTTGAACCATGGATCTCCCGGTCTCTAGCTGTGTGTAGGACTGGTGGTGAATAGTTAGAGTCAGACTGAGAAACGCAATGCCAGAGCCGGGATTTGAACCACGGATCTCCCGGTCTCTGGCAGTGTGTAGGACAGGAGTTAGGTAGAGTCAGACTGAGAAACGCAATGCTAGAGCCGGGATTTGAACCACGGATCTCCCGGTCTCTAGCCGAGTGTAGGACAGATGGTGAAAAGGTAGAGTCAGACTTAGAAACGCAATGCCAGAGCCGGGATTTGAACCACAGATCTCCTGGTCTCTAGCCATGTGTAGGACAGGAGTTGGATAGGTAGAGCCAATTAAGAAACGCAATGCTAGAGCCGGGATTTGAACCACGGATCTCCCGGTCTCTAGCCGTGTGTAGTACAGGAGTTGGATAGGTAGAGTCAGACTGAGAAACGCAATGCTAGAGTCGGGATTTGAACCACGGATCTCCCGGTCTCTAGCCGTGTGTAGGACAGGAGTTGGATAGGTAGAGTAAGACTGACAAACGCAATGCTAGAGCCGGGATTTGAACCACGGATCTCCCGGTCTCTAGCCGTGTGTAGGACAGGTGTTGAATAGGTAGAGTCAGACTGAGAAACACAATGCCAGAGCCGGGATTTGAACCACGGATCTCCCGGTCTCTAGCCGTGTGTAGAACAGGAATTGGATAGGTAGAGTCAGACTAAACAATACAATGTCATAGACGGATTTGAACCACGGATCTCCCGGTCTCTTAGCCGTGTGTAGGACAGATGGTGAATAGGTAGAGTCAGACTGACAAACACAATGCCAGAGCTGGGATTTGAACCATGGCTCTCCCGGTCTCTAGCTGTGTGTAGGACAGGTGCTGAATAGGTAGAGTCAGACTGAACAATACAATGTCATAGACGGGATTTGTACCACGGATCTCCCGGTCTCTAGCCGTGTGTAGGACAGGTGGTGAATAGGTAGAGTCAGACTGAGAAACACAATGCCAGAGCCAGGATTTGAACCACGGATCTCCCGGTCTCTAGCCGTGTGTAGGACAGGTGTTGAATAGTTAGAATCAGACTGAGAAACGTAATGCCAGAGCCGGGATTGGAACCACGGATCTCCCGGTATGTAGCAGTGTGTAGGACAGGTGGTGAATAGGTAGAGACAGACTGAGAAACACAATGCCAGAGCCGGGATTTGAACCACGGATCTCCCGGTCTCTAGCCGTGTGTAGGACAGGTGGTGAATAGGTAGAGTCAGACTGAGAAACGCAATGCCAGAGCCGGGATTTGAACCACGGATCTCCCGGTCTCTAGCCGTGTGTAGGACAGGAGTTAGATAGGTAGAGTCAGACTGAGAAACACAATGCTAGAGCCGGGATTTGATCCACGGATCTCCCGGTCTCTAGCCGTGTGTAGGACAGATGGTGAATAGGTAGAGTCTGACTGAGAAACGCAATGCCAGAGCCGGGATTTGAACCACGGATCTTTCGGTCTCCAGCCGTGTGTAGGACAGGAGTTAGATAGGTAGAGTAAGACTGAGAAATGAAATGCCAGAGCCGGGACTTGAACCATGGATCTCCCGGTCTCTAGCTGTGTGTAGGACCGGTGGTGAATAGTTAGAGTCAGACTGAGAAACGCAATGCCAGAGCCGGGATTTGAACCACGGATCTCCCGGTCTCTGGCAGTGTGTAGGACAGGAGTTAGGTAGAGTCAGACTGAGAAACGCAATGCTAGAGCCGGGATTTGAACCACGGATCTCCCGGTCTCTAGCCGAGTGTAGGACAGATGGTGAATAGGTAGAGTCAGACTTAGAAACGCAATGCCAGAGCCGGGATTTGAACCACAGATCTCCTGGTCTCTAGCCATGTGTAGGACAGGAGTTGGATAGGTAGAGCCAATTAAGAAACGCAATGCTAGAGCCGGGATTTGAACCACGGATCTCCCGGTCTCTAGCCGTGTGTAGTACAGGAGTTGGATAGGTAGAGTCAGACTGAGAAACGCAATGCTAGAGTCGGGATTTGAACCACGGATCTCCCGGTCTCTAGCCGTGTGTAGGACAGGAGTTGGATAGGTAGAGTAAGACTGACAAACGCAATGCTAGAGCCGGGATTTGAACCACGGATCTCCCGGTCTCTAGCTGTGTGTAGGACAGGTGTTGAATAGGTAGAGTCAGACTGAGAAACACAATGCCAGAGCCGGGATTTGAACCACGGATCTCCCGGTCTCTAGCCGTGTGTAGAACAGGAATTGGATAGGTAGAGTCAGACTAAACAATACAATGTCATAGACGGATTTGAACCACGGATCTCCCGGTCTCTTAGCCGTGTGTAGGACAGATGGTGAATAGGTAGAGTCAGACTGACAAACACAATGCCAGAGCTGGGATTTGAACCATGGCTCTCCCGGTCTCTAGCTGTGTGTAGGACAGGTGCTGAATAGGTAGAGTCAGACTGAACAATACAATGTCATAGACGGGATTTGTACCACGGATCTCCCGGTCTCTAGCCGTGTGTAGGACAGGTGGTGAATAGGTAGAGTCAGACTGAGAAACACAATGCCAGAGCCAGGATTTGAACCACGGATCTCCCGGTCTCTAGCCGTGTGTAGGACAGGTGTTGAATAGTTAGAATCAGACTGAGAAACGTAATGCCAGAGCCGGGATTGGAACCACGGATCTCCCGGTATGTAGCAGTGTGTAGGACAGGCGGTGAATAGGTAGAGACAGACTGAGAAACACAATGCCAGAGCCGGGATTTGAACCACGGATCTCCCGGTCTCTAGCCGTGTGTAGGACAGGTGGTGAATAGGTAGAGTCAGACTGAGAAACGCAATGCCAGAGCCGGGATTTGAACCACGGATCTTTCGGTCTCCAGCCGTGTGTAGGACAGGAGTTGGATAGGTAGAGTAAGACTGAGAAATGCAATGCTAGAGCCGGGATTTGAACCACGGATCTCCCGGTCTCTAGCCGTGTGTAGGACAGGAGTTGTATAGGTAGGGTAAGACTGAGAAACGCAATGCTAGCGCCGGGATTTGAACCACGTATCTCGCGCTCTCTAGCCGTGTGTAGGACAGATGGTGAAAAGGTACAGTCAGACTGAGAAACACAATGCCAGAGCCGGGATTTGAACCATAGATCTCCCGGTCTCTAGGCGTGTGTAGGACAGGTGGTGAATAGTTTGAGTCAGACTGAGAAACGCAAAGCCAGAGCCGGGATTTGAAACACGGATCTCCCGGTTTCTAGCCGTGTGTAGGACAAGAGTTGGATAGGTAGAGTCAGACTGAGAAACGCAATTATAGAGCCGGGATTTGAACCACGTATATCCCGATCTCTAGCCGTGTGTAGGACAGGTGGTGAATAGGTAGAGTCAGACTGAGAAACGCAATGCTAGAGTCGGGATTTGAACCACGGATCTCCCGGTCTCTAGCCGTGTGTAGGACAGGAGTTGGATAGGTAGAGTAAGACTGACAAACGCAATGCTAGAGCCGGGATTTGAACCACGGATCTCCCGGTGTCTAGCCGTGTGTAGGACAGGTGGTGAATAGGTAGAGTCAGACTGAGAAACACAATGCCAGAGCCGGGATTTTAACCACGGATCTCCCGGTCTCTAGCCGTGTGTAGAACAGGAATTGGATAGGTAGAGTCAGACTAAACAATACAATGTCATAGACGGGATTTGAACCACGGATCTCCCGGTCTCTTAGCCGTGTGTAGGACAGATTGTGAATAGGTAGAGTCAGACTGAGAAACACAATGCCAGAGCTGGGTTTTGAACCATGGCTCTCCCGGTCTCTAGCCGTGTGTAGGACAGGTGCTGAATAGGTAGAGTCAGACTGAACAATACAATGTTATAGACGGGATTTGTACCACGGATCTCCCGGTCTCTAGCCGTGTATAGGACAGGTGGTGAATAGGTAGAGTCGGACTGAGAAACACAATGCCAGAGCCAGGATTTGAACCACGGATCTCCCGGTCTCTAGCCGTGTGTAGGACAGGTGTTGAATAGGTAGAGTCAGACTGAGAAACGCAATGCCAATGCCGGAATTTGAACCATGGATCTCCCGGTCTCTAGCCGTATGTAGTACAGGACTTGGATAGGTAGAGTCAGACTGAGAAACGCAATGCTAGAGCCGGGATTTGAACCACGGATATCCCGGTCTCTAGCCGTGTGTAGGACAGGTGTTGAATAGGTAGAGTCAGACTGAGAAACGCAATGCCAATGCCGGGATTTGAACCATGGATCTCCCGGTCTCTAGCCGTATGTAGTACAGGACTTGAATAGTTAGAATCAGACTGAGAAACGTAATGCCAGAGCCGGGATTGGAACCACGGATCTCCCGGTATGTAGCAGTGTGTAGGACAGGTGGTGAATAGGTAGAGTCAGACTGAGAAACACAATGCCAGAGCCGGGATTTGAACCACGGATCTCCCGGTCTCTAGCCGTGTGTAGGACAGGTGGTGAATAGGTAGAGTCTGACTGAGAAACGCAATGCCAGAGCCGGGATTTGAACCACGGATCTCCCGGTCTCTAGCCGTGTGTAGGACAGATGGTGAATAGGTAGAGTCTGACTGAGAAACGCAATGCCAGAGCCGGGATTTGAACCACGGATCTTTCGGTCTCCAGCCGTGTGTAGGACAGGAGTTAGATAGGTAGAGTAAGACTGAGAAATGAAATGCCAGAGCCGGGACTTGAACCATGGATCTCCCGGTCTCTAGCTGTGTGTAGGACTGGTGGTGAATAGTTAGAGTCAGACTGAGAAACGCAATGCCAGAGCCGGGATTTGAACCACGGATCTCCCGGTCTCTGGCAGTGTGTAGGACAGGAGTTAGGTAGAGTCAGACTGAGAAACGCAATGCTAGAGCCGGGATTTGAACCACGGATCTCCCGGTCTCTAGCCGAGTGTAGGACAGATGGTGAAAAGGTAGAGTCAGACTTAGAAACGCAATGCCAGAGCCGGGATTTGAACCACAGATCTCCTGGTCTCTAGCCATGTGTAGGACAGGAGTTGGATAGGTAGAGCCAATTAAGAAACGCAATGCTAGAGCCGGGATTTGAACCACGGATCTCCCGGTCTCTAGCCGTGTGTAGTACAGGAGTTGGATAGGTAGAGTCAGACTGAGAAACGCAATGCTAGAGTCGGGATTTGAACCACGGATCTCCCGGTCTCTAGCCGTGTGTAGGACAGGAGTTGGATAGGTAGAGTAAGACTGACAAACGCAATGCTAGAGCCGGGATTTGAACCACGGATCTCCCGGTCTCTAGCCGTGTGTAGGACAGGTGTTGAATAGGTAGAGTCAGACTGAGAAACACAATGCCAGAGCCGGGATTTGAACCACGGATCTCCCGGTCTCTAGCCGTGTGTAGAACAGGAATTGGATAGGTAGAGTCAGACTAAACAATACAATGTCATAGACGGATTTGAACCACGGATCTCCCGGTCTCTTAGCCGTGTGTAGGACAGATGGTGAATAGGTAGAGTCAGACTGACAAACACAATGCCAGAGCTGGGATTTGAACCATGGCTCTCCCGGTCTCTAGCTGTGTGTAGGACAGGTGCTGAATAGGTAGAGTCAGACTGAACAATACAACGTCATAGACGGGATTTGTACCACGGATCTCCCGGTCTCTAGCCGTGTGTAGGACAGGTGGTGAATAGGTAGAGTCAGACTGAGAAACACAATGCCAGAGCCAGGATTTGAACCACGGATCTCCCGGTCTCTAGCCGTGTGTAGGACAGGTGTTGAATAGTTAGAATCAGACTGAGAAACGTAATGCCAGAGCCGGGATTGGAACCACGGATCTCCCGGTATGTAGCAGTGTGTAGGACAGGTGGTGAATAGGTAGAGACAGACTGAGAAACACAATGCCAGAGCCGGGATTTGAACCACGGATCTCCCGGTCTCTAGCCGTGTGTAGGACAGGTGGTGAATAGGTAGAGTCAGACTGAGAAACGCAATGCCAGAGCCGGGATTTGAACCACGGATCTCCCGGTCTCTAGCCGTGTGTAGGACAGGAGTTAGATAGGTAGAGTCAGACTGAGAAACACAATGCTAGAGCCGGGATTTGATCCACGGATCTCCCGGTCTCTAGCCGTGTGTAGGACAGATGGTGAATAGGTAGAGTCTGACTGAGAAACGCAATGCCAGAGCCGGGATTTGAACCACGGATCTTTCGGTCTCCAGCCGTGTGTAGGACAGGAGTTAGATAGGTAGAGTAAGACTGAGAAATGAAATGCCAGAGCCGGGACTTGAACCATGGATCTCCCGGTCTCTAGCTGTGTGTAGGACCGGTGGTGAATAGTTAGAGTCAGACTGAGAAACGCAATGCCAGAGCCGGGATTTGAACCACGGATCTCCCGGTCTCTGGCAGTGTGTAGGACAGGAGTTAGGTAGAGTCAGACTGAGAAACGCAATGCTAGAGCCGGGATTTGAACCACGGATCTCCCGGTCTCTAGCCGAGTGTAGGACAGATGGTGAATAGGTAGAGTCAGACTTAGAAACGCAATGCCAGAGCCGGGATTTGAACCACAGATCTCCTGGTCTCTAGCCATGTGTAGGACAGGAGTTGGATAGGTAGAGCCAATTAAGAAACGCAATGCTAGAGCCGGGATTTGAACCACGGATCTCCCGGTCTCTAGCCGTGTGTAGTACAGGAGTTGGATAGGTAGAGTCAGACTGAGAAACGCAATGCTAGAGTCGGGATTTGAACCACGGATCTCCCGGTCTCTAGCCGTGTGTAGGACAGGAGTTGGATAGGTAGAGTAAGACTGACAAACGCAATGCTAGAGCCGGGATTTGAACCACGGATCTCCCGGTCTCTAGCTGTGTGTAGGACAGGTGTTGAATAGGTAGAGTCAGACTGAGAAACACAATGCCAGAGCCGGGATTTGAACCACGGATCTCCCGGTCTCTAGCCGTGTGTAGAACAGGAATTGGATAGGTAGAGTCAGACTAAACAATACAATGTCATAGACGGATTTGAACCACGGATCTCCCGGTCTCTTAGCCGTGTGTAGGACAGATGGTGAATAGGTAGAGTCAGACTGACAAACACAATGCCAGAGCTGGGATTTGAACCATGGCTCTCCCGGTCTCTAGCTGTGTGTAGGACAGGTGCTGAATAGGTAGAGTCAGACTGAACAATACAATGTCATAGACGGGATTTGTACCACGGATCTCCCGGTCTCTAGCCGTGTGTAGGACAGGTGGTGAATAGGTAGAGTCAGACTGAGAAACACAATGCCAGAGCCAGGATTTGAACCACGGATCTCCCGGTCTCTAGCCGTGTGTAGGACAGGTGTTGAATAGTTAGAATCAGACTGAGAAACGTAATGCCAGAGCCGGGATTGGAACCACGGATCTCCCGGTATGTAGCAGTGTGTAGGACAGGCGGTGAATAGGTAGAGACAGACTGAGAAACACAATGCCAGAGCCGGGATTTGAACCACGGATCTCCCGGTCTCTAGCCGTGTGTAGGACAGGTGGTGAATAGGTAGAGTCAGACTGAGAAACGCAATGCCAGAGCCGGGATTTGAACCACGGATCTTTCGGTCTCCAGCCGTGTGTAGGACAGGAGTTGGATAGGTAGAGTAAGACTGAGAAATGCAATGCTAGAGCCGGGATTTGAACCACGGATCTCCCGGTCTCTAGCCGTGTGTAGGACAGGAGTTGTATAGGTAGGGTAAGACTGAGAAACGCAATGCTAGCGCCGGGATTTGAACCACGTATCTCGCGCTCTCTAGCCGTGTGTAGGACAGATGGTGAAAAGGTACAGTCAGACTGAGAAACACAATGCCAGAGCCGGGATTTGAACCATAGATCTCCCGGTCTCTAGGCGTGTGTAGGACAGGTGGTGAATAGTTTGAGTCAGACTGAGAAACGCAAAGCCAGAGCCGGGATTTGAAACACGGATCTCCCGGTTTCTAGCCGTGTGTAGGACAAGAGTTGGATAGGTAGAGTCAGACTGAGAAACGCAATTATAGAGCCGGGATTTGAACCACGTATATCCCGATCTCTAGCCGTGTGTAGGACAGGTGGTGAATAGGTAGAGTCAGACTGAGAAACGCAATGCTAGAGTCGGGATTTGAACCACGGATCTCCCGGTCTCTAGCCGTGTGTAGGACAGGAGTTGGATAGGTAGAGTAAGACTGACAAACGCAATGCTAGAGCCGGGATTTGAACCACGGATCTCCCGGTGTCTAGCCGTGTGTAGGACAGGTGGTGAATAGGTAGAGTCAGACTGAGAAACACAATGCCAGAGCCGGGATTTTAACC
This sequence comes from Hymenopus coronatus, assembly GCA_030762935.1. Lineage (NCBI taxonomy): Eukaryota > Metazoa > Arthropoda > Insecta > Mantodea > Hymenopodidae > Hymenopus > Hymenopus coronatus. The sequence goes on along the minus strand of CM060898.1, from coordinate 151,429,734 downwards.
ACGGATCTCCCGGTCTCTAGCCGTGTGTAGAACAGGAATTGGATAGGTAGAGTCAGACTAAACAATACAATGTCATAGACGGGATTTGAACCACGGATCTCCCGGTCTCTTAGCCGTGTGTAGGACAGATTGTGAATAGGTAGAGTCAGACTGAGAAACACAATGCCAGAGCTGGGTTTTGAACCATGGCTCTCCCGGTCTCTAGCCGTGTGTAGGACAGGTGCTGAATAGGTAGAGTCAGACTGAACAATACAATGTTATAGACGGGATTTGTACCACGGATCTCCCGGTCTCTAGCCGTGTATAGGACAGGTGGTGAATAGGTAGAGTCGGACTGAGAAACACAATGCCAGAGCCAGGATTTGAACCACGGATCTCCCGGTCTCTAGCCGTGTGTAGGACAGGTGTTGAATAGGTAGAGTCAGACTGAGAAACGCAATGCCAATGCCGGAATTTGAACCATGGATCTCCCGGTCTCTAGCCGTATGTAGTACAGGACTTGGATAGGTAGAGTCAGACTGAGAAACGCAATGCTAGAGCCGGGATTTGAACCACGGATATCCCGGTCTCTAGCCGTGTGTAGGACAGGTGTTGAATAGGTAGAGTCAGACTGAGAAACGCAATGCCAATGCCGGGATTTGAACCATGGATCTCCCGGTCTCTAGCCGTATGTAGTACAGGACTTGAATAGTTAGAATCAGACTGAGAAACGTAATGCCAGAGCCGGGATTGGAACCACGGATCTCCCGGTATGTAGCAGTGTGTAGGACAGGTGGTGAATAGGTAGAGTCAGACTGAGAAACACAATGCCAGAGCCGGGATTTGAACCACGGATCTCCCGGTCTCTAGCCGTGTGTAGGACAGGTGGTGAATGGGTAGAGTCAGACTGAGAAACGCAATGCCAATGCCGGGATTTGAACCATGGATCTCCCGGTCTCTAGCCGTATGTAGTACAGGACTTGGATAGGTAGAGTCAGACTGAGAAACGCAATGCTAGAGCCGGGATTTGAACCACGGATCTCCCGGTCTCTATCCGTGTGTAGGACAGGTGGTGAATAGGAAGAGTCAGACTGAGAAACGCAATGCCAGAGCCGGGATTTGAACGACGGATCTCCCGGTCTCTAGCCGTGTGTAGGACAGGAGTTGGAAAGGTAGAGTCAGACTGAGAAACGCAATGCTAGAGCCGGGATTTGAACCACAGATCTCCCGGTCTCTAGCCGTGTGTAGGACAGGTGGTGAATAGTTAGAGTCAGACTGAGAAACCCTTGCCATAGCCAGGATTAGACCCACGGATCTCCCGGTCTCTAGCCGTGTGTAGGACAGGAGTTGGATAGTGAGAGTCAGGTTTAACAATACAATGTCATAGCCGGGATTTGAACCACGGATCTCCCGGTCTCTAGCCGTGTGTAGGACTGATGGTGAATAGGTAGAGTCAGACTGAGAAACACAATGCCAGAGCCGGGATTTGAACCATGGATCTCCCGGTCTCTAGCCGTGTGTAGGATAGGTGGTGAATAGTTTGAGTCAGACTGAGAAACGCAATGCCAGAGTCGGGATTTGAACCACGAATCTCCCGGTCTCTAGCCGTGAGTAGGACAGGAGTTGGATAGGTAGAGTCAGACAGAAACGCAATGCCAGAGTCGGGATTTGAACCACGGATCTTCCGGTCTCTAGCCGTGTGTAGGACAGGAGTTGGATAGGTAAAGTCAGAATGAGAAACGCAATGCTAGAGCCGGGATTTGAACCATGGATCTCCCGGTCTCTAGCCGTGTGTAGGACAGGTGGTGAATAGTTTGAGTCAGACTGAGAAAAACAATGCCAGAGCCAGGATTAGAACAACGGATCTCCCGTTCTCTAGCCGTGTGTAGGACAGGTGGTGAATAGTTAGAATCAGACTGAGAAACCTAATGCCAGAGCCGGGATTGGAACCACGGATCTCCCGGTATGTATCCGTGTGTAGGACAGGTGGTGAATAGGTAGAGTCAGACTGAGAAACACAATGCCAGAGCCGGGATTTGAACCACGGATCTCCCGGTCTCTAGCCGTGTGTAGGACAGGTGGTGAATAGTTAGTGTCAGACTGAGAAACGCAATGCCAGAGCCGGGATTTGAACCACGGATCTTTCGGTCTCCAGCCGTGTGTAGGACAGGAGTTGGATAGGTAGAGTAAGACTGAGAAATGCAATGCTAGAGCCGGGATTTGAACCACGGATCTCCCGGTCTCTAGCCGTGTGTAGGACAGGTGGTGAATGGGTAGAGTCAGACTGAGAAACGCAAAGCCAATGCCGGGATTTGAACCATGGATCTCCCGGTCCCTAGCCGTATGTAGGACAGAAGTTGGATAAGTAGAGTCAGACTGAGAAACGCAATGGTAGAGCCGTGATTTGAACCAAGGATCTCCCGGTCTCTATCCGTGTGTAGGACAGGTGGTGAATAGGAAGAGTCAGACTGAGAAACGCAATGCCAGAGCCGGGATTTGAACGACGGATCTCCCGGTCTCTAGCCGTGTGTAGGACAGGAGTTGGAAAGGTAGAGTCAGACTGAGAAACGCAATGCTAGAGCCGGGATTTGAACCACGGATCTCCCGGTCTCTAGGCGTGTGTAGGACAGGAGTTGGATAGGTAGAGTCAGACTGAGAAGCGCAATGCTAGAGCCGGGATTTAAACCACGGATCTCCCGGTCTCTAGCCGTGTGTAGGACAGGAGTTGGATAGGTAGAGTCAGACTGAGAAACGCAATGCCAGAGCCAGGATTTGAATCACGGATCTCCCGGTTTCTAGCCGTGTGTAGGACAGGAGTTGGATAGGTAGAGTCAGATTTAACAATACAATGTCATTGCCGGGATTTGAACCACGGATCTCCCGGTCTCTTAGCCGTGTGTAGGACAGACGGTGAATAGGTACAGTCAGACTGAGAAACACAATGCCAAAGCCGGGATTTGAACCATGGATCTCGCAGTCTCTAGCCGTGTGTAGGACAGGTGGTGAATAGTTTGAGTCAGACTGAGAAACGCAAAGCCAGAGCCGGGATTTGAAACACGGATCTCCCGGTCTCTAGCCGTGTGTAGGACAGGAGTTGGATAGGTAGAGTCAGACTGAGAAACGCAATGCTAGAGCCGGGATTTGAACCAGAGATATCCCGATCTCTAGCCGTGTGTAGGACAGGTGGTGAATAGGTAGAGTCAGACTGAGAAGCGCAATGCTAGAGCCGGGATTTGAACCACGGATCTCCCGGTCTCTAGCCGTGTGTAGGACAGGTGGTGAATAGGTAGAGTCAGACTGAGAAACACAATGCCAGAGCCGGGATTTGAACCACGGATCAACCGGTCTCTAGCTGTGTGTAGGACAGGTCGTGAATGGTTAGAGTCAGACTGAGAAACGCAATGCCAGAGCCGGGATTGGAACCACGGATCTCCCGGTCTGTAGCCGTGTGTAGGACAGGAGTTGGATAGGTAGATTCAGACTGAACAATACAATGTCATAGCCGGGATTTGAACCACGGATCTCCCGGTCTCTAGCCGTGTGTAGGACAGGTGGTGAATAGTTAGAGTCAGACTGCGCAACGCAATGCCAGAGCCGGGATTTGAACCACGGATCTCCCGGTCTCTAGCCGTGTATAGGACAGGAATTGAATAGGTAAAGTAAGACTGAGAAACGCAATGCTAGAGCCGTGACTTGAACCACGGATCTCCCGGTCTCTAGCTGTGTGTAGGACAGGAGTTGGATAGGTAGAGTCAGACTGAGAAGCGCAATGATAGACCCGGGATTTAAACCACGGATCTCCCGGTCTCTAGCCGTAAGTAGGACAGGAGTTGGATAGGTAGAGTCAGACTGAAGAATACAATGTCATAGCCGGGATTTGAACCACGGATCTCCCGGTCTCTAGCCGTGTGTAGGACAGGTGGTGAATAGTTTGAGTCAGATTGAGAAACGCAATGCCAGAGCCGGGATTTAAACCACGGATTTCCCGGTCTCTAGCCGTGTGTAGGACCGGTGGTGAATAGTTGGAGTCAGACTTTGAAACGCAATGCCAGAGCCGGGATTTGAACCACGGATCTCCCGGTCTCTAGCCGTGTGTAGGACAGGTGGTGAATGGGTAGAGTCAGACTGAGAAACGCAATGCCAATTCCGGGATTTGAACCATGGATCTCCCGGTCTCTAGCCGTATGTAGTACAGGACTTGGATAGGTAGAGTCAGACTGAGAAACGCAATGCTAGAGCCGGGATTTGAACCACGGATCTCCCGGTCTCTATCCGTGTGTAGGACAGGTGGTGAATAGGAAGAGTCAGACTGAGAAACGCAATGCCAGAGCCGGGATTTGAACGACGGATCTCCCGGTCTCTAGCCGTGTGTAGGACAAGAGTTGGAAAGGTAGAGTCAGACTGAGAAACGCAATGCTAGAGCCGGGATTTGAACCACAGATCTCCCGGTCTCTAGCCGTGTGTAGGACAGGTGGTGAATAGTTAGAGTCAGACTGAGAAACCCTTGCCATAGCCAGGATTAGACCCACGGATCTCCCGGTCTCTAGCCGTGTGTAGGACAGGAGTTGGATAGTTAGAGTCAGGTTTAACAATACAATGTCATAGCCGGGATTTGAACCACGGATCTCCCGGTCTCTAGCCGTGTGTAGGACTGATGGTGAATAGGTAGAGTCAGACTGAGAAACACAATGCCAGAGCCGGGATTTGAACCATGGATCTCCCGGTCTCTAGCCGTGTGTAGGATAGGTGGTGAATAGTTTGAGTCAGACTGAGAAACGCAATGCCAGAGTCGGGATTTGAACCACGAATCTCCCGGTCTCTAGCCGTGTGTAGGACAGGAGTTGGATAGGTAGAGTCAGACTGAGAAACGCAATGTCAGAGTCGGGATTTGAACCACGGATCTTCCGGTCTCTAGCCGTGTGTAGGACAGGAGTTGGATAGGTAAAGTCAGACTGAGAAACGCAATGCTAGAGCCGGGATTTGAACCACGGATATCCCGGTCTCTAGCCGTGTGTAGGACAGGAGTTGGATAGGTAGGGTAAGACTGAGAAACGCAATGCTAGAGCCGGGATTTGAACCACGTATCTCCCGGTCTCTAGCCGTGTGTAGGACAGGTGGTGAATAGGTAGAGTCAGACTGAGAAACGCAATGCCAGAGCCAGGATTTGAATCACGGATCTCCCGGTCTCTAGCCGTGTGTAGGACAGGAGTTGGATAGGTAGAGTCAGATTTAAAAATACAATGTCATAGCCGGGATTTGAACCACGGATCTCCCGGTCTCTTAGCCGTGTGTAGTACAGATGTTGAATAGGTACAGTCAGACTGAGAAACACAATGCCAGAGCCGGGATTTGAACCATGGATCTCCCGGTCTCTAGCCGTGTGTAGGACAGGTGGTGAATAGTTTGAGTCAGACTGAGAAAAAAAATGCCAGAGCCAGGATTAGAACCACGGATCTCCCGTTCTCTAGCCGTGTGTAGGACAGGTGGTGAATAGTTAGAATCAGACTGAGAAACCTAATGCCAGAGCCGGGATTGGAACCACGGATCTCCCGGTATGTATCCGTGTGTAGGACAGGTGGTGAATAGGTAGAGTCAGACTGAGAAACACAATGCCAGAGCCGGGATTTGAACCACGGATCTCCCGGTCTCTAGCCGTGTGTAGGACAGGTGGTGAATAGTTAGTGTCAGACTGAGAAACGCAATGCCAGAGCCGGGAGTTGAACCACGGATGTCCCGGTCTCTAGCCGTGTGTAGGACCGGAATTGGATACGTAGAGCCAGACTGAGAAACGCAATGCTAGAGCCGGGATTTGAACCACGGATCTCCCGGTCTCTAGCCGTGTGTAGCACAGATGGTGAATAGGTAGAGTCAGACTGAGAAACGCAATGCCAGAGCCGGGATTTGAACCACGGATCTTTCGGTCTCCAGCCGTGTGTAGGACAGGAGTTGGATAGGTAGAGTAAGACTGAGAAATGCAATGCTAGAGCCGGGATTTGAACCACGGATCTCCCGGTCTCTAGCCGTGTGTAGGACAGGTGGTGAATGGGTAGAGTCAGACTGAGAAACGCAAAGCCAATGCCGTGATTTGAACCATGGATCTCCCGGTCCCTAGCCGTATGTAGGACAGAAGTTGGATAAGTAGAGTCAGACTGAGAAACGCAATGGTAGAGCCGTGATTTGAACAAAGGATCTCCCGGTCTCTATCCGTGTGTAGGACAGGTGGTGAATAGGAAGAGTCAGACTGAGAAACGCAATGCCAGAGCCGGGATTTGAACGACGGATCTCCCGGTCTCTAGCCGTGTGTAGGACAGGAGTTGGAAAGGTAGAGTCAGACTGAGAAACGCAATGCTAGAGCCGGGATTTGAACCACGGATCTCCCGGTCTCTAGGCGTGTGTAGGACAGGAGTTGGATAGGTAGAGTCAGACTGAGAAGCGCAATGCTAGAGCCGGGATTTAAACCACGGATCTCCCGGTCTCTAGCCGTGTGTAGGACAGGAGTTGGATAGGTAGAGTCAGACTGAGAAACGCAATGCCAGAGCCAGGATTTGAATCACGGATCTCCCGGTTTCTAGCCGTGTGTAGGACAGGAGTTGGATAGGTAGAGTCAGATTTAACAATACAATGTCATTGCCGGGATTTGAACCACGGATCTCCCGGTCTCTTAGCCGTGTGTAGGACAGACGGTGAATAGGTACAGTCAGACTGAGAAACACAAAGCCATAGCCGGGATTTGAACCATGGATCTCCCAGTCTCTAGCCGTGTGTAGGACAGGTGGTGAATAGTTTGAGTCAGACTGAGAAACGCAAAGCCAGAGCCGGGATTTGAAACACGGATCTCCCGGTCTCTAGCCGTGTGTAGGACAGGAGTTGGATAGGTAGAGTCAGACTGAGAAACGCAATGCTAGAGCCGGGATTTGAACCAGAGATATCCCGATCTCTAGCCGTGTGTAGGACAGGTGGTGAATAGGTAGAGTCAGACTGAGAAGCGCAATGCTAGAGCCGGGATTTGAACCACGGATCTCCCGGTCTCTAGCCGTGTGTAGGACAGGAGTTGGATAGGTAGAGTCAGACTGAACAATACTATGTCATAAACGGGATTTGAACCACGGATCTCCCGGTCTCTAGCCGTGTGTAGGACAGGTGGTGAATAGGTAGAGTCAGACTGAGAAACACAATGCCAGAGCCGGGATTTGAACCACGGATCAAACGGTCTCTAGCTGTGTGTAGGACAGGTGGTGAATGGTTAGAGTCAGACTGAGAAACGCAATGCCAGAGCCGGGATTGGAACCACGGATCTCCCGGTCTGTAGCCGTGTGTAGGACAGGAGTTGGATAGGTAGATTCAGACTGAACAATACAATGTCATAGCCGGGATTTGAACCACGGATCTCCCGGTCTCTAGCCGTGTGTAGGACAGGTGGTGAATAGTTAGAGTCAGACTGCGCAACGCAATGCCAGAGCCGGGATTTGAACCACGGATCTCCCGGGCTCTAGCCGTGTATAGGACAGGAATTGAATAGGTAAAGTAAGACTGAGAAACGCAATGCTAGAGCCGTGACTTGAACCACGGATCTCCCGGTCTCTAGCTGTGTGTAGGACAGGAGTTGGATAGGTAGAGTCAGACTGAGAAGCGAAATGATAGACCCGGGATTTGAACCACGGATCTCCCGGTCTCTAGCCGTAAGTAGGACAGGAGTTGGATAGGTAGAGTCAGACTGAACAATACAATGTCATAGCCGGGATTTGAACCACGGATCTCCCGGTCTCTAGCCGTGTGTAGGACAGGTGGTGAATAGTTTGAGTCAGATTGAGAAACGCAATGCCAGAGCCGGGATTTAAACCACGGATTTCCCGGTCTCTAGCCGTGTGTAGGACCGGTGGTGAATAGTTGGAGTCAGACTTTGAAACGCAATGCCAGAGCCGGGATTTGAACCACGGATCTCCCGGTCTCTAGCCGTGTGTAGGACAGGAGTTAGATAGGTAGAGTCAGACTGAGAAACACAATGCTAGAGCCGGGATTTGAACCACGGATCTCCCGGTCTCTAGCCGTGTGTAGGACAGATGGTGAATAGGTAGAGTCAGACTGAGAAACGCAATGCCAGAGCCGGGATTTGAACCACGGATCTTTCGGTCTCCAGCCGTGTGTAGGACAGGAGTTAGATAGGTAGAGTAAGACTGAGAAATGAAATGCCAGAGCCGGGATTTGAATCATGGATCTCCCGGTCTCTAGCTGTGTGTAGGACCGGTGGTGAATAGTTAGAGTCAGACTGAGAAACGCAATGCCAGAGCCGGGATTTGAACAACGGATCTCCCGGTCTCTGGCAGTGTGTAGGACAGGAGTTAGATAGGTAGAGTGAGACTGAGAAACGCAATGCTAGAGCCGGGATTTGAACCACGGATTTCCCGGTCTCTAGCCGAGTGTAGGACAGATGGTGAATAGGTAGAGTCAGACTTAGAAACGCAATGCCAGAGCCGGGATTTGAACCACAGATCTCCTTGTCTCTAGCCATGTGTAGGACAGGAGTTGGATAGGTAGAGCCAATTAAGAAACGCAATGCTAGAGCCGGGATTTGAACCACGGATCTCCCGGTCTCTAGCCGTGTGTAGGACAGGAGTTGGATAGGTAGAGTCAGACTGAGAAACGCAATGCTAGAGTCGGGATTTGAACCACGGATCTCCCGGTCTCTAGCCGTGTGTAGGACAGGAGTTGGATAGGTAGAGTAAGACTGACAAACGCAATGCTAGAGCCGGGATTTGAACCACGGATCTCTCGGTCTCTAGCCGTGTGTAGGACAGGTGGTGAATAGGTAGAGTCAGACTGAGAAACACAATGCCAGAGCCGGGATTTGAACCACGGATCTCCCGGTCTCTAGCCGTGTGTAGAACAGGAATTGGATAGGTAGAGTCAGACTAAACAATACAATGTCATAGACGGGATTTGAACCACGGATCTCCCGGTCTCTTAGCCGTGTGTAGGACAGATGGTGAATAGGTAGAGTCAGACTGACAAACACAATGCCAGAACTGGGATTTGAACCATGGCTCTCCCGGTCTCTAGCCGTGTGTAGGACAGGTGCTGAATAGGTAGAGTCAGACTGAACAATACAATGTCATAGACGGGATTTGTACCACGGATCTCCCGGTCTCTTAGCCGTGTGTAGGACAGATGGTGAATAGGTAGAGTCAGACTGAACAATACAATGTCATAGACGGGATTTGAACCACGGATCTCCCGGTCTCTTAGCCGTGTGTAGGACAGATGGTGAATAGGTAGAGTCAGACTGAGAAACACAATGCCAGAGCCGGGATTTGAACCATGTCTCTCCCGTTCTCTAGCCGTGTGTAGGACAGGAATTGGATAGGTAGAGTCAGACTGAACAATACAATGTCATAGACGGGATTTGTACCACGGATCTCCCGGTCTCTAGCCGTGTGTAGGACAGGTGGTGAATAGGTAGAGTCAGACTGAGAAACACAATGCCAGAGCCAGGATTTGAACCACGGATCTCCCGGTCTCTAGCCGTGTGTAGGACAGGTGTTGAATAGTTAGAATCAGACCGAGAAACGTAATGCCAGAGCCGGGATTGGAACCACGGATCTCCCGGTATGTAGCAGTGTGTAGGACAGGTGGTGAATAGGTAGAGACAGACTGAGAAACACAATGCCAGAGCCGGGATTTGAACCACGGATCTCCCGGTCTCTAGCCGTGTGTAGGACAGGTGGAGAATAGGTAGAGTCAGACTGAGAAACGCAATGCCAGAGCCGGGATTTGAACCACGGATCTTTCGGTCTCCAGCCGTGTGTAGGACAGGAGTTGGATAGGTAGAGTAAGACTGAGAAATGCAATGCTAGAGCCGGGATTTGAACCACGGATCTCCCGGTCTCTAGCCGTCTGTAGGACAGGAGTTGGATAGGTAGGGTAAGACTGAGAAACGCAATGCTAGCGCCGGGATTTGAACCACGTATCTCGCGGTCTCTAGCCGTGTGTAGGACAGGTGGTGAATAGGTACAGTCAGACTGAGAAACACAATGCCAGAGCCGGGATTTGAACCATGGATCTCCCGGTCTCTAGGCGTGTGTAGGACAGGTGGTGAACAGTTTGAGTCAGACTGAGAAACGCAAAGCCAGATCCGGGATTTGAAACACGGATCTCCCGGTCTCTAGCCGTGTGTAGGACAGGGGTTGGATAGGTAGAGTCAGACTGAGAAGCGCAATGCTAGAGCCGGGATTTGAACCACGGATCTCCCGGTCTCTAGCCGTGTGTAGGACAGATGGTGAATAGGTAGATTCAGACTGAGAAACGCAATGCCAGAGCCGGGATTTGAACCATGGATATCCCGGTCTCTAGCCGTGTGTATGACAGATGGCGAATAGGTAGAGTCAGACTGAGAAACGCAATGCCAGAGCCGGGATTTGAACCACGGATCTCCCGGTCTCTAGCCGTGTATAGGACAGGAGTTGGCTAGGTAAAGTCAGACTGAGAAACGCAATGCTAGAGCCGGGATTTGAACCACGGATCTCCTGGTCTCTAGCCGTGTGTAAGATAGGAGTTGGATAGGTAGAGTCAGACTGAGAAGCGCAATGCTAGAGCCGGGATTTGAACCACGGATCTCCCGGTCTCTAGCCGTGTATATGACAGGAGTTGGATAGGTAAAGTCAGACTGAGAAACGCAATGCTACAGCCGGGATTTGAACCACGGATCTCCTGGTCTCTAGCCGTGTGTAGGACAGGAGTTGGATAGGAGTCAGACTGAGAAGCGCAATGCTAGAGCCGGGATTTGAACCACAGGTCTCCCGGTCTCTAGCCGTGTGTAGGACAGGAGTTGGATAGGTAGAGTCAGACTGAGAAACGCAATGCTAGAGTCGGGATTTGAACCACGGATCTCCCGGTCTCTAGCCGTGTGTAGGACAGGTGGTGAATAGGTAGAGTCAGACTGAGAAACGCAATGCCAGAGCCGGGATTTGAACCATGGATCTCCCGGTCTCTAGCCGTGTGTAGGACCGGTGGTGAATAGTTAAGAGTCAGACTGCGAAACGCAATGCCAGAGCCGGGATTTGAACCACGGATCTCCCGGTCTCCAGCCGTGTGCAGGACAGGCGTTGGATAGGTAGAGTCAGACTGAGAAGCGCAATGATAGACCCGGGATTTGAACCACGGATCTCCCGGTCTCTAGCCGTAAGTAGGACAGGAGTTGGATAGGTAGAGTTAGACTGAACAATACAATTCTATAGCCGGGATTTGAACCACGGATCTCCCGGGCTCTAGCCGTGTGTAGGACCGGTGGTGAATAGTTGGAGTCAGACTGAGAAACGCAATGCCAGAGCCGGGATTTGAACCACGGATCTCCCGGTCTCTAGCCGTGTGTAGGACAGGAGTTAGATAGGTAAAGTCAGACTGAGAAACGCAATGCTAGAGCCGGGATTTGAACCACGGATCTCCTGGTCTCTAGCCGTGTGTAGGACATGAGTTGGATAGGTAGAGTCAGACTGAGAAGCGCAATGCTAGAGCCGGGATTTGAACCACGGATCTCCCGGTCTCTAGCCGTGTGTAGGATAGGTGGTGAATAGGTAGAGTCAGACTGAGAAACGCAATGCTAGAGTCGGGATTTGAACCACGGATCGCCCGGTCTCTACCGTGTGTAGGAAAGGAGTTGGATAGTTAAAGTAAGACTGACAAACGCAATGCTAGAGCCGGGATTTGAACCACGTATATCCCGGTCTCTAGCCGTAAGTAGGACAGGAGTTGGATAGGTAGAGTCAGACTGAACAATACAATGTCATAGCCGGGATTTGAACCACGGATCTCCCGGTCTCTAGCCTTGTGTAGGACAGGTGGTGAATAGTTTGAGTCAGATTGAGAAACGCAATGCCAGAGCCGGGATTTAAACCACGGACCTCCCGGTCTCTAGCCGTGTGTAGGACCGGTGGTGAATAGTTGGAGTCAGACTGAGAAACGCAATGCCAGAGCCGGGATTTGAACCACGGATCTCCCGGTCTCTAGCCGTGTGTAGGACAGGAGTTAGATAGGTAGAGTCAGACTGAGAAACGCAATGCTAGAGCCGGGATTTGAACCACGGATCTCCCGGTCTCTAGCCGTGTGTAGGACAGATGGTGAATAGGTAGAGTCAGACTGAGAAACGCTATGCCAGAGCCGGGATTTGAACCACGGATCTTTCGGTCTCCAGCCGTGTGTAGGACAGGAGTTGGATAGGTAGAGTAAGACTGAGAAATGCAATGCCAGAGCCGGGATTTGAGCCATGGATCTTCCGGTCTCTAGCTGTGTGTAGGACCGGTGGTGAATAGTTAGAGTCAGGCTGAGAAACGCAATGCCAGAGCCGGGATTTGAACCACGGAACTCCCGGTCTCTGGCAGTGTGTAGGACAGGAGTTAGATAGGTAGAGTCAGACAGAGAAACGCAATGCTAGAGCCGGGATTTGAACCACGGATCTCCCGGTCTCTAGCCGAGTGTAGGACAGATGGTGAATAGGTAGAGTCAGACTGAGAAACGCAATGCCAGAGCCGGGATTTGAACCACAGATCTCCTGGTCTCTAGCCGTGTGTAGGACAGGAGTTGGATAGGTAGAGTCAGACTGAGAAACGCAATGCTAGAGCAGGGATTTGAACCACGGATCTCCCGGTCTCTAGCCGTGTGTAGGACAGGAGTTGGATAGGTAGAGTCAGACTGAGAAACGCAATGCTAGAGCCGGGATTTGAACCACGGATCTCCCGGTCTCTAGCCGTGTGTAGGACAGGTGGTGAATAGGTAGAGTCAGACTGAGAAACACAATGCCAGAGCCGGGATTTGAACCACGGATCTCCCGGTCTCTAGCCGTGTGTAGAACAGGAATTGGATAGGTAGAGTCAGACTAAACAATACAATGTCATAGACGGGATTTGAACCACGGATCTCCCGGTCTCTTAGCCGTGTGTAGGACAGATTGTGAATAGGTAGAGTCAGACTGAACAATACAATGTCATAGACGGGATTTGAACCACGGATCTCCCGGTCTCTAGCCTGTGTAGGACAGGTGCTGAATAGGTAGAGTCAGACTGAATAATACAATGTCATAGACGGGATTTGTACCACGGATCCCCCGGTCTCTAGCCGTGTGTAGGACAGGTTGTGAATAGGTAGAGTCGGACTGAGAAACACAATGCCAGAGCCAGGATTTGAACCACGGATCTCCCGGTCTCTAGCCGTGTGTAGGACAGGTTTTGAATAGTTAGAATCAGACTGAGAAACGTAATGCCAGAGCCGGGATTGGAACCACGGATCTCCCGGTATGTAGCAGTGTGTAGGACAGGTGGTGAATAGGTAGAGTCAGAATGAGAAACACAATGCCCGAGCCGGGATTTGAACCACGGATCTCCCGGTCTCTAGCCGTGTGTAGGACAGGTGGTGAATGGGTAGAGTCAGACTGAGAAACGCAATGCCAATGCCGGGATTTGAACCATGGATCTCTGGTCTCTAGCCGTATGTAGTACAGGACTTGGATAGGTAGAGTCAGACTGAGAAACGCAATGCTAGAGCCGGGATTTGAACCACGGATCTCCCGGTCTCTAGCCGTGTGTAGGTCAGGAGTTGGATAGGTAGGGTAAGACTGAGAAACGCAATGCTAGCGCCGGGATTTGAAACACGGATCTCACGGTCTCTAGCCGTGTGTAGGACAGGAGTTGGATAGGTAGAGTCAGACTGAGAAACGCAATTATAGAGCCGGGATTTGAACCACGTATATCCCGATCTCTAGCCGTGTGTAGGACAGGTGGTGAATAGGTAGAGTCAGACTGAGAAACACAATGCCAGAACCGGGATTTGAACCACGGATCTCCCGGTCTCTAGCCGTGTGTAGAACAGGAATTGGATAGGTAGAGTCAGACTAAACAATACAATGTCATAGACGGGATTTGAACCACGGATCTCCCGGTCTCTAGCTGTGTGTAGGACAGGGGTTGGATGTAGAGTCAGACTGAGAAGCGCAATGCTAGAGCCGGGATTTGAACCACGGATCTCCCGGTCTCTAGCCGTGAGTAGGACAGATGGTGAATAGGTAGATTCAGACTAAGAAACGCAATGCCAAGGCCGGGATTTGAACCATGGATATACCGGTCTCTAGCCGTGTGTATGACAGATGGCGAATAGGTAGAGTCAGACTGAGAAACGCAATGCCAGAACCGGGATTTCAACCAAGGATCTCCCGGTCTCTAGCCGTGTATAGGACAGGAGTTGGCTAGGTAAAGTCAGACTGAGAAACGCAATGCTAGAGCCGGGATTTGAACCACGGATCTCCTGGTCTCTAGCCGTGTGTAAGATAGGAGTTGGATAGGTAGAGTCAGACTGAGAAGCGGAATGCTAGCTAGAGCCGGGATTTGAACCACGGATCTCCCGGTCTCTAGCCGTGTATATGACAGGAGTTGGATAGGTAGAGTCAGACTGAGAAGCGCAATGCTAGAGCCGGGATTTGAACCACGGATCTCCCGGTCTCTAGCCGTGTGTAGGATAGGTGGTGAATAGGTAGAGTCAGACTGAGAAACGCAATGCTAGAGTCGGGATTTGAACCACGGATCTCCCGGTCTCTACCGTGTGTAGGAAAGGAGTTGGATAGGCAAAGTAAGACTGACAAACGCAATGCTAGAGCCGGGATTTGAACCACGTATATCCCGGTCTCTAGCCGTAAGTAGGACAGGAGTTGGATAGGTAGAGTCAGACTGAACAATACAATGTCATAGCCGGGATTTGAACCACGGATCTCCCGGTCTCTAGCCGTGTGTAGGACAGGTGGTGAATAGTTTGAGTCAGATTGAGAAACGCAATGCCAGAGCCGGGATTTAAACCACGGACCTCCCGGTCTCTAGCCGTGTGTAGGACCGGTGGTGAATAGTTGGAGTCAGACTGAGAAACGCAATGCTAGAGCCGGGAGTTGAACCACGGATCTCCCGGTCTCTAGCCGTGTGTAGGACAGGTGTTGAATAGTTAGAATCAGACTGAGAAACGTAATGCCAGAGCCGGGATTGGAACCACGGATCTCCCGGTATGTAGCAGTGTGTAGGACAGGTGGTGAATAGGTAGAGTAAGACTGAGAAATGCAATGCCAGAGCCGGGATTTGAGCCATGGATCTCCCGGTCTCTAGCTGTGTGTAGGACCGGTGGTGAATAGTTAGAGTCAGACTGAGAAACGCAATGCCAGAGACGGGATTTGAACCACGGAACTCCCGGTCTCTGGCAGTGTGTAGGACAGGAGTTAGATAGGTAGAGTCAGACTGAGAAACGCAATTCTAGAGCCGGGATTTGAACCACGGATCTCCCGGTCTCTAGCCGAGTGTAGGACAGATGGTGAATAGGTAGAGTCAGACTGAGAAACGCAATGCCAGAGCCGGGATTTGAACCACAGATCTACTGGTCTCTAGCCGTGTGTAGGACAGGTGGTGAATAGTTAAGAGTCAGACTGCGAAACGCAATGCCAGAGCCGGGATTTGAACCACGGATCTCCTGGTCTCCAGCCGTGTGCAGGACAGGCGTTGGATAGGTAGAGTCAGACTGAGAAGCGCAATGCTAGAGCCGGGATTTGAATCACGGATCTCCCGGTCTCTAGCCGTGTATATGACAGGAGTTGGATAGGTAAAGTCAGACTGAGAAACGCAATGCTACAGCCGGGATTTGAACCACGGATCTCCTGGTCTCTAGCCGTGTGTAGGACAGGAGTCGGATAGGAGTCAGACTGAGAAGCGCAATGCTAGAGCCGGGATTTGAACCACGGATCTCCCGGTCTCTAGCCGTGTGTAGGACAGGAGTTGGTTAGGTAGAGTCAGACTGAGAAACGCAATGCTAGAGTCGGGATTTGAACCACGGATCTCCCGGTCTCTAGCCGTGTGTAGGACAGGTGGTGAATAGGTAGAGTCAGACTGAGAAACGCAATGCTAGAGCCGGTATTTGAACCATGGATCTCCCGGTCTCTAGCCGTGTGTAGGACCGGTGGTGAATAGTAAGAGTCAGACTGAGAAACGCAATGCCAGAGCCGGGATTTGAACCACGGATCTCCCGGTCTCTAGCCGTGTGTAGGACAGGAGTTAGATAGGTAGAGTCAGACTGAGAAACGCAATGCCAGAGCCGGGATTTGAACCACGGATCTCCCGGTCTCTAGCCGTGTATAGGACAATAGTTGGATAGGTAAAGTCAGACTGAGAAACGCAATGCCAGAGCCGGGATTTGAACCACGGATCTCCCGGTCTGTAGCCGTGTGTAGGACAGGAGTTGGATAGGTATATTCAGACTGAACAATACAATGTCATAGCCTGGGTTTTGAACCACGGATCTCCCGGTCACTAGCCGTGTGTAGGACAGGTGGTAAATAGGCAGAGTCAGACTGAGAAACGCAATGCCAGAGCCGGGATTTGAACCACGGATCTCCCGGTCTCCAGCCGTGTGCAGGACAGGCGTTGGATAGGTAGAGTCAGACTGAGAAGCGCAATGATAGACCCGGGATTTGAACCACGGATCTCCCGGTCTCTAGCCGTAAGTAGGACAGGAGTTGGATAGGTAGAGTTAGACTGAACAATACAATTCCATAGCCGGGATTTGAACCACGGATCTTCCGGTCTCTAGCCGTGTGTAGGACCGGAGGTGAATAGTTGGAGTCAGACTGAGAAACTTAATGCCAGAGACGGGATTTGAACCACGGATCTCCCGGTCTCTAGCCGTGTGTAGGAAAGGAGTTAGATAGGTAGAGTCAGACTGAGAAACACAATGCTAGAGCCGGGATTTGAACCACGGATCTCCCGGTCTCTAGCCGTGTGTAGGACAGTTGGTGAATAGGTAGAGTCAGACTGAGAAACGCAATGCCAGAGCCGGGATTTGAACCACGGATCTTTCGGTCTCCAGCCGTGTATAGGACAGGAGTTGGATAGGTAAAGTCAGACTGAGAAACGCAATGCTAGAGCCGGGATTTGAACCACGGATCTCCTGGTCTCTAGCCGTGTGTAGGACATGAGTTGGATAGGTAGAGTCAGACTGAGAAACGCAATGCCAGATCCGGGATTTGAACCACGGATCTTTCGGTCTCCAGCCGTGTATAGGACAGGAGTTGGATAGGTAAAGTCAGACTGAGAAACGCAATGCTAGAGCCGGGATTTGAACCACGGATCTCCCGGTCCCTAGCCGTGTGTAGGACAGGTGGTGAATAGTTAGAGTCAGACTGAGAAACGCAATGCCAGAGCCGGGATTTGAACCTCGGATCTCCCGGTCTCTACCCGTGTGTAGGACAGGAGTTAGATAGGTAGAGTCAGACTGAGAATCGCAATGCTTGAGCCGGGATTTGAACCACGGATCTCCTGGTCTCTAGCCGTGTGTAGGACAGGAGTTGGATAGGTAGAGTCAGACTGAGAAGCGCAATGCTAGAGCCGGGATTTGAACCACGGATCTCCCGGTCCTTAGCCGTGTGTAGGATAGGTGGTGAATAGGTAGAGTCAGACTGAGAAACGCAATGCTAGAGTCGGGATTTGAACCACGGATCTCCCGGTCTCTACCGTGTGTAGGAAAGGAGTTGGATAGGCAAAGTAAGACTGACAAACGCAATGCTAGAGCCGGGATTTGAACCACGTATATCCCGGTCTCTATCCGTAAGTAGGACAGGAGTTGGATAGGTAGAGTCAGACTGAACAATACAATGTCATAGCCGGGATTTGAACCACGGATCTCCCGGTCTCTAGCCGTGTGTAGGACAGGTGGTGAATAGTTTGAGTCAGATTGAGAAACGCAATGCCAGAGCCGGGATTTAAACCACGGACCTCCCGGTCTCTAGCCGTGTGTAGGACCGGTGGTGAATAGTTGGAGTCAGACTGAGAAACGCAATGCTAGAGCCGGGATTTGAACCACGGATCTCCCGGTCTCTAGCCGTGTGTAGGACAGGTGTTGAATAGTTAGAATCAGACTGAGAAACGTAATGCCAGAGCCGGGATTGGAACCACGGATCTCCCGGTATGTAGCAGTGTGTAGGACAGGTGGTGAATAGGTAGAGTCAGACTGAGAAACACAATGCCAGAGCCGGGATTTGAACCACGGATCTCCCGGTGTCTAGCCGTGTGTAGGACAGGTGGTGAATGGGTAGAGTCAGACTGAGGAACGCAATGCCAATGCCGGGATTTGAACCATGGATCTCCCGGTCTCTAGCCGTATGTAGTACAGGACTTGGATAGGTAGAGTCAGACTGAGAAACGCAATGCTAGAGTCGGGATTTGAACCACGGATCTCCCGGTCTCTAGCCGTGTGTAGGACAGGTGGTGAATAGGTAGAGTCAGACTGAGAAACGCAATGCCAGAGCCGGGATTTGAAACATGGATCTCCCGGTCTCTAGCCGTGTGTAGGACCGGTGGTGAATAGTTAAGAGTCAGACTGCGAAACGCAATGCCAGAGCCGGGATTTGAACCACGGATCTCCCGGTCTCCAGCCGTGTGCAGGACAGGCGTTGGATAGGTAGAGTCAGACTGAGAAGCGCAATGATAGACCCGGGATTTGAACCACGGATCTCCCGGTCTCTAGCCGTAAGTAGGACAGGAGTTGGATAGGTAGAGTTAGACTGAACAATACAATTCTATAGCCGGGATTTGAACCACGGATCTCCCGGGCTCTAGCCGTGTGTAGGACCGGTGGTGAATAGTTGGAGTCAGACTGAGAAACGCAATGCCAGAGCCGGGATTTGAACAACGGATCTCCCGGTCTCTAGCCGTGTGTAGGACAGGAGTTAGATAGGTAAAGTCAGACTGAGAAACGCAATGCTAGAGCCGGGATTTGAACCACGGATCTCCTGGTCTCTAGCCGTGTGTAGGACATGAGTTGGATAGGTAGAGTCAGACTGAGAAGCGCAATGCTAGAGCCGGGATTTGAACCACGGATCTCCCGGTCTCTAGCCGTGTGTAGGATAGGTGGTGAATAGGTAGAGTCAGACTGAGAAACGCAATGCTAGAGTCGGGATTTGAACCACGGATCGCCCGGTCTCTACCGTGTGTAGGAAAGGAGTTGGATAGTTAAAGTAAGACTGACAAACGCAATGCTAGAGCCGGGATTTGAACCACGTATATCCCGGTCTCTAGCCGTAAGTAGGACAGGAGTTGGATAGGTAGAGTCAGACTGAACAATACAATGTCATAGCCGGGATTTGAACCACGGATCTCCCGGTCTCTAGCCTTGTGTAGGACAGGTGGTGAATAGTTTGAGTCAGATTGAGAAACGCAATGCCAGAGCCGGGATTTAAACCACGGACCTCCCGGTCTCTAGCCGTGTGTAGGACCGGTGGTGAATAGTTGGAGTCAGACTGAGAAACGCAATGCCAGAGCCGGGATTTGAACCACGGATCTCCCGGTCTCCAGCCGTGTGTAGGACAGGAGTTGGATAGGTAGAGTAAGACTGAGAAATGCAATGCCAGAGCCGGGATTTGAGCCATGGATCTTCCGGTCTCTAGCTGTGTGTAGGACCGGTGGTGAATAGTTAGAGTCAGGCTGAGAAACGCAATGCCAGAGCCGGGATTTGAACCACGGAACTCCCGGTCTCTGGCAGTGTGTAGGACAGGAGTTAGATAGGTAGAGTCAGACAGAGAAACGCAATGCTAGAGCCGGGATTTGAACCACGGATCTCCCGGTCTCTAGCCGAGTGTAGGACAGATGGTGAATAGGTAGAGTCAGACTGAGAAACGCAATGCCAGAGCCGGGATTTGAACCACAGATCTCCTGGTCTCTAGCCGTGTGTAGGACAGGAGTTGGATAGGTAGAGTCAGACTGAGAAACGCAATGCTAGAGCAGGGATTTGAACCACGGATCTCCCGGTCTCTAGCCGTGTGTAGGACAGGAGTTGGATAGGTAGAGTCAGACTGAGAAACGCAATGCTAGAGCCGGGATTTGAACCACGGATCTCCCGGTCTCTAGCCGTGTGTAGGACAGGTGGTGAATAGGTAGAGTCAGACTGAGAAACACAATGCCAGAGCCGGGATTTGAACCACGGATCTCCCGGTCTCTAGCCGTGTGTAGAACAGGAATTGGATAGGTAGAGTCAGACTAAACAATACAATGTCATAGACGGGATTTGAACCACGGATCTCCCGGTCTCTTAGCCGTGTGTAGGACAGATTGTGAATAGGTAGAGTCAGACTGAACAATACAATGTCATAGACGGGATTTGAACCACGGATCTCCCGGTCTCTAGCCTGTGTAGGACAGGTGCTGAATAGGTAGAGTCAGACTGAATAATACAATGTCATAGACGGGATTTGTACCACGGATCCCCCGGTCTCTAGCCGTGTGTAGGACAGGTTGTGAATAGGTAGAGTCGGACTGAGAAACACAATGCCAGAGCCAGGATTTGAACCACGGATCTCCCGGTCTCTAGCCGTGTGTAGGACAGGTTTTGAATAGTTAGAATCAGACTGAGAAACGTAATGCCAGAGCCGGGATTGGAACCACGGATCTCCCGGTATGTAGCAGTGTGTAGGACAGGTGGTGAATAGGTAGAGTCAGAATGAGAAACACAATGCCAGAGCCAGGATTTGAACCACGGATCTCCCGGTCTCTAGCCGTGTGTAGGACAGGTGGTGAATGGGTAGAGTCAGACTGAGAAACGCAATGCTAGAGCCGGGATTTGAACCACGGATCTCCCGGTCTCTAGCCGTGTGTAGGTCAGGAGTTGGATAGGTAGGGTAAGACTGAGAAACGCAATGCTAGCGCCGGGATTTAAAACACGGATCTCACGGTCTCTAGCCGTGTGTAGGACAGGAGTTGGATAGGTAGAGTCAGACTGAGAAACGCAATTATAGAGCCGGGATTTGAACCACGTATATCCCGATCTCTAGCCGTGTGTAGGACAGGTGGTGAATAGGTAGAGTCAGACTGAGAAACACAATGCCAGAACCGGGATTTGAACCACGGATCTCCCGGTCTCTAGCCGTGTGTAGAACAGGAATTGGATAGGTAGAGTCAGACTAAACAATACAATGTCATAGACGGGATTTGAACCACGGATCTCCCGGTCTCTAGCTGTGTGTAGGACAGGGGTTGGATGTAGAGTCAGACTGAGAAGCGCAATGCTAGAGCCGGGATTTGAACCACGGATCTCCCGGTCTCTAGCCGTGAGTAGGACAGATGGTGAATAGGTAGATTCAGACTAAGAAACGCAATGCCAAGGCCGGGATTTGAACCATGGATATACCGGTCTCTAGCCGTGTGTATGACAGATGGCGAATAGGTAGAGTCAGACTGAGAAACGCAATGCCAGAACCGGGATTTCAACCAAGGATCTCCCGGTCTCTAGCCGTGTATAGGACAGGAGTTGGCTAGGTAAAGTCAGACTGAGAAACGCAATGCTAGAGCCGGGATTTGAACCACGGATCTCCTGGTCTCTAGCCGTGTGTAAGATAGGAGTTGGATAGGTAGAGTCAGACTGAGAAGCGGAATGCTAGCTAGAGCCGGGATTTGAACCACGGATCTCCCGGTCTCTAGCCGTGTATATGACAGGAGTTGGATAGGTAGAGTCAGACTGAGAAGCGCAATGCTAGAGCCGGGATTTGAACCACGGATCTCCCGGTCTCTAGCCGTGTGTAGGATAGGTGGTGAATAGGTAGAGTCAGACTGAGAAACGCAATGCTAGAGTCGGGATTTGAACCACGGATCTCCCGGTCTCTACCGTGTGTAGGAAAGGAGTTGGATAGGCAAAGTAAGACTGACAAACGCAATGCTAGAGCCGGGATTTGAACCACGTATATCCCGGTCTCTAGCCGTAAGTAGGACAGGAGTTGGATAGGTAGAGTCAGACTGAACAATACAATGTCATAGCCGGGATTTGAACCACGGATCTCCCGGTCTCTAGCCGTGTGTAGGACAGGTGGTGAATAGTTTGAGTCAGATTGAGAAACGCAATGCCAGAGCCGGGATTTAAACCACGGACCTCCCGGTCTCTAGCCGTGTGTAGGACCGGTGGTGAATAGTTGGAGTCAGACTGAGAAACGCAATGCTAGAGCCGGGAGTTGAACCACGGATCTCCCGGTCTCTAGCCGTGTGTAGGACAGGTGTTGAATAGTTAGAATCAGACTGAGAAACGTAATGCCAGAGCCGGGATTGGAACCACGGATCTCCCGGTATGTAGCAGTGTGTAGGACAGGTGGTGAATAGGTAGAGTAAGACTGAGAAATGCAATGCCAGAGCCGGGATTTGAGCCATGGATCTCCCGGTCTCTAGCTGTGTGTAGGACCGGTGGTGAATAGTTAGAGTCAGACTGAGAAACGCAATGCCAGAGACGGGATTTGAACCACGGAACTCCCGGTCTCTGGCAGTGTGTAGGACAGGAGTTAGATAGGTAGAGTCAGACTGAGAAACGCAATTCTAGAGCCGGGATTTGAACCACGGATCTCCCGGTCTCTAGCCGAGTGTAGGACAGATGGTGAATAGGTAGAGTCAGACTGAGAAACGCAATGCCAGAGCCGAAATTTGAACCACAGATCGACTGGTCTCTAGCCGTGTGTAGGACAGGTGGTGAATAGTTAAGAGTCAGACTGCGAAACGCAATGCCAGAGCCGGGATTTGAACCACGGATCTCCTGGTCTCCAGCCGTGTGCAGGACAGGCGTTGGATAGGTAGAGTCAGACTGAGAAGCGCAATGCTAGAGCCGGGATTTGAACCACGGATCTCCCGGTCTCTAGCCGTGTATATGACAGGAGTTGGATAGGTAAAGTCAGACTGAGAAACGCAATGCTACAGCCGGGATTTGAACCACGGATCTCCTGGTCTCTAGCCGTGTGTAGGACAGGAGTCGGATAGGAGTCAGACTGAGAAGCGCAATGCTAGAGCCGGGATTTGAACCACGGATCTCCCGGTCTCTAGCCGTGTGTAGGACAGGAGTTGGATAGGTAGAGTCAGACTGAGAAACGCAATGCTAGAGTCGGGATTTGAACCACGGATCTCCCGGTCTCTAGCCGTGTGTAGGACAGGTGGTGAATAGGTAGAGTCAGACTGAGAAACGCAATGCTAGAGCCGGTATTTGAACCATGGATCTCCCGGTCTCTAGCCGTGTGTAGGACCGGTGGTGAATAGTAAGAGTCAGACTGAGAAACGCAATGCCAGAGCCGGGATTTGAACCACGGATCTCCCGGTCTCTAGCCGTGTGTAGGACAGGA
Source organism: Hymenopus coronatus (assembly GCA_030762935.1). Taxonomy (NCBI): domain Eukaryota; kingdom Metazoa; phylum Arthropoda; class Insecta; order Mantodea; family Hymenopodidae; genus Hymenopus; species Hymenopus coronatus. The sequence goes on along the minus strand of CM060898.1, from coordinate 151,406,609 downwards.
GTTAGATAGGTAGAGTCAGACTGAGAAACGCAATGCCAGAGCCGGGATTTGAACCACGGATCTCCCGGTCTCTAGCCGTGTATAGGACAATAGTTGGATAGGTAAAGTCAGACTGAGAAACGCAATGCCAGAGCCGGGATTTGAACCACGGATCTCCCGGTCTGTAGCCGTGTGTAGGACAGGAGTTGGATAGGTATATTCAGACTGAACAATACAATGTCATAGCCGGGATTTGAACCACGGATCTCCCGGTCACTAGCCGTGTGTAGGACAGGTGGTAAATAGGCAGAGTCAGACTGAGAAACGCAATGCCAGAGCCGGGATTTGAACCACGGATCTCCCGGTCTCCAGCCGTGTGCAGGACAGGCGTTGGATAGGTAGAGTCAGACTGAGAAGCGCAATGATAGACCCGGGATTTGAACCACGGATCTCCCGGTCTCTAGCCGTAAGTAGGACAGGAGTTGGATAGGTAGAGTTAGACTGAACAATACAATTCCATAGCCGGGATTTGAACCACGGATCTTCCGGTCTCTAGCCGTGTGTAGGACCGGAGGTGAATAGTTGGAGTCAGACTGAGAAACTTAATGCCAGAGACGGGATTTGAACCACGGATCTCCCGGTCTCTAGCCGTGTGTAGGAAAGGAGTTAGATAGGTAGAGTCAGACTGAGAAACACAATGCTAGAGCCGGGATTTGAACCACGGATCTCCCGGTCTCTAGCCGTGTGTAGGACAGTTGGTGAATAGGTAGAGTCAGACTGAGAAACGCAATGCCAGAGCCGGGATTTGAACCACGGATCTTTCGGTCTCCAGCCGTGTATAGGACAGGAGTTGGATAGGTAAAGTCAGACTGAGAAACGCAATGCTAGAGCCGGGATTTGAACCACGGATCTCCTGGTCTCTAGCCGTGTGTAGGACATGAGTTGGATAGGTAGAGTCAGACTGAGAAACGCAATGCCAGAGCCGGGATTTGAACCACGGATCTTTCGGTCTCCAGCCGTGTATAGGACAGGAGTTGGATAGGTAAAGTCAGACTGAGAAACGCAATGCTAGAGCCGGGATTTGAACCACGGATCTCCCGGTCCCTAGCCGTGTGTAGGACAGGTGGTGAATAGTTAGAGTCAGACTGAGAAACGCAATGCCAGAGCCGGGATTTGAACCTCGGATCTCCCGGTCTCTACCCGTGTGTAGGACAGGAGTTAGATAGGTAGAGTCAGACTGAGAATCGCAATGCTTGAGCCGGGATTTGAACCACGGATCTCCTGGTCTCTAGCCGTGTGTAGGACAGGAGTTGGATAGGTAGAGTCAGACTGAGAAGCGCGATGCTAGAGCCGGGATTTGAACCACGGATCTCCCGGTCCTTAGCCGTGTGTAGGATAGGTGGTGAATAGGTAGAGTCAGACTGAGAAACGCAATGCTAGAGTCGGGATTTGAACCACGGATCTCCCGGTCTCTACCGTGTGTAGGAAAGGAGTTGGATAGGCAAAGTAAGACTGACAAACGCAATGCTAGAGCCGGGATTTGAACCACGTATATCCCGGTCTCTATCCGTAAGTAGGACAGGAGTTGGATAGGTAGAGTCAGACTGAACAATACAATGTCATAGCCGGGATTTGAACCACGGATCTCCCGGTCTCTAGCCGTGTGTAGGACAGGTGGTGAATAGTTTGAGTCAGATTGAGAAACGCAATGCCAGAGCCGGGATTTAAACCACGGACCTCCCGGTCTCTAGCCGTGTGTAGGACCGGTGGTGAATAGTTGGAGTCAGACTGAGAAACGCAATGCTAGAGCCGGGATTTGAACCACGGATCTCCCGGTCTCTAGCCGTGTGTAGGACAGGTGTTGAATAGTTAGAATCAGACTGAGAAACGTAATGCCAGAGCCGGGATTGGAACCACGGATCTCCCGGTATGTAGCAGTGTGTAGGACAGGTGGTGAATAGGTAGAGTCAGACTGAGAAACACAATGCCAGAGCCGGGATTTGAACCACGGATCTCCCGGTCTCTAGCCGTGTGTAGGACAGGTGGTGAATGGGTAGAGTCAGACTGAGGAACGCAATGCCAATGCCGGGATTTGAACCATGGATCTCCCGGTCTCTAGCCGTATGTAGTACAGCACTTGGATAGGTAGAGTCAGACTGAGAAACACAATGCCAGAGCCGGGATTTGAACCATGGATCTCCCGGTCTCTAGGCGTGTGTAGGACAGGTGGTGAATAGTTTGAGTCAGACTGAGAAACGCAAAGCCAGAGCCGGGATTTGAAACACGGATCTCCCGGTCTCTAGCCGTGTGTAGGACAGGAGTTGGATAGGTAGAGTCAGACTGAGAAACGCAATTATAGAGCCGGGATTTGAACCACGTATATCCCGATCTCTAGCCGTGTGTAGGACAGGTGGTGAATAGGTAGAGTCAGACTGAGAAACACAATGCCAGAACCGGGATTTGAACCACGGATCTCCCGGTCTCTAGCCGTTTGTAGAACAGGAATTGGATAGGTAGAGTCAGACTAAACAATACAATGTCATAGACGGGATTTGAACCACGGATCTCCCGGTCTCTAGCCGTGTGTAGGACAGGGGTTGGATAGGTAGAGTCAGACTGAGAAGCGCAATGCTAGAGCCGGGATTTGAACCACGGATCTCCCGGTCTCTAGCCGTGTGTAGGACAGATGGTGAATAGCTAGATTCAGACTAAGAAACGCAATGCCAAGGCCGGGATTTGAACCATGGATATACCGGTCTCTAGCCGTGTGTATGACAGATGGCGAATAGGTAGAGTCAGACTGAGAAACGCAATGCCAGAGCCGGGATTTGAACCACGGATCACCCGGGCTCTAGCCGTGTATAGTACAGGAGTTGGCTAGGTAAAGTCAGACTGAGAAACGCAATGCTAGAGCCGGGATTTGAACCACGGATCTCCTGGTCTCTAGCCGTGTGTAAGATAGGAGTTGGATAGGTAGAGTCAGACTGAGAAGCGCAATGCTAGAGCCGGGATTTGAACCACGGATCTCCCGGTCTCTAGCCGTGTATATGACAGGAGTTGGATAGGTAAAGTCAGACTGAGAAACGCAATGCTACAGCCGGGTTTTGAACCACGGATCCCCTGGTCTCTAGCCGTGTGTAGGACAGGAGTTGGATAGGAGTCAGACTGAGAAGCGCAATGCTAGAGCCGGGATTTGAACCACGGATCTCCCGGTCTCTAGCCGTGTGTAGGACAGGAGTTGGATAGGTAGAGTCAGACTGAGAAACGCAATGCTAGAGTCGGGATTTGAACCACGGATCTCCCGGTCTCTAGCCGTGTGTAGGACAGGTGGTGAATAGGTTGTGTCAGACTGTGAAACGCAATGCTAGAGCCGGGATTTGAACCATGGATCTCCCGGTCTCTAGCCGTGTGTAGGACCGGTGGTGAATAGTTAGAGTCAGACTGAGAAACGCAATGCCAGAGCCGGGATTTGAACCACGGATCTCCCGGTCTCTAGCCGTGTGTAGGACAGGAGTTAGATAGGTAGAGTCAGACTGAGAAACGCAATGCCAGAGCCGGGATTTGAACCACGGATCTCCCGGTCTCTAGCCGTGTATAGGACAATAGTTGGATAGGTAAAGTCAGACTGAGAAACGCAATGCCAGAGCCGGGATTTGAACCACGGATCTCCCGGTCTGTAGCCGTGTGTAGGACAGGAGTTGGATAGGTATATTCAGACTGAACAATACAATGTCATAGCCGGGATTTGAACCACGGATCTCCCGGTCACTAGCCGTGTGTAGGACAGGTGGTAAATAGGCAGAGTCAGACTGAGAAACACAATGCCAGACCCGGGATTTGAACCACGGATCTCCCGGTCTCTAGCCGTGTGTAGGACAGGTGGTGAATAGTTAAGAGTCAGACTGCGAAACGCAATGCCAGAGCCGGGATTTGAACCACGGATCTCCCGGTCTCCAGCCGTGTGCAGGACAGGCGTTGGATAGGTAGAGTCAGACTGAGAAGCGCAATGATAGACCCGGGATTTGAACCACGGATCTCCCGGTCTCTAGCCGTAAGTAGGACAGGAGTTGGATAGGTAGAGTTAGACTGAACAATACAATTCCATAGCCGGGATTTGAACCACGGATCTCCCGGTCTCTAGCCGTGTGTAGGACCGGAGGTGAATAGTTGGAGTCAGACTGAGAAACTCAATGCCAGAGACGGGATTTGAACCACGGATCTCCCGGTCTCTAGCCGTGTGTAGGACAGGAGTTAGATAGGTAGAGTCAGACTGAGAAACACAATGCTAGAGCCGGGATTTGAACCACGGATCTCCCGGACTCTAGCCGTGTGTAGGACAGATGGTGAATAGGTAGAGTCAGACTGAGAAACGCAATGCCAGAGCCGGGATTTGAACCACGGATCTTACGGTCTCCAGCCGTGTATAGGACATGAGTTGGATAGGTAAAGTCAGACTGAGAAACGCAATGCTAGAGCCGGGATTTGAACCATGGATCTCCTGATCTCTAGCCGTGTGTAGGACATGAGTTGGATAGGTAGAGTCAGACTGAGAAGCGCAATGCTAGAGCCGGGATTTGAACCACGGATCTCCCGGTCCCTAGCCGTGTGTAGGACAGGTGGTGAATAGTTAGAGTCAGACTGAGAAGCGCAATGCCAGAGCCGGGATTTGAACCTCGGATCTCCCGGTCTCTACCCGTGTGTAGGACAGGAGTTAGATAGGTAGAGTCAGACTGAGAATCGCAATGCTAGAGCCGGGATTTGAACCACGGATCCCCCGGTCTCTAGCCGTGTATAGGACAGGAGCTGGATAGGTAAAGTCAGACTGAGAAACGCAATGCTTGAGCCGGGATTTGAACCACGGATCTCCTGGTCTCTAGCCGTGTGTAGGACAGGAGTTGGATAGGTAGAGTCAGACTGAGAAGCGCAATGCTAGAGCCGGGATTTGAACCACGGATCTCCCGGTCTCTAGCCGTGTGTAGGATAGGTGGTGAATAGGTAGAGTCAGACTGAGAAACGCAATGCTAGAGTAGGGATTTGAACCACGGATCTCCCGGTCTCTACCGTGTGTAGGAAAGGAGTTGGATAGGCAAAGTAAGACTGACAAACGCAATGCTAGAGCCGGGATTTGAACCACGTATATCCCGGTCTCTAGCCGTAAGTAGGACAGGAGTTGGATAGGTAGAGTCAGACTGAACAATACAATGTCTTAGCCGGGATTTGAACCACGGATATCCCGGTCTCTAGCCGTGTGTAGGACAGGTGGTGAATAGTTTGAGTCAAATTGAGAAACGCAATGCCAGAGCCGGGATTTAAACCACGGACCTCCCGGTCTCTAGACGTGTGTAGGACCGTTGGTGAATAGTTGGAGTCAGACTGAGAAACGCAATGCTAGAACCGGGATTTGAACCACGGATCTCCCGGTCTCTAGCCGTGTGTAGGACAGGAGTTAGATAGGTAGAGTCAGACTGACAAACGCAATGCTAGAGCCGGGATTTGAACCACGGATCTCCCGGTCTCTAGCCGTGTGTAGGACAGGTGGTGAATAGGTAGAGTCAGACTGAGAAACGCTATGCCAGAGCCGGGATTTGAACCACGGATCTTTCGGTCTCCAGCCGTGTGTAGGACAGGAGTTGGATAGGTAGAGTAAGACTGAGAAATGCAATGCCAGAGCCGGGATTTGAGCCATGGATCTCCCGGTCTCTAGCTGTGTGTAGGACCGGTGGTGAATAGTTAGAGTCAGACTGAGAAACGCAATGCCAGAGCCGGGATTTGAACCACGGAACTCCCGGTCTCTGGCAGTGTGTAGGACAGGAGTTAGATAGGTAGAGTCAGACTGAGAAACGCAATTCTAGAGCCGGGATTTGAACCACGGATCTCCCAGTCTCTAGCCGAGTGTAGGACAGATGGTGAATAGGTAGAGTCAGACTGAGAAACGCAATGCCAGAGCCGGGATTTGAACCACAGATCTCCTGGTCTCTAGCCGTGTGTAGGACAGGAGTTGGATAGGTAGAGTCAGACTGAGAAACGCAATGCCAGAGCCGGGATTTGAACCACAGATCTCCCGGTCTCTAGCCGTGTGTAGGACAGGAGTTGGATAGGTAGAGTCAGACTGAGAAACGCAATGCTAGAGTCGGGATTTGAACCACGGATCTCCCGGTCTCTAGCCGTGTGTAGGACAGGAGTTGGATAGGTAGAGTAAGACTGACAAACGCAATGCTAGAGCCGGGATTTGAACCACGGATCTCCCGGTCTCTAGCCGTGTGTAGGACAGGTGGTGAATAGGTAGAGTCAGACTGAGAAACACAGTGCCAGAGCCGGGATTTGAACCACGGATCTCCCGGTCTCTAGCCGTGTGTAGAACAGGAATTGGATAGGTAGAGTCAGACTAAACAATACAATGTCATAGACGGGATTTGAACCACGGATCTCCCGGTCTCTTAGCCGTGTGTAGGACAGGTGCTGAATAGGTAGAATCAGACTGAACAATACAATGTCATAGACGGGATTTGTACCACGGATCTCCCGGTCTCTAGCCGTGTGTAGGACAGGTGCTGAATAGGTAGAGTCAGACTAAACAATACAATGTCATAGACGGGATTTGTACCACGGATCTCCCGGTCTCTAGCCGTGTGTAGGACAGGTGGTGAATAGTTTGAGTCAGACTGAGAAAAACAATGCCAGAGCCGGGATGAGAACCACGGATCTCCCGTTCTCTAGCCGTGTGTAGGACAGGTGGTGAATAGTTAGAATCAGACTGAGAAACGTAATGCCAGAGCCGGGATTGGAACCACGGATCTCCCGGTATGTAGCAGTGTGTAGGACAGGTGGTGAATAGGTAGAGTCAGACTGAGAAACACAATGCCAGAGCCGGGATTTGAACCACGGATCTCCCGGTCTCTAGCCGTGTGTAGGACAGGTGGTGAATGGGTAGAGTCAGACTGAGAAACGCAATGCCAATGCCGGGATTTGAACCATGGATCTCCCGGTCTTTAACCGTATGTAGTACAGGACTTGGATAGGTAGAGTCAGACTGAGAAACGCAATGCCAGAGCCGGGATTTGAACGACGGATCTCCCGGTCTCTAGCCGTGTGTAGGACAGGAGTTGGAAAGGTAGAGTCAGACTGAGAAACGCAATGATTGAGCCGGGATTTGAACCACAGATCTCCTGGTCTCTAGGCGTGTGTAGGACAGGAGTTGGATAGGTAGAGTCAGACTGAGAAACGCAATGCCAGAACCGGGATTTGAACCACGGATTTCCCGGTCTCTAGCCGTGTGTAGGACAGGTAGTGAATACGTAGAGTCAGACTGAGAAACGCAATGCCAGAGCCGGGATTAGACCCACGGATCTCCCGGTCTCTAGCCGTGTGTAGGACAGGAGTTGGATACTTAGAGTCAGGTTTAACAATACAATGTCATAGCCGGGATTTGAACCACGGATCTCCCGGTCTCTAGCCGTGTGTAGGACTGATGGTGAATAGGTAGAGTCAGGCTGAGAAACACAATGCCAGAGCCGGGATTTGAACCATGGATCTCCCGGTCTCTAGCCGTGTGTAGGATAGGTGGTGAATAGTTTGAGTCAGACTGAGAAACGCAATGCCAGAGTCGGGATTTGAACCACGAATCTCCCGGTCTCTAGCCGTGTGTAGGATAGGAGTTGGATAGGTAGAGTCAGACGGAGAAACGCAATGCCAGAGTCGGGATTTGAACCACGGATCTTCCGGTCTCTAGCCGTGTGTAGGACAGGAGTTGGATAGCTAGAGTCAGACTGAGAAACGCAATGCTAGAGCCGGGATTTGAACCACGGATATCCCGGTCTCTAGCCGTGTGTAGGACTTGAGTTGGATAGGTAGGGTAAGACTGAGAAACGCAATGCTAGACCTGGGATTTGAACCACTTATCTCCCGGTCTCTAGCCGTGTGTAGGACAGGTGGTGAATAGGTAGAGTCAGACTGAGAAACGCAATGCCAGAGCCAGGATTTGAATCACGAATCTCCCGGTCTCTAGCCATGTGTAGGACAGGAGTTGGATAGGTAGAGTCAGATTTAAAAATACAATGTCATAGCCGGGATTTGAACCACGGATCTCCCGGTCTCTTAGCCGTGTGTAGGACAGATGGTGAATAGGTACAGTCAGACTGAGAAACACAATGCCAGAGCCGGGATTTGAACCATGGATCTCCCGGTCTCTAGCCGTATGTAGGACAGGTGGTGAATAGTTTGAGTCAGACTGAGAAAAACAATGCCAGAGCCGGGATTAGAACCACGGATCTCCCGTTCTCTAGCCGTGTGTAGGACAGGTGGTGAATAGTTAGAATCAGACTGAGAAACGTAATGCCAGAGCCGGGATTGGAACCACGGATCTCCCGGTATGTAACCGTGTGTAGGACAGGTGGTGAATAGGTAGAGTCAGACTGAGAAACACAATGCCAGAGCCGGGATTTGAACCACGGATCTCCCGGTCTCTAGCCTTGTGTAGGACAGGTGGTGAATAGTTAGTGTCAGACAGAGAAACGCAATGCCAGAGCCGGGAGTTGAACCTCGGATGTCCCGGTCTCTAGCCGTGTGTAGGACCGGAATTGGATACGTAGAGTCAGACTGAGAAACGCAATGCTAGAGCCGGGATTTGAACCACGGATCTCCCGGTCTCTAGCCGTGTGTAGGACAGGAGTTGGATAGGTAGAGTCAGACTGAGAAGCGCAAAGCTAGAGCCGGGATTTGAACCACGGATCTCCCGGTCTCTAGCCGTGTGTAGCACAGATGGTGAATAGGTAGAGTCAGACTGAGAAACAAAATGGCAGAGCCGGGATTTGAACCATGGATCTCCCGGTCTCTAGCCGTATGTAGGACAGGAGTTGGATAGGTAGAGTCAGACTGGGAAACGCAATGCCAGAGCCGGGATTTGAACCACGGATCTTTCGGTCTCCAGCCGTGTGTAGGACAGGAGTTGGATAGGTAGATTAAGACTGAGAAATGCAATGCTAGAGCCGGGATTTGAACCACGGATCTCCCGGTCTCTAGCCGTGTGTAGGACAGGAGTTGGATAGGTAGGGTAAGACTGAGAAACGCAATGCTAGCGCCGGGATTTGAACCACGTATCTCGCGGTCTCTAGCCGTGTGTAGGACAGATGGTGAATAGGTACAGTCAGACTGAGAAACGCAAAGCCAATGCTGGGATTTGAACCATGGATCTCCCGGTCCCTAGCCGTATGTAGGACAGAAGTTGGATAAGTAGAGTCAGACTGAGAAACGCAATGCTAGAGACGTGATTTGAACCAAGGATCTCACGGTCTCTATCCGTGTGTAGGACAGGTGGTGAATAGGAAGAGTCAGACTGAGAAACGCAATGCCAGAGCCGGGATTTGAACGACAGATCTCCCGGTTTCTAGCCGTGTGTAGGACAGGAGTTGGATAGGCAGAGTCAGATTTAACAATACAATGTCATTGCCGGGATTTGAACCACGGATCTCCCGGTCTCTTAGCCGTGTGTAGGACAGACGGTGAATAGGTAGAGTCAGACTGAGAAACACAATGCCATAGCCGGGATTTGAACCATGGATCTCCCGGTCTCTAGCCGTGTGTAGGACAGGTGGTGAATAGTTTGAGTCAGACTGAGAAACTCAAAGCCAGAGCCGGGATTTGAAACACGGATCTCCCGGTCTCTAGCCGTGTGTAGGACAGGAGTTGGATAGGTAGAGTCAGACTGAGAAACGCAATGCTAGAGCCGGGATTTGAACCACAGATATCCCGATCTCTAGCCGTGTGTAGGACAGGTGGTGAATAGGTAGAGTCAGACTGAGAAGCGCAATGCTAGAGCCGGGATTTGAACCACGGATCTCCCGGTCTCTAGCCGTGTGTAGGACAGGAGTTGGATAGGTAGAGTCAGACTGAACAATACAATGTCATAAACGGGATTTGAACCACGGATCTCCCGGTCTCTAGCCGTGTGTAGGACAGGTGGTGAATAGGTAGAGTCAGACTGAGAAACACAATGCCAGAGCCGGGATTTGAACCACGGATCAACCGGTCTCTAGCTGTGTGTAGGACAGGTGGTGAATAGTTTGAGTCAGGCTGAGAACTGCAATGCCAGAGCCGGGATTGGAACCATGGATCTCCCGGTCTGTAGCCGTGTGTAGGACAGGAGTTGGATAGGTAGATTCAGACTGAACAATATAATGTCATAGTCGGGATTTAAACCACGGATCTCCCGGTCTCTAGCCGTGTGTAGGACAGGTGGTGAATAGTTAGAGTCAGACTGCGAAACGCATTGCCAGAGCCGGGATTTGAACCACGGATCTCCCGGTCTCTAGCCGTGTATAGGACAGGAATTGAATAGGTAAAGTAAGACTGAGAAACGCAATGCTAGAGCCGTGATTTGAACCACGGATCTCCCGGTCTCTAGCTGTGTGTAGGACAGGAGTTGGATAGGTAGAGTCAGACTGAGAAGCGCAATGATAGACCCGGGATTTGAACCACGGATCTCCCGGTCTCTAGCCGTAAGTAGGACAGGAGTTGGATAGGTAGAGTCAGACTGAACAATACAATGTCATAGCCGGGATTTGAACCACGGATCTCCCGGTCTCTAGCCGTGTGTAGGACTGGTGGTGAATAGTTTGAGTCAGATTGAGAAACGCAATGCCAGAGCCGGGATTTAAACCACGGATCTCCCGGTCTCTAGCCGTGTGTAGGACCGGTGGTGAATAGTTGGAGTCAGACTGAGAAACGCAATGCCAGAGCCGGGATTTGAACCACGGATCTCCCGGTCTCTAGCCGTGTGTAGGACAGGAGTTAGATAGGTAGAGTCAGACTGAGAAACACAATGCTAGAGCCGGGATTTGAACCACGGATCTCCCGGTCTCTAGCCGTGTGTAGGACAGATGGTGAATAGGTAGAGTCAGACTGAGAAACGCAATGCCAGAGCCGGGATTTGAACCACGGATCTTTCGGTCTCCAGCCGTGTGTGGGACAGGAGTTAGATAGGTAGAGTAAGACTGAGAAATGCAATGCCAGAGCCGGGATTTGAACCATGGATCTCCCGGTCTCTAGCTGTGTGTAGGACCGGTGGTGAATGGTTAGAGTCAGACTGAGAAACGCAATGCCAGAGCCGGGATTTGAACCACGGATATTCCGGTCTCTGGCAGTGTGTAGGACAGGAGTTAGATAGGTAGAGTCAGACTGAGAAACGCAATGCTAGAGCCAGGATTTTAACCACGGATCTCCCGGTCTCTAGCCGAGTGTAGGACATATGTTGAATAGGTACAGTCAGACTTAGAAACGCAATGCCAGAGCCGGGATTTGAACCACAGATCTCCTGGTCTCTAGCCGTGTGTAGGACAGGAGTTGGATAGGTAGAGCCAATTAAGAAACGCAATGCTAGAGCCGGGATTTGAACCACGGATCTCCCGGTCTTTAGCCGTGTGTAGGACAGGAGTTGGATAGGTAGAGTCAGACTGAGAAACGCAATGCTAGAGTCGGGATTTGAACCACGGATCTCCCGGTCTCTAGCCGTGTGTAGGACAGGAGTTGGATAGGTAGAGTAAGACTGACAAACGCAATGCTAGAGCCGGGATTTGAACCACGGATCTCCCGGTCTCTAGCCGTGTGTAGGACAGGTGGTGAATAGGTAGAGTCAGACTGAGAAACACAATGCCAGAGCCGGGATTTGAACCACGGATCTCCCGGTCTCTAGCCGTGTGTAGAACAGGAATTGGATAGGTAGAGTCAGACTAAACAATACAATGTCATAGACGGGATTTGAACCACGGATCTCCCGGTCTCTTAGCCGTGTGTAGGACAGGTGGTGAATAGGTAGAATCAGACTGTGAAACACAATGCCAGAGCCAGGATTTGAACCACGGATCTCCCGGTCTCTAGCCGTGTGTAGGACAGGTGTTGAATAGTTAGAATTAGACTGAGAAACGTAATGCCAGAGCCGGGATTGGAACCACGGATCTCCCGGTATGTAGCAGTGTGTAGGACAGGTGGTGAATAGGTAGAGACAGACTGAGAAACACAATGCCAGAGCCGGGATTTGAACCACGGATCTCCCGGTCTCTAGCCGTGTGTAGGACAGGTGGTGAATAGGTAGAGTAAGACTGAGAAATGCAATGCTAGAGCCGGGATTTGAACCATGGATCTCCCGGTCTCTAGGCGTGTGTAGGACAGGTGGTGAATAGTTTGAGTCAGACTGAGAAACGCAAAGCCAGAGCCGGGATTTGAAACACGGATCTCCCGGTCTCTAGCCGTGTGTAGTACAGGAGTTGGATAGGTAGATTCAAAATGAGAAACGCAATTATAGAGCCGGGATTTGAACCACAGATATCCCGATCTCTAGCCGTGTGTAGGACAGGTGGTGAATAGGTAGAGTCAGACTGAGAAACGCAATGCCAGAGCCGGGATTTGAACCACGGATCTCTCGGTCTCTAGCCGTGTGTAGGACAGGTGGTGAATAGTTAGAATCAGACTGAGAAACGCATTGCCAGAGCCGGGATTGGAACCACGGATCTCCCGGTCTGTAACCGAGTGTAGGACAGGAGTTGGATAGGTAGATTGAGACTGAACAATACAATGTCATAGCCGGGATTTGAACCACGGATCTCCCGGTCTCTAGCCGTGTGCAGGACTGGTGGTGAATAGGTAGAGTCAGACTGAGAAACACAATGCCAGAGCCGGGATTTGAACCACGGATCTCCCGGTCTCTAGCCGTGTGTAGGACAGGAATTGGATAGGTAGAGTCAGACTGAACAATACAATGTCATAGACGGGATTTGAACCACGAATCTCCTGGTCTCTAGCCGTGTGTAGGACAGGTGGTGAATAGGTAGAGTCAGACTGAGAAACGCAATGCCAGAGCCGGGATTTGAACCACGGATCTTTTGGTCTCTAGCCGTGTGTAGGACAGGTGGTGAATAGTTAGAATCAGACTGAGAAACGCAATGCCAGAGCCGGGATTGGAACCACGGATCTCCCGGGCTGTAGCCGTGTGTAGGACAGGAGTTGGATAGGTAGAGTCAGACTGAAAAATACAATGTCATAAACGGGATTTGAACCACGGATCTCTCGGTCTCTAGCCGTGTGTAGGACAGGTGGTGAATAGGTAGAGTCAGATTGAGAAACACAATGCCAGAGCCGGGATTTGAACCACGGATCTCCCGGTCTCTAGCTGTGTGTAGGACAGGTGGTGAATAGTTAGAGTCAGACTGAGAAACACAATGCCAGAGCCGGGATTTTAACCACGGATCTCCCGGTCTGTAGCCGTGTGTAAGACAGGAGTTGGATAGGTAGATTCAGACTGAACAATACAATGTCATAGCCGAGATTTGAACCACGGATCTCCCGGTCTCTAGCCGTGTGTAGGACAGGTGGTGAATAGTTAGTGTCAGACTGAGAAACGCAATGCCAGAGCCGGGAGTTGAACCTCGAATGTCCCGGTCTCTAGCCGTGTGTAGGACCGGAATTGGATACGTAGAGTCAGACTGAGAAACGCAATGCTAGAGCCGGGATTTGAACCACGGATCTCCCGGTCTCTAGCCGTGTGTAGGACAGGTGGTGAATAGTTAGAGTCAGACTGCGAAACGCAATGCCAGAGCCGGGATTTGAACCACAGATCTCCCGGTCTCTAGCCGTGTGTAGCACAGATGGTGAATAGGTAGAGTCAGACTGAGAAACAAAATGGCAGAGCCGGGATTTGAACCATGGATCTCCCGGTCTCTAGCCGTATGTAGGACAGGAGTTGGATAGGTAGAGTCAGACTGAGAAACGCAATGCCAGAGCCGGGATTTGAACCACGGATCTTTCGGTCTCCAGCCGTGTGTAGGACAGGAGTTGGATAGGTAGAGTAAGACTGAGAAATGCAATGCTAGAGCCGGGATTTGAACCACGGATCTCCCGGTCTCTAGCCGTGTGTAGGACAGGAGTTGGATAGGTAGGGTAAGACTGAGAAACGCAATGCTAGCGCCGGGATTTGAACCACGTATCTCGCGGTCTCTAGCCGTGTGTAGGACAGATGGTGAATAGGTACAGTCAGACTGAGAAACGCAATGCCAGAGCCGGGATTTGAACCATGGATCTCCCGGTTTCTAGCCGTGTGTAGGACAGGAGTTGGATAGGTAGATTCAGACTGAACAATATAATGTCATAGTCGGGATTTAAACCACGGATCTCCCGGTCTCTAGCCGTGTGTAGGACAGGTGGTGAATAGTTAGAGTCAGACTGCGAAACGCAATGCCAGAGCCGGGATTTGAACCACGGATCTCCCGGTCTCTAGCCGTGTATAGGACAGGAATTGAATAGGTAAAGTAAGACTGAGAAACGCAATGCTAGAGCCGTGATTTGAACCACGGATCTCCCGGTCTCTAGCCGTGTGTAGGACAGGAGTTGGATAGGTAGAGTCAGACTGAACAATACAATGTCATAGCCGGGATTTGAAACACGGATCTCCCGGACTCTAGCCGTGTGTAGCACAGGTGGTGAATAGTTTGAGTCAGAGTGAGAAACGCAATGCCAGAGCCGGGATTTAAACCACGAATCTCCCGGTCTATAGTTGTGTATAGGACCGGTGGTGAATAGTAAGAGTCAGACTGAGAAACGCAATGCCAGAGACGGGATTTGAACAACGGATCTCCCGGTCTCTAGCCGTGTGTAGGACAGATGGTGAATAGGTAGAGTCAGACTGAGAAACGCAATGCTAGAGCCGAGATTTGAACCACGGATATCCCGGTCTCTGGCCGTGTGTAGGACAGATGGTGAATAGGTACAGTCAGACTGAGAAACGCAATGCCAGAGCCAGGATTTGAACCACGGATCTCCCGGTCTCTAGCCGTGTATAGGACAGGAGTTGGATAGGTAAAGTCAGACTGAGAAACGCAATGCTAGAGCCGGGATTTGAACCACGGATCTCCTGGTCTCTAGCCGTGTGTAGGACAGGAGTTGGATAGGTAGAGTCAGACTGAGAAGCGCAATGCTAGAGCCGGGATTTGAACCACGGATCTCCCGTCCTCTAGCCGTGTGTAGAACAGGTGGTGAATAGGTAGAGTCAGACTGAGAAACGCAATGCCAGAGCCGGGATTTGAACCATGGGTCTCCCGGTCTCTAGCCGTGTGTAGGACCGGTGGTGAATAGTTAGAGTCAGACTGAGAAACGCAAAGCCAGAGCCGGGATATGAACCACGGATCTCCCGGTCTCTAGCCGTGTGTAGGACAGGAGTTGGTTAGATAGAGTCAGAGTGAGAAGCGCAATGCTAGAGCCGGGATTTGAACCACGGATCTCCGGGTCTCTAGCCGTGTGTAGCACAGATGGTGAATAGGTAGAGTCAGACTGAGAAACAAAATGCCAGAGCCGGGATTTGACCATGGATCTCCCGGTCTCTAGCCGTATGTAGGACAGGAGTTGGATAGGTAGAGTCAGACTGAGAAAGGCAATGCCAGAGCCGGGATTTGATCCACGGATCTCCCGGTCTCCAGCCGTGTTCCAGGACTGGAGTTGGATAGTTAGAGTCAGACTGAGAAGCGCAATGATAGACCCGGGATTTGAACCACGGATCTCCCGGTCTCTAGCCGTAAGAAGGACAGGAGTTGGATAGGTAGAGTTAGAATTAACAATACAATTCCATAGCCGGGATTTGAACCACGGATCTCCCGGTCTCTAGCCGTGTGTAGGACAGGTGGTGAATAGTTTGAGTCAGACTGAGAAACGCAATGCCAGAGCCGGGATTTAAACCACGGATCTCCCGGTCTCTAGTTGTGTGTAAGACCGGTGGTGAATAGTTAGAGTCAGACTATGAAACGCAATGCCAGAGCCGGGATTTGAACCACGGATCTTACGGTCTCTAGCCGTGTGTAGGACAGATGGTGAATAGGTAGAGTCAGACTGAGAAACGCAATGCCAGAGCCGGGATTTGAACCACGGATATCCCGGTCTCTATCCGTGTGTAGGACAGGTGGTGAATAGGAAGAGTCAGACTGAGAAACGCAATGCCAGAGTCGGGATTTGAACGACGGATCTCCCGGTCTCTAGCCGTGTGTAGGACAGGAGTTGGAAAGGTAGAGTCAGACTGAGAAACGCAATGCTAGAGCCGGGATTTGAACCACAGATCTCCCGGTCTCTAGGCGTGTGTAGGACAGGAGTTGGATAGGTAGAGTCAGACTGAGAAGCGCAATGCTACAGCCGGGATTTAAACCACGGATCTCCCGGTCTCTAGCCGTGTGTAGGACAGGAGTTGGATAGGTAGAGTCAGACTGAGAAATGCAATGCCAGAGCCGGGATTTGAACCACGGATCTCCCGGTCTCTAGCCGTGTGTAGGACAGGTGGTGAATGGGTAGAGTCAGACTGAGAAACGCAATGCCAATGCCGGGATTTGAACCATGGATCTCCCGGTCTCTAGCCGTATGTAGTACAGTAGTTGGATAGGTAGAGTCAGACTGAGAAACGCAATGCTAGAGCCGGGATTTGAACCACTGATCTCCCGGTCTCTATCCGTGTGTAGGACAGGTGGTGAATAGGAAGAGTCAGACTGAGAAACGCAATGCCAGAGCCGGGATTTGAACGACGGATCTCCCGGTCCCTAGCCGTGTGTAGGACAGGAGTTGGAAAGGTAGAGTCAGACTGAGAAACGCAATGCTACAGCCGGGATTTGAACCACAGATCTCCCGGTCTCTAGGCGTGTGTAGGACAGGAGTTGGATAGGTAGAGTCCGACTGAGAAACGCAATGCTAGAGCCGGGATTTAAACCACGGATCTCCCGGTCTCTAGCCGTGTGTAGGACAGGAGTTGGATAGGTAGAGTCAGACTGAGAAACACAATGCTAGAGCCGGGATTTGAACCATGGATCTCCCGGTCTCTAGCCGTGTGTAGGACAGGTGGTGAATAGGTAGAGTCAGACTGAGAAACACAATGCCAGAGCCGGGATTTGAACCATGGATCTCCCGGTCTCTAGCCGTGTGTAGGACAGGTGGTGAATAGTTTGAGTCAGGCTGAGAAACGCAATGTCAGAGCCGGGATTTGAACCACGAATCTCCCGGTCTCTAGCCGTTTGTAGGACAGGAGTTGGATAGGTAGAGTCAGACTGAGAAACGCAATGCCAGAGTCGAGATTTGAACGACGGATCTCCCGGTCTCTAGCCGTGTGTAGGACAGGAGTTGGATAGGTAGAGTCAGACTGAGAAACGCAATGCTAGAGCCGGGATTTGAACCACGTATCTCGCGGTCTTTAGCCGTGTGTAGGACAGGTGGTAAATAGGTAGAGTCAGACTGAGAAACGCAATGCCAGAGCCAGGATTTGAATCAGGATCTCCCGGTCTCTAGCCGTGTGCAGGACAGGAGTTGGATAGGTAGAGTCAGATTTAACAATACAATGTCATAGCCGGGATTTTAACCACGGATCTCCCGGTCTCTAGCTGCGTGTAGGACAGGAGTTGGTTAGGTAGGGTGAGACTGAGAAACGCAATGCTAGCGCCGGGATTTGAAACACGTATCTCGCGGTCTCTAGCCGTGTGTAGGACAGATGGTGAATAGGTACAGTCAGACTGAGAAACACAATGCCAGAGCCGGGATTTGAACCATGGATCTCCCGGTCTCTAGGCGTGTGTAGGACAGGTGGTGAATAGTTTGAGTCAGACTGAGAAACGCAAAGCCAGAGCCGGGATTTGAAACACGGATCTCCCGGTCTCTAGCCGTGTGTAGGACAGGAGTTGGATAGGTAGAGTCAGACTGAGAAACGCAATTATAGAGCCGGCATTTGAACCACAGATATCCCGATCTCTAGCCGTGTGTAGGACAGATGGTGAATAGGTAGAGTAGGACTGAGAAGCGCAATGGTAGAGCCGGGATTTGAACCACGGATCTCCCGGTCTCTAGCCGTGAGTAGGACAGGAATTGGATAGGTAGAGTCAGACTGAACAATACAATGTCATAGACGGGATTTGAACCACGAATCTCCCGGTCTCTAGCCGTGTGTAGGACAGGTGGTGAATAGGTAGAGTCAGACTGAGAAACGCAATGCCAGAACCGGGATTTGAACCACGGATCTCTCGGTCTCTAGCCGTGTGTAGGACAGGTGGTGAATAGTTAGAATCAGACTGAGAAACGCAATGCCACAGCCGGGATTGGAACCACGGATCTCCCGGTCTGTAACCGTGTGTAGGACAGGAGTTGGTTAGGTAGATTCAGACTGAACAATACAATGTCATAGCCGGGATTTGAACCACGGATCTCCCGGTCTCTAGCCGTGTGTAGGACTGGTGGTGAATAGGTAGAGTCAGACTGAGAAACACAATGCCAGAGCCGGGATTTGAACCACGGATCTCCCGGTCTCTAGCCGTGTGTAGGACAGGAGTTGGATAGGTAGAGTCAGACTGAACAATACAATGTCATAAACGGGATTTGAACTACGGATCTCCCGGTCTCTAGCCGTGTGTACGACAGGTGGTGAATAGGCAGAGTCAGACTGAGAAACACAATGCCAGAGCCGGGATTTGAACCACGGATCTCCCGGTCTCTAGCCGTGTGTAGGACAGATGGTGAATAGGTAGATTCAGACTAAGAAACGCAATGCCAAGGCCGGGATTTGAACCATGGATATACCGGTCTCTAGCCGTGTGTATGACAGATGGCGAATAGGTAGAGTCAGACTGAGAAACGCAATGCCAGAGCCGGGATTTGAACCACGGATCACCCGGTCTCTAGCCGTGTATAGGACAGGAGTTGGCTAGGTAAAGTCAGACTGAGAAACGCAATGCTAGAGCCGGGATTTGAACCACGGATCTCCTGGTCTCTAGCCGTGTGTAAGATAGGAGTTGGATAGGTAGAGTCAGACTGAGAAGCGCAATGCTAGAGCCGGGATTTGAACCACGGATCTCCCGGTCTCTAGCCGTGTGTAGGACAGGAGTTGGTTAGGTAGAGTCAGACTGAGAAGCGCAATGCTAGAGCCGGGATTTGAACCACGGATCTCCGGGTCTCTAGCCGTGTGTAGCACAGATGGTGAATAGGTAGAGTCAGACTGAGAAACAAAATGCCAGAGCCGGGATTTGAACCATGGATCTCCCGGTCTCTAGCCGTATGTAGGACAGGAGTTGGATAGGTAGAGTCAGACTGAGAAAGGCATAGCCAGAGCCGGGATTTGAACCACGGATCTGTCGGTCTCCAGCCGTGTGTAGGAAAGGTGTTGGATAGGTAGAGTAAGACTGAGAAATGCAATGCTAGAGCCGGGATTTGAACCACGGATCTCCCGGTCTCTAGCCGTGTGTAGGCCAGGTGGTGAATGGGTAGAGTCAGACTGAGAAACGCAATGCCAATGCCGTCATTTGAACCATGGATCTCCCGGTCTCTAGCCGTATGTAGTACAGGTGTTGGATAGGTAGAGTCAGACTGAGAAACGCAATGCTGGAGCCGGGATTTGAACCACTGATCTCCCGGTCTCTATCCGTGTGTAGGACAGGTGGTGAATATGAAGAGTCAGACTGAGAAACGCAATGCCAGAGCCGGGATTTGAACGACGGATCTCCCGGTCCCTAGCCGTGTGTAGGACAGGAGTTGGAAAGGTAGAGTCAGACTGAGAAACGCAATGCTAGAGCCGGGATTTGAACCACAGATCTCCCGGTCTCCAGGCGTGTGTAGGACAGGAGTTGGATAGGTAGAGTCCGACTGAGAAACGCAATGCTAGAGCCGGGATTTAAACCACGGATCTCCCGGTCTCTAGCCGTGTGTAGGACAGGAGTTGGATAGGTAGAGTCAGACTGAGAAACGCAATGCCAGAGTCGATATTTGAACCACGGATCTTCCGGTCTCTAGCCGTGTGTAGGACAGGAGTTGGATAGGTAGAGTCAGACTGAGAAACACAATGCTAGAGCCGGGATTTGAACCATGGATCTCCCGGTCTCTAGCCGTGTGTAGGACAGGTGGTGAATAGTTTGAGTCAGGCTGAGAAACGCAATGCCAGAGCCGAGATTTGAACCACGAATCTCCCGGGCTCTAGCCGTTTGTAGGACAGGAGTTGGATAGGTAGAGTCAGACTGAGAAACGCAATGCCAGAGTCGAGATTTGAACCACGGATCTTCCGGTCTCTAGCCGTGTGTAGGTCAGGAGTTGGATAGGTAGAGTCAGACTGAGAAACGCAAAGCTAGAGTCGGGATTTGAACCACGTATCTCGCGGTCTCTAGCCGTGTGTAGGACAGGTGGTAAATAGGTAGAGTCAGACTGAGAAACGCAATGCCAGAGCCAGGATTTGAATCAGGATCTCCCGGTCTCTAGCCGTGCGAAGGACAGGAGTTGGATAGATAGAGTCAGATTTAACAATACAATGTCATAGCCGGGATTTTAACCACGGATCTCCCGGTCTCTAGCCGCCATTAGGACAGGAGTTGGTTAGGTAGGGTGAGACTGAGAAACGCAATGCTAGCGCCGGGATTTGAAACACGTATCTCGCGGTCTCTAGCCGTGTGTAGGACAGATGGTGAATAGGTACAGTCAGACTGAGAAACACAATGCCAGAGCCGGGATTTGAACCATGGATCTCCCGGTCTCTAGGCGTGTGTAGGACAGGTGGTGAATAGTTTGAGTCAGACTGAGAAACGCAAAGCCAGAGCCGGGATTTGAAACACGGATCTCCCGGTCTCTATACGTGTGTAGGACAGGAGTTGCATAGGTAGAGTCAGACTGAGAAACGCAATTATAGAGCCGGCATTTGAACCACAGATATCCCGATCTCTAGCCGTGTGTAGGACAGGTGGTGAATAGGTATATTAAGACTGAGAAGCGCAATGCTAGATCCGGGATTTGAACCACGGATCTCCCGGTCTCTAGCCGTGAGTAGGACAGGAATTGGATAGGTAGAGTCAGACTGAACAATACAATGTCATAGACGGGATTTGAACCACGAATCTCCCGGTCTCTAGCCGTGTGTAGGACAGGTGGTGAATAGGTAGAGTCAGACTGAGAAACGCAATGCCAGAGCCGGGATTTGAACCACGGATCTCTCGGTCTCTAGCCGTGTGTAGGACAGGTGGTGAATAGTTAGAATCAGACTGAGAAACGCAATGCCAGAGCCGGGATTGGAACCACGGATCTCCCGGTCTGTAACCGTGTGTAGGACAGGAGTTGGTTAGGTAGATTCAGACTGAACAATACAATGTCATAGCCGGGATTTGAACCACGGATCTCCCGGTCTCTAGCCGTGTGTAGGACTGGTGGTGAATAGGTAGAGTCAGACTGAGAAACACAATGCCAGAGCCGGGATTTGAACCACGGATCTCCCGGTCTCTAGCCGTGTGTAGGACAGGAGTTGGATAGGTAGAGTCAGACTGAACAATACAATGTCATAAACGGGATTTGAACTACGGATCTCCCGGTCTCTAGCCGTGTGTACGACAGGTGGTGAATAGGTAGAGTCAGACTGAGAAACACAATGCCAGAGCCGGGATTTGAACCACGGATCTCCCGGTCTCTAGCCGTGTGTAGGACAGGTGGTGAATAGTTAAGAGTCAGCCTGCGAAACGTAATGCCAGAGCCGGGATTTGAACCACGGATCTCCCGGTCTCCAGCCGTGTGCAGGACTGGAGTTGGATAGGTAGAGTCAGACTGAGAAGCGCAATGATAGACCCGGGATTTGAACCACGGATCTCGCGGTCTCTAGCCGTAAGTAGGACAGGAGTTGGATAGGTAGAGTTAGACTGAACAATATAATTCCATAGCCGGGATTTGAACCACGGATCTCCCGGTCTCTAGCCGTGTGTAGGACAGGTGGTGAATAGTTTGAGTCAGAGTGAGAAACGCAATGCCAGAGCCGGGATTTAAACCACGGATCTCCCGGTCTATAGTTGTGTATAGGACCGGTGGTGAATAGTAAGAGTCAGACTGAGAAACGCAATGCCAGAGCCGGGATTTGAACCACGGATCTCCCGGTCTCTAGACGTGTGTAGGACAGGAGTTAGATAGGTAGAGTCGGACTGAGAAACGCAATGCTAGAGCCGAGATTTGAACCACGGATATCCCGGTCTCTGGCCGTGTGTAGGACAGATGGTGAATAGGTAGAGTCAGACTGAGAAACGCAATGCCAGAGCCAGGATTTGAACCACGGATCTCCCGGTCTCTAGCCGTGTATAGGACAGGAGTTGGATAGGTAAAGTCAGACTGAGAAATGCAATGCTAGAGCCGGGATTTGAACCACGGATCTCCTGGTCTCTAGCCGTGTGTAGGACAGGAGTTGGATATGTAGAGTCAGACTGAGAAGCGCAATGCTAGAGCCGGTATTTGAACCACGGATCTCCTGGTCTCTAGCCGTGTGTAGAACAGGTGGTGAATAGTTAGAGTCAGACTGAGAAACGCAAAGCCAGAGCCGGGATATGAACTACGGATCTCCCGGTCTCTAGCCGTGTGTAGGACAGGAGTTGGTTAGGTAGAGTCAGACTGAGAAGCGCAATGCTAGAGCCGGGATTTGAACCACGGATCTCCGGGTCTCTAGCCGTTTGTAGCACAGATAGTGAATAGGTAGAGTCAGACTGAGAAACAAAATGCCAGAGCCGGGATTTGAACCATGGATCTCCCGGTCTCTAGCCGTATGTAGGACAGGAGTTGGATAGGTAGAGTCAGACTGAGAAAGGCAATGCCAGAGCCGGGATTTGAACCACGGATCTTTCGGTCTCCAGCCGTGTGTAGGAAAGGAGTTGGATAGGTAGAGTCCGACTGAGAAACGCAATGATAGAGCCGGGATTTGAACCACGGATCTCCCGGTCTCTAGCCGTGTGTAGGACAGGAGTTGGATAGGTAGAGTCAGACTGAGAAACGCAATGCCAGAGTCGAGATTTGAACCACGGATCTTCCGGTCTCTAGCCGTGTGTAGGACAGGAGTTGGATAGGTAGAGTCAGACTGAGAAACGCAATGCTAGAGCCGGGATTTGAACCATGGATCTCCCGGTCTCTAGCCGTGTGTAGGACAGGTGGTGAATAGGTAGAGTCAGACTGAGAAACACAATGCCAGAGCCGGGATTTGAACCATGGATCTCCCGGTCTCTAGCCGTGTGTAGGACAGGTGGTGAATAGTTTGAGTCAGGCTGAGAAACGCAATGCCAGAGCCGGGATTTGAACCATGGATCTCCCGGTCTCTAGCCGTGTGTAGGACAGGTGGTGAATAGTTTGAGTCAGACTGAGAAACGCAATGCCAGAGCCGGGATTTGAACCATGGATCTCCCGGTCTCTAGCCGTGTGTAGGACAGGTGGTGAATAGTTTGAGTCAGGCTGAGAAACGCAATGCCAGAGCCGGGATTTGAACCATGGATCTCCCGGTCTCTAGCCGTGTGTAGGACAGGTGGTGAATAGTTTGAGTCAGACTGAGAAACGCAAAGCCAGAGCCGGGATTTGAAACACGGATTTCCCGGTCTCCAGCCGTGTGTAGGACAGGAGTTGGATAGGTAGAGTCAGACTGAGAAACGCAATTATAGAGCCGGCATTTGAACCACAGATATCCCGGTCTCTAGCCGTGTGTAGGACAGGTGGTGAATAGGTAGAGTCAGACTGAGAAGCGCAATGCTAGAGCCGGGATTTGAACCACGGATCTCCCGGTCTCTAGCCGTGAGTAGGACAGGAATTGGATAGGTAGAGTCAGACTGAACAATACAATGTCATAGACGGGATTTGAACCACGAATCTCCCGGTCTCTAGCCGTGTGTAGGACAGGTGGTGAATAGGTAGAGTCAGACTGAGAAACGCAATGCCAGAGCCGGGATTTGAACCACGAATCTCCCGGTCTCTAGCCGTTTGTAGGACAGGAGTTGGATAGGTAGAGTCAGACTGAGAAACGCAATGCCAGAGTCGAGATTTGAACCACGGATCTCCCGGTCTCTAGCCGTGTGTAGGACAGGAGTTGGATAGGTAGAGTCAGACTGAACAATACAATGTCATAAACGGGATTTGAACTACGGATCTCCCGGTCTCTAGCCGTGTGTACGACAGGTGGTGAATATGTAGATTCAGACTGAGAAACACAATGCCAGAGCCGGGATTTGAACCACGGATCTCCCGGTCTCTAGCTGTGTGTAGAACAGGTGGTGAATAATTAGAGTCAGACTGAGAAACGCAATGCCAGAGCCGGGATTTGAACCACGGATCTCCCGGTCTGTAGCCGTGTGTAGGACAGGAGTTGGATAGGTAGATTCAGGTTGAACAATACAATGTCATAGCCGGGATTTGAACCACGGATCTCCCGGTCTCTAGCCGTGTGTAGGACAGGTGGTGAATAGGCAGAGTCAGACTGAGAAACACAATGCCAGAGCCGGGATTTGAACCACGGATCTCCCGGTCTCTAGCCGTGTGTAGGACAGGTGGTGAATAGTTAAGAGTCAGACTGCGAAACGCAATGCCAGAGCCGGGATTTGAACCACGGATCTCCCGGTCTCCAGCCGTGTGCAGGACAGGCGTTGGATAGGTAGAGTGAGACTGAGAAGCGCAATGATAGACCCGGGATTTGAACCACGGATCTCTCGGTCTCTAGCCGTAAGTAGGACAGGAGTTGGATAGGTAGAGTTAGACTGAACAATACAATTCCATAGCCGGGATTTGAACCACGGATCTCCCGGTCTCTAGCCGTGTGTAGGACAGTGGTGAATAGTTTGAGTCAGACTGATAAACGCAATGCCAGAGCCGGGATTTAAACCACGGATCTCCCGGTCTCTAGTTGTGTGTAGGACCGGTGGTGAATAGTTAGAGTCAGACTGAGAAACGCAATGCCAGAGCCTGGATTTGAACCACGGATCTCCCGGTCTCTAGCCGTGTGTAGGATAGGTGTTGAATAGGTAGAGTCAGACTGAGAAACGCAATGCTAGAGTCGGGATTTGAACCACGGATCTCCCGGTCTCTAGCCGTGTGTAGGAATGGAGTTGGATAGGCAAAGTAAGACTGACAAACGCAATGCTAGAGCCGGGATTTGAACCACGTATATCCCGGTCAATGGCCGTGTGTAGGACAGGTGGTGAATAGGTAGAGTCAGACAGAGAAACACAATGCCAGAGCCGGGATTTAAACCACGGACCTCCCGGTCTCTAGCGGTGTGTAGTACCGGTGGTGAATAGTTGGAGTCAGACTGAGAAACGCAATGCCAGAGCCGGGATTTGAATCACGGATCTCCCGGTCTCTAGCCGTGTGTAGGACAGATGGTGAACAGGTAGAGTCAGACTGAGAAACGCAATGCCAGAGCCGGGATTTGAACCATGGATCTCCCGGTCTCTAGCCGTGTGTAGGATAGGTGGTGAATAGTTTGAGTCAGACTGAGAAACGCAATGCCAGAGTCGGGATTTGTACCACGGATCTTCCGGTCTTTAGCCGTGTGTAGGACAGGAGTTAGATAGCTAGAGTCAGACTGAGAAACGCAATGCTAGAGCCGGGATTTGAACCACGGATATCCCGGTCTCTAGCCGTGTGTAGAACAGGAGTTGGATAGGTAGGGTAAGACTGAGAAACGCAATGCTAGAGCCGGGATTTGAACCAAGGATCTCCCGGTCTCTTAGCCGTGTGTAGGACAGATGGTGAATAGGTACAGTCAGACTGAGAAACACAATGCCAGAGCCGGGATTTGAACCATGGATCTCCCGGTCTCTAGCCGTGTGTAGGACAGGTGGTGAATAGTTTGAGTCAGACTGAGAAACGCAAAGCCAGAGCCGAGATTTGAACCACGGATCTCCCGGTCTCTAGCCGTGTGTAGGACAGGTGGTGAATAGTTAAGAGTCAGACTGCGAAACGCAATGCCAGAGCCGGGATTTGAACCACGGATCTCCCGGTCTCTAGCCGTGTGTAGGACAGGAGTTGGATAGGTAGAGTCAGACTGAGAAGCGCAATGATAGACCCGGGATTTGAACCACGGATCTCCCGGTCTCTAGCCGTAAGTAGGACAGGAGTTGGATAGGCAGAGTCAGACCGAACAATACAATGTCATAGCCGGGATTTGAACCACGGATCTCCCGGTCTCTAGCCGTGTGTAGGACAGGTGGTGAATAGTTTGAGTCAGAGTGAGAAACGCAATGCCAGAGCCGGGATTTAAACCACGGATCTCCCGGTCTATAGTTGTGTATAGGACCGGTGGTGAATAGTAAGAGTCAGACTGAGAAACGCAATGCCAGAGCCGGGATTTGAACCACGGATCTCCCGGTCTCTAGCCGTGTGTAGGACAGGAGTTAGATAGGTAGAGTCGGACTGAGAAACGCAGTGCTAGAGCCGAGATTTTAACCACGGATATCCCGGTTTCTGGCCGTGTGTAGGACAGATGGTGAATAGGTAGAGTCAGACTGAGAAACGCAATGCCAGAGCCAGGATTTGAACCACGGATCTCCCGGTGTCTAGCCGTGTATAGGACAGGAGTTGGATAGGTAAAGTCAGACTGAGAAACGCAATGCTAGAGCCGGGATTTGAACCACGGATCTCCTGGTCGCTAGCCGTGTGTAGGACAGGAGTTGGATAGGTAGAGTCAGATTGAGAAGCGCAATGCTAGAGCCGGGATTTGAACCACGGATCTCCTGGTCTCTAGCCGTGTGTAGAATTGGTGGTGAATAGGTAGAGTCAGACTGAGAAACGCAATGACAGAGCCGGGATTTGAACCATGGATCTCCCGGTCTCTAGCCGTGTATAGGACCGGTGGTGAATAGTTAGAGTCAGACTGAGAAACGCAAAGCCAGAGCCGGGATATGAACTACGGATCTCCCGGTCTCTAGCCGTGTGTAGGACAGGAGTTGGTTAGGTAGAGTCAGACTGAGAAGCGCAATGCTAGAGCCGGGATTTGAACCACGGATCTCCGGGTCTCTAGCCGTGTGTAGCACAGATGGTGAATAGGTAGAGTCAGACTGAGAAACAAAATGCCAGAGCCGGGATTTGAACCGTGGATCTCCCGGTCTCTAGCCGTATGTAGGACAGGAGTTGGATAGGTAGAGTCAGACTGAGAAAGGCAATGCCAGAGCCGGGATTTGAACCACGGATCTTTCGGTCTCCAGCCGTGTGTAGGAAAGGAGTTGGATAGGTAGAGTAAGACTGAGAAATGCAATGCTAGAGCCGGTATTTGAGCCACTGATCTTCCGGTCTCTATCCGTGTGTAGGACAGGTGGTGAATAGAAAGAGTCAGACTGAGAAACGCAATGCCAGAGCCGGGATTTGAACGACGGATCTCCCGGTCCCTAGCCGTGTGTAGGACAGGAGTTGGAAAGGTAGAGTCAGACTGAGAAACGCAATGCTAGAGCCGGGATTTGAACCACAGATCTCCCGGTCTCTAGGCGTGTGTAGGACAGGAGTTGGATAGGTAGAGTCCGACTGAGAAACGCAATGCTAGAGCCGGGATTTAAACCACAGATCTCCCGGTCTCTAGCCGTGTGTAGGACAGGAGTTGGATAGGTAGAGTCAGACTGAGAAACGCAATGCCAGAGTCGAGATTTGAACCACGGATCTTCCTGTCTCTAGCCTTGTGTAGGACAGGAGTTGGATAGGTAGAGTCAGACTGAGAAACGCAATGCTAGAGCCGGGATTTGAACCATGGATCTCCCGGTCTCTAGCCGTGTGTAGGACAGGTGGTGAATAGGTAGAGTCAGACTGAGAAACACAATGCCAGAGCCGGGATTTGAACCATGGATCTCCCGGTCTCTAGCCGTGTGTAGGACAGGTGGTGAATAGTTTGAGTCAGGCTGAGAAACGCAATGCCAGAGCCGGGATTTGAACCATGGATCTCCCGGTCTCTAGGCGTGTGTAGGACAGGTGGTGAATAGTTTGAGTCAGACTGAGAAACGCAAAGCCTGAGCGGGATTTGAAACACGGATCTCCCGGTCTCTAGCCGTGTGTAGGACAGGAGTTGGATAGGTAGAGTCAGACTGAGAAACGCAATTATAGAGCCGGCATTTGAACCACAGATATCCCGATCTCTAGCCGTGTGTAGGACAGGTGGTGAATAGGTAGAGTCAGACTGAGAAGCGCAATGCTAGAGCCGGGATTTGAACCACGGATCTCCCGGTCTCTAGCCGTGAGTAGGAAAGGAATTGGATAGGTAGAGTCAGACTGAACAATACAATGTCATAGACGGGATTTGAACCACGAATCTCCCGGTCTCTAGCCGTGTGTAGGACAGGTGGTGAATAGGTAGAGTCAGACTGAGAAATGCAATGCCAGAGCCGGGATTTGAACCACGAATCTCCCGGTCTCTAGCCGTTTGTAGGACAGGAGTTGGATAGGTAGAGTCAGACTGAGAAACGCAATGCTACAGCCGGGATTTGAACCACGGATCTCCTGGTCTCTAGCCGTGTGTAGGACAGGAGTTGGATAGGAGTCAGACTGAGAAGCGCAATGCTAGAGCCGGGATTTGAACCACGGATCTTCTGGTCTCTAGCCGTGTGTAGGACAGGAGTTGGATAGGTAGAGTCAGACTGAGAAACGCAATGCCAGAGCCGGGATTTGAACCACTGATTTCCCGGTCTCTAGCCGTGTGGAGGACAGGTAGTGAATACGTAGAGTCAGACAGAGAAACATAATGCCAGAGCCGGGATTAGACCCACGGATCTCGCGGTCTCTAGCCGTGTGTAGGACAGGAGTTGGATAGTTAGAGTCAGGTTTAACAATACAATGTCATAGCCGGGATTTGAACCACGGATCTCCCGGTCTCTAGCCGTGTGTAGGACAGATGGTGAATAGGTAGAGTCAGACTGAGAAACACAATGCCAGAGCCGGGATTTGAACCATGGATCTCCCGATCTCTAGCCGTGTGTAGGATAGGTAGTGAATAGTTTGAGTCAGACTGAGAAACGCAATGCCAGAGTCGGGATTTGAACCACGGATCTTCCGGTCTCTAGCCGTGTGTAGGACAGGAGTTAGATAGCTAGAGTCAGACTGAGAAACGCAATGCTAGAGCCGGGATTTGAACCACGGATATCACGGTCTCTAGCCGTGTGTAGAACAGGAGTTGGATAGGTAGGGTAAGACTGAGAAACGCAATGCTAGAGCCGGGATTTGAACCAAGGATCTCCCGGTCTCTAGACGTGTGTAGGACAGGAGTTGGATAGGTAGAGTCGGACTGAGAAACGCAATGCTAGAGCCGAGATTTGAACCACGGATATCCCGGTCTCTGGCCGTGTGCAGGACTGGAGTTGGATAGGTAGAGTCAGACTGAGAAGCGCAATGATAGACCCGGGATTTGAACCACGGATCTCCCGGTCTCTAGCCGTAAGTAGGACAGGAGTTGGATAGGTAGAGTTAGACTGAACAATACAATTCCATAGCCGGGATTTGAACCACGGATCTCCCGGTCTCTAGCCGTGTGTAGGACAGGTGGTGAATAGTTTGAGTCAGAGTGAGAAACGCAATGCCAGAGCCGGGATTTAAACCACCGATCTCCCGGTCTATAGTTGTGTATAGGACCGGTGGTGAATAGTAAGAGTCAGACTGAGAAACGCAATGCCAGAGCCGGGATTTGAACCACGGATCTCCCGGTCTCTAGACGTGTGTAGGACAGGAGTTAGATAGGTAGAGTCGGACTGAGAAACGCAATGCTAGAGCCGAGATTTGAACCACGGATATCCCGGTCTCTGGCCGTGTGTAGGACAGATGGTGAATAGGTAGAGTCAGACTGAGAAACGCAATGCCAGAGCCAGGATTTGAACCACGGATCTCCCGGTCTCTAGCCGTGTATAGGACAGGAGTTGGATAGGTAAAGTCAGACTGAGAAACGCAATGCTAGAGCCGGGATTTGAACCACGGATCTCCTGGTCTCTAGCCGTGTGTAGGACAGGAGTTGGATAGGTAGAGTCAGACTGTGAAGCGCAATGCTAGAGCCGGGATTTGAACCACGGATCTCCTGGTCTCTAGCCGTGTGTAGAACAGGTGGTGAATAGGTAGAGTCAGACTGAGAAACGCAATGCCAGAGCCGGGATTTGAACCATGGATCTCCCGGTCTCTAGCCGTGTGTAGGACCGGTGGTGAATAGTTAGAGTCATACTGAGAAACGCAAAGCCAGAGCCGGGATATGAACTACGGATCTCCCGGTCTCTAGCCGTGTGTAGGACAGGAGTTGGTTAGGTAGAGTCAGACTGAGAAGCGCAATGCTAGAGCCGGGATTTGAACCACGGATCTCCGGGTCTCTAGCCGTGTGTAGCACAGATGGTGAATAGGTAGAGTCAGACTGAGAAACAAAATTCCAGAGCCGGGATTTGAACCATGAATCTCCCGGTCTCTAGCCGTATGTAGGACAGGAGTTGGATAGGTAGAGTCAGACTGAGAAAGGCAATGCCAGAGCCGGGATTTGAACCACGGATCTTTCGGTCTCCAGCCGTGTGTAGGAAAGGAGTTGGATAGGTAGAGTCCGACTGAGAAACGCAATGCTAGAGCCGGGATTTGAACCACGGATCTCCCGGTCTCTAGCCGTGTGTAGGACAGGAGTTGGATAGGTAGAGTCAGACTGAGAAACGCAATGCCAGAGTCGAGATTTGAACCACGGATCTTCCGGTCTCTAGCCGTGTGTAGGACAGGAGTTGGATAGGTAGAGTCAGACTGAGAAACGCAATGCTAGAGCCGGGATTTGAACCATGGATCTCCCGGTCTCTAGCCGTGTGTAGGACAAGTGGTGAATAGGTAGAGTCAGACTGAGAAACACAATGCCAGAGCCGGGATTTGAACCATGGATCCCCCGGTCTCTAGCCGTGTGTAGGACAGGTGGTGAATAGTTTGAGTCAATCTGAGAACTGCAATGCCAGAGCCGGGATTTGAACCATGGATCTCCCGGTCTCTAGCCGTGTGTAGGACAGGTGGTGAATAGTTTGAGTCAGACTGAGAAACGCAATGCCAGAGCCGGGATTTGAACCATGGATCTCCCGGTCTCTAGCCGTGTGTAGGACAGGTGGTGAATAGTTTGAGTCAGGCTGAGAAACGCAATGCCAGAGCCGGGATTTGAACCATGGATCTCCCGGTCTCTAGCCGTGTGTAGGACAGGTGGTGAATAGTATGAGTCAGACTGAGAAACGCAAAGCCAGAGCCGGGATTTCAACCACGAATCTCCCGGTCTCTAGCCGTTTGTAGGACAGGAGTTGGATAGGTAGAGTCAGACTGAGAAACGCAATGCCAGAGTCGAGATTTGAACCACGGATCTCCTGGTCTCTAGCCGTGTGTAGGACAGGAGTTGGATAGGTAGAGTCAGACTGAGAAACGCAATGCCAGAGTCGAGATTTGAACCACGGATCTTCCGGTCTCTAGCCGTGTGTAGGACAGGAGTTGGATAGGTAGAGTCAGACTGAGAAACGCAATGCTAGAGTCGGGATTTGAAACACGGATCTCCCGGTCTCTAGCCGTGTGTAGGACAGGAGTTGGATAGGTAGAGTCAGACTGAGAAACGCAATTATAGAGCCGGCATTTGAACCACAGATATCCCGGTCTCTAGCCGTGTGTAGGACAGGTGGTGAATAGGTAGAGTCAGACTGAGAAGCGCAATGCTAGAGCCGGGATTTGAACCACGGATCTCCCGGTCTCTAGCCGAGAGTAGGACAGGAATTGGATAGGTAGAGTCAGACTGAACAATACAATGTCATAGACGGGATTTGAACCACGAATCTCCCGGTCTCTAGCCGTGTGTAGGACAGGTGGTGAATAGGTAGAGTCAGACTGAGAAACGCAATGCCAGAGCCGGGATTTCAACCACGAATCTCCCGGTCTCTAGCCGTTTGTAGGACAGGAGTTGGATAGGTAGAGTCAGACTGAGAAACGCAATGCCAGAGTCGAGATTTGAACCACGGATCTCCCGGTCTCTAGCCGTGAGTAGGAAAGGAGTTGGATAGGTAGAGTCAGACTGAACAATACAATGTCATAAACCGGATTTGAACTACGGATCTCCCGGTCTCTAGCCGTGTGTACGACAGGTGGTGAATATGTAGAGTCAGACTGAGAAACACAATGCCAGAGCCGGGATTTGAACCACGGATCTCCCGGTCTCTAGCTGTGTGTAGAACAGGTGGTGAATAATTAGAGTCAGACTGAGAAACGCAATGCTAGAGCCGGGATTTGAACCACGGATCTCCCGGTCTCTAGCCGTGAGTAGGACAGGAATTGGATAGGTAGAGTCAGACTGAACAATACAATGTCATAGCCGGGATTTGAACCACGGATCTCCCGGTCTCTAGCCGTGTGTAGGACAGGTGGTGAATAGGCAGAGTCAGACTGAGAAACACAATGCCAGAGCCGGGATTTGAACCAAGGATCTCCCGGTCTCTAGCCGTGTGTAGGACAGGTGGTGAATAGTTAAGAGTCAGCCTGCGAAACGCAATGCCAGAGCCGGGATTTGAACCACGGATCTCCCGGTCTCCAGCCGTGAGCAGGACAGGAGTTGGATAGGTAGAGTCAGACTGAGAAGCGCAATGATAGACCCGGGATTTGAACCACGGATCTCCCGGTCTCTAGCCGTAAGTAGGACAGTAGTTGGATAGGTAGAGTTAGACTGAACAATACAATTCCATAGTCGGGATTTGAACCACGGATCTCCCGGTCTCTAGCCGTGTGTAGGACAGGTGGTGAATAGGAAGAGTCAGACTGAGAAACGCAATGCCAGAGCCGGGATTTGAACGACGGATCTCCCAGTCTCTAGCCGTGTGTAGGACAGGAGTTGGAAAGGTAGAGTCACACTGAGAAACGCAATGCTAGAGCCGGGATTTGAACCACAGATCTCCCGGTCTCTAGGCGTGTGTAGGACAGGCGTTGGATAGGTAGAGTCAGACTGAGAAGCGCAATGCTAGAGCCGGGATTTAAACCACGGATCTCCCGGTCTCTAGCCGTGTGTAGGACAGGAGTTGGATAGGTAGAGTCAGACTGAGAAACGCAAAGCCAGAGCCGGGATTTGAACCACGGATTTCCCGGTCTCTAGCCGTGTGTAGGACAGGTAGTGAATACGTAGAGTCAGACAGAGAAACGCAATGCCAGAGCCGGGATTAGACCCACGGATCTCCCGGTCTCTAGCCGTGTGTAGGATAGGTGGTGAATAGTTTGAGTCAGACTGAGAAACGCAATGCCAGAGTCGGGATTTGAACCACGGATCTTCCGGTCTCTAGCCGTGTGTAGGACAGGAGTTAGATAGCTAAAGTCAGACTGAGAAACGCAATGCTAGAGCCGGGATTTGAACCACGGATATCCCGGTCTCTAGCCGTGTGTAGAACAGGAGTTGGATAGGTAGGGTAAGACTGAGAAACGCAATGCTAGAGCCGGGATTTGAACCAAGGATCTCCCGGTCTCTTAGCCGTGTGTAGGACAGATGGTGAATAGGTACAGTCAGACTGAGAAACACAATGCCAGAGCCGGGATTTGAACCATGGATCTCCCGGTCTCTAGCCGTGTGTAGGACAGGTGGTGAATAGTTTGAGTCAGACTGAGAAACGCAAAGCCAGAGCCGAGATTTGAACCACGGATCTCCCGGTCTCTAGCCGTGTGTAGGACAGGTGGTGAATAGTTAAGAGTCAGACTGCGATACGCCGTGCCAGAGCCGGGATTTGAACCACGGATCTCCCGGTCTCTAGCCGTGTGTAGGACAGGAGTTGGATAGGTAGAGTCAGACTGAGAAACGCAATGCTAGAGCCGGGATTTGAACCACGGATATCCCGGTCTCTAGCCGTGTGTAGAACAGGAGTTGGATAGGTAGGGTAAGACTGAGAAACGCAATGCTAGAGCCGGGATTTGAACCAAGGATCTCCCGGTCTCTTAGCCGTGTGTAGGACAGATGGTGAATAGGTACAGTCAGACTGAGAAACACAATGCCAGAGCCGGGATTTGAACCATGGATCTCCCGGTCTCTAGCCGTGTGTAGGACAGGTGGTGAATAGTTTGAGTCAGACTGAGAAACGCAAAGCCAGAGCCGAGATTTGAACCACGGATCTCCCGGTCTCTAGCCGTGTGTAGGACAGGTGGTGAATAGTTAAGAGTCAGACTGCGAAACGCCGTGCCAGAGCCGGGATTTGAACCACGGATCTCCCGGTCTCTAGCCGTGTGTAGGACAGGAGTTGGATAGGTAGAGTCAGACTGAGAAGCGCAATGATAGACCCGGGATTTGAACCACGGATCTCCCGGTCTCTAGCCGTAAGTAGGACAGGAGTTGGATAGGCAGAGTCAGACCGAACAATACAATGTCATAGCCGGGATTTGAACCTCGGATCTCCCGGTCTCTAGCCGTGTGTAGGACAGGTGGTGAATAGTTTGAGTCAGAGTGAGAAACGCAATGCCAGAGCCGGGATTTAAACCACGGATCTCCCGGTCTATAGTTGTGTATAGGACCGGTGGTGAATAGTAAGAGTCAGACTGAGAAACGCAATGCCAGAGCCGGGATTTGAACCACGGATCTCCCGGTCTCTATCCGTGTGTAGGACAGGAGTTAGATAGGTAGAGTCGGACTGAGAAACGCAGTGCTAGAGCCGAGATTTGAACCACGGATATCCCGGTCTCTGGCCGTGTGTAGGACAGATGGTGAATAGGTAGAGTCAGACAGAGAAACGCAATGCCAGAGCCAGGATTTGAACCACGGATCTCCCGGTCTCTAGCCGTGTATAGGACAGGAGTTGGATAGGTAAAGTCAGACTGAGAAACGCAATGCTAGAGCCGGGATTTGAACCACGGATCTCCTTTTCTCTAGCCGTGTGTAGGACAGGAGTTGGATAGGTAGAGTCAGACTGAGAAGCGCAATGCTAGAGCCGGGATTTGAACCACGGATCTCCTGGTCTCTAGCCGTGTGTAGAACAGGTGGTGAATAGGTAGAGTCAGACTGAGAAACGCAATGCCAGAGCCGGGATTTGAACCATGGATCTCCCGGTCTCTAGCCGTGTGTAGGACCGGTGGTGAATAGTTAGAGTCAGACTGAGAAACGCAAAGCCAGAGCCGGGATATGAACTACGGATCTCCCGGTCGCTAGCCGTGTGTAGTACAGGAGTTGGTTAGGTAGAGTCAGACTGAGAAGCGCAATGCTAGAGCCGGGATTTGAACCACGGATCTCCGGGTCTCTAGCCGTGTGTAGCACAGATGGTGAATAGGTAGAGTCAGACTGAGAAACAAAATGCCAGAGCCGGGATTTGAACCATGGATCTCCCGGTCTCTAGCCGTATGTAGGACAGGAGTTGGATAGGTAGAGTCAGACTGAGAAAGGCAATGCCAGAGCCGGGATTTGAACCACGGATCTTTCGGTCTCCAGCCGTGTGTAGGAAAGGAGTTGGATAGGTAGAGTAAGACTGAGAAATGCAATGCTAGAGCCGGTATTTGAGCCACTGATCTCCCGGTCTCTATCCGTGTGTAGGACAGGTGGTGAATAGGAAGAGTCAGACTGAGAAACGCAATGCCAGAGCCGGGATTTGAACGACGGATCTCCCGGTCCCTAGCCGTGTGTAGGACAGGAGTTGGAAAGGTAGAGTCAGACTGAGAAACGCAATGCTAGAGCCGGGATTTGAACCACAGATCTCCCGGTCTCTAGGCGTGTGTAGGACAGGAGTTGGATAGGTAGAGTCCGACTGAGAAACGCAATGCTAGAGCCGGGATTTAAACCACAGATCTCCCGGTCTCTAGCCGTGTGTAGGACAGGAGTTGGATAGGTAGAGTCAGACTGAGAAACGCAATGCCAGAGTCGAGATTTGAACCACGGATCTTCCGGTCTCTAGCCGTGTGTAGGACAGGAGTTGGATAGGTAGAGTCAGACTGAGAAACGCAATGCTGGAGCCGGGATTTGAACCATGGATCTCCCGGTCTCTAGCCGTGTGTAGGACAGGTGGTGAATAGGTAGAGTCAGACTGAGAAACACAATGCCAGAGCCGGGATTTGAACCATGGATCTCCCGGTCTCTAGGCGTGTATAGGACAGGTGGTGAATAGTTTGAGTCAGACTGAGAAACGCAAAGCCAGAGCCGGGATTTGAAACACGGATCTCCCGGTCTCTAGCCGTGTGTAGGACAGGAGTTGGATAGGTAGAGTCAGACTGAGAAACGCAATTATAGAGCCGGCATTTGAACCACAGATATCCCGATCTCTAGCCGTGTGTAGGACAGGTGGTGAATAGGTAGAGTCAGACTGAGAAGCGCAATGCTAGAGCCGGGATTTGAACCACGGATCTCCCGGTCTCTAGCCGTGAGTAGGACAGGAATTGGATAGGTAGAGTCAGACTGAACAATACAATGTCAAAGACGGGATTTGAACCACGAATCTCCCGGTCTCTAGCCGTGTGTAGGACAGGTGGTGAATAGGTAGAGTCAGACTGAGAAACGCAATGCCAGAGCCGGGATTTGAACCACGAATCTCCCGGTCTCTAGCCGTTTGTAGGAAAGGAGTTGGATAGGTAGAGTCAGACTGAGTAACGCAATGCTACAGCCGGGATTTGAACCACGGATCTCCTGGTCTCTAGCCGTGTGTAGGACAGGAGTTGGATAGGAGTCAGACTGAGAAGCGCAATGCTAGAGCCGGGATTTGAACCACGGATCTTCTGGTCTCTAGCCGTGTGTAGGACAGGAGTTGGATAGGTAGAGTCAGACTGAGAAACGCAATGCCAGAGCCGGGAATTGAACCACGGATTTCCCGGTCTCTAGCCGTGTGTAGGACAGGTAGTGAATACGTAGAGTCAGACAGAGAAACGCAATGCCAGAGCCGGGATTAGACCCACGGATCTCCCGGTCTCTAGCCGTGTGTAGGACAGGAGTTGGATAGTTAGAGTCAGGTTTAACAATACAATGTCATAGCCGGGATTTGAACCACGGATCTCCCGGTCTCTAGCCGTGTGTAGGACAGATGGTGAATAGGTAGAGTCAGACTGAGAAACACAATGCCAGAGCCGGGATTTGAACCATGGATCTCCCGGTCTCTAGCCGTGTGTAGGACAGATGGTGAATAGGTAGATTCATACTGAGAAACGCAATGCCAGAGCCGGGATTTGAACCATGGGTATCCCGGTCTCTAGCCGTGTGTATGACAGATGGCGAATAGGTAGAGTCAGACTGAGAAACGCAATGCCAGAGCCGGGATTTGAACCACGGATCTCCCGGTCACTAGCCGTGTATAGGACAGGAGTTGGCTAGGTAAAGTCAGACTGAGAAACGCAATGCTAGAGCCGGGATTTGAACCACGGATCTCCTGGTCTCTAGCCGTGTTTAAGACAGGAGTTGGATAGGTAGAGTCAGACTGAGAAGCGCAATGCTAGAGCCGGGATTTGAACCACGGATCTCCCGGTCTCTAGCCGTGTATATGATAGGAGTTGGATAGGTAAAGTCAGACTGAGAAACGCAATGCTACAGCCGGGATTTGAACCACGGATCTCCTGGTCTCTAGCCGTGTGTAGGACAGGAGTTGGATAGGAGTCAGACTGAGAAGCGCAATGCTAGAGCCGGGATTTGAACCACGGATCTCCCGGTCTCTAGCCGTGTGTAGGACAGGAGTTGGATAGGTAGAGTCAGACTGAGAAACGCAATGCTAGAGTCGGGATTTGAACCACGGATCTCCCGGTCTCTAGCCGTGTGTAGGACAGGTGGTGAATAGGTAGAGTCAGACTGAGAAACGCAATGCCAGAGCCGGGATTTGAACCATGGAACTCCCGGTCTCTAGCCGTGTGTAGGA
The DNA here is from genome assembly GCA_030762935.1 of Hymenopus coronatus. Classification (NCBI taxonomy): domain Eukaryota; kingdom Metazoa; phylum Arthropoda; class Insecta; order Mantodea; family Hymenopodidae; genus Hymenopus; species Hymenopus coronatus. The sequence continues at coordinate 151,369,083 of CM060898.1, read as the reverse complement.
GTGGTGGTGAATAGTTAGAGTCAGACTGAGAAACGCAATGCCAGAGCCGGGATTTGAACCACGGATCTCCCGGTCTCTAGCCGTGTGTAGGACAGGAGTTAGATAGGTAGAGTCAGACTGAGAAACGCAATGCCAGAGCCGGGATTTGAACCACGGATCGCCCGGTCTCTAGCCGTGTATAGGACAGGAGTTGGATAGGTAAAGTCAGACTGAGAAACGCAATGCCAGAGCCGGGATTTGAACCACGGATCTCCCGGTCTGTAGCCGTGTGTAGGACAGGAGTTGGATAGGTAGATTCAGACTGAACAATACAATGTCATAGCCGGGATTTGAACCACGGATCTCCCGGTCTCTAGCCGTGTGTAGGACAGGTGGTGAAAAGGCAGAGTCAGACTGAGAAACACAATGCCAGAGCCGGGATTTGAACCACGGATCTCCCGGTCTCTAGCCGTGTGTAGGACAGGTGGTGAATAGTTAAGAGTCAGACTGCGAAACGCAATGCCAGCGCCGGGATTTGAACCACGGACCTCCCGGTCTCTAGCCGTAAGTAGGACAGGAGTTGGATAGGTAGAGTTAGACTGAACAATACAATTCCATAGCCGGGATTTGAACCACGGATCTCCCGGTCTCTAGTTGTGTGTAGGACGGGTGGTGAATAGTTAGAGTCAGACTGAGAAACGCAATGCCAGAGCCGGAATTTGAACCACGGATCTCCCGGTCTCTAGCCGTGTGTAGGACAGGTGGTGAATAGTTTGAGTTAGAGTGAGAAACGCAATGCCAGAGCCGGGATTTAAACCACGGATCTCCCGGTCTTTAGTTGTGTATAGGACCGATGGTGAATAGTAAGAGTCAGACTGAGAAACGCAATGCCAGAGCCGGGATTTGAACCACGGATCTCCCGGTCTCTAGCCGTGTGTAGGACAGGAGTTAGATAGGTAGAGTCGGACTGAGAAACGCAATGCTAGAGCCGAGATTTGAACCACGGATATCCCGGTCTCTGGCCGTGTGTAGGACAGATGGTGAATAGGTAGAGTCAGACTGAGAAACGCAATGCCAGAGCCAGGATTTGAACCACGGATCTCCCGGTCTCTAGCCGTGTATAGGACAGGAGTTGGATAGGTAAAGTCAGACTGAGAAACGCAATGCTAGAGCCGGGATCTGAACCACGGATCTCCTGGTCTCTAGCCGTGTGTAGGACAGGAGTTGGATAGGTAGAGTCAGACTGAGAAGCGCAATGCTAGAGCCGGGTTTTGAACCACGGATCTCCCGGTCTCTAGCCGTGTGTAGGACAGGTGGTGAATAGTTTGAGTCAGAGTGAGAAACGCAATGCCAGAGCCGGGATTTAAACCACGGATCTCCCGGTCTTTAGTTGTGTATAGGACCGGTGGTGAATAGTAAGAGTCAGACTTAGAAACGCAATGCCAGAGCCGGGATTTGAACCACGGATCTCCCGGTCTCTAGCCGTGTGTAGGACAGGAGTTAGATAGGTAGAGTCGGACTGAGAAACGGAATGCTAGAGCCGAGATTTGAACCACGGATATCCCGGTCTCTGGCCGTGTGTAGGACAGATGGTGAATAGGTAGAGTCAGACTGAGAAACGCAAAGCCAGAGCCGGGATATGAACTACGGATCTCCCGGTCTCTAGCCGTGTATAGGACAGGAGTTGGTTAGGTAGAGTCAGACTGAGAAGCGCAATGCTAGAGCCGGGATTTGTACCACGGATCTCCGGGTCTCTAGCCGTGCGTAGCACAGATGGTGAATAGGTAGAGTCAGACTGAGAAACAAAATGCCAGAGCCGGGATTTGAACCATGGATCTCCCGGTCTCTAACCGTATGTAGGACAGGAGTTGGATAGGTAGAGTAAGACTGAGAAATGCAATGCTAGAGCCGGGATTTGAGTTACTGATCTCCCGGTCTCTATCCGTGTGTAGGACAGGTGGTGAATAGGAAGAGTCAGACTGAAAAACGCAATGCCAGAGCCGGGATTTGAACGACGGATCTCCCGGTCCCTAGCCGTGTGTAGGACAGGAGTTGGAAAGGTAGAGTCAGACTGAGAAACGCAAAGCTAGAGCCGGGATTTGAACCACAGATCTCCCGGTCTCTAGGCGTGTGTAGGACAGGAGTTGGATAGGTAGAGTCCGACTGAGAAACGCAATGCTAGAGCCGGGATTTAAACCACGGATCTCCCGGTCTCTAGCCGTGTGTAGAACAGGAGTTGGATAGGTAGGGTAAGACTGAGAAACGCAATGCTAGAGCCGGGATTTGAACCAAGGATCTCCCGGTCTCTTAGCCGTGTGTAGGACAGATGGTGAATAGGTACAGTCAGACTGAGAAACACAATGCCAGAGCCGGGATTTGAACCATGGATCTCCCGGTCTCTAGCCGTGTGTAGGACAGGTGGTGAATAGTTTGAGTCAGACTGAGAAACGCAAAGCCAGAGCCGAGATTTGAACCACGGATCTCCCGGTCTCTAGCCGTGTGTAGGACAGGTGGTGAATAGTTAAGAGTCAGACTGCGAAACGCCGTGCCAGAGCCGGGATTTGAACCACGGATCTCCCGGTCTCTAGCCGTGTGTAGGACAGGAGTTGGATAGGTAGAGTCAGACTGAGAAGCGCAATGATAGACCCGGGATTTGAACCACGGATCTCCCGGTCTCTAGCCGTAAGTAGGACAGGAGTTGGATAGGCAGAGTCAGACCGAACAATACAATGTCATAGCCGGGATTTGAACCTCGGATCTCCCGGTCTCTAGCCGTGTGTAGGACAGGTGGTGAATAGTTTGAGTCAGAGTGAGAAACGCAATGCCAGAGCCGGGATTTAAACCACGGATCTCCCGGTCTATAGTTGTGTATAGGACCGGTGGTGAATAGTAAGAGTCAGACTGAGAAACGCAATGCCAGAGCCGGGATTTGAACCACGGATCTCCCGGTCTCTATCCGTGTGTAGGACAGGAGTTAGATAGGTAGAGTCGGACTGAGAAACGCAGTGCTAGAGCCGAGATTTGAACCACGGATATCCCGGTCTCTGGCCGTGTGTAGGACAGATGGTGAATAGGTAGAGTCAGACAGAGAAACGCAATGCCAGAGCCAGGATTTGAACCACGGATCTCCCGGTCTCTAGCCGTGTATAGGACAGGAGTTGGATAGGTAAAGTCAGACTGAGAAACGCAATGCTAGAGCCGGGATTTGAACCACGGATCTCCTTTTCTCTAGCCGTGTGTAGGACAGGAGTTGGATAGGTAGAGTCAGACTGAGAAGCGCAATGCTAGAGCCGGGATTTGAACCACGGATCTCCTGGTCTCTAGCCGTGTGTAGAACAGGTGGTGAATAGGTAGAGTCAGACTGAGAAACGCAATGCCAGAGCCGGGATTTGAACCATGGATCTCCCGGTCTCTAGCCGTGTGTAGGACCGGTGGTGAATAGTTAGAGTCAGACTGAGAAACGCAAAGCCAGAGCCGGGATATGAACTACGGATCTCCCGGTCTCTAGCCGTGTGTAGTACAGGAGTTGGTTAGGTAGAGTCAGACTGAGAAGCGCAATGCTAGAGCCGGGATTTGAACCACGGATCTCCGGGTCTCTAGCCGTGTGTAGCACAGATGGTGAATAGGTAGAGTCAGACTGAGAAACAAAATGCCAGAGCCGGGATTTGAACCATGGATCTCCCGGTCTCTAGCCGTATGTAGGACAGGAGTTGGATAGGTAGAGTCAGACTGAGAAAGGCAATGCCAGAGCCGGGATTTGAACCACGGATCTTTCGGTCTCCAGCCGTGTGTAGGAAAGGAGTTGGATAGGTAGAGTAAGACTGAGAAATGCAATGCTAGAGCCGGTATTTGAGCCACTGATCTCCCGGTCTCTATCCGTGTGTAGGACAGGTGGTGAATAGGAAGAGTCAGACTGAGAAACGCAATGCCAGAGCCGGGATTTGAACGACGGATCTCCCGGTCCCTAGCCGTGTGTAGGACAGGAGTTGGAAAGGTAGAGTCAGACTGAGAAACGCAATGCTAGAGCCGGGATTTGAACCACAGATCTCCCGGTCTCTAGGCGTGTGTAGGACAGGAGTTGGATAGGTAGAGTCCGACTGAGAAACGCAATGCTAGAGCCGGGATTTAAACCACAGATCTCCCGGTCTCTAGCCGTGTGTAGGACAGGAGTTGGATAGGTAGAGTCAGACTGAGAAACGCAATGCCAGAGTCGAGATTTGAACCACGGATCTTCCGGTCTCTAGCCGTGTGTAGGACAGGAGTTGGATAGGTAGAGTCAGACTGAGAAACGCAATGCTGGAGCCGGGATTTGAACCATGGATCTCCCGGTCTCTAGCCGTGTGTAGGACAGGTGGTGAATAGGTAGAGTCAGACTGAGAAACACAATGCCAGAGCCGGGATTTGAACCATGGATCTCCCGGTCTCTAGGCGTGTATAGGACAGGTGGTGAATAGTTTGAGTCAGACTGAGAAACGCAAAGCCAGAGCCGGGATTTGAAACACGGATCTCCCGGTCTCTAGCCGTGTGTAGGACAGGAGTTGGATAGGTAGAGTCAGACTGAGAAACGCAATTATAGAGCCGGCATTTGAACCACAGATATCCCGATCTCTAGCCGTGTGTAGGACAGGTGGTGAATAGGTAGAGTCAGACTGAGAAGCGCAATGCTAGAGCCGGGATTTGAACCACGGATCTCCCGGTCTCTAGCCGTGAGTAGGACAGGAATTGGATAGGTAGAGTCAGACTGAACAATACAATGTCAAAGACGGGATTTGAACCACGAATCTCCCGGTCTCTAGCCGTGTGTAGGACAGGTGGTGAATAGGTAGAGTCAGACTGAGAAACGCAATGCCAGAGCCGGGATTTGAACCACGAATCTCCCGGTCTCTAGCCGTTTGTAGGAAAGGAGTTGGATAGGTAGAGTCAGACTGAGTAACGCAATGCTACAGCCGGGATTTGAACCACGGATCTCCTGGTCTCTAGCCGTGTGTAGGACAGGAGTTGGATAGGAGTCAGACTGAGAAGCGCAATGCTAGAGCCGGGATTTGAACCACGGATCTTCTGGTCTCTAGCCGTGTGTAGGACAGGAGTTGGATAGGTAGAGTCAGACTGAGAAACGCAATGCCAGAGCCGGGAATTGAACCACGGATTTCCCGGTCTCTAGCCGTGTGTAGGACAGGTAGTGAATACGTAGAGTCAGACAGAGAAACGCAATGCCAGAGCCGGGATTAGACCCACGGATCTCCCGGTCTCTAGCCGTGTGTAGGACAGGAGTTGGATAGTTAGAGTCAGGTTTAACAATACAATGTCATAGCCGGGATTTGAACCACGGATCTCCCGGTCTCTAGCCGTGTGTAGGACAGATGGTGAATAGGTAGAGTCAGACTGAGAAACACAATGCCAGAGCCGGGATTTGAACCATGGATCTCCCGGTCTCTAGCCGTGTGTAGGACAGATGGTGAATAGGTAGATTCATACTGAGAAACGCAATGCCAGAGCCGGGATTTGAACCATGGGTATCCCGGTCTCTAGCCGTGTGTATGACAGATGGCGAATAGGTAGAGTCAGACTGAGAAACGCAATGCCAGAGCCGGGATTTGAACCACGGATCTCCCGGTCACTAGCCGTGTATAGGACAGGAGTTGGCTAGGTAAAGTCAGACTGAGAAACGCAATGCTAGAGCCGGGATTTGAACCACGGATCTCCTGGTCTCTAGCCGTGTTTAAGACAGGAGTTGGATAGGTAGAGTCAGACTGAGAAGCGCAATGCTAGAGCCGGGATTTGAACCACGGATCTCCCGGTCTCTAGCCGTGTATATGATAGGAGTTGGATAGGTAAAGTCAGACTGAGAAACGCAATGCTACAGCCGGGATTTGAACCACGGATCTCCTGGTCTCTAGCCGTGTGTAGGACAGGAGTTGGATAGGAGTCAGACTGAGAAGCGCAATGCTAGAGCCGGGATTTGAACCACGGATCTCCCGGTCTCTAGCCGTGTGTAGGACAGGAGTTGGATAGGTAGAGTCAGACTGAGAAACGCAATGCTAGAGTCGGGATTTGAACCACGGATCTCCCGGTCTCTAGCCGTGTGTAGGACAGGTGGTGAATAGGTAGAGTCAGACTGAGAAACGCAATGCCAGAGCCGGGATTTGAACCATGGAACTCCCGGTCTCTAGCCGTGTGTAGGAGTGGTGGTGAATAGTTAGAGTCAGACTGAGAAACGCAATGCCAGAGCCGGGATTTGAACCACGGATCTCCCGGTCTCTAGCCGTGTGTAGGACAGGAGTTAGATAGGTAGAGTCAGACTGAGAAACGCAATGCCAGAGCCGGGATTTGAACCACGGATCGCCCGGTCTCTAGCCGTGTATAGGACAGGAGTTGGATAGGTAAAGTCAGACTGAGAAACGCAATGCCAGAGCCGGGATTTGAACCACGGATCTCCCGGTCTGTAGCCGTGTGTAGGACAGGAGTTGGATAGGTAGATTCAGACTGAACAATACAATGTCATAGCCGGGATTTGAACCACGGATCTCCCGGTCTCTAGCCGTGTGTAGGACAGGTGGTGAAAAGGCAGAGTCAGACTGAGAAACACAATGCCAGAGCCGGGATTTGAACCACGGATCTCCCGGTCTCTAGCCGTGTGTAGGACAGGTGGTGAATAGTTAAGAGTCAGACTGCGAAACGCAATGCCAGCGCCGGGATTTGAACCACGGACCTCCCGGTCTCTAGCCGTAAGTAGGACAGGAGTTGGATAGGTAGAGTTAGACTGAACAATACAATTCCATAGCCGGGATTTGAACCACGGATCTCCCGGTCTCTAGTTGTGTGTAGGACCGGTGGTGAATAGTTAGAGTCAGACTGAGAAACGCAATGCCAGAGCCGGAATTTGAACCACGGATCTCCCGGTCTCTAGCCGTGTGTAGGACAGGTGGTGAATAGTTTGAGTTAGAGTGAGAAACGCAATGCCAGAGCCGGGATTTAAACCACGGATCTCCCGGTCTTTAGTTGTGTATAGGACCGATGGTGAATAGTAAGAGTCAGACTGAGAAACGCAATGCCAGAGCCGGGATTTGAACCACGGATCTCCCGGTCTCTAGCCGTGTGTAGGACAGGAGTTAGATAGGTAGAGTCGGACTGAGAAACGCAATGCTAGAGCCGAGATTTGAACCACGGATATCCCGGTCTCTGGCCGTGTGTAGGACAGATGGTGAATAGGTAGAGTCAGACTGAGAAACGCAATGCCAGAGCCAGGATTTGAACCACGGATCTCCCGGTCTCTAGCCGTGTATAGGACAGGAGTTGGATAGGTAAAGTCAGACTGAGAAACGCAATGCTAGAGCCGGGATCTGAACCACGGATCTCCCGGTCTCTAGCCGTGTATAGGACAGGAGTTGGATAGGTAGAGTCAGACTGAGAAGCGCAATGCTAGAGCCGGGTTTTGAACCACGGATCTCCCGGTCTCTAGCCGTGTGTAGGACAGGTGGTGAATAGTTTGAGTCAGAGTGAGAAACGCAATGCCAGAGCCGGGATTTAAACCACGGATCTCCCGGTCTTTAGTTGTGTATAGGACCGGTGGTGAATAGTAAGAGTCAGACTTAGAAACGCAATGCCAGAGCCGGGATTTGAACCACGGATCTCCCGGTCTCTAGCCGTGTGTAGGACAGGAGTTAGATAGGTAGAGTCGGACTGAGAAACGGAATGCTAGAGCCGAGATTTGAACCACGGATATCCCGGTCTCTGGCCGTGTGTAGGACAGATGGTGAATAGGTAGAGTCAGACTGAGAAACGCAAAGCCAGAGCCGGGATATGAACTACGGATCTCCCGGTCTCTAGCCGTGTATAGGACAGGAGTTGGTTAGGTAGAGTCAGACTGAGAAGCGCAATGCTAGAGCCGGGATTTGTACCACGGATCTCCGGGTCTCTAGCCGTGCGTAGCACAGATGGTGAATAGGTAGAGTCAGACTGAGAAACAAAATGCCAGAGCCGGGATTTGAACCATGGATCTCCCGGTCTCTAACCGTATGTAGGACAGGAGTTGGATAGGTAGAGTAAGACTGAGAAATGCAATGCTAGAGCCGGGATTTGAGTTACTGATCTCCCGGTCTCTATCCGTGTGTAGGACAGGTGGTGAATAGGAAGAGTCAGACTGAAAAACGCAATGCCAGAGCCGGGATTTGAACGACGGATCTCCCGGTCCCTAGCCGTGTGTAGGACAGGAGTTGGAAAGGTAGAGTCAGACTGAGAAACGCAAAGCTAGAGCCGGGATTTGAACCACAGATCTCCCGGTCTCTAGGCGTGTGTAGGACAGGAGTTGGATAGGTAGAGTCCGACTGAGAAACGCAATGCTAGAGCCGGGATTTAAACCACGGATCTCCCGGTCTCTAGCCGTGTGTAGGACAGGAGTTGGATAGGTAGAGTCAGACTGAGAAACGCAATGCCAGAGTCGAGATTTGAACCACGGATCTTCCGGTCTCTAGCCGTGTGTAGGACAGGACTTGGATAGGTAGAGTCAGACTGAGAAACGCAATGCTGGAGCCGGGATTTGAACCATGGATCTCCCGATCTCTAGCCGTGTGTAGGACAGATGGTGAATAGGTAGAGTCAGACTGAGAAACGCAATGCCAGAGCCAGGATTTGAACCACGGATCTCCAGGTCTCTAGCCGTGTATAGGACAGGAGTTGGATAGGTAAAGTCAGACTGAGAAACGCAATGCTAGAGCCGGGATTTGAACCACGGATCTCCTGGTCTCTAGCCGTGTGTAGGACTGGAGTTGGATAGGTAGAGTCAGACTGAGAAGCGCAATGCTAGAGCCGGGATTTGAACCACGGATCTCCCGGTCTCTAGCCGTGTGTAGAACAGGTGGTGAATAGGTAGAGTCAGATTGAGAAACGCAATGCCAGAGCCGGGATTTGAACCATGGATCTCCCGGTCTCTAGCCGTGTGTAGGACCGGTGGTGAATAGTTAGAGTCAGACTGAGAAACGCAAAGCCAGAGCCGGGATATGAACTACGGATCTCCCGGTCTCTAGCCGTGTGTAGGACAGGAGTTGGTTAGGTAGAGTCAGACTGAGAAGCGCAATGTTAGAGCCGGGATTTGAACCACGGATCTCCGGGTCTCTAGCCGTGTGTAGCACAGATGGTGAATAGGTAGAGTCAGACTGAGAAACAAAATGCCAGAGCCGGGATTTGAACCATGGATATCCCGGTCTCTAGCCGTATGTAGGACAGGAGTTGGATAGGTAGAGTCAGACTGAGAAAGGCAATGCCAGAGCTGGGATTTGAACCACGGATCTTTCGGTCTCCAGCCGTGTGTAGGAAAGGAGTTGGATAGGTAGAGTAAGAATGAGAAATGCAATGCTAGAGCCGGGATTTGAGCCACTGATCTCCCGGTCTCTATCCGTGTGTAGGACAGGTGGTGAATAGGAAGAGTCAGACTGAGAAACGCAATGCCAGAGCCGGGATTTGAACCACGGATCTCCCGGTCTCTAGCCGTGTGTAGAACAGGTGGTGAATAGGTAGAGTCAGACTGAGAAACGCAATGCCAGAGCCGGGATTTGAACCATGGATCTCCCGGTCTCTAGCCGTGTGTAGGCCCGGTGGTGAATAGTTAGAGTCAGACTGAGAAACGCAAAGCCAGAGCCGGGATATGAACTACGGATCTCCCGGTCTCTAGCCGTGTGTAGGACAGGAGTTGGTTAGGTAGAGTCAGACTGAGAAGCGCAATGCTAGAGCCGGGATTTGAACCACGGATCTCCGGGTCTCTAGCCGTGTGTAGCACAGACGGTGAATAGGTAGAGTCAGACTGAGAAACAAAATGCCAGAGCCGGGATTTGATTCATGGATCTCCCGGTCTCTAGCCGTATGTAGGACAGGAGTTGGATAGTTAGAGTCAGACTGAGAAAGGCAATGCCAGAGCCGGGATTTGAACCACGGATCTTTCGGTCTCCAGCCGTGTGTAGGAAAGGAGTTGGATAGGTAGAGTAAGACTGAGAAATGCAATGCTAGAGCCGGGATTTGAGCCACTGATCTCCCGGTCTCTATCCGTGTGTAGGACAGGTGGTGAATAGGAAGAGTCAGACTGAGAAACGCAATGCCAGAGCCGGGATTTGAACGACGGATCTCCCGGTCCCTAGCCGTGTGTAGGACAGGAGTTGGAAAGGTAGAGTCAGACTGAGAAACGCAATGCTAGAGCCGGGATTTGAACCACAGATCTCCCGGTCTCTAGGCGTGTGTAGGACAGGAGTTGGATAGGTAGAGTCCGACTGAGAAACGCAATGCTAGAGCCGGGATTTAAACCACGGAACTCCCGGTCCCTAGCCGTGTGTAGGACAGGAGTTGGATAGGTAGAGTCAGACTGAGAAACGCAATGCCAGAGTCGAGATTTGAACCACGGATCTTCCGGTCTCTAGCCGTGTGAAGGACAGGAGTTGGATAGGTAGAGTCAGTCTGAGAAACGCAATGCTGGAGCCGGGATTTGAACCATGGATCTCCCGGTCTCTAGCCGTGTGTAGGACAGGTGGTGAATAGGTAGAGTCAGACTGAGAAACACAATGCCAGAGCCGGGATTTGAACCATGGATCTCCCGGTCTCTAGCCGTGTGTAGGACAGGTGGTGAATAGTTTGAGTCAGGCTGAGAAACGCAATGCCAGAGCCGGGATTTGAACCACGAATCTCCCGGTCTCTAGCCGTTTGTAGGACAGGAGTTGGATAGGTTGAGTCAGACTAAGAAACGCAATGCCAGAGTCGAGATTTGAACCACGGATCTTCCGGTCTCTAGCCATGTGTAGGACAGGAGTTGGATAGGTAGAGTCAGACTGAGAAACGCAATGCTAGAGCCGGGATTTGAACCACGTATCTCGCGGTCTCTAGCCGTGTGTAGGACAGGTGGTGAATAGGTAGAGTCAGACTGAGAAACGCAATGCCAGAGCCAGGATTTGAATCAGGATCTCCCGGGCTCTAGCCGTGTGTAGGACAGGAGTTGGATAGGTAGAGTCAGATTTAACAATACAATGTCATAGCCGGGATTTTAACCACGGATCTCCCGGTCTCTAGCAGTGTGTAGGACAGGAGTTGGTTAGGTAGGGTGAGACTGAGAAACGCAATGCTAGCGCCGGGATTTGAAACACGTATCTCGCGGTCTCTGGCCGTGTGTAGGACAGATGGTGAATAGGTACAGTCAGACTGAGAAACACAATGCCAGAGCCGGGATTTGAACCATGGATCTCCCGGTCTCTAGGCGTGTGTAGGACAGGTGGTGAATAGTTTGAGTCAGACTGAGAAACGCAAAGCCAGAGCCGGGATTTGAAACACGGATCTCCCGGTCTCTAGCCGTGTGTAGGACAGGAGTTGGATAGGTAGAGTCAGACTGAGAAGCGCAATGCTAGAGCCGGGATTTGAACCATGGATCTCCCGGTCTCTAGCCGTGTGTAGGACAGGTGGTGAATAGTTAGAGTCAGACTGAGAAACGCAATGCCAGAGCCGGGATTTGAACCACGGATCTCCCGGTCTCTACCCATGTGTAGTACAGGAGTTAGATAGGTAGATTCAGACTGAGAATCGCAATGCTAGAGCCGGGATTTGAACCACGGATCTCCCGGTCTCTAGCCGTGTGTAGGACAGATGATGAATAGGTAGAGTCAGACTGAGAAACGCAATGCCAGAGCCGGGATTTGACCACGGATCTCCCGGTCTCTAGCCGTGTATAGGACAGGAGCTGGATAGGTAAAGTCAGACTGAGAAACGCAATGCTAGAGCCTGGATTTGAACCACGGATCTCCTGGTCTCTAGCCGTGTGTAGGACAGGAGTTGGATAGGTAGAGTCAGACTGAGAAGCGCAATGCTAGAGCCGGGATTTGAACCACGGATCTCCCGGTCTCTAGCCGTGTGTAGGATAGGTGGTGAATAGGTAGTGTCAGACTGAGAAACGCAATGCCAGAGCCGGGATTTGAACCATGGATATCCCGGTCTCTAGCCGTGTGTAAGACAGATGGCGAATAGGTAGAGTCAGACTGAGAAACGCAATGCCAGAGCCGGGATTTGAACCACGGATCTCCCGGTCTCTAGCCGTGTATAGGACAGGAGTTGGATAGGTAAAGGCAGACTGAGAAACGAAATTCTAGAGCCGGGATTTGAACCACGGATCTCCTGGTCTCTAGCCGTGTGTAGGACAGGAGTTGGATAGGTAGAGTCAGACTGAGAAGCGCAATGCTAGAGCCGGGATTTGAACCACGGATCTCCCGGTCTCTAGCCGTGTATATAACAGGAGTTGGATAGGTAAAGTCAGACTGAGAAACGCAATGCTAGAGCCGGGATTTGAACCACGGATCTCCTGGTCTCTAGCCGTGTGTAGGACAGGAGTTGGATAGGTAGAGTCAGACTGAGAAGCGCAATGCTAGAGCCGGGATTTGAACCACGGATATCCCAGTCTCTAGCCGTGTGTACGACAGGTTATGAATAGGTAGAGTCAGACTGAGAAACGCAATGCCAGATCCGGGATTTGAACCACGGATCTCCCGGTCTCTAGCCGTGTATAGGACAGGAGTTGGATAGGTAAAGTCAGACTGAGAAGCGCAATGCTAGAGCCGGGATTTCAACAACGGATCTCCTGGTCTCTAGCCGTGTGTAGGACAGGAGTTGGATAGGTAGAGTCAGACTGAGAAGCGCAATGCTAGAGCCGGGATTTGAACCACGGATCTCCCGGTCTCTAGCCGTGTGTAGGACAGGTGGTGAATAGGTAGAGTCAGACTGAGAAATGCAATGCCAGAGCCGGGATTTGAACCATGGATCTCCCGGTCTCTAGCCGTGTGTAGGACAGGAGTTGGATAGGTAGAGTCAGACTGAAAAACGCAATGCTAGAGTCGGGATTTTAACCACGGATCTCCCGGTCTCTAGCCGTGTGTAGGACAGGAGTTGGATAGGCAGAGTAAGACTGACAAACGCAATGCTAGAGCAGGGATTTGAACCACGTATATCCCGGTCTCTAGCCGAGTGTAGGACAGGTGGTGAATAGGTAGAATCAGACTGAGAAACACAATGCCAGAACCGGGATTTGAACCACGGATCTCCCGGTCTCTAGCCGTGTGTAGAACAGGAATTGGATAGGTAGAGTCAGACTAAACAATACAATGTCATAGACAGGATTTGAACCACGGATCTCCCGGTCTCTAGCCGTGTGTAGGACAGGAGTTGGATAGGTAGAGTCTGACTGAGAAGCGCAATGCTAGAGTCGGGATTTGAACCACGGATCTCCCGGTCTCTAGCCGTGTGTAGGACAGATGGTGAATAGGTAGATTCATACTGAGAAACGCAATGCCAGAGCCGGGATTTGAACCATGGGTATCCCGGTCTCTAGCCGTGTGTATGACAGATGGCGAATAGGTAGAGTCAGACTGAGAAACGCAATGCCAGAGCCGGGATTTGAACCACGGATCTCCCGGTCTCTAGCCGTGTATAGGACAGGAGTTGGGTAGGTAAAGTCAGACTGAGAAACGCAATGCTAGAGCCGGGATTTGAACCACGGATCTCCTGGTCTCTAGCCGTGTGTAAGACAGGAGTTGGATAGGTAGAGTCAGACTGAGAAGCGCAATGCTAGAGCCGGGATTTGAACCACGGATCTCCCGGTCTCTAGCCGTGTATATGACAGGAGTTGGATAGGTAAAGTCAGACTGAGAAACGCAATGCTACAGCCGGGATTTGAACCACGGATCTCCTGGTCTCTAGCCGTGTGTAGGACAGGAGTTGGATAGGAGTCAGGCTGAGAAGCGCAATGCTAGAGCCGGGATTTGAACCACGGATCTCCCGGTCTCTAGCCGTGTGTAGGACAGGAGTTGGATAGGTAGAGTCAGACTGAGAAACGCAATGCATAATCGGGATTTGAACCACGGATCTCCCGCTCTCTAGCCGTGTGTAGGACAGATGGTGAATAGGTAGAGTCAGACTGAGAAACGCAATGCCAGAGCCGGGATTTGAACCATGGATCTCCCGGTCTCTAGCCGTGTGTAGGACCGGTGGTGAATAGTTAGAGTCAGACTGAGAAACGCAATGCCAGAGCCGGGATTTGAACCACGGATCTCCCGGTCTCTAACCGTGTGTAGGACAGGAGTTAGATAGGTAGAGTCAGACTGAGAAGCACAATGCCAGAGCCGGGATTTGAACCACGGATCTCCCGGTCTCTAGCCGTGTGTAGGACCGGTGGTGAATAGTTAGAGTCAGACTGAGAAACGCAATGCCAGAGCCGGGATTTGAACCACGGATCTCCCGGTCTCTAGCCGTGTATAGGACAGGAGTTGGATAGGTAAAGTCAGACTGAGAAACGCAATGCCAGAGCCGGGATTTGAACCACGGATCTCCCGGTCTGTGGCCGTGTGTAGGACAGGAGTTGGATAGGTAGATTCAGACTGAACAATACAATGTCATAGCCGGGATTTGAACCACGGATCTCCCGGTCTCTAGCCGTGTGTAGGACAGGTGGTGAAAAGGCAGAGTCAGACTGAGAAACACAATGCCAGAGCCGGGATTTGAACCACGGATCTCCCGGTCTCTAGCCGTGTGTAGGACAGGTGGTGAATAGTTAAGAGTCAGACTGCGAAACGCAATGCCAGAGCCGGGATTTGAACCACGGATCTCCCGGTCTCCAGCCGTGTGCAGGACAGGCGTTGGATAGGTAGAGTCAGACTGAGAAGCGCAATGATAGACCCGGGATTTGAACCACGGATCTCCCGGTCTCTAGCCGTAAGTAGGACAGGAGTTGGATAGGTAGAGTTAGACTGAACAATACAATTCCATAGCCGATATTTGAACCACGGATCTCCCGGTCTCTAGTTGTGTGTAGGACAGGAGTTGGATAGGTAGAGTCAGACTGAGAAACGCAATGCTAGAGCCGGGATTTGAACCACGTATCTCGCGGTCTCTAGCCGTGTGTAGGACAGGTGGTGAATAGGTAGAGTCAGACTGAGAAACGAAATGCTAGAGCCGGGATTTGAACCACGGATCTCTCGGTCTCTAGTCGTGTGTAGGACAGGTGGTGAATAGTTAGAATCAGACTGAGAAACGCAATGCCAGAGCCGGGATTGGAACCACGGCTCTCCCGGTCTGTAACCGTGTGTAGGACAGGAGTTGGTTAGGTAGATTCAGACTGAACAATACAATGTCATAGCCGGGATGTAACCACGGATCTCCCGGTCTCTAGCCGTGTGTAGGACTGGTGGTGAATAGGTAGAGTCAGACTGAGAAACACAATGCCAGAGCCGGGATTTGAACCACGGATCTCCCGGTCTCTAGCCGTGTGTAGGACAGGAGTTGGATAGGTAGAGTCAGACTGAACAATACAATGTCATAAACGGGATTTGAACTACGGATCTCCCGGTCTCTAGCCGTGTGTACGACAGGTGGTGAATATGTAGAGTCATACTGAGAAACACAATGCCAGAGCCGGCATTTTAACCACGGATCTCCAGGTCTCTAGCTGTGTGTAGAACAGGTGGTGAATAATTAGAGTCAGACTGAGAAACGCAATGCCAGAGCCGGGATTTGAACCACGGATCTCCCGGTCTGTAGCCGTGTGTAGGACAGGAGTTGGATAGGTAGATTGAGACTGAACAATACAATGTCATAGCCGGGATTTGAACCACGGATCTCCCGGTCTCTAGCCGTGTGTAGGACAGGTGGTGAATAGGCAGAGTCAGACTGAGAAACACAATGCCAGAGCCGGGATTTGAACCAAGGATCTCCCGGTCTCTAGCCGTGTGTAGGACAGGTGGTGAATAGTTAAGAGTCAGCCTGCGAAACGCAATGCCAGAGCCGGGATTTGAACCACGGATCTCCCGGTCTCCAGCCGCGAGCAGGCCAGGAGTTGGATAGGTAGAGTCAGACTGAGAAGCGCAATGATAGACCCGGGATTTGAACCACGGATCTCCCAGTCTCTAGCCGTAAGTAGGACAGGAGTTGGATAGGTAGAGTTAGACTGAACAATACAATTCCATAGCCGGGATTTGAACCACGGATCTCCCGGTCTCTAGCCGTGTGTAGGACAGGTGGTGAATAGTTTGAGTCAGACTATGAAACGCAATGCCAGAGCCGGGATTTGAACCACGGATCTCCCGGTCTCTAGCTGTGTGTAGAACAGGTGGTGAATAATTAGAGTCAGACTGAGAAACGCAATGCTAGAGCCGGGATTTGAACCACGGATCTCCCGGTCTCTAGCCGTGAGTAGGACAGGAATTGGATAGGTAGAGTCAGACTGAACAATACAATGTCATAGCCGGGATTTGAACCACGGATCTCCCGGTCTCTAGCCGTGTGTAGGACAGGTGGTGAATAGGCAGAGTCAGACTGAGAAACACAATGCCAGAGCCGGGATTTGAACCAAGGATCTCCCGGTCTCTAGCCGTGTGTAGGACAGGTGGTGAATAGTTAAGAGTCAGCCTGCGAAACGCAATGCCAGAGCCGGGATTTGAACCACGGATCTCCCGGTCTCCAGCCGTGAGCAGGACAGGAGTTGGATAGGTAGAGTCAGACTGAGAAGCGCAATGATAGACCCGGGATTTGAACCACGGATCTCCCGGTCTCTAGCCGTAAGTAGGACAGGAGTTGGATAGGTAGAGTTAGACTGAACAATACAATTCCATAGTCGGGATTTGAACCACGGATCTCCCGGTCTCTAGCCGTGTGTAGGACAGGTGGTGAATAGGAAGAGTCAGACTGAGAAACGCAATGCCAGAGCCGGGATTTGAACGACGGATCTCCCAGTCTCTAGCCGTGTGTAGGACAGGAGTTGGAAAGGTAGAGTCACACTGAGAAACGCAATGCTAGAGCCGGGATTTGAACCACAGATCTCCCGGTCTCTAGGCGTGTGTAGGACAGGAGTTGGATAGGTAGAGTCAGACTGAGAAGCGCAATGCTAGAGCCGGGATTTAAACCACGGATCTCCCGGTCTCTAGCCGTGTGTAGGACAGGAGTTGGATAGGTAGAGTCAGACTGAGAAACGCAAAGCCAGAGCCGGGATTTGAACCACGGATTTCCCGGTCTCTAGCCGTGTGTAGGACAGGTAGTGAATACGTAGAGTCAGACAGAGAAACGCAATGCCAGAGCCGGGATTAGACCCACGGATCTCCCGGTCTCTAGCCGTGTGTAGGACAGGAGTTGGATAGGTAGAGTCAGACTGAGAAGCGCAATGCTAGAGCCGGGATTTGAACCACGGATCTCCCGGTCTCTAGCCGTGTATATGACAGGAGTTGGATAGGTAAAGTCAGACTGAGAAACGCAATGCTAGAGCCGGGATTTGAACCACGGATCTCCTGGTCTCTAGCCGTGTGTAGGACAGGAGTTGGATAGGTAGAGTCAGACTGAGAAGCGCAATGCTAGAGCCGGGATTTGAACCACGGATATCCCGGTCTCTAGCCGTGTGTAGGACAGGTGGTGAATAGGTAGAGTCAGACTGAGAAACGCAATGCCAGAGCCGGGATTTGAACCACGATCTCCCGGTCTCTAGCCGTATGTAGGACAGGAGTTAGATAGGTAGAGTCAGACTGAGAAACGCAATGCCAGAGCCGGGATTTGATCCACGGATCTCCTGGTCTCTAGCCGTGTATAGGACAGGAGTTGGATAGGTAAAGTCAGACTGAGAAACGCAATGCTAGAGCCGGGATTTGAACAACGGATCTCCTGGTCTCTAGCCGTGTGTAGGACAGGTGGTGAATAGGTAGAGTCAGACTGAGAAACGCAATGCCAGAGCCGGGATTTGAACCATGGATCTCCCGGTCTCTAGCCGTGTGTAGGACAGGAGTGTGATAGGTAGAGTCAGACTGAAAAACGCAATGCTAGAGTCGGGATTTGAACCACGGATCTCCCGGTCTCTAGCCGTGTGTAGGACAGGAGTTGGATAGGCAGAGTAAGACTGACAAACGCAATGCTAGAGCCGGGATTTGAACCACGTATATCCCGGTCCCTAGCCGTGTGTAGGACAGGTGGTGAATAGGTAGAGTCAGACTGAGAAACACAATGCCAGAACCGGGATTTGAACCACGGATCTCCCGGTCTCTAGCCGTCTGTAGAACAGGAATTGGATAGGTAGAGTCAGACTAAACAATACAATGTCATAGACGGGATTTGAACCACGGATCTCCCGGTCTCTAGCCGTGTGTAGGACAGGAGTTGGATAGGTAGAGTCAGACTGAGAAGCGCAATGCTAGAGCCGGGATTTGAACCACGGATCTCCCGGTCTCTAGCCGTGTGTAGGACAGATGGTGAATAGGTAGATTCAGACTGAGAAACGCAATGCCAGAGCCGGGATTTGAACCATGGGTATCCCGCTCTCTAGCCGTGTGTATGACAGATGGCGAATAGGTAGAGTCAGACTGAGAAACGCAATGCCAGAGCCGGGATTTGTACCACGGATCTCCCGGTCTCTAGCCGTGTATAGGACAGGAGTTGGCTAGGTAAAGTCAGACTGAGAAACGCAATGCTAGAGCCGGGATTTGAACCACGGATCTCCCGGTCTCTAGCCGTGTGTAAGACCGGAGTTGGATAGGTAGAGTCAGACTGAGAAGCGCAATGCTAGAGCCGGGATTTGAACCACGGATCTCCCGGTCTCTAGCCGTGTATATGACAGGAGTTGGATAGGTAAAGTGAGACTGAGAAACGCAATGCTACAGCCGGGATTTGAACCACGGATCTCCCGGTCTCTAGCCGTGTGTAGGACAGGTGGTGAATAGGTAGAGTCAGACTGAGAAACGCAATGCCAGAGCCGGGATTTGAACCACGGATCTCCCGGTCTGTAGCCGTGTGTAGGACAGGAGTTGGATAGGTAGATTGAGACTGAACAATACAATGTCATAGCCGGGATTTGAACCACGGATCTCCCGGTCTCTAGCCGTGTGTAGGACAGGTGGTGAATAGGCAGAGTCAGACTGAGAAACACAATGCCAGAGCCGGGATTTGAACCAAGGATCTCCCGGTCTCTAGCCGTGTGTAGGACAGGTGGTGAATAGTTAAGAGTCAGCCTGCGAAACGCAATGCCAGAGCCGGGATTTGAACCACGGATCTCCCGGTCTCCAGCCGCGAGCAGGCCAGGAGTTGGATAGGTAGAGTCAGACTGAGAAGCGCAATGATAGACCCGGGATTTGAACCACGGATCTCCCAGTCTCTAGCCGTAAGTAGGACAGGAGTTGGATAGGTAGAGTTAGACTGAACAATACAATTCCATAGCCGGGATTTGAACCACGGATCTCCCGGTCTCTAGCCGTGTGTAGGACAGGTGGTGAATAGTTTGAGTCAGACTATGAAACGCAATGCCAGAGCCGGGATTTGAACCACGGATCTCCCGGTCTCTAGCTGTGTGTAGAACAGGTGGTGAATAATTAGAGTCAGACTGAGAAACGCAATGCTAGAGCCGGGATTTGAACCACGGATCTCCCGGTCTCTAGCCGTGAGTAGGACAGGAATTGGATAGGTAGAGTCAGACTGAACAATACAATGTCATAGCCGGGATTTGAACCACGGATCTCCCGGTCTCTAGCCGTGTGTAGGACAGGTGGTGAATAGGCAGAGTCAGACTGAGAAACACAATGCCAGAGCCGGGATTTGAACCAAGGATCTCCCGGTCTCTAGCCGTGTGTAGGACAGGTGGTGAATAGTTAAGAGTCAGCCTGCGAAACGCAATGTCAGAGCCGGGATTTGAACCACGGATCTCCCGGTCTCCAGCCGTGAGCAGGACAGGAGTTGGATAGGTAGAGTCAGACTGAGAAGCGCAATGATAGACCCGGGATTTGAACCACGGATCTCCCGGTCTCTAGCCGTAAGTAGGACAGGAGTTGGATAGGTAGAGTTAGACTGAACAATACAATTCCATAGTCGGGATTTGAACCACGGATCTCCCGGTCTCTAGCCGTGTGTAGGACAGGTGGTGAATAGGAAGAGTCAGACTGAGAAACGCAATGCCAGAGCCGGGATTTGAACGACGGATCTCCCAGTCTCTAGCCGTGTGTAGGACAGGAGTTGGAAAGGTAGAGTCACACTGAGAAACGCAATGCTAGAGCCGGGATTTGAACCACAGATCTCCCGGTCTCTAGGCGTGTGTAGGACAGGAGTTGGATAGGTAGAGTCAGACTGAGAAGCGCAATGCTAGAGCCGGGATTTAAACCACGGATCTCCCGGTCTCTAGCCGTGTGTAGGACAGGAGTTGGATAGGTAGAGTCAGACTGAGAAACGCAAAGCCAGAGCCGGGATTTGAACCACGGATTTCCCGGTCTCTAGCCGTGTGTAGGACAGGTAGTGAATACGTAGAGTCAGACAGAGAAACGCAATGCCAGAGCCGGGATTAGACCCACGGATCTCCCGGTCTCTAGCCGTGTGTAGGACAGGAGTTGGATAGGTAGAGTCAGACTGAGAAGCGCAATGCTAGAGCCGGGATTTGAACCACGGATCTCCCGGTCTCTAGCCGTGTATATGACAGGAGTTGGATAGGTAAAGTCAGACTGAGAAACGCAATGCTAGAGCCGGGATTTGAACCACGGATCTCCTGGTCTCTAGCCGTGTGTAGGACAGGAGTTGGATAGGTAGAGTCAGACTGAGAAGCGCAATGCTAGAGCCGGGATTTGAACCACGGATATCCCGGTCTCTAGCCGTGTGTAGGACAGGTGGTGAATAGGTAGAGTCAGACTGAGAAACGCAATGCCAGAGCCGGGATTTGAACCACGATCTCCCGGTCTCTAGCCGTATGTAGGACAGGAGTTAGATAGGTAGAGTCAGACTGAGAAACGCAATGCCAGAGCCGGGATTTGATCCACGGATCTCCTGGTCTCTAGCCGTGTATAGGACAGGAGTTGGATAGGTAAAGTCAGACTGAGAAACGCAATGCTAGAGCCGGGATTTGAACAACGGATCTCCTGGTCTCTAGCCGTGTGTAGGACAGGAGTTGGATAGGTAGAGTCAGACTGAGAAGCGCAATGCTAGAGCCGGGATTTGAACCACGGATCTCCCGGTCTCTAGCCGTGTGTAGGACAGGTGGTGAATAGGTAGAGTCAGACTGAGAAACGCAATGCCAGAGCCGGGATTTGAACCATGGATCTCCCGGTCTCTAGCCGTGTGTAGGACAGGAGTGTGATAGGTAGAGTCAGACTGAAAAACGCAATGCTAGAGTCGGGATTTGAACCACGGATCTCCCGGTCTCTAGCCGTGTGTAGGACAGGAGTTGGATAGGCAGAGTAAGACTGACAAACGCAATGCTAGAGCCGGGATTTGAACCACGTATATCCCGGTCCCTAGCCGTGTGTAGGACAGGTGGTGAATAGGTAGAGTCAGACTGAGAAACACAATGCCAGAACCGGGATTTGAACCACGGATCTCCCGGTCTCTAGCCGTCTGTAGAACAGGAATTGGATAGGTAGAGTCAGACTAAACAATACAATGTCATAGACGGGATTTGAACCACGGATCTCCCGGTCTCTAGCCGTGTGTAGGACAGGAGTTGGATAGGTAGAGTCAGACAGAGAAGCGCAATGCTAGAGCCGGGATTTGAACCACGGATCTCCCGGTCTCTAGCCGTGTGTAGGACAGATGGTGAATAGGTAGATTCAGACTGAGAAACGCAATGCCAGAGCCGGGATTTGAACCATGGGTATCCCGCTCTCTAGCCGTGTGTATGACAGATGGCGAATAGGTAGAGTCAGACTGAGAAACGCAATGCCAGAGCCGGGATTTGTACCACGGATCTCCCGGTCTCTAGCCGTGTATAGGACAGGAGTTGGCTAGGTAAAGTCAGACTGAGAAACGCAATGCTAGAGCCGGGATTTGAACCACGGATCTCCCGGTCTCTAGCCGTGTGTAAGACCGGAGTTGGATAGGTAGAGTCAGACTGAGAAGCGCAATGCTAGAGCCGGGATTTGAACCACGGATCTCCCGGTCTCTAGCCGTGTATATGACAGGAGTTGGATAGGTAAAGTGAGACTGAGAAACGCAATGCTACAGCCGGGATTTGAACCACGGATCTCCCGGTCTCTAGCCGTGTGTAGGACAGGTGGTGAATAGGTAGAGTCAGACTGAGAAACGCAATGCCAGAGCCGGGATTTGAACCATGGATCTCCCGGTCTCTAGCCGTGTGTAGGACCGGTGGTGAATAGTTAGAGTCAGACTGAGAAACGCAATGCCAGAGCTGGGATTTGAACCACGGATCTCCCGGTCTCTAGCCGTGTGTAGGACAGGAGTTAGATAGGTAGAGTCAGACTGAGAAACGCAATAACAGAGCCGGGATTTGAACCACGGATCTCCCGGTCTCTAGCCGTGTATAGGACAGGAGTTGGATAGGTAAAGTCAGACTGAGAAACGCAATGCCAGAGCCGGGATTTGAACCACGGATCTCCCGGTCTGTAGCCGTGTGTAGGACAGGAGTTGGATAGGTAGATTCAGGTTGAACAATACAATGTCATAGCCGGGATTTGAACCACGGATCTCCAGGTCTCTAGCCGTGTGTAGGACAGGTGGTGAATAGGCAGAGTCAGACTGAGAAACACAATGCCAGAGCCGGGATTTGAACCACGGATCTCCCGGTCTCTAGCCGTGTGTAGGACAGGTGGTGAATAGTTAAGAGTCAGACTGCGAAACGCAATGCCAGAGGCGGCATTTGAACCACGGATCTCCCGGTCTCCAGCCGTGTGCAGGACAGGCGTTGGATAGGTAGAGTGAGACTGAGAAGCGCAATGATAGACCCGGGATTTGAACCACGGATCTCTCGGTCTCTAGCCGTAAGTAGGACAGGAGTTGGATAGGTAGAGTTAGACTGAACAATACAATTCCATAGCCGGGATTTGAACCACGGATCTCCCGGTTTCTAGCCGTGTGTAGGACAGTGGTGAATAGTTTGAGTCAGACTGATAAACGCAATGCCAGAGCCGGGATTTAAACCACGGATCTCCCGGTCTCTAGTTGTGTGCAGGACCGGTGGTGAATAGTTAGAGTCAGACTGAGAAACGCAATGCCAGAGCCTGGATTTGAACCACGGATCTCCCGGTCTCTAGCCGTGTGTAGGACAGATGGTGAATAGGTAGAGTCAGACTGAGAAACGCAATGCCAGAGCCGGGATTTGAACCACGGATCTCCCGGTCTCTAGCCCTGTATAGGACAGGAGTTGGATAGTTAAGTCAGACTGAGAAACGCAATGCTAGAGCCGGGATTTGAACCACGGATCTCCTGGTCTCTAGCCGTGTGTAGGACATGAGTTGGATAGGTAGAGTCAGACTGAGAAGCGCAATGCTAGAGCCGGGATTTGAACCACGGATCTCCCGGTCCCTAGCCGTGTGTAGGACAGGTGGTGAATAGTTAGAGTCAGACTGAGAAACGCAATGCCAGAGCCGGGATTTGAACCACGGATCTCCCGGTCTCTACCCGTGTGTAGGACAGGAGTTAGATAGGTAGAGTCAGACTGAGAATCGCAATGCTAGAGCCGGGATTTGAACCACGGATCTCCCGGTCTCTAGCCGTGTGTAGGACAGATGGTGAATATGTAGAGTCAGACTGAGAAACGCAATGCCAGAGCCGGGATTTGAACCACGGATCTCTCGGTCTCTAGCCGTGTATAGGACAGCAGCTGGATAGGTAAAGTCAGACTGAGAAACGCAATGCTTGAGCCGGGATTTGAACCACGGATCTCCTGGTCTCTAGCCGTGTGTAGGACAGGAGTTGGATAGGTAGAGTCAGACTGAGAAGCGCAATGCTAGAGCCGG
Organism: Hymenopus coronatus; assembly: GCA_030762935.1. Classification (NCBI taxonomy): domain Eukaryota; kingdom Metazoa; phylum Arthropoda; class Insecta; order Mantodea; family Hymenopodidae; genus Hymenopus; species Hymenopus coronatus. The sequence continues at coordinate 151,345,396 of CM060898.1, read as the reverse complement.
AATTTGAACCACGGATCTCCCGGTCTCTAGCCGTGTGTAGGATAGGTGTTGAATAGGTAGAGTCAGACTGAGAAACGCAATGCTAGAGTCGGGATTTGAACCACGGATCTCCCGGTCTCTAGCCGTGTGTAGGAAAGGAGTTGGATAGGCAAAGTAAGACTGACAAACGCAATGCTAGAGCCGGGATTTGAACCACGTATATCCCGGTCAATGGCCGTGTGTAGGACAGGTGGTGAATAGGTAGAGTCAGACAGAGAAACACAATGCCAGAGCCGGGATTTAAACCACGGACCTCCCGGTCTCTAGCGGTGTGTAGTACCGGTGGTGAATAGTTGGAGTCAGACTGAGAAACGCAATGCCAGAGCCGGGATTTGAACCACGGATCTCCCGGTCTCTAGCCGTGTGTAGGACAGATGGTGAATAGGTAGAGTCAGACTGAGAAACGCAATGCCAGAGCCGGGATTTGAACCACGGATCTTTCGGTCTCCAGCCGTGTGTAGGACAGGAGTTGGATAGGTAGAGTCAGACTGAGAAGCGCAATGCTAGAGCCGGGATTTGAACCACGGATCTCGCGGTCTCTAGCCGTGTGTAGGACAGATGGTGAATAGGTAGATTCAGACTGAGAAACGCAATGCCAGAGCCGGGATTTGAACCATGGATATCCCGGTCTCTAGCCGTGTGTATGACAGATGGCGAATAGGTAGAGTCAGACTGAGAAACGCAATGCCAGAGCCGGGATTTGAACCACGGATCTCCCGGTCTCTAGCCGTGTATAGGACAGGAGTTGGATAGGTAAAGCCAGACTGAAGAACGCAATGCTAGAGCCGGGATTTGAACCACGGATCTCCTGGTCTCTAGCCGTGTGTAAGACAGGAGTTGGATAGGTAGAGTCAGACTGAGAAGCGCAATGCTAGAGCCGGGATTTGATCCACGGATCTCCCGGTCTCTAGCCGTGTATATGACAGGAGTTGGATAGGTAAAGCCAGACTGAGAAACGCAATGCTAGAGCCGGGATTTGAACCACGGATCTCCTGGTCTCTAGCCGTGTGTAGGACAGGAGTTGGATAGGTAGAGTCAGACTGAGAAGCGCAATGCTAGAGCCGGGATTTGAACCACGGATCTCCCGGTCTCTAGCCGTGTGTAGGACAGGTGTTGAATAGGTAGAGTCAGACTGAGAAACGCAATGCCAGTGCCGGGATTTGAACCATGGATCTCCCGGTCTCTAGCCGTGTGTAGGACCGGTGGTGAATAGTTAGAGTCAGACTGAGAAACGCAATGCCAGAGCCGGGATTTGAACGACGGATCTCCCGGTCTCTAGCCGTGTGTAGGACAGGAGTTAGATAGGTAGAGTCAGAATGAGAAACGCAATGCCAGAGCCGGGATTTGAACCACGGATCTCCCGGTCTCTAGCCGTGTGTAGGACAGGAGTTGGATAGGTAGAGTCAGACTGAGTAACGCAATGCTAGAGTCGGGATTAGAACCACGGATCTCCCGGTCTCTAGCCGTGTGTAGGACAGGAGTTGGATAGGTAGAGTAAGACTGACAAACGCAATGCTAGAGCCGGGATGTGAACCACGTATCTCCCGGTCTCTTGCCGTGTGTAGGACAGGTGGTGAATAGGTAGAGTCAGACTGAGAAACACAATGCCAGAACCGGGATTTGAACCACGGATCTCCCGGTCTCTAGCCGTGTGTAGAACAGGAATTGGATAGGTAGAGTCAGACTAAACAATACAATGTCATAGACGGGATTTGAACCACGGATCTCCCGGTATCTAGCCGTGTGTAGGACAGGTGGTGAATAGTTAAGAGTCAGACTGCGAAACGCAATGCCAGAGCCGGGATTTGAACCACGGATCACCCGGTCTCCAGCCGTGTGCAGGACAGGAGTTGGATAGGTAGAGTCAGACTGAGAAACACAATGCCAGAGCCGGGATTTGAACCATGGCTCTCCCGGTCTCTAGCCGTGTGTAGGACAGGAATTGGATAGGTAGAGTCAGACTGTACAATACAATGTCATAGACGGGATTTGTACCACGGATCTCCCGGTCTCTAGCCGTGTGTAGGACAGGAGTTGGATAGGTAGAGTCAGACTGAGAAGCGCAATGCTAGAGCCGGGATTTGAACCACGGATCTCCAGGTCTCTAGCCGTGTGTAGGATAGGTGTTGAATAGGTAGAGTCAGACTGAGAAACGCAATGCCAGAGCCGGGATTTGAACCACGGATCTCCCGGTCTCTAGCCGTGTATAGGACAGGAGTTGGATAGGTAAAGTCAGACTGAGAAACGCAATGCTAGAGCCGGGATTTGAACCACGGATCTCCTGGTCTCTAGCCGTGTGTAGGACAGGAGCAGGATAGGTAGAGTCATACTGAGAAGCGCAATGCTAGAGCCGGGATTTCAACCACGGATCTCCCGGTCTCTAGCCGTGTATATGACAGGAGTTGGATAGGTAAAGTCAGACTGAGAAACGCAATGCAAGAGCCGGGATTTGAACCACGGATCTCCTGGTCTCTAGCCGTGTGTAGGACAGGAGTTGGATAGGTAGAGTCAGACTGAGAAGCGCAATGCTAGAGCCGGGATTTGAACCACGGATCTCCCGGTCTCTAGCCGTGTGTAGGACAGGTGGTGAATAGGTAGAGTCAGACTGAGAAACGCAATGCCAGAGCCGGGATTTGAACCATGGATCTCCCGGTTTATAGCCGTGTGTAGGACAGGAGTTGGATAGGTAGAGTCAGACTGAGAAACGCAATGCTAGAGTCGGGATTTGAACCACGGATCTCCCGGTCTCTAGCCGTGTGTAGGACAGGAGTTGGATAGGTAGAGTAAGACTGACAAACGCAATGCTAGAGCCGTGATTTGAACCACGTATCTCCCGGTCTCTAGCCGTGTGTACGACAGGTGGTGAATATTTAGAGTCAGACTGAGAAACACAACGCCAGAGCCGGGATTTTAACCATGGCTCTCCCGGTCTCTAGCCGTGTGTAGGACAGGAATTGGATAGGTAGAGTCAGACTGAACAATACAATGTCATAGAAGGGATTTGAACCACGGATCTCCCAGTCTCTAGCCGTGTGTAGGACAGGTGGTGAATAGTTAAGAGTCAGACTGCGAAACGCAATGCCAGAGCCGCAATTTGAGCCACGGATCTCCCGGTCTCTAGCCGTGTGTAGGACAGGTGGTGAATAGGTAGAGTCAGACTGAGAAACGCAATGCCAGAGCCGGGATTTGAACCATGGATCTCCCGGTCTCTAGCCGTGTGTAGGACCGGTATTGAATAGTTAGAGTCAGACTGAGAAACGCAATGCCAGAGCCGGGATTTGAACCACGGATCTCCCGGTCTCTAGCCGTGTGTAGGACAGGAGTTGGATAGGTAAAGTCAGACTGAGAAACGCAATGCTAGAGCCGGGATTTGAACCACGGATCTCCCGGTCTCTAGCCGTGTGTAGCACAGATGGTGAATAGGTAGAGTCAGACTGAGAAACAAAATGCTAGAGCCGGGATTTGAACCACGGATCTCCCTGTCTCTAGCCGTGTAAAAGACAGGAGTTGGATAGGTAAATTCAGACTGAGAAGCGCAATGCTAGAGCCGGGATTTGAACCACGGATCTCCCGGTCTCTAGCCGTGTGTAGGACAGGTGGTGAATAGATAGAGTCAGACTGAGAAACGCAATGCCAGAGCCGGGATTTGAACCATGGATCTCCCGGTCTCTAGCCCTGTATAGGACCGGTGGTGAATAGTTAAGAGTCAGACTGCGAAACGCAATGCCAGAGCCGGGATTTGAACCATGGATCTCCCGGTCTCTAGCCGTGTGTAGGACAGGAGTTAGATAGGTAGAGTCAGAATTAGAAACGCAAGCTAGAGCCGAGATTTGAACCACGGGTCTCCCGGTCTCTAGCCGTGTGTAGGACGGATGGTGAATAGGTAGAGTCAGACTGAGAAACACAATGCCAGAGCCGGGATTTGAACCACGGATCTCCCTGTCTCTAGCCGTGTAAAGGACAGGAGTTGGATAGGTAAATTCAGACTGAGAAGCGCAATGCTAGAGCCGGGATTTGAACCACGGATCTCCCGGTCTCTAGCCGTGTGTAGGACAGGTGGTGAATAGGTAGAGTCAGACTGAGAAACGCAATGCCAGAGCCGGGATTTGAACCATGGATCTCCCGGTCTCTAGCCCTGTATAGGACCGGTGGTGAATAGTTAGAGTCAGACTGAGAAACGCAATGCCAGAGCCGGGATTTGAACCACGGATCTCCCGGTCTCTAGCCGTGTGTAGGACAGGAGTTAGATAGGTAGAGTCAGACTTAGAAACGCAATGCTAGAGCCGAGATTTGAACCACGGATCTCCCGGTCTCTAGCCGTGTGTAGGACAGATGGTGAATAGGTAGAGTCAGACTGAGAAACGCAATGCCAGAGCCGGGATTTGAACCACGGATCTCCCGGGCTCTAGCCGTGTATAGGACAGGAGTTGGATAGGTAAATTCAGACTGAGAAGCGCAATGCTAGAGCCTGGATATGAACCACGGATCTCCCGGTCTCTAGCCGTGTGTAGGACAGGTGGTGAATAGGTAGAGTCAGACTGAGAAACGCAATGCCAGAGCCGGGATTTGAACCATGGATCTCCCGGTCTCTAGCCGTGTGTAGGACCGGTATTGAATAGTTAGAGTCAGACTGAGAAACGCAACGCCAGAGCCGGGATTTGAATCACGGATCTCCCGGTCTCTAGCCGTGTGTAGGACAGGAGTTGGATAGGTAAAGTCAGACTGAGAAACGCAATGCTAGAGCCGGGATTTGAACCACGGATCTCCCGGTCTCTAGCCGTGTGTAGCACAGATGGTGAATAGGTAGAGTCAGACTGAGAAACAAAATGCCAGAGCCGGGATTTGAACCATGGATCTCCCGGTTTCTAGCCGTATGTGGGACAGGAGTTGGATAGGTAAAGTCAGACTGAGAAACGCAATGCCAGAGCCGGGATTTGAACCACGGATCTTTCGGTCTCCAGCCGTGTGTAGGACAGGAGTTGGATAGGTAGAGTAGGACTGAGAAATGCAATGCTAGAGCCGGGATTTGAACCACTGATCTCCCGGTCTCTAGCCGTGTGTAGGACAGGTGCTGAATAGGTAGAGTCAGACTGAAAAACGCAATGCCAGAGCCGGGATTTGAACCATGGATCTCCCGGTCTCTAGCCGTGTGTAGGACAGGAGTTGGATAGGTAGAGCCAGACTGAGAAACGCAATGCTAGAGCCGGGATTTGAACCACGGATCTCCCGGTCTCTAGAAGTGTGTAGGACAGATGGTGAATAGGTGGAGTCAGACTTAGAAACGCAATGCCAGAGCCGGGGTTTGAACCACGGAATTACCCGTCTCTAGCCGTGTGTAGGACAGGAGTTGGATAGGTAGAGTCAGACTGAGAAGCGCAATGCTAGAGCCGGGATTAGAAACACGGATCTCCCGGTCTCTAGGCGTGTGTAGGACAGGAGTTGGATAGGTAGAGTCAGACTGAGAAGCGCAATGCTAGAGCCGGGATTTAAACCAGGGATCTCCCGGTCTCTAGCCGTGTGTAGGACCGGTGGTGAATAGTTAGAGTCAGACTGGGAAACGCGATGCCAGAGCCGGGATTTGAACCACGGATCTCCCGGTCTCTAGCCGTGTGTAGGACAGGAGTTAGATAGGTAGAGTCAGACTGAGAATCGCAATGCTAGAGTCGGGATTTGAACCACGGATCTCCCGGTCTCTAGCCGTGTGTAGGATAGGTGGTGAATAGGTAGAGTCAGACTGAGAAACGCAATGCCAGAGCCGGGATTTGAACCATGGATATCCCGGTCTCTAGCCGTGTGTAAGACAGATGGCGAATAGGTGGAGTCAGACTGAGAAACGCAATGCCAGACCCGGGATTTGAACCACGGATCTCCCGGTCTCTAGCCGTGTATAGGACATGAGTTGGATAGGTAAAGTAAGACTGAGAAACGCAATGCTAGAGCCGGGATTTGAACCACGGATCTCCTGGTCTCTAGCCGTGTGTAGGACAGGAGTTGGATAGGTAGAGTCAGACTGAGAAGCGCAATGCTAGAGCCGGGATTTGAACCACGCATCTCCCGGTCTCTAGCCGTGTATATGACAGGAGTTGGATAGGTAAAGTCAGACTGAGAAACGCAATGCTAGAGCCGGGATTTGAACCACGGATCTCCTGGTCTCTAGCCGTGTGTAGGACAGGAGTTGGATAGGTAGAGTCAGACTGAGAAGCGCAATGCTAGAGCCGGGATTTGAACCACGGATCTCCCGGTCTCTAGCCGTGTGTAGGACAGGTGGTGAATAGGTAGAGTCAGACTGAGAAACGCAATGCCAGAGCCGGGATTTGAACCATGGATCTCCCGGTCTCTAAACGTGTGTAGGACCGGTGGTGAATAGTTAGAGTCAGACTGAGAAACGCAATGCCAGAGCCGTGATTTGAACCACGGATCTCTGGGTCTAGCCGTGTGTAGGACAGGAGATAGATCGGTAGAGTCAGACTGAGAAACGCAATGCCAGAGCCGGGATTTGAACCACGGATCTCCCGGTCTCTAGCCGTGTATAGCACAGGAGTTGGATAGGTAAAGTCAGACTGAGAAACGCAATGCTAGAGCCGCGATTTGAACAACGGATCTCCTGGTCTCTAGCCGTGTGTAGGACAGATGGTAAATAGGTAGATTCAGACTGAGAAACGCAATGCCAGAGCCGGGATTTGAACCATGGATATCCCGGTCTCTAGCCGTGTGTAAGACAGATGGCGAATAGGTAGAGTCAGACTGAGAAACGCAATGCCAGAGCCGGGATTTGAACCACGGATCTCCCGGTCTCTAGCCGTGTATAGGACAGGAGTTGGATAGGTAAAGTCAGACTGAGAAACGCAATGCTAGAGCCGGGATTTGAACCACGGATCTCCTGGTCTCTAGCCGTGTGTAGGACAGGAGTTGGATAGGTAGAGTCAGACTGAGAAGCGCAATGCTAGAGCCGGGATTTGAACCACGTATCTCCCGGTCTCTAGCCGCGTGTAGGACAGGTGGTGAATAGGTAGAATCAGACTGAGAAACGCAATGCCAGAGCCGGGATTTGAACCATGGATCTCCCGGTCTCTAGCCGTGTGTAGGACAGGAGTTGGACAGGTAGAGTCAGACTGAGAAACGCAATGCTAGAGTCGGGATTTGAACCACGGATCTCCCGGTCTCTAGCCGTGTGTAGGACAGGAGTTGGACAGGTAGAGTCAGACTGAGAAACGCAATGCTAGTGTCGGGATTTGAACCACGGATCTCCCGGTCTCTAGCCGTGTGTAGGACAGATGGTGAATAGGTAGATTCAGACTGAGAAACGCAATGCCAGAGCCGGGATTTGAACCATGGGTATCCCGCTCTCTAGCCGTGTGTATGACAGATGGCGAATAGTTAGAGTCAGACTGAGAAACGCAATGCCAGAGCCGGGATTTGAACCACGGATCTCCCGGTCTCTAGCCGTGTATAGGACAGGAGTTGGCTAGGTAAAGTCAGACTGAGAAACGCAATGCTAGAGCCGGGATTTGAACCACGGATCTCCCGGTCTCTAGCCGTGTGTAAGACCGGAGTTGGATAGGTAGAGTCAGACTGAGAAGCGCAATGCTAGAGCCGGGATTTGAACCACGGATCTCCCGGTCTCTAGCCGTGTATATGACAGGAGTTGGATAGGTAAAGTGAGACTGAGAAACGCAATGCTACAGCCGGGATTTGAACCACGGATCTCCTGGTCTCTAGCCGTGTGTAGGACAGGAGTTGGATAGGAGTCAGACTGAGAAGCGCTATGCTAGAGCCGGGATTTGAACCACGGATCTCCCGGTCTCTAGCCGTGTGTAGGACAGGTGGTGAATAGGTAGAGTCAGACTGAGAAACGCAATGCCAGAGCCGGGATTTGAACCATGGATCTCCCGGTCTCTAGCCGTGTGTAGGACCGGTGGTGAATAGTTAGAGTCAGACTGAGAAACGCAATGCCAGAGCTGGGATTTGAACCACGGATCTCCCGGTCTCTAGCCGTGTGTAGGACAGGAGTTAGATAGGTAGAGTCAGACTGAGAAACGCAATGCCAGAGCCGGGATTTGAACCACGGATCTCCCGGTCTCTAGCCGTGTATAGGACAGGAGTTGGTTAGGTAAAGTCAGACTGAGAAACGCAATGCCAGAGCCGGGATTTGAACCACGGATCTCCCGGTCTGTAGCCGTGTGTAGGACAGGAGTTGGATAGGTAGATTCAGGTTGAACAATACAATGTCATAGCCGGGATTTGAACCACGGATCTCCCGGTCTCTAGCCGTGTGTAGGACAGGTGGTGAATAGGCAGAGTCAGACTGAGAAACACAATGCCAGAGCCGGGATTTGAACCACGGATCTCCCGGTCTCTAGCCGTGTGTAGGACAGGTGGTGAATAGTTAAGAGTCAGACTGCGAAACGCAATGCCAGAGCCGGGATTTGAACCACGGATCTCCCGGTCTCCAGCCGTGTGCAGGACAGGCGTTGGATAGGTAGAGTGAGACTGAGAAGCGCAATGATAGACCCGGGATTTGAACCACGGATCTCTCGGTCTCTAGCCGTAAGTAGGACAGGAGTTGGATAGGTAGAGTTAGACTGAACAATACAATTCCATAGCCGGGATTTGAACCACGGATCTCCCGGTCTCTAGCCGTGTGTAGGACAGTGGTGAATAGTTTGAGTCAGACTGATAAACGCAATGCCAGAGCCGGGATTTAAACCACGGATCTCCCGGTCTCTAGTTGTGTGTAGGACCGGTGGTGAATAGTTAGAGTCAGACTGAGAAACGCAATGCCAGAGCCTGGATTTGAACCACGGATCTCCCGGTCTCTAGCCGTGTGTAGGATAGGTGTTGAATAGGTAGAGTCAGACTGAGAAACGCAATGCTAGAGTCGGGATTTGAACCACGGATCTCCCGGTCTCTAGCCGTGTGTAGGAATGGAGTTGGATAGGCAAAGTAAGACTGACAAACGCAATGCTAGAGCCGGGATTTGAACCACGTATATCCCGGTCAATGGCCGTGTGTAGGACAGGTGGTGAATAGGTAGAGTCAGACAGAGAAACACAATGCCAGAGCCGGGATTTAAACCACGGACCTCCCGGTCTCTAGCGGTGTGTAGTACCGGTGGTGAATAGTTGGAGTCAGACTGAGAAACGCAATGCCAGAGCCGGGATTTGAATCACGGATCTCCCGGTCTCTAGCCGTGTGTAGGACAGATGGTGAACAGGTAGAGTCAGACTGAGAAACGCAATGCCAGAGCCGGGATTTGAACCACGGATCTTTCGGTCTCCAGCCGTGTGTAGGACAGGAGTTGGATAGGTAGAGTCAGACTGAGAAGCGCAATGCTAGAGCCGGGATTTGAACCACGGATCTCGCGGTCTCTAGCCGTGTGTAGGACAGATGGTGAATAGGTAGATTCAGACTGAGAAACGCAATGCCAGAGCCGGGATTTGAACCATGGATATCCCGGTCTCTTGCCGTGTGTATGACAGATGGCGAATAGGTAGAGTCAGAATGAGAAACGCAATGCCAGAGCCGGGATTTGAACCACGGATCTCCCGGTCTCTAGCCGTGTATAGGACAGGAGTTGGATAGGTAAAGCCAGACTGAAGAACGCAATGCTAGAGCCGGGATTTTAACCACGGATCTCCTGGTCTCTAGCCGTGTGTAAGACAGGAGTTGGATAGGTAGAGTCAGACTGAGAAGCGCAATGCTAGAGCCGGGATTTGATCCACGGATCTCCCGGTCTCTATCCGTGTATATGACAGGAGTTGGATAGGTAAAGTCAGACTGAGAAACGCAATGCTAGAGCCGGGATTTGAACCACGGATCTCCTGGTCTCTAGCCGTGTGTAGGACAGGAGTTGGATAGGTAGAGTCAGACTGAGAAGCGCAATGCTAGAGCCGGGATTTGAACCACGGATCTCCCGGTCTCTAGCCGTGTGTAGGACAGGTGTTGAATAGGTAGAGTCAGACTGAGAAACGCAATGCCAGTGCCGGGATTTGAACCATGGATCTCCCGGTCTCTAGCCGTGTGTAGGACCGGTGGTGAATAGTTAGAGTCAGACTGAGAAACGCAATGCCAGAGCCGGGATTTGAACCACGGATCTCCCGGTCTCTAGCCGTGTGTAGGACAGGAGTTAGATAGGTAGAGTCAGACTGAGAAACGCAATGCCAGAGCCGGGATTTGAACCACGGATCTCCCGGTCTCTAGCCGTGTGTAGGACAGGAGTTGGATAGGTAGAGTCAGACTGAGTAACGCAATGCTAGAGTCGGGATTAGAACCACGGATCTCCCGGTCTCTAGCCGTGTGTAGGACAGGAGTTGGATAGGTAGAGTAAGACTGACAAACGCAATGCTAGAGCCGGGATTTGAACCACGTATCTCCCGGTCTCTAGCCGTGTGTAGGACAGGTGGTGAATAGGTAGAGTCAGACTGAGAAACACAATGCCAGAACCGGGATTTGAACCACGGATCTCCCGGTCTCTAGCCGTGTGTAGAACAGGAAATGGATAGGTAGAGTCAGACTAAACAATACAATGTCATAGACGGGATTTGAACCACGGATCTCCCGGTATCTAGCCGTGTGTAGGACAGGTGGTGATTAGTTAAGAGTCAGACTGCGAAACGCAATGCCAGAGCCGGGATTTGAACCACGGATCACCCGGTCTCCAGCCGTGTGCAGGACACAAGTTGGATAGGTAGAGTCAGACTGAGAAACACAATGCCAGAGCCGGGATTTGAACCATGGCTCTCCCGGTCTCTAGCCGTGTGTAGGACAGGAATTGGATAGGTAGAGTCAGACTGTACAATACAATGTCATAGACGGGATTTGTACCACGGATCTCCCGGTCTCTAGCCGTGTGTAGGACAGGAGTTGGATAGGTAGAGTCAGACTGAGAAGCGCAATGCTAGAGCCGGGATTTGAACCATGGATATCCCGGTCTCTAGCCGTGTGTATGACAGATGGCGAATAGGTAGAGTCAGACTGAGAAACGCAATGCTAGAGCCGGGATTTGAACCACGGATCTCCCGGTCTCTAGCCGTGTGTAGGACAGGTGGTGAATAGGTAGAGTCAGACTGAGAAACGCAATGCCAGAGCCGGGATTTGAACCATGGATCTCCCGGTTTATAGCCGTGTGTAGGACAGGAGTTGGATAGGTAGAGTCAGACTGAGAAACGCAATGCTAGAGTCGGGATTTGAACCACGGATCTCCCGGTCTCTAGCCGTGTGTAGGACAGGAGTTGGATAGGTAGAGTAAGACTGACAAACGCAATGCTAGAGCCGTGATTTGAACCACGTATCTCCCGGTCTCTAGCCGTGTGTAGGACAGGTGGTGAATAGGTAGAGTCAGACTGAGAAACACAACGCCAGAGCCGGGATTTGAACCATGGCTCTCCCGGTCTCTAGCCGTGTGTAGGACAGGAATTGGATAGGTAGAGTCAGACTGAACAATACAATGTCATAGAAGGGATTTGAACCACGGATCTCCCAGTCTCTAGCCGTGTGTAGGACAGGTGGTGAATAGTTAAGAGTCAGACTGCGAAACGCAATGCCAGAGCCGGAATTTGAGCCACGGATCTCCCGGTCTCTAGCCGTGTGTAGGACAGGTGGTGAATAGGTAGAGTCAGACTGAGAAACGCAATGCCAGAGCCGGGATTTGAACCATGGATCTCCCGGTCTCTAGCCGTGTGTAGGACCGGTATTGAATAGTTAGAGTCAGACTGAGAAACGCAATGCCAGAGCCGGGATTTGAACCACGGATCTCCCGGTCTCTAGCCGTGTGTAGGACAGGAGTTGGATAGGTAAAGTCAGACTGAGAAACGCAATGCTAGAGCCGGGATTTGAACCACGGATCTCCCGGTCTCTAGCCGTGTGTAGCACAGATGGTGAATAGGTAGAGTCAGACTGAGAAACAAAATGCTAGAGCCGGGATTTGAACCACGGATCTCCCTGTCTCTAGCCGTGTAAAGGACAGGAGTTGGATAGGTAAATTCAGACTGAGAAGCGCAATGCTAGAGCCGGGATTTGAACCACGGATCTCCCGGTCTCTAGCCGTGTGTAGGACAGGTGGTGAATAGGTAGAGTAGGACTGAGAAACGAAATGCCAGAGCCGGGATTTGAACCATGGATCTCCCGGTCTCTAGCCCTGTATAGGACCGGTGGTGAATAGTTAAGAGTCAGACTGCGAAACGCAATGCCAGAGCCGGGATTTGAACCATGGATCTCCCGGTCTCTAGCCGTGTGTAGGACAGGAGTTAGATAGGTAGAGTCAGACTTAGAAACGCAAGCTAGAGCCGAGATTTGAACCACGGGTCTACCGGTCTCTAGCCGTGTGTAGGACAGATGGTGAATAGGTAGAGTCAGACTGAGAAACACAATGCCAGAGCCGGGATTTGAACCACGGATCTCCCTGTCTCTAGCCGTGTAAAGGACAGGAGTTGGATAGGTAAATTCAGACTGAGAAGCGCAATGCTAGAGCCGGGATTTGAACCACGGATCTCCCGGTCTCTAGCCGTGTGTAGGACAGGTGGTGAATAGGTAGAGTCAGACTGAGAAACGCAATGCCAGAGCCGGGATTTGAACCATGGATCTCCCGGTCTCTAGCCCTGTATAGGACCGGTGGTGAATAGTTAGAGTCAGACTGAGAAACGCAATGCCAGAGCCGGGATTTGAACCACGGATCTCCCGGTCTCTAGCCGTGTGTAGGACAGGAGTTAGATAGGTAGAGTCAGACTTAGAAACGCAATGCTAGAGCCGAGATTTGAACCACGGATCTCCCGGTCTCTAGCCGTGTGTAGGACAGATGGTGAATAGGTAGAGTCAGACTGAGAAACGCAATGCCAGAGCCGGGATTTGAACCACGGATCTCCCGGTCTCTAGCCGTGTATAGGACAGGAGTTGGATAGGTAAATTCAGACTGAGAAGCGCAATGCTAGAGCCTGGATATGAACCACGGATCTCCCGGTCTCTAGCCGTGTGTAGGACAGGTGGTGAATAGGTAGAGTCAGACTGAGAAACGCAATGCCAGAGCCGGGATTTGAACCATGTATATCCCGGTCTCTAGCCGTGTGTAGGACAGGAGTTGGATAGGTAGAGACAGACTGAGAAACGCAATGCTAGAGCCGGGATTTGAACCACGGATCTCCCGGTCTCTAGCCGTGTGTAGCACAGATGGTGAATAGGTAGAGTCAGACTGAGAAACAAAATGCCAGAGCCGGGATTTGAACCATGGATCTCCCGGTTTCTAGCCGTATGTGGGACAGGAGTTGGATAGGTAAAGTCAGACTGAGAAACGCAATGCCAGAGCCGGGATTTGAACCACGGATCTTTCGGTCTCCAGCCGTGTGTAGGACAGGAGTTGGATAGGTAGAGTAAGACTGAGAAATGCAATGCTAGAGCCGGGATTTGAACCACTGATCTCCCGGTCTCTAGCCGTGTGTAGGACAGGTGCTGAATAGGTAGAGTCAGACTGAAAAACGCAATGCCAGAGCCGGGATTTGAACCATGGATCTCCCGGTCTCTAGCCGTGTGTAGGACAGGAATTGGATAGGTAGAGTCAGACTGTACAATAAAATGTCATAGACGGGATTTGTACCACGGATCTCCCGGTCTCTAGCCGTGTGTAGGACAGGAGTTGGATAGGTAGAGTCAGACTGAGAAGCGCAATGCTAGAGCCGGGATTTGAACCATGGATATCCCGGTCTCTAGCCGTGTGTATGACAGATGGCGAATAGGTAGAGTCAGACTGAGAAACGCAATGCTAGAGCCGGATTTGAACCACGGATCTCCCGGTCTCTAGCCGTGTGTAGGACAGGTGGTGAATAGGTAGAGTCAGACTGAGAAACGCAATGCCAGAGCCGGGATTTGAACCATGGATCTCCCGGTTTATAGCCGTGTGTAGGACAGGAGTTGGATAGGTAGAGTAAGACTGACAAACGCAATGCTAGAGCCGTGATTTGAACCACGTATCTCCCGGTCTCTAGCCGTGTGTAGGACAGGTGGTGAATAGGTAGAGTCAGACTGAGAAACACAACGCCAGAGCCGGGATTTGAACCATGGCTCTCCCGGTCTCTAGCCGTGTGTAGGACAGGAATTGGATAGGTAGAGTCAGACTGAACAATACAATGTCATAGAAGGGATTTGAACCACGGATCTCCCAGTCTCTAGCCGTGTGTAGGACAGGTGGTGAATAGTTAAGAGTCAGACTGCGAAACGCAATGCCAGAGCCGGAATTTGAGCCACGGATCTCCCGGTCTCTAGCCGTGTGTAGGACAGGTGGTGAATAGGTAGAGTCAGACTGAGAAACGCAATGCCAGAGCCGGGATTTGAGCCATGGATCTCCCGGTCTCTAGCCGTGTGTAGGACCGGTATTGAATAGTTAGAGTCAGACTGAGAAACTTAATGCCAGAGCCGGGATTTGAACCACGGATCTCCCGGTCTCTAGCCGTGTGTAGGACAGGAGTTGGATAGGTAAAGTCAGACTGAGAAACGCAATGCTAGAGCCGGGATTTGAACCACGGATCTCCCGGTCTCTAGCCGTGTGTAGCACAGATGGTGAATAGGTAGAGTCAGACTGAGAAACAAAATGCTAGAGCCGGGATTTGAACCACGGATCTCCCTGTCTCTAGCCGTGTAAAGGACAGGAGTTGGATAGGTAAATTCAGACTGAGAAGCGCAATGCTAGAGCCGGGATTTGAACCACGGATCTCCCGGTCTCTAGCCGTGTGTAGGACAGGTGGTGAATAGGTAGAGTCAGACTGTGAAACGCAATGCCAGAGCCGGGATTTGAACCATGGATCTCCCGGTCTCTAGCCCTGTATAGGACCGGTGGTGAATAGTTAAGAGTCAGACTGCGAAACGCAATGCCAGAGCCGGGATTTGAACCATGGATCTCCCGGTCTCTAGCCGTGTGTAGGACAGGAGTTAGATAGGTAGAGTCAGACTTAGAAACGCAAGCTAGAGCCGAGATTTGAACCACGGGTCTCCCGGTCTCTAGCCGTGTGTAGGACAGATGGTGAATAGGTAGAGTCAGACTGAGAAACACAATGCCAGAGCCGGGATTTGAACCACGGATCTCCCTGTCTCTAGCCGTGTAAAGGACAGGAGTTGGATAGGTAAATTCAGACTGAGAAGCGCAATGCTAGAGCCGGGATTTGAACCACGGATCTCCCGGTCTCTAGCCGTGTGTAGGCCAGGTGGTGAATAGGTAGAGTCAGACTGAGAAACGCAATGCCAGAGCCGGGATTTGAACCATGGATCTCCCGGTCTCTAGCCCTGTATAGGACCGGTGGTGAATAGTTAGAGTCAGACTGAGAAACGCAATGCCAGAGCCGGGATTTGAACCACGGATCTCCCGGTCTCTAGCCGTGTGTAGGACAGGAGTTAGATAGGTAGAGTCAGAGTTAGAAACGCAATGCTAGAGCCGAGATTTGAACCACGGATCTCCCGGTCTCTAGCCGTGTGTAGGACAGGTGGTGAATAGGTAGAGTCAGACTGAGAAACGCAATGCCAGAGCCGGGATTTGAACCACGGATCTCCCGGTCTCTAGCCGTGTATAGGACAGGAGTTGGATAGGTAAATTCAGACTGAGAAGCGCAATGCTAGAGCCTGGATATGAACCACGGATCTCCCGGTCTCTAGCCGTGTATAGGACAGGTGGTGAATAGGTAGAGTCAGACTAAGAAACGCAATGCCAGAGCCGGGATTTGAACCATGGATCTCCCGGTCTCTAGCCGTGTGTAGGACCGGTATTGAATAGTTAGAGTCAGACTGAGAAACGCAATGCCAGAGCCGGGATTTGAACCACGGATCTCCCGGTCTCTAGCCGTGTGTAGGACAGGAGTTGGATAGGTAAAGTCAGACTGAGAAACGCAATGCTAGAGCCGTGATTTGAACCACGGATCTCCCGGTCTCTAGCCGTGTGTAGCACAGATGGTGAATAGGTAGAGTCAGACTGAGAAACAAAATGCCAGAGCCGGGATTTGAACCATGGATCTCCCGGTTTCTAGCCGTATGTGGGACAGGAGTTGGATAGGTAAAGTCAGACTGAGAAACGCAATGCCAGAGCCGGGATTTGAACCACGGATCTTTCGGTCTCCAGCCGTGTGTAGGACAGGAGTTGGATAGGTAGAGTAAGACTGAGAAATGCAATGCTAGAGCCGGGATTTGAACCACTGATCTCCCGGTCTCTAGCCGTGTGCAGGACAGGTGCTGAATAGGTAGAGTCAGACTGAAAAACGCAATGCCAGAGCCGGGATTTGAACCATGGACCTCCGGTCTCTAGCCGTGTGTAGGACAGGAGTTGGATAGGTAGAGCCAGACTGAGAAACGCAATGCTAGAGCCGGGATTTGAACCACGGATCTCCCGGTCTCTAGAAGTGTGTAGGACAGATGGTGAATAGGTGGAGTCAGACTTAGAAACGCAATGCCAGAGCCGGGGTTTGAACCACGGAATTCCCCGTCTCTAGCCGTGTGTAGGACAGGAGTTGGATAGGTAGAGTCAGACTGAGAAGCGCAATGCTAGAGCCGGGATTAGAAACACGGATCTCCCGGTCTCTATGCGTGTGTAGGACAGGAGTTGGATAGGTAGAGTCAGACTGAGAAGCGCAATGCTAGAGCCGGGATTTAAACCACGGATCTCCCGGTCTCTAGCCGTGTGTAGGACCGGTGGTGAATAGTTAGAGTCAGACTGGGAAACGCGATGCCAGAGCCGGGATTTGAACCACGGATCTCCCGGTCTCTAGCCGTGTGTAGGACAGGAGTTAGATAGGTAGAGTCAGACTGAGAATCGCAATGCTAGAGTCGGGATTTGAACCACGGATCTCCCGGTCTCTAGCCGTGTGTAGGATAGGTGGTGAATAGGTAGAGTCAGACTGAGAAACGCAATGCCAGAGCCGGGATTTGAACCATGGATATCCCGGTCTCTAGCCGTGTGTAAGACAGATGGCGAATAGGTGGCGTCAGACTGAGAAACGCAATGCCAGACCCGGGATTTGAACCACGGATCTCCCGGTCTCTAGCCGTGTATAGGACAGGAGTTGGATAGGTAAAGTAAGACTGAGAAACGCAATGCTAGAGCCGGGATTTGAACCACGGATCTCCTGGTCTCTAGCCGTGTGTAGGACAGGAGTTGGATAGGTAAAGTAAGACTGAGAAACGCAATGCTAGAGCCGGGATTTGAACCACGGATCTCCTGGTCTCTAGCCGTGTGTAGGACAGGAGTTGGATAGGTAAAGTCAGACTGAGAAACGCAATGCTAGAGCCGGGATTTGAACCACGGATCTCCTGGTCTCTAGCCGTGTGTAGGACAGGAGTTGGATAGGTAGAGTCAGACTGAGAAGCGCAATGCTAGTGCCGGGATTTGAACCACGGATCTCCCGGTCTCTAGCCGTGTGTAGGACAGGTGGTGAATAGGTAGAGTCAGACTGAGAAACGCAATGCCAGAGCCGGGATTTGAACCATGGATCTCCCGGTCTCTAAACGTGTGTAGGACCGGTGGTGAATAGTTAGAGTCAGACTGAGAAACGCAATGCCAGAGCCGGGATTTGAACCACGGATCTCTGGGTCTAGCCGTGTGTAGGACAGGAGTTAGATCGGTAGAGTCAGACTGAGAAACGCAATGCCAGAGCCGGGATTTGAACCACGGATCTCCCGGTCTCTAGCCGTGTATAGCAGAGGAGTTGGATAGGTAAAGTCAGACTGAGAAACGCAATGCTAGAGCCGCGATTTGAACAACGGATCTCCTGGTCTCTAGCCGTGTGTAGGACAGATGGTGAATAGGTAGATTCAGACTGAGAAACGCAATGCCAGAGCCGGGATTTGAACCATGGATATCCCGGTCTCTAGCCGTGTGTAAGACAGATGGCGAATAGGTAGAGTCAGACTGAGAAACGCAATGCCAGAGCCGGGATTTGAACCACGGATCTCCCGGTCTCTAGCCGTGTATAGGACAGGAGTTGGATAGGTAAAGTCAGACTGAGAAACGCAATGCTAGAGCCGGGATTTGAACCACGGATCTCCTGGTCTCTAGCCGTGTGTAGGACAGGAGTTGGATAGGTAGAGTCAGACTGAGAAGCGCAATGCTAGAGCCGGGATTTGAACCACGTATCTCCCGGTCTCTAGCCGCGTGTAGGACAGGTGGTGAATAGGTAGAGTCAGACTGAGAAACGCAATGCCAGAGCCGGGATTTGAACCATGGATCTCCCGGTCTCTAGCCGTGTGTAGGACAGGAGTTGGACAGGTAGAGTCAGACTGAGAAACGCAATGCTAGAGTCGGGATTTGAACCACGGATCTCCCGGTCTCTAGCCGTGTGTAGGACAGGAGTTGGACAGGTAGAGTAAGACTGACAAACGCAATGCTAGAGCCGGGATTTGAACCACGTATCTCCCGGTCTCTAGCCGTGTGTAGGACAGGTGGTGAATAGGTAGAGTCAGACTGAGAAACACAATGCCAGAACCGGGATTTGAACCACGGATCTCCCGGTCTCTAGCCGTGTGTAGAACAGGAATTGGATAGGTAGAGTCAGACTAAACAATACAATGTCATAGACGGGATTTGATCCACGGATTTCCCGGTCTCTTAGCCGTGTGTAGGACAGATGGTGAATAGGTAGAGTCAGACTGAGAAACACAATGCCAGAGCCAGGATTTGAACCATGGCTCTCCCGGTCTCTAGCCGTGTGTAGGACAGGAATTGGATAGGTAGAGTCAGACTGAACAATACAATGTCATAGACGGGATTTGTACCACGGATCTCCCGGTCTCTAGCCGTGTGTAGGACAGGTGGTGAATAGGTAGAGTCAGACTGAGAAACACAATGCCAGAGCCAGGATTTGAACCACGGATCTCCCGGTCTCTAGCCGTGTGTAGGACAGGTGGTGAATAGTTAGAATCAGACTGAGAAACGTAATGCCAGAGCCGGGATTGGAACCACGGATCTCCCGGTATGTAGCAGTGTGTAGGACAGGTGGTGAATAGGTAGAGTCAGACTGAGAAACACAATGCCAGAGCCGGGATTTGAACCACGTATCTGCCGGTCTCTAGCCGTGTGTAGGACAGGTGGTGAATAGTTAGTGTCAGACTGAGAAACGCAAGACCAGAGCCGGGAGTTGAACCACGGATGTCCCGGTCTCTAGCCGTGTGTAGGACCGGAGTTGGATACGAAGAGTCAGACTGAGAAACGCAATGCTAAGCCGGGATTTGAACCTCGGATCTCCCGGTCTCTAGCCGTGTGTAGGACAGGTGGTGAATGGGTAGAGTCAGACTGAGAAACGCAATGCCAATGCCTGGATTTGAACCATGGATCTCCCGGTCTCTAGCCGTATGTAGTACAAGAGTTGGATAGGTAGAGTCAGACTGAGAAACGCAATGCTAGTGCCGGGATTTGAACCACGGATCTCCCGGTGTCTCTCCGTGTGTAGGACAGGTGGTGAATAGGAAGAGTCAGACTGAGAAACGCAATGCCAGAGCCGGGATTTGAACGACGGATCTCCCGGTCTCTAGCCGTTTGTAGGACAGGAGTTGGAAAGGTAGAGTCAGACTGAGAAACGCAATGCTAGAGCCGGGATTTGAACCACGGATCTCCCGGTTTCTAGGCGGGTGTAGGACAGGAGTTGGATAGGTAGAGTCAGACTGAGAAACGCAATGCCAGAGCCGGGATTTGAACAACGGATTTCTCGGTCTCTAGCCGTGTGTAGGACAGGTGGTGAATACGTAGAGTCAGACTGAGAAACGCAATGCCAGAGCCGGGATTGGAACCACGGATCTCCCGGTATGTAGCAGTGTGTAGGACAGGTGGTGAATAGGTAGAGTCAGACTGAGAAACACAATGCCAGAGCCGGGATTTGAACCACGTATCTGCCGGTCTCTAGCCGTGTGTAGGACAGGTGGTGAATAGTTAGTGTCAGACTGAGAAACGCAAGACCAGAGCCGGGAGTTGAACCACGGATGTCCCGGTCTCTAGCCGTGTGTAGGACCGGAGTTGGATACCAAGAGTCAGACTGCGAAACGCAATGCTAGAGCCGGGATTTGAACCTCGGATCTCCCGGTCTCTAGCCGTGTGTAGGACAGGTGGTGAATGGGTAGAGTCAGACTGAGAAACGCAATGCCAATGCCTGGATTTGAACCATGGATCTCCCGGTCTCTAGCCGTATGTAGTACAAGAGTTGGATAGGTAGAGTCAGACTGAGAAACGCAATGCTAGAGCCGGGATTTGAACCACGGATCTCCCGGTGTCTCTCCGTGTGTAGGACAGGTGGTGAATAGGAAGAGTCAGACTGAGAAACGCAATGCCAGAGCCGGGATTTGAACGACGGATCTCCCGGTCTCTAGCCGTTTGTAGGACAGGAGTTGGAAAGGTAGAGTCAGACTGAGAAACGCAATGCTAGAGCCGGGATTTGAACCACGGATCTCCCGGTTTCTAGGCGGGTGTAGGACAGGAGTTGGATAGGTAGAGTCAGACTGAGAAACGCAATGCCAGAGCCGGGATTTGAACAACGGATTTCTCGGTCTCTAGCCGTGTGTAGGACAGGTGGTGAATACGTAGAGTCAGACTGAGAAACGCAATGCCAGAGCCGGGATTAGCACCAAGGATCTCCCGGTCTCTAGCCGTGTGTAGGACAGGAATTGGATAGTTAGAGTCAGGTTTAACAATACAATGTCATAGCCGGGATTTGAACCACGGATCTCCCGGTCTCTAGCTGTGTGTAGGACAGATGGTGAATAGGTAGAGTCAGACTGAGAAACACAATGCCAGAGCCGGGATTTGAACCATGGATCTCCCGGTCTCTAGCCGTGTGTAGGACAGGTGGTGAATAGTTTGAGTCAGACTGAGAAACGCTATGCCAGAGCCGGGATTTGAACCACGAATCTCCCGGTCTCTAGCCGTGTGTAGGACAGGAGTTGGATAGGTAGAGTCAGACTGAGAAACGCAATGCCAGAGTAGGGATTTGAACCACGGATCTTCCGGTCTCTAGCCGTGTGTAGGACAGGAGTTGGATAGGTAGAGTCAGACAGAGAAACGCAATGCTAGAGCCCGGATTTGAACCACGGATATCCCGGTCTCTAGCCTAGTGTAGGACAGGAGTTGGATAGGTAGGGTAAGACTGAGAAACGCAATGCTAGAGCCGGGATTTGAACCACGTATCTCCCGGTCTCTAGCCGTGTGTAGGACAGGTGGTGAATAGGTAGAGTCAGACTGAGAAACGCAATGCCAGAGCCAGGATTTGAATCACGGTTCTGCCGGTCTCTAGCCGTGTGTAGGACAGGAGTTGGATAGGTAGAGTCAGATTTAACAATACAATGTCATAGCCGGGATTTGAACCACGGATCTCCCGGTCTCTTAGCCGTGTGTATGACAGATGGTGAATAGGTACAGTCAGACTGAGAAACACAATGCCAGAGCCGGGATTTGAACCATGGATCTCACTGTCTCTAGCCGTGTGTAGGACAGGTGGTGAATAGTTTGAGTCAGACTGAGAAACGCAAAGCCAGAGCCGGGATTTGAAACCCTGATCTCACGGTCTCTAGCCGTGTGTAGGACAGGTGGTGAATAGGTAGAGTCAGACTGAGAAACGCAATGCTAGAGCCCTGATTTGAACCACAGATATCCCGATCTCTAGCCGTGTGTAGAACAGGTGGTGAATTGGTAGAGTCAGACTGAGAAGCGCAATGCTAGAGCCGGGATTTGAACCACGGATCTCCCGGTCTCTAGCCGTGTGTAGGACAGGAATTGGATAGGTAGTGTCAGACTGAACAATACAATGTCATAGACGGGATTTGAACCACGAATCTCCCGGTCTCTAGCCGTGTGTAGGACAGGTGGTGAATAGGTAGAGTCAGACTGAGAAACGCAATGCCAGAGCCGGGATTGGAACCACGGATCTCCCGGTATGTATCCGTGTGTAGGACAGGTGGTGAATAGGTAGAGTCAGACTGAGAAACACAATACCAGAGCCGGGATTTGAACCACGGATCTCCCGGTCTCTAGCCGTGTGTAGGACAGGTGGTGAATAGTTAGTGTCAGACTGAGAAACGCAATGCCAGAGCCGGGAGTTGAACCACGGATCTCCCGGTCTCTTGCCGTGTGTAGGACAGGTGGTGAATAGGTAGAGTCAGACTTAGAAACGCAATGCCAGAGCCGGGAGTTGAACCACGGATGTCCCGGTCTCTAGCCGTGTGTAGGACCGGAGTTGGATACGTAGAGTCAGACTGAGAAACGCAACGCTAGAGCCGGGATTTGAACCACGGATCTCCCGGTCTCTAGCCGTGTGTAGGACAGGAGTTGGATACGTAGAGTCAGACTGATAAACGCAACGCTAGAGCCGGGATTTGAACCACGGATCTCCCGGTCTCTAGCCGTGTGTAGGACAGGAGTTGGATAGGTAGAGTCAGACTGAGAAGCGCAATGCTAGAGCCGGGATTTGAACCACGGATCTCCCGGTCTCTAGCCGTGTGTAGCACAGATGGTGAATAGGTAGAGTCAGACTGAGAAACAAAATGCCAGAGCCGGGATTTGAACCACGGATTTCCCGGTTTCTAGCCGTATGTGGGACAGGAGTTGGATAGGTAAAGTCAGACTGAGAAACGCAATGCCAGAGCCGGGATTTGAACCATGGATCTTTCGGTCTCCAGCCTTGTGTAGGACAGGAGTTGGATAGGTAGAGTAAGACTGAGAAATGCAATGCTAGAGCCGGGATTTGAACCACGGATCTCCCGGTCTCTAGCCGTGTGTAGGACAGGTGCTGGATAGGTAGAGTCAGACTGAAAAACGCAATGCCAGAGCCGGGATTTGAACCATGGACCTCGCGGGCTCTAGCCGTGTGTAGGACAGGAGTTGGATAGGTAGAGCCAGACTGAGAAACGCAATGTAAGAGCCGGGATTTGAACCACGGATCTCCCGTTCTCTAGAAGTGTGTAGGACAGATGGTGAATAGGTAGAGTCAGACGTAGAAACGCAATGCCAGAGCCGGGATTTGAACCACGGAATTCCCCGTCTCTAGCCGTGTGTAGGACAGGAGTTGGATAGGTAGAATCAGACTGAGAAACGCAATGCTAGAGCCGGGATTAGAACCACGGATCTCCAGGTCTCTAGGCGTGTGTAGGACAGGAGTTGGATAGGTAGAGTCAGAATGAGAAGCGCAATGCTAGAGCCGGGATTTGAACCACGGATCTCCCGGTCTCTAGCCGTGTGTAGGACAGGTGGTGAATAGGTAGGGTCAGACTGAGAAACGCAATGCCAGACCTGGGATTTGAACCATGGATCTCCCGGTCTCTAGCCGTGTGTAGGACAGGAGTTGGTTAGGTAGAGTCAGACTGAGAAACGCAATGCTAGAGTCGGGATTTGAACCACGGATCTCCCGGTCTCATGCCGTGTGTAGGACAGGTGGTGAAAAGGTACAGTCAGACTGAGAAACGCAATGCCAGAGCCGGGATTTGAACCATGGATCTCCCGGTCTCTAGCCGAGTGTAGGACAGGAGTTGGATACGTAGAGTCAGACCGAGAAACGCAATACCAGAGCCGGGATTTGAACGACGGATCTCCCGGTCTCTAGCCGTGTGTAGGACAGATGATGAATAGGTAGAGTCACACTGAGAAACACAATGCCATAGCCGGGATTTGAACCATGGATCTCCCGGTCTCTAGCCGTGTGTAGGACAGGTGGTGAATAGTTTGAGTCAGATTGAGAAACGCAATGCCAGAACAGGGATTTGAACCACGGATCACCCGGTCTCTAGCCCTGTATAGGACAGGAGCTGGATAGGTAAAGTCAGACTGAGAAACGCAATGCTAGAGCCGGGATTTGAACCACGGATCTCCTGGTCTCTAGCCGTGTGTAGGACAGGAGTTGGATAGGTAGAGTCAGACTGAGAAGCGCGATGCTAGAGCCGGGATTTGAACCACGGATCTACCGGTCTCTAGCCGTGTGAAGGACAGGTGGTGAATAGGTAGAGTCAGACTGAGAAACGCAATGCCAGACCTGGGATTTTAACCATGGATCTCCCGGTCTCTAGCCGTGTGTAGGACAGGAGTTGGATAGGTAGAGTCAGACTGAGAAACGCAATGCTAGAGTCGGGATTTGAACCACGGATCTCCCGGTCTCTAGCCGTGTGTAGGACAGGTGGTGAATAGGTAGAGTCAGACTGAGAAACGCAATGCCAGAGCCGGGATTTGAACGACGGATCTCCCGGTCTCTAGCCCTGTGTAGGACAGGAGTTGGATAGGTAGAGTCAGACTGAGAAGCGCAATGCTAGAGCCGGGATTTAAACCACGGATCTCCCGGTCTCTAGCCGTGTGTAGGACAGGAGTTGGATAGGTAGAGTCAGACTGAGAAACTCAATGCCAGAGCCGGGATTTGAACGACGGATCTCCCGGTCTCTAGCCGTGTGTAGGACAGATGATGAATAGGTAGAGTCAGACTGAGAAACACAATGCCAGAGCCGGGATTTGAACCATGAATCTCCCCGTCTCTAGCCGTGTGTAGGACAGGAGTTGCATAGGTAGTGTCAGACTGAGAATTGCAATGCCAGAGTCGGGATTTGAACCACGGATCTTCCGGTCTCTAGCCGTGTGTAGGACAGGAGTTGGATAGGTAGAGTCAGACAGATAAACGCAATGCTAGAGCCGCGATTTGAACCACGGATATCCCGGTCTCTAGCCGTGTGTAGGACAGGATTTGGATTGGTAGAGTAAGACTGAGAAACGCAATGCTAGAGCCGGGATTTGAACCACGTATCTCTTGGTCCATAGCCGTGTGTAAGACAGGTGGTGAATAGGTAGAGTCAGACTGAGAAACGCAATGCCAGAGCCAGGATTTGAATCACGGCTCTCCCGGTCTCTAGCCGTGTGTAGGACCGGAATTGGATAGGTAGAGTCAGACTGAACAATACAATGTCATAGACGGGATTTGAACCACGGATCTCCCAGTCTCTAGCCGTGTGTAGGACAGGTGGTGAATTGGTAGAGTCAGAGTGAGAAACACAATGCCAGAGCCGGGATTTGAACCACGGATCTCCCGGTCTCTAGCCTTGTGTAGGACAGGTGGTGAATAGTTAGAATCAGACTGAGAAACGCAATGCCAGAGCCGGGATTGGTACCACGGATCTCCCGGTCTTTAGCCATGTGTAGGACAGGTGGTGAATAGGTAGAGTCAGACTGAGAAACACAATGCCAGAGCCGGGATTTGAACCACGGATCTCCCGGTCTCTAGCCGTGTGTAGGACAGGTGGTGAATAATTAGAATCAGACTCAGAAACGCAATGCCAGAGCCGGGATTGGAACCACGGATCTCCCGGTCTTTAGCCGTGTGTAGGACAGGTGGTGAATAGCTAGAGTCAGACTGAGAAACGCAATGCCAGAGCCGGGATTTGATCCACGGATGTCCCGGTCTCTAACCGTGTGTAGGACAGGAGTTGGATAGGTAGAGTCAGATTGAGAAACGCAATGCTAGGGCCGGGATTTGAACCACGGATCTCCCGGTCTCTAGCCTTGGGTAGGACAGATGTTGAATAGGTAGAGTTAGACTGAACAATACAACGTCATAGCCGGGATTTGAACCATGGATCTCCCGGTCACTAGCCGTGTGTAGGACAGGTGGTGAATAGGTAGTGTCAGACTGAACAATACAATGTCATAGCCGGGAATTGAACCACGGATCTCCCGGTCTCTAGCCGTGAGTAGGACAGGTGGTGAATAGGTAGAGACAGACTGAGAAACACAATGCCAGAGCCGGGATTTGAACCACGGATCTCCCGGTCTCTAGCCGTGTGTAGGACAAGAGTTGGATAGGTAGAGTCAGACTGAGAAACGCAATGCTAGAGCCGGGATTTGAACCACGGATCTCCCGGTCTCTAACCGTGTGTAGGACAGGAGTTGGATAGGTAAAGTCAGACTGAGAAACGCAATGCTAGAGCCGGGATTTGAACCACGGATCTCCCGGTCTCTAGCCGTGTGTAGCGCAGATGGTGAATAGGTAGAGTCAGACTGAGAAACAAAATGCCAGAGCCGGGATTTGAACCATGGATCTCCCGGTTTCTAGCCGTATGTGGGACAGGAGTTGGATAGGTAAAGTCACACTGAGAAACGCAATGCCAGAGCCGGGATTTGAACCACGGATCTTTCGGTCTCCAGCCGTGTGTAGGACAGGAGTTGGATAGGTAGAGTAAGACTGAGAAATGCAATGCTAGAGCCGGGATTTGAACCACGGATCTCCCGGTCTCTAGCCGTGTGTAGGACAGGTGCTGAATAGGTAGAGTCAGACTGAAAAACGCAATGCCAGAGCCGGGATTTGAACCATGGATATCCCGGTCTCTAGCCGTGTGTAGGACAGGAGTTGGATAGGTAGAGCCAGACTGAGAAACGCAATGCTAGAGCCGGGATTTGAACCACGGATCTCCCGGTCTCTAGAAGTGTGTAGGACAGATGGTGAATAGGTGGAGTCAGACTTAGAAACGCAATGCCAGAGCCGGGGTTTGAACTACGGAATTCCCCGTCTCTAGCCGTGTGTAGGACAGGAGTTGGATAGGTAGAGTCAGACTGAGAAACGCAATGCTAGACCTGGGATTAGTACCACGGATCTCCCGGTCTCTAGGCGTGTGTAGGACAGGAGTTGGATAGGTAGAGTCAGACTGAGAAGCGCAATGCTAGAGCCGGGATTTAAACCACGGATCTCCCGGTCTCTAGCCGTGTGTAGGACCGGTGGTGAATAGTTAGAGTCAGACTGGGAAACGCGATGCCAGAGCCGGGATTTGAATCACGGATCTCCCGGTCGCTAGCCGTGTGTAGGACAGGAGTTAGATAGGTAGAGTCAGACTGAGAAACGCAATGCTAGAGCCGGGATTTGAACCACGGATCTTCCGGTCTCTAGCCGTGTGTAGGACAGATGGTGAATAGGTAGAGTAAGACTGAGAAACGCAATGCCAGAGCCGGTATTTGAACCACGGATCTCCCGGTCTCTAGCCGTGTATGGGACAGGAGTTGGATAGGTAAAGTCAGACTGAGAAACGCAATGCTAGAGCCGGGATTTGAACCACGGATATCCCGGTCTCTAGCCGTGTGTAGGACAGGATTTGGATTGGTAGAGTAAGACTGAGAAACGCAATGCTAGAGCCGGGATTTGAACCACGTATCTCTTGGTCCATAGCCGTGTGTAGGACAGGTGGTGAATAGGTAGAGTCAGACTGAGAAACGCAATGCCAGAGCCAGGATTTGAATCACGGCTCTCCCGGTCTCTAGCCGTGTGTAGGACCGGAATTGGATAGGTAGAGTCAGACTGAACAATACAATGTCATAGACGGGATTTGAACCACGGATCTCCCAGTCTCTAGCCGTGTGTAGGACAGGTGGTGAATTGGTAGAGTCAGAGTGAGAAACACAATGCCAGAGCCGGGATTTGAACCACGGATCTCCCGGTCTCTAGCCTTGTGTAGGACAGGTGGTGAATAGTTAGAATCAGACTGAGAAACGCAATGCCAGAGCCGGGATTGGAACCACGGATCTCCCGGTCTTTAGCCATGTGTAGGACAGGTGGTGAATAGGTAGAGTCAGACTGAGAAACACAATGCCAGAGCCGGGATTTGAACCACGGATCTCCCGGTCTCTAGCCGTGTGTAGGACAGGTGGTGAATAGTTAGAATCAGACTCAGAAACGCAATGCCAGAGCCGGGATTGGAACCACGGATCTCCCGGTCTTTAGCCGTGTGTAGGACAGGTGGTGAATAGCTAGAGTCAGACTGAGAAACGCAATGCCAGAGCCGGGATTTGATCCACGGATGTCCCGGTCTCTAACCGTGTGTAGGACAGGAGTTGGATAGGTAGAGTCAGATTGAGAAACGCAATGCTAGGGCCGGGATTTGAACCACGGATCTCCCGGTCTCTAGCCTTGGGTAGGACAGATGTTGAATAGGTAGAGTCAGACTGAACAATACAACGTCATAGCCGGGATTTGAACCATGGATCTCCCGGTCACTAGCCGTGTGTAGGACAGGTGGTGAATAGGTAGAGTCAGACTGAACAATACAATGTCATAGCCGGGAATTGAACCACGGATCTCCCGGTCTCTAGCCGTGAGTAGGACAGGTGGTGAATAGGTAGAGACAGACTGAGAAACACAATGCCAGAGCCGGGATTTGAACCACGGATCTCCCGGTCTCTAGCCGTGTGTAGGACAGGAGTTGGATAGGTAGAGTCAGACTGAGAAACGCAATGCTAGAGCCGGGATTTGAACCACGGATCTCCCGGTCTCTAGCCGTGTGTAGTACAGGAGTTGGATAGGTAAAGTCAGACTGAGAAACGCAATGCTAGAGCCGGGATTTGAACCACGGATCTCCCGGTCTCTAGCCGTGTGTAGCACAGATGGTGAATAGGTAGAGTCAGACTGAGAAACAAAATGCCAGAGCCGGGATTTGAACCATGGATCTCCCGGTTTCTAGCCGTATGTGGGACAGGAGTTGGATAGGTAAAGTCACACTGAGAAACGCAATGCCAGAGCCGGGATTTGAACCACGGATCTTTCGGTCTCCAGCCGTGTGTAGGACAGGAGTTGGATAGGTAGAGTAAGACTGAGAAATGCAATGCTAGAGCCGGGATTTGAACCACGGATCTCCCGGTCTCTAGCCGTGTGTAGGACAGGTGCTGAATAGGTAGAGTCAGACTGAAAAACGCAATGCCAGAGCCGGGATTTGAACCATGGATCTCCCGGTCTCTAGCCGTGTGTAGGACAGGAGTTGGATAGGTAGAGCCAGACTGAGAAACGCAATGCTAGAGCCGGGATTTGAACCACGGATCTCCCGGTCTCTAGAAGTGTGTAGGACAGATGGTGAATAGGTGGAGTCAGACTTCGAAACGCAATGCCAGAGCCGGGGTTTGAACCACGGAATTCCCCGTCTCTAGCCGTGTGTAGGACAGGAGTTGGATAGGTAGAGTCAGACTGAGAAACGCAATGCTAGACCTGGGATTAGAACCACGGATCTCCCGGTCTCTAGGCGTGTGTAGGACAGGAGTTGGATAGGTAGAGTCAGACTGAGAAGCGCAATGCTAGAGCCGGGATTTAAACCACGGATCTCCCGGTCTCTAGCCGTGTGTAGGACCGGTGGTGAATAGTTAGAGTCAGACTGGGAAACGCGATGCCAGAGCCGGGATTTGAATCACGGATCTCCCGGTCGCTAGCCGTGTGTAGGACAGGAGTTAGATAGGTAGAGTCAGACTGAGAAACGCAATGCTAGAGCCGGGATTTGAACCACGGATCTTCCGGTCTCTAGCCGTGTGTAGGACAGATGGTGAATAGGTAGAGTAAGACTGAGAAACGCAATGCCGGAGCCGGTATTTGAACCACGGATCTCCCGGTCTCTAGCCGTGTATAGGACAGGAGTTGGATAGGTAAAGTCAGACTGATTTACGCAATGCTAGAGCCGGGATTTGAACCACGGATCTCCTGGTCTCTAGCCGTGTGTAGGACAGGAGTTGGATAGGTAGAGTCAGACTGAGAAGCGCAATGCTAGAGCCGGGATTTGAACCATGGATCTCCCGGTCTCTAGCCGAGTGTAGGACAGGAGTTGGATACGTAGAGTCAGACTGAGAAACGCAATGCCAGAGCCGGGATTTGAACGACGGATCTCCCGGTCACTAGCCGTGTGTAGGACAGATGATGAATAGGTAGAGTCAGACTGAGAAACACAATGACAGAGCCGGGATTTGAACCATGGATCTCCCGGTCTCTAGCCGTGTGTAGGACAGGTGGTGAATAGTTTGAGTCAGACTGAGAAACGCAATGCCAGAGCCGGGATTTGAACCACGGATCTCTCGGTCTCTAGCCCTGTATAGGACAGGAGCTGGATAGGTAAAGTCAGACTGAGAAACGCAATGCTAGAGCCGGGATTTGAACCACGGATCTCCTGGTCTCTAGCCGTGTGTAGGACAGGAGTTGGATAGGTAGAGTCAGACTGAGAAGCGCAATGCTAGAGCCGGGATTTGAACCACGGATTTCTCGGTCTCTAGCCGTGTGTAGGACAGGTGGTGAATACGTAGAGTCAGACTGAGAAACGCAATGCCAGAGCCGGGATTAGAACCAAGGATCTCCCGGTCTCTAGCCGTGTGTAGGACAGGAGTTGGATAGTTAGAGTCAGGTTTAACAATACAATGTCATAGCCGGGATTTGAACCACGGATCT
This sequence comes from Hymenopus coronatus, assembly GCA_030762935.1. NCBI lineage: Eukaryota > Metazoa > Arthropoda > Insecta > Mantodea > Hymenopodidae > Hymenopus > Hymenopus coronatus. The sequence continues at coordinate 151,315,205 of CM060898.1, read as the reverse complement.
CCCGGTCTCTAGCTGTGTGTAGGACAGATGGTGAATAGGTAGAGTCAGACTGAGAAACACAATGCCAGAGCCGGGATTTGAACCATGGATCTCCCGGTATCTAGCCGTGTGTAGGACTGGATTTGTATAAGTAGAGTCAGACTGAACAATACAATGTCATAGACGGGATTTGAACCACGGATCTCCCGGTCTCTAGCCGTGTGTAGGACAGGTGGTGAATAGGTAGAGTCAGACAGAGAAACGCAATGCTAGAGCCGGGATTTGAACCACGTATCTCCCGGTCTCTAGCCGTGTGTAGGACAGGTGGTGAATAGGTAGAGTCAGACTGAGAAACGCAATACCAGAGCCGGGATTTCAATCACGGTTCTCCCGGTCTCTAGCCGTGTGTAGGACAGGAGTTGGATAGGTAGAGTCAGATTTAACAATACAATGTCATAGCCGGGATTTGAACCACGGATCTCCCGGTCTCTTAGCCGTGTGTAGGACAGATGGTGAATAGGTACAGTCAGACTGAGAAACACAATGCCAGAGCCGGGATTTGAACCATGGATCTCCCGGTCTCTAGCCGTGTGTAGGACAGGTGGTGAATAGTTTGAGTCAGACTGAGAAACGCAAAGCCAGAGCCGGGATTTGAAACCCTGATCTCACGGTCTCTAGCCGTGTGTAGGACAGGAGTTGGATAGGTAGAGTCAGACTGAGAAACGCAATGCTAGAGCCGGGATTTGAACCACAGATATCCCGATCTCTAGCCGTGTGTAGAACAGGTGGTGAATTGGTAGAGTCAGACTGAGAAGCGCAATGCTAGAGCCGGGATTTGAACCACGGATCTCCCAGTCTCTAGCCGTGTGTAGGACAGGAATTCGATAGGTAGTGTCAGACTGAACAATACAATGTCATAGACGGGATTTGAACCACGAATCTGCCGGTCTCTAGCCGTGTGTAGGACAGGTGGTGAATAGGTAGAGTCAGACTGAGAAACGCAATGCCAGAGCCGGGATTCTACCACGGATCTCCCGGTATGTATCCGTGTGTAGGAAGGTGGTGAATAGGTAGAGTCAGACTGAGAAACACAATACCAGAGCCGGGATTTGAACCACGGATCTCCCGGTCTCTAGCCGTGTGTAGGACAGGTGGTGAATAGTTAGTGTCAGACTGAGAAACGCAATGCCAGAGCCGGGAGTTGAACCACGGATGTCCCGGTCTCTAGCCGTGTGTAGGACCGGAGTTGGATACGTAGAGTCAGACTGAGAAACGCAACGCTAGAGCCGGGATTTGAACCACGGATCTCCCGGTCTCTAGCCGTGTGTAGGACAGGAGTTGGATAGGTAGAGTCAGAATGAGAAGCGCAATGCTAGAGCCGGGATTTGAACCACGGATCTCCCGGTCTCTAGCCGTGTGTAGGACAGGTGGTGAATAGGTAGAGTCAGACTGAGAAACGCAATGCCAGACCTGGGATTTGAACCATGGATCTCCCGGTCTCTAGCCGTGTGTAGGACAGGAGTTGGATAGGTAGAGTCAGACTGAGAAACGCAATGCTAGAGTCGGGATTTGAACCACGGACCTCCCGGTCTCTTGCCGTGTGTAGGACAGGTTGTGAATAGGTAGAGTCAGACTGAGAAACGCAATGCCAGAGCCGGGATTTGAACGACGGATCTCCCGGTCTCTAGCCCTGTGTAGGACAGGAGTTGGATAGGTAGAGTCAGACTGAGAAGCGCAATGCTAGAGCCGGGATTTGAACCACGGATCTCCCGGTCTCTAGCCGTGTGTAGGACAGGTGGTGAATAGGTAGAGTCAGACTGAGAAACGCAATGCCAGAGCCGGGATTTGAACCATGGATCTCCCAGTCTCTAGCCGAGTGTAGGACAGGAGTTGGATACGTAGAGTCAGACTGAGAAACTCAATGCCAGAGCCGGGATTTGAACCACGGATCTCCCGGTTTCTAGCCGTGTGTAGGACAGATGATGAATAGGTAGAGTCAGACTGAGAAACACAATGCCATAGCCGGGATTTGAACCATGGATCTCCCGGTCTCTAGCCGTGTGTAGGACAGGTGGTGAATAGTTTGAGTCAGACTGAGAAACGCAATGCCAGAACAGGGATTTGAACCACGGATCTCCCGGTCTCTAGCCCTGTATAGGACAGGAGCTGGATAGGTAAAGTCAGACTGAGAAACGCAATGCTAGAGCCGGGATTTGAACCACGGATCTCCTGGTCTCTAGCCGTGTGTAGGACAGGAGTTGGATAGGTAGAGTCAGACTGAGAAACGCAATGCCAGACCTGGGATTTTAACCATGGATCTCCCGGTCTCTAGCCGTGTGTAGGACAGGAGTTGGATAGGTAGAGTAAGACTGAGAAACGCAATGCTAGAGTCGGGATTTGAACCACGGATCTCCCGGTCTCTAGCCGTGTGTAGGACAGGTGGTGAATAGGTAGAGTCAGACTGAGAAACGCAATGCCAGAGCCGGGATTTGAACGACGGATCTCCCGGTCTCTAGCCCTGTGTAGGACAGGAGTTGGATAGGTAGAGTCAGACTGAGAAGCGCAATGCTAGAGCCGGGATTTAAACCACGGATCTCCCGGTCTCTAGCCGTGTGTAGGACAGGAGTTGGATAGGTAGAGTCAGACTGAGAAACTCAATGCCAGAGCCGGGATTTGAACGACGGATCTCCCGGTCTCTAGCCGTGTGTAGGACAGATGATGAATAGGTAGAGTCAGACTGAGAAACACAATGCCAGAGCCGGGATTTGAACCATGAATCTCCCCGTCTCTAGCCGTGTGTAGGACAGGTGGTGAATAGTTTGAGTCAGACTGAGAAACGCAATGCCAGAGCCGGGATTTGAACCACGGATCTCCCGGTCACTAGCCGTGTGTAGGACAGATGATGAATAGGTAGAGTCAGACTGAGAAACACAATGCCAGAGCCGGGATTTGAACCATGGATCTCCCGGTCTCTAGCCGTGTGTAGGACAGGTGGTGAATAGTTTGAGTCAGACAGAGAAACGCAATGCCAGAGCCGGGATTTGAACCACGGATCTCCCGGTCTCTAGCCCTGTATAGGACAGGTGCTGAATAGGTAAAGTCAGACTGAGAAACGCAAAGCCAGAGCCGGGATTTGAACCACGGATCTCCTGGTCTCTAGCCGTGTGTAGGACAGGAGTTGGATAGGTAGAGTCAGACTGAGAAGCGCAATGCTAGAGCCGGGATTTGAACCACGGATTTCTCGGTCTCTAGCCGTGTGTAGGACAGGTGGTGAATACGTAGAGTCAGACAGAGAAACGCAATGCCAGAGCCGGGATTAGAACCAAGGATCTCCCGGTCTCTAGCCGTGTGTAGGACAGGAGTTGGATAGTTAGAGTCAGGTTTAACAATACAATGTCATAGCCGGGATTTGAACCACGGATCTCCCGGTCTCTTAGCCGTGTGTAGGACAGATGGTGAATAGGTACAGTCAGACTGAGAAACACAATGCCAGAGCCGGGATTTGAACCATGGATCTCCCGGTCTCTAGCCGTGTGTAGGACAGGTGGTGAATAGTTTGAGTCAGACTGAGAAACGCAAAGCCAGAGCCGGGATTTGAAACCCTGATCTCACGGTCTCTAGCCGTGTGTAGGACAGGAGTTGGATAGGTAGAGTCAGACTGAGAAACGCAATGCTAGAGCCGGGATTTGAACCACAGATATCCCGATCTCTAGCCGTGTGTAGAACAGGTGGTGAATTGGTAGAGTCAGACTGAGAAGCGCAATGCTAGAGCCGGGATTTGAACCACGGATCTCCCAGTCTCTAGCCGTGTGTAGGACAGGAATTCGATAGGTAGTGTCAGACTGAACAATACAATGTCATAGACGGGATTTGAACCACGAATCTGCCGGTCTCTAGCCGTGTGTAGGACAGGTGGTGAATAGGTAGAGTCAGACTGAGAAACGCAATGCCAGAGCCGGGATTCTACCACGGATCTCCCGGTATGTATCCGTGTGTAGGAAGGTGGTGAATAGGTAGAGTCAGACTGAGAAACACAATACCAGAGCCGGGATTTGAACCACGGATCTCCCGGTCTCTAGCCGTGTGTAGGACAGGTGGTGAATAGTTAGTGTCAGACTGAGAAACGCAATGCCAGAGCCGGGAGTTGAACCACGGATGTCCCGGTCTCTAGCCGTGTGTAGGACCGGAGTTGGATACGTAGAGTCAGACTGAGAAACGCAACGCTAGAGCCGGGATTTGAACCACGGATCTCCCGGTCTCTAGCCGTGTGTAGGACAGGAGTTGGATAGGTAGAGTCAGAATGAGAAGCGCAATGCTAGAGCCGGGATTTGAACCACGGATCTCCCGGTCTCTAGCCGTGTGTAGGACAGGTGGTGAATAGGTAGAGTCAGACTGAGAAACGCAATGCCAGACCTGGGATTTGAACCATGGATCTCCCGGTCTCTAGCCGTGTGTAGGACAGGAGTTGGATAGGTAGAGTCAGACTGAGAAACGCAATGCTAGAGTCGGGATTTGAACCACGGACCTCCCGGTCTCTTGCCGTGTGTAGGACAGGTTGTGAATAGGTAGAGTCAGACTGAGAAACGCAATGCCAGAGCCGGGATTTGAACGACGGATCTCCCGGTCTCTAGCCCTGTGTAGGACAGGAGTTGGATAGGTAGAGTCAGACTGAGAAGCGCAATGCTAGAGCCGGGATTTGAACCACGGATCTCCCGGTCTCTAGCCGTGTGTAGGACAGGTGGTGAATAGGTAGAGTCAGACTGAGAAACGCAATGCCAGAGCCGGGATTTGAACCATGGATCTCCCAGTCTCTAGCCGAGTGTAGGACAGGAGTTGGATACGTAGAGTCAGACTGAGAAACTCAATGCCAGAGCCGGGATTTGAACCACGGATCTCCCGGTTTCTAGCCGTGTGTAGGACAGATGATGAATAGGTAGAGTCAGACTGAGAAACACAATGCCATAGCCGGGATTTGAACCATGGATCTCCCGGTCTCTAGCCGTGTGTAGGACAGGTGGTGAATAGTTTGAGTCAGACTGAGAAACGCAATGCCAGAACAGGGATTTGAACCACGGATCTCCCGGTCTCTAGCCCTGTATAGGACAGGAGCTGGATAGGTAAAGTCAGACTGAGAAACGCAATGCTAGAGCCGGGATTTGAACCACGGATCTCCTGGTCTCTAGCCGTGTGTAGGACAGGAGTTGGATAGGTAGAGTCAGACTGAGAAACGCAATGCCAGACCTGGGATTTTAACCATGGATCTCCCGGTCTCTAGCCGTGTGTAGGACAGGAGTTGGATAGGTAGAGTAAGACTGAGAAACGCAATGCTAGAGTCGGGATTTGAACCACGGATCTCCCGGTCTCTAGCCGTGTGTAGGACAGGTGGTGAATAGGTAGAGTCAGACTGAGAAACGCAATGCCAGAGCCGGGATTTGAACGACGGATCTCCCGGTCTCTAGCCCTGTGTAGGACAGGAGTTGGATAGGTAGAGTCAGACTGAGAAGCGCAATGCTAGAGCCGGGATTTAAACCACGGATCTCCCGGTCTCTAGCCGTGTGTAGGACAGGAGTTGGATAGGTAGAGTCAGACTGAGAAACTCAATGCCAGAGCCGGGATTTGAACGACGGATCTCCCGGTCTCTAGCCGTGTGTAGGACAGATGATGAATAGGTAGAGTCAGACTGAGAAACACAATGCCAGAGCCGGGATTTGAACCATGAATCTCCCCGTCTCTAGCCGTGTGTAGGACAGGTGGTGAATAGTTTGAGTCAGACTGAGAAACGCAATGCCAGAGCCGGGATTTGAACCACGGATCTCCCGGTCACTAGCCGTGTGTAGGACAGATGATGAATAGGTAGAGTCAGACTGAGAAACACAATGCCAGAGCCGGGATTTGAACCATGGATCTCCCGGTCTCTAGCCGTGTGTAGGACAGGTGGTGAATAGTTTGAGTCAGACAGAGAAACGCAATGCCAGAGCCGGGATTTGAACCACGGATCTCCCGGTCTCTAGCCCTGTATAGGACAGGTGCTGAATAGGTAAAGTCAGACTGAGAAACGCAAAGCCAGAGCCGGGATTTGAACCACGGATCTCCTGGTCTCTAGCCGTGTGTAGGACAGGAGTTGGATAGGTAGAGTCAGACTGAGAAGCGCAATGCTAGAGCCGGGATTTGAACCACGGATTTCTCGGTCTCTAGCCGTGTGTAGGACAGGTGGTGAATACGTAGAGTCAGACAGAGAAACGCAATGCCAGAGCCGGGATTAGAACCAAGGATCTCCCGGTCTCTAGCCGTGTGTAGGACAGGAGTTGGATAGTTAGAGTCAGGTTTAACAATACAATGTCATAGCCGGGATTTGAACCACGGATCTCCCGGTCTCTAGCCGTGTGTAGGACAGATGGTGAATAGGTAGAGTCGGACTGAGAAACACAATGCCAGAGCCGGGATTTGAACCATGGATCTCCCGGTCTCTAGCCGTGTGTAGGACAGGTGGTGAATAGTTTGAGTCAGACTGAGAAACGCTATGCCAGAGCCGGGATTTGAACCACGAATCTCCCGGTCTCTAGCCGTGTGTAGGACAGGAGTTGGATAGGTAGAGTCAGACTGAGAAACGCAATGCCAGAGTCGGGATTTGAACCACGGATCTTCCGGTCTCTAGCCGTGTGTAGGACAGGAGTTGGATAGGTAGAGTCAGACAGAGAAACGCAATGCTAGAGCCCGGATTTGAACCACGGATATCCCGGTCTCTAGCCGTGTGTAGGACAGGAGTTGGATAGGTAGGGTAAGACTGAGAAACGCAATGCTAGAGCCGGGATTTGAACCACGTATCTCCCGGTCTCTAGCCGTGTGTAGGACAGGTGGTGAATAGGTAGAGTCAGACTGAGAAACGCAATGCCAGAGCCAGGATTTGAATCACGGTTCTCCCGGTCTCTAGCCGTGTGTAGGACAGGAGTTGGATAGGTACAGTCAGATTTAACAATACAATGTCATAGCCGGGATTTGAACCACGGATCTCCCGGTCTCTTAGCCGTGTGTAGGACAGATGGTGAATAGGTACAGTCAGAGTGAGAAACACAATGCCAGAGCCGGGATTTGAACCATGGATCTCCCGGTCTCTAGCCGTGTGTAGGACAGGTGGTGAATAGTTTGAGTCAGACTGAGAAACGCAAAGCCAGAGCCGGGATTTGAAACCCTGATCTCACGGTCTCTAGCCGTGTGTAGGACAGGAGTTGGATAGGTAGAGTCAGACTGAGAAACGCAATGCTAGAGCCGGGATTTGAACCACAGATATCCCGATCTCTAGCCGTGTGTAGAACAGGTGGTGAATTGGTAGAGTCAGACTGAGAAGCGCAATGCTAGAGCCGGGATTTGAACCACGGATCTCCCAGTCTCTAGCCGTGTGTAGGACAGGAATTGGATAGGTAGTGTCAGACTGAACAATACAATGTCATAGACGGGATTTGAACCACGAATCTCCCGGTCTCTAGCCGTGTGTAGGACAGGTGGTGAATAGGTAGAGTCAGACTGAGAAACGCAATGCCAGAGCCGGGATTGGAACCACGGATCTCCCGGTATGTATCCGTGTGTAGGACAGGTGGTGAATAGGTAGAGTCAGACTGAGAAACACAATACCAGAGCCGGGATTTGAACCACGGATCTCCCGGTCTCTAGCCGTGTGTAGGACAGGTGGTGAATAGTTAGTGTCAGACTGAGAAACGCAATGCCAGAGCCGGGAGTTGAACCACGGATGTCCCGGTCTCTAGCCGTGTGTAGGACCGGAGTTGGATACGTAGAGTCAGACTGAGAAACGCAACGCTAGAGCCGGGATTTGAACCACGGATCTCCCGGTCTCTAGCCGTGTGTAGGACAGGAGTTGGATAGGTAGAGTCAGACTGAGAAGCGCAATGCTAGAGCCGGGATTTGAACCACGGATCTCCCGGTCTCTAGCCGTGTGTAGCACAGATGGTGAATAGGTAGAGTCAGACTGAGAAACAAAATGCCAGAGCCGGGATTTGAACCATGGATCTCCCGGTTTCTAGCCGTATGTGGGACAGGAGTTGGATAGGTAAAGTCAGACTGAGAAACGCAATGCCAGAGCCGGGATTTGAACCACGGATCTTTCGGTCTCCAGCCGTGTGTAGGACAGGAGTTGGATAGGTAGAGTAAGACTGAGAAATGCAATGCTAGAGCCGGGATTTGAACCACGGATCTCCCGGTCTCTAGCCGTGTGTAGGACAGGTGCTGGATAGGTAGAGTTAGACTGAAAAAAGCAATGCCAGAGCCGGGATTTGAACCATGGACCTCCCGGGCTCTAGCCGTGTGTAGGACAGGAGTTGGATAGGTAGAGCCAGACTGAGAAACGCAATGTAAGAGCCGGGATTTGAACCACGGATCTCCCGGTCTCTAGAAGTGTGTAGGACAGATGGTGAATATGTAGAGTCAGACTTAGAAACGCAATGCCAGAGCCGGGATTTGAACCACGGAATTCCCCGTCTCTAGCCGTGTGTAGGACAGGAGTTGGATAGGTAGAATCAGACTGAGAAACGCAATGCTAGAGCCGGGATTAGAACCACGGATCTCCAGGTCTCTAGGCGTGTGTAGGACAGGAGTTGGAGAGGTAGAGTCAGAATGAGAAGCGCAATGCTAGAGCCGGGATTTGAACCACGGATCTCCCGGTCTCTAGCCGTGTGTAGGACAGGTGGTGAATAGGTAGAGTCAGACTGAGAAACGCAATGCCAGACCTGGGATTTGAACCATGGATCTCCCGGTCTCTAGCCGTGTGTAGGACAGGAGTTGGATAGGTAGAATCAGACTGAGAAACGCAATGCTAGAGTCGGGATTTGAACCACGGATCTCCCGGTCTCTTGCCGTGTGTAGGAGAGGTAGTGAATAGGTAGAGTCAGACTGAGAAACGCAATGCCAGAGCCGGGATTTGAACGACGGATCTCCCGGTCTCTAGCCCTGTGTAGGACAGGAGTTGGATAGGTAGAGTCAGACTGAGAAGCGCAATGCTAGAGCCGGGATTTGAACCACGGATCTCCCGGTCTTTAGCCGTGTGTAGGACAGGTGGTGAATAGGTAGAGTCAGACTGAGAAACACAATGCCAGAGCCGGGATTTGAACCACGGATCTCCCGGTCTCTAGCCGTGTGTAGGACAGGTGGTGAATAGTTAGAATCAGACTGAGAAACGCAATGCCAGAGCCGGGATTGGAACCACGGATCTCCCGGTCTTTAGCCGTGTGTAGGACAGGTGGTGAATAGGTAGAGTCAGACTGAGAAACGCAATGCCAGAGCCGGGATTTGATCCACGGATGTCCCGGTCTCTAACCGTGTGTAGGACAGGAGTTGGATAGGTAGAGTCAGATTGAGAAACGCAATGCTAGGGCCGGGATTTGAACCACGGATCTCCCGGTCTCTAGCCTTGGGTAGGACAGATGTTGAATAGGTAGAGTCAGACTGAACAATACAATGTCATAGCCGGGAATTGAACCACGGATCTCCCGGTCTCTAGCCGTGAGTAGGACAGGTGGTGAATAGGTAGAGACTGACTGAGAAACACAATGCCAGAGCCGGGATTTGAACCACGGATTTCCCGGTCTCTAGCCGTGTGTAGGACAGGAGTTGGATAGGTAGAGTCAGACTGAGAAACGCAATGCTAGAGCCGGGATTTGAACCACGGATCTCCCGGTCTCTAGCCGTGTGTAGGACAGGAGTTGGATAGGTAAAGTCAGACTGAGAAACGCAATGCTAGAGCCGGGATTTGAACCACGGATCTCCCGGTCTCTAGCCGTGTGTAGCACAGATGGTGAATAGGTAGAGTCAGACTGAGAAACAAAATGCCAGAGCCGGGATTTGAACCATGGATCTCCCGGTTTCTAGCATTATGTGGGACAGGAGTTGGATAGGTAAAGTCAGACTGAGAAACGCAATGCCAGAGCCGGGATTTGAACCACGGATCTTTCGGTCTCCAGCCGTGTGTAGGACAGGAGTTGGATAGGTAGAGTACGACTGAGAAATGCAATGCTAGAGCCGGGATTTGAACCACTGATCTCCCGGTCTCTAGCCGTGTGTAGGACAGGTGCTGAATAGGTAGAGTCAGACTGAAAAACGCAATGCCATAGCCGGGATTTGAACCATGGATCTCCCGGTCTCTAGCCGTGTGTAGGACAGGAGTTGGATAGGTAGAGCCTGACTGAGAAACGCAATGCTAGAGCCGGTATTTGAACCACGGATCTCCCGGTCTCTAGAAGTGTGTAGGACGGATGGTGAATAGGTGGAGTCAGACTTAGAAACGCAATGCCAGAGCCGGGGTTTGAACCACGGAATTCCCCGTCTCTAGCCGTGTGTAGGACAGGAGTTGGATAGGTAGAGTCAGACTGAGAAGCGCAATGCTAGAGCCGGGATTAGAACCACGGATCTCCCGGTCTCTAGGCGTGTGTAGGACAGGAGTTGGATAGGTAGAGTCAGACTGAGAAGCGCAATGCTAGAGCCGGGATTTAAACCACGGATCTCCCGGTCTCTAGCCGTGTGTAGGACCGGTGGTGAATAGTTAGAGTCAGATTGGGAAACGCCATGCCAGAGCCGGGATTTGAACCACGGATCTCCCGGTCTCTAGCCGTGTGTAGGACAGGAGTTAGATAGGTAGAGTCAGACTGAGAAACGCAATGCTAGAGCCGGGATTTGAACCACGGATCTTCCGGTCTCTAGCCGTGTGTAGGACAGATGGTGAATAGGTAGAGTAAGACTGAGAAACGCAATGCCAGAGCCGGTATTTGAACCACGGATCTCCCGGTCTCTAGCCGTGTATAGGACAGGAGTTGGATAGGTAAAGTCAGACTGAGAAACGCAATGCTAGAGCTGGGATTTGAACCACGGATCTCCCGGTCTCTAGCCGAGTGTAGGACAGGAGTTGGATACGTAGAGTCAGACTGAGAAACGCAATGCCAGAGCCGGAATTTGAACGACGGATCTCCCGGTCACTAGCCGTGTGTAGGACAGATGATGAATAGGTAGAGTCAGACTGAGAAACACAATGCCAGAGCCGGGATTTGAACCATGGATCTCCCGGTCTCTAGCCGTGTGTAGGACAGGTGGTGAATAGTTTGAGTCAGACTGAGAAACGCAATGCCAGAGCCGGGATTTGAACCACGGATCTCCCGGTCTCTAGCCCTGTATAGGACAGGAGCTGGATAGGTAAAGTCAGACTGAGAAACGCAATGTTAGAGCCGGGATTTGAACCACGGATCTCCTGGTCTCTAGCCGTGTGTAGGACAGGAGTTGGATAGGTAGAGTCAGACTGAGAAGCGCAATGCTAGAGCCGGGATTTGAACCACGGATCTCCCGGTCTCTAGCCGTGTGTAGGACAGGTGGTGAATAGGTAGAGTCAGACTGAGAAACGCAATGCCAGAGCCGGGATTTGAACCATGGATCTCCCGGTCTCTAGCCGAGTGTAGGACAGGAGTTGGATACGTAGAGTCAGACTGAGAAACGCAATGCCAGAGCCGGGATTTGAACGACGGATCTCCCGGTCTCTAGCCGTGTGTAGGACAGATGATGAATAGGTAGAGTCAGACTGAGAAACACAATGCCAGAGCCGGGATTTGAACCATGGATCTCCTGGTCTCTAGCCGTGTGTAGGACAGGTGTTGAATACTTTGAGTCAGACTGAGAAACGCAATGCCAGAGCCGGGATTTGAACCACGGATCTACCGGTCTCTAGCCCTGTATAGGACAGGAGCTGGATAGGTAAAGTCAGACTGAGAAACGCAATGCTAGAGCCGGGATTTGAACCACGGATCTCCTGGTCTCTAGCCGTGTGTAGGACAGGTGGTGAATAGGTAGAGTCAGACTGAGAAACGCAATGCCAGACCTGGGATTTGATCCATGGATCTCCCGGTCTCTAGCCGTGTGTAGGACAGGAGTTGGATAGGTAGAGTCAGACTGAGAAACGCAATGCCAGAACAGGGATTTGAACCACGGATCTCCCGGTCTCTAGCCCTGTATAGGACAGGAGCTGGATAGGTAAAGTCAGACTGAGAAACGCAATGCTAGAGCCGGGATTTGAACCACGGATCTCCCGGTCTCTAGCCGTGTGTAGGACAGGAGTTGGATAGGCAGAATCAGACTGAGAAGCGCGATGCTAGAGCCGGGATTTGAACCACGGATCTCCCGGTCTCTAGCCGTGTGTAGGACAGATGATGAATAGGTAGAGTCAGACTGAGAAACACAATGCCAGAGCCGGGATTTGAACCATGAATCTCCCCGTCTCTAGCCGCGTGTAGGACAGGTGGTGAATAGTATGAGTCAGACTGAGAAACGCAATGCCAGAGCCGAGATTTGAACCACGGATCTCCCGGTCTCTAGCCGTGTGTAGGACAGGAGTTGGATAGGTAGAGTCAGACTGAGAAACGCAATGCCAGAGTCGGGATTTGAACCACGGATCTTTCGGTCTCTAGCCGTGTGTAGGACAGGAGTTGGATAGGTAGAGTCAGACAGAGAAACGCAATGCCAGAGCCGCGATTTGAACCACGGATATCCCGGTCTCTAGCCGTGTGTAGGACAGGATTTGGATTGGTAGAGTAAGACTGAGAAACGCAATGCTAGAACCGGGATTTGAACCACGTATCTCTTGGTCTCTAGCCGTGTGTAGGACAGGTGGTGAAAAAGGTAGAGTCAGAGTGAGAAACGCAATGCCAGAGCCAGGATTTGAATCACGGATCTCCCGGTCTCTAGCCGTGTGTAGGACTGGAATTGGATAGGTAGAGTCAGACTTAACAATACAATGTCATAGACGGGATTTGAACCACGGATCTCCCGGTCTCTAGCCGTGTGTAGGACAGTTGGTGAATAGGTAGAGTCAGACTGAGAAACACAATGCCAGAGCCGGGATTTGAACCACGGATCTCCCGGTCTCTAGCCGTGTGTAGGACAGGTGGTGAATAGTTAGAATCAGACTGAGAAACGCAATGCCAGAGCCGGGATTGGAACCACGGATCTCCCGGTCTTTAGCCGTGTGTAGGACAGGTGGTGAATAGGTAGAGTCAGACTGAGAAACACAATGCCAGAGCCGGGATTTGAACCACGGATCTCCCGGTCTCTAGCCGTGTGTAGGACAGGTGGTGAATAGTTAGTGTCAGACTGAGAAACGCAATGCCAGAGCCGGGATTTGATCCACGGATGTCCCGGTCTCTAGTCGTGTGTAGGACAGGAGTTGGATAGGTAGAGTCAGATTGAGAAACGCCATGCTAGAGCCGGGATTTGAACCACGGATCTCCCGGTCTCTAGCCTTGGGTAGGACAGATGTTGAATAGGTAGAGTCAGACTGAACAATACAATGTCATAGCCGGGATTTGAACCATGGATCTCCCGATCACTAGCCGTGTGTAGGACAGGTGGTGAATAGGTAGAGTCGGACTCAGAACCACAATGCCAGAGCCGGGATTTAAACCACGGATCTCCCGGTCTCTAGCCGTGTGTAGGACAGGAGTTGGATAGGTAGAGTCAGACAGAGAAACGCAATGCTAGAGCCGGGATTTGAACCACGGTTCTCTCGGTCTCTAGCCGTGTATAGAACAGGAGTTGGATAGGTAGAGTCAGACTGAAAAACGCAATGCTAGAGCCGGGATTTGAACCACGGATCTCCCGGTCTCTAGCCGTGTGTATGACAGATGGTGAATAGGTAGAGTCCGACTGAGAAACGCAATGCTAGAGCCGGGATTTGAACCACGGATCTCCCAGTCTCTAGCCGTGTGTAGGACAGGAGTTGGATAGGTAGAGTCAGACTGAACAATACAATGTCATAGCCGGGAATTGAACCACGGATCTCCCGGTCTCTAGCCGTGAGTAGGACAGGTGGTGAATAGGTAGAGTCAGACTGAGAAACACAATGCCAGAGCCGGGATTTGAACCACGGATCTCCCGGTCTCTAGCCGTGTGTAGGACTGGAGTTGGATAGGTAGAGTCAGACTGAGAAACGCAATGCTAGAGCCGGGATTTGAACCACGGATCTCCCGGTCTCTAGCCGTGTGTAGCACAGGAGTTGGATAGGTAAAGTCAGACTGAGAAACGCAATGCTAGAGCCGGGATTTGAACCACGGATCTCCAGGTCTCTAGCCGTGTGTAGGACAGGAGTTGGATAGGTAGAGTCAGACTGAGAAGCGCAATGCTAGAGCCAGGATTTGAATCACGGTTCTCCCGGTCTCTAGCCGTGTGTAGGACAGGAGTTGGATAGGTACAGTCAGATTTAACAATACAATGTCATAGCCGGGATTTGAACCACGGATCTCCCGGTCTCTTAGCCGTGTGTAGGACAGATGGTGAATAGGTACAGTCAGACTGAGAAACGCAAAGCCAGAGCCGGGATTTGAAACCCTGATCTCACGGTCTCTAGCCGTGTGTAGGACAGGAGTTGGATAGGTAGAGTCAGACTGAGAAACGCAATGCTAGAGCCGGGATTTGAACCACAGATATCCCGATCTCTAGCCGTGTGTAGAACAGGTGGTGAATTGGTAGAGTCAGACTGAGAAGCGCAATGCTAGAGCCGGGATTTGAACCACGGATCTCCCGGTCTCTAGCCGTGTGTAGGACAGGAATTGGATAGGTAGTGTCAGACTGAACAATACAATGTCATAAACGGGATTTGAACCACGAATCTCCCGGTCTCTAGCCGTGTGTAGGACAGGTGGTGAATAGGTAGAGTCAGACTGAGAAACGCAATGCCAGAGCCGGGATTGGAACCACGGATCTCCCGGTCTCTAGCCGTGTGTAGGACAGGTGGTGAATAGGTAGAGTCAGACTGAGAAACACAATACCAGAGCCGGGATTTGAACCACGGATCTCCCGGTCTCTAGCCGTGTGTAGGACAGGTGGTGAATAGTTAGTGTCAGACTGAGAAACGCAATGCCAGAGCCGGGAGTTTAACCACGGATGTCCCGGTCTCTAGCCGTGTGTAGGACCGGAGTTGGATACGTAGAGTCAGACTGAGAAACGCAACGCTAGAGCCGGGATTTGAACCACGGATCTCCCGGTCTCTATCCGTGTGTAGGACAGGAGTTGGATAGGTAGAGCCAGACTGAGAAACGCAATGTAAGAGCCGGGATTTGAACCACGGATCTCCCGGTCTCTAGAAGTGTGTAGGACAGATGGTGAATAGGTAGAGTCAGACTTAGAAACGCAATGCCAGAGCCGGGATTTGAACCACGGAATTCCCCGTCTCTAGCCGTGTGTAGGACAGGATTTGGATAGGTAGAAACAGACTGAGAAACGCAATGCTAGAGCCGGGATTAGAACCACGGATCTCCAGGTCTCTAGGCGTGTGTAGGACAGGAGTTGGATAGGTAGAGTCAGAATGAGAAGCGCAATGCTAGAGCCGGGATTTGAACCACGGATCTCCCGGTCTCTAGCCGTGTGTAGGACAGGTGGTGAATAGGTAGAGTCAGACAGAGAAACGCAACGCCAGACCTGGGATTTGAACCATGGATCTCCCGGTCTCTAGCCGTGTGTAGGACAGGAGTTGGATAGGTAGAGTCAGACTGAGAAACGCAATGCTAGAGTCGGGATTTGAACCACGGATCTCCCGGTCTCTTGCCGTGTGTAGGAGAGGTGGTGAATAGGTAGAGTCAGACTGAGAAACGCAATGCCAGAGCCGGGATTTGAACCACGGATCTCCCGGTCTCTAGCCGAGTGTAGGACAGGAGTTGGATACGTAGAGTCAGACTGAGAAACGCAATGCCAGAGCCGGGATTTGAACGACGGATCTCCCGGTCTCTAGCCGTGTGTAGGACAGATGATGAATAGGTTGAGTCAGACTGAGAAACACAATGCCATAGCCGGGATTTGAACCATGGATCTCCCGGTCTCTAGCCGTGTGTAGGACAGGTGATGAATAGTTTGAGTCAGACTGAGAAACGCAATGCCAGAACAGGGATTTGAACCACGGATCTCCCGGTCTCTAGCCCTGTATAGGACAGGAGCTGGTTAGGTAAAGTCAGACTGAGAAACGCAATGCTAGAGCCGGGATTTGAACCACGGATCTCCCGGTCTCTAGCCGTGTGTAGGACAGGAGTTGGATAGGCAGAATCAGACTGAGAAGCGCGATGCTAGAGCCGGGATTTGAACCACGGATCTCCCGGTCTCTAGCCGTGTGTAGGACAGGGGGTGAATAGGTAGAGTCAGACTGAGAAACGCAATGCCAGACCTGGGATTTTAACCATGGATCTCCCGGTCTCTAGCCGTGTGTAGGACAGGAGTTGGATAGGTAGAGTCAGACTGAGAAACGCAATGCTAGAGTCGGGATTTGAACCACGGATCTCCCGGTCTCTAGCCGTGTGTAGGACAGGTGGTGAATAGGTAGAGTCAGACTGAGAAACGCAATGCCAGAGCCGGGATTTGAACGACGGATCTCCCGGTCTCTAGCCCTGTGTAGGACAGGAGTTGGATAGGTAGAGTCAGACTGAGAAGCGCAATGCTAGAGCCGGGATTTAAACCACGGATCTCCCGGTCTCTAGCCGTGTGTAGGACAGGAGTTGGATAGTTAGAGTCAGACTGAGAAACTCATTGCCAGAGCCGGGATTTGAACGACGGATCTCCCGGTCTCTAGCCGTGTGTAGGACAGATGATGAATAGGTAGAGTCAGACTGAGAAACACAATGCCAGAGCCGGGATTTGAACCATGAATCTCCCCGTCTCTAGCCGTGTGTAGGACAGGCGGTGAATAGTTTGAGTCAGACTGAGAAACGCAATGCCAGAGCCGAGATTTGAACCACGGATCTCCCGGTCTCTAGCCGTGTGTAGGACAGGAGTTGGATAGGTAGTGTCAGACTGAGAAACGCAATGCCAGAGTCGGGATTTGAACCACGGATCTTCCGGTCTCTAGCCGTGTGTAGGACAGGAGTTGGATAGGTAGAGTCAGACAGATAAACGCAATGCTAGAGCCGCGATTTGAACCACGGATATCCCGGTCTCTAGCCGTGTGTAGGACAGGATTTGGATTGGTAGAGTAAGACTGAGAAACGCAATGCTAGAGCCGGGATTTGAACCACGTATCTGTTGGTCCTTAGCCGTGTGTAGGACAGGTGGTGAATAGGTAGAGTCAGACTGAGAAACGCAATGCCAGAGCCAGGATTTGAATCACGGATCTCCCGGTCTCTAGCCGTGTGTAGGACCGGAATTGGATAGGTAGAGTCAGACTGAACAATACAATGTCATAGCCGGGATTTGAACCACGGATCTCCCAGTCTCTAGCCGTGTGTAGGACAGGTGGTGAATTGGTAGAGTCAGAGTGAGAAACACAATGCCTGAGCCGGGATTTGAACCACGGATCTCCCGGTCTCTAGCCGTGTGTAGGACAGGTGGTGAATAGTTAGAATCAGACTGAGAAACGCAATGCCAGAGCCGGGATTGGAACCACGGATCTCCCGGTCTTTAGCCGTGTGTAGGACAGGTGGTGAATAGGTAGAGTCCGACTGAGAAACGCAATGCTAGAGCCGGGATTTGAACCACGGATCTCCCGGTCTCTAGCCGTGTGTAGGACAGGAGTTGGATAGGTAGAGTCAGACTGAACAATACAATGTCATAGCCGGGAATTGAACCACGGATCTCCCGGTCTCTAGCCGTGAGTAGGACAGGTGGTGAATACGTAGAGTCAGACTGAGAAACACAATGCCAGAGCCGGGATTTGAACCACGGATCTCCCGGTCTCTAGCCGTGTGTAGGACAGGAGTTGGATAGGTAGAGTCAGACTGAGAAACGCAATGCTAGAGCCGGGATTTGAACCACGGATCTCCCGGTCTCTAGCCGTGTGTAGGACAGGAGTTGGATAGGTAAAGTCAGACTGAGAAACGCAATGCTAGAGCCGGGATTTGAACCACGGATCTCCAGGTCTCTAGCCGTGTGTAGGACAGGAGTTGGATAGGTAGAGTCAGACTGAGAAGCGCAATGCTAGAGCCAGGATTTGAATCACGGTTCTCCCGGTCTCTAGCCGTGTGTAGGACAGGAGTTGGATAGGTACAGTCAGATTTAACAATACAATGTCATAGCCGGGATTTGAACCACGGATCTCCCGGTCTCTTAGCCGTGTGTAGGACAGATGGTGAATAGGTACAGTCAGACTGAGAAACACAATGCCAGAGCCGGGATTTGAACCATGGATCTCCCGGTCTCTAGCCGTGTGTAGGACAGGTGGTGAATAGTTTGAGTCAGACTGAGAAACGCAAAGCCAGAGCCGGGATTTGAAACCCTGATCTCACGGTCTCTAGCCGTGTGTAGGACAGGAGTTGGATAGGTAGAGTCAGACTGAGAAACGCAATGCTAGAGCCGGGATTTGAACCACAGATATCCCGATCTCTAGCCGTGTGTAGAACAGGTGGTGAATTGGTAGAGTCAGACTGAGAAGCGCAATGCTAGAGCCGGGATTTGAACCACGGATCTCCCGGTCTCTAGCCGTGTGTAGGACAGGAATTGGATAGGTAGTGTCAGACTGAACAATACAATGTCATAGACGGGATTTGAACCACGAATCTCCCGGTCTCTAGCCGTGTGTAGGACAGGTGGTGAATAGGTAGAGTCAGACTGAGAAACGCAATGCCAGAGCCGGGATTGGAACCACGGATCTCCCGGTCTCTAGCCGTGTGTAGGACAGGTGGTGAATAGGTAGAGTCAGACTGAGAAACACAATACCAGAGCCGGGATTTGAACCACGGATCTCCCGGTCTCTAGCCGTGTGTAGGACAGGTGGTGAATAGTTAGTGTCAGACTGAGAAACGCAATGCCAGAGCCGGGAGTTGAACCACGGATGTCCCGGTCTCTAGCCGTGTGTAGGACCGGAGTTGGATACGTAGAGTCAGACTGAGAAACGCAACGCTAGAGCCGGGATTTGAACCACGGATCTCCCGGTCTCTATCCGTGTGTAGGACAGGAGTTGGATAGGTAGAGCCAGACTGAGAAACGCAATGTAAGAGCCGGGATTTGAACCACGGATCTCCCGGTCTCTAGAAGTGTGTAGGACAGATGGTGAATAGGTAGAGTCAGACTTAGAAACGCAATGCCAGAGCCGGGATTTGAACCACGGAATTCCCCGTCTCTAGCCGTGTGTAGGACAGGATTTGGATAGGTAGAAACAGACTGAGAAACGCAATGCTAGAGCCGGGATTAGAACCACGGATCTCCAGGTCTCTAGGCGTGTGTAGGACAGGAGTTGGATAGGTAGAGTCAGAATGAGAAGCGCAATGCTAGAGCCGGGATTTGAACCACGGATCTCCCGGTCTCTAGCCGTGTGTAGGACAGGTGGTGAATAGGTAGAGTCAGACAGAGAAACGCAACGCCAGACCTGGGATTTGAACCATGGATCTCCCGGTCTCTAGCCGTGTGTAGGACAGGAGTTGGATAGGTAGAGTCAGACTGAGAAACGCAATGCTAGAGTCGGGATTTGAACCACGGATCTCCCGGTCTCTTGCCGTGTGTAGGAGAGGTGGTGAATAGGTAGAGTCAGACTGAGAAACGCAATGCCAGAGCCGGGATTTGAACCACGGATCTCCCGGTCTCTAGCCGAGTGTAGGACAGGAGTTGGATACGTAGAGTCAGACTGAGAAACGCAATGCCAGAGCCGGGATTTGAACGACGGATCTCCCGGTCTCTAGCCGTGTGTAGGACAGATGATGAATAGGTTGAGTCAGACTGAGAAACACAATGCCATAGCCGGGATTTGAACCATGGATCTCCCGGTCTCTAGCCGTGTGTAGGACAGGTGATGAATAGTTTGAGTCAGACTGAGAAACGCAATGCCAGAACAGGGATTTGAACCACGGATCTCCCGGTCTCTAGCCCTGTATAGGACAGGAGCTGGATAGGTAAAGTCAGACTGAGAAACGCAATGCTAGAGCCGGGATTTGAACCACGGATCTCCCGGTCTCTAGCCGTGTGTAGGACAGGAGTTGGATAGGCAGAATCAGACTGAGAAGCGCGATGCTAGAGCCGGGATTTGAACCACGGATCTCCAAGTCTCTAGCCGTGTGTAGGATAGGGGGTGAATAGGTAGAGTCAGACTGAGAAACGCAATGCCAGACCTGGGATTTTAACCATGGATCTCCCGGTCTCTAGCCGTGTGTAGGACAGGAGTTGGATAGGTAGAGTCAGACTGAGAAACGCAATGCTAGAGTCGGGATTTGAACCACGGATCTCCCGGTCTCTAGCCGTGTGTAGGACAGGTGGTGAATAGGTAGAGTCAGACTGAGAAACGCAATGCTAGAGCCGGGATTTGAACGACGGATCTCCCGGTCTCTAGCCCTGTGTAGGACAGGAGTTGGATAGGTAGAGTCAGACTGAGAAGCGCAATGCTAGAGCCGGGATTTAAACCACGGATCTCCCGGTCTCTAGCCGTGTGTAGGACAGGAGTTGGATAGTTAGAGTCAGACTGAGAAACTCAATGCCAGAGCCGGGATTTGAACGACGGATCTCCCGGTCTCTAGCCGTGTGTAGGACAGATGATGAATAGGTAGAGTCAGACTGAGAAACACAATGCCAGAGCCGGGATTTGAACCATGAATCTCCCCGTCTCTAGCCGTGTGTAGGACAGGCGGTGAATAGTTTGAGTCAGACTGAGAAACGCAATGCCAGAGCCGAGATTTGAACCACGGATCTCCCGGTCTCTAGCCGTGTGTAGGACAGGAGTTGGAAAGGTAGTGTCAGACTGAGAAACGCAATGCCAGAGTCGGGATTTGAACCACGGATCTTCCGGTCTCTAGCCGTGTGTAGGACAGGAGTTGGATAGGTAGAGTCAGACAGATAAACGCAATGCTAGAGCCGCGATTTGAACCACGGATATCCCGGTCTCTAGCCGTGTGTAGGACAGGATTTGGATTGGTAGAGTAAGACTGAGAAACGCAATGCTAGAGCCGGGATTTGAACCACGTATCTCTTGGTCCTTAGCCGTGTGTAGGACAGGTGGTGAATAGGTAGAGTCAGACTGAGAAACGCAATGCCAGAGCCAGGATTTGAATCACGGATCTCCCGGTCTCTAGCCGTGTGTAGGACCGGAATTGGATAGGTAGAGTCAGACTGAACAATACAATGTCATAGACGGGATTTGAACCACGGATCTCCCAGTCTCTAGCCGTGTGTAGGACAGGTGGTGAATTGGTAGAGTCAGAGTGAGAAACACAATGCCTGAGCCGGGATTTGAACCACGGATCTCCCGGTCTCTAGCCGTGTGTAGGACAGGTGGTGAATAGTTAGAATCAGACTGAGAAACGCAATGCCAGAGCCGGGATTGGAACCACGGATCTCCCGGTCTTTAGCCGTGTGTAGGACAGGTGGTGAATAGGTAGAGTCAGACTGAGAAACACAATGCCAGAGCCGGGATTTGAACCACGGATCTCCCGATCTCTAGCCGTGTGTAGGACAGGTGGTGAATAGTTAGAATCAGACTGAGAAACGCAATGCCAGAGCCGGGATTGGAACCACGGATCTCCCGGTCTTTAGCCGTGTGTAGGACAGGTGGTGAATAGGTAGAGTCAGACTGAGAAACGCAATGCCAGAGCCGGGATTTGATCCACGGATGTCCCGGTCTCTAACCGTGTGTAGGACAGGAGTTGGATAGGTAGAGTCAGATTGAGAAACGCAATGCTAGGGCCGGGATTTGAACCACGGATCTCCCGGTCTCTAGCCTTGGGTAGGACAGATGTTGAATAGGTAGAGTCAGACTGAACAATACAATGTCATAGCCGGGAATTGAACCACGGATCTCCCGGTCTCTAGCCGTGAGTAGGACAGGTGGTGAATAGGTAGAGACAGACTGAGAAACACAATGCCAGGGCCGGGATTTGAACCACGGATCTCCCGGTCTCTAGCCGTGTGTAGGACAGGAGTTGGATAGGTAGAGTCAGACTGAGAAACGCAATGCTAGAGCCGGGATTTGAACCCCGGATCTCCCGGTCTCTAGCCGTGTGTAGGACAGGAGTTGGATAGGTAAAGTCAGACTGAGAAACGCAATGCTAGAGCCGGGATTTGAACCACGGATCTCCCGGTCTCTAGCCGTGTGTAGCACAGATGGTGAATAGGTAGAGTCAGACTGAGAAACAAAATGCCAGAGCCGGGATTTGAACCATGGATCTCCCGGTTTCTAGCCGTATGTGGGACAGGAGTTGGATAGGTAAAGTCAGACTGAGAAACGCAATGCCAGAGCCGGGATTTGAACCACGGATCTTTCGGTCTCCAGCCGTGTGTAGGACAGGAGTTGGATAGGTAGAGTAAGACTGAGAAATGCAATGCTAGAGCCGGGATTTGAACCACTGATCTCCCGGTCTCTAGCCGTGTGTAGGACAGGTGCTGAATAGGTAGAGTCAGACTGAAAAACGCAATGCCATAGCCGGGATTTGAACCATGGATCTCCCGGTCTCTAGCCGTGTGTAGGACAGGAGTTGGATAGGTAGAGCCAGACTGAGAAACGCAATGCTAGAGCCGGGATTTGAACCACGGATCTCCCGGTCTCTAGAAGTGTGTAGGACAGATGGTGAATAGGTGGAGTCAGACTTAGAAACGCAATGCCAGAGCCGGGGTTTGAACCACGGAATTCCCCGTCTCTAGCCGTGTGTAGGACAGGAGTTGGATAGGTAGAGTCAGACTGAGAAGCGCAATGCTAGAGCCGGGATTAGAACCACGGATCTCCCGGTCTCTAGGCGTGTGTAGGACAGGAGTTGGATAGGCAGAGTCAGACTGAGAAGCGCAATGCTAGAGCCGGGATTTAAACCACGGATCTCCCGGTCTCTAGCCGTGTGTAGGACCGGTGGTGAATAGTTAGAGTCAGACTGGGAAACGCGATGCCAGAGCCGGGATTTGAACCACGGATGTCCCGGTCTCTAGCCGTGTGTAGGACCGGAGTTGGATACGTAGAGTCAGACTGAGAAACGCAACGCTAGAGCCGGGATTTGAACCACGGATCTCCCGGTCTCTATCCGTGTGTAGGACAGGAGTTGGATAGGTAGAGCCAGACTGAGAAACGCAATGTAAGAGCCGGGATTTGAACCACGGATCTCCCGGTCTCTAGAAGTGTGTAGGACAGATGGTGAATAGGTAGAGTCAGACTTAGAAACGCAATGCCAGAGCCGGGATTTGAACCACGGAATTCCCCGTCTCTAGCCGTGTGTAGGACAGGATTTGGATAGGTAGAAACAGACTGAGAAACGCAATGCTAGAGCCGGGATTAGAACCACGGATCTCCAGGTCTCTAGGCGTGTGTAGGACAGGAGTTGGATAGGTAGAGTCAGAATGAGAAGCGCAATGCTAGAGCCGGGATTTGAACCACGGATCTCCCGGTCTCTAGCCGTGTGTAGGACAGGTGGTGAATAGGTAGAGTCAGACAGAGAAACGCAACGCCAGACCTGGGATTTGAACCATGGATCTCCCGGTCTCTAGCCGTGTGTAGGACAGGAGTTGGATAGGTAGAGTCAGACTGAGAAACGCAATGCTAGAGTCGGGATTTGAACCACGGATCTCCCGGTCTCTTGCCGTGTGTAGGAGAGGTGGTGAATAGGTAGAGTCAGACTGAGAAACGCAATGCCAGAGCCGGGATTTGAACCACGGATCTCCCGGTCTCTAGCCGAGTGTAGGACAGGAGTTGGATACGTAGAGTCAGACTGAGAAACGCAATGCCAGAGCCGGGATTTGAACGACGGATCTCCCGGTCTCTAGCCGTGTGTAGGACAGATGATGAATAGGTTGAGTCAGACTGAGAAACACAATGCCATAGCCGGGATTTGAACCATGGATCTCCCGGTCTCTAGCCGTGTGTAGGACAGGTGATGAATAGTTTGAGTCAGACTGAGAAACGCAATGCCAGAACAGGGATTTGAACCACGGATCTCCCGGTCTCTAGCCCTGTATAGGACAGGAGCTGGATAGGTAAAGTCAGACTGAGAAACGCAATGCTAGAGCCGGGATTTGAACCACGGATCTCCCGGTCTCTAGCCGTGTGTAGGACAGGAGTTGGATAGGCAGAATCAGACTGAGAAGCGCGATGCTAGAGCCGGGATTTGAACCACGGATCTCCCGGTCTCTAGCCGTGTGTAGGATAGGGGGTGAATAGGTAGAGTCAGACTGAGAAACGCAATGCCAGACCTGGGATTTTAACCATGGATCTCCCGGTCTCTAGCCGTGTGTAGGACAGGAGTTGGATAGGTAGAGTCAGACTGAGAAACGCAATGCTAGAGTCGGGATTTGAACCACGGATCTCCCGGTCTCTAGCCGTGTGTAGGACAGGTGGTGAATAGGTAGAGTCAGACTGAGAAACGCAATGCTAGAGCCGGGATTTGAACGACGGATCTCCCGGTCTCTAGCCCTGTGTAGGACAGGAGTTGGATAGGTAGAGTCAGACTGAGAAGCGCAATGCTAGAGCCGGGATTTAAACCACGGATCTCCCGGTCTCTAGCCGTGTGTAGGACAGGAGTTGGATAGTTAGAGTCAGACTGAGAAACTCAATGCCAGAGCCGGGATTTGAACGACGGATCTCCCGGTCTCTAGCCGTGTGTAGGACAGATGATGAATAGGTAGAGTCAGACTGAGAAACACAATGCCAGAGCCGGGATTTGAACCATGAATCTCCCCGTCTCTAGCCGTGTGTAGGACAGGCGGTGAATAGTTTGAGTCAGACTGAGAAACGCAATGCCAGAGCCGAGATTTGAACCACGGATCTCCCGGTCTCTAGCCGTGTGTAGGACAGGAGTTGGAAAGGTAGTGTCAGACTGAGAAACGCAATGCCAGAGTCGGGATTTGAACCACGGATCTTCCGGTCTCTAGCCGTGTGTAGGACAGGAGTTGGATAGGTAGAGTCAGACAGATAAACGCAATGCTAGAGCCGCGATTTGAACCACGGATATCCCGGTCTCTAGCCGTGTGTAGGACAGGATTTGGATTGGTAGAGTAAGACTGAGAAACGCAATGCTAGAGCCGGGATTTGAACCACGTATCTCTTGGTCCTTAGCCGTGTGTAGGACAGGTGGTGAATAGGTAGAGTCAGACTGAGAAACGCAATGCCAGAGCCAGGATTTGAATCACGGATCTCCCGGTCTCTAGCCGTGTGTAGGACCGGAATTGAATAGGTAGAGTCAGACTGAACAATACAATGTCATAGACGGGATTTGAACCACGGATCTCCCAGTCTCTAGCCGTGTGTAGGACAGGTGGTGAATTGGTAGAGTCAGAGTGAGAAACACAATGCCTGAGCCGGGATTTGAACCACGGATCTCCCGGTCTCTAGCCGTGTGTAGGACAGGTGGTGAATAGTTAGAATCAGACTGAGAAACGCAATGCCAGAGCCGGGATTGGAACCACGGATCTCCCGGTCTTTAGCCGT
This sequence comes from Hymenopus coronatus, assembly GCA_030762935.1. Taxonomy (NCBI): domain Eukaryota; kingdom Metazoa; phylum Arthropoda; class Insecta; order Mantodea; family Hymenopodidae; genus Hymenopus; species Hymenopus coronatus. The sequence continues at coordinate 151,289,887 of CM060898.1, read as the reverse complement.
GTGTAGGACAGGTGGTGAATAGGTAGAGTCAGACTGAGAAACACAATGCCAGAGCCGGGATTTGAACCACGGATCTCCAGATCTCTAGCCGTGTGTAGGACAGGTGGTGAATAGTTAGAATCAGACTGAGAAACGCAATGCCAGAGCCGGGATTGGAACCACGGATCTCCCGGTCTTTAGCCGTGTGTAGGACAGGTGGTGAATAGGTAGAGTCAGACTGAGAAACACAATGCCAGAGCCGGGATTTGAACCACGGATCTCCCGATCTCTAGCCGTGTGTAGGACAGGTGGTGAATAGTTAGAATCAGACTGAGAAACGCAATGCCAGAGCCGGGATTGGAACCACGGATCTCCCGGTCTTTAGCCGTGTGTAGGACAGGTGGTGAATAGGTAGAGTCAGACTGAGAAACGCAATGCCAGAGCCGGGATTTGATCCACGGATGTCCCGGTCTCTAACCGTGTGTAGGACAGGAGTTGGATAGGTAGAGTCAGATTGAGAAACGCAATGCTAGGGCCGGGATTTGAACCACGGATCTCCCGGTCTCTAGCCTTGGGTAGGACAGATGTTGAATAGGTAGAGTCAGACTGAACAATACAATGTCATAGCCGGGAATTGAACCACGGATCTCCCGGTCTCTAGCCGTGAGTAGGACAGGTGGTGAATAGGTAGAGACAGACTGAGAAACACAATGCCAGGGCCGGGATTTGAACCACGGATCTCCCGGTCTCTAGCCGTGTGTAGGACAGGAGTTGGATAGGTAGAGTCAGACTGAGAAACGCAATGCTAGAGCCGGGATTTGAACCCCGGATCTCCCGGTCTCTAGCCGTGTGTAGGACAGGAGTTGGATAGGTAAAGTCAGACTGAGAAACGCAATGCTAGAGCCGGGATTTGAACCACGGATCTCCCGGTCTCTAGCCGTGTGTAGCACAGATGGTGAATAGGTAGAGTCAGACTGAGAAACAAAATGCCAGAGCCGGGATTTGAACCATGGATCTCCCGGTTTCTAGCCGTATGTGGGACAGGAGTTGGATAGGTAAAGTCAGACTGAGAAACGCAATGCCAGAGCCGGGATTTGAACCACGGATCTTTCGGTCTCCAGCCGTGTGTAGGACAGGAGTTGGATAGGTAGAGCCAGACTGAGAAACGCAATGCTAGAGCCGGGATTTGAACCACGGATCTCCCGGTCTCTAGAAGTGTGTAGGACAGATGGTGAATAGGTGGAGTCAGACTTAGAAACGCAATGCCAGAGCCGGGGTTTGAACCACGGAATTCCCCGTCTCTAGCCGTGTGTAGGACAGGAGTTGGATAGGTAGAGTCAGACTGAGAAGCGCAATGCTAGAGCCGGGATTAGAACCACGGATCTCCCGGTCTCTAGGCGTGTGTAGGACAGGAGTTGGATAGGCAGAGTCAGACTGAGAAGCGCAATGCTAGAGCCGGGATTTAAACCACGGATCTCCCGGTCTCTAGCCGTGTGTAGGACCGGTGGTGAATAGTTAGAGTCAGACTGGGAAACGCGATGCCAGAGCCGGGATTTGAACCACGGATGTCCCGGTCTCTAGCCGTGTGTAGGACCGGAGTTGGATACGTAGAGTCAGACTGAGAAACGCAACGCTAGAGCCGGGATTTGAACCACGGATCTCCCGGTCTCTATCCGTGTGTAGGACAGGAGTTGGATAGGTAGAGCCAGACTGAGAAACGCAATGTAAGAGCCGGGATTTGAACCACGGATCTCCCGGTCTCTAGAAGTGTGTAGGACAGATGGTGAATAGGTAGAGTCAGACTTAGAAACGCAATGCCAGAGCCGGGATTTGAACCACGGAATTCCCCGTCTCTAGCCGTGTGTAGGACAGGATTTGGATAGGTAGAAACAGACTGAGAAACGCAATGCTAGAGCCGGGATTAGAACCACGGATCTCCAGGTCTCTAGGCGTGTGTAGGACAGGAGTTGGATAGGTAGAGTCAGAATGAGAAGCGCAATGCTAGAGCCGGGATTTGAACCACGGATCTCCCGGTCTCTAGCCGTGTGTAGGACAGGTGGTGAATAGGTAGAGTCAGACAGAGAAACGCAACGCCAGACCTGGGATTCGAACCATGGATCTCCCGGTCTCTAGCCGTGTGTAGGACAGGAGTTGGATAGGTAGAGTCAGACTGAGAAACGCAATGCTAGAGTCGGGATTTGAACCACGGATCTCCCGGTCTCTTGCCGTGTGTAGGAGAGGTGGTGAATAGGTAGAGTCAGACTGAGAAACGCAATGCCAGAGCCGGGATTTGAACCACGGATCTCCCGGTCTCTAGCCGAGTGTAGGACAGGAGTTGGATACGTAGAGTCAGACTGAGAAACGCAATGCCAGAGCCGGGATTTGAACGACGGATCTCCCGGTCTCTAGCCGTGTGTAGGACAGATGATGAATAGGTTGAGTCAGACTGAGAAACACAATGCCATAGCCGGGATTTGAACCATGGATCTCCCGGTCTCTAGCCGTGTGTAGGACAGGTGATGAATAGTTTGAGTCAGACTGAGAAACGCAATGCCAGAACAGGGATTTGAACCACGGATCTCCCGGTCTCTAGCCCTGTATAGGACAGGAGCTGGATAGGTAAAGTCAGACTGAGAAACGCAATGCTAGAGCCGGGATTTGAACCACGGATCTCCCGGTCTCTAGCCGTGTGTAGGACAGGAGTTGGATAGGCAGAATCAGACTGAGAAGCGCGATGCTAGAGCCGGGATTTGAACCACGGATCTCCCGGTCTCTAGCCGTGTGTAGGATAGGGGGTGAATAGGTAGAGTCAGACTGAGAAACGCAATGCCAGACCTGGGATTTTAACCATGGATCTCCCGGTCTCTAGCCGTGTGTAGGACAGGAGTTGGATAGGTAGAGTCAGACTGAGAAACGCAATGCTAGAGTCGGGATTTGAACCACGGATCTCCCGGTCTCTAGCCGTGTGTAGGACAGGTGGTGAATAGGTAGAGTCAGACTGAGAAACGCAATGCTAGAGCCGGGATTTGAACGACGGATCTCCCGGTCTCTAGCCCTGTGTAGGACAGGAGTTGGATAGGTAGAGTCAGACTGAGAAGCGCAATGCTAGAGCCGGGATTTAAACCACGGATCTCCCGGTCTCTAGCCGTGTGTAGGACAGGAGTTGGATAGTTAGAGTCAGACTGAGAAACTCAATGCCAGAGCCGGGATTTGAACGACGGATCTCCCGGTCTCTAGCCGTGTGTAGGACAGATGATGAATAGGTAGAGTCAGACTGAGAAACACAATGCCAGAGCCGGGATTTGAACCATGAATCTCCCCGTCTCTAGCCGTGTGTAGGACAGGCGGTGAATAGTTTGAGTCAGACTGAGAAACGCAATGCCAGAGCCGAGATTTGAACCACGGATCTCCCGGTCTCTAGCCGTGTGTAGGACAGGAGTTGGAAAGGTAGTGTCAGACTGAGAAACGCAATGCCAGAGTCGGGATTTGAACCACGGATCTTCCGGTCTCTAGCCGTGTGTAGGACAGGAGTTGGATAGGTAGAGTCAGACAGATAAACGCAATGCTAGAGCCGCGATTTGAACCACGGATATCCTGGTCTCTAGCCGTGTGTAGGACAGGATTTGGATTGGTAGAGTAAGACTGAGAAACGCAATGCTAGAGCCGGGATTTGAACCACGTATCTCTTGGTCCTTAGCCGTGTGTAGGACAGGTGGTGAATAGGTAGAGTCAGACTGAGAAACGCAATGCCAGAGCCAGGATTTGAATCACGGATCTCCCGGTCTCTAGCCGTGTGTAGGACCGGAATTGGATAGGTAGAGTCAGACTGAACAATACAATGTCATAGACGGGATTTGAACCACGGATCTCCCAGTCTCTAGCCGTGTGTAGGACAGGTGGTGAATTGGTAGAGTCAGAGTGAGAAACACAATGCCTGAGCCGGGATTTGAACCACGGATCTCCCGGTCTCTAGCCGTGTGTAGGACAGGTGGTGAATAGTTAGAATCAGACTGAGAAACGCAATGCCAGAGCCGGGATTGGAACCACGGATCTCCCGGTCTTTAGCCGTGTGTAGGACAGGTGGTGAATAGGTAGAGTCAGACTGAGAAACACAATGCCAGAGCCGGGATTTGAACCACGGATCTCCAGATCTCTAGCCGTGTGTAGGACAGGTGGTGAATAGTTAGAATCAGACTGAGAAACGCAATGCCAGAGCCGGGATTGGAACCACGGATCTCCCGGTCTTTAGCCGTGTGTAGGACAGGTGGTGAATAGGTAGAGTCAGACTGAGAAACGCAATGCCAGAGCCGGGATTTGATCCACGGATGTCCCGGTCTCTAACCGTGTGTAGGACAGGAGTTGGATAGGTAGAGTCAGATTGAGAAACGCAATGCTAGGGCCGGGATTTGAACCACGGATCTCCCGGTCTCTAGCCTTGGGTAGGACAGATGTTGAATAGGTAGAGTCAGACTGAACAATACAATGTCATAGCCGGGAATTGAACCACGGATCTCCCGGTCTCTAGCCGTGAGTAGGACAGGTGGTGAATAGGTAGAGACAGACTGAGAAACACAATGCCAGTGCCGGGATTTGAACCACGGATCTCCCGGTCTCTAGCCGTGTGTAGGACAGGAGTTGGATAGGTAGAGTCAGACTGAGAAACGCAATGCTAGAGCCGGGATTTGAACCCCGGATCTCCCGGTCTCTAGCCGTGTGTAGGACAGGAGTTGGATAGGTAAAGTCAGACTGAGAAACGCAATGCTAGAGCCGGGATTTGAACCACGGATCTCCCGGTCTCTAGCCGTGTGTAGCACAGATGGTGAATAGGTAGAGTCAGACTGAGAAACAAAATGCCAGAGCCGGGATTTGAACCATGGATCTCCCGGTTTCTAGCCGTATGTGGGACAGGAGTTGGATAGGTAAAGTCAGACTGAGAAACGCAATGCCAGAGCCGGGATTTGAACCACGGATCTTTCGGTCTCCAGCCGTGTGTAGGACAGGAGTTGGATAGGTAGAGCCAGACTGAGAAACGCAATGCTAGAGCCGGGATTTGAACCACGGATCTCCCGGTCTCTAGAAGTGTGTAGGACAGATGGTGAATAGGTGGAGTCAGACTTAGAAACGCAATGCCAGAGCCGGGGTTTGAACCACGGAATTCCCCGTCTCTAGCCGTGTGTAGGACAGGAGTTGGATAGGTAGAGTCAGACTGAGAAGCGCAATGCTAGAGCCGGGATTAGAACCACGGATCTCCCGGTCTCTAGGCGTGTGTAGGACAGGAGTTGGATAGGCAGAGTCAGACTGAGAAGCGCAATGCTAGAGCCGGGATTTAAACCACGGATCTCCCGGTCTCTAGCCGTGTGTAGGACCGGTGGTGAATAGTTAGAGTCAGACTGGGAAACGCGATGCCAGAGCCGGGATTTGAACCACGGATCTCCCGGTCTCTAGCCGTGTGTAGGACAGGAGTTAGATAGGTAGAGTCAGTCTGAGAAACGCAATGCTAGAGCCGGGATTTGAACCACGGATCTTCCGGTCTCTAGCCGTGTGTAGGACAGATGGTGAATAGGTAGAGTAAGACTAAGAAACGCAATGCCAGAGCCGGTATTTGAACCACGGATCTCCCGGTCTCTAGCCGTGTATAGGACAGGAGTTGGATAGGTAAAGTCAGACTGAGAAACGCAATGCTAGAGCCGGGATTTGAACCACGTATCTCCTGGTCTCTAGCCGTGTGTAGGACAGGAGTTGGATAGGTAGAGTCAGACTGAGAAGCGCAATGCTAGAGCCGGGATTTGAACCATGGATCTCCCGGTCTCTAGCCGAGTGTAGGACAGGAGTTGGATACGTAGAGTCAGACTGAGAAACGCAATGCCAGAGCCAGAATTTGAACGACGGATCCCCCGGTCACTAGCCGTGTGTAGGACAGATGATGAATAGGTAGAGTCAGACTGAGAAACACAATGTCAGAGCCGGGATTTGAACCATGGATCTCCCGGTCTCTAGCCGTGTGTAGGACAGGTGGTGAATAGTTTGAGTCAGACTGATAAACGCAATGCCAGAGCCGGGATTTGAACCACGGATCTCCCGGTCTCTAGCCCTGTATAGGACAGGAGCTGGATAGGTAAAGTCAGACTGAGAAACGCAATGTTAGAGCCGGGATTTGAACCACGGATCTCCTGGTCTATAGCCGTGTGTAGGACAGGAGTTGGATAGGTAGAGTCAGACTGAGAAGCGCAATGCTAGAGCCGGGATTTGAACCACGGATCTCCCGGTCTCTAGCCGTGTGTAGGACTGGTGGTGAATAGGTAGAGTCAGACTGAGAAACGCAATGCCAGAGCCGGGATTTGAACCATGGATCTCCCGGTCTCTAGCCGAGTGTAGGACAGGAGTTGGATACGTAGAGTCAGACTGAGAAACGCAATGCCAGAGCCGGGATTTGAACGACGGATCTCCCGGTCTCTAGCCGTGTGTAGGACAGATGATGAATAGGTAGAGTCAGACTGAGAAACACAATGCCAGAGCCGGGATTTGAACCATGGATCTCCTGGTCTCTAGCCGTGTGTAGGACAGGTGTTGAATAGTTTGAGTCAGACTGAGAAACGCAATGCCAGAGCCGGGATTTGAACCACGGATCTTCCGGTCTCTAGCCCTGTATAGGACAGGAGCTGGATAGGTAAAGTCAGACTGAGAAACGCAATGCTAGAGCCGGGATTTGAACCACGGATCTCCTGGTCTCTAGCCGTGTGTAGGACAGGTGGTGAATAGGTAGAGTCAGACTGAGAAACGCAATGCCAGACCTGGGATTTGAACCATGGATCTCCCGGTCTCTAGCCGTGTGTAGGACAGGAGTTGGATAGGTAGAGTCAGACTGAGAAACGCAATGCTAGAGTCGGGATTTGAACCACGGATCTCCCGGTCTCTAGCCGTGTGTAGGACGGGAGTTGGATAGGTAGAGTCAGACTGAGAAACTCAATGCCAGAGCCGGGATTTGAACCATGAATCTCCCCGTCTCTAGCCGCGTGTAGGACAGGTGGTGAATAGTTTGAGTCAGACTGAGAAGCGCAATGCTAGAGCCGGGATTTAAACCACGGATCTCCCGGTCTCTAGCCGTGTGTAGGACAGATGATGAATAGGTAGAGTCAGACTGAGAAACACAATGCCAGAGCCGGGATTTGAACCATGAATCTCCCCGTCTCTAGCCGCGTGTAGGACAGGTGGTGAATAGTATGAGTCAGACTGAGAAACGCAATGCCAGAGCCGAGATTTGAACCACGGATCTCCCGGTCTCTAGCCGTGTGTAGGACAGGAGTTGGATAGGTAGAGTCAGACTGAGAAACGCAATGCCAGAGTCGGGATTTGAACCACGGATCTTTCGGTCTCTAGCCGTGTGTAGGACAGGAGTTGGATAGGTAGAGTCAGACAGAGGAACGCAATGCCAGAGCCGCGATTTGAACCACGGATATCCCGGTCTCTAGCCGTGTGTAGGACAGGATTTGGATTGGTAGAGTAAGACTGAGAAACGCAATGCTAGAACCGGGATTTGAACCACGTATCTCTTGGTCTCTAGCCGTGTGTAGGACAGGTGGTGAAAAAGGTAGAGTCAGAGTGAGAAACGCAATGCCAGAGCCAGGATTTGAATCACGGATCTCCCGGTCTCTAGCCGTATGTAGGACTGGAATTGGATAGGTAGAGTCAGACTGAACAATACAATGTCATAGACGGGATTTGAACCACGGATCTCCCGGTCTCTAGCCGTGTGTAGGACAGGTGGTGAATAGGTAGAGTCAGACTGAGAAACACAATGCCAGAGCCGGGATTTGAACCACGGATCTCCCGGTCTCTAGCCGTGTGTAGGACAGGTGGTGAATAGTTAGAATCAGACTGAGAAACGCAATGCCAGAGCCGAAATTGGAACCACGGATCTCCCGGTCTTTAGCCGTGTGTAGGACAGGTGGTGAATAGGTAGAGTCAGACTGAGAAACACAATGCCAGAGCCGGGATTTGAACCACGGATCTCCCGGTCTCTAGCCGTGTGTAGGACAGGTGGTGAATAGTTAGTGTCAGACTGAGAAACGCAATGCCAGAGCCGGGATTTGATCCACGGATGTCCCGGTCTCTAGTCGTGTGTAGGACAGGAGTTGGATAGGTAGAGTCAGATTGAGAAACGCAATGCTAGAGCCGGGATTTGAACCACGGATCTCCCGGTCTCTAGCCTTGGGTGGGACAGATGTTGAATAGGTAGAGTCAGACTGAACAATACAATGTCATAGCCGGGATTTGAACCATGGATCTCCCGATCACTAGCCGTGTGTAGGACAGGTGGTGAATAGGTAGAGTCGGACTGAGAACCACAATGCCAGAGCCGGGATTTAAACCACGGATCTCCCGGTCTCTAGCCGTGTGTAGGACAGGAGTTGGATAGGTAAATTCAGACAGAGAAACGCAATGCTAGAGCCGGGATTTGAACCACGGATCTCTCGGTCTCTAGCCGTGTATAGGACAGGAGTTGGATAGGTAGAGTCAGACTGAAAAACGCAATGCTAGAGCCGGGATTTGAACCACGGATCTCCCGGTCTCTAGCCGTGTGTATGACAGATGGTAAATAGGTAGAGTCCGACTGAGAAACGCAATCCTAGAGCCGGGAGTTGAACCACGGATCTCCCGGTCTCTAGCCGTGTGTAGGACAGGAGTTGGATAGGTAGAGTCAGACTGAATAATACAATGTCATAGCCGGGAATTGAACCACGGATCTCCCGGTCTCTAGCCGTGAGTAGGACAGGTGGTGAATAGGTAGAGTCAGACTGAGAAACACAATGCCAGAGCCGGGATTTGAACCACGGATCTCCCGGTCTCTAGCCGTGTGTAGGACAGGAGTTGGATAGGTAGAGTCAGACTGAGAAACGCAATGCTAGAGCCGGGATTTGAACCACGGATCTCCCGGTCTCTAGCCGTGTGTAGGACAGGAGTTGGATAGGTAAAGTCAGACTGAGAAACCCAATGCTAGAGCCGGGATTTGAACCACGGATCTCCAGGTCTCTAGCCGTGTGTAGGACAGGAGTTGGATAGGTAGAGTCAGACTGAGAAGCGCAATGCTATAGCCGGGATTTGAACCACGGATCTCCCGGTCTCTAGCCGTGTGTAAGACTGTTGGTGAATAGGTAGGGTCAGACTGAGAAACGCAATGCCAGAGCCGGGATTTGAACCATGGATCTCCCGGTCTCTAGCCGTGTGTAGGACAGGAGTTGGATAGGTAGAGTCAGACTGAGAAACGCAATGCTAGAGTCGGGATTTGAACCACGGATCTCCCGGTCTCTAGCCGTGTGTAGGACAGGAGTTGGATAGGTAGAGTAAGACTGACAAACGCAATGCTAGAGCCGGGATTTGAACCACGTATCTCCCGGTCTCTAGCCGTGTGTAGGACAGGTGGTGAGTAGGTAGAGTCAGACTGAGAAACACAATGCCAGAGCCGGGATTTGAACCACGGATCTCCCGGTCTCTAACCGTGTGTAGGACAGGAATTGGATAGGTAGAGTCAGACTAAACAATACAATGTCATAGACGGGATTTGAACCACGGATCTCCCGGTCGCTTAGCCGTGTTTAGGACAGATGGTGATTAGGTAGAGTCAGACTGAGAAACACAATGCCAGAGCCGGGATTTGAACCATGTCTCTCCCGGTCTCTAGCCGTGTGTAGGACAGGAATTGGATAGGTAGAGTCAGACTGAACAATACAATGTCATAGACGGGATTTGTACCACGGATCTCCCGGTCTCTAGCCGTGTGTGGGTCAGGTGGTGAATAGGTAGAGTCAGACTGAGAAACACAATGCCAGAGCCGGGATTTGAACCACGGATCTCCCGGTCTCTAGCCGTGTGTAGGACAGGTGGTGAATAGTTAGAATTAGACTGAGAAACGTAATGCCAGAGCCGGGATTGGAACCACGGATCTCCCGGTATGTAGCCGTGTGTAGGACAGGTGGTGAATAGGTAGAATCAGACTGAGAAACACAATGCCAGTGCCGGGATTTAAACCACGGATGTCCCGGTCTCTAGCCGTGTGTAGGACCGGAGTTGGTTACGAAGAGTCAGACTGAGAAACGCAATGCTATAGCCGGGATTTGAACCACGTATCTCTTGGTCCTTAGCCGTGTGTAGGACAGGTGGTGAATAGGTAGAGTCAGACTGAGAAGCGCAATGCAAGAGCCGGGATTTGAACCACGGATCTCCCGGTCTCTAGCCGTGTGTAGCACAGATGGTGAAAAGGTAGAGTCAGACTGAGAAACAAAATGCCAGAGCCGGGATTTGAACCATGGATCTCCCGGTCTCTAGCCGTATGTAGGACAGGAGTTGGATAGGTAGAGTCAGACTGAGAAACGCAATGCCAGAGCCGGGATTTGAACCACGGATCTTTCGGTCTCCAGCCGTGTGTAGGACAGGAGTTGGATAGGTAGAGTAAGACTGAGAAACGCAATGCCAGAGCCAGGATTTGAATCACGGATCTCCCGGTCTCTAGCCGTGTGTAGGACTGGAATTGGATAGGTAGAGTCAGACTGAACAATACAATGTCATAGACGGGATTTGAACCACGGATCTCCCGGTCTCTAGCCGTGTGTAGGACAGGTGGTGAATAGGTAGAGTCAGACTGAGAAACACAATGCCAGAGCCGGGATTTGAACCACGGATCTCCCGGTCTCTAGCCGTGTGTACGACAGGTGGTGAATAGTTAGAATCAGACTGAGAAACGCAATGCCAGAGCCGGGATTGGAACCACGGATCTCCCGGTCTTTAGCCGTGTGTAGGACAGGTGGTGATTAGGTAGAGTCAGACTGAGAAACGCAATGCCAGAGCCGGGATTTGAACCATGGATCTCCCGGTCTCTAGCCGAGTGTAGGACAGGAGTTGGATACGTAGAGTCAGACTGAGAAACGCAATGCCAGAGCCGGGATTTGAACGACGGATCTCCCGGTCTCTAGCCGTGTGTAGGACAGATGATGAATAGGTAGAGTCAGACTGAGAAACACAATGCCAGAGCCGGGATTTGAACCATGGATCTCCTGGTCTCTAGCCGTGTGTAGGACAGGTGTTGAATAGTTTGAGTCAGACTGAGAAACGCAATGCCAGAGCCGGGATTTGAACCACGGATCTTCCGGTCTCTAGCCCTGTATAGGACAGGAGCTGGATAGGTAAAGTCAGACTGAGAAACGCAATGCTAGAGCCGGGATTTGAACCACGGATCTCCTGGTCTCTAGCCGTGTGTAGGACAGGTGGTGAATAGGTAGAGTCAGACTGAGAAACGCAATGCCAGATCTGGGATTTGAACCATGGATCTCCCGGTCTCTAGCCGTGTGTAGGACAGGAGTTGGATAGGTAGAGTCAGACTGAGAAACGCAATGCTAGAGTCGGGATTTGAACCACGGATCTCCCGGTCTCTAGCCGTGTGTAGGACAGTTGGTGAATAGGTAGAGTCAGACTGAGAAACGCAATGCCAGAGCCGGGATTTGAACGACGGATCTCCCGGTCTCTAACCCTGTGTAGGACAGGAGTTGGATAGGTAGAGTCAGACTGAGAAACGTAATGCTAGAGCCGGGATTTGAACCACGGATCTACCGGTCTCTAGGCGTGTGTAGGACAGGAGTTGGATAATTAGAGTCAGACTGAGAAGCGCAATGCTAGAGCCGGGATTTAAACCACGGATCTCCCGGTCTCTAGCCGTGTGTAGGACAGGAGTTGGATAGGTAGAGTCAGACTGAGAAACTCAATGCCAGAGCCGGGATTTGAACGACGGATCTCCCGGTCTCTAGCCGTGTGTAGGACAGATGATGAATAGGTAGAGTCAGACTGAGAAACACAATGCCAGAGCCGGGATTTGAACCATGAATCTCCCCGTCTCTAGCCGCGTGTAGGACAGGTGGTGAATAGTTTGAGTCAGACTGAGAAACGCAATGCCAGAGCCGAGGTTTGAACCACGGATCTCCCGGTCTCTAGCCGTGTTTAGGACAGGAGTTGGATAGGTAGAGTCAGACTGAGAAACGCAATGCCAGAGTCGGGATTTGAACCACGGATCTTCCGGTCTCTAGCCGTGTGTAGGACAGGAGTTTGATAGGTAGAGTCAGACAGAGAAACGCAATGCTAGAGCCGAGATTTGAACCACGGATATCCCGGTCTCTAGCCGTGTGTAGGACAGGATTTGGATTGGTAGAGTAAGACTGAGAAACGCAATGCTAGAACCGGGATTTAACCACGCATCTCTTGGTCTCTAGCCGTGTGTAGGACAGGTGGTGAATAGGTAGAGTCAGAGTGAGAAACGCAATGCCAGAGCCAGGATTTGAATCACGGATCTCCCGGTCTCTAGCCGTGTGTAGGACTGGAATTGGATAGGTAGAGTCAGACTGAACAATACAATGTCATAGACGGGATTTGAACCACGGATCTCCCGGTCTCTAGCCGTGTGTAGGACAGGTGGTGAATAGGTAGAGTCAGACTGAGAAACAAAATGCCAGAGCCGGGATTTGAACCACGGATCTCCCGGTCTCTAGCCGTGTGTAGGACAGGTGGTGAATAGTTAGAATCAGACTGAGAAACGCAATGCCAGAGCCGGGATTGGAACCACGGATCTCCCGGTCTTTAGCCGTGTGTAGGACAGGTGGTGAATAGGTAGAGTCAGACTGAGAAACACAATGCCAGAGCCGGGATTTGAACCACGGATCTCCCGGTCTCTAGCCGTGTGTAGGACAGGTGGTGAATAGTTAGTGTCAGATTGAGAAACGCAATGCCTGAGCCGGGATTTGGTCCACGGATGTCCCGGTCTCTAGTCGTGTGTAGGACAGGAGTTGGATAGGTAGAGTCAGATTGAGAAACGCAATGCTAGAGCCGGGATTTGAACCACGGATCTCCCGGTCTCTAGCCTTGGGTAGGACAGATGTTGAATAGGTAGAGTCAGACTGAACAATACAATGTCATAGCCGGGATTTGAACCATGGATCTCCCGATCACTAGCCGTGTGTAGGACAGGTGGTGAATAGGTAGAATCAGACTGAGAACCACAATGCCAGAGCCGGGATTTAAACCACGGATCTCCCGGTCTCTAGCCGTGTGTAGGACAGGAGTTGGATAGGTAGAGTCAGACAGAGAAACGCAATGCTAGAGCACGGATTTGAACCACGGATCTCTCGGTCTCTAGCCGTGTATAGGACAGGAGTTGGATAGGTAGAGTCAGACTGAAAAACGCAATGCTAGAGCCGGGATTTGAACCACGGGTCTCCCGGTCTCTAGCCGTTTGTATGACAGATGGTGAATAGGTAGAGTCCGACTGAGAAACGCAATGCTAGAGCCGGGATTTGAACCACGGATCTCCCGGTCTCTAGCCGTGTGTAGGACAGGAGTTGGATAGGTAGAGTCAGACTGAACAATACAATGTCATAGCCGGGAATTGAACCACGGATCTCCCGGTCTCTAGCCGTGAGTAGGACAGGTGGTGAATAGGTAGAGTCAGACTGAGAAACACAATGCCAGAGCCGGGATTTGAACCACGGATCTCCCGGTCTCTAGCCGTGTGTAGGAGAGGAGTTGGATAGGTAGAGTCAGACTGAGAAACGCAATGCTAGAGCCGGGATTTGAACCACGGATCTCCCGGTCTCTAGCCGTGTGTAAGACAGGAGTTGGATAGGTAAAGTCAGACTGAGAAACGCAATGCTAGAGCCGGGATTTGAACCACGGATCTCCAGGTCTCTAGCCGTGTGTAGGACAGGAGTTGGATAGGTAGAGTCAGACTGAGAAGCGCAATGCTAGAGCCGGGATTTGAACCACGGATCTCCCGGTCTCTAGCCGTGTGTAAGACTGTTGGTGAATAGGTAGGGTCAGACTGAGAAACGCAATGCCAGAGCCGGGATTTGACCCATGGATCTCCCGGTCTCTAGCCGTGTGTAGGCCAGGAGTTGGATAGGTAGAGTCAGACTGAGAAACGCAATGCTAGAGTCGGGATTTGAACCACGGATCTCCCGGTCTCTAGCCGTGTGTAGGACAGGAGTTGGATAGGTAGAGTAAGACTGACAAACGCAATGCTAGAGCCGGGATTTGAATCACGGATCTCCCGGTCTCTAGCCGTGTGTAGGACTGGAATTGGATAGGTAGAGTCAGACTGAACAATACAATGTCATAGACGGGATTTGAACCACGGATCTCCCGGTCTCTAGCCGTGTGTAGGACAGGTGGTGAATAGGTAGAGTCAGACTGAGAAACACAATGCCAGAGCCGGGATTTGAACCACGGATCTCCCGGTCTCTAGCCGTGTGTACGACAGGTGGTGAATAGTTAGAATCAGACTGAGAAACGCAATGCCAGAGCCGGGATTGGAACCACGGATCTCCCGGTCTTTAGCCGTGTGTAGGACAGGTGGTGATTAGGTAGAGTCAGACTGAGAAACGCAATGCCAGAGCCGGGATTTGAACCATGGATCTCCCGGTCTCTAGCCGAGTGTAGGACAGGAGTTGGATACGTAGAGTCAGACTGAGAAACGCAATGCCAGAGCCGGGATTTGAACGACGGATCTCCCGGTCTCTAGCCGTGTGTAGGACAGATGATGAATAGGTAGAGTCAGACTGAGAAACACAATGCCAGAGCCGGGATTTGAACCATGGATCTCCTGGTCTCTAGCCGTGTGTAGGACAGGTGTTGAATAGTTTGAGTCAGACTGAGAAACGCAATGCCAGAGCCGGGATTTGAACCACGGATCTTCCGGTCTCTAGCCCTGTATAGGACAGGAGCTGGATAGGTAAAGTCAGACTGAGAAACGCAATGCTAGAGCCGGGATTTGAACCACGGATCTCCTGGTCTCTAGCCGTGTGTAGGACAGGTGGTGAATAGGTAGAGTCAGACTGAGAAACGCAATGCCAGATCTGGGATTTGAACCATGGATCTCCCGGTCTCTAGCCGTGTGTAGGACAGGAGTTGGATAGGTAGAGTCAGACTGAGAAACGCAATGCTAGAGTCGGGATTTGAACCACGGATCTCCCGGTCTCTAGCCGTGTGTAGGACAGTTGGTGAATAGGTAGAGTCAGACTGAGAAACGCAATGCCAGAGCCGGGATTTGAACGACGGATCTCCCGGTCTCTAACCCTGTGTAGGACAGGAGTTGGATAGGTAGAGTCAGACTGAGAAACGTAATGCTAGAGCCGGGATTTGAACCACGGATCTACCGGTCTCTAGGCGTGTGTAGGACAGGAGTTGGATAATTAGAGTCAGACTGAGAAGCGCAATGCTAGAGCCGGGATTTAAACCACGGATCTCCCGGTCTCTAGCCGTGTGTAGGACAGGAGTTGGATAGGTAGAGTCAGACTGAGAAACTCAATGCCAGAGCCGGGATTTGAACGACGGATCTCCCGGTCTCTAGCCGTGTGTAGGACAGATGATGAATAGGTAGAGTCAGACTGAGAAACACAATGCCAGAGCCGGGATTTGAACCATGAATCTCCCCGTCTCTAGCCGCGTGTAGGACAGGTGGTGAATAGTTTGAGTCAGACTGAGAAACGCAATGCCAGAGCCGAGGTTTGAACCACGGATCTCCCGGTCTCTAGCCGTGTGTAGGACAGGAGTTGGATAGGTAGAGTCAGACTGAGAAACGCAATGCCAGAGTCGGGATTTGAACCACGGATCTTCCGGTCTCTAGCCGTGTGTAGGACAGGAGTTTGATAGGTAGAGTCAGACAGAGAAACGCAATGCTAGAGCCGAGATTTGAACCACGGATATCCCGGTCTCTAGCCGTGTGTAGGACAGGATTTGGATTGGTAGAGTAAGACTGAGAAACGCAATGCTAGAACCGGGATTTAACCACGCATCTCTTGGTCTCTAGCCGTGTGTAGGACAGGTGGTGAATAGGTAGAGTCAGAGTGAGAAACGCAATGCCAGAGCCAGGATTTGAATCACCGATCTCCCGGTCTCTAGCCGTGTGTAGGACTGGAATTGGATAGGTAGAGTCAGACTGAACAATACAATGTCATAGACGGGATTTGAACCACGGATCTCCCGGTCTCTAGCCGTGTGTAGGACAGGTGGTGAATAGGTAGAGTCAGACTGAGAAACAAAATGCCAGAGCCGGGATTTGAACCACGGATCTCCCGGTCTCTAGCCGT
The DNA here is from genome assembly GCA_030762935.1 of Hymenopus coronatus. NCBI lineage: Eukaryota > Metazoa > Arthropoda > Insecta > Mantodea > Hymenopodidae > Hymenopus > Hymenopus coronatus. The sequence continues at coordinate 151,273,787 of CM060898.1, read as the reverse complement.
GTGTAGGACAGGTGGTGAATAGTTAGAATCAGACTGAGAAACGCAATGCCAGAGCCGGGATTGGAACCACGGATCTCCCGGTCTTTAGCCGTGTGTAGGACAGGTGGTGAATAGGTAGAGTCAGACTGAGAAACACAATGCCAGAGCCGGGATTTGAACCACGGATCTCCCGGTCTCTAGCCGTGTGTAGGACAGGTGGTGAATAGTTAGTGTCAGATTGAGAAACGCAATGCCTGAGCCGGGATTTGGTCCACGGATGTCCCGGTCTCTAGTCGTGTGTAGGACAGGAGTTGGATAGGTAGAGTCAGATTGAGAAACGCAATGCTAGAGCCGGGATTTGAACCACGGATCTCCCGGTCTCTAGCCTTGGGTAGGACAGATGTTGAATAGGTAGAGTCAGACTGAACAATACAATGTCATAGCCGGGATTTGAACCATGGATCTCCCGATCACTAGCCGTGTGTAGGACAGGTGGTGAATAGGTAGAATCAGACTGAGAACCACAATGCCAGAGCCGGGATTTAAACCACGGATCTCCCGGTCTCTAGCCGTGTGTAGGACAGGAGTTGGATAGGTAGAGTCAGACAGAGAAACGCAATGCTAGAGCACGGATTTGAACCACGGATCTCTCGGTCTCTAGCCGTGTATAGGACAGGAGTTGGATAGGTAGAGTCAGACTGAAAAACGCAATGCTAGAGCCGGGATTTGAACCACGGATCTCCCGGTCTCTAGCCGTTTGTATGACAGATGGTGAATAGGTAGAGTCCGACTGAGAAACGCAATGCTAGAGCCGGGATTTGAACCACGGATCTCCCGGTCTCTAGCCGTGTGTAGGACAGGAGTTGGATAGGTAGAATCAGACTGAACAATACAATGTCATAGCCGGGAATTGAACCACGGATCTCCCGGTCTCTAGCCGTGAGTAGGACAGGTGGTGAATAGGTAGAGTCAGACTGAGAAACACAATGCCAGAGCCGGGATTTGAACCACGGATCTCCCGGTCTCTAGCCGTGTGTAGGAGAGGAGTTGGATAGGTAGAGTCAGACTGAGAAACGCAATGCTAGAGCCGGGATTTGAACCACGGATCTCCCGGTCTCTAGCCGTGTGTAAGGCAGGAGTTGGATAGGTAAAGTCAGACTGAGAAACGCAATGCTAGAGCCGGGATTTGAACCACGGATCTCCAGGTCTCTAGCCGTGTGTAGGACAGGAGTTGGATAGGTAGAGTCAGACTGAGAAGCGCAATGCTAGAGCCGGGATTTGAACCACGGATCTCCCGGTCTCTAGCCGTGTGTAAGACTGTTGGTGAATAGGTAGGGTCAGACTGAGAAACGCAATGCCAGAGCCGGGATTTGAACCATGGATCTCCCGGTCTCTAGCCGTGTGTAGGCCAGGAGTTGGATAGGTAGAGTCAGACTGAGAAACGCAATGCTAGAGTCGGGATTTGAACCACGGATCTCCCGGTCTCTAGCCGTGTGTAGGACAGGAGTTGGATAGGTAGAGTAAGACTGACAAACGCAATGCTAGAGCCGGGATTTGAACCACGTATCTCCCGGTCTCTAGCCGTGTGTAGGACAGGTGGTGAGTAGGTAGAGTCAGACTGAGAAACACAATGCCAGAGCCGGGATTTGAACCACGGATCTCCCGGTCTCTAACTGTGTGTAGGACAGGAATTGGATAGGTAGAGTCAGACTAAACAATACAATGTCATAGACGGGATTTGAACCACGGATCTCCCGGTCTCTTAGCCGTGTGTAGGACAGATGGTGATTAGGTAGAGTCAGACTGAGAAACACAATGCCAGAGCCGGGATTTGAACCACGGATCTCCCGGTCTCTAGCCGTGTGTAGGACAGGTGGTGAATAGTTAGAATTAGACTGAGAAACGTAATGCCAGAGCCGGGATTGGAACCATGGATCTCCCGGTATGTAGCCGTGTGTAGGACAGGTGGTGAATAGGTAGAGTCAGACTGAGAAACACAATGCCAGTGACGGGATTTGAACCACGGATGTCCCGATCTCTAGCCGTGTGTAGGACCGGAGTTGGATACGAAGAGTCAGACTGAGAAACGCAATGCTATAGCCGGGATTTGAACCACGGATCTCCCGGTCTCTAGCCGTGTGTAGGACAGGAGTTGGTTAGGTAGAGTCAGACTGAGAAGCGCAATGCTAGAGCCGGGATTTGAACCACGGATCTCCCGGTCTCTAGCCGTGTGTAGCACAGATGGTGAAAAGATAGAGTCAGACTGAGAAACAAAATGCCAGAGCCGGGATTTGAACCATGGATCTCCCGGTCTCCAGCCGTATGTAGGACAGGAGATGGATAGGTAGAGTCAGACTGAGAAACGCAAAGCCAGAGCCGGGATTTGAACCACGGATCTTTCGGTCTCCAGCCGTGGGTAGGACAGGAGTTGGATAGGTAGAGTAAGACTGAGAAACGCAATGCCAGAGCCAGGATTTGAATCACGGATCTCCCGGTTTCTAGCCGTGTGTAGGACTGGAATTGGATAGGTAGAGTCAGACTGAACAATACAATGTCATAGACGGGATTTGAACCACGGATCTCCCGGTCTCTAGCCGTGTGTAGGACAGGTGGTGAATAGGTAGAGTCAGACTGAGAAACACAATGCTAGAGCCGGGATTTGAACCACGGATCTCCCGGTCTCTAGCCGTGTGTAGGACAGGTGGTGAATAGTTAGAATCAGACTGAGAAACGCAATGCCAGAGCCGGGATTGGAACCACGGATCTCCCGGTCTTTAGCCGTGTGTAGGACAGGTGGTGAATAGGTAGAGTCAGACTGAGAAACACAATGCCAGAGCCGGGATTTGAACCACGGATCTCTCGGTCTCTAGCCGTGTGTAGGACAGGTGGTGAATAGTTAGTGTCAGACTGAGAAACGCAATGCCAGAGCCGGGATTTGATCCACGGATGTCCCGGTCTCTAGTCGTGTGTAGGACAGGAGTTGGATAGGTAGAGTCAGATTGAGAAACGCAATGCTAGAGCCGGGATTTGAACCACGGATCTCCCGGTCTCTAGCCTTGGGTAGGACAGATGTTGAATAGGTAGAGTCAGAATGAACAATACAATGTCATAGCCGGGATTTGAACCATGTATCTCCCGATCACTAGCCTTGTGTAGGACAGGTGGTGAATAGGTAGAGTCAGACTGAGAACGACAATGCCAGAGCCGGGATTTAAACCACGGATCTCCCGGTCTCTAGCCGTGTGTAGGACAGGAGTTGGATAGGTAGAGTCAGACAGAGAAACGCAATGCTAGAGCCGGGATTTGAACCACGGATCTCTCGGTCTCTAGCCCTGTATAGGACAGGAGTTGGATAGGTAGAGTCAGACTGAAAAACGCAATGCTAGAGCCGGGATTTGAACCACGGATCTCCCGGTCTCTAGCCGTGTGTAGGACAGATGTTGAATAGGTAGAGTCCGACTGAGAAACGCAATGCTTGAGCCGGGATTTGAACAACGGATCTCCCGGTCTCTAGCCGTGTGTAGGACAGGAGTTGGATAGGTAGAGTCAGACTGAACAATACAATGTCATAGCCGGGAATTGAACCACGGATCTCCCGGTCTCTAGCCGTGAGTAGGACAGGTGGTGAATAGGTAGAGTCAGACTGAGAAACACAATGCCAGAGCCGGGATTTGAACCACGGATCTCCCGGTCTCTAGCCGTGTGTAGGACAGGAGTTGGATAGGTAGAGTCAGACTGAGAAACGCAATGCTAGAGCCGGGATTTGAACCACGGATCTCCCGGTCTCTAGCCGTGTGTAGGACAGGAGTTGGATAGGTAAAGTCAGACTGAGAAACGCAATGCTAGAGCCGGGATTTGAACCACGGATCTCCTGGTCTCTAGCCGTGTGTAGGACAGGAGTTGGATAGGTTTGAGTCAGACTGAGAAGCGCAATGCAGGAGCCGGGATTTGAACCACGTATCTCCCGGTCTCTAGCCGTGTGTAGGATAGGTGGTGAATAGGTAGGGTCAGACAGAGAAACGCAATGCAAGAGCCGGGATATGAGCCATGGATCTCCCGGTCTCTAGCCGTGTGTAGGACAGGAATTGGATAGGTAGAGTCAGACTGAACAATACAATGTCATAGACGGGATTTGTACCACGGATCTCCCGGTCTCTAGCCGTGTGTAGGTCAGGTGGTGAATAGGTAGAGTCAGACTGAGAAACACAATGCCAGAGCCAGGATTTGAACCACGGATCTCCCGGTCTCTAGCCGTGTGTAGGACAGGTGGTGAATAGTTAGAATCAGACTGAGAAACGTAATGCCAGAGCCTGGATTGGAACCACGGATCTCCCGGTATGTAGCCGTGTGTAGGACAGGGGGTGAATAGGTAGAGTCAGACTGAGAAACACAATGCCAGACCCGGGATTTGAACCACGGATGTCCCGGTCTCTAGCCGTGTGTAGGACCGGAGTTGGATACGAAGAGTCAGACTGAGAAACGCAATGCTAGAGCCGGGATTTGAACCACGGATCTCCCGGTCTCTAGCCGTGTGTAGGACAGGAGTTGGTTAGGTAGAGTCAGACTGAGAAGCGCAATGCTAGAGCCGGGATTTGAACCACGAATCTCCCGGTCTCTAGCCGTGTGTAGGACAGGTGGTGAATGGGTAGAGTCAGACTGTGAAACGCAATGCCAATGCCGGGATTTGAACCATGGATCTCCCGGTCTCTAGCCGTATGTAGTACAGGTGGTGAATAGGAAGAGTCAGACTGAGAAACGCAATGCCAGAGCCGGGATTTGAACGACGGATCTCCGGGTCTATAGCCGTGTGTAGGACAGTAGTTGGAAAGGTAGAGTCAGACTGAGAAACGCAATGCTAGAGCCGGGATTTAAACCACGGATCTCCCGGTCTCTAGCCGTGCGTAGGACAGGAGTTGGAAAGGTAGAGTCAGACTGAGAAACGCAATGCTAGAGCCGGGATTTAAACCACGGATCTCCCGGTCTCTAGCCGTGCGTAGGACAGGAGTTGGATAGGTAGAGTCAGAATGAGAAACGCAATGCCAGAGCCGGGATTTGAACCACGGATTTCCCGGTCTCTAGCCGTGTGTAGGACAGGTGGTGAATACGTAGACTCAGACTGAGAAACGCAATGCCAGAGCCGGGATTAGAAACACGGATCTCCCGGTCTCTAGCCGTATGTAGGACAGGAGTTGGATAGTAAGAGTCAGGTTTAACAATACAATGTCATAGCCGGGTTTGAACCACGGATCTCCCGGTCTCTAGCCGTGTGTAGGACAGATGGTGAATAGGTAGAGTCAGACTGAGAAACACAATGCCAGAGCCGGGATTTGAACCATGGATCTCCCGGTCTCTAGCCGTGTGTAGGACAGGTGGTGAATAGTTTGAGTCAGACTGAGAAACGCTATGCCAGAGCCGGGATTTGAACCACGAATCTCCCGGGGTCTAGCCGTGTGTAGGACAGGAGTTGGATAGGTAGAGTCAGACTGAGAAACGCAATGCTAGAGCCGGGATTTGAACCACGGATATCCCGGTCTCTAGCCGTGTGTAGGACAGGAGTTGGATAGGTAGGGTAAGACTGAGAAACGCAATGCTAGAGCCGGGATTTGAACCACGTATCTCCCGGTCTCTAGCCGTGTGTAGGACAGGTGGTGAATAGGTAGAGTCAGACTGAGAAACGCAATGCCAGAGCCAGGATTTGAATCACGGATCTCCCGGTCTCTAGCCGTGTGTAGGACAAGAGTTGGATAGGTAGAGTCAGATTTAACAATACAATGTCATAGCCGGGATTTAAACAACGGATCTCCCGGTCTCTAGCCGTGTGTAGGACAGATGGTGAATAGGTACACTCAGACTGAGAAACACAATGCCAGAGCCGGGATTTGAACCATGGATCTCCCGGTCTCTAGCCGTGTGTAGGACAGGTGGTGAATAGTTTGAGTCAGACTGAGAAACGCAAAGCCAGAGCCGGGATTTGAAACACGGATCTCCCAGTCTCTAGCCGTGTGTAGGACAGGAGTTGGATAGGTAGAGTCAGACTGAGAAACGCAATGCTAGAGTCTGGATTTGAACCACAGATCTCCCGGTGTCTAGCCGTGTATAGGACAGGAATTGGATAGGTAGAGTCAGACTGAACAATACAATGTCATAGGCGGGATTTGAACCACGAATCTCCCGGTCTCTAGCCGTGTGTAGGACATGTTGTGAATAGGTAGAGTCAGACTGAGAAACGCAATGCCAGAGCCGGGATTTGAACCACGTATCTCTCGGTCTCTAGCCGTGTGTAGGACAGGTGGTGAATATTTAGAATCAGACTGAGAAACGCAATGCCAGAGCCGGGATTGGAACCACGGATCTCCCGGTCTCTAACCGTGTGTAGGACAGGTGGTGAATAGGTAGAGTCAGACTGAGAAACGCAATGCCAGAGCCGGGATTTGAACCACGGATCTCCCGGTCTCTAGCCGTGTGTAGGACATGAGTTGGATAGGTAGAGTCAGACTGAACAATACAATGTCATAAACGGGATTTGAACCACGGATCTCCCGGTCTCTAGCCGTGTGTAGGACAGGTGGTGAATAGGTAGAGTCAGACTGAGAAACGCAATGCCAGAGCCGGGATTTGAACCACGGATCTCCCGGTCTCTAGCCGTGTGTAGGACAGGAGTTGGATAGGTAGAGTCAGACTGAACAATACAATGTCATAAACGGGATTTGAACCACGGATCTCCCGGTCTCTAGCCGTGTGTAGGACAGGTGGTGAATAGTTAGAGTCAGACTGAGAAACACAATGCCAGAGCCGGGATTTGAACCACGGATCTCCCGGTCTCTAGCCGTGTGTAGGACAGGAGTTGGATAGGTAGAGTCAGACTGAGAAACGCAATGCTAGAGCCGGGATTTGAACCACGGATCTCCCGGTCTCTAGCCGTGTGTAGGACAGGAGTTGGATAGGTAAAGTCAGACTGAGAAACGCAATGCTAGAGCCGGGATTTGAACCACGGATCTCCTGGTCTCTAGCCGTGTGTAGGACAGGAGTTGGATAGGTTTGAGTCAGACTGAGAAGCGCAATGCAGGAGCCGGGATTTGAACCACGTATCTCCCGGTCTCTAGCCGTGTGTAGGATAGGTGGTGAATAGGTAGGGTCAGACAGAGAAACGCAATGCAAGAGCCGGGATATGAGCCATGGATCTCCCGGTCTCTAGCCGTGTGTAGGACAGGAATTGGATAGGTAGAGTCAGACTGAACAATACAATGTCATAGACGGGATTTGTACCACGGATCTCCCGGTCTCTAGCCGTGTGTAGGTCAGGTGGTGAATAGGTAGAGTCAGACTGAGAAACACAATGCCAGAGCCAGGATTTGAACCACGGATCTCCCGGTCTCTAGCCGTGTGTAGGACAGGTGGTGAATAGTTAGAATCAGACTGAGAAACGTAATGCCAGAGCCTGGATTGGAACCACGGATCTCCCGGTATGTAGCCGTGTGTAGGACAGGTGGTGAATAGGTAGAGTCAGACTGAGAAACACAATGCCAGACCCGGGATTTGAACCACGGATGTCCCGGTCTCTAGCCGTGTGTAGGACCGGAGTTGGATACGAAGAGTCAGACTGAGAAACGCAATGCTAGAGCCGGGATTTGAACCACGGATCTCCCGGTCTCTAGCCGTGTGTAGGACAGGAGTTGGTTAGGTAGAGTCAGACTGAGAAGCGCAATGCTAGAGCCGGGATTTGAACCACGAATCTCCCGGTCTCTAGCCGTGTGTAGGACAGGTGGTGAATGGGTAGAGTCAGACTGTGAAACGCAATGCCAATGCCGGGATTTGAACCATGGATCTCCCGGTCTCTAGCCGTATGTAGTACAGGTGGTGAATAGGAAGAGTCAGACTGAGAAACGCAATGCCAGAGCCGGGATTTGAACGACGGATCTCCGGGTCTATAGCCGTGTGTAGGACAGTAGTTGGAAAGGTAGAGTCAGACTGAGAAACGCAATGCTAGAGCCGGGATTTAAACCACGGATCTCCCGGTCTCTAGCCGTGCGTAGGACAGGAGTTGGAAAGGTAGAGTCAGACTGAGAAACGCAATGCTAGAGCCGGGATTTAAACCACGGATCTCCCGGTCTCTAGCCGTGCGTAGGACAGGAGTTGGATAGGTAGAGTCAGAATGAGAAACGCAATGCCAGAGCCGGGATTTGAACCACGGATTTCCCGGTCTCTAGCCGTGTGTAGGACAGGTGGTGAATACGTAGACTCAGACTGAGAAACGCAATGCCAGAGCCGGGATTAGAAACACGGATCTCCCGGTCTCTAGCCGTATGTAGGACAGGAGTTGGATAGTAAGAGTCAGGTTTAACAATACAATGTCATAGCCGGGTTTGAACCACGGATCTCCCGGTCTCTAGCCGTGTGTAGGACAGATGGTGAATAGGTAGAGTCAGACTGAGAAACACAATGCCAGAGCCGGGATTTGAACCATGGATCTCCCGGTCTCTAGCCGTGTGTAGGACAGGTGGTGAATAGTTTGAGTCAGACTGAGAAACGCTATGCCAGAGCCGGGATTTGAACCACGAATCTCCCGGGGTCTAGCCGTGTGTAGGACAGGAGTTGGATAGGTAGAGTCAGACTGAGAAACGCAATGCTAGAGCCGGGATTTGAACCACGGATATCCCGGTCTCTAGCCGTGTGTAGGACAGGAGTTGGATAGGTAGGGTAAGACTGAGAAACGCAATGCTAGAGCCGGGATTTGAACCACGTATCTCCCGGTCTCTAGCCGTGTGTAGGACAGGTGGTGAATAGGTAGAGTCAGACTGAGAAACGCAATGCCAGAGCCAGGATTTGAATCACGGATCTCCCGGTCTCTAGCCGTGTGTAGGACAAGAGTTGGATAGGTAGAGTCAGATTTAACAATACAATGTCATAGCCGGGATTTAAACAACGGATCTCCCGGTCTCTAGCCGTGTGTAGGACAGGTGGTGAATAGGTACACTCAGACTGAGAAACACAATGCCAGAGCCGGGATTTGAACCATGGATCTCCCGGTCTCTAGCCGTGTGTAGGACAGGTGGTGAATAGTTTGAGTCAGACTGAGAAACGCAAAGCCAGAGCCGGGATTTGAAACACGGATCTCCCAGTCTCTAGCCGTGTGTAGGACAGGAGTTGGATAGGTAGAGTCAGACTGAGAAACGCAATGCTAGAGTCTGGATTTGAACCACAGATCTCCCGGTGTCTAGCCGTGTATAGGACAGGAATTGGATAGGTAGAGTCAGACTGAACAATACAATGTCATAGGCGGGATTTGAACCACGAATCTCCCGGTCTCTAGCCGTGTGTAGGACATGTTGTGAATAGGTAGAGTCAGACTGAGAAACGCAATGCCAGAGCCGGGATTTGAACCACGTATCTCTCGGTCTCTAGCCGTGTGTAGGACAGGTGGTGAATATTTAGAATCAGACTGAGAAACGCAATGCCAGAGCCGGGATTGGAACCACGGATCTCCCGGTCTCTAACCGTGTGTAGGACAGGTGGTGAATAGGTAGAGTCAGACTGAGAAACGCAATGCCAGAGCCGGGATTTGAACCACGGATCTCCCGGTCTCTAGCCGTGTGTAGGACATGAGTTGGATAGGTAGAGTCAGACTGAACAATACAATGTCATAAACGGGATTTGAACCACGGATCTCCCGGTCTCTAGCCGTGTGTAGGACAGGTGGTGAATAGGTAGAGTCAGACTGAGAAACGCAATGCCAGAGCCGGGATTTGAACCACGGATCTCCCGGTCTCTAGCCGTGTGTAGGACAGGAGTTGGATAGGTAGAGTCAGACTGAACAATACAATGTCATAAACGGGATTTGAACCACGGATCTCCCGGTCTCTAGCCGTGTGTAGGACAGGTGGTGAATAGTTAGAGTCAGACTGAGAAACACAATGCCAGAGCCGGGATTTGAACCACGGATCTCCCGGTCTCTAGCCGTGTGTAGGACAGGAGTTGGATAGGTAGAGTCAGACTGAGAAACGCAATGCTAGAGCCGGGATTTGAACCACGGATCTCCCGGTCTCTAGCCGTGTGTAGGACAGGAGTTGGATAGGTAAAGTCAGACTGAGAAACGCAATGCTAGAGCCGGGATTTGAACCACGGATCTCCTGGTCTCTAGCCGTGTGTAGGACAGGAGTTGGATAGGTTTGAGTCAGACTGAGAAGCGCAATGCAAGAGCCGGGATTTGAACCACGGATCTCCCGGTCTCTAGCCGTGTGTAGGATAGGTGGTGAATAGGTAGGGTCAGACAGAGAAACGCAATGCAAGAGCCGGGATTTGAGCCATGGATCTCCCGGTCTCTAGCCGTGTGTAGGACAGGAATTGGATAGGTAGAGTCAGACTGAACAATACAATGTCATAGACGGGATTTGTACCACGGATCTCCCGGTCTCTAGCCGTGTGTAGGTCAGGTGGTGAATAGGTAGAGTCAGACTGAGAAACACAATGCCAGAGCCAGGATTTGAACCACGGATCTCCCGGTCTCTAGCCGTGTGTAGGACAGGTGGTGAATAGTTAGAATCAGACTGAGAAACGTAATGCCAGAGCCTGGATTGGAACCACGGATCTCCCGGTATGTAGCCGTGTGTAGGACAGGTGGTGAATAGGTAGAGTCAGACTGAGAAACACAATGCCAGACCCGGGATTTGAACCACGGATGTCCCGGTCTCTAGCCGTGTGTAGGACCGGAGTTGGATACGAAGAGTCAGACTGAGAAACGCAATGCCAGAGCCGGGATTTGAACCACGGATCTCCCGGTCTCTAGCCGTGTGTAGGACAGGAGTTGGTTAGGTTGAGTCAGACTGAGAAGCGCAATGCTAGAGCCGGGATTTGAACCACGAATCTCCCGGTCTCTAGCCGTGTGTAGGACAGGTGGTGAATGGGTAGAGTCAGACTGTGAAACGCAATGCCAATGCCGGGATTTGAACCATGGATCTCCCGGTCTCTAGCCGTATGTAGTACAGGTGGTGAATAGGAAGAGTCAGACTGAGAAACGCAATGCCAGAGCCGGGATTTGAACGACGGATCTCCGGGTCTATAGCCGTGTGTAGGACAGTAGTTGGAAAGGTAGAGTCAGACTGAGAAACGCAATGCTAGAGCCGGGATTTAAACCACGGATCTCCCGGTCTCTAGTCGTGCGTAGGACGGGAGTTGGAAAGGTAGAGTCAGACTGAGAAACGCAATGCTAGAGCCGGGATTTAAACCACGGATCTCCCGGTCTCTAGCCGTGCGTAGGACAGGAGTTGGATAGGTAGAGTCAGAATGAGAAACGCAATGCCAGAGCCGGGATTTGAACCACGGATTTCCCGGTCTCTAGCCGTGTGTAGGACAGGTGGTGAATACGTAGACTCAGACTGAGAAACGCAATGCCAGAGCCGGGATTAGAAACACGGATCTCCCGGTCTCTAGCCGTATGTAGGACAGGAGTTGGATAGTAAGAGTCAGGTTTAACAATACAATGTCATAGCCGGGTTTGAACCACGGATCTCCCGGTCTCTAGCCGTGTGTAGGACAGATGGTGAATAGGTAGAGTCAGACTGAGAAACACAATGCCAGAGCCGGGATTTGAACCATGGATCTCCCGTTCTCTAGCCGTGTGTAGGACAGGTGGTGAATAGTTTGAGTCAGACTGAGAAACGCTATGCCAGAGCCGGGATTTGAACCACGAATCTCCCGGGGTCTAGCCGTGTGTAGGACAGGAGTTGGATAGGTAGAGTCAGACTGAGAAACGCAATGCTAGAGCCGGGATTTGAACCACGGATATCCCTACTCTAGCCGTGTGTAGGACAGGAGTTGGATAGGTAGGGTAAGACTGAGAAACGCAATGCTAGAGCCGGGATTTGAACCACGTATCTCCCGGTCTCTAGCCGTGTGTAGGACAGGTGGTGAATAGGTAGAGTCAGACTGAGAAACGCAATGCCAGAGCCAGGATTTGAATCACGGATCTCCCGGTCTCTAGCCGTGTGTAGGACAAGAGTTGGATAGGTAGAGTCAGATTTAACAATACAATGTCATAGCCGGGATTTAAACAACGGATCTCCCGGTCTCTTAGCCGTGTGTAGGACAGGTGGTGAATAGGTACACTCAGACTGAGAAACACAATGCCAGAGCCGGGATTTGAACCATGGATCTCCCGGTCTCTAGCCGTGTGTAGGACAGGTGGTGAATAGTTTGAGTCAGACTGAGAAACGCAAAGCCAGAGCCGGGATTTGAAACACGGATCTCCCAGTCTCTAGCCGTGTGTAGGACAGGAGTTGGATAGGTAGAGTCAGACTGAGAAACGCAATGCTAGAGTCTGGATTTGAACCACAGATCTCCCGGTGTCTAGCCGTGTATAGGACAGGAATTGGATAGGTAGAGTCAGACTGAACAATACAATGTCATAGGCGGGATTTGAACCACGAATCTCCCGGTCTCTAGCCGTGTGTAGGACATGTTGTGAATAGGTAGAGTCAGACTGAGAAACGCAATGCCAGAGCCGGGATTTGAACCACGTATCTCTCGGTCTCTAGCCGTGTGTAGGACAGGTGGTGAATATTTAGAATCAGACTGAGAAACGCAATGCCAGAGCCGGGATTGGAACCACGGATCTCCCGGTCTCTAACCGTGTGTAGGACAGGTGGTGAATAGGTAGAGTCAGACTGAGAAACGCAATGCCAGAGCCGGGATTTGAACCACGGATCTCCCGGTCTCTAGCCGTGTGTAGGACAGGAGTTGGATAGGTAGAGTCAGACTGAAAAATACAATGTCATAAACGGGATTTGAACCACGGATCTCCCGGTCTCTAGCCGTGTGTAGGACAGGTGGTGAATAGGTAGAGTCAGACTGAGAAACACAATGCCAGAGCCGGGATTTGAACCACGGATCTCCCGGTCTCTAGCTGTGTGTAGGACAGGTGGTGAATAGTTAGAGTCAGACTGAGAAACGCAATGCCAGAGCCGGGATTTGAACCACGGATCTCCCGGTCTCTAGCCGTGTGTAGCACAGATGGTGAATAGGTAGAGTCAGGCTGAGAAACAAAATGCCAGAGCCGGGATTTGAACCATGGATCTCCCGGTTTCTAGCCGTATGTGGGACAGGAGTTGGATAGGTAAAGTCAGACTGAGAAACGCAATGCCAGAGCCGGGATTTGAACCACGGATCTTTCGGTCTCCAGCCGTGTGTAGGACAGGAGTTGGATAGGTAGAGTAAGACTGAGAAATGCAATGCTAGAGCCGGGATTTGAACCACGGATCTCCCGGTCTCTAGCCGTGTGTAGGACAGGTGCTGAATAGGTAGAGTCAGACTGAAAAACGCAATGCCAGAGCCGGGATTTGAACCATGGATCTCCCGGTCTCTAGCCGTGTGTAGGACAGGAGTTGGATAGGTAGAGCCAGACTGAGAAACGCAATGCTAGAGCCGGGATTTGAACCACGGATCTCCCGGTCTCTAGAAGTGTGTAGGACAGATGGTGAATAGGTGGAGTCAGACTTAGAAACGCAATGCCAGAGCCGGGGTTTGAACCACGGAATTCCCTGTCTCTAGCCGTGTGTAGGACAGGAGTTGGATAGGTAGAGTCAGACTGAGAAACGCAATGCTAGAGCCGGGATTAGAACCACGGATCTCCCGGTCTCTAGGCGTGAGTAGGACAGGAGTTGGATAGGTAGAGTCAGACTGAGAAGCGCAATGCTAGAGCCGGGATTTAAACCACGGATCTCCCGGTCTCTAGCCGTGTGTAGGACCGGTGGTGAATAGTTAGAGTCAGACTGGGAAACGCAATGCCAGAGCCGGGATTTGAACCACGGATCTCCCGGTCTCTAGCCGTGTGTAGGACAGGAGTTAGATAGGTAGAGTCAGACTGAGAAACGCAATGCTAGAGCCGGGATTTGAACCACGGATCTTCCGGTCTATAGCCGTGTGTAGGACAGATGGTGAATAGGTAAAGTCAGACTGAGAAACGCAATGCTAGAGCCGGGATTTGAACCACGGATCTCCTGGTCTCTAGCCGTGTGTAGGACAGGAGTTGGATAGGTAGAGTCAGACTGAGAAGCGCAATGCTAGAGCCGGGATTTGAACCATGGATCTCCCGGTCTCTAGCCGTGTGTAAGACTGTTGGTGAATAGGTAGGGTCAGACTGAGAAACGCAATGCCAGAGCCGGGATTTGAACCATGGATCTCCCGGTCTCTAGCCGTGTGTAGGCCAGGAGTTGGATAGGTAGAGTCAGACTGAGAAACGCAATGCTAGAGTCGGGATTTGAACCACGGATCTCCCGGTCTCTAGCCGTGTGTAGGACAGGAGTTGGATAGGTAGAGTAAGACTGACAAACGCAATGCTAGAGCCGGGATTTGAACCACGTATCTCCCGGTCTCTAGCCGTGTGTAGGACAGGTGGTGAGTAGGTAGAGTCAGACTGAGAAACACAATGCCAGAGCCGGGATTTGAACCACGGATCTCCCGGTCTCTAACTGTGTGTAGGACAGGAATTGGATAGGTAGAGTCAGACTAAACAATACAATGTCATAGACGGGATTTGAACCACGGATCTCCCGGTCTCTTAGCCGTGTGTAGGACAGATGGTGATTAGGTAGAGTCAGACTGAGAAACACAATGCCAGAGCCGGGATTTGAACCATGTCTCTCCCGGTCTCTAGCCGTGTGTAGGACAGGAATTGGATAGGTAGAGTCAGACTGAACAATACAATGTCATAGACGGGATTTGTACCACGGATTTCCCGGTCTCTAGCCGTGTGTAGGTCAGGTGGTGAATAGGTAGAGTCAGACTGAGAAGCACAATGCCAGAGCCAGGATTTGAACCACGGATCTCCCGGTCTCTAGCCGTGTGTAGGACAGGTGGTGAATAGTTAGAATTAGACTGAGAAACGTAATGCCAGAGCCGGGATTGGAACCACGGATCTCCCGGTATGTAGCCGTGTGTAGGACAGGTGGTGAATAGGTAGAGTCAGACTGAGAAACACAATGCCAGTGACGGGATTTGAACCACGGATGTCCCGATCTCTAGCCGTGTGTAGGACCGGAGTTGGATACGAAGAGTCAGACTGAGAAACGCAATGCTATAGCCGGGATTTGAACCACGGATCTCCCGGTCTCTAGCCGTGTGTAGGACAGGAGTTGGTTAGGTAGAGTCAGACTGAGAAGCGCAATGCTAGAGCCGGGATTTGAACCACGGATGTCCCGGTCTCTAGCCGTGTGTAGCACAGATGGTGAAAAGGTAGAGTCAGACTGAGAAACAAAATGCCAGAGCCGGGATTTGAACCATGGATCTCCCGGTCTCTAGCCGTATGTAGGACAGGAGATGGATAGGTAGAGTCAGACTGAGAAACGCAATGCCAGAGCCGGGATTTGAACCACGGATCTTTCGGTCTCCAGCCGTGGGTAGGACAGGAGTTGGATAGGTAGAGTAAGACTGAGAAACGCAATGCCATAGCCAGGATTTGAATCACGGATCTCCCGGTTTCTAGCCGTGTGTAGGACTGGAATTGGATAGGTAGAGTCAGACTGAACAATACAATGTCATAGACGGGATTTGAACCACGGATCTCCCGGTCTCTAGCCGTGTGTAGGACAGGTGGTGAATAGGTAGAGTCAGACTGAGAAACACAATGCCAGAGCCGGGATTTGAACCACGGATCTCCTGGTCTCTAGCCGTGTGTAGGACAGGTGGTGAATAGTTAGAATCAGACTGAGAAACGCAATGCCAGAGCCGGGATTGGAACCACGGATCTCCCGGTCTTTAGCCGTGTGTAGGACAGGTGGTGAATAGGTAGAGTCAGACTGAGAAACACAATGCCAGAGCCGGGATTTGAACCACGGATCTCTCGGTCTCTAGCCGTGTGTAGGACAGGTGGTGAATAGTTAGTGTCAGAATGAACAATACAATGTCATAGCCGGGATTTGAACCATGTATCTCCCGATCACTAGCCTTGTGTAGGACAGGTGGTGAATAGGTAGAGTCAGACTGAGAACGACAATGCCAGAGCCGGGATTTAAACCACGGATCTCCCGGTCTCTAGCCGTGTGTAGGACAGGAGTTGGATAGGTAGAGTCAGACAGAGAAACGCAATGCTAGAGCCGGGATTTGAACCACGGATCTCCCGGTCTCTAGCCGTGTGTAGGACAGATGTTGAATAGGTAGAGTCCGACTGAGAAACGCAATGCTAGAGCCGGGATTTGAACAACGGATCTCCCGGTCTCTAGCCGTGTGTAGGACAGGAGTTGGATAGGTAGAGTCAGACTGAACAATACAATGTCATAGCCGGGAATTGAACCACGGATCTCCCGGTCTCTAGCCGTGAGTAGGACAGGTGGTGAATAGGTAGAGTCAGACTGAGAAACACAATGCCAGAGCCGGGATTTGAACCACGGATCTCCCGGTCTCTAGCCGTGTGTAGGACAGGAGTTGGATAGGTAGAGTCAGACTGAGAAACGCAATGCTAGAGCCGGGATTTGAACCACGGATCTCCCGGTCTCTAGCCGTGTGTAGGACAGGAGTTGGATAGGTAAAGTCAGACTGAGAAACGCAATGCTAGAGCCGGGATTTGAACCACGGATCTCCTGGTCTCTAGCCGTGTGTAGGACAGGAGTTGGATAGGTTTGAGTCAGACTGAGAAGCGCAATGCAAGAGCCGGGATTTGAACCACGGATCTCCCGGTCTCTAGCCGTGTGTAGGATAGGTGGTGAATAGGTAGGGTCAGACAGAGAATCGCAATGCCAGAGCCGGGATTTGAGCCATGGATCTCCCGGTCTCTAGCCGTGTGTAGGACAGGAATTGGATAGGTAGAGTCAGACTGAACAATACAATGTCATAGACGGGATTTGTACCACGGATCTCCCGGTCTCTAGCCGTGTGTAGGTCAGGTGGTGAATAGGTAGAGTCAGACTGAGAAACACAATGCCAGAGCCAGGATTTGAACCACGGATCTCCCGGTCTCTAGCCGTGTGTAGGACAGGTGGTGAATAGTTAGAATCAGACTGAGAAACGTAATGCCAGAGCCTGGATTGGAACCACGGATCTCCCGGTATGTAGCCGTGTGTAGGACAGGTGGTGAATAGGTAGAGTTAGACTGAGAAACACAATGCCAGACCCGGGATTTGAACCACGGATGTCCCGGTCTCTAGCCGTGTGTAGGACCGGAGTTGGATACGAAGAGTCAGACTGAGAAACGCAATGCTAGAGCCGGGATTTGAACCACGGATCTCCCGGTCTCTAGCCGTGTGTAGGACAGGAGTTGGTTAGGTAGAGTCAGACTGAGAAGCGCAATGCTAGAGCCGGGATTTGAACCACGGATCTCCCGGTCTCTAGCCGTGTGTAGGACAGGTGGTGAATGGGTAGAGTCAGACTGTGAAACGCAATGCCAATGCCGGGATTTGAACCATGGATCTCCCGGTCTCTAGCCGTATGTAGTACAGGTGGTGAATAGGAAGAGTCAGACTGAGAAACGCAATGCCAGAGCCGGGATTTGAACGACGGATCTCCGGGTCTATAGCCGTGTGTAGGACAGTAGTTGGAAAGGTAGAGTCAGACTGAGAAACGCAATGCTAGAGCCGGGATTTAAACCACGGATCTCCCGGTCTCTAGCCGTGCGTAGGACAGGAGTTGGAAAGGTAGAGTCAGACTGAGAAACGCAATGCTAGAGCCGGGATTTAAACCACGGATCTCCCGGTCTCTAGCCGTGCGTAGGACAGGAGTTGGATAGGTAGAGTCAGAATGAGAAACGCAATGCCAGAGCCGGGATTTGAACCACGGACTTCCCGGTCTCTAGCCGTGTGTAGGACAGGTGGTGAATACGTAGACTCAGACTGAGAAACGCAATGCCAGAGCCGGGATTAGAAACACGGATCTCCCGGTCTCTAGCCGTATGTAGGACAGGAGTTGGATAGTAAGAGTCAGGTTTAACAATACAATGTCATAGCCGGGTTTGAACCACGGATCTCCCGGTCTCTAGCCGTGTGTAGGACAGATGGTGAATAGGTAGAGTCAGACTGAGAAACACAATGCCAGAGCCGGGATTTGAACCATGGATCTCCCGGTCTCTAGCCGTGTGTAGGACAGGTGGTGAATAGTTTGAGTCAGACTGAGAAACGCTATGCCAGAGCCGGGATTTGAACCACGAATCTCCCGGTCTCTAGCCGTGTGTAGGACAGGAGTTGGATAGGTAGAGTCAGACTGAGAAACGCAATGCTAGAGCCGGGATTTGAACCACGGATATCCCGGTCTCTAGCCGTGTGTAGGACAGGAGTTGGATAGGTAGGGTAAGACTGAGAAACGCAATGCTAGAGCCGGGATTTGAACCACGTATCTCCCGGTCTCTAGCCGTGTGTAGGACAGGTGGTGAATAGGTAGAGTCAGACTGAGAAACGCAATGCCAGAGCCAGGATTTGAATCACGGATCTCCCGGTCTCTAGCCGTGTGTAGGACAAGAGTTGGATAGGTAGAGTCAGATTTAACAATACAATGTCATAGCCGGGATTTGAACAACGGATCTCCCGGTCTCTTAGCCGTGTGTAGGACAGATGGTGAATAGGTACACTCAGACTGAGAAACACAATGCCAGAGCCGGGATTTGAACCATGGATCTCCCGGTCTCTAGCCGTGTGTAGGACAGGTGGTGAATAGTTTGAGTCAGACTGAGAAACGCAAAGCCAGAGCCGGGATTTGAAACACGGATCTCCCAGTCTTAGCCGTGTGTAGGACAGGAGTTGGATAGGTAGAGTCAGACTGAGAAACGCAATGCTAGAGTCTGGATTTGAACCACAGATCTCCCGGTGTCTAGCCGTGTATAGGACAGGAATTGGATAGGTAGAGTCAGACTGAACAATACAATGTCATAGGCGGGATTTGAACCACGAATCTCCCGGTCTCTAGCCGTGTGTAGGACATGTTGTGAATAGGTAGAGTCAGACTGAGAAACGCAATGCCAGAGCCGGGATTTGAACCACGTATCTCTCGGTCTCTAGCCGTGTGTAGGACAGGTGGTGAATATTTAGAATCAGACTGAGAAACGCAATGCCAGAGCCGGGATTGGAACCACGGATCTCCCGGTCTGTAGCCGTGTGTAGGACAGGAGTTGGATAGGTAGATTCAGACTGAACAATACAATGTCATAGCCGGGATTTGAACCACGGATCTCCCGGTCTCTAACCGTGTGTAGGACAGGTGGTGAATAGGTAGAGTCAGACTGAGAAACGCAATGCCAGAGCCGGGATTTGAACCACGGATCTCCCGGTCTCTAGCCGTGTGTAGGACAGGAGTTGGATAGGTAGAGTCAGACTGAACAATACAATGTCATAAACGGGATTTGAACCACGGATCTCCCGGTCTCTAGCCGTGTGTAGGACAGGTGGTGAATAGGTAGAGTCAGACTGAGAAACACAATGCCAGAGCCGGGATTTGAACCACGGATCTCCCGGTCTCTAGCTGTGTGTAGGACAGGTGGTGAATAGTTAGAGTCAGACTGAGAAACGCAATGCCAGAGCCGGGATTTGAACCACGGATCTCCCGGTCTCTAGCCGTGTGTAGCACAGATGGTGAATAGGTAGAGTCAGACTGAGAAACAAAATGCCAGAGCCGGGATTTGAACCATGGATCTCCCGGTTTCTAGCCGTATGTGGGACAGGAGTTGGATAGGTAAAGTCAGACTGAGAAACGCAATGCCAGAGCCGGGATTTGAACCACGGATCTTTCGGTCTCCAGCCGTGTGTAGGACATGAGTTGGATAGGTAGAGTAAGACTGAGAAATGCAATGCTAGAGCCGGGATTTGAACCACGGATCTCCCGGTCTCTAGCCGTGTGTAGGACAGGTGCTGAATAGGTAGAGTCAGACTGAAAAACGCAATGCCAGAGCCGGGATTTGAACCATGGATCTCCCGGTCTCTAGCCGTGTGTAGGACAGGAGTTGGATAGGTAGAGCCAGACTGAGAAACGCAATGCTAGAGCCGGGATTTGAACCACGGATCTCCCGGTCTCTAGAAGTGTGTAGGACAGATGGTGAATAGGTGGAGTCAGACTTAGAAACGCAATGCCAGAGCCGGGGTTTGAACCACGGAATTCCCCGTCTCTAGCCGTGTGTAGGACAGGAGTTGGATAGGTAGAGTCAGACTGAGAAACGCAATGCTAGAGCCGGGATTAGAACCACGGATCTCCCGGTCTCTAGGCGTGAGTAGGATTGGAGTTGGATAGGTAGAGTCAGACTGAGAAGCGCAATGCTTGAGCCGGGATTTAAACCACGGATCTCCCGGTCTCTAGCCGTGTGTAGGACCGGTGGTGAATAGTTAGAGTCAGACTGGGAAACGCAATGCCAGAGCCGGGATTTGAACCACGGATCTCCCGGTCTCTAGCCGTGTGTAGGACAGGAGTTAGATAGGTAGAGTCAGACTGAGAAACGCAATGCTAGAGCTGGGATTTGAACCACGGATCTTCCGGTCTATAGCCGTGTGTAGGACAGATGTTGAATAGATAAAGTCAGACTGAGAAACGCAATGCTAGAGCCGGGATTTGAACCACGGATCTCCTGGTCTCTAGCCGTGTGTAGGACAGGAGTTGGATAGGTAGAGTCAGACTGAGAAGCGCAATGCTAGAGCCGGGATTTGAACCATGGATCTCCCGGTCTCTAGCCGAGTGTAGGACAGGAGTTGGATACGTAGAGTCAGACTGAGAAACGCAATGCCAGAGCCGGGATTTGAACGACGGATCTCCCGGTCACTAGCCGTGTGTAGGACAGATGATGAATAGGTAGAGTCAGACTGAGAAACACAATGCCAGAGCCGGGATTTGAACCATGGATCTCCCGGTCTCTAGCCGTGTGTAGGACAGGTGGTGAATAGTTTGAGTAAGACTGAGAAACGCAATGCCAGAGCCGGGATTTGAACCACGGATCTCCCGGTCTCTAGCCCTGTATAGGACAGGAGCTGGATAGGTAAAGTCAGACTGAGAAACGCTATGCTAGAGCCGGGATTTGAACCACGGATCTCCTGGTCTCTAGCCGTGTGTAGGACAGGAGTTGGATAGGTAGAGTCAGACTGAGAAGCGCAATGCTAGAGCCGGGATTTGAACCACGGATCTCCCGGTCTCTAGCCGTGTGTAGGACAGGTGGTGAATAGGTAGAGTCAGACTGAGAAACGCAATGCCAGAGCCGGGATTTGAACCATGGATCTCCCGGTCTCTAGCCGAGTGTAGGACAGGAGTTGGATACGTAGAGTCAGACTGAGAAACGCAATGCCAGAGCCGGGATTTGAACGACGGAACTCCCGGTCTCTAGCCGTGTGTAGGACAGATGATGAATAGGTAGAGTCAGACTGAGAAACACAATGCCAGAGCCGGGATTTGAACCATGGATCTCCTGGTCTCTAGCCGTGTGTAGGACAGGTGTTGAATAGTTTGAGTCAGACTGAGAAACGCAATGCCTGAGCCGGGATTTGAACCACGGATCTCCCGGTCTCTAGCCCTGTATAGGACAGGAGCTGGATAGGTAAAGTCAGACTGAGAAACGCAATGCTAGAGCCGGGATTTGAACCACGGATCTCCTGGTCTCTAGCCGTGTGTAGGACAGGTGGTGAATAGGTAGAGTCCGACTGAGAAACGCAATGCCAGACCTGGGATTTGAACCATGGATCTCCCGGTCTCTAGCCGTGTGTAGGACAGGAGTTGGATAGGTAGAGTCAGACTGAGAAACGCAATGCTAGAGTCGGGATTTGAACCACGGATCTCCCGGTCTCTAGCCGTGTGTAGGACAGGTGGTGAATAGGTAGAGTCAGACTGAGAAACGCAATGCCAGAGGCGGGATTTGAACGACGGATCTCCCGGTCTCTAGCCCTGTGTAGGACAGGAGTTGGATAGGTAGAGTCAGACTGAGAAACGTAATGCTAGAGCCGGGATTTGAATCACGGATCTACCGGTCTCTAGGCGTGTGTAGGACAGGAGTTGGATAGGTAGAGTCAGACTGAGAAGCGCAATGCTAGAGCCGGGATTTAAACCACGGATCTCCCGGTCTCTAGCCGTGTGTAGGACAGGAGTTGGATAGGTAGAGTCAGACTGAGAAACTCAATGCCAGAGCCGGGATTTGAACGAATGATCTCCCGATCTCTATCCGTGTGTAGGACAGATGCTGAATAGGTAGAGTCAGACTGAGAAACACAATACCAGAGCCGGGATTTGAACCACGAATCTCCCCGTCTCTAGCCGCGTGTAGGACAGGTGGTGAATAGTTTTAGTCAGACTGAGAAACGCAATGCTAGAACCGGGATTTGAACCACGTATCTCTTGGTCTCTAGCCGTGTGTAGGACAGGTGGTGAATATTTAGAGTCAGAGTGAGAAACGCAATGCCAGAGCCAGGATTTGAATCACGGATCTCCCGGTCTCTAGCCGTGTGTAGGACTGGAATTGGATAGGTAGAGTCAGACTGAACAATACAATGTCATAGACGGGATTTGAACCACGGATCTCCCGGTCTCTAGCCGTGTGTAGGACAGGTGGTGAATAGGTAGAGTCAGACTGAGAAACACAATGCCAGAGCCGGGATTTGAACCACCGATCTCCCGGTCTCTAGCCGTGTGTAGGCCAGGTGGTGAATAGTTAGAATCAGACTGAGAAACGCAATGCCAGAGCCGGGATTGGAACCACGGATCTCCCGGTCTTTAGCCGTGTGTAGGACAGGTGGTGAATAGGTAGAGTCAGACTGAGAAACACAATGCCAGAGCCGGGATTTGAACCACGGATCTCCCGGTCTCTAGCCGTGTGTAGGACAGGTGGTGAATAGTTAGTGTCAGACTGAGAAACGCAATGCCAGAGCCGGGATTTGATCCACGGATGTCCCGGTCTCTAGTCGTGTGTAGGACAGGAGTTAGATAGGTAGAGTCAGATTGAGAAACGCAATGCTAGAGCCGGGATTTGAACCACGGATCTCCCGGTCTCTAGCCTTGGGTAGGACAGATGTTGAATAGGTAGAGTCAGACTGAACAATACAATGTCATAGCCGGGATTTGAACCATGGATCTCCCGATCACTAGCCGTGTGTAGGACAGGTGGTGAATAGGTAGAGTCGGACTGAGAACGACAATGCCAGAGCCGGGATTTAAACCACGGATCTCCCGGTCTCTAGCCGTGTGTAGGACAGGAGTTGGATAGGTAGAGTCAGACAGAGAAACGCAATGCTAGAGCCGGGATTTGAACCACGGATCTCTCGGTCTCTAGCCCTGTATAGGACAGGAGTTGGATAGGTAGAGTCAGACTGAAAAACGCAATGCTAGAGCCGGGATTTGAACCACGGATCTCCCGGTCTCTAGCCGTGTGTAGGACAGATGTTGAATAGGTAGAGTCCGACTGAGAAACGCAATGCTAGAGCCGGGATTTGAACCACGGATCTCCCGGTCTCTAGCCGTGTGTAGGACAGGAGTTGGATAGGTAGTGTCAGACTGAACAATACAATGTCATAGCCGGGAAGTGAACCACGGATCTCCCGGTCCCTAGCCGTGAGTAGGACAGGTGGTGAATAGGTAGAGTCAGACTGAGAAACACAATGCCAGATCCGGGATTTGAACCACGGATCTCCCGGTCTCTAGCCGTGTGTAGGACAGGAGTTGGATAGGTAGAGTCAGACTGAGAAACGCAATGCTAGAGCCGGGATTTGAACCACGGATCTCCCGGTCTCTAGCCGTGTGTAGGACAGGAGTTGGATAGGTAAAGTCAGACTGAGAAACGCAATGCTAGAGCCGGGATTTGAACCACGGATCTCCTGGTCTCTAGCCGTGTGTAGGACAGGAGTTGGATAGGTAGAGTCAGACTGAGAAGCGCAATGCTAGAGCCGGGATTTGAACCACGGATCTCCCGGTCTCTAGCCGTGTGTAGGACAGGTGGTGAATAGGTAGGGTCAGACTGAGAAACGCAATGCCAGAGCCGGGATTTGAACCATGGATCTCCCGGTCTCTAGCCGTGTGTAGGACAGGAGTTGGATAGGTAGAGTCAGACTGAGAAACGCAATGCTAGAGTCGGGATTTGAACCACGGATCTCCCGGTCTCTAGCCGTGTGTAGGACAGGAGTAGGATAGGTAGAGTAAGACTGACAAACGCAATGCTAGAGCCGGGATTTGAACCACGTATCTCCCGGTCTCTAGCCGTGTGTAGGACAGGTGGTGAGTAGGTAGAGTCAGACTGAGAAACGCAATGCCAGAACCGGGATTTGAACCACGGATCTCCCGGTCTCTAACCGTGTGTAGGACAGGAATTGGATAGGTAGAGTCAGACTAAACAATACAATGTCATAGACGGGATTTGAACCACGGATCTCCCGGTCTCTTAGCCGTGTGTAGGACAGATGGTGAATAGGTAGAGTCAGACTGAGAAACACAATGCCAGAGCCGGGATTTGAACCATGTCTCTCCCGTTCTCTAGCCGTGTGTAGGACAGGAATTGGATAGGTAGAGTCAGACTGAACAATACAATGTCATAGACGGGATTTGTACCACGGATCTCCCGGTCTCTAGCCGTGTGTAGGTCAGGTGGTGAATAGGTAGAGTCAGACTGAGAAACACAATGCCAGAGCCAGGATTTGAACCACGGATCTCCCGGTCTCTAGCCGTGTGTAGGACAGGTGGTGAATAGTTAGAATCAGACTGAGAAACGTAATGCCAGAGCCGGGATTGGAACCACGGATCTCCCGGTATGAAGCCGTGTGTAGGACAGGTGGTGAATAGGTAGAGTCAGACTGAGAAACACAATGCCAGAGCCGGGATTTGAACCACGGATGTCCCGGTCTCTAGCCGTGTGTAGGACCGGAGTTGGATACGAAGAGTCCGACTGAGAAACGCAATGCTAGAGCCGGGATTTGAACCACGGATCTCCCGGTCTCTAGCCGTGTGTAGGACAGGAGTTGGTTAGGTAGAGTCAGACTGAGAAGCGCAATGCTAGAGCCGGGATTTGAACCACGGATCTCCCGGTCTCTAGCCGTGTGTAGGACAGGTGGTGAATGGGTAGAGTCAGACTGTGAAACGCAATGCCAATGCCGGGATTTGAACCATGGATCTCCCGGTCTCTAGCCGTGCGTAGGACAGGAGTTGGATAGGTAGAGTCAGAATGAGAAACGCAATGCCAGAGCCGGGATTTGAACCACGGATTTCCCGGTCTCTAGCCGTGTGTAGGACAGGTGGTGAATACGTAGAGTCAGACTGAGAAACGCAATGCCAGAGCCGGGATTAGAAACACGGATCTCCCGGTCTCTAGCCGTATGTAGGACAGGAGTTGGATATTAAGAGTCAGGTTTAACAATACAATGTCATAGCCGGGTTTGAACCACGGATCTCCCGGTCTCTAGCCGTGTGTAGGACAGATGGTGAATAGGTAGAGTCAGACTGAGAAACACAATGCCAGAGCCGGGATTTGAACCATGGATCTCCCGGTCTCTAGCCGTGTGTAGGACAGGTGGTGAATAGTTTGAGTCAGACTGAGAAACGCTATGCCAGAGCCGGGATTTGAACCACGAATCTCCCGGTCTCTAGCCGTGTGTAGGACAGGAGTTGGATAGGTAGAGTCAGACTGAGAAACGTAATGCCAGAGTCGGGATTTGAACCACGGATCTTCCGGTCTCTAGCCGTGTGTAGGACAGGAGTTGGATAGGTAGAGTCAGACTGAGAAACGCAATGCTAGAGCCGGGATTTGAACCACGGATATCCCGGTCTCTAGCCGTGTGTAGGACAGGAGTTGGATAGGTAGGGTAAGACTGAGAAACGCAATGCTAGAGCCGGGATTTGAACCACGTATCTCCCGATCTCTAGCCGTGTGTAGGACAGGTGGTGAATAGGTAGAGTCAGACTGAGAAACGCAATGCCAGAGCCAGGATTTGAATCACGGATCTCCCGGTCTCTAGCCTTGTGTAGGACAAGAGTTGGATAGGTAGAGTCAGATTTAACAGTACAATGTCATAGCCGGGATTTGAACAACGGATCTCCCGGTCTCTTAGCCGTGTGTAGGACAGATTGTGAATAGGTACAGTCAGACTGAGAAACACAATGCCAGAGCCGGGATTTGAACCATGGATCTCCCGGTCTCTAGCCGTGTGTAGGACAGGTGGTGAATAGTTTGAGTCAGACTGAGAAACGCAAAGCCAGAGCCGGGATTTGAAACACGGATCTCCCAGACTCTAGCCGTGTGTAGGACAGGAGTTGGATAGGTAGAGTCAGACTGAGAAACGCAATGCTAGAGCCGGGATTTGAACCACAGATCTTCCGGTGTCTAGCCGTGTATAGGACAGGAATTGGATAGGTAGAGTCAGACTGAACAATACAATGTCATAGGCGGGATTTGAACCACGAATCTCCCGGTCTCTAGCCGTGTGTAGGACATGTTGTGAATAGGTAGAGTCAGACTGAGAAACGCAATGCCAGAGCCGGGATTTGAACCACGTATCTCTCGGTCTCTAGCCGTGTGTAGGACAGGTGGTGAATAGTTAGAATCAGACTGAGAAACGCAATGCCAGAGCCGGGATTGGAACCACGGATCTCCCGGTCTGTAGCCGTGTGTAGGACAGGAGTTGGATAGGTAGATTCAGACTGAACAAT
The DNA here is from genome assembly GCA_030762935.1 of Hymenopus coronatus. Lineage (NCBI taxonomy): Eukaryota > Metazoa > Arthropoda > Insecta > Mantodea > Hymenopodidae > Hymenopus > Hymenopus coronatus. The sequence goes on along the minus strand of CM060898.1, from coordinate 151,247,246 downwards.
ACAATGTCATAGCCGGGATTTGAACCACGGATCTCCCGGTCTCTAGCCGTGTGTAGGACAGGTGGTAAATAGGTAGAGTCAGACTGAGAAACGCAATGCCAGAGCCGGGATTAGAACCACGGATCTCCCGGTCTCTAGCCGTGTGTAGGACAGAAGTTGGATAGGTAGAGTCAGACTGAACAATACAATGTCATAAACGGGATTTGAACCACGGATCTCCCGGTCTCTAGCCCTGTATAGGACAGGAGCTGGATAGGTAAAGTCAGACTGAGAAACGCAATGCTAGAGCCGGGATTTGAACCACGGATCTCCTGGTCTCTAGCCGTGTGTAGGACAGGTGGTGAATAGGTAGAGTCCGACTGAGAAACGCAATGCCAGACCTGGGATTTGAACCATGGATCTCCCGGTCTCTAGCCGTGTGTAGGACAGGAGTTGGATAGGTAGAGTCAGACTGAGAAACGCAATGCTAGAGTCGGGATTTGAACCACGGATCTCCCGGTCTCTAGCCGTGTGTAGGACAGGTGGTGAATAGGTAGAGTCAGACTGAGAAACGCAATGCCAGAGCCGGGATTTGAACGACGGATCTCCCGGTCTCTAGCCCTGTGTAGGACAGGAGTTGGATAGGTAGAGTCAGACTGAGAAACGTAATGCTAGAGCCGGGATTTGAACCATGAATCTCCCCGTCTCTAGCCGCGTGTAGGACAGGTGGTGAATAGTTTTAGTCAGACTGAGAAACGCAATGCCAGAGCCGAGATTTGAACCACGGATCTCCCGGTCTCTAGCCGTGTGTAGGACAGGAGTTGGATAGGTAGAGTCAGACTGAGAAACGCAATGCCAGAGTCGGGATTTGAACCACGGATCTTCCGGTCTCTAGCCGTGTGTAGGACAGGAGTTGGATAGGTAGAGTCACACAGAGAAACGCAATGCTAGAGTCGCGATTTGAACCACGGATATCCCGGTCTCTGGCCGTGTGTAGGACAGGATTTGGATTGGTAGAGTAAGTCTGAGAAACGCAATGCTAGAACCGGGATTTGAACCACGTATCTCTTGGTCTCTAGCCGTGTGTAGGACAGGTGGTGAATATTTAGAGTCAGAGTGAGAAACGCAATGCCAGAGCCAGGATTTGAATCACGGATCTCCCGGTCTCTAGCCGTGTGTAGGACTGGAATTGGATAGGTAGAGTCAGACTGAACAATACAATGTCATAGACGGGATTTGAACCACGGATCTCCCGGTCTCTAGCCGTGTGTAGGACAGGTGGTGAATAGGTAGAGTCAGACTGAGAAACACAATGCCAGAGCCGGGATTTGAACCACGGATCTCCCGGTCTCTAGCCGTGTGTAGGCCAGGTGGTGAATAGTTAGAATCAGACTGAGAAACGCAATGCCAGAGCCGGGATTGGAACCACGGATCTCCCGGTCTTTAGCCGTGTGTAGGACAGGTGGTGAATAGGTAGGGTCAGACTGAGAAACACAATGCCAGAGCCGGGATTTGAACCACGGATCTCCCGGTCTCTAGCCGTGTGTAGTACAGGTGGTGAATAGTTAGTGTCAGACTGAGAAACGCAATGCCAGAGCCGGGATTTGATCCACGGATGTCCCGGTCTCTAGTCGTGTGTAGGACAGGAGTTAGGTAGAGTCAGATTGAGAAACGCAATGCTAGAGCCGGGATTTGAACCACGGATCTCCCGGTCTCTAGCCTTGGGTAGGACAGATGTTGAATAGGTAGAGTCAGACTGAACAATACAATGTCATAGCCGGGATTTGAACCATGGATCTCCCGATCACTAGCCGTGTGTAGGACAGGTGGTGAATAGGTAGAGTCGGACTGAGAACGACAATGCCAGAGCCGGGATTTAAACCACGGATCTCCCGGTCTCTATCCGTGTGTAGGACAGGAGTTGGATAGGTAGAGTCAGACAGAGAAACGCAATGCTAGAGCCGGGATTTGAACCACGGATCTCTCGGTCTCTAGCCCTGTATAGGACAGGAGTTGGATAGGTAGAATCAGACTGAAAAACGCAATGCTAGAGACGGGATTTGAACCACGGATCTCCCGGTCTCTAGCTGTGTGTAGGACAGATGTTGAATAGGTAGAGTCCGACTGAGAAACGCAATGCTAGAGCCGGGATTTGAACCACGGATCTCCCGGTCTCTAGCCGTGTGTAGGACAGGAGTTGGATAGGTAGTGTCAGACTGAACAATACAATGTCATAGCCGGGAAGTGAACCACGGATCTCCCGGTCTCTAGCCGTGAGTAGGACAGGTGGTGAATAGGTAGAGTCAGACTGAGAAACACAATGCCAGATCCGGGATTTGAACCACGGATCTCCCGGTCTCTAGCAGTGTGTAGGACAGGAGTTGGATAGGTAGAGTCAGACTGAGAAACGCAATGCTAGAGCCGGGATTTGAACCACGGATCTCCCGGTCTCTAGCGGTGTGTAGGACAGGAGTTGGATAGGTAAAGTCAGACTGAGAAACGCAATGCTAGAGCCGGGATTTGAACCACGGATCTCCTGGTCTCTAGCCGTGTGTAGGACAGGAGTTGGATAGGTAGAGTCAGACTGAGAAGCGCAATGCTAGAGCCGGGATTTGAACCACGGATCTCCCGGTCTCTAGCCGTGTGTAGGACAGGTGGTGAATAGGTAGGGTCAGACTGAGAAATGCAATGCCAGAGCCGGGATTTGAACCATGGATCTCCCGGTCTCTAGCAGTGTGTAGGACAGGAGTTGTATAGGTAGAGTCAGACTGAGAAACGCAATGCTAGAGTCGGGATTTGAACCACGGATCTCCCGGTCTCTAGCCGTGTGTAGGACAGGAGTAGGATAGGTAGAGTAAGACTGACAAACGCAATGCTAGAGCCGGGATTTGAACCACGTATCTCCCGGTCTCTAGCCGTGTGTAGGACAGGTGGTGAGTAGGTAGAGTCAGACTGAGAAACGCAATGCCAGAACCGGGATTTGAACCACGGATCTCCCGGTCTCTAACCGTGTGTAGGACAGGAATTGGATAGGTAGAGTCAGACTAAACAATACAATGTCATAGACGGGATTTGAACCACGGATCTCCCGGTCTCTTAGCCGTGTGTAGGACAGATGGTGAATAGGTAGAGTCAGACTGAGAAACACAATGCCAGAGCCGGGATTTGAACCATGTCTCTCCCGTTCTCTAGCCGTGTGTAGGACAGGAATTGGATAGGTAGAGTCAGACTGAACAATACAATGTCATAGACGGGATTTGTACCACGGATCTCCCGGTCTCTAGCCGTGTGTAGGTCAGGTGGTGAATAGGTAGAGTCAGACTGAGAAACACAATGCCAGAGCCAGGATTTGAACCACGGATCTCCCGGTCTCTAGCCGTGTGTAGGACAGGTGGTGAATAGTTAGAATCAGACTGAGAAACGTAATGCCAGAGCCGGGATTGGAACCACGGATCTCCCGGTATGTAGCCGTGTGTAGGACAGGTGGTGAATAGGTAGAGTCAGACTGAGAAACACAATGCCAGAGCCGGGATTTGAACCACGGATGTCCCGGTCTCTAGCCGTGTGTAGGACCGGAGTTGGATACGAAGAGTCCGACTGAGAAACGCAATGCTAGAGCCGGTTTTTGAACCACGGATCTCCCGGTCTCTAGCCGTGTGTAGGACAGGAGTTGGTTAGGTAGAGTCAGACTGAGAAGCGCAATGCTAGAGCCGGGATTTGAACCACGGATCTCCCGGTCTCTAGCCGTGTGTAGGACAGGTGGTGAATGGGTAGAGTCAGACTGTGAAACGCAATGCCAATGCCGGGATTTGAACCATGGATCTCCCGGTCTCTAGCCGTGCGTAGGACAGGAGTTGGATAGGTAGAGTCAGAATGAGAAACGCAATGCAAGCCGGGATTTGAACCACGGATTTCCCGGTCTCTAGCCGTGTGTAGGACAGGTGGTGAATACGTAGAGTCAGACTGAGAAACGCAATGCCAGAGCCGGGATTAGAAACACGGATCTCCCGGTCTCTAGCCGTATGTAGGACAGGAGTTGGATATTAAGAGTCAGGTTTAACAATACAATGTCATAGCCGGGTTTGAACCACGGATCTCCCGGTCTCTAGCCGTGTGTAGGACAGATGGTGAATAGGTAGAGTCAGACTGAGAAACACAATGCCAGAGCCGGGATTTGAACCATGGATCTCCCGGTCTCTAGCCGTGTGTAGGACAGGTGGTGAATAGTTTGAGTCAGACTGAGAAACGCTATGCCAGAGCCGGGATTTGAACCACGAATCTCCCGGTCTCTAGCCGTGTGTAGGACAGGAGTTGGATAGGTAGAGTCAGACTGAGAAACGTAATGCCAGAGTCGGGATTTGAACCACGGATCTTCCGGTCTTTAGCCGTGTGTAGGACAGGAGTTGGATAGGTAGAGTCAGACTGAGAAACGCAATGCTACAGCCGGGATTTGAACCACGGATATCCCGGTCTCTAGCCGTGTGTAGGACAGGAGTTGGATAGGTAGGGTAAGACTGAGAAACGCAATGCTAGACCCGGGATTTGAACCACGTATCTCCCGATCTCGAGCCGTGTGTAGGACAGGTGGTGAATAGGTAGAGTCAGACTGAGAAACGCAATGCCAGAGCCAGGATTTGAATCACGGATCTCCCGGTCTCTAGCCTTGTGTAGGACAAGAGTTGGATAGGTAGAGTCAGATTTAACAGTACAATGTCATAGCCGGGATTTGAACAACGGATCACCCGGTCTCTTAGCCGTGTGTAGGACAGATGGTGAATAGGTACAGTTAGACTGAGAAACACAATGCCAGAGCCGGGATTTGAACCATGGATCTCCCGGTCTCTAGCCGTGTGTAGGACAGGTGGTGAATAGTTTGAGTCAGACTGAGAAACGCAAAGCCAGAGCCGGGATTTGAAACACGGATCTCCCAGACTCTAGCCGTGTGTAGGACAGGAGTAGGATAGGTAGAGTCAGACTGAGAAACGCAATGCTAGAGCCGGGATTTGAACCACAGATCTTCCGGTGTCTAGCCGTGTATAGGACAGGAATTGGATAGGTAGAGTCAGACTGAACAATACAATGTCATAGGCGGGATTTGAACCACGAATCTCCCGGTCTCTAGCCGTGTGTAGGACATGTTGTGAATAGGTAGAGTCAGACTGAGAAACGCAATGCCAGAGCCGGGATTTGAACCACGTATCTCTCGGTCTCTAGCCGTGTGTAGGACAGGTGGTGAATAGTTAGAATCAGACTGAGAAACGCAATGCCAGAGCCGGGATTGGAACCACGGATCTCCCGGTCTGTAGCCGTGTGTAGGACAGGAGTTGGATAGGTAGATTCAGACTGAACAATACAATGTCATAGCCGGGATTTGAACCACGGATCTCCCGGTCTCTAGCCGTGTGTAGGACAGGTGGTAAATAGGTAGAGTCAGACTGAGAAACGCAATGCCAGAGCCGGGATTAGAACCACGGATCTCCCGGTCTCTAGCCGTGTGTAGGACAGGAGTTGGATAGGTAGAGTCAGACTGAACAATACAATGTCATAAACGGGATTTGAACCACGGATCTCCCGGTCTCTAGCCCTGTATAGGACAGGAGCTGGATAGGTAAAGTCAGACTGAGAAACGCAATGCTAGAGCCGGGATTTGAACCACGGATCTCCTGGTCTCTAGCCGTGTGTAGGACAGGTGGTGAATAGGTAGAGTCCGACTGAGAAACGCAATGCCAGACCTGGGATTTGAACCATGGATCTCCCGGTCTCTAGCCGTGTGTAGGACAGGAGTTGGATAGGTAGAGTCAGACTGAGAAACGCAATGCTAGAGTCGGGATTTGAACCACGGATCTCCCGGTCTCTAGCCGTGTGTAGGACAGGTGGTGAATAGGTAGAGTCAGACTGAGAAACGCAATGCCAGAGCCGGGATTTGAACGACGGATCTCCCGGTCCCTAGCCCTGTGTAGGACAGGAGTTGGATAGGTAGAGTCAGACTGAGAAACGTAATGCTAGAGCCGGGATTTGAATCACGGATCTACCGGTCTCTAGGCGTGTGTAGGACAGGAGTTGGATAGGTAGAGTCAGACTGAGAAGCGCAATGCTAGAGCCGGGATTTAAACCACGGATCTCCCGGTCTCTAGCCGTGTGTAGGACAGGGGTTGGATAGGTAGAGTCAGACTGAGAAACTCAATGCCAGAGCCGGGATTTGAACGAATGATCTCCCGGTCTCTATCCGTGTGTAGCACAGATGCTGAATAGGTAGAGTCAGACTGAGAAACACAATGCCAGAGCCGGGATTTGAACCATGAATCTCCCCGTCTCTAGCCGCGTGTAGGACAGGTGGTGAATAGTTTGAGTCAGACTGAGAAACGCAATGCCAGAGCCGAGATTTGAACCACGGATCTCCCGGTCTCTAGCCGTGTGTAGGACAGGAGTTGGATAGGTAGAGTCAGACTGAGAAACGCAATGCCAGATTCGGGATTTGAACCACGGATCTTCCGGTCTCTAGCCGTGTGTAGGACAGGAGTTGGATAGGTAGAGTCACACAGAGAAACGCAATGCTAGAGTCGCGATTTGAACCACGGATATCCCGGTCTCTGGCCGTGTGTAGGACAGGATTTGGATTGGTAGAGTAAGACTGAGAAACGCAATGCTAGAACCGGGATTTGAACCACGTATCTCTTGGTCTCTAGCCGTGTGTAGGACAGGTGGTGAATAGGTAGAGTCAGAGTGAGAAACGCAATGCCAGAGCCAGGATTTGAATCACGGATCTCCCGGTCTCTAGCCGTGTGTAGGACTAGAATTGGATAGGTAGAGTCAGACTGAACAATACAATGTCATAGACGGGATTTGAACCACGGATCTCCCGGTTTCTAGCCGTGTGTAGGACAGGTGGTGAATAGGTAGAGTCAGACTGAGAAACACAATGCCAGAGCCGGGATTTGAACCACGGATCTCCCGGTCTCTAGCCGTGTGTAGGTCAGGTGGTGAATAGTTAGAATCAGACTGAGAAACGCAATGCCAGAGCCGGGATTGGAACCACGGATCTCCCGGTCTTTAGCCGTGTGTAGGACAGTTGGTGAATAGGTAGAGTCAGACTGAGAAACACAATGCCAGAGCCGGGATTTGAACCACGGATCTCCCGGTCTCTAGCCGTGTGTAGGACAGGTGGTGAATAGTTAGTGTCAGACTGAGAAACGCAATGCCAGAGCCGGGATTTGATCCACGGATGTCCCGGTCTCTAGTCGTGTGTAGGACAGGAGTTAGATAGGTAGAGTCAGATTGAGAAACGCAATGCTAGAGCCGGGATTTGAACCACGGATCTCCCGGTCTCTAGCCTTGGGTAGGACAGATGTTGAATAGGTAGAGTCAGACTGAACAATACAATGTCATAGCCGGGATTTGAACCATGGATCTCCCGATCACTAGCCGTGTGTAGGACAGGTGGTGAATAGGTAGAGTCGGACTGAGAACGACAATGCCAGAGCCGGGATTTAAACAACGGATCTCCCGGTCTCTAGCCGTGTGTAGGACAGGAGTTGGATAGGTAGAGTCAGACAGAGAAACGCAATGCTAGAGCCGGGATTTGAACCACGGATCTCTCGGTCTCTAGCCCTGTATAGGACAGGAGTTGGATAGGTAGAGTCAGACTGAAAAACGCAATGCTAGAGCCGGGATTTGAACCACGGATCTCCCGGTCTCTAGCCCTGTGTAGGACAGATGTTGAATAGGTAGAGTCCGACTGAGAAACGCAATGCTAGAGCCGGGATTTGAACCACGGATCTCCCGGTCTCTAGCCGTGTGTAGGACAGGAGTTGGATAGGTAGAGTCAGACTGAACAATACAATGTCATAGCCGGGAAGTGAACCACGGATCTCCCGGTCTCTAGCCGTGAGTAGGACAGGTGGTGAATAGGTAGAGTCAGACTGAGAAACACAATGCCAGATCCGGGATTTGAACCACGGATCTCCCGGTCTCTAGCCGTGTGTAGGACAGGAGTTGGATAGGTAGAGTCAGAATGAGAAACGCAATGCTAGAGCCGGGATTTGAACCACGGATCTCCCGGTCTCTAGCCGTGTGTAGGACAGGAGTTGGATAGGTAAAGTCAGACTGAGAAACGCAATGCTAGAGCCGGGATTTGAACCACGGATCTCCTGGTCTCTAGCCGTGTGTAGGACAGGAGTTGGATAGGTAGAGTCAGACTGAGAAGCGCAATGCTAGAGCCGGGATTTGAACCACGGATCTCCCGGTCTCTAGCCGTGTGTAGGACAGGTGGTGAATAGGTAGGGTCAGACTGAGAATCGCAATGCCAGAGCCGGGATTTGAACCATGGATCTCCCGGTCTCTAGCCGTGTGTAGGACAGGAGTTGGATAGGTAGAGTCAGACTGAGAAACGCAATGCTAGAGTCGGGATTTGAACCACGGATCTCCCGGTCTCTAGCCGTGTATAGGACAGGAGTAGGATAGGTAGAGTAAGACTGACAAACGCAATGCTAGAGGCGGGATTTGAACCACGTATCTCCCGGTCTCTAGCCGTGTGTAGGACAGGTGGTGAGTAGGTAGAGTCAGACTGAGAAACGCAATGCCAGAACCGGGATTTGAAGCACGGATCTCCCGGTCTCTAACCGTATGTAGGACAGGAATTGGATAGGTAGAGTCAGACTAAACAATACAATGTCATAGACGGGATTTGAACCACGGATCTCCCGGTCTCTTAGCCGTGTGTAGGACAGATGGTGAATAGGTAGAGTCAGACTGAGAAACACAATGCCAGAGCCGGGATTTGAACCATGTCTCTCCCGTTCTCTAGCCGTGTGTAGGACAGGAATTGGATAGGTAGAGTCAGACTGAACAATACAATGTCATAGACGGGATTTGTACCACGGATCTCCCGGTCTCTAGCCGTGTGTAGGTCAGGTGGTGAATAGGTAGAGTCAGACTGAGAAACACAATGCCAGAGCCAGGATTTGAACCACGGATCTCCCGGTCTCTAGCCGTGTGTAAGACAGGTGGTGAATAGTTAGAATCAGACTGAGAAACGTAATGCCAGAGCCGGGATTGGAACCACGGATCTCCCGGTATGTAGCCGTGTGTAGGACAGGTAGTGAATAGGTAGAGTCAGACTGAGAAACACAATGCCAGAGCCGGGATTTGAACCACGGATGTCCCGGTCTCTAGCCGTGTGTAGGACCGGAGTTGGATACGAAGAGTCCGACTGAGAAACGCAATGCTAGAGCCGGGATTTGAACCACGGATCACCCGGTCTCTAGCCGTGTGTAGGACAGGAGTTGGTTAGGTAGAGTCAGACTGAGAAGCGCAATGCTAGAGCCGGGATTTGAACCACGGAACTCCCGGTCTCTAGCCGTGTGTAGGACAGGTGGTGAATGGGTAGAGTCAGACTGTGAAACGCAATGCCAATGCCGGGATTTGAACCATGGATCTCTCGGTCTCTAGCCGTGCGTAGGACAGGAGTTGGATAGGTAGAGTCAGAATGAGAAACGCAATGCCAGAGCCGGGATTTGAACCACGGATTTCCCGGTCTCTAGCCGTGTGTAGGACAGGTGGTGAATACGTAGAGTCAGACTGAGAAACGCAATGCCAATGCCGGGATTAGAAACACGGATCTCCCGGTCTCTTTTCCGTATGTAGGACAGGAGTTGGATATTAAGAGTCAGGTTTAACAATACAATGTCATAGCCGGGTTTGAACCACGGATCTCCCGGTCTCTAGCCGTGTGTAGGACAGATGGTGAATAGGTAGATTCAGACTGAGAAACACAATGCCAGAGCCGGGATTTGAACCATGGATCTCCCGGACTCTAGCCGTGTGTAGGACAGGTGGTGAATAGTTTGAGTCAGACTGAGAAACGCTATGCCAGAGCCGGGATTTGAACCACGAATCTCCCGGTCTCTAGCCGTGTGTTGGACAGGAGTTGGATAGGTAGAGTCAGACTGAGAAACGTAATGCCAGAGTCGGGATTTGAACCACGGATCTTCCGGTCTCTAGCCGTGTGTAGGACAGGAGTTGGATAGGTAGAGTCAGACTGAGAAAAGCAATGCTAGAGCCGGGATTTGAACCACGGATATCCCGGTCTCTAGCCGTGTGTAGGACAGGAGTTGGATAGGTAGGGTAAGACTGAGAAACGCAATGCTAGAGCCGGGATTTGAACCACGTATCTCCCGATCTCTAGCCGTGTGTAGGACAGATGGTGAATAGGTAGAGTCAGACTGAGAAACGCAATGCTAGAGCCGGGATTTGAACCACGTATCTCCCGGTCTCTAGCCGTGTGTAGGACAGATGGTGAATAGGTAGAGTCAGACTGAGAAACGCAATGCCAGAGCCAGGATTTGAATCACGGATCTCCCGGTCTCTAGCCTTGTGTAGGACAAGAGTTGGATAGGTAGAGTCAGATTTAACAATACAATGTCATAGCCGGGATTTGAACAACGGATCTCCCGGTCTCTTAGCCGTGTGTAGGACAGATGGTGAATAGGTACAGTCAGACTGAGAAACACAATGCCAGAGCCGGGATTTGAACCATGGATCTCCCGGTCTCTAGCCGTGTGTAGGACAGGTGTTGAATAGTTTGAGTCAGACTGAGAAACGCAAAGCCAGAGCCGGGATTTGAAACACGGATCTCCCAGACTCTAGCCGTGTGTAGGACAGGAGTTGGATAGGTAGAGTCAGACTGAGAAACGCAATGCTAGAGCCGGGATTTGAACCACAGATCTCCCGGTGTCTAGCCGTGTATAGGACAGGAATTGGATAGGTAGAGTCAGACTGAACAATACAATGTCATAGGCGGGATTTGAACCACGAATCTCCCGGTCTCTAGCCGTGTGTAGGACATGTTGTGAATAGGTAGAGTCAGACTGAGAAACGCAATGCCAGAGCCGGGATTTGAACCACGTATCTCTCGGTCTCTAGCCGTGTGTAGGACAGGTGGTGAATAGTTTGAGTCAGACTGAGAAACGCAATGCCAGAGCCGAGATTTGAACCACGGATCTCCCGGTCTCTAGCCGTGTGTAGGACAGGAGTTGGATAGGTAGAGTCAGACTGAGAAACGCAATGCCAGAGTCGGGATTTGAACCACGGATCTTCCGGTCTCTAGCCGTGTGTAGGACAGGGGTTGGATAGGTAGAGTCACACAGAGAAACGCAATGCTAGAGTCGCGATTTGAACCACGGATATCCCGGTCTCTGGCCGTGTGTAGGACAGGATTTGGATTGGTAGAGTAAGACTGAGAAACGCAATGCTAGAACCGAGATTTGAACCACGTATCTCTTGGTCTCTAGCCGTGTGTAGGACAGGTGGTGAATAGGTAGAGTCAGAGTGAGAAACGCAATGCCAGAGCCAGGATTTGAATCACGGATCCCCCGGTCTCTAGCCGTGTGAAGGACTGGAATTGGATAGGTAGAGTCAGACTGAACAATACAATGTCATAGACGGGATTTGAACCACGGATCTCCCGGTCTCTAGCCGTGTGTAGGACAGGTGGTGAATAGGTAGAGTCAGACTGAGGAACACAATGCCAGAGCCGGGATTTGAACCACGGATCTCCCGGTCTCTAGCCGTGTGTAGGCCAGGTGGTGAATAGTTAGAATCAGACTGAGAAACGCAATGCCAGAGCCGGGATTGGAACCACGGATCTCCCGGTCTTTAGCCGTGTGTAGGACAGGTGGTGAATAGGTAGAGTCAGGCTGAGAAACACAATGCCAGAGCCGGGATTTGAACCACGGATCTCCCGGTCTCTAGCCGTGTGTAGGACAGGTGGTGAATAGTTAGTGTCAGACTGAGAAACGCAATGCCAGAGCCGGGATTTGATCCACGGATGTCCCGGTCTCTAGTCGTGTGTAGGACAGGAGTTAGATAGGTAGAGTCAGATTGAGAAACGCAATGCTAGAGCCGGGATTTGAACCACGGATCTCCCGGTCTCTAGCCTTGGGTAGGACAGATGTTGAATAGGTAGAGTCAGACTGAAAAATACAGTGTCATAGCCGGGATTTGAACCATGGATCTCCCGATCACTAGCCGTGTGTAGGACAGGTGGTGAATAGGTAGAGTCGGACTGAGAACGACAATGCCAGAGCCGGGATTTAAACCACGGATCTCCCGGTCTCTAGCCGTGTGTAGGACAGGAGTTGGATAGGTAGAGTCAGACTGAGAAACGTAATGCCAGAGTCGGGATTTGAACCACGGATCTCCCGGTCTCTAGCCGTGTGTAGGCCAGGTGGTGAATAGTTAGAATCAGACTGAGAAACGCAATGCCAGAGCCGGGATTGGAACCACGGATCTCCCGGTCTGTAGCCGTGTGTAGGACAGGAGTTGGATAGGTAGATTCAGACTGAACAATACAATGTCATAGCCGGGATTTGAACCACGGATCTCCCGGTCTCTAGCCGTGTGTAGGACAGGTGGTAAATAGGTAGAGTCAGACTGAGAAACGCAATGCCAGAGCCGGGATTAGAACCACGGATCCCTCGGTCTCTAGCCGTGTGTATGACAGGAGTTGGATAGGTAGAGTCAGACTGAACAATACAATGTCATAAACGGGATTTGAACCACGGATCTCCCGGTCTCTAGCCGTGTGTAGGACAGGTGGTGAATAGGTAGAGTCAGACTGAGAAACACAATGCCAGAGCCGGGATTTGAACCACGGATCTCCCGGTCTCTAGCTGTGTGTAGGACAGGTGGTGAATAGTTAGAGTCAGACTGAGAAACGCAATGCCTGAGCCGGGATTTGAACCACGGATCTCCCGGTCTCTAGCCGTGTGTAGTACAGATGGTGAATAGATAGAGTCAGACTGAGAAACAAAATGCCAGAGCCGGGATTTGAACCATAGATCTCCCGGTTTCTAGCCGTATGTGGGACAGGAGTTGGATAGGTAAAGTCAGACTGAGAAACGCAATGCCAGAGCCGGGATTTGAACCACGGATCTTTCGGTCTCCAGCCGTGTGTAGGACAGGAGTGGGATAGGTAGAGTAAGACTGAGAAATGCAATGCTAGAGCCGGGATTTGAACCACGGATCTCCCGGTCTCTAGCCGTGTGTAGGACAGGAGTTGGATAGGTAGAGTCAGACTGAACAATACAATGTCATAGCCGGGAAGTGAACCACGGATCTCCCGGTCTCTAGCCGTGAGTAGGACAGGTGGTGAATAGGTAGAGTCAGACTGAGAAACACAATGCCAGATCCGGGATTTGAACCACGGATCTCCCGGTCTCTAGCCGTGTGTAGGACAGGAGTTGGATAGGTAGAGTCAAACTGAGAAACGCAATGCTAGAGCCGGGATTTGAACCACGGATCTCCCGGTCTCTAGCCGTGTGTAGGACAGGAGTTGGATAGGTAAAGTCAGACTGAGAAACGCAATGCTAGAGCCGGGATTTGAACCACGGATCTCCTGGTCTGTAGCCGTCTGTAGGACAGGAGTTGGATAGGTAGAGTCAGACTGAGAAGCGCAATGCTAGAGCCGGGATTTGAACCACGGATCTCCCGGTCTCTAGCCGTGTGTAGGACAGGTGGTGAATAGGTAGGGTCAGACTGAGAAACGCAATGCCAGAGCCGGGATTTGAACCATGGATCTCCCGGTCTCTAGCCGTGTGTAGGACAGGAGTTGGATAGGTAGAGTCAGACTGAGAAACGCAATGCTAGAGTCGGGATTTGAACCACGGATCTCCCGGTCTCTAGCCGTGTGTAGGACAGGAGTAGGATAGGTAGAGTAAGACTTGACAAACGCAATGCTAGAGCCGGGATTTGAACCACGTATCTCCCGGTCTCTAGCCGTGTGTAGGACAGGTGGTGAGTCGGTAGAGTCAGACTGAGAAACGCAATGCCAGAACCGGGATTTGAACCACGGATCTCCCGGTCTCTAACCGTGTGTAGGACAGGAATTGGATAGGTAGAGTCAGACTAAACAATACAATGTCATAGACGGGATTTGAACCACGGATCTCCCTGTCTCTTAGCCGTGTGTAGGACAGATGGTGCATAGGTAGAGTCAGACTGAGAAACACAATGCCAGAGCCGGGATTTGAACCATGTCTCTCCCGTTCTCTAGCCGTGTGTAGGACAGGAATTGGATAGGTAGAGTCAGACTGAACAATACAATGTCATAGACGGGATTTGTACCACGGATCTCCCGGTCTCTAGCCGTGTGTAGGTCAGGTGGTGAATAGGTAGAGTCAGACTGAGAAACACAATGCCAGAGCCAGGATTTGAACCACGGATCTCCCGGTCTCTAGCCGTGTGTAGGACAGGTGGTGAATAGTTAGAATCAGACTGAGAAACGTAATGCCAGAGCCGGGATTGGAACCACGGATCTCCCGGTATGTAGCCGTGTGTAGGACAGGTGGTGAATAGGTAGAGTCAGACTGAGAAACACAATGCCAGAGCCGGGATTTGAACCACGGATGTCCCGGTCTCTAGCCGTGTGTAGGACCGGAGTTGGATACGAAGAGTCCGACTGAGAAACGCAATGCTAGAGCCGGGATTTGAACCACGGATCTCCCGGTCTCTAGCCGTGTGTAGGACAGGAGTTGGTTAGGTAGAGTCAGACTGAGAAGCGCAATGCTAGAGCCGGGATTTGAACCACGGATCTCCTGGTCTCTAGCCGTGTGTAGGACAGGTGGTGAATGGGTAGAGTCAGACTGTGAAACGCAATGCCAATGCCGGGATTTGAACCATGGATCTCCCGGTCTCTAGCCGTGCGTAGGACAGGAGTTGGATAGGTAGAGTCAGAATGAGAAACGCAATGCAAGAGCCGGGATTGGAACCACGGATCTCCCGGTATGTAGCCGTGTGTAGGACAGGTGGTGAATACGTAGAGTCAGATTGAGAAACGCAATGCCAGAGCCGGGATTAGAAACACGGATCTCCCGTTCTCTAGCCGTAAGTAGGACAGGAGTTGCATAGGTAGAGTCAGACTGAACAATACAATGTCATAGCCGGGATTTGAACCACGGATCTCCCGGTCTCTAGCCGTGTGTAGGACAGGTGATGAATAGTTTGAGTCAGACTGAGAAACGCAATGCCAGAGCCGGGATTTAAACCACGGATCTCCCGGTCTCTAGCCCTGTATAGGACCGGTGGTGAATAGTTAGAGTCAGACTGAGAAACGCAATGCCAGAGCCGGGATTTGAACCACGGATCTCCCGGTCTCTAGCCGTGTGTAGGACAGGAGTTAGATAGGTAGAGTCAGACTTAGAAACGGAATGCTAGAGCCGAGATTTGAACCACGGGTCTCCCGGTCTCTAGCCGTGTGTAGGACAGATGGTGAATAGGTAGAGTCAGACTGAGAAACGCAATGCCAGAGCCGGGATTTGAACCACGGATCTCCCGGTCTCTAGCCGTGTGTAGGACAGGAGTTGGATAGGTAGGGTAAGACTGAGAAACGCAATGCTAGAGCCGGGATTTGAACCACGTATCTCCCGATCTCTAGCCGTGTGTAGGACAGGTGGTGAATAGGTAGAGTCAGACTGAGAAACGCAATGCCAGAGCCAGGATTTGAATCACGGATCTCCCGGTCTCTAGCCTTGTGTAGGACAAGAGTTGGATAGGTAGAGTCAGATTTAACAATACAATGTCATAGCCGGGATTTGAACAACGGATCTACCGGTCTCTTAGCCGTGTGTAGGACAGATGGTGAATAGGTACAGTCAGACTTAGAAACACAATGCCCCAGCCGGGATTTGAACCATGGATCTCCCGGTCTCTAGCCGTGTGTAGGACAGGTGGTGAATAGTTTGAGTCAGACTGAGAAACGCAAAGCCAGAGCCGGGATTTGAAACACGGATCTCCCAGACTCTAGCCGTGTGTAGGACAGGAGTAGGATAGGTAGAGTCAGACTGAGAAACGCAATGCTAGAGCCGGGATTTGAACCACAGATCTCCCGGTGTCTAGCCGTGTATAGGACAGGAATTGGATAGGTAGAGTCAGACTGAACAATACAATGTCATAGGCGGGATTTGAACCACGAATCTCCCGGTCTCTAGCCGTGTGTAGGACATGTTGTGAATAGGTAGAGTCAGACTGAGAAACGCAATGCCAGAGCCTGGATTTGAACCACGTATCTCTCGGTCTCTAGCCGTGTGTAGGACAGGTGGTGAATAGTTAGAATCAGACTGAGAAACGCAATGCCAGAGCCGGGATTGGAACCACGGATCTCCCGGTCTGTAGCCGTGTGTAGGACAGGAGTTGGATAGGTAGATTCAGACTGAACAATACAATGTCATAGCCGGGATTTGAACCACGGATCTCCCGGTCTCTAGCCGTGTGTAGGACAGGTGGTAAATAGGTAGAGTCAGACTGAGAAACGCAATGCCAGAGCCGGGATTAGAACCACGGATCTCCCGGTCTCTAGCCGTGTGTAGGACAGGAGTTGGATAGGTAGAGTCAGACTGAACAATACAATGTCATAAACGGGATTTGAACCACGGATCTCCCGGTCTCTAGCCGTGTGTAGGACAGGTGGTGAATAGGTAGAGTCAGACTGAGAAACACAATGCCAGAGCCGGGATTTGAACCACGGATCTCCCGGTCTCTAGCTGTATGTAGGACAGGTGGTGAATAGTTAGAGTCAGACTGAGAAACGCAATGCCAGAGCCGGGATTTGAACCACGGATCTCCCGGTCTCTAGCCGTGTGTAGCACAGATGGTGAATAGGTAGAGTCAGACTGAGAAACAAAATGCCAGAGCCGGGATTTGAACCATAGATCTCCCGGTTTCTAGCCGTATGTGGGACAGGAGTTGGATAGGTAAAGTCAGACTGAGAAACGCAATGCCAGAGCCGGGATTTGAACCACGGATCTTTCGGTCTCCAGCCGTGTGTAGGACAGGAGTGGGATAGGTAGGGATTAAGACTGAGAAATGCAATGCTAGAGCCGGGATTTGAACCACGGATCTCCCGGTCTCTAGCCGTGTGTAGGACAGGAGTTGGATAGGTAGAGTCAGACTGAAAAACGCAATGCCAGAGCCGGGATTTGAACCATGGATCTCCCGGTCTCTAGCCGTGTGTAGGACAGGAGTTGGATAGGTAGAGCCAGACTGAGAAACGCAATGCTAGAGCCGGGATTTGAACCACGGATCTCCCGGTCTCTAGAAGTGTGTAGGACAGATGGTGAATAGGTGGAGTCAGACTTAGAAACGAAATGCCAGAGCCGGGGTTTGAACCACGGAATTCCCCGTCTCTAGCCGTGTGTAGGACAGGAGTTGGATAGGTAGAGTCAGACTGAGAAACGCAATGCTAGAGCCGGGATTAGAACCACGGATCTCCCGTTCTCTAGATGTGTGTAGGACAGGAGTTGGATAGGTAGAGTCAGACTGAGAAGCGCAATGCTAGAGCCGGGATTTAAACCACGGATCTCCCGGTCTCTAGCCGTGTGCAGGACCGGTGGTGAATAGTTAGAGTCAGACTGGGAAACGCAATGCCAGAGCCGGGATTTGAAACACGGATCTCCCGGTCTCTAGCCGTGTGTAGGACAGGAGTTAGATAGGTAGAGTCAGACTGAAAAACGCAATGCTAGAGCCTGTATTTGAACCACGGATCTTCCGGTCTCTAGCCGTGTGTAGGACAGATGGTGAATAGGTAGAGTAAGACTGAGAAACGCAATGCCAGAGCCGGGATTTGAACCACGGATCTCCCGGTCTCTAGCCGTGTATAGGACAGGAGTTGGATAGGTAAAGTCAGACTGAGAAACGCAATGCTAGAGCCGGGATTTGAACCACGGATCTCCTGGTCTCTAGCCGTGTGTAGGACAGGAGTTGGATAGGTAGAGTCAGACTGAGAAGCGCAATGCTAGAGCCGGGATTTGAACCATGGATCTGCCGGTCTCTAGCCGAGTGTAGGACAGGAGTTGGATACGTAGAGTCAGACTGAGAAACGCAATGCCAGAGCCGGGATTTGAACGACGGATCTCCCGGTCACTAGCCGTGTGTAGGACAGATGATGAATAGGTAGAGTCAGACTGAGAAACACAATGCCAGAGCCGGGATTTGAACCATGGATCTCCCGGTCTCTAGCCGTGTGTAGGACAGGTGGTGAATAGTTTGAGTCAGACTGAGAAACGCAATGCCAGAGCCGGGATTTGAACCACGGATCTCCCGGTCTCTAGCCCTGTATAGGACAGGAGCTGGATAGGTAAAGTCAGACTGAGAAACGCAATGCTAGAGCCGGGATTTGAACCACGGATCTCCTGGTCTCTAGCCGTGTGTAGGACAGGAGTTGGATAGGTAGAGTCAGACTGAGAAGCGCAATGCTAGAGCCGGGATTTGAACCACGGATCTCCCGGTCTCTAGCCGTGTGTAGGACAGGTGGTGAATAGGTAGAGTCAGACTGAGAAACGCAATGCCAGAGCCGGGATTTGAACCATGGATCTCCCGGTCTCTAGCCGAGTGTAGGACTGGAGTTGGATACGTAGAGTCAGACTGAGAAACGCAATGCCAGAGCCGGGATTTGAACGACGGATCTCCCGGTCTCTAGCCGTGTGTAGGACAGATGATGAATAGGTAGAGTCAGACTGAGAAACACAATGCCAGAGCCGGGATTTGAACCATGGATCTCCTGGTCTCTAGCCGTGTGTAGGACAGGTGTTGAATAGTTTGAGTCAGACTGAGAAACGCAATGCCAGAGCCGGGATTTGAACCACGGATCTCCCGGTCTCTAGCCCTGTATAGGACAGGAGCTGGATAGGTAAAGTCAGACTGAGAAACGCAATGCTAGAGCCGGGTTTTGAACCACGGATCTCCTGGTCTCTAGCCGTGTGTAGGACAGGAGTTGGATAGGTAGAGTCAGACTGAGAAGCGCAATGCTAGAGCCGGGATTTGAACCACGGATCTCCCGGTCTCTAGCCGTGTGTAGGACAGGTGGTGAATAGGTAGAGTCAGACTGAGAAACGCAATGCCAGACCTGGGATTTGAACCATGGATCTCCCGGTCTCTAGCCGTGTGTAGGACAGGAGTTGGATAGGTAGAGTCAGACTGAGAAACGCAATGCTAGAGTCGGGATTTGAACCACGGATCTCCCGGTCTCTAGCCGTGTGTAGGACAGGTGGTGAATAGGTAGAGTCAGACTGAGAAACGCAATGCCAGAGCCGGGATTTGAACGACGGATCTCCCGGTCTCTAGCCCTGTGTAGGACAGGAGTTGGATAGGTAGAGTCAGACTGAGAAACGTAATGCTAGAGCCGGGATTTGAATCACGGTTCTACCGGTCTCTAGGCGTGTGTAGGACAGGAGTTGGATAGGTAGAGTCAGACTGAGAAGCGCAATGCTAGAGCCGGGATTAAACCACGGATCTCTCGGTCTCTAGCCGTGTGTAGGACAGGAGTTGGATAGGTAGAGTCAGACTGAGAAACTCAATGCCAGAGCCGGGATTTGAACGACGGATCTCCCGGTCTCTAGCCGTGTGTAGGACAGATGATGAATAGGTAGAGTCAGACTGAGAAACACAATGCCAGAGCCGGAATTTGAACCATGAATCTCCCCGTCTCTAGCCGCGTGTAGGACAGGTGGTGAATAGTTTGAGTCAGACTGAGAAACGCAATGCCAGAGCGGAGATTTGAACCACGGATCTCCCGGTCTCTAGCCGTGTGTAGGACAGGAGTTGGATAGGTAGAGTCAGACTGAGAAACGCAATGCCAGAGTCGGGATTTGAACCACGGATCTTCCGGTCTCTAGCCGTGTGTAGGACAGGAGTTGGATAGGTAGAGTCAGACAGAGAAACACAATGCTAGAGCCGCGATTTGAACCACGTATCTCTTGGTCTCTAGCCGTGTGTAGGACAGGTGGTGAATAGGTAGAGTCAGAGTGAGGAACGCAATGCCAGAGCCAGGATTTGAATCACGGATCTCCCGGTCTCTAGCCGTGTGTAGGACTGGAATTGGATAGGTAGAGTCAGACTGAACAATACAATGTCATAGACGGGATTTGAACCACGGATCTCCCGGTCTCTAGCCGTGTGTAGGACAGGAGGTGAATAGGTAGAGTCAGACTGAGAAACACAATGCCAGAGCTGGGATTTGAACCACGGATCTCCCGGTCTCTAGCCGTGTGTAGGCCAGGTGTTGAATGGTTAGAATCAGACTGAGAAACGCAATGCCAGAGCCGGGATTGGAACCACGGATCTCTCGGTCTCTAGCCCTGTATAGGACAGGAGTTGGATAGGTAGAGTCAGACTGAAAAACGCAATGCTAGAGCCGGGATTTGAACCACGGATCTCCCGGTCTCTAGCCGTGTGTAGGACAGATGTTAAATAGGTAGAGTCCGACTGAGAAACGCAATGCTAGAGCCGGGATTTGAACCACGGATCTCCCGGTCTCTAGCCGTGTGTAGGACAGGAGTTGGATAGGTAGAGTCAGACTGAACAATACAATGTCATAGCCGGGAATTGAACGGCGGATCTCCCGGTCTCTAGCCGTGAGTAGGACAGGTGGTGAATAGGTAGAGTCAGACTGAGAAACACAATGCCAGAGCCGGGATTTGAACCACGGATCTCCTGGTCTCTAGCCGTGTGTAGGACAGGAGTAGGATAGGTAAAATCAGACTGAGAAACGCAATGCTTGAGCCGGGATTTGAACCACGGATCTCCTGGTCTCTAGCCGTGTGTAGGACAGGAGTTGGATAGGTAGAGTCAGACTGAGAAGCGCAATGCTAGAGCCGGGAATTGAACGACGGATCTCCCGGTCTCTAGCCGTGAGTAGGACAGGTGGTGAATAGTTAGAATCAGACTGAGAAACGTAATGCAAGAGCCGGGATTGGAACCACGGATCTCCCGGTATGTAGCCGTGTGTAGGACAGGTGGTGAATAGGTAGAGTCAGACTGAGAAACACAATGCCAGACCCGGGATTTGAACCACGGATGTCCCGGTCTCTAGCCGTGTGTAGGACCGGAGTTGGATACGAAGAGTCAGACTGAGAAACGCAATGCTAGAGCCGGGATTTGAACCACGCATCTCCCGGTCTCTAGCCGTGTGTAGGACAGGAGTTGGTTAGGTAGAGTCAGACTGAGAAGCGCAATGCTAGAGCCGGGATTTGAACCACGGATCTCCCGGTCTCTAGCCGTGTGTAGGACAGGTGGTGAATGGGTAGAATCAGACTGTGAAACGCAATGCCAATGCCGGGATTTGAACCATGGATCTCCCGGTCTCTAGCCGTGCGTAGGACAGGAGTTGGATAGGTAGAGTCAGACTGAGAAACGCAATGCCAGAGCCGGGATTAGAAACACGGATCTCCCGGTCTCTAGCCGTATGTAGGATAGGAGTTGGATAGTAAGAGTCAGGTTTAACAATACAATGTCATAGCCGGGTTTGAACCACGGATCTCCCGGTCTCTAGCCGTGTGTAGGACAGGTGGTGAATAGGTAGAGTCAGACTGAGAAACACAATGCCAGAGCCGGGATTTGAACCATGGATCTCCCGGTCTCTAGCCGTGTGTAGGACAGGTGGTGAATAGTTTGAGTCAGACTGAGAAACGCTATGCCAGAGCCGGGATTTGAACCACGAATCTCCCGGTCTCTACCCGTGTGTAGGACAGGAGTTGGATAGGTAGAGTCAGACTGAGAAACGCAATGCCAGAGTCGGGATTTGAACCACGGATATCCCGGTCTCTAGCCGTGTGTAGGACAGGAGTTGGATAGGTAGGGTAAGACTGAGAAACGCAATGCTAGAGCCGGGATTTGAACCACGGATATCCCGGTCTCTAGCCGTGTGTAGGACAGGAGTTGGATAGGTAGGGTAAGACTGAGAAACGCAATGCCAGAGCCGGGATTTGAACCACGGATCTCCCGGTCTCTAGCCCTGTATAGGACAGGAGCTGGATAGGTAAAGTCAGACTGAGAAACGCAATGCTAGAGCCGGGATTTGAACCACGGATCTCCTGGTCTCTAGCCGTGTGTAGGACAGGAGTTGGATAGGTAGAGTCAGACTGAGAAGCGCAATGCTAGAGCCGGGATTTGAACCACGGATCTCCCGGTCTCTAGCCGTGTGTAGGACAGGTGGTGAATAGGTAGAGTCAGACTGAGAAACGCAATGCCAGAGCCGGGATTTGAACCATGGATCTCCCGGTCTCTAGCCGAGTCTAGGACTGGAGTTGGATACGTAGAGTCAGACTGAGAAACGCAATGCCAGAGCCGGGATTTGAACGACGGATCTCCCGGTCTCTAGCCGTGTGTAGGACAGATGATGAATAGGTAGAGTCAGACTGAGAAACACAATGCCAGAGCCGGGATTTGAACCATGGATCTCCTGGTCTCTAGCCGTGTGTAGGACAGGTGTTGAATAGTTTGAGTCAGACTGAGAAACGCAATGCCAGAGCCGGGATTTGAACCACGGATCTCCCGGTCTCTAGCCCTGTATAGGACAGGAGCTGGATAGGTAAAGTCAGACTGAGAAACGCAATGCTAGAGCCGGGTTTTGAACCACGGATCTCCTGGTCTCTAGCCGTGTGTAGGACAGGAGTTGGATAGGTAGAGTAAGACTGAGAAGCGCAATGCTAGAGCCGGGATTTGAACCACGGATCTCCCGGTCTCTAGCCGTGTGTAGGACAGGTGGTGAATAGGTAGAGTCAGACTGAGAAACGCAATGCCAGACCTGGGATTTGAACCATGGATCTCCCGGTCTCTAGCCGTGTGTAGGACAGGAGTTGGATAGGTAGAGTCAGACTGAGAAACGCAATGCTAGAGTCGGGATTTGAACCACGGATCTCCCGGTCTCTAGCCGTGTGTAGGACAGGTGGTGAATAGGTAGAGTCAGACTGAGAAACGCAATGCCAGAGCCGGGATTTGAACGACGGATCTCCCGGTCTCTAGCCCTGTGTAGGACAGGAGTTGGATAGGTAGAGTCAGACTGAGAAACGTAATGCTAGAGCCGGGATTTGAATCACGGTTCTACCGGTCTCTAGGCGTGTGTAGGACAGGAGTTGGATAGGTAGAGTCAGACTGAGAAGCGCAATGCTAGAGCCGGGATTAAACCACGGATCTCTCGGTCTCTAGCCGTGTGTAGGACAGGAGTTGGATAGGTAGAGTCAGACTGAGAAACTCAATGCCAGAGCCGGGATTTGAACGACGGATCTCCCGGTCTCTAGCCGTGTGTAGGACAGATGATGAATAGGTAGAGTCAGACTGAGAAACACAATGCCAGAGCCGGAATTTGAACCATGAATCTCCCCGTCTCTAGCCGCGTGTAGGACAGGTGGTGAATAGTTTGAGTCAGACTGAGAAACGCAATGCCAGAGCGGAGATTTGAACCACGGATCTCCCGGTCTCTAGCCGTGTGTAGGACAGGAGTTGGATAGGTAGAGTCAGACTGAGAAACGCAATGCCAGAGTCGGGATTTGAACCACGGATCTTCCGGTCTCTAGCCGTGTGTAGGACAGGAGTTGGATAGGTAGAGTCAGACAGAGAAACGCAATGCTAGAGCCGCGATTTGAACCACGTATCTCTTGGTCTCTAGCCGTGTGTAGGACAGGTGGTGAATAGGTAGAGTCAGAGTGAGGAACGCAATGCCAGAGCCAGGATTTGAATCACGGATCTCCCGGTCTCTAGCCGTGTGTAGGACTGGAATTGGATAGGTAGAGTCAGACTGAACAATACAATGTCATAGACGGGATTTGAACCACGGATCTCCCGGTCTCTAGCCGTGTGTAGGACAGGCGGTGAATAGGTAGAGTCAGACTGAGAAACACAATGCCAGAGCTGGGATTTGAACCACGGATCTCCCGGTCTCTAGCCGTGTGTAGGCCAGGTGTTGAATAGTTAGAATCAGACTGAGAAACGCAATGCCAGAGCCGGGATTGGAACCACGGATCTCTCGGTCTCTAGCCCTGTATAGGACAGGAGTTGGATAGGTAGAGTCAGACTGAAAAACGCAATGCTAGAGCCGGGATTTGAACCACGGATCTCCCGGTCTCTAGCCGTGTGTAGGACAGATGTTAAATAGGTAGAGTCCGACTGAGAAACGCAATGCTAGAGCCGGGATTTGAACCACGGATCTCCCGGTCTCTAGCCGTGTGTAGGACAGGAGTTGGATAGGTAGAGTCAGACTGAACAATACAATGTCATAGCCGGGAATTGAACGGCGGATCTCCCGGTCTCTAGCCGTGAGTAGGACAGGTGGTGAATAGGTAGAGTCAGACTGAGAAACACAATGCCAGAGCCGGGATTTGAACCACGGATCTCCTGGTCTCTAGCCGTGTGTAGGACAGGAGTAGGATAGGTAAAATCAGACTGAGAAACGCAATGCTTGAGCCGGGATTTGAACCACGGATCTCCTGGTCTCTAGCCGTGTGTAGGACAGGAGTTGGATAGGTAGAGTCAGACTGAGAAGCGCAATGCTAGAGCCGGGAATTGAACGACGGATCTCCCGGTCTCTAGCCGTGAGTAGGACAGGTGGTGAATAGTTAGAATCAGACTGAGAAACGTAATGCAAGAGCCGGGATTGGAACCACGGATCTCCCGGTATGTAGCCGTGTGTAGGACAGGTGGTGAATAGGTAGAGTCAGACTGAGAAACACAATGCCAGACCCGGGATTTGAACCACGGATGTCCCGGTCTCTAGCCGTGTGTAGGACCGGAGTTGGATACGAAGAGTCAGACTGAGAAACGCAATGCTAGAGCCGGGATTTGAACCACGCATCTCCCGGTCTCTAGCCGTGTGTAGGACAGGAGTTGGTTAGGTAGAGTCAGACTGAGAAGCGCAATGCTAGAGCCGGGATTTGAACCACGGATCTCCCGGTCTCTAGCCGTGTGTAGGACAGGTGGTGAATGGGTAGAATCAGACTGTGAAACGCAATGCCAATGCCGGGATTTGAACCATGGATCTCCCGGTCTCTAGCCGTATGTAGTACAGGAGTTGGATAGGTAGAGTCAGACTGAGAAACGCAATGCTAGAGCCGGGATTTAAACCACGGATCTCCCGGTCTCTAGCCGTGCGTAGGACAGGAGTTGGATAGGTAGAGTCAGACTGAGAAACGCAATGCCAGAGCCGGGATTAGAAACACGGATCTCCCGGTCTCTAGCCGTATGTAGGATAGGAGTTGGATAGTAAGAGTCAGGTTTAACAATACAATGTCATAGCCGGGTTTGAACCACGGATCTCCCGGTCTCTAGCCGTGTGTAGGACAGGTGGTGAATAGGTAGAGTCAGACTGAGAAACACAATGCCAGAGCCGGGATTTGAACCATGGATCTCCCGGTCTCTAGCCGTGTGTAGGACAGGTGGTGAATAGTTTGAGTCAGACTGAGAAACGCTATGCCAGAGCCGGGATTTGAACCACGAATCTCCCGGTCTCTACCCGTGTGTAGGACAGGAGTTGGATAGGTAGAGTCAGACTGAGAAACGCAATGCCAGAGTCGGGATTTGAACCACGGATATCCCGGTCTCTAGCCGTGTGTAGGACAGGAGTTGGATAGGTAGGGTAAGACTGAGAAACGCAATGCTAGAGCCGGGATTTGAACCACGGATATCCCGGTCTCTAGCCGTGTGTAGGACAGGAGTTGGATAGGTAGGGTAAGACTGAGAAACGCAATGCCAGAGCCGGGATTTGAACCACGGATCTCCCGGTCTCTAGCCCTGTATAGGACAGGAGCTGGATAGGTAAAGTCAGACTGAGAAACGCAATGCTAGAGCCGGGATTTGAACCACGGATCTCCTGGTCTCTAGCCGTGTGTAGGACAGGAGTTGGATAGGTAGAGTCAGACTGAGAAGCGCAATGCTAGAGCCGGGATTTGAACCACGGATCTCCCGGTCTCTAGCCGTGTGTAGGACAGGTGGTGAATAGGTAGAGTCAGACTGAGAAACGCAATGCCAGAGCCGGGATTTGAACCATGGATCTCCCGGTCTCTAGCCGAGTCTAGGACTGGAGTTGGATACGTAGAGTCAGACTGAGAAACGCAATGCCAGAGCCGGGATTTGAACGACGGATCTCCCGGTCTCTAGCCGTGTGTAGGACAGATGATGAATAGGTAGAGTCAGACTGAGAAACACAATGCCAGAGCCGGGATTTGAACCATGGATCTCCTGGTCTCTAGCCGTGTGTAGGACAGGTGTTGAATAGTTTGAGTCAGACTGAGAAACGCAATGCCAGAGCCGGGATTTGAACCACGGATCTCCCGGTCTCTAGCCCTGTATAGGACAGGAGCTGGATAGGTAAAGTCAGACTGAGAAACGCAATGCTAGAGCCGGGTTTTGAACCACGGATCTCCTGGTCTCTAGCCGTGTGTAGGACAGGAGTTGGATAGGTAGAGTAAGACTGAGAAGCGCAATGCTAGAGCCGGGATTTGAACCACGGATCTCCCGGTCTCTAGCCGTGTGTAGGACAGGTGGTGAATAGGTAGAGTCAGACTGAGAAACGCAATGCCAGACCTGGGATTTGAACCATGGATCTCCCGGTCTCTAGCCGTGTGTAGGACAGGAGTTGGATAGGTAGAGTCAGACTGAGAAACGCAATGCTAGAGTCGGGATTTGAACCACGGATCTCCCGGTCTCTAGCCGTGTGTAGGACAGGTGGTGAATAGGTAGAGTCAGACTGAGAAACGCAATGCCAGAGCCGGGATTTGAACGACGGATCTCCCGGTCTCTAGCCCTGTGTAGGACAGGAGTTGGATAGGTAGAGTCAGACTGAGAAACGTAATGCTAGAGCCGGGATTTGAATCACGGTTCTACCGGTCTCTAGGCGTGTGTAGGACAGGAGTTGGATAGGTAGAGTCAGACTGAGAAGCGCAATGCTAGAGCCGGGATTAAACCACGGATCTCTCGGTCTCTAGCCGTGTGTAGGACAGGAGTTGGATAGGTAGAGTCAGACTGAGAAACTCAATGCCAGAGCCGGGATTTGAACGACGGATCTCCCGGTCTCTAGCCGTGTGTAGGACAGATGATGAATAGGTAGAGTCAGACTGAGAAACACAATGCCAGAGCCGGAATTTGAACCATGAATCTCCCCGTCTCTAGCCGCGTGTAGGACAGGTGGTGAATAGTTTGAGTCAGACTGAGAAACGCAATGCCAGAGCGGAGATTTGAACCACGGATCTCCCGGTCTCTAGCCGTGTGTAGGACAGGAGTTGGATAGGTAGAGTCAGACTGAGAAACGCAATGCCAGAGTCGGGATTTGAACCACGGATCTTCCGGTCTCTAGCCGTGTGTAGGACAGGAGTTGGATAGGTAGAGTCAGACAGAGAAACGCAATGCTAGAGCCGCGATTTGAACCACGTATCTCTTGGTCTCTAGCCGTGTGTAGGACAGGTGGTGAATAGGTAGAGTCAGAGTGAGGAACGCAATGCCAGAGCCAGGATTTGAATCACGGATCTCCCGGTCTCTAGCCGTGTGTAGGACTGGAATTGGATAGGTAGAGTCAGACTGAACAATACAATGTCATAGACGGGATTTGAACCACGGATCTCCCGGTCTCTAGCCGTGTGTAGGACAGGCGGTGAATAGGTAGAGTCAGACTGAGAAACACAATGCCAGAGCTGGGATTTGAACCACGGATCTCCCGGTCTCTAGCCGTGTGTAGGCCAGGTGTTGAATAGTTAGAATCAGACTGAGAAACGCAATGCCAGAGCCGGGATTGGAACCACGGATCTCTCGGTCTCTAGCCCTGTATAGGACAGGAGTTGGATAGGTAGAGTCAGACTGAAAAACGCAATGCTAGAGCCGGGATTTGAACCACGGATCTCCCGGTCTCTAGCCGTGTGTAGGACAGATGTTAAATAGGTAGAGTCCGACTGAGAAACGCAATGCTAGAGCCGGGATTTGAACCACGGATCTCCCGGTCTCTAGCCGTGTGTAGGACAGGAGTTGGATAGGTAGAGTCAGACTGAACAATACAATGTCATAGCCGGGAATTGAACGGCGGATCTCCCGGTCTCTAGCCGTGAGTAGGACAGGTGGTGAATAGGTAGAGTCAGACTGAGAAACACAATGCCAGAGCCGGGATTTGAACCACGGATCTCCTGGTCTCTAGCCGTGTGTAGGACAGGAGTAGGATAGGTAAAATCAGACTGAGAAACGCAATGCTTGAGCCGGGATTTGAACCACGGATCTCCTGGTCTCTAGCCGTGTGTAGGACAGGAGTTGGATAGGTAGAGTCAGACTGAGAAGCGCAATGCTAGAGCCGGGAATTGAACGACGGATCTCCCGGTCTCTAGCCGTGAGTAGGACAGGTGGTGAATAGTTAGAATCAGACTGAGAAACGTAATGCAAGAGCCGGGATTGGAACCACGGATCTCCCGGTATGTAGCCGTGTGTAGGACAGGTGGTGAATAGGTAGAGTCAGACTGAGAAACACAATGCCAGACCCGGGATTTGAACCACGGATGTCCCGGTCTCTAGCCGTGTGTAGGACCGGAGTTGGATACGAAGAGTCAGACTGAGAAACGCAATGCTAGAGCCGGGATTTGAACCACGCATCTCCCGGTCTCTAGCCGTGTGTAGGACAGGAGTTGGTTAGGTAGAGTCAGACTGAGAAGCGCAATGCTAGAGCCGGGATTTGAACCACGGATCTCCCGGTCTCTAGCCGTGTGTAGGACAGGTGGTGAATGGGTAGAATCAGACTGTGAAACGCAATGCCAATGCCGGGATTTGAACCATGGATCTCCCGGTCTCTAGCCGTATGTAGTACAGGAGTTGGATAGGTAGAGTCAGACTGAGAAACGCAATGCTAGAGCCGGGATTTAAACCACGGATCTCCCGGTCTCTAGCCGTGCGTAGGACAGGAGTTGGATAGGTAGAGTCAGACTGAGAAACGCAATGCCAGAGCCGGGATTAGAAACACGGATCTCCCGGTCTCTAGCCGTATGTAGGATAGGAGTTGGATAGTAAGAGTCAGGTTTAACAATACAATGTCATAGCCGGGTTTGAACCACGGATCTCCCGGTCTCTAGCCGTGTGTAGGACAGGTGGTGAATAGGTAGAGTCAGACTGAGAAACACAATGCCAGAGCCGGGATTTGAACCATGGATCTCCCGGTCTCTAGCCGTGTGTAGGACAGGTGGTGAATAGTTTGAGTCAGACTGAGAAACGCTATGCCAGAGCCGGGATTTGAACCACGAATCTCCCGGTCTCTACCCGTGTGTAGGACAGGAGTTGGATAGGTAGAGTCAGACTGAGAAACGCAATGCCAGAGTCGGGATTTGAACCACGGATATCCCGGTCTCTAGCCGTGTGTAGGACAGGAGTTGGATAGGTAGGGTAAGACTGAGAAACGCAATGCTAGAGCCGGGATTTGAACCACGGATATCCCGGTCTCTAGCCGTGTGTAGGACAGGAGTTGGATAGGTAGGGTAAGACTGAGAAACGCAATGCTAGAGCCGGGATTTGAACCACGTATCTCCCGGTCTCTAGCCGTGTGTAGGACAGGTGGTGAATAGGTAGAATCAGACTGAGAAACGCAATGCCAGAGCCGGGATTTGAACCACGGATCTCCTGGTCTCTAGCCGTGTGTAGGACAGGTGGGGAATAGGTAGAGTCAGACTGAGAAACGCAATGCCAGACCTGGGATTTGATCCATGGATCTCCCGGTCTCTAGCCGTGTGTAGGACAGGAGTTGGATAGGTAGAGTCAGACTGAGAAACTCAATGCCAGAGCCGGGATTTGAACCATGAATCTCCCCGTCTCTAGCCGCGTGTAGGACAGGTGGTGAATAGTTTGAGTCAGACTGAGAAGCGCAATGCTAGAGCCGGGATTTAAACCACGGATCTCCCGGTCTCTAGCCGTGTGTAGGACAGATGATGAATAGGTAGAGTCAGACTGAGAAACACAATGCCAGAGCCGGGATTTGAACCATGAATCTCCCCGTCTCTAGCCGCGTGTAGGACAGGTGGTGAATAGTATGAGTCAGACTGAGAAACGCAATGCCAGAGCCGAGATTTGAACCACGGATCTCCCGGTCTCTAGCCGTGTGTAGGACAGGAGTTGGATAGGTAGAGTCAGACTGAGAAACGCAATGCCATTGTCGGGATTTGAACCACGGATCTTTCGGTCTCTAGCCGTGTGTAGGACAGGAGTTGGATAGGTAGAGTCAGACTGAGAAACGCAATGCCAGAGCCGCGATTTGAACCACGGATATCCCGGTCTCTAGCCGTGTGTAGGACAGGATTTGGATTGGTAGAGTAAGACTGAGAAACGCAATGCTAGAACCGGGATTTGAACCACGTATCTCTTGGTCTCTAGCCGTGTGTAGGACAGGTGGTGAAAAAGGTAGAGTCAGAGTGAGAAACGCAATGCCAGAGCCAGGATTTGAATCACGGATCTCCCGGTCTCTAGCCGTGTGTAGGACTGGAATTGGATAGGTAGAGTCAGACTTAACAATACAATGTCATAGACGGGATTTGAACCACGGATCTCCCGGTCTCTAGCCGTGTGTAGGACAGTTGGTGAATAGGTAGAGTCAGACTGAGAAACACAATGCCAGAGCCGGGATTTGAACCACGGATCTCCCGGTCTCTAGCCGTGTGTAGGACAGGTGGTGAATAGTTAGAATCAGACTGAGAAACGCAATGCCAGAGCCGGGATTGGAACCACGGATCTCCCGGTCTTTAGCCGTGTGTAGGACAGGTGGTGAATAGGTAGAGTCAGACTGAGAAACACAATGCCAGAGCCGGGATTTGAACCACGGATCTCCCGGTCTCTAGCCGTGTGTAGGACAGGTGGTGAATAGTTAGTGTCAGACTGAGAAACGCAATGCCAGAGCCGGGATTTGATCCACGGATGTCCCGGTCTCTAGTCGTGTGTAGGACAGGAGTTGGATAGGTAGAGTCAGATTGAGAAACGCAATGCTAGAGCCGGGATTAGAACCACGGATCTCCCGGTCTCTAGCCTTGGGTAGGACAGATGTTGAATAGGTAGAGTCAGACTGAACAATACACTGTCATAGCCGGGATTTGAACCACGGATCTCCCGGTCTCTAGCCGTGTGTAGGACAGGTGATGAATAGTTTGAGTCAGACTGAGAAACGCAATGCCAGAGCCGGGATTTAAACCTTGGATCTCCCGGTCTCTAGCCCTGTATAGGACCGGTGGTGAATAGTTAGAGTCAGACTGAGAAACGCAATGCCAGAGCCGGGATTTGAACCACGGATCTCCCGGTCTCTAGCCGTGTGTAGGACAGGAGTTAGATAGGTAGATTCAGACTTAGAAACGGAATGCTAGAGCCGAGATTTGAACCACGGGTCTCCCGGTCTCTAGCCGTGTGTAGGACAGATGGTGAATAGGTAGAGTCAGACTGAGAAACGCAATGCCAGAGCCGGGATTTGAACCACGGATCTCCCTGTCTCTAGCCGTGTAAAGGACAGGAGTTGGATAGGTAAATTCAGACTGAGAAGCGCAATGCTAGAGCCGGGATTTGAACCACGGATCTCCCGGTCTCTAGCCGTGTGTAGGACAGGTGGTGAATAGGTAGAGTCAGACTGAGAAACGCAATGCCAGAGCCGGGATTTGAACCATGGATCTCCCGGTCTCTAGCCCTGTATAGGACCGGTGGTGAATAGTTAGAGTCAGACTGAGAAACGCAATGCCAGAGCCGGGATTTGAACCACGGATCTCCCGGTCTCTAGCCGTGTGTAGGACAGGAGTTAGATAGGTAGAGTCAGACTTAGAAACGCAATGCTAGAGCCGAGATTTGAACCACGGATCTCCCGGTCTCTAGCCGTGTGTAGGACAGATGGTGAATAGGTAGAGTCAGACTGAGAAACGCAATGCCAGAGCCGGGATTTGAACCACGGATCTCCCGGTCTCTAGCCGTGTGTAGGACAGGAGTTGGTTAGGTAGAGTCAGACTGAGAAGCGCAATGCTAGAGCCGGGGCTTGAACCATGGATCTCCCGGTCTCTAGCCGTGTGTAGCACAGATGGTGAATAGGTAGAGTCAGACTGAGAAACAAAATGCCAGAGCCGGGATTTGAACCATGGATCTCCCGGTCTCTAGCCGTGTGTAGGACAGATGGTGAATAGGTAGAGTCAGACTGAGAAACGCAATGCCAGAGCCGGGATTTGAACCACGGATCTCCCTGTCTCTAGCCGTGTAAAGGACAGGAGTTGGATAGGTAAATTCAGACTGAGAAGCGCAATGCTAGAGCCGGGATTTGAACCACGGATCTCCCGGTCTCTAGCCGTGTGTAGGCCAGGTGGTGAATAGTTAGAATCAGACTGAGAAACGCAATGCCAGAGCCGGGATTGGAACCACGGATCTTCCGGTCTCTAGCCCTGTATAGGACAGGAGTTGGATAGGTAGAGTCAGACTGAAAAACGCAATGCTAGAGCCGGGATTTGAACCACGGATCTCCCGGTCCCTAGCCGTGTGTAGGACAGATGTTAAATAGGTAGAGTCCGACTGAGAAACGCAATGCTAGAGCCGGGATTTGAACCACGGATCTCCCGGTCTCTAGCCGTGTGTAGGACAGGAGTTGGATAGGTAGAGTCAGACTGAACAATACAATGTCATAGCCGGGAATTGAACGGCGGATCTCCCGGTCTCTAGCCGTGAGTAGGACAGGTGGTGAATAGGTAGAGTCAGACTGAGAAACACAATGCCAGAGCCGGGATTTGAACCACGGATCTCCTGGTCTCTAGCCGTGTGTAGGACAGGAGTAGGATAGGTAAAATCAGACTGAGAAACGCAATGCTTGAGCCGGGATTTGAACCACGGATCTCCTGGTCTCTAGCCGTGTGTAGGACAGGAGTTGGATAGGTAGAGTCAGACTGAGAAGCGCAATGCTAGAGCCGGGAATTGAACGACGGATCTCCCGGTCTCTAGCCGTGAGTATGACAGGTGGTGAATAGTTAGAATCAGACTGAGAAACGTAATGCAAGAGCCGGGATTGGAACCACGGATCTCCCGGTATGTAGCCGTGTGTAGGACAGGTGGTGAATAGGTAGAGTCAGACTGAGAAACACAATGCCAGACCCGGGATTTGAACCACGGATGTCCCGGTCTCTAGCCGTGTGTAGGACCGGAGTTGGATACGAAGAGTCAGACTGAGAAACGCAATGCTAGAGCCGGGATTTGAACCACGGATCTCCCGGTCTCTAGCCGTGTGTAGGACAGGAGTTGGTTAGGTAGAGTCAGACTGAGAAGCGCAATGCTAGAGCCGGGATTTGAACCACGGATCTCCCGGTCTCTAGCCGTGTGTAGGACAGGTGGTGAATGGGTAGAGTCAGACTGTGAAACGCAATGCCAATGCCGGGATTTGAACCATGGATCTCCCGGTCTCTAGCCGTATGTAGTACAGGAGTTGGATAGGTAGAGTCAGACTGAGAAACGCAATGCTAGAGCCGGGATTTAAACCACGGATCTCCCGGTCTCTAGCCGTGCGTAGGACAGGAGTTGGATAGGTAGAGTCAGAATGAGAAACGCAATGCCAGAGCCGGGATTTGAACCACGGATTTCCCGGTCTCTAGCCGTGTGTAGGACAGGTGGTGAATACGTAGAGTCAGACTGAGAAACGCAATGCCAGAGCCGGGATTAGAAACACGGATCTCCCGGTCTCTAGCCGTATGTAGGATAGGAGTTGGATAGTAAGAGTCAGGTTTAACAATACAATGTCATAGCCGGGTTTGAACCACGGATCTCCCGGTCTCTAGCCGTGTGTAGGACAGGTGGTGAATAGGTAGAGTCAGACTGAGAAACACAATGCCAGAGCCGGGATTTGAACCATGGATCTCCCGGTCTCTAGCCGTGTGTAGGACAGGTGGTGAATAGTTTGAGTCAGACTGAGAAACGCTATGCCAGAGCCGGGATTTGAACCACGAATCTCCCGGTCTCTACCCGTGTGTAGGACAGGAGTTGGATAGGTAGAGTCAGACTGAGAAACGCAATGCCAGAGTCGGGATTTGAACCACGGATCTTCCGGTCTCTAGCCGTGTGTAGGACAGGAGTTGGATAGGTAGAGTCAGACAGAGAAACGCAATGCTAGAGCCGGGATTTGAACCACGGATATCCCGGTCTCTAGCCGTGTGTAGGACAGGAGTTGGATAGGTAGGGTAAGACTGAGAAACGCAATGCTAGAGCCGGGATTTGAACCACGTATCTCCCGGTCTCTAGCCGTGTGTAGGACAGGTGGTGAATAGGTAGAGTCAGACTGAGAAACGCAATGCCAGAACCAAAATTTGAATCACGGATCTCCCGGTCTCTAGCCGTGTGTAGGACAAGAGTTGGATAGGTAGAGTCAGATTTAACAATACAATGTCATAGCCGGGATTTGAACAACGGATCTCCCGGTCTCTTAGCCGTGTGTAGGACAGATGGTGAATAGGTACAGTCAGACTGAGAAACACAATGCCAGAGCCGGGATTTGAACCATGGATCTCCCGGTCTCTAGCCGTGTGTAGGACAGGTGGTGAATAGTTTGAGTCAGACTGAGAAACGCAAAGCCAGAGCCGGGATTTGAACCACGGATCTCCCAGTCTCTAGCCGTGTGTAGGACAGGAGTTGGATAGGTAGAGTCAGACTGAGAAACGCAATGCTAGAGCCTTGATTTGAACCACAGATCTCCCGGTGTCTAGCCGTGTATAGGACAGGAATTGGATAGGTAGAGTCAGACTGAGAAACGCAATGCCAGAGCCAGGATTTGAATCACGGATCTCCCGGTCTCTAGCCGTGTGTAGGACAAGAGTTGGATAGGTAGAGTCAGATTTAACAATACAATGTCATAGGCGGGATTTGAACCACGAATCTCCCGGTCTCTAGCCGTGTGTAGGACATGTTGTGAACAGGTAGAGTCAGACTGAGAAACGCAATGCCAGAGCCGGGATTGGAACCACGGATCTCCCGGTCTGTAGCCGTGTGTAGGACAGGAGTTGGATAGGTAGATTCAGACTGAACAATACAATGTCATAGCTGGGATTTGAACCACGGATCTCCCGGTCTCTAGCCGTGTGTAGGACAGGTGGTGAATAGGTAGAGTCAGACTGAGAAACGCAATGCCAGAGCCGGGATTTGAACCACGGATCTCCCGGTCTCTAGCCGTGTGTAGGACAGGAGTTGGATAGGTAGAGTCAGACTGAACAATACAATGTCATAAACGGGATTTGAACCACGGATCTCCCGGTCTCTAGCCGTGTGTAGGACAGGTGGTGAATAGGTAGAGTCAAACTGAGAAACACAATGCCAGAGCCGGGATTTGAACCACGGATCTCCCGGTCTCTAGCCGTGTGTAGGACAGGTGGTGAATAGGTAGAGTCAGACTGAGAAACACAATGCCAGAGCCGGGATTTGAACCACGGTTCTCCCAGTCTCTAGCTGTGTGTAGGACAGGTGGTGAATAGTTAGAGTCAGACTGAGAAACGCAATGCCAGAGCCGGGATTTGAACCACGGATCTCCCGGTCTCTAGCCGTGTGTAGGACAGGTGGTGAATATTTAAGAGTCAGACTGCGAAACGCAATGCCAGAGCCGGGTTTTGAACAACGGATCTCCCGGTCTCTAGCCGTGTGTAGGACAGGAGTTGGATAGGTAGTGTCAGACTGAGAAGCGCAATGATAGGCCCCGGATTTGAACCACGGATCTCCCGTTCTCTAGCCGTAAGTAGGACAGGAGTTGCATAGGTAGAGTCAGACTGAACAATACAATGTCATAGCCGGGATTTGAACCACGGATCTCCCGGTCTCTAGCCGTGTGTAGGACAGGTGATGAATAGTTTGAGTCAGACTGAGAAACGCAATGCCAGAGCCGGGATTTAAACCACGGATCTCCCGGTCTCTAGCCCTGTATAGGACCGGTGGTGAATAGTTAGAGTCAGACTGAGAAACGCAATGCCAGAGCCGGGATTTGAACCACGGATCTCCCGGTCTCTAGCCGTGTGTAGGACAGGAGTTAGATAGGTAGAGTCAGACTTAGAAACGGAATGCTAGAGCCGAGATTTGAACCACGGGTCTCCCGGTCTCTAGCCGTGTGTAGGACAGATGGTGAATAGGTAGAGTCAGACTGAGAAACGCAATGCCAGAGCCGGGATTTGAACCACGGATCTCCCGGTCTCTAGCCGTGTGTAGGACAGGAGTTGGATAGGTAGGGTAAGACTGAGAAACGCAATGCTAGAGCCGGGATTTGAACCACGTATCTCCCGATCTCTAGCCGTGTGTAGGACAGGTGGTGAATAGGTAGAGTCAGACTGAGAAACGCAATGCCAGAGCCAGGATTTGAATCACGGATCTCCCGGTCTCTAGCCTTGTGTAGGACAAGAGTTGGATAGGTAGAGTCAGATTTAACAATACAATGTCATAGCCGGGATTTGAACAACGGATCTCCCGGTCTCTTAGCCGTGTGTAGGACAGATGGTGAATAGGTACAGTCAGACTTAGAAACACAATGCCCCAGCCGGGATTTGAACCATGGATCTCCCGGTCTCTAGCCGTGTGTAGGACAGGTGGTGAATAGTTTGAGTCAGACTGAGAAACGCAAAGCCAGAGCCGGGATTTGAAACACGGATCTCCCAGACTCTAGCCGTGTGTAGGACAGGAGTAGGATAGGTAGAGTCAGACTGAGAAACGCAATGCTAGAGCCGGGATTTGAACCACAGATCTCCCGGTGTCTAGCCGTGTATAGGACAGGAATTGGATAGGTAGAGTCAGACTGAACAATACAATGTCATAGGCGGGATTTGAACCACGAATCTCCCGGTCTCTAGCCGTGTGTAGGACATGTTGTGAATAGGTAGAGTCAGACTGAGAAACGCAATGCCAGAGCCTGGATTTGAACCACGTATCTCTCGGTCTCTAGCCGTGTGTAGGACAGGTGGTGAATAGTTAGAATCAGACTGAGAAACGCAATGCCAGAGCCGGGATTGGAACCACGGATCTCCCGGTCTGTAGCGGTGTGTAGGACAGGAGTTGGATAGGTAGATTCAGACTGAACAATACAATGTCATAGCCGGGATTTGAACCACGGATCTCCCGGTCTCTAGCCGTGTGTAGGACAGGTGGTAAATAGGTAGAGTCAGACTGAGAAACGCAATGCCAGAGCCGGGATTAGAACCACGGATCTCCCGGTCTCTAGCCGTGTGTAGGACAGGAGTTGGATAGGTAGAGTCAGACTGAACAATACAATGTCATAAACGGGATTTGAACCACGGATCTCCCGGTCTCTAGCCGTGTGTAGGACAGGTGGTGAATAGGTAGAGTCAGACTGAGAAACACAATGCCAGAGCCGGGATTTGAACCACGGATCTCCCGGTCTCTAGCTGTATGTAGGACAGGTGGTGAATAGTTAGAGTCAGACTGAGAAACGCAATGCCAGAGCCGGGATTTGAACCACGGATCTCCCGGTCTCTAGCCGTGTGTAGCACAGATGGTGAATAGGTAGAGTCAGACTGAGAAACAAAATGCCAGAGCCGGGATTTGAACCATAGATCTCCCGGTTTCTAGCCGTATGTGGGACAGGAGTTGGATAGGTAAAGTCAGACTGAGAAACGCAATGCCAGAGCCGGGATTTGAACCACGGATCTTTCGGTCTCCAGCCGTGTGTAGGACAGGAGTGGGATAGGTAGAGATTAAGACTGAGAAATGCAATGCTAGAGCCGGGATTTGAACCACGGATCTCCCGGTCTCTAGCCGTGTGTAGGATAGGAGTTGGATAGGTAGAGTCAGACTGAAAAACGCAATGCCAGAGCCGGGATTTGAACCATGGATCTCCCGGTCTCTAGCCGTGTGTAGGACAGGAGTTGGATAGGTAGAGCCAGACTGAGAAACGCAATGCTAGAGCCGGGATTTGAACCACGGATCTCCCGGTCTCTAGAAGTGTGTAGGACAGATGGTGAATAGGTGGAGTCAGACTTAGAAACGAAATGCCAGAGCCGGGGTTTGAACCACGGAATTCCCCGTCTCTAGCCGTGTGTAGGACAGGAGTTGGATAGGTAGAGTCAGACTGAGAAACGCAATGCTAGAGCCGGGATTAGAACCACGGATCTCCCGTTCTGTAGGCGTGTGTAGGACAGGAGTTGGATAGGTAGAGTCAGACTGAGAAGCGCAATGCTAGAGCCGGGATTTAAACCACGGATCTCCAGGTCTCTAGCCGTGTGTAGGACCGGTGGTGAATAGTTAGAGTCAGACTGGGAAACGCAATGCCAGAGCCGGGATTTGAACCACGGATCTCCCGGTCTCTAGCCGTGTGTAGGACAGGAGTTAGATAGGTAGAGTCAGACTGAAAAACGCAATGCTAGAGCCTGTATTTGAACCACGGATCTTCCGGTCTCTAGCCGTGTGTAGGACAGATGGTGAATAGGTAGAGTAAGACTGAGAAACGCAATGCCAGAGCCGGGATTTGAACCACGGATCTCCCGGTCTCTAGCCGTGTATAGGACAGGAGTTGGATAGGTAAAGTCAGACTGAGAAACGCAATGCTAGAGCCGGGATTTGAACCACGGATCTCCTGGTCTCTAGCCGTGTGTAGGACAGGAGTTGGATAGGTAGAGTCAGACTGAGAAGCGCAATGCTAGAGCCGGGATTTGAACCATGGATCTGCCGGTCTCTAGCCGAGTGTAGGACAGGAGTTGGATACGTAGAGTCAGACTGAGAAACGCAATGCCAGAGCCGGGATTTGAACGACGGATCTCCCGGTCACTAGCCGTGTGTAGGACAGATGATGAATAGGTAGAGTCAGACTGAGAAACACAATGCCAGAGCCGGGATTTGAACCATGGATCTCCCGGTCTCTAGCCGTGTGTAGGACAGGTGGTGAATAGTTTGAGTCAGACTGAGAAACGCAATGCCAGAGCCGGGATTTGAACCACGGATCTCCCGGTCTCTAGCCCTGTATAGGACAGGAGCTGGATAGGTAAAGTCAGACTGAGAAACGCAATGCTAGAGCCGGGATTTGAACCACGGATCTCCTGGTCTCTAGCCGTGTGTAGGACAGGAGTTGGATAGGTAGAGTCAGACTGAGAAGCGCAATGCTAGAGCCGGGATTTGAACCACGGATCTCCCGGTCTCTAGCCGTGTGTAGGACAGGTGGTGAATAGGTAGAGTCAGACTGAGAAACGCAATGCCAGAGCCGGGATTTGAACCATGGATCTCCCGGTCTCTAGCCGAGTGTAGGACTGGAGTTGGATACGTAGAGTCAGACTGAGAAACGCAATGCCAGAGCCGGGATTTGAACGACGGATCTCCCGGTCTCTAGCCGTGTGTAGGACAGATGATGAATAGGTAGAGTCAGACTGAGAAACACAATGCCAGAGCCGGGATTTGAACCATGGATCTCCTGGTCTCTAGCCGTGTGTAGGACAGGTGTTGAATAGTTTGAGTCAGACTGAGAAACGCAATGCCAGAGCCGGGATTTGAACCACGGATCTCCCGGTCTCTAGCCCTGTATAGGACAGGAGCTGGATAGGTAAAGTCAGACTGAGAAACGCAATGCTAGAGCCGGGTTTTGAACCACGGATCTCCTGGTCTCTAGCCGTGTGTAGGACAGGAGTTGGATAGGTAGAGTCAGACTGAGAAGCGCAATGCTAGAGCCGGGATTTGAACCACGGATCTCCCGGTCTCTAGCCGTGTGTAGGACAGGTGGTGAATAGGTAGAGTCAGACTGAGAAACGCAATGCCAGACCTGGGATTTGAACCATGGATCTCCCGGTCTCTAGCCGTGTGTAGGACAGGAG
Source organism: Hymenopus coronatus (assembly GCA_030762935.1). Lineage (NCBI taxonomy): Eukaryota > Metazoa > Arthropoda > Insecta > Mantodea > Hymenopodidae > Hymenopus > Hymenopus coronatus. Next base: position 151,207,713 of record CM060898.1, on the reverse strand, counting down.
TTGGATAGGTAGAGTCAGACTGAGAAACGCAATGCTAGAGTGGGATTTGAACCACGGATCTCCCGGTCTCTAGCCGTGTGTAGGACAGGTGGTGAATAGGTAGAGTCAGACTGAGAAACGCAATGCCAGAGCCGGGATTTGAACGACGGATCTCCCGGTCTCTAGCCCTGTGTAGGACAGGAGTTGGATAGGTAGAGTCAGACTGAGAAACGTAATGCTAGAGCCGGGATTTGAATCACGGTTCTACCGGTCTCTAGGCGTGTGTAGGACAGGAGTTGGATAGGTAGAGTCAGACTGAGAAGCGCAATGCTAGAGCCGGGATTAAACCACGGATCTCTCGGTCTCTAGCCGTGTGTAGGACAGGAGTTGGATAGGTAGAGTCAGACTGAGAAACTCAATGCCAGAGCCGGGATTTGAACGACGGATCTCCCGGTCTCTAGCCGTGTGTAGGACAGATGATGAATAGGTAGAGTCAGACTGAGAAACACAATGACAGAGCCGGGATTTGAACCATGAATCTCCCCGTCTCTAGCCGCGTGTAGGACAGGTGGTGAATAGTTTGAGTCAGACTGAGAAACGCAATGCCAGAGCGGAGATTTGAACCACGGATCTCCCGGTCTCTAGCCGTGTGTAGGACAGGAGTTGGATAGGTAGAGTCAGACTGAGAAACGCAATGCCAGAGTCGGGATTTGAACCACGGATCTTCCGGTCTCTAGCCGTGTGTAGGACAGGAGTTGGATAGGTAGAGTCAGACAGAGAAACGCAATGCTAGAGCCGCGATTTGAACCACGTATCTCTTGGTCTCTAGCCGTGTGTAGGACAGGTGGTGAATAGGTAGAGTCAGAGTGAGAAACGCAATGCCAGAGCCAGGATTTGAATCACGGATCTCCCGGTCTCTAGCCGTGTGTAGGACTGGAATTGGATAGGTAGATTCAGACAGAACAATACAATGTCATAGACGGGATTTGAACCACGGATCTCCCGGTCTCTAGCCGTGTGTAGGACAGGCGGTGAATAGGTAGAGTCAGACTGAGAAACACAATGCCAGAGCTGGGATTTGAACCACGGATCTCCCGGTCTCTAGCCGTGTGTAGGCCAGGTGTTGAATAGTTAGAATCAGACTGAGAAACGCAATGCCAGAGCCGGGATTGGAACCACGGATCTCTCGGTCTCTAGCCCTGTATAGGACAGGAGTTGGATAGGTAGAGTCAGACTGAAAAACGCAATGCTAGAGCCGGGATTTGAACCACGGATCTCCCGGTCTCTAGCCGTGTGTAGGACAGATGTTAAATAGGTAGAGTCCGACTGAGAAACGCAATGCTAGAGCCGGGATTTGAACCACGGATCTCCCGGTCTCTAGCCGTGTGTAGGACAGGAGTTGGATAGGTAGAGTCAGACTGAACAATACAATGTCATAGCCGGGAATTGAACGGCGGATCTCCCGGTCTCTAGCCGTGAGTAGGACAGGTGGTGAATAGGTAGAGTCAGACTGAGAAACACAATGCCAGAGCCGGGATTTGAACCACGGATCTCCTGGTCTCTAGCCGTGTGTAGGACAGGAGTAGGATAGGTAAAATCAGACTGAGAAACGCAATGCTTGAGCCGGGATTTGAACCACGGATCTCCTGGTCTCTAGCCGTGTGTAGGACAGGAGTTGGATAGGTAGAGTCAGACTGAGAAGCGCAATGCTAGAGCCGGGAATTGAACGACGGATCTCCCGGTCTCTAGCCGTGAGTAGGACAGGTGGTGAATAGTTAGAATCAGACTGAGAAACGTAATGCAAGAGCCGGGATTGGAACCACGGATCTCCCGGTATGTAGCCGTGTGTAGGACAGGTGGTGAATAGGTAGAGTCAGACTGAGAAACACAATGCCAGACCCGGGATTTGAACCACGGATGTCCCGGTCTCTAGCCGTGTGTAGGACCGGAGTTGGATACGAAGAGTCAGACTGAGAAACGCAATGCTAGAGCCGGGATTTGAACCACGCATCTCCCGGTCTCTAGCCGTGTGTAGGACAGGAGTTGGTTAGGTAGAGTCAGACTGAGAAGCGCAATGCTAGAGCCGGGATTTGAACCACGGATCTCCCGGTCTCTAGCCGTGTGTAGGACAGGTGGTGAATGGGTAGAATCAGACTGTGAAACGCAATGCCAATGCCGGGATTTGAACCATGGATCTCCCGGTCTCTAGCCGTATGTAGTACAGGAGTTGGATAGGTAGAGTCAGACTGAGAAACGCAATGCTAGAGCCGGGATTTAAACCACGGATCTCCCGGTCTCTAGCCGTGCGTAGGACAGGAGTTGGATAGGTAGAGTCAGACTGAGAAACGCAATGCCAGAGCCGGGATTAGAAACACGGATCTCCCGGTCTCTAGCCGTATGTAGGATAGGAGTTGGATAGTAAGAGTCAGGTTTAACAATACAATGTCATAGCCGGGTTTGAACCACGGATCTCCCGGTCTCTAGCCGTGTGTAGGACAGGTGGTGAATAGGTAGAGTCAGACTGAGAAACACAATGCCAGAGCCGGGATTTGAACCATGGATCTCCCGGTCTCTAGCCGTGTGTAGGACAGGTGGTGAATAGTTTGAGTCAGACTGAGAAACGCTATGCCAGAGCCGGGATTTGAACCACGAATCTCCCGGTCTCTACCCGTGTGTAGGACAGGAGTTGGATAGGTAGAGTCAGACTGAGAAACGCAATGCCAGAGTCGGGATTTGAACCACGGATCTTCCGGTCTCTAGCCGTGTGTAGGACAGGAGTTGTATAGGTAGAGTCAGACTGAGAAACGCAATGCTAGAGCCGGGATTTGAACCACGGATATCCCGGTCTCTAGCCGTGTGTAGGACAGGAGTTGGATAGGTAGGGTAAGACTGAGAAACGCAATGCTAGAGCCGGGATTTGAACCACGTATCTCCCGGTCTCTAGCCGTGTGTAGGACAGGTGGTGAATAGGTAGAGTCAGACTGAGAAACGCAATGCCAGAGCCGGGATTTGAACCACGGATCTCCTGGTCTCTAGCCGTGTGTAGGACAGGTGGTGAATAGGTAGAGTCAGACTGAGAAACGCAATGCCAGACCTGGGATTTGATCCATGGATCTCCCGGTCTCTAGCCGTGTGTAGGACAGGAGTTGGATAGGTAGAGTCAGACTGAGAAACGCAATGCTAGAGTCGGGATTTGAACCACGGATCTCCCGGTCTCTAGCCGTGTGTAGGACAGGAGTTGGATAGGTAGAGTCAGACTGAGAAACTCAATGCCAGAGCCGGGATTTGAACCATGAATCTCCCCGTCTCTAGCCGCGTGTAGGACAGGTGGTGAATAGTTTGAGTCAGACTGAGAAGCGCAATGCTAGAGCCGGGATTTAAACCACGGATCTCCCGGTCTCTAGCCGTGTGTAGGACAGATGATGAATAGGTAGAGTCAGACTGAGAAACACAATGCCAGAGCCGGGATTTGAACCATGAATCTCCCCGTCTCTAGCCGCGTGTAGGACAGGTGGTGAATAGTATGAGTCAGACTGAGAAACGCAATGCCAGAGCCGAGATTTGAACCACGGATCTCCCGGTCTCTAGCCGTGTGTAGGACAGGAGTTGGATAGGTAGAGTCAGACTGAGAAACGCAATGCCATTGTCGGGATTTGAACCACGGATCTTTCGGTCTCTAGCCGTGTGTAGGACAGGAGTTGGATAGGTAGAGTCAGACTGAGAAACGCAATGCCAGAGCCGCGATTTGAACCACGGATATCCCGGTCTCTAGCCGTGTGTAGGACAGGATTTGGATTGGTAGAGTAAGACTGAGAAACGCAATGCTAGAACCGGGATTTGAACCACGTATCTCTTGGTCTCTAGCCGTGTGTAGGACAGGTGGTGAAAAAGGTAGAGTCAGAGTGAGAAACGCAATGCCAGAGCCAGGATTTGAATCACGGATCTCCCGGTCTCTAGCCGTGTGTAGGACTGGAATTGGATAGGTAGAGTCAGACTTAACAATACAATGTCATAGACGGGATTTGAACCACGGATCTCCTGGTCTCTAGCCGTGTGTAGGACAGTTGGTGAATAGGTAGAGTCAGACTGAGAAACACAATGCCAGAGCCGGGATTTGAACCACGGATCTCCCGGTCTCTAGCCGTGTGTAGGACAGGTGGTGAATAGTTAGAATCAGACTGAGAAACGCAATGCCAGAGCCGGGATTGGAACCACGGATCTCCCGGTCTTTAGCCGTGTGTAGGACAGGTGGTGAATAGGTAGAGTCAGACTGAGAAACACAATGCCAGAGCCGGGATTTGAACCACGGATCTCCCGGTCTCTAGCCGTGTGTAGGACAGGTGGTGAATAGTTAGTGTCAGACTGAGAAACGCAATGCCAGAGCCGGGATTTGATCCACGGATGTCCCGGCCTCTAGTCGTGTGTAGGACAGGAGTTGGATAGGTAGAGTCAGATTGAGAAACGCAATGCTAGAGCCGGGATTAGAACCACGGATCTCCCGGTCTCTAGCCTTGGGTAGGACAGATGTTGAATAGGTAGAGTCAGACTGAACAATACACTGTCATAGCCGGGATTTGAACCACGGATCTCCCGGTCTCTAGCCGTGTGTAGGACAGGTGATGAATAGTTTGAGTCAGACTGAGAAACGCAATGCCAGAGCCGGGATTTAAACCTTGGATCTCCCGGTCTCTAGCCCTGTATAGGACCGGTGGTGAATAGTTAGAGTCAGACTGAGAAACGCAATGCCAGAGCCGGGATTTGAACCACGGATCTCCCGGTCTCTAGCCGTGTGTAGGACAGGAGTTAGATAGGTAGAGTCAGACTTAGAAACGGAATGCTAGAGCCGAGATTTGAACCACGGGTCTCCCGGTCTCTAGCCGTGTGTAGGACAGATGGTGAATAGGTAGAGTCAGACTGAGAAACGCAATGCCAGAGCCGGGATTTGAACCACGGATCTCCCTGTCTCTAGCCGTGTAAAGGACAGGAGTTGGATAGGTAAATTCAGACTGAGAAGCGCAATGCTAGAGCCGGGATTTGAACCACGGATCTCCCGGTCTCTAGCCGTGTGTAGGACAGGTGGTGAATAGGTAGAGTCAGACTGAGAAACGCAATGCCAGAGCCGGGATTTGAACCATGGATCTCCCGGTCTCTAGCCCTGTATAGGACCGGTGGTGAATAGTTAGAGTCAGACTGAGAAACGCAATGCCAGAGCCGGGATTTGAACCACGGATCTCCCGGTCTCTAGCCGTGTGTAGGACAGGAGTTAGATAGGTAGAGTCAGACTTAGAAACGCAATGCTAGAGCCGAGATTTGAACCACGGATCTCCCGGTCTCTAGCCGTGTGTAGGACAGATGGTGAATAGGTAGAGTCAGACTGAGAAACGCAATGCCAGAGCCGGGATTTGAACCACGGATCTCCCGGTCTCTAGCCGTGTGTAGGACAGGAGTTGGTTAGGTAGAGTCAGACTGAGAAGCGCAATGCTAGAGCCGGGGCTTGAACCATGGATCTCCCGGTCTCTAGCCGTGTGTAGCACAGATGGTGAATAGGTAGAGTCAGACTGAGAAACAAAATGCCAGAGCCGGGATTTGAACCATGGATCTCCCGGTCTCTTGCCGTATGTAGGACAGGAGTTGGAAAGGTAGAGTCAGGCTGAGAAACGCAATGCCAGAGCCGGAATTGAACCACGGATCTTTCGGTCTCCAGCCGTGTGTAGGACAGGAATTGGATAGGTAGAGTAAGACTGAGAAATGCAATGCTAGAGCCGGGATTTGAACCACGGTACTCCCGGTCTCTAGCCTTGTGTAGGACAGGTGGTGAATGGGTAGAGTCAGACTGAGAAACGCAATGCCATTGCCGGGATTTGAACCATGGATCTCCCGGTCTCTAGCCGTATGTAGTACAGGAGTTGGATAGGTAGAGTCAGACTGAGAAGCGCAATGCTTGAGCCGGGAATTGAACCACGGATCTCCCGGTCTCTAGCCGTGTGTAGGACAGGAGTTGGATAGGTAGATTCAGACTGAACAATACAATGTCATAGCCGGGATTTGAACCACGGATCTACCGGTCTCTAGCCGTGTGTAGGACAGGTGGTGAATATGCAGAGTCAGATGGGAGAAACGCAATGCCAGAGCCGGGATTTGAACCACGGATCTCCCGGTCTCTAGCCGTGTGTAGGACAGGAGTTGGATAGGTAGAGTCAGACTGAACAATACAATGACATAAACGGGATTTGAACCACGGATCTCCCGGTCTCTAGCCGTGTGTAGGACAGGTGGTGAATAGGTAGAGTCAGACTGAGAAACACAATGCCAGAGCCGGGATTTGAACCACGGATCTCCCGGTCTCTAGCTGTGTGTAGGACAGGTGGTGAATAGTTAGAGTCAGACTGAGAAACGCAATGCCGGAGCCGGGATTTGAACCACGGATCTCCCGGTCTCTAGCCGTGTGTAGGACAGGTGGTGAATAAGCAGAGTCAGACTGAGAAACACAATGCCAGAGCCGGGATTTGAACCACGGATCTCCCGGTCTCTAGCCGTGTGTAGGACAGGTGGTGAATATTTAAGAGTCAGACTGCGAAACGCAATGCCAGAGCCGGGTTTTGAACCACGGATCTCCCGGTCTCTAGCCGTGTGTAGGACAGGAGTTGGATAGGTAGAGTCAGACTGAGAAGCGCAATGATAGGCCCCGGATTTGAACCACGGATCTCCCGGTCTCTAGCCGTAAGTAGGACAGGAGTTGCATAGGTAGAGTCAGACTGAACAATACAATGTCATAGCCGGGATTTGAACCACGGATCTCCCGGTCTCTAGCCGTGTGTAGGACAGGTGGTGAATAGTTTGAGTCAGACTGAGAAACGCAATGCCAGAGCCGGGATTTAAACCACGGATCTCCCGGTCTCTAGCCCTGTATAGGACCGGTGGTGAATAGTTAGAGTCAGACTGAGAAACGCAATGCCAGAGCCGGGATTTGAACCACGGATCTCCCGGTCTCTAGCCGTGTGTAGGACAGGAGTTAGATAGGTAGAGTCAGACTTAGAAACGCAATGCTAGAGCCGAGATTTGAACCACGGATATCCCGGTCTCTAGCCGTGTGTAGGACAGGAGTTGGATAGGTAGAGTCAGACTGAGAAGCGCAATGATAGGCCCCGGATTTGAACCACGGATCTCCCGTTCTCTAGCCCTAAGTAGGACAGGAGTTGCATAGGTAGAGTCAGACTGAACAATACAATGTCATAGCCGGGATTTGAACCACGGATCTCCCGGTCTCTAGCCGTGTGTAGGACAGGTGATGAATAGTTTGAGTCAGACTGAGAAACGCAATGCCAGAGCCGGGATTTAAACCACGGATCTCCCGGTCTCTAGCCCTGTATAGGACCGGTGGTGAATAGTTAGAGTCAGACTGAGAAACGCAATGCCAGAGCCGGGATTTGAACCACGGATCTCCCGGTCTCTAGCCGTGTGTAGGACAGGAGTTAGATAGGTAGAGTCAGACTTAGAAACGGAATGCTAGAGCCGAGATTTGAACCACGGGTCTCCCGGTCTCTAGCCGTGTGTAGGACAGATGGTGAATAGGTAGAGTCAGACTGAGAAACGCAATGCCAGAGCCGGGATTTGAACCACGGATCTCCCTGTCTCTAGCCGTGTAAAGGACAGGAGTTGGATAGGTAAATTCAGACTGAGAAGCGCAATGCTAGAGCCGGGATTTGAACCACGGATCTCCCGGTCTCTAGCCGTGTGTAGGACAGGTGGTGAATAGGTAGAGTCAGACTGAGAAACGCAATGCCAGAGCCGGGATTTGAACCATGGATCTCCCGGTCTCTAGCCCTGTATAGGACCGGTGGTGAATAGTTAGAGTCAGACTGAGAAACGCAATGCCAGAGCCGGGATTTGAACCACGGATCTCCCGGTCTCTAGCCGTGTGTAGGACAGGAGTTAGATAGGTAGAGTCAGACTTAGAAACGCAATGCTAGAGCCGAGATTTGAACCACGGATCTCCCGGTCTCTAGCCGTGTGTAGGACAGATGGTGAATAGGTAGAGTCAGACTGAGAAACGCAATGCCAGAGCCGGGATTTGAACCACGGATCTCCCGGTCTCTAGCCGTGTGTAGGACAGGAGTTGGTTAGGTAGAGTCAGACTGAGAAGCGCAATGCTAGAGCCGGGGCTTGAACCATGGATCTCCCGGTCTCTAGCCGTGTGTAGCACAGATGGTGAATAGGTAGAGTCAGACTGAGAAACAAAATGCCAGAGCCGGGATTTGAACCATGGATCTCCCGGTCTCTAGCCGTATGTAGGACAGGAGTTGGATAGGTAGAGTCAGGCTGAGAAACGCAATGCCAGAGCCGGAATTGAACCACGGATCTTTCGGTCTCCAGCCGTGTGTAGGACAGGAGTTGGATAGGTAGAGTAAGACTGAGAAATGCAATGCTAGAGCCGGGATTTGAACCACGGTACTCCCGGTCTCTAGCCTTGTGTAGGACAGGTGGTGAATGGGTAGAGTCAGACTGAGAAACGCAATGCCATTGCCGGGATTTGAACCATGGATCTCCCAGTCTCTAGCCGTATGTAGTACAGGAGTTGGATAGGTAGAGTCAGACTGAGAAGCGCAATGCTTGAGCCGGGATTTGAACCACGGATCTCCCGGTCTCTAGCCGTGTGTAGGACAGGAGTTGGATAGGTAGATTCAGACTGAACAATACAATGTCATAGCCGGGATTAGAACCACGGATCTACCGGTCTCTAGCCGTGTGTAGGACAGGTGGTGAATATGTAGAGTCAGATGGGAGAAACGCAATGCCAGAGCCGGGATTTGAACCACGGATCTCCCGGTCTCTAGCCGTGTGTAGGACAGGAGTTGGATAGGTAGAGTCAGACTGAACAATACAATGACATAAACGGGATTTGAACCACGGATCTCCCGGTCTCTAGCCGTGTGTAGGACAGGTGGTGAATAGGTAGAGTCAGACTGAGAAACACAATGCCAGAGCCGGGATTTGAACCACGGATCTCCCGGTCTCTAGCTGTGTGTAGGACAGGTGGTGAATAGTTAGAGTCAGACTGAGAAACGCAATGCCGGAGCCGGGATTTGAACCACGGATCTCCCGGTCTCTAGCCGTGTGTAGGACAGGTGGTGAATAAGCAGAGTCAGACTGAGAAACACAATGCCAGAGCCGGGATTTGAACCACGGATCTCCCGGTCTCTAGCCGTGTGTAGGACAGGTGGTGAATATTTAAGAGTCAGACTGCGAAACGCAATGCCAGAGCCTGGTTTTGAACCACGGATCTCCCGGTCTCTAGCCGTGTGTAGGACAGGAGTTGGATAGGTAGAGTCAGACTGAGAAGCGCAATGATAGGCCCCGGATTTGAACCACGGATCTCCCGGTCTCTAGCCGTAAGTAGGACAGGAGTTGCATAGGTAGAGTCAGACTGAACAATACAATGTCATAGCCGGGATTTGAACCACGGATCTCCCGGTCTCTAGCCGTGTGTAGGACAGGTGGTGAATAGTTTGAGTCAGACTGAGAAACGCAATGCCAGAGCCGGGATTTAAACCACGGATCTCCCGGTCTCTAGCCCTGTATAGGACCGGTGGTGAATAGTTAGAGTCAGACTGAGAAACGCAATGCCAGAGCCGGGATTTGAACCACGGATCTCCCGGTCTCTAGCCGTGTGTAGGACAGGAGTTAGATAGGTAGAGTCAGACTTAGAAACGCAATGCTAGAGCCGAGATTTGAACCACGGATATCCCGGTCTCTAGCCGTGTGTAGGACAGATGGTGAATAGGTAGAGTCAGACTGAGAAACGCAATGCCAGAGCCGGGATTTGAACCACGGATCTCCCGGTCTCTAGCCGTGTATAGGACAGGAGTTGGATAGGTAAATTCAGACTGAGAAGCGCAATGCTAGAGCCGGGATTTGAACCACGGATCTCCCGGTCTCTAGCCGTGAGTAGGACAGGTGGTGAATAGGTAGAGTCAGACTGAGAAACGCAATGCCAGAGCCGGGATTTGAACCATGGATCTCCCGTTCTCTAGCCCTGTATAGGACCGGTGGTGAATAGTTAGAGTCAGACTGAGAAACGCAATGCCAGAGCCGGGATTTGAACCACGGATCTCCCGGTCTCTAGCCGTGTGTAGGACAGGAGTTAGATAGGTAGAGTCAGACTTAGTAACGCAATGCTAGAGCCGAGATTTGAACCACGGATCTCCCGGTCTCTAGCCGTGTGTAGGACAGATTGTGAATAGGTAGAGTCAGACTGAGAAACGCAGGGCCAGAGCCGGGATTTGAACCACGGATCTCCCGGTCTCTAGCCGTGTATAGGACAGGAGTTGGATAGGTAAATTCAGACTGAGAAGCGCAATGCTAGAGCCGGGATATTAACCACGGATCTCCCGGTCTCTAGCCGTGTGTAGGACAGGTGGTGAATAGGTAGAGTCAGTCTGAGAAACGCAATGCCAGAGCCGGGATTTGAACCACGGATCTCCCGGTCTCTAGCCGTGTGTAGGACAGGTGGTGAATATGTAGAGTCAGACTGAGAAACGCAATGCCAGAGCCGGGATTTGAACCACGGATCTCCCGGTCTCTAGCCGTGTGTAGGACAGATAGTGAATAGGTAGAGTCAGACTGAGAAACGCAATGCCAGAGCCGGGATTTGAACCACGGATATCCCGGTCTCTAGCCGTGTGTTGGACAGGAGTTGGATAGGTAGAGTCAGACTGAACAATACAATGTCATAAACGGGATTTGAACCACGGATCTCCCGGTCTCTAGCCGTGTGTAGGACAGGTGGTGAATAGGTAGAGTCAGACTGCGAAACACAATGCCAGAGCCGGGATTTGAACCACGGATCTCCCGGTCTCTAGCTGTGTGTAGGACAGGTGGTGAATAGTTAGAGTCAGACTGAGAAACGCAATGCCAGAGCCGGGATTTGAACCACGGATCTCCCGGTCTCTAGCCGTGTGTAGGACAGGTGGTGAATAGGCAGAGTCAGACTGAGAAACACAATGCCAGAGCCGGGATTTGAACCACGGATCTCCCGGTCTCTAGCCGTGTGTAGGACAGGTGGTGAATATTTAAGAGTCAGACTGCGAAACGCAATGCCAGAGCCGGGTTTTGAACCACGGATCTCCCGGTCTCTAGCCGTGTGTAGGACAGGAGTTGGATAGGTAGAGTCAGACTGAGAAGCGCAATGATAGGCCCCGAATTTGAACCACGGATCTCCCGGTCTCTAGCCGTAAGTAGGACAGGAGTTGCATAGGTAGAGTCAGACTGAACAATACAATGTCATAGCCGGGATTTGAACCACGGATCTCCCGGTCTCTAGCCGTGTGTAGGACAGGTGGTGAATAGTTTGAGTCAGACTGAGAAACGCAATGCCAGAGCCGGGATTTAAACCACGGATCTCCCGGTCTCTAGCCCTGTATAGGACCGGTGGTGAATAGTTAGAGTCAGACTGAGAAACGCAATGCCAGAGCCGGGATATGAACCACGGATCTCCCGGTCTCTAGCCGTGTGTAGGACAGGAGTTAGATAGGTAGAGTCAGACTTAGAAACGCGATGCTAGAGCCGAGATTTGAACCACGGATATCCCGGTCTCTAGCCGTGTGTAGGACAGATGGTGAATAGGTAGAGTCAGACTGAGAAACGCAATGCCAGAGCCGGGATTTGAACCACGGATCTCCCGGTCTCTAGCCGTGTATAGGACAGGAGTTGGATAGGTAAATTCAGACTGAGAAGCGCAATGCTAGAGCCGAGATTTAAACCACGGATCTCCCGGTCTCTAGCCGTGTGTAGGACAGGTGGTGAATAGGTAGAGTCAGACTGAGAAACGCAATGCCAGAGCCGGGATTTGAACCATGGATCTGCCGGTCTCTAGCCCTGTATAGGACCGGTGGTGAATAGTTAGAGTCAGACTGAGAAACGCAATGCCAGAGCCGGGATTTGAACCACGGATCTCCCGGTCTCTAGCCGTGTGTAGGACAGGAGTTAGATAGGTAGAGTCAGACTTAGAAACGCAATGCTAGAGCCGAGATTTGAACCACGGATCTCCCGGTCTCTAGCCGTGTGTAGGACAGATGGTGAATAGGTAGAGTCAGACTGAGAAACGCAATGCCAGAGCCGGGATTTGAACCACGGATCTCCCGGTCTCTAGCCGTGTATAGGACAGGAGTTGGATAGGTAAATTCAGACTGAGAAGCGCAATGCTAGAGCCGGGATTTGAACCACGGATCTCCCGGTCTCTAGCCGTGTGTAGGACAGGTGGTGAATAGGTAGAGTCAGACTGAGAAACGCAATGCCAGAGCCGGGATTTGAACCATGGATCTCCCGGTCTCTAGCCGTGTGTAGGACCGGATTTGAATAGTTAGAGTCAGATTGAGAAACGCAATGCCAGAGCCGGGATTTGAACCACGGATCTCCCGGTCTCTAGCCGTGTGTAGGACAGGAGTTAGATAGGTAGAGTCAGACTGAGAATCGCAATGCTAGAGCCGGGATTTGAACCACTGATCTCCCGGTCTCTAGCCGTGTGTCGGACAGATAGTGAATAGGTAGAGTCAGACTGAGAAACGCAATGCCAGAGCCGGGATTTAAACCTTGGATCTCCCGGTCTCTAGCCCTGTATAGGACCGGTGGTGAATAGTTAGAGTCAGACTGAGAAACGCAATGCCAGAGCCGGGATTTGAACCACGGATCTCCCGGTCTCTAGCCGTGTGTAGGACAGATGGTGAATAGGTAGAGTCAGACTGAGAAACGCAATGCCAGAGCCGGGATTTGAACCACGGATCTCCCGGTCTCTAGCCGTGTGTAGGACAGGAGTTGGTTAGGTAGAGTCAGACTGAGAAGCGCAATGCTAGAGCCGGGGCTTGAACCATGGATCTCCCGGTCTCTAGCCGTGTGTAGCACAGATGGTGAATAGGTAGTGTCAGACTGAGAAACAAAATGCCAGAGCCGGGATTTGAACCATGGATCTCCCGGTCTCTAGCCGTATGTAGGACAGGAGTTGGAAAGGTAGAGTCAGGCTGAGAAACGCAATGCCAGAGCCGGAATTGAACCACGGATCTTTCGGTCTCCAGCCGTGTGTAGGACAGGAATTGGATAGGTAGAGTAAGACTGAGAAATGCAATGCTAGAGCCGGGATTTGAACCACGGTACTCCCGGTCTCTAGCCTTGTGTAGGACAGGTGGTGAATGGGTAGAGTCAGACTGAGAAACGCAATGCCATTGCCGGGATTTGAACCATGGATCTCCCGGTCTCTAGCCGTATGTAGTACAGGAGTTGGATAGGTAGAGTCAGACTGAGAAGCGCAATGCTTGAGCCGGGAATTGAACCACGGATCTCCCGGTCTCTAGCCGTGTGTAGGACAGGAGTTGGATAGGTAGATTCAGACTGAACAATACAATGTCATAGACGGGATTTGAACCACGGATCTACCGGTCTCTAGCCGTGTGTAGGACAGGTGGTGAATATGTAGAGTCAGATGGGAGAAACGCAATGCCAGAGCCGGGATTTGAACCACGGATCTCCCGGTCTCTAGCCGTGTGTAGGACAGGAGTTGGATAGGTAGAGTCAGACTGAACAATACAATGACATAAACGGGATTTGAACCACGGATCTCCCGGTCTCTAGCCGTGTGTAGGACAGGTGGTGAATAGGTAGAGTCAGACTGAGAAACACAATGCCAGAGCCGGGATTTGAACCACGGATCTCCCGGTCTCTAGCTGTGTGTAGGACAGGTGGTGAATAGTTAGAGTCAGACTGAGAAACGCAATGCCGGAGCCGGGATTTGAACCACGGATCTCCCGGTCTCTAGCCGTGTGTAGGACAGGTGGTGAATAAGCAGAGTCAGACTGAGAAACACAATGCCAGAGCCGGGATTTGAACCACGGATCTCCCGGTCTCTAGCCGTGTGTAGGACAGGTGGTGAATATTTAAGAGTCAGACTGCGAAACGCAATGCCAGAGCCGGGTTTTGAACCACGGATCTCCCGGTCTCTAGCCGTGTGTAGGACAGGAGTTGGATAGGTAGAGTCAGACTGAGAAGCGCAATGATAGGCCCCGGATTTGAACCACGGATCTCCCGGTCTCTAGCCGTAAGTAGGACAGGAGTTGCATAGGTAGAGTCAGACTGAACAATACAATGTCATAGCCGGGATTTGAACCACGGATCTCCCGGTCTCTAGCCGTGTGTAGGACAGGTGGTGAATAGTTTGAGTCAGACTGAGAAACGCAATGCCAGAGCCGGGATTTAAACCACGGATCTCCCGGTCTCTAGCCCTGTATAGGACCGGTGGTGAATAGTTAGAGTCAGACTGAGAAACGCAATGCCAGATCCGGGATTTGAACCACGGATCTCCCGGTCTCTAGCCGTGTGTAGGACAGGAGTTAGATAGGTAGAGTCAGACTTAGAAACGCAATGCTAGAGCCGAGATTTGAACCACGGATCTCCCGGTCTCTAGCCGTGTGTAGGACAGGAGTTGGATAGGTAGAGTCAGACTGAGAAGCGCAATGATAGGCCCCGGATTTGAACCACGGATCTCCCGTTCTCTAGCCGTAAGTAGGACAGGAGTTGCATAGGTAGAGTCAGACTGAACAATACAATGTCATAGCCGGGATTTGAACCACGGATCTCCCGGTCTCTAGCCGTGTGTAGGACAGGTGATGAATAGTTTGAGTCAGACTGAGAAACGCAATGCCAGAGCCGGGATTTAAACCACGGATCTCCCGGTCTCTAGCCCTGTATAGGACCGGTGGTGAATAGTTAGAGTCAGACTGAGAAACGCAATGCCAGAGCCGGGATTTGAACCACGGATCTCGCGGTCTCTAGCCGTGTGTAGGACAGGAGTTAGATAGGTAGAGTCAGACTTAGAAACGGAATGCTAGAGCCGAGATTTGAACCACGGGTCTCCCGGTCTCTAGCCGTGTGTAGGACAGATGGTGAATAGGTAGAGTCAGACTGAGAAACGCAATGCCAGAGCCGGGATTTGAACCACGGATCTCCCTGTCTCTAGCCGTGTAAAGGACAGGAGTTGGATAGGTAAATTCAGACTGAGAAGCGCAATGCTAGAGCCGGGATTTGAACCACGGATCTCCCGGTCTCTAGCCGTGTGTAGGACAGGTGGTGAATAGGTAGAGTCAGACTGAGAAACGCAATGCCAGAGCCGGGATTTGAACCATGGATCTCCCGGTCTCTAGCCCTGTATAGGACCGGTGGTGAATAGTTAGAGTCAGACTGAGAAACGCAATGCCAGAGCCGGGATTTGAACCACGGATCTCCCGGTCTCTAGCCGTGTGTAGGACAGGAGTTAGATAGGTAGAGTCAGACTTAGAAACGCAATGCTAGAGCCGAGATTTGAACCACGGATCTCCCGGTCTCTATCCGTGTGTAGGACAGATGGTGAATAGGTAGAGTCAGACTGAGAAACGCAATGCCAGAGCCGGGATTTGAACCACGGATCTCCCGGTCTCTAGCCGTGTGTAGGACAGGAGTTGGTTAGGTAGAGTCAGACTGAGAAGCGCAATGCTAGAGCCGGGGCTTGAACCATGGATCTCCCGGTCTCTAGCCGTGTGTAGCACAGATGGTGAATAGGTAGAGTCAGACTGAGAAACAAAATGCCAGAGCCGGGATTTGAACCATGGATCTCCCGGTCTCTAGCCGTATGTAGGACAGGAGTTGGATAGGTAGAGTCAGGCTGAGAAACGCAATGCCAGAGCCGGAATTGAACCACGGATCTTTCGGTCTCCAGCCGTGTGTAGGACAGGAGTTGGATAGGTAGAGTAAGACTGAGAAATGCAATGCTAGAGCCGGGATTTGAACCACGGTACTCCCGGTCTCTAGCCTTGTGTAGGACAGGTGGTGAATGGGTAGAGTCAGACTGAGAAACGCAATGCCATTGCCGGGATTTGAACCATGGATCTCCCGGTCTCTAGCCGTATGTAGTACAGGAGTTGGATAGGTAGAGTCAGACTGAGAAGCGCAATGCTTGAGCCGGGATTTGAACCACGGATCTCCCGGTCTCTAGCCGTGTGTAGGACAGGAGTTGGATAGGTAGATTCAGACTGAACAATACAATGTCATAGCCGGGATTTGAACCACGGATCTACCGGTCTCTAGCCGTGTGTAGGACAGGTGGTGAATATGTAGAGTCAGATGGGAGAAACGCAATGCCAGAGCCGGGATTTGAACCACGGATCTCCCGGTCTCTAGCCGTGTGTAGGACAGGAGTTGGATAGGTAGAGTCAGACTGAACAATACAATGACATAAACGGGATTTGAACCACGGATCTCCCGGTCTCTAGCCGTGTGTAGGACAGGTGGTGAATAGGTAGAGTCAGACTGAGAAACACAATGCCAGAGCCGGGATTTGAACCACGGATCTCCCGGTCTCTAGCTGTGTGTAGGACAGGTGGTGAATAGTTAGAGTCAGACTGAGAAACGCAATGCCGGAGCCGGGATTTGAACCACGGATCTCCCGGTCTCTAGCCGTGTGTAGGACAGGTGGTGAATAAGCAGAGTCAGACTGAGAAACACAATGCCAGAGCCGGGATTTGAACCACGGATCTCCCGGTCTCTAGCCGTGTGTAGGACAGGTGGTGAATATTTAAGAGTCAGACTGCGAAACGCAATGCCAGAGCCGGGTTTTGAACCACGGATCTCCCGGTCTCTAGCCGTGTGTAGGACAGGAGTTGGATAGGTAGAGTCAGACTGAGAAGCGCAATGATAAGCCCCGGATTTGAACCACGGATCTCCCGGTCTCTAGCCGTAAGTAGGACAGGAGTTGCATAGGTAGAGTCAGACTGAACAATACAATGTCATAGCCGGGATTTGAACCACGGATCTCCCGGTCTCTAGCCGTGTGTAGGACAGGTGGTGAATAGTTTGAGTCAGACTGAGAAACGCAATGCCAGAGCCGGGATTTAAACCACGGATCTCCCGGTCTCTAGCCCTGTATAGGACCGGTGGTGAATAGTTAGAGTCAGACTGAGAAACGCAATGCCAGAGCCGGGATTTGAACCACGGATCTCCCGGTCTCTAGCCGTGTGTAGGACAGGAGTTAGATAGGTAGAGTCAGACTTAGAAACGGAATGCTAGAGCCGAGATTTGAACCACGGGTCTCCCGGTCTCTAGCCGTGTGTAGGACAGATGGTGAATAGGTAGAGTCAGACTGAGAAACGCAATGCCAGAGCCGGGATTTGAACCACGGATCTCCCTGTCTCTAGCCGTGTAAAGGACAGGAGTTGGATAGGTAAATTCAGACTGAGAAGCGCAATGCTAGAGCCGGGATTTGAACCACGGATCTCCCGGTCTCTAGCCGTGTGTAGGACAGGTGGTGAATAGGTAGAGTCAGACTGAGAAACGCAATGCCAGAGCCGGGATTTGAACCATGGATCTCCCGGTCTCTAGCCCTGTATAGGACCGGTGGTGAATAGTTAGAGTCAGACTGAGAAACGCAATGCCAGAGCCGGGATTTGAACCACGGATCTCCCGGTCTCTAGCCGTGTGTAGGACAGGAGTTAGATAGGTAGAGTCAGACTTAGAAACGCAATGCTAGAGCCGAGATTTGAACCACGGATCTCCCGGTCTCTATCCGTGTGTAGGACAGATGGTGAATAGGTAGAGTCAGACTGAGAAACGCAATGCCAGAGCCGGGATTTGAACCACGGATCTCCCGGTCTCTAGCCGTGTGTAGGACAGGAGTTGGTTAGGTAGAGTCAGACTGAGAAGCGCAATGCTAGAGCCGGGGCTTGAACCATGGATCTCCCGGTCTCTAGCCGTGTGTAGCACAGATGGTGAATAGGTAGAGTCAGACTGAGAAACAAAATGCCAGAGCCGGGATTTGAACCATGGATCTCCCGGTCTCTAGCCGTATGTAGGACAGGAGTTGGATAGGTAGAGTCAGGCTGAGAAACGCAATGCCAGAGCCGGAATTGAACCACGGATCTTTCGGTCTCCAGCCGTGTGTAGGACAGGAGTTGGATAGGTAGAGTAAGACTGAGAAATGCAATGCTAGAGCCGGGATTTGAACCACGGTACTCCCGGTCTCTAGCCTTGTGTAGGACAGGTGGTGAATGGGTAGAGTCAGACTGAGAAACGCAATGCCATTGCCGGGATTTGAACCATGGATCTCCCGGTCTCTAGCCGTATGTAGTACAGGAGTTGGATAGGTAGAGTCAGACTGAGAAGCGCAATGCTTGAGCCGGGATTTGAACCACGGATCTCCCGGTCTCTAGCCGTGTGTAGGACAGGAGTTGGATAGGTAGATTCAGACTGAACAATACAATGTCATAGCCGGGATTTGAACCACGGATCTACCGGTCTCTAGCCGTGTGTAGGACAGGTGGTGAATATGTAGAGTCAGATGGGAGAAACGCAATGCCAGAGCCGGGATTTGAACCACGGATCTCCCGGTCTCTAGCCGTGTGTAGGACAGGAGTTGGATAGGTAGAGTCAGACTGAACAATACAATGACATAAACGGGATTTGAACCACGGATCTCCCGGTCTCTAGCCGTGTGTAGGACAGGTGGTGAATAGGTAGAGTCAGACTGAGAAACACAATGCCAGAGCCGGGATTTGAACCACGGATCTCCCGGTCTCTAGCTGTGTGTAGGACAGGTGGTGAATAGTTAGAGTCAGACTGAGAAACGCAATGCCGGAGCCGGGATTTGAACCACGGATCTCCCGGTCTCTAGCCGTGTGTAGGACAGGTGGTGAATAAGCAGAGTCAGACTGAGAAACACAATGCCAGAGCCGGGATTTGAACCACGGATCTCCCGGTCTCTAGCCGTGTGTAGGACAGGTGGTGAATATTTAAGAGTCAGACTGCGAAACGCAATGCCAGAGCCGGGTTTTGAACCACGGATCTCCCGGTCTCTAGCCGTGTGTAGGACAGGAGTTGGATAGGTAGAGTCAGACTGAGAAGCGCAATGATAAGCCCCGGATTTGAACCACGGATCTCCCGGTCTCTAGCCGTAAGTAGGACAGGAGTTGCATAGGTAGAGTCAGACTGAACAATACAATGTCATAGCCGGGATTTGAACCACGGATCTCCCGGTCTCTAGCCGTGTGTAGGACAGGTGGTGAATAGTTTGAGTCAGACTGAGAAACGCAATGCCAGAGCCGGGATTTAAACCACGGATCTCCCGGTCTCTAGCCCTGTATAGGACCGGTGGTGAATAGTTAGAGTCAGACTGAGAAACGCAATGCCAGAGCCGGGATTTGAACCACGGATCTCCCGGTCTCTAGCCGTGTGTAGGACAGGAGTTAGATAGGTAGAGTCAGACTTAGAAACGCAATGCTAGAGCCGAGATTTGAACCACGGATATCCCGGTCTCTAGCCGTGTGTAGGACAGATGGTGAATAGGTAGAGTCAGACTGAGAAACGCAATGCCAGAGCCGGGATTTGAACCACGGATCTCCCGGTCTCTAGCCGTGTATAGGACAGGAGTTGGGTAGGTAAATTCAGACTGAGAAGCGCAATGCTAGAGCCGGGATTTGAACCACGGAACTCCCGGTCTCTAGCCGTGAGTAGGACAGGTGGTGAATAGGTAGAGTCAGACTGAGAAACGCAATGCCAGAGCCGGGATTTGAACCATGGATCTCCCGTTCTCTAGCCCTGTATAGGACCGGTGGTGAATAGTTAGAGTCAGACTGAGAAACGCAATGCCAGAGCCGGGATTTGAACCACGGATCTCCCGGTCTCTAGCCGTGTGTAGGACAGGAGTTAGATAGGTAGAGTCAGACTTAGAAACGCAATGCTAGAGCCGAGATTTGAACCACGGATCTCCCGGTCTCTAGCCATGTGTAGGACAGATGGTGAATAGGTAGAGTCAGACTGAGAAACGCAGGGCCAGAGCCGGGATTTGAACCACGGATCTCCCGGTCTCTAGCCGTGTATAGGACAGGAGTTGGATAGGTAAATTCAGACTGAGAAGCGCAATGCTAAAGCCGGGATATTAACCACGGATCTCCCGGTCTCTAGCCGTGTGTAGGACAGGTGGTGAATAGGTAGAGTCAGTCTGAGAAACGCAATGCCAGAGCCGGGATTTGAACCACGGATCTCCCGGTCTCTAGCCGTGTGTAGGACAGGTGGTGAATATGTAGAGTCAGACTGAGAAACGCAATGCCAGAGCCGGGATTTGAACCACGGATCTCCCGGTCTCTAGCCGTGTGTAGGACAGATAGTGAATAGGTAGAGTCAGACTGAGAAACGCAATGCCAGAGCCGGGATTTGAACCACGGATATCCCGGTCTCTAGCCGTGTGTAGGACAGGAGTTGGATAGGTAGAGTCAGACTGAACAATACAATGTCATAAACGGGATTTGAACCACGGATCTCCCGGTCTCTAGCCGTGTGTAGGACAGGTGGTGAATAGGTAGAGTCAGACTGCGAAACACAATGCCAGAGCCGGGATTTGAACCACGGATCTCCCGGTCTCTAGCTGTGTGTAGGACAGGTGGTGAATAGTTAGAGTCAGACTGAGAAACGCAATGCCAGAGCCGGGATTTGAACCACGGATCTCCCGGTCTCTAGCCGTGTGTAGGACAGGTGGTGAATAGGCAGAGTCAGACTGAGAAACACAATGCCAGAGCCGGGATTTGAACCACGGATCTCCCGGTCTCTAGCCGTGTGTAGGACAGGTGGTGAATATTTAAGAGTCAGACTGCGAAACGCAATGCCAGAGCCGGGTTTTGAACCACGGATCTCCCGGTCTCTAGCCGTGTGTAGGACAGGAGTTGGATAGGTAGAGTCAGACTGAGAAGCGCAATGATAGGCCCCGAATTTGAACCACGGATCTCCCGGTCTCTAGCCGTAAGTAGGACAGGAGTTGCATAGGTAGAGTCAGACTGAACAATACAATGTCATAGCCGGGATTTGAACCACGGATCTCCCGGTCTCTAGCCGTGTGTAGGACAGGTGGTGAATAGTTTGAGTCAGACTGAGAAACGCAATGCCAGAGCCGGGATTTAAACCACGGATCTCCCGGTCTCTAGCCCTGTATAGGACCGGTGGTGAATAGTTAGAGTCAGACTGAGAAACGCAATGCCAGAGCCGGGATATGAACCACGGATCTCCCGGTCTCTAGCCGTGTGTAGGACAGGAGTTAGATAGGTAGAGTCAGACTTAGAAACGCGATGCTAGAGCCGAGATTTGAACCACGGATATCCCGGTCTCTAGCCGTGTGTAGGACAGATGGTGAATAGGTAGAGTCAGACTGAGAAACGCAATGCCAGAGCCGGGATTTGAACCACGGATCTCCCGGTCTCTAGCCGTGTATAGGACAGGAGTTGGATAGGTAAATTCAGACTGAGAAGCGCAATGCTAGAGCCGAGATTTAAACCACGGATCTCCCGGTCTCTAGCCGTGTGTAGGACAGGTGGTGAATAGGTAGAGTCAGACTGAGAAACGCAATGCCAGAGCCGGGATTTGAACCATGGATCTGCCGGTCTCTAGCCCTGTATAGGACCGGTGGTGAATAGTTAGAGTCAGACTGAGAAACGCAATGCCAGAGCCGGGATTTGAACCACGGATCTCCCGGTCTCTAGCCGTGTGTAGGACAGGAGTTAGATAGGTAGAGTCAGACTTAGAAACGCAATGCTAGAGCCGAGATTTGAACCACGGATCTCCCGGTCTCTATCCGTGTGTAGGACAGATGGTGAATAGGTAGAGTCAGACTGAGAAACGCAATGCCAGAGCCGGGATTTGAACCACGGATCTCCCGGTCTCTAGCCGTGTGTAGGACAGGAGTTGGTTAGGTAGAGTCAGACTGAGAAGCGCAATGCTAGAGCCGGGGCTTGAACCATGGATCTCCCGGTCTCTAGCCGTGTGTAGCACAGATGGTGAATAGGTAGAGTCAGACTGAGAAACAAAATGCCAGAGCCGGGATTTGAACCATGGATCTCCCGGTCTCTAGCCGTATGTAGGACAGGAGTTGGATAGGTAGAGTCAGGCTGAGAAACGCAATGCCAGAGCCGGAATTGAACCACGGATCTTTCGGTCTCCAGCCGTGTGTAGGACAGGAGTTGGATAGGTAGAGTAAGACTGAGAAATGCAATGCTAGAGCCGGGATTTGAACCACGGTACTCCCGGTCTCTAGCCTTGTGTAGGACAGGTGGTGAATGGGTAGAGTCAGACTGAGAAACGCAATGCCATTGCCGGGATTTGAACCATGGATCTCCCGGTCTCTAGCCGTATGTAGTACAGGAGTTGGATAGGTAGAGTCAGACTGAGAAGCGCAATGCTTGAGCCGGGATTTGAACCACGGATCTCCCGGTCTCTAGCCGTGTGTAGGACAGGAGTTGGATAGGTAGATTCAGACTGAACAATACAATGTCATAGCCGGGATTTGAACCACGGATCTACCGGTCTCTAGCCGTGTGTAGGACAGGTGGTGAATATGTAGAGTCAGATGGGAGAAACGCAATGCCAGAGCCGGGATTTGAACCACGGATCTCCCGGTCTCTAGCCGTGTGTAGGACAGGAGTTGGATAGGTAGAGTCAGACTGAACAATACAATGACATAAACGGGATTTGAACCACGGATCTCCCGGTCTCTAGCCGTGTGTAGGACAGGTGGTGAATAGGTAGAGTCAGACTGAGAAACACAATGCCAGAGCCGGGATTTGAACCACGGATCTCCCGGTCTCTAGCTGTGTGTAGGACAGGTGGTGAATAGTTAGAGTCAGACTGAGAAACGCAATGCCGGAGCCGGGATTTGAACCACGGATCTCCCGGTCTCTAGCCGTGTGTAGGACAGGTGGTGAATAAGCAGAGTCAGACTGAGAAACACAATGCCAGAGCCGGGATTTGAACCACGGATCTCCCGGTCTCTAGCCGTGTGTAGGACAGGTGGTGAATATTTAAGAGTCAGACTGCGAAACGCAATGCCAGAGCCGGGTTTTGAACCACGGATCTCCCGGTCTCTAGCCGTGTGTAGGACAGGAGTTGGATAGGTAGAGTCAGACTGAGAAGCGCAATGATAAGCCCCGGATTTGAACCACGGATCTCCCGGTCTCTAGCCGTAAGTAGGACAGGAGTTGCATAGGTAGAGTCAGACTGAACAATACAATGTCATAGCCGGGATTTGAACCACGGATCTCCCGGTCTCTAGCCGTGTGTAGGACAGGTGGTGAATAGTTTGAGTCAGACTGAGAAACGCAATGCCAGAGCCGGGATTTAAACCACGGATCTCCCGGTCTCTAGCCCTGTATAGGACCGGTGGTGAATAGTTAGAGTCAGACTGAGAAACGCAATGCCAGAGCCGGGATTTGAACCACGGATCTCCCGGTCTCTAGCCGTGTGTAGGACAGGAGTTAGATAGGTAGAGTCAGACTTAGAAACGCAATGCTAGAGCCGAGATTTGAACCACGGATATCCCGGTCTCTAGCCGTGTGTAGGACAGATGGTGAATAGGTAGAGTCAGACTGAGAAACGCAATGCCAGAGCCGGGATTTGAACCACGGATCTCCCGGTCTCTAGCCGTGTATAGGACAGGAGTTGGGTAGGTAAATTCAGACTGAGAAGCGCAATGCTAGAGCCGGGATTTGAACCACGGAACTCCCGGTCTCTAGCCGTGAGTAGGACAGGTGGTGAATAGGTAGAGTCAGACTGAGAAACGCAATGCCAGAGCCGGGATTTGAACCATGGATCTCCCGTTCTCTAGCCCTGTATAGGACCGGTGGTGAATAGTTAGAGTCAGAATGAGAAACGCAATGCCAGAGCCGGGATTTGAACCACGGATCTCCCGGTCTCTAGCCGTGTGTAGGACAGGAGTTAGATAGGTAGAGTCAGACTTAGAAACGCAATGCTAGAGCCGAGATTTGAACCACGGATCTCCCGGTCTCTAGCCATGTGTAGGACAGATGGTGAATAGGTAGAGTCAGACTGAGAAACGCAGGGCCAGAGCCGGGATTTGAACCACGGATCTCCCGGTCTCTAGCCGTGTATAGGACAGGAGTTGGATAGGTAAATTCAGACTGAGAAGCGCAATGCTAAAGCCGGGATATTAACCACGGATCTCCCGGTCTCTAGCCGTGTGTAGGACAGGTGGTGAATAGGTAGAGTCAGTCTGAGAAACGCAATGCCAGAGCCGGGATTTGAACCACGGATCTCCCGGTCTCTAGCCGTGTGTAGGACAGGTGGTGAATATGTAGAGTCAGACTGAGAAACGCAATGCCAGAGCCGGGATTTGAACCACGGATCTCCCGGTCTCTAGCCGTGTGTAGGACAGATAGTGAATAGGTAGAGTCAGACTGAGAAACGCAATGCCAGAGCCGGGATTTGAACCACGGATATCCCGGTCTCTAGCCGTGTGTAGGACAGGAGTTGGATAGGTAGAGTCAGACTGAACAATACAATGTCATAAACGGGATTTGAACCACGGATCTCCCGGTCTCTAGCCGTGTGTAGGACAGGTGGTGAATAGGTAGAGTCAGACTGCGAAACACAATGCCAGAGCCGGGATTTGAACCACGGATCTCCCGGTCTCTAGCTGTGTGTAGGACAGGTGGTGAATAGTTAGAGTCAGACTGAGAAACGCAATGCCAGAGCCGGGATTTGAACCACGGATCTCCCGGTCTCTAGCCGTGTGTAGGACAGGTGGTGAATAGGCAGAGTCAGACTGAGAAACACAATGCCAGAGCCGGGATTTGAACCACGGATCTCCCGGTCTCTAGCCGTGTGTAGGACAGGTGGTGAATATTTAAGAGTCAGACTGCGAAACGCAATGCCAGAGCCGGGTTTTGAACCACGGATCTCCCGGTCTCTAGCCGTGTGTAGGACAGGAGTTGGATAGGTAGAGTCAGACTGAGAAGCGCAATGATAGGCCCCGAATTTGAACCACGGATCTCCCGGTCTCTAGCCGTAAGTAGGACAGGAGTTGCATAGGTAGAGTCAGACTGAACAATACAATGTCATAGCCGGGATTTGAACCACGGATCTCCCGGTCTCTAGCCGTGTGTAGGACAGGTGGTGAATAGTTTGAGTCAGACTGAGAAACGCAATGCCAGAGCCGGGATTTAAACCACGGATCTCCCGGTCTCTAGCCCTGTATAGGACCGGTGGTGAATAGTTAGAGTCAGACTGAGAAACGCAATGCCAGAGCCGGGATATGAACCACGGATCTCCCGGTCTCTAGCCGTGTGTAGGACAGGAGTTAGATAGGTAGAGTCAGACTTAGAAACGCGATGCTAGAGCCGAGATTTGAACCACGGATATCCCGGTCTCTAGCCGTGTGTAGGACAGATGGTGAATAGGTAGAGTCAGACTGAGAAACGCAATGCCAGAGCCGGGATTTGAACCACGGATCTCCCGGTCTCTAGCCGTGTATAGGACAGGAGTTGGATAGGTAAATTCAGACTGAGAAGCGCAATGCTAGAGCCGAGATTTAAACCACGGATCTCCCGGTCTCTAGCCGTGTGTAGGACAGGTGGTGAATAGGTAGAGTCAGACTGAGAAACGCAATGCCAGAGCCGGGATTTGAACCATGGATCTGCCGGTCTCTAGCCCTGTATAGGACCGGTGGTGAATAGTTAGAGTCAGACTGAGAAACGCAATGCCAGAGCCGGGATTTGAACCACGGATCTCCCGGTCTCTAGCCGTGTGTAGGACAGGAGTTAGATAGGTAGAGTCAGACTTAGAAACGCAATGCTAGAGCCGAGATTTGAACCACGGATCTCCCGGTCTCTAGCCGTGTGTAGGACAGATGGTGAATAGGTAGAGTCAGACTGAGAAACGCAATGCCAGAGCCGGGATTTGAACCACGGATCTCCCGGTCTCTAGCCGTGTATAGGACAGGAGTTGGATAGGTAAATTCAGACTGAGAAGCGCAATGCTAGAGCCGGGATTTGAACCACGGATCTCCCGGTCTCTAGCCGTGTGTAGGACAGGTGGTGAATAGGTAGAGTCAGACTGAGAAACGCAATGCCAGAGCCGGGATTTGAACCATGGATCTCCCGGTCTCTAGCCGTGTGTAGGACCGGATTTGAATAGTTAGAGTCAGACTGAGAAACGCAATGCCAGAGCCGGGATTTGAACCACGGATCTCCCGGTCTCTAGCCGTGTGTAGGACAGGAGTTAGATAGGTAGAGTCAGACTGAGAATCGCAATGTTAGAGCCGGGATTTGAACCACTGATCTCCCGGTCTCTAGCCGTGTGTCGGACAGATAGTGAATAGGTAGAGTCAGACAGATAAACGCAATGCCAGAGCCGGGATTTGAACCACGGATCTCCCGGTCTCTAGCCGTGTATAGGACAGGAGCTGGATAGGTAAAGTCAGACTGAGAAACGCAATGCTAGAGCCGGAATTTGAACCACGGATCTCCTGGTCTCTAGCCGTGTGTAGGACAGGAGTTGGATAGGTAGAGTCAGACTGAGAAGCGCAATGCTTGAGCCGGGATTTGAACCACGGATCTCCCGGTCTCTAGCCGTGTGTAGGACAGGAGTTGGATAGGTAGAGTCAGACTGAGAAACGCAATGCTAGAGTCGGGATTTGAACCACGGATCTCCCGGTCTCTAGCCGTGTGTAGGACAGGTGGTGAATAGGTAGAGTCAGACTGAGAAACGCAATGCAAGAGCCGGGATTTGAACGACGGATCTCCCGGTCTCTAGCCCTGTGTAGGACAGGAGTTGGATAGGTAGAGTCAGACTGAGAAACGCAATGCTAGAGCCGGGATTTGAATCACGGATCTCCCGGTCTCTAGGCGTGTGTAGGACAGGAGTTGGATAGGTAGAGTCAGACTGAGAAGCGCAATGCTAGAGCCGGGATTTAAACCACGGATCCCCCGGTCTCTAGCCGTGTGTAGGACAGGAGTTGGATAGGTAGAGTCAGACTGAGAAACGCAATGCCATAGCCGGGAGTTGAACCACGGATGTCCCGGTTTCTAGCCGTGTGTAGGACCGGAGTTGGATACGAAGAGTCAGACTGAGAAACGCAATGCTAGAGCCGGGATTTGAACCACGGATCTCCCGGTCTCTAGCCGTGTGTAGGACAGGAGTTGGTTAGGTAGAGTCAGACTGAGAAGCGCAATGCTAGAGCCGGCGCTTGAACCATGGATCTCCCGGTCTCTAGCCGTGTGTAGCACAGATGGTGAATAGGTAGAGTCAGACTGAGAAACAAAATGCCAGAGCCGGGATTTGAACCATGGATCTCCCGGTCTCTAGCCGTATGTAGGACAGGAGTTGGATAGGTAGAGTCAGGCTGAGAAACGCAATGCCAGAGCCGGAATTGAACCACGGATCTTTCGGTCTCCAGCCGTGTGTAGGACAGGAGTTGGAATGGTAGAGTAAGACTGAGAAATGCAATGCTAGAGCCGGGATTTGAACCACGGTACTCCCGGTCTCTAGCCTTGTGTAGGACAGGTGGTGAATGGGTAGAGTCAGACTGAGAAACGCAATGCCAATGCCGGGATTTGAACCATGGATCTCCCGGTCTCTAGCCGTATGTAGTACAGGAGTTGGATAGGTAGAGTCAGACTGAGAAGCGCAATGCTTGAGCCGGGATTTGAACCACGGATCTCCCGGTCTCTAGCCGTGTGTAGGACAGGAGTTGGATAGGTAGATTCAGACTGAACAATACAATGTCATAGCCGGGATTTGAACCACGGATCTACCGGTCTCTAGCCGTGTGTAGGACAGATGGTGAATATGTAGAGTCAGATGGGAGAAACGCAATGCCAGAGCCGGGATTTGAACCACGGATCTCCCGGTCTCTAGCCGTGTGTAGGACAGGAGTTGGATAGGTAGAGTCAGACTGAACAATACAATGACATAAACGGGATTTGAACCACGGATCTCCCGGTCTCTAGCCGTGTGTAGGACAGGTGGTGAATAGGTAGAGTCAGACTGAGAAACACAATGCCAGAGCCGGGATTTGAACCACGGATCTCCCGGACTCTAGCTGTGTGTAGGACAGGTGGTGAATAGTTAGAGTCAGACTGAGAAACGCAATGCCGGAGCCGGGATTTGAACCACGGATCTCCCGGTCTCTAGCCGTGTGTAGGACAGGTGGTGAATAAGCAGAGTCAGACTGAGAAACACAATGCCAGAGCCGGGATTTGAACCACGGATCTCCCGGTCTCTAGCCGTGTGTAGGATAGGTGGTGAATATTTAAGAGTCAGACTGCAAAACGCAATGCCAGAGCCGGGTTTTGAACCACGGATCTCCCGGTCTCTAGCCGTGTGTAGGACAGGAGTTGGATAGGTAGAGTCAGACTGAGAAGCGCAATGATAGGCCCCGGATTTGAACCACGGATCTCCCGGTCTCTAGCCGTAAGTAGGACAGGAGTTGCATAGGTAGAGTCAGACTGAACAATACAATGTCATAGCCGGGATTTGAACCACGGATCTCCCGGTCTCTAGCCGTGTGTAGGACAGGTGGTGAATAGTTTGAGTCAGACTGAGAAACGCAATGCCAGAGCCGGGATTTAAACCACGGATCTCCCGGTCTCTAGCCCTGTATAGGACCGGTGGTGAATAGTTAGAGTCAGACTGAGAAACGCAATGCCAGAGCCGGGATTTGAACCACGGATCTCCCGGTCTCTAGCCGTGTGTAGGACAGGAGTTAGATAGGTAGAGTCAGACTTAGAAACGCAATGCTAGAGCCGAGATTTGAACCACGGATATCCCGGTCTCTAGCCGTGTGTAGGACAGATGGTGAATAGGTAGAGTCAGACTGAGAAACAAAATGCCAGAGCCGGGATTTGAACCACGGATCTCCCGGTCTCTAGCCGTGTATAGGACAGGAGTTGGATAGGTAAATTCAGACTGAGAAGCGCAATGCTAGAGCCGGGATTTGAACCACGGATCTCCCGGTCTCTAGCCGTGTGTAGGACAGGTGGTGAATAGGTAGAGTCAGACTGAGAAACGCAATGCCAGAGCCAGGATTTGAACCATGGATCTCCCGGTCTCTAGCCCTGTATAGTACCGGTGGTGAATAGTTAGAGTCAGACTGAGAAACGCAATGCCAGAGCCGGGATTTGAACCACAGATCTCCCGGTCTCTAGCCGTGTGTAGGACAGGAGTTAGATAGGTAGAGTCAGACTTAGAAACGCAATGCTAGAGCCGAGATTTGAACCACGGATCTCCCGGTTTCTAGCCGTGTGTAGGACAGATGGTGAATACGTAGAGTCAGACTGAGAAACGCAATGCCAGAGCCGGGATTTGAACTACGGATCTCCCGGTCTCTAGCCGTGTATAGGACAGGAGTTGGATAGGTAAATTCAGACTGAGAAGCGCAATGCTAGAGCCGGGATTTGAACCACGGATCTCCCGGTCTCTAGCCGTGTGTAGGACAGGTGGTGAATAGGTAGAGTCAGACTGAGAAACGCAATGCCAGAGCCGGGATTTGAACCATGGATCTCCCGGTCTCTAGCCGTGTGTAGGACCGGTATTGAATAGTTAGAGTCAGACTGAGAAACGCAATGCCAGAGCCGGGATTTAACCCACGGATCTCCCGGTCTCTAGCCGTGTGTAGGACAGGAGTTAGATAGGTAGAGTCAGACTGAGAATCGCAATGCTAGAGCCGGGATTTGAACCACGGATCTCCCGGTCTCTAGCCGTGTATAGGACAGTTAGTGAATAGGTAGAGTCAGACTGAGAAACGGAATGCCAGAGCCGGGATTTGAACCACGGATCTCCCGGTCTCTAGCCGTGTATAGGACAGGAGCTGGATATGTAAAGTCAGACTGAGAAACGCAATGCTAGAGCCGGAATTTGAATCAGGGATCTCCTGGTCTCTAGCCGTGTGTATGACAGGAGTTGGATAGGTAGAGTCAGACTGAGAAGCGCAATGCTTGAGCCGGGATTTGAACCACGGATCTCCCGTTCTCTAGCCGTGTGTAGGACAGGAGTTGGATAGGTAGAGTCAGACTGAGAAACGCAATGCCAGAGCCGGGATTTGAACCACGGATCTCCCGGTCTCTAGCAGTGTGTAGGACAGGAGTTGGATAGGTAGAGTCAGACTGAGAAGCGCAATGATAGGCCCCGGATTTGAACCACGGATCTCCCGGTCTCTAGCCGTAAGTAGGACAGGAGTTGCATAGCTAGAGTCAGACTGAACAATACAATGTCATAGCCGGGATTTGAACCACGGATCTCCCGGTCTCTAGCCGTGTGTAGGACAGGTGGTGAATAGTTTGAGTCAGACTGAGAAACGCAATGCCAGAGCCGGGATTTAAACCACGGATCTCCCGGTCTCTAGCCCTGTATAGGACCGGTGGTGAATAGTTAGAGTCAGACTGAGAAACGCAATGCCAGAGCCGGGATTTGAACCACGGATCTCCCGGTCTCTAGCCGTGTGTAGGACAGATGGTGAATAGGTAGAGTCAGACTGAGAAACGCAATGCCAGAGCCGGGATTTGAACCACGGATATCCCGGTCTCTCGCCGTGTGTAGGACAGATGGTGAATAGGTAGAGTCAGACTGAGAAACGCAATGCCAGAGCCGGGATTTGAACCACGGATTTCCCGGTCTCTAGCCGTGTGTAGGACAGGTGGTGAATAGGTAGAGTCAGACTGAGAAACGCAATGCCAGAGCCGGGATTTGAACCATGGATCTCCCGGTCTCTAGCGCTGTATAGGACCGGTGGTGAATAGTTAGAGTCAGACTGAGAAACGCAATGCCAGAGCCGGGATTTGAACCACGGATCTCCCGGTGTCTAGCCGTGTGTAGAACAGGAGTTAGATAGGTAGAGTCAGACTTAGAAACGCAATGCTAGAGCCGAGATTTGAACCACGGATCTCCCGGTCTCTAGCCGTGTGTAGGACAGATGGTGAATAGGTAGAGTCAGACTGAGAAACGCAATGCCTGAGCCGGGATTTGAACCACGGATCTCCCGGTCTCTAGCCGTGTATAGGACAGGAGTTGTATAGGTAAATTCAGACTGAGAAGCGCAATGCTAGAGCCGGGATTTGAACCACGGATCTCCCGGTCTCTAGCCGTGTGTAGGACAGGTGGTGAATAGGTAGAGTCAGACTGAGAAACGCAATGCCAGAGCCGGGTTTTGAACCATGGATCTCCCGGTCTCTAGCCGTGTGTAGGACCGGTATTGAATAGTTAGAGTCAGACTGAGAAACGCAGTGCCAGAGCCGGGATTTGAACCACGGATCTCCCGGTCTCTAGCCGTGTGTAGGACAGGAGTTAGATAGGTAGAGTCATACTGAGAATCGCAATGCTAGAGCCGGGATTTGAACCACGGATCTCCCGGTCTCTAGCCGTGTGTAGGACAGATAGTGAATAGGTAGAGTCAGACTGAGAAACGCAATGCCAGAGCCGGGATTAGAACTACGGATCTCCCGGTCTCCAGCCGTGTATAGGATAGGAACTGGATAGGTAAAGTCAGACTGAGAAACGCAATGCTAGAGCCGGAATTTGAACCACGGATCTCCTGGTCTCTAGCCGTGTGTAGGACAGGAGTTGGATAGGTAGAGTCAGACTGAGAAGCGCAATGCTTGAGCCGGGATTTGAACCACGGATCTCCCGGTCTCTAGCCGTGTGTAGGACAGGAGTTGGATAGGTAGAGTCAGACTGAGAAACGCAATGCTAGAGTCGGGATTTGAACCACGGATCTCCCGGTCTCTAGCCGTGTGTAGGACAGGTGGTGAATAGGTAGAGTCAGACTGAGAAACGCAATGCAAGAGCCGGGATTTGAACGACGGATCTCCCGGTCTCTAGCCCTGTGTAGGACAGGAGTTGGATAGGTAGAGTCAGACTGAGAAACGCAATGCTAGAGCCGGGATTTGAATCACGGATCTCCCGGTCTCTAGGCGTGTGTAGGACAGGAGTTGGATAGGTAGAGTCAGACTGAGAAACGCAATGCTAGAGCCGGGATTTCAACCACGGATGTCCCGGTTTCTAGCCGTGTGTAGGACCGGAGTTGGATACGAAGAGTCAGACTGAAAAACGCAATGCTAGAGCCGGGATTTGAACCACGGATCTCCCGGTCTCTAGCCGTGTGTAGGACAGGAGTTGGTTAGGTAGAGTCAGACTGAGAAGCGCAATGCTAGAGCCGGGGCTTGAACCATGGATCTCCCGGTCTCTAGCCGTGTGTAGCACTGATGGTGAATAGGTAGAGTCAGACTGAGAAACAAAATGCCAGAGCCGGGATTTGAACCATGGATCTCCCGGTCTCTAGCCGTATGTAGGACAGGAGTTGGATAGGTAGAGTCAGGCTGAGAAACGCAATGCTAGAGCCGGAATTGAACCACGGATCTTTCGGTCTCCAGCCGTGTGTAGGACAGGAGTTGGATAGGTAGAGTAAGACTGAGAAATGCAATGCTAGAGCCGGGATTTGAACCACGGTACTCCCGGTCTCTAGCCGTGTGTAGAACAGGTGGTGAATGGGTAGAGTCAGACTGAGAAACGCAATGCCAATGCCGGGATTTGAACCATGGATCTCCCGGTCTCTAGCCGTATGTAGTACAGGAGTTGGATAGGTAGAGTCAGACTGAGAAACGCAATGCTAGAGCCGGGATTTGAACCACGGATCTCCCGGTCTCTATCCGTGTGTAGGACAGGTGGTGAATAGGAAGAGTCAGACTGAGAAACGCAATGCCAGAGCCGGGATTTGAACGACGGATCTCCAGGTCTATAGCCGTGTGTAGGACAGGAGTTGGAAAGGTAGAGTCAGACTGAACAATACAATGTCATAGACGGGATTTGAACCACGAATCTCCCGGTCTCTAGGCGTGTGTAGGACAGGAGTTGGATAGGTAGAGTCAGACTGAGAAGCGCAATGCTAGAGCCGCGATTTAAACCACGGATCTCCCGGTCTCTAGCCGTGCGTAGGACAGGAGTTGGATAGGTAGAGTCAGACTGAGAAACGCAATGCCAGAGCCGGGATTTGAACCACGGATTTCCCGGTCTCTAGCCGTGTGTAGGACAGGTGGTGAATAGGTAGAGTCAGACTGAGAAACGCAATGCCAGAGCCGGGATTAGATCCATGGATCTCCCGGTCTCTAGCCGTGTGTAGGACAGATGGTGAATAGGTAGAGTCAGACTGAGAAACACAATGCCAGAGCCGGGATTTGAACCATGGATCTCCCGGTCTCTAGCCGTGTGTAGGACAGATGGTGAATAGGTAGAGTCAGACTGAGAAACACAATGCCAGAGCCGGGATTTGAACCATGGATCTCCCGGTCTCTAGCCGTGTGTAGGACAGGTGGTGAATAGTTTGACTCAGACTGAGAAACGCTATGCCAGAGCCGGGATTTGAACCACGAATATCCCGGTCTCTAGCCATGTGTAGGACAGGAGTTGGATAGGTAGAGTCAGACTGAGAAACGCAATGCCAGAGTCGGGATTTGAACCACGGATCTTCCGGTCTCTAGCCGTGTGTAGGACAGGAGTTGGATAGGTAGAGTCAGACTGAGAAACGCAATGCTAGAGCCGGGATTTGAACCACGGATATCCCGGTCTCTAGCCGTGTGTAGGACAGGAGTTGGATAAGTAGGGTAAGACTGAGAAACGCAATGCTAGAGCCGGGATTTGAACCACGTATCTCCCGGTCTCTAGCCGTGTGTAGGACAGGTGGTGAATAGGTAGAGTCAGACTGAGAAACGCAATGCCAGAGCCAGGATTTGAATCACGGATCTCCCGGTCTCTAGCCGTGTGTAGGACAAGAGTTGGATAGGTAGAGTCAGATTTAACAATACAATGTCATAGCCATTTATTTGAACCACGGATCGCCCGGTCTCTTAGCCGTGTGTAGGACAGATGGTGAATAGGTACAGTCAGACTGAGAAACACAATGCCAGAGCCGGGATTTGAACCATGGATCTCCCGGTCTCTAGCCGTGTGTAGGACAGGTGGTGAATAGTTTGGGTCAGACTGAGAAACGCAATGCTAGAGCCGGGATTTGAACCACAGATATCCCGATCTCTAGCCGTGTGTAGGACAGGTGGTGAATAGGTAAAGTCAGACTGAGAAGCACAATGCTAGAGCCGGGATTTGAACCACGGATCTCCCGGTGTCTAGCCGTGTATAGGACAGGAATTGGATAGGTAGAGTCAGACTGAACAATACAATGTCATAGACGGGATTTGAACCACGAATCTCCCGGTC
The DNA here is from genome assembly GCA_030762935.1 of Hymenopus coronatus. Classification (NCBI taxonomy): domain Eukaryota; kingdom Metazoa; phylum Arthropoda; class Insecta; order Mantodea; family Hymenopodidae; genus Hymenopus; species Hymenopus coronatus. Next base: position 151,173,687 of record CM060898.1, on the reverse strand, counting down.
TCTAGCCGTGTGTAGGACATGTTGTGAATAGGTAGAGTCAGACTGAGAAACGCAATGCCAGAGCCGGGATTTGAACCACGGATCTCTCGGTCTCTAGCCGTGTGTAGGACAGGAGTTGGATAGGTAGAGTCAGGCTGAGAAACGCAATGCTAGAGCCGGGATTTGAACCACGGATCTCCCGGTCTCTATCCGTGTGTAGGACAGGTGGTGAATAGGAAGAGTCAGACTGAGAAACGCAATGCCAGAGCCGGGATTTGAACGACGGATCTCCAGGTCTATAGCCGTGTGTAGGACAGGAGTTGGAAAGGTAGAGTCAGACTGAACAATACAATGTCATAGACGGGATTTGAACCACGAATCTCCCGGTCTCTAGGCGTGTGTAGGACAGGAGTTGGATAGGTAGAGTCAGACTGAGAAGCGCAATGTTAGAGCCGCGATTTAAACCACGGATCTCCCGGTCTCTAGCCGTGCGTAGGACAGGAGTTGGATAGGTAGAGTCAGACTGAGAAACGCAATGCCAGAGCCGGGATTTGAACCACGGATTTCCCGGTCTCTAGCCGTGTGTAGGACAGGTGGTGAATACGTAGAGTCAGACTGAGAAACGCAATGCCAGAGCCGGGAATAGAACCACGGATCTCCCGGTCTCTAGCCGTATGTAGGACAGGATGTGGATAATAAGAGTCAGGTTTAACAATACAATGTCATAGCCGGGTTATAACCACGGATCTCCCGGTCTCTAGCCGTGTGTAGGACAGATGGTGAATAGGTAGAGTCAGACTGAGAAACACAATGCCAGAGCCGGGATTTGAACCATGGATCTCCCGGTCTCTAGCCGTGTGTAGGACAGGTGGTGAATAGTTTGACTCAGACTGAGAAACGCTATGCCAGAGCCGGGATTTAAACCAAGAATCTCCCGGTCTCTAGCCATGTGTAGGACAGGAGTTGGATAGGTAGAGTCAGACTGAGAAACGCAATGCCAGAGTCGGGATTTGAACCACGGATCTTCCGGTCTCTAGCCGTGTGTAGGACAGGAGTTGGATAGGTAGAGTCAGACTGAGAAACGCAATGCTAGAGCCGGGATTTGAACCACGGATATCCCGGTCTCTAGCCGTGTGTAGGACAGGAGTTGGATAGGTAGGGTAAGACTGAGAAACGCAATGCTAGAGCCGGGATTTGAACCACGTATCTCCCGGTCTCTAGCCGTGTGTAGGACAGGTGGTGAATAGGTAGAGTCAGACTGAGAAACGCAATGCCAGAGCCAGGATTTGAATCACGGATCTCCCGGTCTCTAGCCGTGTGTAGGACAAGAGTTGGATAGGTAGAGTCAGATTTAACAATACAATGTCATAGCCATTTTTTTGAACCACGGATCGCCCGGTCTCTAGCCGTAAGTAGGACAGGAGTTGCATAGGTAGAGTCAGACTGAACAATACAATGTCATAGCCGGGATTTGAACCACGGATCTCCCGGTCTCTAGCCGTGTGTAGGACAGGTGGTGAATAGTTTGAGTCAGACTGAGAAACGCAATGCCAGAGCCGGGATTTAAACCACGGATCTCCCGGTCTCTAGCCCTGTATAGGACCGGTGGTGAATAGTTAGAGTCAGACTGAGAAACGCAATGCCAGAGCCGGGATTTGAACCACGGATCTCCCGGTCTCTAGCCGTGTGTAGGACAGGAGTTAGATAGGTAGAGTCAGACTTAGAAACGCAATGCTAGAGCCGAGATATGAACCACGGATCTCCCGGTCTCTAGCCGTGTGTAGGACATATGGTGAATAGGTAGAGTCAGATGGGAGAAACGCAATGCCAGAGCCAGGATTTGAACCATGGATCTCCCGGTCTCTAGCCGTGTATAGGACAGGAGTTGGATAGGTAAATTCAGACTGAGAAGCGCAATGCTAGAGCCGGGATTTGAACCACGGATCTCCCGGTCTCTAGCCGTTTGTAGGACAGGTGGTGAATAGGTAGAGTCAGACTGAGAAACGCAATGCCAGAGCCGGGATTTGAACCATGGATCTCCCAGTCTCTAGCCCTGTATAGGACCGGTGGTGAATCGTTAGAGTCAGACTGAGAAACGCAATGCCAGAGCCGGGATTTGAACCACGGATCTCCCTGTCTCTAGCCGTGTGTAGGACAGGAGTTAGATAGGTAGAGTCAGACTTACAAACGCAGTGCTAGAGCCGAGATTTGAACCACGGATCTCCCGGTCTCTAGCCGTGCTTAGGACAGATGGTGAATAGGTAGAGTCAGACTGAGAAGCGCAATGCTAGAGCCGGGATTTGAACCACGGATCTCCCGGTCTCTAGCCGTGTGTAGGACAGGTGGTGAATAGGTAGAGTCAGACTGAGAAACGCAATGCCAGAGCCGGGATTTGAACCATGGAACTCCCGGTCTCTAGCCGTGTGTAGGACCGGTATTGAATAGTTAGAGTCAGACTGAGAAACGCAATGCCAGAGCCGGGATTTGAACCACGGATCTCCCGGTCTCTAGCCGTGTGTAGGACAGGAGTTAGATAGGTAGAGTCAGACTGAGAATCGCAATGCCAGAGCCGGGATTTGAACCACGGATCTCCCGGTCTCTAGCCGTGTATTGGACAGGAGCTGCATAGGTAAAGTCAGACTGAGAAACGCAATGCTAGAGCCGGAATTTGAACCACGGATCTCCTGGTCTCTAGCCGTGTGTAGGACAGGAGTTGGATAGGTAGAGTCAGACTGAGAAACGCAATGCTAGAGTCGGGATTTGAACCACGGATCTCCCGGTCTCTAGGCGTGTGTAGGACAGGTGGTGAATAGGTAGAGTCAGACTGAGAAACGCAATGCCAGAGCCGGGATTTGAACGACGGATCTCCCGGTCTCCAGCCCTGTGTAGGACAGGAGTTGGATAGGTAGAGTCAGACTGAGAAACGCAATGCTAGAGCCGGGATTTGAATCACGGATCTCCTGGTATGTATGCGTGTGTAGGACAGGAGTTGGATAGGTAGAGTCAGACTGAGAAGCGCAATGCTAGAGCCGGGATTTAAACCACGGATCTCCCGGTCTCTAGCCGTGTGTAGGACAGGAGTTGGATAGGTAGAGTCAGACTGAGAAACGCAAATCCAGAGCCGGGAGTTGAACCACGGATGTCCCGGTTTCTAGCCGTGTGTAGGACCGGAGTTGGATACGAAGAGTCAGACTGAGAAACGCAATGCTAGAGCCGGGATTTGAACCACGGATCTCCCGGTCTCTAGCCGTGTGTAGGACAGGAGTTGGTTAGGTAGAGTCAGACTGAGAAGCGCAATGCTAGAGCCGGGGTTTGAACCATGGATCTCCCGGTCTCTAGCCGTGTGTAGCACAGATGGTGAATAGGTAGAGTCAGACTGAGAAACAAAATGCCAGAGCCGGGATTTGAACCATGGATCTCCCGGTCTCTAGCCGTATGTAGGACAGGTGGTGAATAGTTTGACTCAGACTGAGAAACGCTATGCCAGAGCCGGGATTTGAACCACGAATATCCCGGTCTCTAGCCATGTGTAGGACAGGAGTTGGATAGGTAGAGTCAGACTGAGAAACGCAATGCTAGAGCCGGGATTTGAACCACGGATATCCCGGTCTCTAGCCGTGTGTAGGACAGGAGTTGGATAGGTAGGGTAAGACTGAGAAACGCAATGCTAGAGCCGGGATTTGAACCACGTATCTCCCGGTCTCTAGCCGTGTGTAGGACAGGTGGTGAATAGGTAGAGTCAGACTGAGAAACGCAATGCCAGAGCCAGGATTTGAATCACGGATCTCCCGGTCTCTAGCCGTGTGTAGGACAAGAGTTGGATAGGTAGAGTCAGATTTAACAATACAATGTCATAGCCATTTATTTGAACCACGTATCGCCCGGTCTCTAGCCGTGTGTAGGACAGGTGGTGAATAGTTTGGGTCAGACTGAGAAACGCAATGCTAGAGCCGGGATTTGAACCACAGATATCCCGATCTCTAGCCGTGTGTAGGACAGGTGGTGAATAGGTAAAGTCAGACTGAGAAGCACAATGCTAGAGCCGGGATTTGAACCACGGATCTCCCGGTGTCTAGCCGTGTATAGGACAGGAATTGGATAGGTAGAGTCAGACTGAACAATACAATGTCATAGACGGGATTTGAACCACGAATCTCCCGGTCTCTAGCCGTGTGTAGGACATGTTGTGAATAGGTAGAGTCAGACTGAGAAACGCAATGCCAGAGCCGGGATTTGAACCACGGATCTCTCGGTCTCTAGCCGTGTGTAGGACAGGAGTTGGATAGGTAGAGTCAGGCTGAGAAACGCAATGCTAGAGCCGGGATTTGAACCACGGATCTCCCGGTCTCTATCCGTGTGTAGGACAGGTGGTGAATAGGAAGAGTCAGACTGAGAAACGCAATGCCAGAGCCGGGATTTGAACGACGGATCTCCAGGTCTATAGCCGTGTGTAGGACAGGAGTTGGAAAGGTAGAGTCAGACTGAACAATACAATGTCATAGACGGGATTTGAACCACGAATCTCCCGGTCTCTAGGCGTGTGTAGGACAGGAATTGGATAGGTAGAGTCAGACTGAGAAGCGCAATGTTAGAGCCGCGATTTAATCCACGGATCTCCCGGTCTCTAGCCGTGCGTAGGACAGGAGTTGGATAGGTAGAGTCAGACTGAGAAACGCAATGCCAGAGCCGGGATTTGAACCACGGATTTCCCGGTCTCTAGCCGTGTGTAGGACAGGTGGTGAATACGTAGAGTCAGACTGAGAAACGCAATGCCAGAGCCGGGAATAGAACCACGGATCTCCCGGTCTCTAGCCGTATGTAGGACAGGATGTGGATAATAAGAGTCAGGTTTAACAATACAATGTCATAGCCGAGTTATTACCACGGATCTCCCGGTCTCTAGCCGTGTGTAGGACAGATGGTGAATAGGTAGAGTCAGACTGAGAAACACAATGCCAGAGCCGGGATTTGAACCATGGATCTCCCGGTCTCTAGCCGTGTGTAGGACAGGTGGTGAAAAGTTTGACTCAGACTGAGAAACGCTATGCCAGAGCCGGGATTTGAACCACGAATCTCCCGGTCTCTAGCCATGTGTAGGACAGGAGTTGGATAGGTAGAGTCAGACTGAGAAACGCAATGCCAGAGTCGGGATTTGAACCACGGATCTTCCGGTCTCTAGCCGTGTGTAGGACAGGAGTTGGATAGGTAGAGTCAGACTGAGAAACGCAATGCTAGAGCCGGGATTTGAACCACGGATATCCCGGTCTCTAGCCGTGTGTAAAACAGGAGTTGGATAGGTAGGGTAAGACTGAGAAACGCAATGCTAGAGCCGGGATTTGAACCACGTATCTCCCGGTCTCTAGCCGTGTGTAGGACAGGTGGTGAATAGGTAGAGTCAGACTGAGAAACGCAATGCCAGAGCCAGGATTTGAATCACGGATCTCCCGGTCTCTAGCCGTGTGTAGGACAAGAGTTGGATAGGTAGAGTCAGTTTTAACAATACAATGTCATAGCCATTTTTTTGAACCACGGATCGCCCGGTATCTTAGCCGTGTGTAGGACAAATGGTGAATAGGTACAGTCAGACTGAGAAACACAATGCCAGAGCCGGGATTTGAACCATGGATTTCCCGGTCTCTAGCCGTGTGTAGGACAGGTGGTGAATAGTTTGGGTCAGACTGAGAAACGCAAAGCCAGAGCCGGGATTTGAAACACGGATCTCCCAGTCTCTAGCCGTGTGTAGGACAGGAGTTGGATAGGTAGAGTCAGACTGAGAAACGCAATGCTAGAGCCGGGATTTGAACCACAGATATCCCGATCTCTAGCCGTGTGTAGGACAGGTGGTGAATAGGTAAAGTCAGACTGAGAAGCACAATGCTAGAGCCGGGATTTGAACCACGGATCTCCCGGTGTCTAGCCGTGTATAGGACAGGAATTGGATAGGTAGAGTCAGACTGAACAATACAATGTCATAGACGGGATTTGAACCACGAATCTCCCGGTCTCTAGCCGTGTGTAGGATATGTTGTGAATAGGTAGAGTCAGACTGAGAAACGCAATGCCAGAGCCGGGATTTGAACCACGGATCTCTCGGTCTCTAGCCGTGTGTAGGACAGGTGGTGAATAGTTAGAATCAGACTGAGAAACGCAATGCCAGAGCCGGGATTGGAACCACGGATCTCCCGGTCTGTAGCCGTGTGTAGGACAGGAGTTGGATAGGAAGATTCAGACTGAACAATACAATGTCATAGCCGGGATTTGAACCACGGATCTCCCGGTCTCTAGCCGTGTGTAGGACTGGTGGTGAATAGGTAGAGTCAGACTGAGAAACGCAATGCCAGAGCCGGGATTTGAACCACGGATCTCCTGGTCTCTAGCCGTGTGTAGAACAGGAGTTGGATAGGTAGAGTCAGACTGAACAATACAATGTCATAAACGGGATTTGAACCACGGATCTCCCGGTCTCTAGCCGTGTGTAGGACAGGTGGTGAATAGGTAGAGTCAGACTGAGAAACACAATGCCAGAGCCGGGATTTGAACCACGGATCTCCCGGTCTCTAGCTGTGTGTAGGACAGGAGGTGAATAGTTAGAGTCAGACTGAGATACGCAATGCCAGAGCCGGGATTTGAACCACGGATCTCCCGGTCTCTAGCCGTGTGTAGGACAGGTGGTGAATAGGCAGAGTCATACTGAGAAACACAATGCCAGATCCGGGATTTGAACCACGGATCTCCCGGTCTCTAGCCGTGTGTAGGACAGGTGGTGAATATTTAAGAGTCAGACTGCGAAACGCAATGCCAGAGCGGGGTTTTGAACCACGGATCTCCCGGTCTCTAGCCGTGTGTAGGACAGGAGTTGGATAGGTAGAGTCAGACTGAGAAGCGCAATGATAGGCCCCGGATTTGAACCACGGATCTCCCGGTCTCTAGCCGTAAGTAGGACAGGAGTTGCATAGGTAGAGTCAGACTGAACAATACAATGTCATAGCCGGGATTTGAACCACGGATCTCCCGGTCTCTAGCCGTGTGTAGGACAGGTGGTGAATAGTTTGAGTCAGACTGAGAAACGCAATGCCAGAGCCGGGATTTAAACCACGGATCTCCCGGTCTCTAGCCCTGTATAGGACCGGTGGTGAATAGTTAGAGTCAGACTGAGAAACGCAATGCCAGAGCCGGGATTTGAACCACGGATCTCCCGGTCTCTAGCCGTGTGTAGGACAGGAGTTAGATAGGTAGAGTCAGACTTAGAAACGCAATGCTAGAGCCGAGATATGAACCACGGATCTCCCGGTCTCTAGCCGTGTGTAGGACATATGGTGAATAGGTAGAGTCAGACTGAGAAACGCAATGCCAGAGCCAGGATTTGAACCATGGATCTCCCGGTCTCTAGCCGTGTATAGGACAGGAGTTGGATAGGTAAATTCAGACTGAGAAGCACAATGCTAGAGCCGGGATTTGAACCACGGATCTCCCGGTCTCTAGCCGTTTGTAGGACAGGTGGTGAATAGGTAGAGTCAGACTGAGAAACGCAATGCCAGAGCCGGGATTTGAACCATGGATCTCCCAGTCTCTAGCCCTGTATAGGACCGGTGGTGAATCGTTAGAGTCAGACTGAGAAACGCAATGCCAGAGCCGGGATTTGAACCACGGATCTCCCTGTCTCTAGCCGTGTGTAGGACAGGAGTTAGATAGGTAGAGTCAGACTTACAAACGCAGTGCTAGAGCCGAGATTTGAACCACGGATCTCCCGGTCTCTAGCCGTGCTTAGGACAGATGGTGAATAGGTAGAGTCAGACTGAGAAGCGCAATGCTAGAGCCGGGATTTGAACCACGGATCTCCCGGTCTCTAGCCGTGTGTAGGACAGGTGGTGAATAGGTAGAGTCAGACTGAGAAACGCAATGCCAGAGCCGGGATTTGAACCATGGAACTCCCGGTCTCTAGCCGTGTGTAGGACCGGTATTGAATAGTTAGAGTCAGACTGAGAAACGCAATGCCAGAGCCGGGATTTGAACCACGGATCTCCCGGTCTCTAGCCGTGTGTAGGACAGGAGTTAGATAGGTAGAGTCAGACTGAGAATCGCAATGCCAGAGCCGGGATTTGAACCACGGATCTCCCGGTCTCTAGCCGTGTATTGGACAGGAGCTGGATAGGTAAAGTCAGACTGAGAAACGCAATGCTAGAGCCGGAATTTGAACCACGGATCTCCTGGTCTCTAGCCGTGTGTAGGACAGGAGTTGGATAGGTAAAGTCAGACTGAGAAACGCAATGCTAGAGCCGGAATTTGAACCACGGATCTCCTGGTCTCTAGCCGTGTGTAGGACAGGAGCTGGATAGATAAAGTCAGACTGAGAAACGCAATGCTAGAGTCGGGATTTGAAACACGGATCTCCCGGTCTCTAGGCGTGTGTAGGACAGGTGGTGAATAGGTAGAGTCAGACTGAGAAACGCAATGCCAGAGCCGGGATTTGAACGACGGATCTCCCGGTCTCCAGCCCTGTGTAGGACAGGAGTTGGATAGGTAGAGTCAGACTGAGAAACGCAATGCTAGAGCCGGGATTTGAATCACGGATCTCCTGGTATGTATCCGTGTGTAGGACAGGAGTTGGATAGGTAGAGTCAGACTGAGAAGCGCAATGCTAGAGCCGGGATTTAAACCACGGATCTCCCGGTCTCTAGCCGTGTGTAGGACAGGAGTTGGATAGGTAGAGTCAGACTGAGAAACGCAAATCCAGAGCCGGGAGTTGAACCACGGATGTCCCGGTTTCTAGCCGTGTGTAGGACCGGAGTTGGATACGAAGAGTCAGACTGAGAAACGCAATGCTAGAGCCGGGATTTGAACCACGGATCTCCCGGTCTCTAGCCGTGTGTAGGACAGGAGTTGGTTAGGTAGAGTCAGACTGAGAAGCGCAATGCTAGAGCCGGGGTTTGAACCATGGATCTCCCGGTCTCTAGCCGTGTGTAGCACAGATGGTGAATAGGTAGAGTCAGACTGAGAAACAAAATGCCAGAGCCGGGATTTGAACCATGGATCTCCCGGTCTCTAGCCGTATGTAGGACAGGAGTTGGATAGGTAGTGTCAGACTGAGAAACGCAATGCCAGAGCCGGAATTGAACCACGGATCTTTCGGTCTCCAGCCGTGTGTAGGACAGGAGTTGGATAGGTAGAGTAAGACTGAGAAATGCAATGCTAGAGCCGGGATTTGAACCACGGATCTCCCGGTCTCTAGCCGTGTGTAGGTCAGGTGGTGAATGGGTAGAGTCAGACTGAGAAACGCAATGCCAATGCCGGGATTTGAACCATGGATCTCCCGGTCTCTAGCCGTATGTGAATGAATAAGTGTATTTATTAATATAGGAATATCATACATAGAATTTCAACAGTCGCACGGGTCTACAGACCGTACGTGCTTTTGTAATACACATTACAAGCAATATTAAAACAACAACTACAACAAAGAATTAAAAGAGTAAACACGAAAATAAAAAGACAAAGGAAATACACAGTCAAAAGCAATATCAAACAACAATAAAAATTAAGAGTGAATCCGAAAATAAAGATACAAATATATTCAAATATACCAATTTAAATTTACAGCACAGAGTACACCTCCATAAATGCACCCTCTTATCATAGATAATTACACTTAAAAGACATATATACACATAATATATACAACCCTAGCACAACAGTGACCTAAGTCTGATATAATATACATGTATGTAGAACATTGTAGTCACTTTTGTTTAGTTGATCTTATCCCCCCCCCCCCTTCTCTATTGGCAGCCTCCTCAGATCTCAGCTGTCTTGCCTTAAGTATAAATTTACCTAGCCCGTCCATGTTTTCCGTGCCTGCCAGTAGCGTCCAACATGCTTCTATCCCTACATTCGCAGTGGTAAAAAATCGCGGCAAATATTTTTCCCGCCATTCCTCCGTACCCCTACATCTTGCCAAGATGTGAGTCCACGACTCTTCCTCCTCGCAAATGGGACAGATTCTTATACCATTCACGTCAGAAATTTTCGTGCTCCTCCATGCTCCTAGTCTAATCCACGCGAGCCCCTCTCTAATGAGTTTGGTACCTGTTTTGATGTATTGCTCCATACCCCACTCCGAATTCAGCCCAGACTGTACTTCTAATGACACCTTCTCTGTGCATTGCGCAATTATTTGCTGTCTGTCAATATCACAGAGACGTTTCTTAATTTTTCTCCACATACTTCGCCTGTTTTCCTGCCCCGTCATCCAAATGTCTCCCATCCCAATGGTTTCCAACCCTTTCTTTAATTTTGATGCCCACGTCAAATTACCTTCCATTCGCAACTGTTCACGGTAGCAGACTGCCCTAATTAGAGATTGGTTTCCGTGAACGATTCTCATCCAATATTTAACTGCTCTGATTTTGCACTCTATCGTTTGACTATGTACCCCGAATTCCCTCATTATTCCGCAGTTTGCCGTACCCCTCCCTACACCCAGAATTCCTTTCAAAAATTGGGTCCTCACTTGATCCAGATTCCCTGTTTGTTCCCACCCCCATATTTCTCCTCCGTATGTCATCGTGGATCTAACTGTCGCTCCGTATACAGTTTCCATTAAGGTTATGGAGATATTCGGAATTCTGCAGCGTATCCGGAGAGCTTCCGCCGCTTTCACCCTTGCCTTGTGTTTCGTAATGTCAATGTGTTTTGTCCATTTTCCGTTCATTGTAAATGTGAGTCCTAAGTACACAAAGGATTTAACATTGTCCATTCTCTGTCCTGCATATGTCCAAGTCTCCTCCCTGCTATAAACACAACCCTTTTTGAAAGTCATTGCCTAAGTCTTATTCACATTAACTGTAAGTAGCCATTCATCGCAATAGTTCTTAAGTTTGTCCAGTCCTCGTTGCAATCCGTTTACTGTCGTAGAGCACAATACTAAATCGTCTGCGTATAAAAGTGTTGGGATCTGCAAATCCGCTACTACTGGTGCTTGAATATTCTCTGCTATCATTGTATCAGTAATATCATCCACAAAGAGAGTAAATAGCAAGGGAGATAAAATACAACCCTGCCTCACTCCCCTATAGCTTCGGCAGCTCTCGGACACTCTGTTTCTGTCGTACTTCACACAGAATTGGACATTTTGATATATTGCCTGCAATGCTCTAACCATTTTACTTGATAACCCCTTTCTGCCTAGTTTGTACCATAATGCATTTCGATTGATAGAGTCAAATGTCTTCTTAAAGTCCACAAAAGCACAATGAAGCTTTCCCCGCTTAACTAACAGTTGCTGCGTCCTTAAAGTGTCTAATATAAAAGCGGCATCTATGGTACTGTGTCCTTCTCTGAAACCCATTTGAAATTTTGAAAGTTTGCCAAATTTAGATTCCCAGTCCTTTATCCGGTTATATAACACTTTACAATAAATTTTTTCCATAATTGGCAACAGAGTAACCCCCCTATAGTTATCCGGATTTCCAATAGTTCCCTTCCCTTTATAAATGGGATGAATAATGCCCTTTCCCCAGCAGGTAGGGTAATTCCCCTCAATAAATAATTTGTTGCATATCTGGAGCATACTCCTACCAAACTCATTAACATTGGCTGCGGCTTTAAAAACTTCCGGGGGCAGCCCATCCAACCCTGGAGCTTTGCCTACCTTCAGACTCCTTAGCGCCTGTGCTATTTCTCGTGCTGATATTTCCTCGTCCAGTATTGGGATCTCAAGATTTCCCAAAATTTGCACTTCCATTATAAAAATTCCTTCCCTTTCACCTTTCCCGAATATTCCCATAAAATGCATTGCCCATTTTCTGGGAGAAATTTCGTTGGGCGCCTGACGGTTGCCTCTTAAATGTTTTACTACTTGCCACATCTCAGCGTTATCCCCCCGCGTTAAAATATTACTAATTTTCTGAGTAATTTTGTCTTGCCATGTAGTTCTCTTTTCCCGTAAGAGCTGTTTATACTCCCTTCGCTTTTTTGTAAACATTTTCCTAATGTCATCTCCCCCCCTCCCTCCTGAATTTTGACAGAGCCTCCTCTGCTTGTTTCTTTACAGTTCTGCATTGCTGGTCATACCAACCATTGCATCGTTTTACCTTACCATGCATTTGGACTTTCATTGTCCCCGCAGCCGTTGCTATTATATGCGTTAGTTCCTCCGCTGTGTCTGCGTTCCTTTCCCATAATCTTCTTTCTAATTTATCAACAAATACTTCTTTTTCTATCGGTTTCCATATAAATTTACTAATGAATCTCCCTTCGTCCCCCTGCCCCTCTTCAGGTGCATGCGCCACCATGGCCGTCTCTATATTCAGTTCCAGGACAACCGGACAGTGATGTGACTCGATACGATCCCCCACCCAAAAATTTCTAATTCTGCCAATTAAACCCTGACTTACTAAAATAAAATCTATTACACTACCCCCATTTTCATTTATGAAAGTGAGTTCTCCCTCTCGATCCTCACCGTACTTGCCATTCATTATTTCTAAAGAGAAGGCATCACAGAAAGCAAGTAATTGTCTGCCCTCCCCATCAATAAAACTATCCTTGCTCTTTCGTTGACCTTCGCGGAATTCCTCCCCCCATTGATGACCCCCCGTTAGAGAAATATTCTCCCCTCCTAACCTCGCATTAAAATCTCCTAAGAGAATTAATTCAGTTCCTGGAAACTTTTCCTGTAACTGCACTAACGTTTCCGTTAAGTCACTGAAGAAATTCCTGTTTGCATACTTGGACGTTGCTGGCTGGTTGTATAATCCTATAACTATTATTTGTACTCCCCCCTGTGCCAAAGATACAGCAATCACCCGTTCCAAAGTGATTTCTAATTTAGTTATCTCAGCCTCCAGCTCAGACCCGAATGAAACTGATACCCCTCCTGGCCACCTTCTCTTCCTTCCCCGTGTCTCCCTTCCCCTACTAAAACTATGGAAATTAGCAAGTGTTACAATCTCTCCGTTTTTCAACCAAGTTTCTGTTAAATATACAACGTCAAAATCACTAAGGAAATACAAGAAATATGTAGTACAGGAGTTGGATAGGTAGAGTCAGACTGAGAAACGCAATGCTAGAGCCGGGATTTGAACCACGGATCTCCCGGTCTCTATCCGTGTGTAGGACAGGTGGTGAATAGGAAGAGTCAGACTGAGAAACGCAATGCCAGAGCCGGGATTTGAACGACGGATCTCCGGGTCTATAGCCGTGTGTAGGACAGGAGTTGGAAAGGTAGAGTCAGACTGAGAAACGCAATGCTAGAGCCGGGATTTGAACCACGGATCTCCCGGTCTCTAGGCGTGTGTAGGACAGGAGTTGGATAGGTAGAGTCAGCCTGAGAAGCGCAATGCTAGAGCCGGGATTTAAACCACGGATCTCCCGGTCTCTAGCCGTGTGTAGGACAGGAGTTGGATAGGTAGAGTCAGACTGAGAAACGCAATGCTAGAGCCGGGATTAGAACCACGGATCTCCCGGACTCTAGCCGTATGTAGGACAGCAGTTGGATAGTTAGAGTCAGGTTTAACAATACAATGTCATAGCCGGGATTTGAACCACCGATCTCCCGGTCTCTAGCCGTGTGTAGGACAGATGGAGATTAGGTAGAGTCAGACTGAGAAACACAATGCCAGAGCCGGGATTTGAACCATGGATCTCCCGGTCTCTAGCCGAGTGTAGGACAGGTGGTGAATAGTTTGACTCAGACTGAGAAACGCTATGCCAGAGCCGGGATTTGAACCACGAATCTCCCGGTCTCTAGCCGTGTGTAGGACAGGAGTTGGATAGGTAGAGTCAGACTGAGAAACGCAATGCAGAGTCGGGATATGAACCACGGATCTTCCGGTCTCTAGCCGTGTGTAGGACAGGAGTTGGATAGGTAGAGTCAGACTGAGAAACGCAATGCTAGAGCCGGGATTTGAACCACGGATATCCCGGTCTCTAGCCGTGTGTAGGACAGGAGTTGGATAGGTAGGGTAAGACTGAGAAACGCAATGCTAGAGCCGGGATTTGAACCACGTATCTTCCGGTCTCTAGCCGTGTGTAGGACAGGTGGTGAATAGGTAGAGTCAGACTGAGAAACGCAATGCCAGAGCCAGGATTTGAATCACGGATCTGCCGGTCTCTAGCCGTGTGTAGGACAGGAGTTGGATAGGTAGAGTCAGATTTAACAATACAATGTCATAGCCGGGATTTGAACCACGGATCTCCCGGTCTCTTAGCAGTGTGTAGGACAGATGGTGAATAGGTACAGTCAGACTGAGAAACACACTGCCAGAGCCGGGATTTGAACCATGGATCTCCCGGTCTCTAGCCGTGTGTAGGACAGGTGGTGAATAGTTTGAGTCAGACTGAGAAACGGAAAGCCAGAGCCGGGATTTGAAACACGGATCTCCCGGTCTCTAGCCAGTGTGTAGGACAGGAGTTAGATAGGTAGAGTCAGACTGAGAAACGCAATGCTAGAGCCGGGATTTGAACCACAGATATCCCGATCTCTAGCCGTGTGTAGGACAGGTGGTGAAAAGGTAGAGTCAGACTGAGAAGCGCAATGTTAGAGCCGGGATTTGAACCACGGATCTCCCGGTGTCTAGCCGTGTGTAGGACAGGAATTGGATAGGTAGAGTCAGACTGAATAATACAATGTCATAGACGGGATTTGAACCACGAATCTCCCGGTCTCTAGCCGTGTGTAGGAAATTTTGTCAATAGGTAGAGTCAGACTGAGAAACGCAATGCCAGAGCCGGGATTTGAACCACGGATCTCTCGGTCTCTAGCCGTGTGTAGGACAGGTGGTGAATAGTTAGAATCAGACTGAACAACACAATGCCAGAGCCGGGATTTGAACCACGGATCTCCCGGTCTCTAGCTGTGTGTAGGACAGGTGGTGAATAGTTAGAGTCACACTGAGAAACGCAATGCCAGAGCCGGGATTTGAACCACGGATCTCCCGGTCTCTAGCCGTGTGTAGGACAGATGGTGAATAGGTAGAGTCAGACTGAGAAACGCTATGCCAGAGCCGGGATTTGAACCACGGGTCTTTCGGTCTCCAGCCGTGTGTAGGACAGGAGTTGGATAGGTAGAGTAAGACTGAGAAATGCAATGCCAGAGCCGGGATTTGAGCCATGGATCTCCCGGTCTCTAGCTGTGTGTAGGACCGGTGGTGAATAGTTAGAATCAGACTGAGAAACGCAATGCCAGAGCCGGGATTTGAACCACGGAACTCCCGGTCTCTGGCAGTGTGTAGGACAGGAGTTAGATAGGTAGAGTCAGACTGAGAAACGCAATTCTAGAGCCGGGATTTGAACCACGGATCTCCCAGTCTCTAGCCGAGTGTAGGACAGATGGTGAATAGGTAGAGTCAGACTGAGAAACGCAATGCCAGAGCCGGGATTTGAACCACAGATCTCCTGGTCTCTAGCCGTGTGTAGGACAGGAGTTGGATAGGTAGAGTCAGACTGAGAAACGCAATGCTAGAGCCGGGATTTGAACCACAGATCTCCCGGTCTCTAGCCGTGTGTAGGACAGGAGTTGGATAGGTAGAGTCAGACTGAGAAACGCAATGCTAGAGTCGGGATTTGAACCACGGATCTCCCGGTCTCTAGCCGTGTGTAGGACTGGTGGTGAATAGGCAGAGTCAGACTGAGAAACACAATGCCAGAGCCGGGATTTGAACCACGGATCTCCCGGCCTCTAGCCGTGTGTAGGACAGGTATTGAATAGTTAAGAGTCAGACTGCGAAACGCAATGCCAGAGCCAGGATTTGAACCACGGATCTCCCGGTCTCTAGCCGTGTGTAGGACAGGAGTTGGATAGGTAGAGTCAGACTGAGAAGCGCAATGATAGGCCCCGGATTTGAACCACGGATCTCCCGGTCTCTAGCCGTAAGTAGGACAGGAGTTGGAAAAGGTAGAGTCAGACTGAACAATACAATGTCATAGCCGGGATTTGAACCACGGATCTCCCGGTCTCTAGCCGTGTGTAGGACAGGTGGTGAATAGTTTGAGTCAGACTGAGAAACGCAATGCCAGAGCCGGGATTTAAACCACGGATCTCCCGGTCTCTAGCCCTGTATAGGACCGGTGGTGAATAGTTAGAGTCAGACTGAGAAACGCAATGCCAGAGCCGGGATTTGAACCACGGATCTCCCGGTCTCTAGCCGTGTGTAGGACAGGAGTTAGATAGGTAGAGTCAGACTTAGAAACGCAATGCTAGACCCGAGATTTGAACCACGGATCTCCCGGTCTCTAGCCGTGTGTAGGACAGCTGGTGAATAGGTAGAGTCAGACTGAGAAACGCAATGCCAGAGCCGCAAATGGAACCACGGATCTGCCGGTCTCTAGCCGTGTATAGGACAGGAGTTGGATAGGTAAATTGAGACTGAGAAGCGCAATGCTAGAGCCGGGATTTGAACCACGGATCTCCCGGTCTCTAGCCGTGTGTAGGACAGGTGGTGAATAGGTAGAGTCAGACTGAGAAACGCAATGCCAGAGGCGGGATTTGAACCATGGATCTCCCGGTCTCTAGCCGTGTGTAGGACCGGTATTGAATAGTTAGAGTCAGACTGAGAAACGCAATGCCAGAGCCGGGATTTGAACCACGGATCTCCCGGTCTCTAGCCGTGTATAGGACAGGAGTTGGATAGGTAAATTCAGACTGAGAAGCGCAATGCTAGAGCCGGGATTTGAACCACGGATCTCCCGGTCTCTAGCCGTGTGTAGGACAGGTGGTGAATAGGTAGAGTCAGACTCAGAAACGCAATGCCAGAGCCGGGATTTGAACCATGGATCTCCCGGTCTCTAGCCGTGTGTAGGACCGGTATTGAATAGTTAGAGTCAGACTGAAAAACGCAATGCCAGAGCCGGGATTTGAACCACGTATCTCCCGGTCTCTAGCCGTGTGTAGGACAGGAGTAAGATAGGTAGAGTCAGACTGAGAATCGCAATGCTAGAGCCGGGATTTGAACCACGGATCTCCCGGTCTCTAGCCGTGTGTAGGACAGATGGTGAATAGGTAGAGTCAGACTGAGAAACGCAATGCCAGAGCCGGGATTTGAACCACGGATCTCCCGGTCTCTAGCCCTGTATAGGACAGGAGCTGGATAGGTAAAGTCAGACTGAGAAACGCAATGCTAGAGCCGGGATTTGAACCACGGATCTCCTGGTCTCTAGCCGTGTGTAGGACAGGAGTTGGATAGGTAGAGTCAGACTGAGAAGCGCAATGCTTGAGCCGGGATTTGAACCACGGATCTCCCGGTCTCTAGCCGTGTGTAGGACAGGAGTTGGATAGGTAGAGTCAGACTGAGAAACGCAATGCTAGAGTCGGGATTTGAACCACGGATCTCCCGGTCTCTAGGCGTGTGTAGGACAGGTGGTGAATAGGTAGAGTCAGACTGAGAAACGCAATGCCAGAGCCGGATTTGAACGACGGATCTCCCGGTCTCTAGCCCTGTGTAGGACAGGAGTTGGATAGGTAGAGTCAGACTGAGAAACGCAATGCTAGAGCCGGGAATTGAATCACGGATCTCCCGGTCTCTAGGCGTGTGTAGGACAGGAGTTGGATAGGTAGAGTCAGACTGAGAATTGCAATGCTAGAGCCGGGATTTAAACCACGGATCTCCTGGTCTCTAGCCGTGTTAGGACAGGAGTTGGATAGGTAGAGTCAGACTGAGAAACGGAATGCCAGAGCCGGGATTTGAGCGACGGATCTCCCGGTCTCTAGCCGTGTGTTGGACAGATGGTGAATAGGTAGAGTCAGACTGAGAAACACAATGCCAGAACCGGGATTTGAACCATGGATCTCCATGTCTCTAGCCGTGTGTAGGACAGGTGGTGAATATTTTGAGTCAGACTGTGAAACGCAATGCCAGAGCCGGGATTTGAACCACGGATCTCCCGGTTTCTAGCCGTGTGTAGGACAGGAGTTGGATAGGTAGAGTCAGACTGAGAAACTAAATGCCAGAGTCGGGATTTGAACCACGGATCTTCCGGTCTCTAGCCGTGTGTAGGACAGGAGTTGGATAGGTAGAGTCAGACAGAGAAACGCAATGCTAGAGCCGCGATTTGAACCACGGATATCCCGGTCTCTAGCCGTGTGTAGGACAGGATTTAGATTGGTAGAATAAGACTGAGAAACGCAATGCTAGAGCCGGGATTTGAACCACGTATCTCTTGGTCTCTAGCCGTGTGTAGGACAGGTGGTGAATAGGTAGAGTCAGACTGAGAAACGCAATGCCAGAGCCGGGATTTGAACGACGGATCTCCCGGTCTCTAGCCCTGTGTAGGACAGGAGTTGGATAGGTAGAGTCAGACTGAGAAACGCAATGTTAGAGCCGGGATTTGAATCACGGATCTCCCGGTCTCTAGGCGTGTGTAGGACAGGAGTTGGATAGGTAGAGTCTGACTGAGAAGCGCAATGCTAGAGCCGGGATTTAAACCACAGATCTCCCGGTCTCTAGCCGTGTGTAGGACAGGAGTTGGATAGGTAGAGTCAGACTGAGAAACGCAATGCCAGAGCCGGGATTTGAACGACGGATCTCCCGGTCTCTAGCCGTTTGTTGGACAGATGATGAATAGGTAGAGTCAGACTGAGAAACACAATGCCAGAGCCGGGATTTGAACCATGGATCTCCCTGTCTCTAGCCGTGTGTAGGACAGGTGGTGAATATTTTGAGTCAGACTGAGAAACGCAATGCCAGAGCCGGGATTTGAACCACGGATCTCCCGGTCTCTAGCCGTGTGTAGGACAGGAGTTGGATAGGTAGAGTCAGACTGAGAAACGCAATGCCAGAGTCGGGATTTGAACAACGGATCTTCCGGTCTCTAGCCGTGTGTAGGACAGGAGTTGGATAGGTAGAGTCAGACAGAGAAACGCAATGCTAGAGCCGCGATTTGAACCACGGATATCCCGGTCTCTAGCCGTGTGTAGGACAGGATTTGGATTGGTAGGATAAGACTGAGAAACGCAATGCTAGAACCGGGATTTGAACCACGTATCTCTTGGTCTTTAGCCGTGTGTAGGACAGGTGATGAATAGGTAGAGTCAGACTGAGAAACGCAATGCCAGAGCCAGGATTTGAATCACGGATCTCCCGGTCTCTAGCCGTGTGTAGGACAGGAGTTGGATAGGTAGAGTCAGACTTAACAATACAATGTCATAGCCGGGATTTGAACCATGGATCTCCCGGTCTCTTAGCGGTGTGTAGGACAGATGGTGAATAGGTAGAGTCAGACTGAGAAGCACAATGCCAGAGCCGGAATTTGAACCATGGATCTCCCGGTGTCTAGCCGTGTGTAGGACTGGAATTGGATAGGTAGAGTCAGACTGAATAATACAGTGTCATAGACGGGATTTGAACCACGGATCTCCCGGTCTCTAGCCATGTGTAGGACAGGTGGTGAATAGGGAGAGTCAGACTGAGAAACACAATGCCAGAGCCGGGATTTGAACCACGGATCTCCCGGTCTCTAGCCGTGTGTATGACAGGTGGTGAATAGTTAGAATCAGACTGAGAAACGCAATGCCAGAGCCGGGATTGGAACCACGGATCTCCCGGTCTTTAGCCGTGTGTAGGACAGGTGGTGAATAGGTAGAGTCAGACTGAACAATACAATGTCATAGCCGGGATTTGAACCATGGATCTCCCGGTCACTAGCCGTGTGTAGGACAGTAGGTGAATAGGTAGAGTCAGACTGAGAATAACAATGCTAGAGCCGGGATTTGAACCACGGATCTCCCGGTTTCTAGCCGTGTGTAGGACAGGAGTTGGATAGGTAGAGTCAGACTGAACAATACAATTTCATAGACGGGATTTGAACCACGGATCTCCCGGTCTCTAGCCGGGTGTAGGACAGGAGTTGGATAGGTAGAGTCAGACTGAACGATACAATATCATAGCCGGGAATTGAACCACGGATCTCCCGGTCTCTAGCCGTGTGTAGGACAGGAGTTGGATAGGTAGAGTCAGACTTAACAATACAATGTCATAGCCGGGATTTGAACCACGGATCTCCCGGTCTCTTAGCGGTGTGTAGGACAGATGGTGAATAGGTAGAGTCAGACTGAGAAACACAATGCCAGAGCCGGGATTTGAACCATGGATCTCCCGGTATCTAGCCGTGTGTAGGACTGGATTTGTATAAATAGAGTCAGATTGAACAATACAATGTCATAGACGGGATTTGAACCACGGATCGCCCGGTCTCTAGCCGTGTGTAGGACAGGTGGTGAATAGGTAGAGTCAGACTGAGAAACACAATGCCAGAGCCGGGATTTGAACCACGGATCTCCCGGTCTCTAGCCGTGTGTAGGACAGGAGTTGGATAGGTAGAGTCAGACTGAGAAACCCTATGCTAGAGCCGGGATTTGAACCACGGATCTCCCGGTCTCTAGCCGTGTGTAGGACAGGAGTTAGATAGGTAGAGTCAGACTTAACAATACAATGTCATAGCCGGGATTTGAACCACGGATCTCCCGGTCTTTAGACGTGTGTAGGACAGGAGTAAGATAGGTAGAGTCAGACTTAGAAACGCAATGCTAGAGCCGAGATTTGAAATACGGATCTCCCGGTCTCTAGCCGTGTGTAGGACAGCTGGTGAATAGGTAGAGTCAGACTGAGAAACGCAATGCCAGAGCCGGGATTTGAACCACGGATCTCACGGTCTCTAGCCGTGTATAGGACAGGAGTTGGATAGGTAAATTCAGACTGAGAGGCACAATGCTAGAGCCGGGATTTGAACCACGGATCTCCCGGTCTCTAGCCGTGTGTAGGACCGGTATTGAATAGTTAGAGTCAGACTGAGAAACGCAATGCCAGAGCCGGGATTTGAACCACGGATCTCCCGGTCTCTAGCCGTGTGTAGGACAGGAGTTAGATAGGTAGAGTCAGACTGAGAATCGCAATGCTAGAGCCGGGATTTGAACCACGGATCTCCCGGTCTCTTAGCGGTGTGTAGGGCAGGTGGTGAATAGGTAGAGTCAGACTGAGAAACGCAATGCCAGAGCCGGGATTTGAACCATGGATCTCCCGGTCTCTAGCCGTGTGTAGGACCGGTATTGAATAGTTAGAGTCAGACTGAGAAACGCAATGCCTGAGCCGGGATTTGAACCACGGATCTCCCGGTCTCTAGCCGTGTGTAGGACAGGAGTTAGATAGGTAGAGTCAGACTGAGAATCGCAATGCTAGAGCCGGGATTTGAACCACGGATCTCCCGGTCTCTTAGCGGTGTGTAGGACAGATGGTGAATAGGTAGAGTCAGACTGAGAAGCACAATGCCAGAGCCGGGATTTGAACCATGGATCTCCCGGTGTCTAGCCGTGTGTAGGACTGGAATTGGATAGGTAGAGTCAGACTGAACAATACAGTGTCATAGACGGGATTTGAACCACGGATCTCCCGGTCTCTAGCCATGTGTAGGACAGGTGGTGAATAGGTAGAGTCAGACTGAGAAACACAATGCCAGAGCCGGGATTTGAACCACGGATCTCCCGGTCTCTAGCCGTGTGTAGGACAGGTGGTGAATAGTTAGAATCAGACTGAGAAACGCAATGCCAGAGCCGGGATTGGAACCACGGATCTCCCGGTCTTTAGCCGTGTGTAGGACAGGTTGGAAATAGGTAGAGTGAGACTGAACAATACAATGTCATACCCGGGATTTGAACCATGGATCTCCCGGTCACTAGCCGTGTGTAGGACAGGTGGTGAATAGGTAGAGTCAGACTGAGAATAACAATGCCAGAGCCGGGATTTGAACCACGGATCTCCCGGTCTCTAGCCGTGTGTAGGACAGGAGTTGGATAGGTAGAGTCAGACAGAGAAACGCAATGCTAGAGCCGGGATTTGAACCACGGATCCCTCGGTCTCTAGCCGTGTGTAGGACAGGAGTTGGATAGGTAGAGTCAGACTGAGAAACGCAATGCTAGAGCCGGGATTTGAACCACGGATCTCCCGGTCTCTAGCCGTGTGTAGGACAGGAGTTGGATAGGTAGAGTCAGACTTAACAATACAATGTCATAGCCGGGATTTGGACCACGGATCTCCCGGTCTTTAGCCGTGTGTAGGACAGGAGTAAGATAGGTAGAGTCAGACTTAGAAACGCAATGCTAGAGCCGAGATTTGAAATACGGATCTCCCGGTCTCTAGCCGTGTGTAGGACAGCTGGTGAATAGGTAGAGTCAGACTGAGAAACGCAATGCCAGAGCCGGGATTTGAACCACGGATCTCCCGGTCTCTAGCCGTGTATAGGACAGGAGTTGGATAGGTAAATTCAGACTGAGAAGCGCAATGCTAGAGCCGGGATTTGAACCACGGATCTCCCGGTCTCTAGCCGTGTGTAGGACAGGTGGTGAATAGGTAGAGTCAGACAGAGAAACGCAATGCCAGAGCCGGGATTTGAACCACGGATCTCCCGGTCTCTAGCCGTGTGTAGGACAGGAGTTAGATAGGTAGAGTCAGACTGAGAATCGCAATGCTAGAGCCGGGATTTGAACCACGGATGTCCCGGTCTCTAGCCGTGTGTAGGACAGATGGTGAATAGGTAGAGTCAGACTGAGAAACGCAATGCCAGAGCCGGGATTTGAACCACGGATCTCCCGGTCTCTAGCCCTGTATAGGACAGGAGCTAGATAGGTAAAGTCAGACTGAGAAACGCAATGCTAGAGCCGGGATTTGAACCACGGATCTCCTGGTCTCTAGCCGTGTGTAGGACAGGAGTTGGATAGGTAGAGTCAGACTGAGAAGCGCAATGCTTGAGCCGGGATTTGAACCACGGATCTCCCGGTCTCTAGCCGTGTGTAGAACAGGAGTTGGATAGGTAGTGTCAGATTGAGAAACGCAATGCTAGAGTCGGGATTTGAACCACGGATCTCCCGGTCTCTAGCCGTGTGTAGGACAGGTGGTGAATAGGTAGAGTCAGACTGAGAAACGCAATGCCAGAGCCGGGATTTGAACGACGGATCTCCCGATCTTTAGCCCTGTGTAGGACAGGAGTTGGATAGGTAGAGTCAGACTGAGAAACGCAATGCTAGAGCCGGGATTTGAATCACGGATCTCCATGTCTCTAGGCGTGTGTAGGAAAGGAGTTGGATAGGTAGAGTCAGACTGAGAAGCGCAATGCTAGAGCCGGGATTTAAACCACGGATCTCCCGGTCTCTAGCCGTGTGTAGGACAGGAGTTGGATAGGTAGAGTCAGACTGAGAAACGCAATGCCAGAGCCGGGATTTGAACGACGGATATCCCGGTCTCTAGCCGTGTGTTGGACAGATGGTGAATAGGTAGAGTCAGACTGAGAAACACAATGCCAGAGCCGGGATTTGAACCATGGATCTCCCGGTCTCTAGTCGTGTGTAGGACAGGAGTTGGATAGGTAGAGTCAGACTGAGAAACGCAATGCCAGAGTCGGGATTTGAACCACGGATCTTCCGGTCTCTAGCCGTGTGTAGGACAGGATTTGGATTGGTAGAATAAGACTGAGAAACCCAATGCCAGAGCCAGGATTTGAATCACGGATCTCCCGGTCTCTAGCCGTGTGTAGGACAGGAGTTGGATAGGTAGAGTCAGACTTAACAATACAATGTCATAGCCGGGATTTGAACCACGGATCTCCCGGTCTCTTAGCGGTGTGTAGGACAGATGGTGAATAGGTAGAGTCAGACTGAGAAGCACAATGCCAGAGCTGGGATTTGAACCATGGATCTCCCGGTATCTAGCCGTGTGTAGGACTGGAATTGTATAGGTAGAGTCAGACTGAACAATACAATGTCATAGACGGGATTTGAACCACGGATCTCCCGGTCTCTAGCCATGTGTAGGACAGGTGGTGAATAGGTAGAGTCAGACTGAGAAACACAATGCCAGAGCCGGGATGTGAACCACGGATCTCCCGGTCTCTAGCCGTGTGTAGGACAGGTGGTGAATAGTTAGAATCAGACTGAGAAACGCAATGCCAGAGCCGGGATTAGAACCACGGATCTCCCGGTCTTTAGCCGTGTGTAGGACAGGTGGTGAATAGTTAGTGTCAGACTGAGAAACGCAATGCCAGAGCCGGGATTTGAACCACGGATGTCCCGGTCTCTAGCCGTGTGTAGGACAGGAGTTGGATAGGTAGAGTCAGACTGAGAAACGCAATGCTAGAGCCGGGATTTGAACCACGGATCTCCCGGTCTCTAGCCGTGTGTAGGACAGATGGTGAATAGGTAGAGTCAGACTGAGAAACGCAATGCTAGAGCCGGGATTTGAACCACGGATCTCCCGGTCTCTAGCCGTGTGTAGGACAGGAGTTGGATAGGTAGAGTCAGACTGAACAATACAATGTCATAGACGGGATTTGAACCACGGATCTCCCGGTCTCTAGCCGTGTGTAGGACAGGAGTTGGATAGGTAGAGTCAGACTGAACAATACAATGTCATAGCCGGGAATTGAACCACGGATCTCCCGGTCTCTAGCCGTGTGTAGGACAGATGGTGAATAGGTAGAGTCAGACTGAGAAACACAATGCCAGAGCCGGGATTTGAACCATGGATCTCCCGGTATCTAGCCGTGTGTAGGACTGGAATTGGATAGGTAGAGTCAGACTGAGAAACTCAATGCCAGAGCTGGGATTTGAACCACGGATCTCCCGGATTCTAGCCGTGTGTAGGACAGGAGTTGGATAGGTAGAGTCGGACTGAGAAACGCAATGCTAGAGCCGGGATTTGAACCACGGATCTCCCGGTCTCTAGCCGTGTGTAGGACAGGAGTTGGATAGGTAGAGTCAGACTTAACAATACAATGTCATAGCCGGGATTTGAACCACGGATCTCCCGGTCTCTTAGCGGTGTGTAGGACAGATGGTGAATAGGTAGAGTCAGACTGAGAAACACAATGCCAGAGCCGGGATTTGAACCATGGATCTCCCGGTATCTAGCCGTGTGTAGGACTGGAATTGGATAGGTAGAGTCAGACTGAACAATACAATGTCATAGACGGGATTTGAACCACGGATCTCCCGGTCTCTAACTGTGTGTAGGACAGGTGGTGATTAGGTAGAGTCAGACTGAGAAACACAATGCCAGAGCCGGGATTTGAACCACGGATCTCCCGGTCTCTAGCCGTGTGTAGGACAGGTGGTGAATAGTTAGAATCAGACTGAGAAACGCAATGCCAGAGCCGGGATTGGAACCACGGATCTCCCGGTCTTTAGCCGTGTGTAGGACAGGTGGTGAATAGTTAGTGTCAGACTGAGAAACGCAATGCCAGAGCCGGGATTTAAACCACGGATGTCCCGGTCTCTAGCCGTGTGTAGGACAGGAGTTGGATAGGTAGAGTCAGACTGAGAAACGCAATGCTAGAGCCGGGATTTGAACCACGGATCTCCCGGTCTCTAGCCGTGTGTAGGACAGATGGTGAATAGGTAGAGTCAGACTGAACAATACAATGTCATAGCCGGGATTTGAACCATGGATCTCCCGGTCACTAGCCGTGTGTAGGACAGGTGGTGAATAGGTAGAGTCAGACTGAGAACCACAATGCCAGAGCCGGGATTTGAACCACGGATCTCCCGGTCTCTAGCCGTGTGTAGGACAGGAGTTGGATAGGTAGAGTCAGACTGAGAAACGCAATGCTAGAGCCGGGATTTGAACCACGGATCTCCCGGTCTCTAGCCGTGTGTAGGACAGGAGATGGATAGGTAGAGTCAGACTTAACAATACAATGTCATAGCCGGGATTTGGACCACGGATCTCCCGGTCTTTAGCCGTGTGTAGGACAGGAGTAAGATAGGTAGAGTCAGACTTAGAAACGCAATGCTAGAGCCGAGATTTGAAATACGGATCTCCCGGTCTCTAGCCGTGTGTAGGACAGCTGGTGAATAGGTAGAGTCAGACATAGAAACGCAATGCCAGAGCCGGGATTTGAACCACGGATCTCCCGGTCTCTAGCCGTGTATAGGACAGGAGTTGGATAGGTAAATTCAGACTGAGAAGCGCAATGCTAGAGCCGGGATTTGAACCACGGATCTCCCGGTCTCTAGCCGTGTGTAGGACAGGTGGTGAATAGGTAGAGTCAGACAGAGAAACGCAATGCCAGAGCCGGGATTTGAACCACGGATCTCCCGGTCTCTAGCCGTGTGTAGGACAGGAGTTAGATAGGTAGAGTCAGACTGAGAATCGCAATGCTAGAGCCGGGATTTGAACCACGGATGTCCCGGTCTCTAGCCGTGTGTAGGACAGATGGTGAATAGGTAGAGTCAGACTGAGAAACGCAATGCCAGAGCCGGGATTTGAACCACGGATCTCCCGGTCTCTAGCCCTGTATAGGACAGGAGCTGGATAGGTAAAGTCAGACTGAGAAACGCAATGCTAGAGCCGGGATTTGAACCACGGATCTCCTGGTCTCTAGCCGTGTGTAGGACAGGAGTTGGATAGGTAGAGTCAGACTGAGAAGCGCAATGCTTGAGCCGGGATTTGAACCACGGATCTCCCGGTCTCTAGCCGTGTGTAGAACAGGAGTTGGATAGGTAGTGTCAGATTGAGAAACGCAATGCTAGAGTCGGGATTTGAACCACGGATCTCCCGGTCTCTAGCCGTGTGTAGGACAGGTGGTGAATAGGTAGAGTCAGACTGAGAAACGCAATGCCAGAGCCGGGATTTGAACGACGGATCTCCCGATCTTTAGCCCTGTGTAGGACAGGAGTTGGATAGGTAGAGTCAGACTGAGAAACGCAATGCTAGAGCCGGGATTTGAATCACGGATCTCCATGTCTCTAGGCGTGTGTAGGAAAGGAGTTGGATAGGTAGAGTCAGACTGAGAAGCGCAATGCTAGAGCCGGGATTTAAACCACGGATCTCCCGGTCTCTAGCCGTGTGTAGGACAGGAGTTGGATAGGTAGAGTCAGACTGAGAAACGCAATGCCAGAGCCGGGATTTGAACGACGGATATCCCGGTCTCTAGCCGTGTGTTGGACAGATGGTGAATAGGTAGAGTCAGACTGAGAAACACAATGCCAGAGCCGGGATTTGAACCATGGATCTCCCGGTCTCTAGTCGTGTGTAGGACAGGAGTTGGATAGGTAGAGTCAGACTGAGAAACGCAATGCCAGAGTCGGGATTTGAACCACGGATCTTCCGGTCTCTAGCCGTGTGTAGGACAGGATTTGGATTGGTAGAATAAGACTGAGAAACCCAATGCCAGAGCCAGGATTTGAATCACGGATCTCCCGGTCTCTAGCCGTGTGTAGGACAGGAGTTGGATAGGTAGAGTCAGACTTAACAATACAATGTCATAGCCGGGATTTGAACCACGGATCTCCCGGTCTCTTAGCGGTGTGCAGGACAGATGGTGAATAGGTAGAGTCAGACTGAGAAGCACAATGCCAGAGCTGGGATTTGAACCATGGATCTCCCGGTATCTAGCCGTGTGTAGGACTGGAATTGTATAGGTAGAGTCAGACTGAACAATACAATGTCATAGACGGGATTTGAACCACGGATCTCCCGGTCTCTAGCCATGTGTAGGACAGGTGGTGAATAGGTAGAGTCAGACTGAGAAACACAATGCCAGAGCCGGGATGTGAACCACGGATCTCCCGGTCTCTAGCCGTGTGTAGGACAGGTGGTGAATAGTTAGAATCAGACTGAGAAACGCAATGCCAGAGCCGGGATTAGAACCACGGATCTCCCGGTCTTTAGCCGTGTGTAGGACAGGTGGTGAATAGTTAGTGTCAGACTGAGAAACGCAATGCCAGAGCCGGGATTTGAACCACGGATGTCCCGGTCTCTAGCCGTGTGTAGGACAGGAGTTGGATAGGTAGAGTCAGACTGAGAAACGCAATGCTAGAGCCGGGATTTGAACCACGGATCTCCCGGTCTCTAGCCGTGTGTAGGACAGATGGTGAATAGGTAGAGTCAGACTGAGAAACGCAATGCTAGAGCCGGGATTTGAACCACGGATCTCCCGGTCTCTAGCCGTGTGTAGGACAGGAGTTGGATAGGTAGAGTCAGACTGAACAATACAATGTCATAGACGGGATTTGAACCACGGATCTCCCGGTCTCTAGCCGTGTGTAGGACAGGAGTTGGATAGGTAGAGTCAGACTGAACAATACAATGTCATAGCCGGGAATTGAACCACGGATCTCCCGGTCTCTAGCCGTGTGTAGGACAGATGGTGAATAGGTAGAGTCAGACTGAGAAACACAATGCCAGAGCCGGGATTTGAACCATGGATCTCCCGGTATCTAACCGTGTGTAGGACTGGAATTGGATAGGTAGAGTCAGACTGAGAAACTCAATGCCAGAGCTGGGATTTGAACCACGGATCTCCCGGATTCTAGCCGTGTGTAGGACAGGAGTTGGATAGGTAGAGTCGGACTGAGAAACGCAATGCTAGAGCCGGGATTTGAACCACGGATCTCCCGGTCTCTAGCCGTGTGTAGGACAGGAGTTGGATAGGTAGAGTCAGACTTAACAATACAATGTCATAGCCGGGATTTGAACCACGGATCTCCCGGTCTCTTAGCGGTGTGTAGGACAGATGGTGAATAGGTAGAGTCAGACTGATAAACACAATGCCAGAGCCGGGATTTGAACCATGGATCTCCCGGTATCTAGCCGTGTGTAGGACCGGAATTGGATAGGTAGAGTCAGACTGAACAATACAATGTCATAGACGGGATTTGAACCACGGATCTCCCGGTCTCTAACTGTGTGTAGGACAGGTGGTGATTAGGTAGAGTCAGACTGAGAAACACAATGCCAGAGCCGGGATTTGAACCACGGATCTCCCGGTCTCTAGCCGTGTGTAGGACAGTTGGTGAATAGTTAGAATCAGACTGAGAAACGCAATGCCAGAGCCGGGATTGGAACCACGGATCTCCCGGTCTTTAGCCGTGTGTAGGACAGGTGGTGAATAGTTAGTGTCAGACTGAGAAACGCAATGCCAGAGCCGGGATTTAAACCACGGATGTCCCGGTCTCTAGCCGTGTGTAGGACAGGAGTTGGATAGGTAGAGTCAGACTGAGAAACGCAATGCTAGAGCCGGGATTTGAACCACGGATCTCCCGGTCTCTAGCCGTGTGTAGGACAGATGGTGAATAGGTAGAGTCAGACTGAACAATACAATGTCATAGCCGGGATTTGAACCATGGATCTCCCGGTCACTAGCCGTGTGTAGGACAGGTGGTGAATAGGTAGAGTCAGACTGAGAACCACAATGCCAGAGCCGGGATTTGAACCACGGATCTCCCGGTCTCTAGCCGTGTGTAGGACAGGTGGTGAATGGGTAGAGTCAGGCTGAGAAACGCAATGCCAATGCCGGGATTTGAACCATGGATCTCCCGGTCTCTAGCCGTATGTAGGACAGGAGTTGGATAGGTAGAGTCAGACTGAGAAACGCAATGCTAGAGCCGGGATTTGAACCACGGATCTCCCGGTCTCTAGCCGTGTGTAGGACAGGAGTTGGATAGGTAGAGTCAGACTGAACAATACACTGTCATAGCCGGGAATTGAACCACGGATCTCCCGGTCTCTAGCCGTGTGTAGGACAGGTGGTGAATAGGTAGAGTCAGACTGAGAAGCACAATGCCAGAGCCGGGATTTGAACCACGGATCTCCCGGTCTCTAGCCGTGTGTAGGACAGGAGTTGGATAGGTAGAGTCAGACTGAGAAACGCAATGCTAGTGCCGGGATTTGAACCACGGATCTTCCGGTCTCTAGCCGGTTGCTCTATCACTCAACTACTGCAGCAACATGCTGCAGTCGGACTCTACGTATCCAGCTGTTGTTCTACACACGGCTGCTTTCCCGTGTTGCACTCCGTTGACCGGTGCCCAATAATCTCCACTAAGTCCAGGGGAAAACTATCAAACAGGGCAAATCTATCAGAAACAATTTGAAACTTGACTTCCAGTATCATCACCACACATAGTGGCTCAAACTTAAAATATTTTACTGTCATCGAAACTGTTGTATTCCCCATTTCCCAATTAAATCTTCTAGGAGGACATCTCCCATCTTGGCGGCCAGATTTCGATCCCGAGTGCCCACATGTGGGATTTGTGGTGGATGAAGCGGCATTTGGACGGGGTTTTCACCGGGTACTCCGGTTTCCCCCGCCACTCATTCCTCCAATTGCTCCATCATCACCGGGCCGATAACTCATTCCAGGTTCTCCATTCTGTTTCGTGCCGTTGGCTCCTTGACGGTTCTGACCCCCAGACAGCTTCTTGTAACGCCTAGGGGAGTGTCTGTCCTAACTTGGGCGAGGGTAAGCCGAGCACGAAACGAAACCTAGAAGGAAGCATGTATAAAACCAAAATAAATGTTTCTACAAAGGTTGTTCTTAATTAACATGAATTAAGTAGAGGTATAAAGCGTTGTAAATATATTTTGTTGAGAAATAGGTATAAAAAGAGTTGGAAATGTAACATATTGTATATTTTTTGTTATACTGCACAACGGTACATCAGAGTTTCAGTAATATTCGAGCTAAAGACTATACAATGGCAAGTGGTATATTATGACGCACATCAAAGCTTTTTTGTTTTATGTTTCCTGATCCGTGTCATTTTCCGTTTAATCTCTCACATAAAAGTTGCCTTACCACAGAAAATATACGTAGCAAGGTTGGCAAGACTGTCGCCACCGGATCCATAAACAAAGGCATATCACGGTGTAATGAGATTTTTACGTTGGCGATAAACTGAGTGCCGGAAATAGTGATACGTATATACGGTTTGACGTTCATCTTGCTTCTGTGATTCAATCAAAGTTAACCAAAACAAAAACCGCGGGGAAAAATAAATTTGATACCGTATTCACATGACATTTTACAAAGGCTTACTCCCAGTACATCCGTGGTTCACATCCCGACTATGTCGATGGTGTCCCTGGAATACGGGCACAATGTACATAATAGGTAGATAAGTTACTGAGTTTCACCCAAAAATTTGATGCCGGGATTTCATCGGAAAATCATATTTTGGAGTCCTCTAAATCCCAATGGTGAGCATTATTAGAAAAAGGCCAGCGATTATGTGGACAGCATAACTCAAAAACCATGGCTTTCTGTAATTCTATTACGATATCACATCTGGCAACGGGCCAATCAGAGCAGTCCGTCCCGGCAACGGAGACCATTTGTTCCTAGTCAACGCCTCCCATGCCGGACCCGGGCCAATCACAGAGTGGCATCTGGCCGGTCCCCCCATACGGACTATTATATATAAAGCGTACCCGGAGTCCCTACATCATTCCCTGAAGATGAGAGCAACGTTAGCTCTTGAAAGCTTGGAAATTATTCCAGAAATCACCTGGCTGATAGCCCGAGAAAAGTTATTTTCAATTCTATTATTGTTAAAAATGTTATTCTTCTACCTATTTCATGTTAATCAAAATAAACGTTAACAGGAATGGCCTTATTACTTGTTTTCTTGTAAGTCGATGGTAAATAAGGCAGTACTAGGCGAAAGCAAATCTTTTAAAAGCTGGTTACCATATGGTTGAAATTCGTTTCTTTGCATTGCCAGGAGTTGAAAAATTACCTTACGTGAAAACGTTTGTGTTTTAAAAGTGAACACAATAAAAAGAAGTATCTCAAAAATGCTCAACTCTGAGAACAAATGTATGCGACATAAATTACGTGTTTTAACGTGATCTACTTTTTTGTGGAGAAGGTTTTGTGTATTACTTACGGTTTACAAGTTATCCAAAATTCCTCCAGAATAAAGAGGTCTTCAGAGGCTATTCCCAGAAAATTCCTCCAGAATAAAGAGATATTCAGAGGCTATTCCCAGAAAATTCTTCCAGAACAAAGAGGTCTTCAGAGGCTATTCTCAGAAAATTCCTCCAGAATAAAGAGGTCTTCAGAGGCTATTCCCACAGATTTCCTCCAGAATAAAGAGGTCTTCAGAGACTATTCCCAGAAAAATCTTCCAGAATAAAGAGGTCTTCAGAGGCTATTCCCAGAAAATTCTTCCAGAACAAAGAGGTATTCAGAGGCTATTCCCAGAAAATTCTTCCAGAACAAAGAGGTCTTCAGAGGCTATTCCCAGGAAATTCCTCCAGAATAAAGAGGTCTTCAGAGGCTATTCCCAGAAAATTCCTCCAGAATAAAGAGGTATTCAGAGGCTATTCCCAGAAAATTCTTCCAGAACAAAGAGGTCTTCAGAGGCTATTCTCAGAAAATTCCTCCAGAATAGAGAGGTCTTCAGAGGCTATTCCCAGAGATTTCCTCCAGAATAAAGAGGTCTTCAGAGGCTATTCCCAGAGATTTCCTCCAGAATAAAGAGGTCTTCAGAGGCTATTCCCAGAGATTTCCTCCAGAATAAAGAGGTCTTCAGAGGCTATTCCCAGAAAGTTCTTCCAGAATAAATAGGTCTTCAGAGGCTATTCCCAGAAATTTCCTCCAGAATAAAGAGGTTTTCAGAGACTATTCCCAGAAAATTCCTCCAGAATAAAGAGGTCTTCAGAGGCTTTTCCCAGAAATTTCCTCCAGAATAAAGAGGTCTTCAGAGGCTATTCCCAGAAATTTCCTCCAGAATAAAGGGGTATTCAGAGGCTATTCCCAGAAAATTCTTCCAGAACAAAGAGGTCTTCAGAGGCTATTCCCAGAAAATTCTTCCAAAACAAAGAGGTCTTCAGAGGATATTCCCAGAAAATTTTTCCAGACTAAAGAGGTCTTCAGAGGCTACTCCCAGAAAATTCTTCCAGAACAAAGAAGTATTCAGAGGCTATTCCCAGAAAATTCTTCCAGAATAAAGAGGTCTTCAGAGGCTATTCCCAGAAAATTCTTCCAGAACAAAGAGGTCTTCAGAGGCTATTCCCAAAAAATTCCTGCAGAATAAAGAGGTCTTCAGAGGCTATTCCCAGAAATTTCCTCAAGAATAAAGAGGTATTCAGCGGCTATTCCCAGAAAATTCTTCCAGAATAAAGAGGTATTCAGAGGCTATTCCCAGAAAATTCCTCCAGAATAAAGAGGTATTCAGAGGCTATTCCCAGAAAATTCCTCCAGAATAAAGAGGTATTCAGAGGCTATTCCCAGAAAATTCTTCCAGAACAAAGAGGTCTTCAGAGGCTATTCCCAGAAAATTCCTCCAGAATAAAGAGGTCTTCAGAGGCTATTCCCAGAAAGTTTTTCCAGAATAAATAGGTCTTCAGAGGCTATTCCCAGAAATTTCCTCCAGAATAAAGAGGTTTTCAGAGACTATTCCCAGAAAATTCCTCCAGAACAAAGAGCTCTTCAGAGGCTTTTCCCAGAAATTTCCTCCAGAATAAAGAGGTCTTCATAGAGGCTATTCCCAGAAATTTCCTCCAGAATAAAGAGGTATTCAGAGGCTATTCCCAGAAAATTCTTCCAGAACAAAGAGGTCTTCAGAGGCTATTCCCAGAAAATTCTTCCAAAACAAAGAGGTCTTCAGAGGATATTCCCAGAAAATTTTTCCAGACTAAAGAGGTCTTCAGAGGATATTCCCAGAAAATTCTTCCAGAACAAAGAAGTATTCAGAGGCTATTCCCAGAAAATTCTTCCAAAATAAAGAGGTCTTCAGAGGCTATTCCCAGAAAATTCTTCCAGAACAAAGAGGTCTTCAGAGGCTATTCCCAGAAAATTCTTCCAGAACAAAGAGGTATTCAGAGGCTATTCCCAGAAAATTCCTCCAGAACAAAGAGGTCTTCAGAGGCTATTCCCAGAAAATTCTTCCAGAGTAAAAAGGTCTTCAGAGGCTATTCCCAAAAAATTCTTCCAGAACAAAGAGGTCTTCAGAAGCTATTCCCAGAAAATTCCTCCAGAACAAAGAGCTCTTCAGAGGATATTCCCAGAAAATTCTTCCAGAACAAAGAGGTCTTCAGAGGCTACTCCCAGAATATTCCTCCAGAACAAAGAGGTCTTCAGAGGCTATTCCCAGAAAATTCCTCCAGAACAAAGAGGTCTTCAGAGGCTTTTCCCAAAAAAATGCTCCAGAACAAAGAGGTCTTCAGAGGCTATTCCCAGAAATTTCCTCCAGAATAAAGAGGTGTTCAGAGGCTATTCCCAGAAAAGTCAAGATATAAATTTTATTTATTATGTAAATATCTTTAATATGTTATTAAGGAACATCGTTATAGCCATTTTTGAGAAAATCAAAATTTTCTAAACTTTTCCATGTAAACGACAGCTTTGGGTGGGGGAATTTTCTTAAAAATCTTCGTGTCGCATCATTGGAAAATGCTAAACTTAAATACCAAGTTTGGTATTTTACCGACTTTTGATTTTTGAGTTATCGTATTCCCAGACATACGACTACACACCACACACAGAACTTTTTCTAAAAATGCCTGTTTTTGGTATACAGGGGACCCTAAAACGTACACTTCCGATCCAATCTCGGTACCTATACAATTGTTTGGTGGAATGCAATATCTTCTACATACATACAGAGTACGTGTGAAAGAGCAGGAGTTGGATAAGTAGAGTCAGACTTAAAAATGCAATGGCATGGCCGGGTTTTGAACCACGGATCTCCCGACTAATGCTATGCCGTCATGTTGCCATTATAGCTCAGTGGTAGAGCAACTGGGAGATCTGCAGTTCAAGACCCGCCTATCACATTGCATTTTTCAATCTCACTCTACTTATATTTTATAGAGTTAAGTATGAGATATTGGTTTCAAATTTAAACTAAGCTTTCCTCAAGCTGGAAGTCAACTTTCGTTTCATATCTATTTTGTTTCACTCCCGGGGATGCAAAACAGAACTGCATTTCAATTGTTTCATATAGCGATGACCTATTAAGGACCTGCCTTTTAAAACAGTGCATTTCCTTATTGACCACCTCCTTACACTTTCTGCTAAAGTTTACTTCAATTACCATGATGTAGATTAACGAATAACTTTTGTAGAAAAAGTCATTAGAGTTTTGCTTTCTCTAGCACGTATATGTGATGTGCATAGTAGGTAGAGAAGATATTGTATTGCACCAAAAATTTGACCGTGAGATTTCACGGTCCCCTGGATCTGAAAAAGAACATTTTTACTCTCACTAAATGTACTATGCACATAGTGTATAGAGAAGGTATTGCACTACGTCCAAAAATTCCATATCGAGATTTTACCGGAAATATATGTTTTAGGGTCACCTGTATCCAGAAAAGGCATTTTCACAAAAAGGGATGTGTGTGTGAGAGTCTGTGTATGTGTGCGTGTGTCAATGTGTATCTGTGTGTGTCTGTGTGTGTCTGTGTGTGTCTGTGGACAGCATAGCTCAAAAACGAAAAGACCATTAAATACGAAACTTGGTATTTAGGTTTGGTATCTTCCAAGGATGTGGCACGAAGATTTTCAGGAAAATTCCCCTAACCCAACTACCCTTTACATGAAACTTTGATCGAAAATTTTGATTTTCTTAAAAATGGCTTACCAAAATGTTAAAGATATTTACCTGACAAATAAAATGCATATCTTGAATTTCCTGGGAATAGCCTATGAAGACTACTTTATTCTTAGTCAATTTTACGGAATTTTGCATAACATCTAAACCATAAGAGATGAACAAAAAACTTACCACATTAAAAATATAGAGCACGTTGAAACACACAATTTATGTGATATACATTTTTTTTTTCGCGGAGTTGATCGTATTTTAAATATTAATTGTTTTTTTATTTCAACTTTGAAAAACATACTTTTCACATACAGGAATTTGTCCACTCCTGTCCATACAAACAAAGGATCTTCAGTCACATAGCAACCAGCTTTTGACTATCACTTTAACCTTGGTACTCCCTTCTTTCGCTTCTACTTACAAGGAAGCAAGTAATAAGACTATTTCTGCTGATTTTTTCTCGTTTAGCATGTAGTACATAGAAGCATAAGATTTTTAACAGTAATTTGTTACAGACATGTAGAGAAATTCATGTGTATGGAACACATCAGATTTTTAGACAAAGGTTTGTCTGATTGTGTATAACTCAGAAACGAAAATTTGGGTAAATACTAAAGGTGTTGTTTATTTTCCAAGGATACGACACAACTTTACATGTGACATTTTTAGAATTTTTTTGTATTTCTCAAAAATGGCTGTAACGATTTTGATTAAAACAGCATATGCTTATAATATTTTCGTGACAAATGTAATGAATATTTGAATTTTCTGGCATTAGTCTCTTATGATCTCTTTAATCTGGATTACTTTTATATAACTCTTAAGTCGAAAGAAATAGAGAAAAATGTAGATACCATTAAAAGACACAATATATGTTATATACATTTTTGTAGAGTTAGCCATTTCCAAGATATTCCTTGTGGTTGGTTTCAGTTTTAACTACTTACTTTTCTCAAGCAAGTTCCGCTTCGTATCTCTTTTATTTTCCTCCCGTGAATGCAAACTGAATCGAATTTCTTGTTTCAAATAGCAATCAGCTTTTAAAATGTTTGATTATCGCTTTAGCCTAGTGTATTGCTTTATATACTTACAAGGAAGCAAGCAGTGAGATCATTTCCGCTAATGATTAGCCTGCAGTAGATGAAAAAAATACCTTATTCACTCCTATGAGTTTCTCTAGCTGCTCTACAAACTTCCTGCAAAATATTCTTCTTCTTTCTACACAATGCTAATTGAGATAAACATAGCAGAATGTTCTTATTACTTAGTTCCTTATAAGTAGAAGGGAACTAAATGAATGAGCTATGCTAAAGTGATAGTCAAATGTTTTAAAAACTGTCGTTATGCACTTGTTATTGCAAATCGCTCCTTTGCTTGACCAGGAGTAGAACAAAAGAAAAACGAACACTTCCTGTCAAAAAAAAAAAAAAAAATAAAATAAAATAAGTACCTCAAAATTTAAACCAACAAGGAATATCTTGGAAAGGGTAAACTCCACAAGAAAAACGTAAAGGACATAAATTGTGTGTTTTGAGAAGATCTACGTTTTTGTGTAGTAAGTTTTTGTCTACATCTTTAGGTTTAGCAGTTAAGCAAAATTCATCCAGAATAAAGAGGTATTCAGAGGCTAATCCTAGAAAATTGAAGATGTACATTTTATTTGGGATCTAAATATCTTTAATATACGTAATTTTAATCAAAATCGTTAGATCCATTCATAAAAAAATCAAAATTTTCGAAAACGTTTCCCTGTAAAGGGTAGTTTGGAGTAGGGAAAATTTTGATGAAAAGCTTCATGTCGCATCCTTAGAAGATACCAAACCTAAACACGAAGTTTGGTATTTAATGGTATTTTCGTTTTTGAGCTATGATGTCTACACACCGACACACACGGACGTTTTTCTGAAAATCCTTTTTTTGGATTCAGGGGGTCCTAAAACATGTATTTCCGGTGTAATCTCGGTATCGAATTTTTTGGTAGAAGACAAAATTCCTCTGCACACTACCTACATAGTACGTGTAGAGAAAGTAATATTTATTGTTTCAATAGATTTTTCAGTGGAGTTTGACCTATCCAAATATGGCGGGTGACTTTCGGCATGAGTCTCATTTCCAGGCAACACAAAAGCAGTTCGTGTTTCAGAGTTCCTGCAAAATGGTTAATTATTATAATGATTCAATTATAAATGTGATGTTCGCGATAGAGTGGATGTTGCCCGACATCAGAGGGGCCGAATTGTCAGATTTGTAATATCATGTGGCAATTTTGAGAGCGTCCATTACACCGATAATTGCTTCCAATTAAACTCTTTGCCACGTATTAGCGGACATTACTGCTTTAGTTACAGATTCCACTTCAACCACACAGTATAACAAACCACAAGCTTCACTTTGTCTATGTTTTTATAAGAGGAACACATTTAAGGATACCCGTCTGTGAAAATTGATAGAAACATTTTTTTTTTTTTGCCTAATTAAATAACGTAATGCATGTGGTTTAATTTCCTGTTGCTTTTGTTACCACGCGGCGCTTAAAACCGTATCACGTGACAGTTTTAATGCTGGGCTGGAAGTGTGTATGGTGCTTTAACGCATGTTTCCAAATTTACAAAACATGTCTCATTCCGAGTGCTTCTACCTAGTGTTTAACCTGGGCCCTCCCCATCCTAAACCACAGGCGAGATAGCGAGCCTCTCCACCAACACCTTAAATCTGCCCCGTCATCATCCAGACATGCCGTACCACCGAGCATTTAACCTGGGCCCTCCCCATCCTAAACCACAGGCGAGATAGAGCACCCCACACCCCACCAACAGCATATTATATGGCCCTGAAATATAGACTGTTTTGGCGCCAGAGTGCAGCTTGATTAGGACCAAATGACTTACAGTTTTCCTTTCCTTTATGTATTACTCGGAATTTGTGTAAACAGTCAGTGAGAGTTGACAGATATGCATGGATTAAAATTGCTGCATGAGCATATCAAATTCTAAAACTTTCAAAGAAACAGTGTTAAATTGTATGTTAAACCTTAAAATTATTTTCTGGTGTTTTTATTTTTCAGCGTTTTCAAAACTTCAAATTGTTCCACACGATGCAGTTTATGTCCTATCTACTTCAAATTTTCATCACAGACTCAGAGAGTGTTAATAAAAAGAACTGGCACATGATTAATTACAAATGAAACTTACCTGATATATTGCACAATCAATATAACAATAAACATAATTATAATGAAATAATAATATTAAAAGTTTGGAAACTTTTTTTCTGAAGCAACCAGAAGAGTAAAAAAATCCATATCTCAATTTTATTTACTAACAAATGTACTAATATTTTTGGTTTTCCACAAAAAGTAATTTATACATCGTGCACAAATTTTGATTAATTGGCATAGTAAAATATTTAATTATTCTTTAAATCCTAAATGATTAAAGATATCGGCATGAAACTCAAATCCAATGGATAATTGTATCACAGCAGTATGTAAAAAAAATGTTCAATATTGCTTGAAAGATGCAGGAATTGGAAATTTCAGTTTAGGGTATCCTCAAAGTGGTAAAGAGCAACTTGAGAGAGTACACTGTTCATTTTAGCATTTTTTGCCACTTATAATAAAAACACAAATCTATTTTCTCTATTTGTTCTGCAAGCGAAGTGTTCTTATAAACAATTATTCTCTTATCACTATTATTCCATCAAGATAAACACCACCAGAAAGCTTCCTATCACTTAGTTTCATATTAAAAAAAACAGAAAAAAATAAGCGCAGAGAACAAGTGCGTCAGAAGCGTGACCTTATGTACAGCAGCAGTAAGGAATTATGTGTCCACACGCCCAGTGGTAAAACACCGTGCAGATGGTTCGGAGGTTTTTGTCCACGTAGAAAATATTAATGCATTTCTTTCAAGCTTTGATAGACATTTACTTTCTCTATACGTACTATGCTCATGTTGTAAAGAGAAGGTACTGCATTCCACCCAAAAGTTCGATACCGAGATTTCACCAGAAATAGACGTTTTACGGTCCCCTGCATCGAAAAAAGTATTTTCAGAAAAAAGAGCCGTGTGTGTATGTGTGTGAATGTTTGTATGTGTGTGAAAGTGTGTGTATGTGTGTGAAAGTGTGTGTATGTGTGTGAAAGTGTTTGTATGTGTATATGTGTATTTATGTGTGTGTATTTGTGTATGTGTGCGTATGTGTGTATGTGCATGTATGTGTGCGTAGGTGTGCATGTATCTGTGTATATGTATGTATGTGTGTGTGTGTGTGTGTGTGCGTATGTGTATGTATGTGTGTATGTGTGCGTAGGTGTGTATGCGTGTATGTGTGCATGTGTAAGTATGTATGTGTATATGTGTGTTTATGTGTATGTGTGCGTATGTGTGTATGTGTATGTGTGTATGTATGTGTGTATGTATGTGTGTATGTGTGTGTATGCGTCCGTATGTCTGGGAACACGATCACAAAAACGAAAAGTCGGTAAAATACGAAACTTGATATTTAAGATTAGTGTCTTCCAGGAATGCGACACGAAGTTTTTGAGAAAAATCATTCCACTCCAAACTGCTTATAACATGAAAAAAGTTTCGAAAATTTTGAATTTCTCAAAAATGGCTCTAACGATTTTGATTAAACTACCGTACATTAAAACTACTAATATGGCAAATAAAATGTATATCTTACATTTTCCGGGAATAACCTCTAAGGCCTCTTTATTCTGAATAAATTTTGCAGAATGTTGAATAACTAGTAAAGCGCAAGTGACGGAACAATGCTTACTACAGAAAAAATTGGATCACATTGAAAATACGAAACTTATGTCATATGCGTGTTTTTCGTTGAATTTACCACTTCTGAGATATTCTTTGTCAGTTGTTTCAGATCTAGAATATTTAAACTTTTTTAACACGGAAAGCTATGAGCTCCTGGCCCTGCATAGAAATGGATTTGAAGCACATGGCAACCTGCTTTTAAAACATTTGACTCCCCTTGAAGCTTAGAGAATTCCCTTACTTTCCTTCTAGTTACAAGAAGCAAGCTATTAAGACAATTGCTGCTAATATTTGTCTGCATTATCATAAATTAGAAAGAAGGATATTCATTTTAGCAATAATTTGTAACAGCGATGTAGAGAAAGTCATGTGAATGCGACACATCACGTGTTTGCTTAGTCTAGTATATATGTACAGTACATAGTGAAGGTGCTGTAACCCACCCAAAACTTCGATACCGAGATTTCACTGCAAAAACAACTTTTGAGTCCCCACAAAAGAAGTGATTTTATAGAAACATTTCCGTGTGTGGTGTGTTTGTGCGTGTGTTTGTGTTTGTGTATGTGTTTTTGTGTGTGTTTGTGTTTGTGTGTGTGTTTTGTGTGCGTTTGTGTTTGTTTGTGTGTTTTTGTGTTTGTGTGTGTTTGTGTTTGTGTGTGTTTATGTTTGTGTGTGTGTTTGTGCGTGTGTTTTTATGTGTGTTTTTGTGTGTGTTTATGCGTGTGTTTGTATTTGTGTGTGTGTGTTTGTGCGTGTGTTTGTGTTTGTGTGTGTTTGTGTTTGTGTGTGTGTTTTTGTGTGTGTTTATGTTTGTGTGTGTTTGTGCGTGTGTTTGTGTGTGTGTGTGTTTGTGTGCGTTTGTGTTTGTGTTTGTGTGTGTTTGTGCGTGTGTTTGTGTTTGCGTGTGTTTGTGTTTGTGTGTGTTTGTGTGTGTGTTTGTGTGTGGGTTTATGTTTGTGTATGTGTTTGTGCGTGTGTTTGTGTGTGTGTTTATGTTTGTGTGTGTTTGTGTGTGTGTTTGTGTGTGTTTGTGTGTGTTTGTGTGTGTTTGTGCGTGTGTTTGTGTTTGTGTGTGAGTGTTTGTGTGAGTGTTTATGTTTGTGTGTGTGTTTGTGCGTGTGTTTGTGTGTGTTTTTGTGTGTGTTTGTGTTTGTGTGTGTTTGTGTTTGTGTGTGTTTGTGTGTGTATGTTTGTCTGTGTGTGTTTGTTTGCGTGTGTTTGTGTGTGTTTGTTTGTGTGTGTTTGTGTGTGTTTGTGTGCGTGTGTTTGTGTTTGTGTGTGTTTTGTGTGTGTTTGTGCGTGTGTTTGTGTTTGTGTGTGTGTTTTGTGCGTGTGTTTGTGTTTGTGTGTTTTTGTGTGTGTTTGTGCGTGTGTTTGTGTGTGTTTGTGTGTGTGTGTTTATGTTTGTGTGTATTTGTGCGTGTGTTTGTGTGTGTCTTTATGTTTGTGTGTGTTTGTGCGTGTGTTTGTGTTTGTGTGTGTGTTTGTGCGTGTGTTTGTGTTTGTGTGTGAGTGTGTGAGTGTTTATGTTTGTGTGTGTTTGTGTTTGTGTGTGTTTTTGTGTGTGTTTGTGTTTGTGTTTGTGTGTGTGTGTTTGTGTGTGTATGTTTGTCTGTGTGTGTTTGTGTGTATGTGTGTTTGTGTTTGTGTGTGTTAGTGTGTGTTTGTGTGTGTTTGTTTGTGTGTGTTTGTGTGTTTGTTTGTGTGTGTTTGTGTGTGTGTGTTTGTGTGTGTTTGTGTTTGTGTGTGTGTTTGTGTGTTTGTTTGTATGTGTTTGTGTTTGTGTGTGTGTTTGTGTGTGTGTGGATAGCATAGCTCCAGAACGAAAAATCGGATAAAAAACAAAGTTGGTATTTAAGTTCAATATCTTCCAAGAATACGATGCGGAGAGTTTCATGAAAATTACCCACCCCAACTATACTTCAATTGAACATTTTTAGAATTTTTTGATTTTCTCGAAATTGGCTTTAACGATTCACATTAAAATACCATACGTGTAAGATATTTGCATGACCAAGGAACTGTGTGTGGATTAGGCTCTGGACAGCTGTATAACTACACCAGATATAGAGGTCATTAAAACACTCTATTTATGTGATAGACACGAACAGGTAGGTCCTAGATAAACAGTTTGAGATAGCAACCTATTGTCCCGTTTGCCAAATGTCAAAGTTATGGCAGGTCCTAGATAAACAGTTTGAGTTAGCAACCTATTGTCCCTTTTGCCAAATGTCAAAATTATGGCAGGTTTTGTGGATCACACAGATACTTCAGTAAATTAAAAGAATGCGAACGTGTGTGTTCTATATTAAGTCAGAATGCCTCATTTGTGTGCCAGTAGTGTGCACAATCTATACGACATTTAAAATGATTTGACTTACAACGTTGGCAAATCTGACAGTTCCTTGAGGGTGTGCACGCCACTGATAACAGTTCTGTAGTTAGGAGAGCGACCCGCTCTAATGTTGGCAGCTGAGTCGGCATAACACCACGCCGCTCTCAGTAGCTTCCGTTTTTAATTACTTTCTCTACACGTGTATGTACATTGTGTATAGGGAAGGC
The DNA here is from genome assembly GCA_030762935.1 of Hymenopus coronatus. Taxonomy (NCBI): domain Eukaryota; kingdom Metazoa; phylum Arthropoda; class Insecta; order Mantodea; family Hymenopodidae; genus Hymenopus; species Hymenopus coronatus. The sequence continues at coordinate 151,131,057 of CM060898.1, read as the reverse complement.
ATTTTATTGCACCCAAAAATTCGATACCGAGATTTCACCGGAAATACATGTTTTGGGTCCCCCTGAATCCAAAAAAAAACATTTTTGGAAAAAGATCCGTGTGAGTCCGTGTCCATGTGTGTGTGTGTGTGTGTGTGTGTGTGTGTGTGTGTGTGTGTTCGTGTCTGTGGACAGCATAGTTCAGAAACGAAAAGACTGTTAAATATGAAACTTTGTATTTAAGTTTGGTATCTTCCATGGATGCGACACGAAGATTTTCAAGAAAATAGCCCCACCGCCAACTACCCTTTACATGAAACTTTTTTAAAACATTTTGATTTTCTCAAAAATGGCTCTAACTATTTCGATTAAAAATTCGTATATTAAATATATTTTACCTGACAAATAATATGTATTTCTTAAATTTTCTGGGAATAGCCTCTGAAGACTACTTTATTCTGGAGGAATTTTACATAACTGCTAAACCGATAAGTTGGACAAATACTTATCACAAAAAATGTAGAGCACATTAAAACACACAGTTTATGTTATATACATTTTTTTCGAGGAGTTGATCGTTTTTGAGATATTTCTTGTTTTTGGTTTCTGCTTTGAATAACTTGAACTTTTCTCATACAGAAGTTTGTCAACAAAGGAACTTCAGTCACATAGCAACCAGGTTTTGACTATTATTTAACCTATGCTTCTCCCATATTTCGCTTCTTCTTACAAGGAAGCAAGTGATAAGACTATTTCTGCTAATTTTTTTCTGGATTAGCTTGAAGTAAATAGAAGAATAAGCTTATTAACAATAATTTGTTACTCAGAAGTAGAGAAAGTCATGTGAATGGAACACATGAGATTTTGTAATTACTTTCTCCACACGTACTATGCACATAGTGTGTAGAGAAGGTTTTGCACTCCACCCAAAATTTGATACCGAGATTTCACCGGAAATATATGTTTTTGGGTCTCTTGTATCCAAAAATATGTGGTTTTCATTCACATGACTTTCTCTACATCTCTGCAAACAAGTGTTGTTAAAAAGCTTAGGATTCTATTTACTTTGTGCTAATTGAGAAAAGTTTTGCAGAAATAGTCTTATTACTTGCTTCCTTGTAAGTAGGAGCGAAATAAGTGAGTAACATAGGTTAACTTGGTACTTAAGTTTAGTATCTTCCAGGGACGCGACACAAAGCTTTTGAGAAAAATCCCCCACCCCAAACTACCTTTTTTGATTTTTTAAGAATTACTAACGATTTTGATTAAAATCTCGTATATTTAAGATATTTACTTCACAAATAAAAGGTATACCCTGAATTTTATGGGAATAGCCTCTATAGACTACCTTATTCTGGATGAATCTTACGGATTTTTGCATAGTTGCTAAACCGAAAGAGATGGACAAAACTTAGCACACAGAAAATGCAGAGCACGTTAAAACAAACACATTATGTTATATATATTTTTTTTCGTGGAGTATATCATTTTTAAAATATTCATTCCTTTTAGTTTCAGCTTTGAAAAACTTATAGTTTACACATACAGGAATTTGTCAATTCCTATCCATACAAACAAAGGAACTTCAGTCACATAGCAGCAAGTTTTAACCTATGGTACTCCCTTATTTCGCTTCTACTTACAAGGAAGCAAGTAATAACACTGTCACTTTAACCTATGCTACTCCCTTATTTCGCTTCTACTTACAAGGAAGCAAGTAATAACACTGTCACTTTAACCTATGGTACTCCCTTATTTCGCTCCTACTTACAAGGAAGCAAGTAATAAGACTGTCACTTTAACCTATGGTACTCCCTTATTTCGCTCCTACTTACAAGGAAGCAAGTAATAAGACTATCACTTTAACCTATGCTACTCCCTTATTTCGCTCCTACTTACAAGGAAGCAAGCAATAAGACTGTCACTTTAACCTATGCTACTCCCTTATTTCGCTCCTACTTACAAGGAAGCAAGTAATAAGACTATCACTTTAACCTATGCTACTCCCTTATTTCGCTTCTACTTACAAGGAAGCAAGTAATAAGACTATCACTTTAACCTATGCTACTCCCTTATTTCGCTTCTACTTACAAGGTAGCAAGTAATAACACTATCACTTTAACCTATGCTACTCCCTTATTTCGCTTCTACTTACAAGGAAGCAAGTAATAAGACTATTTCTGCTAAAGTCTTCTCGTTCAGCATGAACTACGTAGAAGTACAAGTGTTGTAACAATAGCTTGTTGCAGAGATGTACAGATAGTCATCTGAATGGAATACATACGTTTTTTTTACCTGTGTTTCTGAAAGATGTACAGAATTTGAACGGCAATAATACCTTGGTTTATATTTCTGAAGCCAACGCGATTGACCCTCCGTTACAACTTTCTTTCAAAAGACTGAATTACTTTCCGTAGCGTTCAATATTAACTGTCAAAGAAATTGCATGGATAATAGCAATGAAACAATTATATTTGTTGAAAACATTTATATAATGTGAGCTATAAAACGTAGTAACTAATCTTTGTTTTTGGATGGGGAAAAATTTTGATTATCGCTTAGATTTGAAAAGCGGTTCCCGTTGCAGATATAGATAGTATCCTGTTTAAACCACGTGAACTAATGTGGTTCTGCGAGAATTTTGTCTAGTGCCTACACGTGACTACCCTCAGATATAGATAGTATCCTGTTTTAACGACGTGAGCTAATGTGGTGCTATGGGAATGATATCTAGTGCCTACACGTGACTACCCTCAGATATAGATAGTATCCTGTTTTAACCACGTGAGCTAATGTGGTTCTATGGGAATGATGTCTAGCGCCTACACGTGACTACCCTCAGATATAGATAGTATCCTGTTTTAACCACGTGTGCTAATCTGGTGCTATGGGAATATTGTCTAGCGCCTCCACGTGACTACCCTCAGATATAGATAGTATCCTGTTTTAACCACGTGAGCTAATCTGGTGCTATGGGAATGATGTCTAGTGCCTACACGTGACTACCCTCAGATATAGATAGTATCCTGTTTTAACCATGTGTGCTAATCTGGTGCTATGGGAATGATGTCTAGTGCCTACACGTGACTACCCTCAGATATAGATAGTATCCTGTTTTAACCATGTGTGCTAATCTGGTGCTATGGGAATGATGTCTAGTGCCTACACGTGACTACCCTCAGATATAGATAGTATCCTGTTTTAACCACGTGAGCTAATGTGGTTCTGCGAGAATCTTGTCTAGCGCCTCCACGTGACTACCCTCAGATATAGATAGTATCCTGTTTTAACCATGTGTGCTAATCTGGTGCTATGGGAATGATGTCTAGTGCCTACACGTGACTACCCTCAGATATAGATAGTATCCTGTTTTAACCATGTGTGCTAATCTGGTGCTATGGGAATGATGTCTAGTGCCTACACGTGACTACCCTCAGATATAGATAGTATCCTGTTTTAACCACGTGAGCTAATGTGGTGCTATGGGAATGATGTCTAGTGCCTACACGTGACTACCCTCAGATATAGATAGTATCCTGTTTTAACCATGTGTGCTAATCTGGTGCTATGGGAATATTGTCTAGCACCTACACGTCACTACTGTCAGATATAGATAGTATCCTGTTTTAACCACGTGAGCTAATGTGGTTCTGCGAGAATCTTGTCCAGCGCCTACACGTGACTATTGTCAGATATAGATAGTATCCTGTTTTAACCACGTGAGCTAATGTGCTGCTATGGGAATGTTGTCTAGCGCCTACACGTGACTACTGTCAGATATAGATAGTATCCTGTTTTAACCACGTGAGCTAATGTGGTTCTGCGAGAATCTTGTCCAGCGCCTACACGTGACTATTGTCAGATATAGATAGTATCCTGTTTTAACCACGTGAGCTAATGTGCTGCTATGGGAATGATATCTAGTGCCTACACGTGACTACCCTCAGATATAGATAGTATCCTGTTTTAACCACGTGAGCTAATGTGGTTCTATGGGAATGATGTCTAGCGCCTACACGTGACTACCCTCAGATATAGATAGTATCCTGTTTTAACCACGTGTGCTAATCTGGTGCTATGGGAATATTGTCTAGCGCCTCCACGTGACTACCCTCAGATATAGATAGTATCCTGTTTTAACCACGTGAGCTAATCTGGTGCTATGGGAATGATGTCTAGTGCCTACACGTGACTACCCTCAGATATAGATAGTATCCTGTTTTAACCATGTGTGCTAATCTGGTGCTATGGGAATGATGTCTAGTGCCTACACGTGACTACCCTCAGATATAGATAGTATCCTGTTTTAACCATGTGTGCTAATCTGGTGCTATGGGAATGATGTCTAGTGCCTACACGTGACTACCCTCAGATATAGATAGTATCCTGTTTTAACCACGTGAGCTAATGTGGTTCTGCGAGAATCTTGTCTAGCGCCTCCACGTGACTACCCTCAGATATAGATAGTATCCTGTTTTAACCATGTGTGCTAATCTGGTGCTATGGGAATGATGTCTAGTGCCTACACGTGACTACCCTCAGATATAGATAGTATCCTGTTTTAACCATGTGTGCTAATCTGGTGCTATGGGAATGATGTCTAGTGCCTACACGTGACTACCCTCAGATATAGATAGTATCCTGTTTTAACCACGTGAGCTAATGTGGTGCTATGGGAATGATGTCTAGTGCCTACACGTGACTACCCTCAGATATAGATAGTATCCTGTTTTAACCATGTGTGCTAATCTGGTGCTATGGGAATATTGTCTAGCACCTACACGTCACTACTGTCAGATATAGATAGTATCCTGTTTTAACCACGTGAGCTAATGTGGTTCTGCGAGAATCTTGTCCAGCGCCTACACGTGACTATTGTCAGATATAGATAGTATCCTGTTTTAACCACGTGAGCTAATGTGCTGCTATGGGAATGTTGTCTAGCGCCTACACGTGACTACTGTCAGATATAGATAGTATCCTGTTTTAACCACGTGAGCTAATGTGGTTCTGCGAGAATCTTGTCCAGCGCCTACACGTGACTATTGTCAGATATAGATAGTATCCTGTTTTAACCACGTGAGCTAATGTGCTGCTATGGGAATATTGTCTAGCGCCTACACGTGACTACTGTCAGATATAGATAGTATCCTGTTTTAACCACGTGAGCTAATGTGCTGCTATGGGAATATTGTGTAGCGCCTACACGTGGCTACTGTCATATAGAGATAGTATCCCTTTTTAACCACTTGAGCTAATGTGGTTCTGAGAATGTTGTCTAGCGCCTACACGTGACTACTGTCAGAACTATGAATTGCGAAGCACTTCTTCATGTTGTAAAACTGTACATGTGTATTACGTTTAAGGACACAAATAACTGTTTCAGTTCGCACATCGTAAGTGTCTGAGCTCGCTGCAGAGCTTTGTTGCGTGTTGAATCACGAACTTTAGGTGCTTGTAGTGAGGCTCAAATAAAGTACAGGAGGACGTGATCTCAGCAGGGATGCTGCACGTGACTTGTGCTGCGGATATCGCGCTATTTCTCCAAGTAACCTTTCAGGTAGAGATGAAATGGTTGATATTCTTTCCTGACTAACACGTAATTATTAATTACTTTTATGTAGCTAGCTAGTTGTTCATTTTCATTTAGTTTCAAGTTCATTCGACACAATGATTATATTGTTTCGTAAATTACATGTAACAGATCAATGTATCTGTTCTAGAAATTCCTTAGAGGCTTATGGAGAAGAGTAAAGCCTGAGGTGTTAAAAGTAACTGTTAATGAAGCGTTCTCCGTTAAACTCACATTGCATTTATTTCATTTGTCAGTACAAATAAATTATATAACCTAACCCAGCAAAACAGCAACGGTGAAAAGGAGACAACATAAAAAAAATTCTGATGTATTCCATTTCTTCTCCATACTGTAACTTAGAACCATAGCCCAAAGGTGTCCTATCTCAAAACGCTCCCCTTGGACCGCTATTCCATCCTGCCAATTTTTGCGCTCAAATCTGGCACACCCGTATATTGTACAGTTGATTGTATTCAAGATATTCCTTGTTATTGCTTCAATTTTAAACGATTTAAACATTTCTCATAAGGGAAGTAATGTTTCTTTTGATACCGATTTTATTTTACTGCAAGTCACTCAAAGAGATCTGAATTTCAGCTGTTTCATATAGTGATAGCTTTTAAAACATTTGACTATCGCGTTAGTCTAGTGAACTCGCTTACTCCCCTTCTTCTTACAAGGACGCATGCATGTCTCAATGATGTAGAATAGTATGAGTAGTTTGTTAGCACATCAGATACAGAAAGTATGTAAATGAAACACAACTGCCTTTTACTTTCTCTGGTACGTATGTACACAGATACTCCCTGTTATTGGTTCCAAGTCTAAAATACTTTACTCAAACCGGAAGATCTCATCGCTTTCTTTCCCTTTTGTTTTACTCCTGTCAATAGAAACAAAACGTAATTCCATTTTGAAAGATGAAATTATATTTATTTGGAGTAATTAATAAATGGCTATGGACCATATTTGACTTCATCACGTAGCCACAGTTTTTGAAAGTTTCTCTGCCTGCTTGTACTCTTATTTTTAATCTACTTATTAGGACCTAATTAATAAGATCATTTCTGCTACGTTTACCTTGATTAGCGTGCTGCAGATACAATAATAAGCTTTTGTAACAATAGTTTGTTTGTAGTACAGATGGAAACAAAAATTCTAAACTGGACAGCTTTACAATTGAGGTGATTGACCATACTGAGGGCTGGCAATGAAAGGGTTATTGCCGCATATGCCGCTCTCTCTCTAAATCCTATTCCGGGCTTCATATCCCATTAACGGACAACACAACAGAAGCAGGTTGAATGCTCAAGCAGTTAAAGCATGAGGTAATGGCTAAGGCATTCCTCTCAATACCAAACGTCGCGAGTTCGAATTCCAGCTATTGCAGTCCAGGAGTTAATGGCAGATGTGCTAATGACATTTCGCTGGAGTAGAATTTAGTGTAATGGTACAGTTAAGGGTAATATATCCAGAAAACTTTCCGCAATGTTGTAATGTGAAAGCCATTGTCTCAGGTAATTATTTAAAACAATTATTTAAATTAGTGTAATAGATTAAGAATTATCAGATATTTGTCTCATGAGGATATTGAATCACTTTCCTTTTTGATCACAGCATGAGTGGGAATAAACTCACAAGCATTCCTTATTTGGTTATTTCTCGAACGTAGGCGGTTGTTAGTCAATATATACAAGCTGCACTTAACTTAAGACATGAGTTATTATCACTGGAGCTAGGATACTCAGGATAAGGAAGAAACTAGACACATGTTGCCCCAGGACTGCTGACTTATCGTCTTCCAGGGTGCGATCATCTCACACTATACTGGCTTGCAAACAATATGTAACTTGCTTTCATTACAATTAACTCCCTATTTTTACTTTCTCTGCACTATGTACATAGTGTATAGAGAAGGTATTGTAATGCACCCAAAATTTATACCGAGATTTCGGCGGAAATACGTGTTTTGAGAACCCCTGAATTCAAAGAAAGCATTTTTAGAGAAATGTCCGTGTGTGTGTATCTGTGTGTGTATGTGTGTGTGTGTCTGTGGGCAGCATAGGTCAAAAACCAAAAATCCGTTAAAAACCAAACTTGGTATTTAGGTTTGGTATCTTCCAGGGATGCCACACCAAGATTTTCAAGAAAATCCCCCCACCCCTAACTACTCTTTACAATGAAGTTTTTTCGAAATTTTTTATTTTCTCAAACATTTGTGTAACAATTCTGATTAAAATATCGTATATTCAAAATATTTACATAACAAATAAAATGTATATTTTGAATTTTCTGGGAATAGCCTCTGAAGAGTAGTTTATTCTGGATGAGTTTTACGGAATCTTGCATAACTGCTAAACCGTAAGAGATGGACAAAAACTTACCATAAAGAAAATGTAGAGCACGTTAAAACATACAATTTATGTTATGTACATTTTTTTCGTGGAGCTGATCGATCTAGAGACATTTCTTGTTTTTGTTTTCATCTTTGAAAAACTTATACTTTTCTCACACGGGAATTTGCAACTGCTGTCCATACTAACAAAGTAACTTCAATGACATAGCAACCAGCTCTTGACTATCACTTTAACCTATGAAACTCCCTCATTTCGCTTCTACTTACAAGAATGCAAGTAATTAAGGCTATTTCTGATAATTTTTACTCGAATAGCATGAAGTAAATAGAAGCATAACCTTTTTAAACAATAATTTGTAGCAGAGATGTAGAGAAAGTCAGGTGAATGGAGCACATCATATTTTTTCATTATATTAAATTAATACTTTTATAGGATATCTGTTTCATTGCGGGTGACTTTTCTCTGTCCTACATCCCCAGTGACTTCTTAACCACCCCCTTCCCATGTCTATAGACCTCACAATACCGTGCTTGGTCACTACGCCTCAAAATTCCTTCTCCGCTCAAGATATTGGCAGTGAGAATTATGAGCTTTAACCGTCAGCACGCCATTCTCTTGTTTTTGAGAAACTAAAGGGGACAAGAGAAGCTCCCCAGGGTGTGACGTAAATGGTTTGCAATTGTCAGAGGTGTCGAAAGGGAAACGTGATCTAAACGAGAAGATAAAACCCTGCAAGCGACGAATTACAAGAAAAAACAAATCATTCACATTGCTGTCTCTAGCTGCTCCAAAAGATTGTTCTTTAATCTGCATCATGCAAAGCGAAATGAACTATACCGAAACATTTTCACACAATATGTACATTACTTAAATAAGTCATTTGCGATAGCAGAGCTATTCAATTTCGATGTAAGTTTCTGAAGTGCCAATACGCCACTGGCTAATTTATCAACGCTACGAGAGCATAACACGAAAAACAAGGGACAAATTACAGCGTAACTCTCTGGCGTAGTGGTTAGGATACTGGCTTTCAAGTGAAAGATAGTTTCCAAGTTCGGGTCTTGTTCACGTATCGCGGCACTTCATCTGGATTGAAAATAATAATAATAATAATAATAATAATAATAATAATAATAATGATAATGATAATGATAATGATAATAATAATAATAATAATAATAATAATAATAATAATAATAATAATAATAATAATATTAATAATAATAATAATAATAGACATTTACTCCATGACAGGAATTGAACTAATGACCTTTGGGATAGCAGCTTCTCGCGTTACGTATTAAGGCACCTGAGCAGCTGAAAAAACGCCTCCAGAGTAGGCTACATAACTCAAGAATGTAGTTCATGAATGCTCAGTGTCGCACTGTCAAGTGATGAGTTCGAGATTTTACAGACTTTTGCGGCATTGAATCTTGAGAACGCTAGTAACGAACTGCTAAAAATCCATTATTTGTATACTCGGGTTTTAAATACTTTTTTTTCAACCTGCTTTGCTTTAACACCGACTTATCAGCACCTGATACTCACACGTTTAACTTTATGGTTATCCGGGGACCATGCATCGCCGATCTCAAATTACTTATATCAGTCGCGTGCACAATCCCGCAAATTATTTCGCTGTAGTTCATTAGCACCCTGTATATTGGCATAATTGGTCTCATTATTTGCTTACTTTTAAATAGAAAGGAAATAAACTGGGCTAAAGCGACAGTCAAATCTTTTAAAAGCTGGTTGAAATCCGTTCTTTGCAGCGCCAAGAGCGCACAAATGCCCGTTTGAGAAAGGATTTTAAAACTGAAACAGTAACAAGGAATAACTGGGAAATGGTTATTTTGTATATGGCATAAATTGTATGTTGTAATGAGCTCTGGTAAGTTTTCGTCTTATGCAAAATTCCTCCAGAATGAGGACATCTCCTTTTATACGCGGGAGCCTGAACGAGGATATCGGTATCGAACTTTTGGGTGTGCTATATACTAAGTAGAGAAGGTAAAAAGAAATGGGGATGACGACTTCCTGTTTGATAAATGTATTAACAACTTTAAAATTGAAACCAGTAACAAGAAATATCTCGGAAATTCTCAGGTTCACAAAAAAAAAAAGTAAGGTCACAAATTCTATATTTGCACTGGATCCGCGTTTTTTTGTCTATCACATACGGTTTACCAATTATGCGATACGTATACAGAACTTCAGAGACTGTTCCCATGAAGTTCAAGGTTTAAATATTATTCCTCATATAAATATCTTTAATATACGGTATTTAAATTAAAATCGTTACAGCTATTTATAAGAAAATCAAACTTTTCGAATGATTTTAAATGTAAAGCATATTTTGATATTTTCTTGTACACCTTCCTTAGAAGATCCTTGGAAGATACTAACCTTAAATGGAACTTTTGTTATTGTAACTAAAACTTCTGTTTCCTACACAAGCAAACATTTATTTATTTCTTTCAGCGGATTACTAATGAAAATCTGTTCAAAAATAAATACCTTTTTTCCATATGTTCGCATAAAAAAGCACCTGATGTGTTGCATTCACATGACTTTCTCTGCATCTCTACAAAAATGATACTTAAAAAGCGCTTATTCTTCTATTTACGTAACGCTAATCGTGTTAAACATTAACAGAAATTGTCTTATTACTTGCTTCCTTGTAAGTTGAAGGGATACAGCGGTTGTCAACTGTTTCAATTACTGGATGGTATTTGATTAAATTCATTTCTTTGCATGGTGAGTAGTTGTGAAGCTCTGGTACCTTAAAACTGAAACCAAAAACAGGGAATATCTCTGAAATAGCATACTCCACGAAAAAAATAGGGTATAAATTGTGTGTAATAAAGAGATGCACATTTTTTTTTTTTTTTTTGTGGATCTCTTACGGTTTAGCAGTTATCTAAAATTTATCCAGAATAAAGGTCCTCCTAGCCTATTCCCAGAACACTCAAGATATACATTTTTTGAGATGTAAATATTTTTGATATACGGCATTTTAATCAAAATCACTGAAGCCATTTTTGAGAAAATGAAAATGTTGAAAATTTTTTCCTGTCAAGGCTAGTTTGAAAAGTTTCCTTGGAAGATACTAAATTTAAATGGCAAGTTTGTTTTTGTAACAAATCTTCTCTCTCTCTCCTACTCAAGCAAGAATCTCTGTATTTATTTTATGTGATTACAAATTAAAATCTTTACACAAATAAATTGCTTTATTCGATGCGTTCAGAAAAAAAGTCCGTACAGTTTTCTTTTTCACCGACACTGACTGCGGCGGGCGACAATGCACGGTGCAACACTGACTGCGGCGGGCGACACTGCACGGTACGACACTGACTGCGGCGGGTGACACTGCACGGTGCGACACTGACTGCGGCGGGCGACAATGCACGGTGCGACACTGACTGCGGCGGGCGACACTGCACGGCGCGACACTGACTGCGGCGGGCGACACTGCACGGTGCGACACTGACTGCGGCGGGCGACTGCACGGTGCGACACTGACTGCGGCGGGCGACACTGCACGGTGCGACACTGACTGCGGCGGGCGACACTGCACGGTGCGACTGACTTAACTGCTTCGTTATTACTCCTGTGGATGAAGTGGCAGGAAACTTCCAGAAGCAGTTGCTTCACAGCTCAACAATCGCACTCGATATGAAGAACTTGCCCACTGTTCACTAATGCAGGTATAACACTGGATTTAACCGACTTTTCGTTTTCTCAAAGACTCACAAACACGACTTTTTTTCTTCCAAAGATGCGCTTTTAGACACAGGGACTTCAAAACGTGTATCTTCAGTGAAATCTCGGTATTGAGCATTTGGGTTGAATGCACTTTCTGTGTATACCATGCATGTGTGGGTGTATTCCGTACGTCAGACCTCTGGTGGAAGGATGAGATTACTATAAGTTCAGACGGACAGGAAGAAAGCCACCGTGGAGGACAAGCAGTTCTTCATGTCGACGCGGAGAGCGCCAGGAGTCCGTGGCTCAGTCCCAGATAGACCAGTTGAGTCCGCAGACAACCACCACCAGAGCCATCCCGCCGCCGAGAGCTTTATTTACAGAGCGCAGTCACCTCCACGAAATGGCGTCTGTGCCGCAGTCCTCGTCGACACTGAAAGATACCGATTGGGATGAAATAAAGATGAAATGAAGGGACATCAAGTTTGAGGAAATGAAGAATTCCTTTTCACATTCGCCTAGTGACCCGGAAAATCCTCCGAGCGGTGGGCCGCGGGGAAACTACCTCATGACCTCCGGAATGCCACTCCTAGACGAAACATCTCAGCTCCAGCTGGCTCGGCGTACTCTGTACGTACTGGTCAGAAACTAAAGGCATTATAAAGCCTTAGCAAAACACCCTTGTATGCGGATTAAAAACGTAATAGGAAGCTTTAAGGGGTTAAATTGATTTAACTACCGATATCATTTCCCGTTCGCGTTTTTGTGAACTGAAATATTGTTTATTCTCCTCGGTTCCGTTTTGGTTACCATTCCAGGATCATTGCACACAAAACTAACACCAAATTATTGCAAAACCCTTTTATATGAATAACTCTTCATTTTACAATCGGGACTGATAATATTATCATATTATTTTCTGCCCGTTACGTATCTAACCATGCAACTAACCATGATACGCGCGTCTATCGCGTATTAAAGCTCTATTTACACTGCTAAGTGATCAGTGATAGAGGCCTGAGTTACTGTGACGTCATAGTTATGTATAATTTCTCTGAGTGCAATTAACTAATGCATCCCACTGCAATGTTTGCTTTCAAATACTGCATAAAGAAATGTGTTCCAGTCACATGACCTTCTCTACGTCTCTGTGTTGTTAAAAAGCTTATTCTTCTATCTACTTGATGCTAATCGAGATAAACATTAGAACCTGCTTTCTTGTGAGTAGAATGCGCTATACCCCCGCAGCTGAATTGTTGCACTTGACACTTAATAGTTAATCCACATCCACAGAAAACAAATGAAAAACTTTACGCGTTTAACTTTCTGAAGCATTCCGGTCAGATAACGGAGACGCATCTAGAATCCGCACCGTCGCAACCAGTTGCGTTGAGCTGTTCTGTGCAAGTTACGTGTTACTCGTTGATAGTGTTGTTGGTGATGTTTGTACGTGAGGAAACACAACACAATTATCGAGGTGGGTAGACTTTTGTGGTGAGAGTGGACGCGGATTCTGGAACAAGAAAGTGAATCATGCTCACAAAATAATACGAAAAGCACAGGAATTAGACGGAATCATCAGTGAATATGAACCACTAATGATATGTCTTGGTGACGACGACGATGTTGATGATGATGCTTCAGAGAATGATGACGATGGTCACTTTGATGGAATTGAGCCATTAAAATTCTAAATTGGTGAAAATCACTTTGTTATACCTTTCTCTCATTGTAACAAGCTATTTTGCATTTTTGTTCTATATTGTCGTAGATACCTAATGTTTGCTACATATGTTACAGTATCACTGTTATTTTCAATTAACATCAATAATAACGAATTAGTTTCATTATTCATTGGCATTCATTTGCTGTGTACACTGTTTACACACGATAGAGACAATAGTAGTCAGCATAGCCAACCTTACGCGAAACCACCCGAGCTGTCAACTCTTCTAAACTCTGGTTGCCATGTGCATGAAATCCGTTTCTGTGTATTCTCAGGAATTTACAAATTCCAAAAGTTTTAGTATTTTTAAACTGAAACAAATAACAAAGAATATCTATAAAATGGTCAATTTCACGAAAACGAAATGTTTTACATAAATTGTGTGCTTTGATGACCTCTAAGCTTTTGTGCATCTCTTACGGTTTACTAGTTATGCAAACTCCAGCAAAATTCATCGAGAATAAAGAATCTTCACGGGCTTTTCTCAGAAAATTCAAGATGTATATTTTATTTGTTATATAGATATATTTAATGTACGGTATTTTAATCAAAATCGTTTCAGCTATTTTTGAGGAAAAAAAAACGAAAAATGTTCCACGTAAACAGTAGTTTGGGGAGAAGATATTTTCCTCAATATCTTCATGTCGCATTTTTGGAAGAAACTAAACTTATATACCAAGTTTGGTATTTTATTGACATTTCATTTTTACTTTCTCTACACGCACTATGTACTTAGTGTATAGAGAAGGTATTGTACTCCACCCAAAAATTCAATACCGATATTTCACAGGAAATAAATGTTCTAGAGTCTCTTGTATAAAACAAAGCATTTTCAGAAAAAGGTCCGTGTGTGTCCGTTTGTCTATGAACACGATATCTCAAAAACGAAAAGTCGTTAAAATACCAAACTTGGTATTGAAGTTTAATATCTTCCAGGGATGCGACACGAAGATTTTGAGAAAAATCCCCCACCCGAAACTACTCTTTACATGGAAAAATTTTCGAACATTTTAATTTTCTCAAAAATAGATCTAACGATTTTGATTAAAATATCGTATATTAAAGATATTTACCTGACAAATAATATATATACATATATATCTTGAATTTTTTGGGAATAGCCTGTGAAGACTACTTTACTCTGGATGAATTTTACTGGATTTTGCATAAATGGCAAACGGTAAGATATAGACAAAAACTTACTGCACAAAAAAATGTAGATCAGGATAAAACACACAATTTATATCATATACATATTTTGGGGAGTTGATCGTTTTTTAGGTATTCGTTGTTTTTGGTTTCAGCTTTGAAAAACTTATGCTTTTTTCATTCAGGAATTTGTCAACTCCTGTCCATACATCCTTCAGTCACATAGAAACCAGCTTTTGACTATCACTTTAACCTATGCTACTCCCTTATTTCACTTCTACTTACAAGGAAGCAAGTAATAAGATTATTTCTGGTATATTTTTTTTTTTCTCGATTAGCATGAAGTAAATAGAAGTATAAAAATTTTTTAACAATAATTTGTTGCAGAGTAGTAGAGAAAGTCATGTGAATGGAGCACATAAGATTTTTGAGTTGTCGTGTGTACAGACACGTGGACACCATGGACCTTATTTTTAGAAAAATAAATGTTGGATATAGGGAACCTAAAACGTCTGTTTCCGATGAAATCTCGGTATCAAATTTTTGGCTGGAATTCAATACTTTCTCTATGCACTATTACATAGAAAGTAAGAATATTACATAAGATAGGTAAACATAGAGTAATAAGTTTAAAAGTTATATAATGTATATTTGAAATTCCAAAGATCCGCTGTTACATTCAATTTTTAATTTCTGTTCTACCTAGAGTAAGGGAAAGAAGTTGCCAAAAAGACTTCAATCCCGAGATTTCACGAAATACACGTTTGATGCTCTATGAAGCCCGGAAAACGTTTTTACTTTCTCTATACGTACCTTCCATAAAATAGGTAGAAAATGTGTGATACTCAAAAATTGCATACACAGATTTCACAGGAAATATATACTTTGAGGGCGGCTGTGTCAAAAAAAAAAAAAAAAAAAAAGAACAACAATGTGCTATGCGTGTGTGTGTTTGTTGGTGTATGTATGTGAGCGCACGCGCGTGCGTGACTGTGGACAGCATAGCTCAAGGTTGGTGTATAAGTTTAATATCTTCAGAAAATGCCGCACCCCAAGCTATTTGTCGATGACGTCAACCAATCAGATATTAGCTTCATTCCAGCTCTTATAAATACCAGTCTCCGCAAGCTCAATCCATCGGTTCACCCTGAAGACGAGGAAGATGCACTTCTTCGAAACGTTGGTGTCAAACCAAGTTTTCACCTGGTTAGAAGCCCGAGAGGATTTTGAATTAATGATTGGATAAGTTCAACCGCTAAGTTTTTAGCGCGCTTATGAAACTCCAAGAGATCGAAACTATCAATGAGAATGTGTGGTGCGGAGAGCTGGCCTGCGGAGTGGTCGGCTCTCCGTGAAACATGTTCCTGTCCTTCTCGTCGGGAGGAGGTGCAATTGACCACTGTTGTTGTACCCATTTTTTCCTTTTAAATAGAGATCCTAAACCTGTCTGTCCGCAGCGCTGCTCTTTTCTCCCTAGCGGTCGTGCAATGACCCCGCTGCTGTTGACAGTGTTTTTAAATGTTTATCCACAATCAGCTTCACCTTCATGATCTAGTTCTCTTTATAAGCTTACAAAACATTTAGTTTTTATCGATTTTTACACGATATTACTTTAACTGGTGTTATGGATTTTATGACTTTAGTGCTGTTTAGTTTTTACAGTTTCTTTTACGTCTACTTTTAGCATGCCTTTTACCATTTTGAGCCCATTCTAGTTCTCATGTCATGCCCCGTTTAGGTTTCTAAGGGCGCTGGTAGCCCTGGTAGTTGAGTGCTCTTAAACCCCAATCATCATCATCATCTATCAGAATCAAAATAATAGTTAAAACATAACATAAAATGCTGTGTAAAAATCTATTTAGAGCCAAAAACAGGAAAGATATATTCCAATTAAAGTGACGGGGCTAAAAAGTGATAAAAATACTTGATATAAAACAAAAATGATACTATTTAAAAAGGTAAAACAAAATAGCTGTCATCAAGATATACACCACAGTGTATAGGTTGCATTAAAAGCCATATCTATCGCTGTCATCGTCCGCCAAAACCTTTGCAGGGATGTGTGCCAGAGCCACACATGAAATATTGTCAGAGCGCACAGATACGAGCAGGTTCCTTCTTAAGAGGGTAAATAATGTGCAATCAAATCACAACGAGAAATACCAGTGGACATGGAGATCCTTCACCTTCCTAAGTTTTTTTTGCCGCTGACTATGGCAGCAGTACCTCTCTCCGCACAGAAAGTTTAAAATTTTCGGCTATTAAGCCGATGTCCCACGGTCAAAATTTGGTCCAAAATGTTTAATGCAACTCCAACGTTGGGTACAGTTTCTCCGTTCCATTCCCACGGGAGTGTGCATTGGTCCAAAAATGTCTCGCATGCACATGAACAGCTGATAGAAAATGGTGGAGGTTGCTGATCCACAATTATTTCGTTTGCTGAGCTAGCTTAGTTTATGTAACCATTGCAAAGGCATATTATAATAGAAAGAGAAAATTAACAAAGAGGCGTTGGTGGACTAGACCATGGCTAGAACGTAGAAATGTAGGCCAAGGAAGAGGTGTACTACATATGCTGCAAAATGAACTCGTTTCTGATCCTGTGAATTATTTTTACTTTCTCTATAGGCACTATGTACATAGTGTATAGAGAATGTATTGCACTCCACCAAAAAATTCGATACCGAGATTTCACCGGAAATATATGTTTTAGGGTCCCTTTTATCTAAAAAAAACATTTTCTGAAAAAGTCCGTGTGTGTGTGTGTGTGTGTGTGTGTGTGTGTGTGTGTGTGTGTGTGTGTGTGTGTGTGTGTCCGTGTGTCTCTGAACACGATAACTCAAAAACGAAAAGTAGGTAAAATACCAAACTTGGTATTTAAGTTTAGTATCTTCCAGGGATGCGACATGAAGATTTTGAGAAAAATCCCCCTACCCCCAACTACCCTTTACATGTAACTTTTTTCGAACATTTTGATTTTCTCAAAAGTGGCTTTAACGATTTTGATTAAAATTTCGTATATTAAAGATATTTACCTGAAAATAAAATGTATATCTTGAATTTTCTGGGAATATCCTCTGAAGAGTAGTTTATTCTGGATGAATTTTACTAAATTTTGAATAACTGCTAAACCATAAGAGATGGACAAAAACTTACTCCACTAAAAATGTAGAGCACGTTAAAACACACAATTTATGTTATATAACTTTTTTTCGTGGAGTTCCGCGTTTTTGTGACATTCCTTATTTTTGGTCTCTGCTATGAAAAACTTATACGTTTCTCATACAAGAATTTGTCAACTGCTGTCCATACAAACAAAGGAACTTCAGTGACATAGCAACCAGCTTTTGACTATCACTTTAACCTATGGTACTCCCTTATTTCACCTCTACTTACAAGGAAGCAAGTAATATGGCTATTTCTGCTAATGTTTTACTGATTATAATGAAGTTAATAGAAGCATAAGCTTTTTAAGAATAATTTGGTGCAGGGATATAGAGAAAGTCATGTGAATGGTACACATCAGATTTTTACTTTCTTAGAATGGACGAAAAGTTGTTTGGAAAGTTGCTGTCCTTAGTTGAGGCAAAAATCACTCGCTAAAACACAAATATGAGGCAGGCCATACCACCAAATTGAAGGTAGCGTTTTTATATTTTTGTTGGGAAAACAAAGTTAGGCACAAATGGTTCCTATAAAATACATTTGCAGGGGTTATAAATACCGAGTGATTATTTCATAAACCTCTACCGCTCAAAAAAAAAAAAAAAAAAAAGAAAAATGTGTATTTCAAGCATAGCTCAACTACTATAACCCTATTATTTAGGACAAAGTATACAAGATACAGCAAAGTTTCACACAAACAATCACGTGGGCGGGAAGGAAGACCCAGCGCTAGCTGCCATCTTATTACGTCATTACCACCTGGTCGCTTGATTGGTTAATTTCATAAGTTTGGACCAAAATTAGAAACCGCTGTATCCTGTTGTAGAAAACTGGAATTGGTCCAAAAAATAGGACGGAAATTATACACAATGAAATTATCCGATGTCCCACGATCCAATTTGTAATCTGAAGGGTATTGGACCAATATATTTGACCGTGGGACATCGGCTTTACACATTTAATTGTAACACCGGGTTTGTGGTTGCCGTCTTTGCTGCCAAACCCGCCAGTTCATTCCCAGGCCACGCAACATGACTAGGAATACATGGACACATCACATTAGCGTCCAAAGTGTATAAGATGTGGAGTGGAGCCTGAAAGTGCTGTACGATAGGATGGCATGCTCTGTAGAGGACCAAGCGAATTACTCATTATAGGGCAGTTAGGACCCGGTAAATGGCATTAAGCGCTGCATAATAAATGGATCTACTACTGTCAAACCAAAGGTGTGTTGTTCGGTTGCATAAAAAAATCTGATATGTTACATTCACATGACTTTCTCTACATCTCTGCCACAAAATATTGTTAAAAAGTTTATGCTTCTATTTATTTCATACAAATCGAGAAAAAAAAAATAACAAAATAGTCTTATTACTTGCTTCCTTGTAAGTAGAAGTGAAATAAGGGAGTACCATAGGTTAAAGTGATAGTCAAAAGCTGATTGCTATGTGACTGAAGTTCCTTTGTTTGTATGGACGAGAGTTGATAAATTCCTGTATGAGAAAAATATGTTTTTCAAAACTGAAACCAACAACAAGGGATATTTAAAAACGATCAACGCCACGAAAAAAATGTGTATAACATAAATTGGTCGTTTTAACGTGTTCTACGTTTTTTTTTTGTGGTAAGTTTTTGTCCATCCCTTACGGTTTTGCAGTTATGTGAAATTCCGTAAAATTCATCCAGGATAAAGTGGTCTTCATAGGCTATTCCCTGAAAATTCAAGATATATATTTTATTTGTCAGGTAAATATATTTAATATACGAAATTGTAATCAAAATCTTTAGAGATATTTTAATACAATCAAATGTTTGAAAACAAATCCATGTAAGGGGTAGTTGGGGGTGGGGGACTTTTCTCAAAATCTTCCTGTCGCATTCCTTGAAGATACTGAACTTAAATACCAAGTTTGGTATTTTACCAACTTTTCGTTTTTGAGTTATTATATTCACAGACACACGGACACACGACAGACCTTTTTCCGAAAAGAGTTTTTTTTTTGATACAGGAGACCCTAAAACATATATTTCCCGTGAAATCTCAGTATCGAATTTTTTGGTGTAGTACAATACCTTCTCTATACACTATGTACATAGTGCGTATAGAGAAAGTAAAAAAGGAATATTCAACATTGTCAATGCACTTACTGTCATCGGTGTATATAGAAATGTCGTCACTGTAGAGGGATAAAAATTGTAAAAAAAAAAAAAACAGGAACGGATACTGTTCACAGGCAGAGCAGATTTGCTCTAAGCCACCATCTCGAGATGTAGCACGTAACCAAGAAGGTTGGGAAATAGCTCAGGTATTTCAATATTGTGCTTCTGAGGAAGCTCAAGGAAACAACAACCTGCTGGTGTTGGACTAAGTGAGAGGAGTCGATATTGTTTGTTCACCTCGAATGAGATAAAAGCGTTGAACATTGGATGTGCAGACATGCACTTAAGCTCACAGCCACAATTAGTGAGTTCCATATCGCAGAGGGCTTCTGGTGATTTGGTGTAGAGGCTAACAACTGGACTGTTGGGAAAAGCTCCAACAGCCACGCGGACGCCCTGATTCTGCACTGTCTAATATTCTCATCACAGAGGGCTTCTGGCTGTTGGGAAAAGCTCCAACAGCCACTCGGACGCTCTGATTCGGCACTGTGTCTACTATTCTCATCACAGAGGGCTTCTGGCTTTTGGGAAAAGCTCCAATAGCCACTCGGACGCCCTAATTCTGCACTGTGTCTAATATTCTTATCACCGAGGGCGTCTGGCTGTTGGAAAAATCTCCAACAGCCACTCGGACGCCCTGATTCTGGACTGTGTCTAATCTTCTTATCACAGAGGGCTTCTGAAAGTTCGAAAAAGCTCCAACAGCCACTCGGACGCCCTGATTCTGGACTGTGCCTAATCTTCTTATCACAGAGGGCTTCTGAATGTTCGAAAAAGCTCCAACAGCCACTCGGACGCCCTGATTCTGGACTGTGTCTAATCTTCTCAGCACAGAGGACTTCTGACAGTTGGGAAAAGCTCCAACAGCCTCTCGGACGCCCTGATTCTGGATTGTGTTTAATCTTCTCAGCACAGAGGGCTTCTGGCGATTTAGTGTAGAGACTAACAACTGGACTGTTGGGAAAAGCTCCAACAGCCACTCGGACGCCCTGATCCTGGACTGTGTTTATTCTTGTCAGCACAGAGGACTTCTGGCTGTTGGGAAAAGCTCCAACAGCCACTCGGACGCCCTGATTCTGGACTGTGTCTAATCTTCTCAGCACAGAGGACTTCTGACAGTTGGGAAAAGCTCCAACAGCCTCTCGGACGCCCTGATTCTGGATTGTGTTTAATCTTCTCAGCACAGAGGGCTTCTGGCGATTTAGTGTAGAGACTAACAACTGGACTGTTGGGAAAAGCTCCAACAGCCACTCGGACGCCCTGATCCTGGACTGTGTTTATTCTTGTCAGCACAGAGGACTTCTGGCTGTTGGGAAAAGCTCCAACAGCCACTCGGACGCCCTGATTCTGGACTGTGTTTAATCTTGTCAGCACAGAGAACTTCTGACTGTTGGGAAAAGCTCCAACAGCCACTCGGATGCCCTGATTCTGCACTTTGTCTAATCTTCTCATTACAGAGGGTTTCTGGCTGTTGGGAAAAGCTCTAACAGCCTCTCGGAAGCCCTGATTCTGCACTGTGTCTAATCTTCTCATAACAGAGGGCTTCTGCCGATTTGGTTAAAGGCTAAAAGCTGGAGTGTTGGGAAAAGCTCCAACAGCCTCTTGGACGCCCTGATTCTGGACTGTGTCTAATCCTCTCATCACAGAGGGCTTCTGGCGATTTGGTTTAGAGGCTAACAGCTGGACTGTTGGGAAAAGCTCCAACAGCCACTCGGATGCCCTGATTATGGACTGTGTCTAATCTTCTCAGCACAGATGCTCATGCTGAAGAATACACAATGTTTAACTCGGATCGAATCATCGCACGATTAGGACGAAGCAACTCTGTCCTATCCACTCCCCAATATTTGTAACATCGTGCTGTAAGTGGTGACTAACAAAGTTTCCGGCCGAAGAAATCTCGTCTCATCTGGTCCGAGTCGAAGAGACAGTGCCAATCGTCTTCCACGGCACCTGAAGTTATCGCAGAGTGACACTGCTGCAGACGGTGTTCCAAAAAGGTGTTCGCTGAAAAGTACAAAAGATTGTCAAATCGTGCGACCGCCGCCTCAACACACGCGTCTGAACCCTCTTCCCTAACAGTGGGGGTGGTGCTAATAAAAAACATCTGATGTGTTCCATTCACATGACTATCTCTACATCTCTAAAACTTATTATTGTTAACACGCGTGTGTTTCTATTTACTTCATGCTATTCCAGAAAAAAATTACCAGAAATAGTCTTATTACTTGCTTCCTTGTAAGTAGAAGTGAAATAAGGGAGTACCATAAGTTAAAGTGATAGTCAAAAGCTGGTTTCTGTGTGACTGCAGTTCCTTTGTTTGTATGGATAGGAGTTGACAAATTCTTGTATGAGAAAAGTATAAGTTTTTCAAAGCAGAAACCAAAAACAAGCAATGTCTCAAAAACGATGAACTACACGAAAAATATGTGTAACATAAATTGTGTGTCTTAACATGCTACATTTTTCGGTTAGTATGTTTTTTCTCCATTTTTACGGTTTAGCAGTTATGCAAAATTACGTAAAACTCATACAGAATAAAGTAGTCTTCAGAGGCTATTCCCAGAAAATTCAAGATATACATTTTATTTGTGAAGTAAATATCTTCAATGTACGAAATTGTCATCTAAATCGCTAGAGCCATTTTTGAGAAAATCAAAGTTTTCCAAAAAAGTTCCAAGTAAAGGGTAATATAGGGTGGAGTGATTTTTCTCAAAATCTTGTGTCGCATCCCTGGAATATATAAAACTTAAATACCAAGTTTGATATTTTACCGACTTTTTGTTTTTGAGCTATCGTGTTCACAGACACACGGACATACACACGGATTTTTACTCCCAACCCCTTCTCTGAGGATTGTCACATGGAACACCGAAGGCTTCAAAAAAAGGTTGGGTAGCGAGAATTTCTTGTATTTCCTTAGTGATTTTGACGTTGTATGTTTAACAGAAACTTGGTTGAAAAACGGAGAAAATGTAACACTTGCTAATTTCCATAGTTTTAGTAGGGGAAGGGAGACACGGGGAAGGAGGGGAAGGTGGCCAGGAGGGGTATCAGTTTCATTCAGGTCTGAGCTGGAGGCTGAGATAACTAAATTAGAAATCAGTTTGGAAGGGGTGATTGCTGTATCTTTGGCACAGGGGGGAGTACAAATAATAGTTATAGGATTGTACAACCAGCCAGCAACGTCCAAGTATGCAAACAGGAATTTCTTCAGTGACTTAACCGAAACGTTAGTGCAGTTACAGGAAAAGTTTCCAGGAACTGAATTAATTCTCTTAGGAGATTTTAATGCGAGGTTAGGAGGGGAGAATATTTCTCTAACGGGGGGTCATCAATGGGGGGAGGAATTCCGCGAAGGTCAACGAAAGAGCAAGGATAGTTTTATTAATGGGGAGGGCAGACAATTACTTGCTTTCTGCGATGCCTTCTCTTTAGAAATAATGAATGGCAAGTACGGTGAGGATCGAGAGGGAGAACTCACTTTCATAAATGAAAATGGGGGTAGTGTAATAGATTTTATTTTAATAAGTCAGGGTTTAATTGGCAGAATTAGAAATTTTTGGGTGGGGATCGTATCGAGTCACATCACTGTCCGGTTGTCCTGGAACTGAATATAGAGACGGCCATGGTGGCGCATGCACCTGAAGAGGGGCAGGGGGACGAAGGGAGATCCATTAGTAAATTTATATGGAAACCGATAGAAAAAGAAGTATTTGTTGATAAATTAGAAAGAAGATTAGGGGAAAGGAACGCAGACACAGCGGAGGAACTAACTCATATAATAGCAACGGCTGCGGGGACAATGAAAGTCCAAATGCATGGTAAGGTAAAACGATTCAATGGTTGGTATGACCAGCAATGCAGAACTGTAAAGAAACAAGCAGAGGAGGCTCTGTCAAAATTCAGAAGGGAGGGGGGAGATGACATTAGGAAAATGTTTACAATAAAGCGAAGGGAGTACAAACAGCTCTTACGGGAAAAGAGAACTACGTGGCAAGACAAAATTACTCAGAAAATTAGTAATATTTTAACGCGGGGGGATAACGCTGAGATGTGGCAAGTAGTAAAACATTTAAGAGGCAACCGTCAGGTGCCCAACGAAATTTCTCCCAGAAAATGGGCAATGCATTTTATGGGAATATTCGGGAAAGGTGAAAGGGAAGGAATTTTTATAAAGGAAGTGCAAATTTTGGGAAATTTTGAGATCCCAATACTGGACGAGGAAATATCAGCACGAGAAATAGCACAGGCGCTAAGGAGTCTGAAGGGAGGCAAAGCTTCAGGGTTGGATGGGCTGCCCCCGGAAGTTTTTAAAGCCGCAGCCAATGTTAATGAGTTTGGTAGGAGTATGCTCCAGATATGTAACAGATTGTTTATTGAGGGGAATTACCCTACCTGCTGGGGAGAGGGCATTATTCATCCCATTTATAAAGGGAAGGGAACTATTGGAAATCCGGATAACTATAGGGGGGTTACTCTGTTGCCAATTATGGAGAAAATTTATTGTAGAGTGTTATATAACCGGATAAAGGACTGGGAATCTAAATTTGGCAAACTTTCAAAATTTCAAATGGGTTTCAGAGAAGGACACAGTACCATAGATGCCGCGTTTATATTAGACACTTTAAGGGCGAAGCAACTGTTAGTTAAGCGGGGAAAGCTTCATTGTGCTTTTGTGGACTTTAAGAAGGCATTTGACTCTATCAATCGAAATGTATTATGGTACAAACTAGGCAGAAAGGGGTTATCAAGTAAAATGGTTAGAGCATTGCAGGCAATGTATCAAAATGTCGAATTCT
The DNA here is from genome assembly GCA_030762935.1 of Hymenopus coronatus. Classification (NCBI taxonomy): domain Eukaryota; kingdom Metazoa; phylum Arthropoda; class Insecta; order Mantodea; family Hymenopodidae; genus Hymenopus; species Hymenopus coronatus. Next base: position 151,106,439 of record CM060898.1, on the reverse strand, counting down.
GTGTGAAGTACGACAGAAACAGAGTGTCCGAGAGCTGCCGAAGCTATAGGGGAGTGAGGCAGGGTTGTATTTTATCTCCCTTGCTATTTAATCTCTTTGTGGATGATATTACTGATACAATGATAGCAGAGAATATTCAAGCACCAGTAGTAGCGGATTTGCAGATCCCAACACTTTTATACGCAGACGATTTAGTATTGTGCTCTACGACAGTAAACGGATTGCAACGAGGACTGGACAAACTTAAGAACTATTGCGATGAATGGCTACTTACAGTTAATGTGAATAAGACTAAGGCAATGACTTTCAAAAAGGGTTGTGTTTATAGCAGGGAGGAGACTTGGACATATGCAGGACAGATACTGGACAATGTTAAATCCTTTGTGTACTTAGGACTCACATTTACAATGAACGGAAAATGGACAAAACACATTGACATTACGAAACACAAGGCAAGGGTGAAAGCGGCGGAAGCTCTCCGGATACGCTGCAGAATTCCGAATATCTCCATAACCTTAATGGAAACTGTATACGGAGCGACAGTTAGATCCACGATGACATACGGAGGAGAAATATGGGGGTGGGAACAAACAGGGAATCTGGATCAAGTGAGGACCCAATTTTTGAAAGGAATTCTGGGTGTAGGGAGGGGTACGGCAAACTGCGGAATAATGAGGGAATTCGGGGTACATAGTGAAACGATAGAGTGCAAAATCAGAGCAGTTAAATATTGGATGAGAATCGTTCACGGAAACCAATCTCTAATTAGGGCAGTCTGCTACCGTGAACAGTTGCGAATGGAAGGTAATTTGACGTGGGCATCAAAATTAAAGAAAGGGTTGGAAACCATTGGGATGGGAGACATTTGGATGGCGGGGCAGGAAAACAGGCGAAGTATTTGGAGAAAAATTAAGAAACGTCTCTGTGATATTGACAGACAGCAAATAATTGCGCAATGCACAGAGAAGGTGTCATTAGAAGTACAGTCTGGGCTGAAATCGGAGTGGGGTATGGAGCAATACATCAAAACAGGTACCAAACTCATTAGAGAGGGGCTCGCGTGGATTAGACTAGGAGCATGGAGGAGCACGAAAACTTCTGACGAGAATGGTATAAGAATATGTCCCATTTGCGAGGAGGAAGAGTCGTGGACTCACATCTTGGCAAGATGTAGGGGTACGGAGGAATGGCGGGAAAAACATTTGCCGCGATTTTTTACCACTGCGAATGTAGGGATAGAAGCATGTTGGACGCTACTGGCAGGCACGGAAAACATGGACGGGCTAGGTAAATTTATACTTAAGGCAAGACAGCTGAGATCTGAGGAGGCTGCCAATAGAGAAGGGGGGGGGGAATAAGATCAACTAAACAAAAGTGACTACAATGTTCTACATACATGTATATTATATCATACTTAGGTCACTGTTATGCTAGGGTTGTATATATTATGTGTATATATGTCTTTAAAGTGTAATTATCTATTATAAAAGGGTGCATTTATGAAGGTTTACTCTGTGCTGTAAATTTAAATTGCTATATTTGAATATCTTTATTTTCGGATTCACTCTTAATTTTTATTGCTGTTTAATATTGCTTTTGACTGTGTATTTCCTTTGTCTTTTTATTTTCGTGTTTACTCTTTTAATTCTTTGTTGTGGTTGTTGTTTTAATATTGCTTGTAATGTGTATTACAAAAGCACGTACGGTCTGTGGACCCGTGCGACTGTTCAAATTCTATGTATGATATTGCTATGTTAATAAATACACTTATTCATTCATTCATACTTTCTATACACGCACTATGTGCATAGTGTATAGAGAAGGTATTGCACTCCACCCAAAAATTGGATACCGAGATTTCACCGGAAATATATGTTTAAGGGTCCCTTATATCCAAAAAAAGCATTTTCACAAAAAGATCCGTGTGTGTGTGTGTTTGTCCGTGTGTCAGTGTGTCCATGTGTCAGTGTGTACGTGTGCCTGTGAACACGATAAATCAAACACGAAAAGTCGGTAAAATACCAAACTTGTTATTTAAGTTTAGTATCTTTCCGGGATGCGACACGATGATTTTGAGAAAAATCCCCCTACCCCAAACTACTCTTTACATGGAGCTTCTATAGAAAATAATGATTTTGTCAAAAATAGTTCCAATTATTTTGATTAAAATACAGTATATTAAAAATACTTATCTCACAAATAAAATGTATATCTTGAATTTTCTGGGAATAGCTTCTGAAGACTACTTTATTCTGGGTCAATTTTACGGAATTTTGCATAACTGCTAAACCGTAAGAGATGGACAAAAACTTACCTCACAAAAATGTAGAGCAGTGTGAAACACACACTTTATGTTATATACATCTTTTTCGTGGAGATTATGTTTTTGAGTTATACCTTGTTTTGGTTTCAGGTATCAAAAAAAACTTACAACTTTCGCGTACAGGACTTTGTGAACTCGTGTCCATACAAACAAAGAAACGTCAGTCACATAGCAACCAGCTTTTGCCTATCACTTTAACCTATGGTAACCCTTATTTCGCTTCTAGTAACAAGGAAGCATGTAATAAGACTATTTCCGCTAATTTTTTCTCGACTAGATGAAGTAAATAGAGTAATTTGTTGCAGAGATGTAGAGAAACTCACGTGAATGGAACACATCAGATTTTTACTTTCTCTATACTTACTATGTACATAGTGTATAGAAAAGGTATTGCACTCCAACCAAAAATTCAATACCGAGATTTCACCGGAAATATATGTTTTAGGGTCCCCAATATCCAAAAAAGGCATTTATACAAAAATGTCCGTGTGTGTGTGTCCATGAGTCCGTGTATCCGTGTGTCTGTCAACACGATAACTCAAAAACGAAAAGTCGGTAAAGTACCAAACTTGGTATTTAAGTTTAGTATCTTCCAGGGATGCCACACGAAGATTTTGAGAAAAATTCCCCCCCCCCCCAAACTAATCTTTACATGGAATTTTTCTCGAAAATTTTGATTTTCTAAAAAATTACCCTAATTATTTTGATTAAAATATTATATATTAAAGATATTTACTGAAAAACAAAATATATATTTGGAATTTTCTGGGAATAGCCTCTGAAGGTTACTTTATTCTGTATGAATTTTGCATAACTACTAAACCGTAAGAGATGGACAAAAACTTAAAACACAACAAATGTAGAGCAAGTTAAAACACACAATTTGTGTTGTACACATTTTTTTCGTGGAGTTGACCATTTTTTAGATATTCCTTGTTTTTGGTCTCAGCTTTGAAAAACTAACTTTTCTCATACAGGAATTTGCCAACTCGTGTCCATACAAACGAACTTCAGTCACATAGCAACCAGCTTTTGGCTTTCACTTTAACATATGGTACTCCCTTATTTCGCTTCTACTTACAATAAAGCAAGAAATAAGACTACTTGTGCTAAATTTTCACCATTAGCATGAAATAAATAAAAGAATAAGCTTATCAGTAATGTGTTACAGGGATATAGAAAAAGTCATGTGAATAGAACACATTAGTTTTTTTTTTTCTAAAAATGCCTTTTTTGGATACAGGGGACCCTAAAACATATATTTCTGGTGAAATCTCGGCATCGAATTTTGGGATCGAATACAATATACCTCTGTAGGTAGTACGTGCAGAGAGACTCCCGCTCCGACTGCCAAGCGGGTCGCACGTGTGTTTGCAGTATCTGCCCAGTTCCTATTGAGTGTTATATAGTACTTGTGTATAGCAAAACCAACATCGAAATATTCTACAAGATCTGTAAGTATTATTTTTATTTTCTCTATACTCACTATGTACATAGTGTATTGCACTCCACCAAAAATTTCGATAGCGAGATTTCACCGGAAATATGTTTTAGAGTCCCCTGTATCCAAAAAAAGGATTTTCAGAAAAAGGTCCGTGTGTGTGTCTGTGTGTCAAAGTGTCCGTGTATCCGTGTGACTGTGAACACGATAACTCAAAAACGAAAAGTCGGTAAAATACCAAACTTGGTATTTAAGTTTACTATCTTTCAGGGATGCGACACGAAGATTTTGAGAAAAATCTCTCCACCCCAAACTACCCTTTACATGGAACTTTTTTCGAACATTTTGATTTTCTAAAAAATGGCTCTAACGATTTTGATTAAAATAGCGTATATTAAAGTTATTTACCTGACAAATAAAATGTATATTTTGAATTTTTATGGGAATAGCCTCTGAAGACTACTTTATTCTGGATGAATTTTTTATAACTACTAAACCGTAAGAGATGGACAAAAACTTAACCCACAAAAAATGTAGAGCACATTAAAACACACAATTTATGTTACATACATTTTTTTCGTGGAGTTAATCGTTTTTGAGATATTCCTTTTTCTTGGTTTCAGCTTTGAAAAACCTATACTTTTCTCATACAGGAATTTGTCAACTCCTGTCCTACAAACAAAGGAACATGAGGCACATAACAACTAGCTTTTGGCTTTCACTTTAACCTATGGTACTCCCTTGTTTCGCTTCTACTTACAATAAAGCAAGAAATACGACTATTTCTGCTAGTTTTTCTCGATTAGCATGAAATAAATATAAGATAAGCTCATTAATATGAATAATTTACTGAGATATACAGAAAGTCATGTAAATAGAACACATCAGATTTTTATACTTATTACCTCAGCAAGAGGTGTAAAGAAAGAGAGATAAACAAGGGAGTTGGCGCGGCAAGAAGGGTAGTGCTACGTAGAAAATATATAACTTTAAACAATTAGTGGCTATGTATTTAGCCTTGGGGGGGGGGCGGGTAAATCCCCCCGCAATATAATGGAGGAGGCAAGTGTGTTTCCTCCGAGACGAACTTTGCAGCTCTCACCAGGTTGCGCCGTAGAGGAGAAGAGACGTCAAATAAAGCTCAAAAGGAAGATGGAAGATAAAGTAAGTAGTGGATGTACAGAAGACAGTAAAAAAGTGAACGTAATGGAAATAATCAAGAAAAAGAGTCTTGATGAATTTGAAATTAACCTAAGTGAACTGCATAAAATGATAGCAAAGGAGAAGAATAGTGTAGAGATGAAGAAAAAACATTATGATATGTTTAAAATGTTGAACAATATTCATAATGAGGATTTAAGAGTAAAGAAGTTGTATTGGCTTAGGCAAGTTTACTAAAGAGTAAACAATATTCATAATGAGGGTTTAAGAGTAAAGAAGTTGCATTGGCTTAGGCAAGTTTACTAAAGAGTAAACAATATGCATAATGAGGATTTAAGAGTAAAGAAGTTGCATTGGTTTAGGCAAGTTTACTAAAGAGTAAACGATTAGAAGAAACCGTCATTTGCCCAGGTGGCGGCATTAAAACCGGATAGCAACAGAAGAATGTACAGACATCAGTTTAAATTGCTTTGATTGCGGTCACATTGCTAAGTTTTGTGAAGAACACAATTCTAGATGTGGTCAACTGTGCTGAAGATTCTCATCTATGTAAAGACTGTGACAAACAGAATCAAGTTTGTATTCCTTGTGCCAGAAGAAATAAGAAATGTGGGGGAAAACAGGATTGCCCAACCTACACATTTTATTGAGACGAAGCCATAAATAAAGGTAATTATGAACAAAGAAGGTTTAAGTAATAGCAATAAAGGGAAATTAACCAATAAAGAGAAATGAAATTGCCCCAGCAGAATAAGAAGAAACTTGCAGAGAGGAAAAAGTCACAAAATTAAAATCTTCCGTTTAAAAACTGAACTACAAAAAGTTGGTAATAAAGTTAATAGTTATATAGAACCAATAATTGTTATAGAAAACTATCCCACATCAGGCGCGAAACAAGTTATACAACCCATACGTAATTTACAAAACTCAATCCCTGAACCAAAACTAGAACTAAAACTAACAAACAAGGTCAAAACAGAATCTACAATAATTAAAGTACCAAAAAACATTCTTAGGCAAATAAATACTTTGGAAACCAAATGGACTAATATACCGAATTTTAAACCAACTACATTTGTAAAATCGAATAGTACAGTAAATACACAACTCAAGCAGAAGAAGAAAATTGAAGTAAATGACGACGAGATAATAACTCAGGATAACAGCGAAGACAAAATAGATACGTATAGCGAAAGGAGCTTTTTATCTGAACTATGGAGAAAAGAAAACAAGAGAAAGACCGTTGTAAAAACGTCGACAATGTTCATAGTTTTAATAGCGGCGAAGAAAGAGCATTAGGAATTTGTGCAAAATGTGACCCAGTTAGGTGTGCATGGATAAAACCCCTGCTGCAGGCATTGTCCGGCTAGCAACTCTGGTTTCAAAACAACGCTACAAGTAAGTGGATTGCAAGAAGAACATATTCTCGCAGCAGCACTAAGGCATGTAATAAGGGCTCTACACAGAAATGGAGATATCATTGTTTTCCAGGACCTGATGCGGTTGATCGTATGGAGTTAAAAGCATTAAACATTACTATCGATGTCAATTACTTTACTAGAAAAAGTTGATGAGAGAAGAAGAGAAAAGGTAGATTTAGAAGAAGTATATAAACATTTTGCTGTCTGCTACGGCATTCAGTGGCTCCTTAAGCTGGCCTAATTGCTATGCAGTTATCCGGCAGGACTTTTTGGACTATCCTAAAATTACATTTAAAAGATCAACCACCCCGATAATTCCCAAAATTGAGCATCAAAGCTAAGATTTCTTTCAAACCCCTCATAAATTCTTTAAGAAATTATCCTTCCAAAAACATAGCTCAAATCATAAATCCATAGAAAAAGCTAAGTTATGTAACTTGTTTTCAGAAGATTACAGTACAAAATCACAACTCAAAAAATCAAAAACAGTTAAAAATACGCAAACTGCAGTTACGGATAAGTAACAATGAAAGTTAAAGCTAGAACCGGTAGACACCAACACATTACCGAGGGCTTTGTTTTAACTAGGCGTCCGGACGGAGACCTAGAGTTTATTTATCAAGAGATGGTGATAGAGTCCATGACGTAAGTCGCTGCTCCACTGGTCAAAATGATAATGAAGCAAACGAGAACCATACGCGTTGCCCAGATTAACGCCCAAAGAAGCAGGTTGGTTATGTCCAAGATGAAGAAATTATTAGAGGATTTAAATATCGATATATTATGTTTACAGGAGCCCTATACAGTCAATACACATTCCGGTAATGGCAAGAGCCTTTACAAATGGTCCACTTCCGATGGCAGCAATAATTGTAAATAATCCACAGCTGCAAATTACTAATATCAAACAATCCAGTAACTCTCAAGTAAATTGTATCCAAGTTAGTCATGAAGATGGAAACTTTATATCACCAAAATCTTATTTTCAATTTAGAAAGCCCAATTGATGAATACCTAACAAAAAATGGGCAGATAAGTGGAAGTTATTGGAACAGTGAGATAATATTTAGAATGGACGCCAAGCTAAATCTAACTGGTGGTATAATAATGTTAAAGATGAAAGGGGAGAAACAATGGGGGAGATAATTGTAGCTCACAATTTAAATACACCAAACAATCCCCCCACTTTTGAAAACAGCCGGGGAAAAGTCTAATATTGATTTAACACTAGGAAATTATAGAACATCAAATAAAATAAAAAACTGGAAAGTGGGACAGAATTTAACAGCAAGCCACCACAGATTAATTTAATTCGATTACGTGCCTCAAATAATCTATCAGGGAAGATTAGAAATACAAAAACAATACATCTTTAATCAAGCAAATTAGGATATTATTAAAAATGAGTTTATTACGGCCGATTTGGACTACCAAGGTGAAAATATGGATTCAGAAGTAAATAAACTAGAAAAATTAATAAATTCGACCTTATATAAATATGTGCCCAAAAAGAGAATTAAAAAGTACACAGATAATGTGTGGATGGAAGAGTTAACAAAACTTAGAATGAAAATGAGAAAAACAAGAAGTTATCAAAGATCACATGTGGAACAAGAAACAGAAAGGAATTTAGGAATGTCTAGAAGAGCCAAACAAAATTTAAGATAGGTTACAACAGACGAGGGAGAAATCCTGTAGTAGTTTTGTGAATTCAGGGATTGATAATAATACATGGGGAGTCCTGTATAAAATAATTATGGAGCGTATAAAAAGCCAGAGATTCTAAACACGCTAAGGTAGAGAGATGGTACCTTAACGGAAGACTGGGAACAATCTGCAAAGGAGCTTGTTTAAACCAGATGATGACGCAAGAGAGGATAGCGAGAGCAACAGTAACTAACAAACAGATTGGGAACGCTATATCACCAAAAAAACATTAACCAATTGGGAACGGTATATCACCAAGAAAACATTAACAGATTGTGAACGGTATATCACCAAGAAAACATTATTTACCAGTTTCATTGCTCGGAAGTACGGTTTATTTCAAATTTAAAGAAGAAGAAAGCAGCAGGATTAGACGACACCAATTAACACCATTCTTGACAATTATTTAGTGACTGTTTATGGAGAGGGGCATTTCCCTCACGCTGGAAGAAAGCTAAATTAATAATACTAAAGAAAAGTGGAGACAATGGATCCTAAATCGTATCGGCTTACGATGGCTAACATTTTGGAATGTTTAGCAAACAAAGAGAGATTACTAATTGGAAAAAATGACGATCAGTGCGGATTTAGGAAAGGAGCGTCGACCGAACACGTCATAAATGCAGTTACACATATGGTAGAGACTTGAACATCAAAATATGTTATGGGTATTTTTGTGGACATTTCTGGCGCCCTCGATAACCTTTGGGGGCCGTTCCTTTTTGAACGGCTTAGAAGTAAAAGTTATCCAAAAGCATTATACAATTAGCTTTTGAATTGATGTAAAATAGGAAAGTATACCTCTGTGGAACGAATAAAATTATTATTAAGGATATCACTAAAGGATGCCCTCAAGGGTCAGTTCTAGGACCGACCTTCTGGGACATCGTATTGGAAAAATTGTATAATGTTGTAAACTGTTCAAGGATTATAGCGTATGCTGATGATGTAACATTTGTAATTGAAGCTAATTGCAGATTAGAGTTAGAACACGGGGAAATAATCTAACAGCAATTTTAAGCCCATGATGTGAGGAGTCTAAAATGAAAATATCTTCACAAAATCAGCTTACATGCTAATTAAAGGCACACTGAAAAGCAATCCAACAGTAAATATCTCAGGCAATAATATTAGAAGAAATCCTACTACAAAATATTTAGGAATTAAAATGGATGAGAAGTTTAAGCACACATGGAGTATGTCAGAAACAAAGCAGAAGGTGTCGTGATAAAACTTTCCAGAATTGCACAACATAACTTCAAAATTTCATTAAGCAGTATAACGTGTTACCATACCAGTATTTTTGCCTCCATTATTAACTACGGAGCAGGGGTTTGGGCGCACAGAGCAAATAATAGTCTAATTAAAACAAGCTTAAAAAGACCACAGCGGAAGGTATTGTTAAGTTTTACAGGTGAAATTTGCACCTCGCACTGTTAGTGAGTATTGCAATATGGCCGATTGATTCAATTATTGAACTAAGAGGAGCGTTATTTTGGCTAAAGAAGGGAAATAGAAATAAAATGTATGAAATTATTGGTGCATATTGTAACTCAAAAAGAGACATTAAAAACAATGTATTAAATCAGTGGCGAGATGAATGGAACAATATAGACACAGGAAGAAGAACACATCCTTTTTTGATAGCATACGCGAACGTTTGAGTATTAAGCATGTAAAAGCAACTAAAGGCATGATTCATTATTTAACTGGTCACGGACCTTATAGTACATATTGGCACAAGATGGGAACATTAATAAGTGATGTTCCAGAAAACGTGTTATTTGAGTGCAGTAACCACATGGAGAAGAAATTCAGGAAGAGACATCGTTTTTGGCAGGAAAATGTATAAACGAAATACTAAGAGATAAAGAACTCTGTGGATTTTTGGAAATTTTAGCTAATAAAATAAGTTCAAAAGGTGGGACAAATAATACCACAACGAGTACAAGAAAACAGACAGCAGCTACCAGAAGCACAGCATAATAGAGTTTTAAGGCCCAGGAATATTTTTAATTTAATTGAAAGACAAGATAATATGGAGAGAGATGTATAACAAGAAGAAGCAATAGAAGGTGTAACAGAGGAAAAGGACATGTAAACAACGATAACAAGTCAATCATGAGACAATAATATCGGACCTTAAGATTAAAGGGGATATAATTAGAGGAGTAAAAGATAAAGTTTGCTGGAAGATGCAGGTAAGAGGAAGCAGTGTTTTGGGACGAAGTAGGAAGATGGTATGTCAGGATGAAGTAAGAAGATACAGGGTCAGGGATGAAGTAAGAAGATACAGGGTCAGGGAGAAAGTGAGAAGATACAGGATCAGGGAGGAAGTGAGAAAATGCAGGGTCAGGGATGAAGTGAGAAAATGCAGGGTCAGGGATGAAGTGAGAAGATACAGGGTCAGGTATGAAGTGAGAAAATGCAGGGTCAGGGATGAAGTGAGAAGATACAGCGTCAGGGAGGAAATGAGAAAATGCAGGGTCAGGGATGAAGTGAGAAAATGCAGGGTCAGGGATGAAGTAAGAAGATACAGCGTCAGGGAGGAAGTGAGAAAATGCTGGGTCAGGGATGAAGTGAGAAGATACAGGGTCAGGGAGGAAGTGAGAAGATACAGTGTCAGAATTAAAGGATGTTGTTCATCATCAGTTAGGTTAGAATGCTCTAAGCGTCCACCAACTCGAAGTAAGCCTCTACCGTCTAGGAAAGGATTTAGAGATCTCAGGCGACCGCTGTGGTCAATTATCTGTTTCGTTGCTAGTTGCTGCATTTCTATATCTATACTGATCATTGTGAATTTTAAATACATCTGTTCAAAACTCTTGAAGCTCTGTAAGTGAGAGTGGTCCAGTTACTCTTTTTGCTTTGGGTTTAACACAATTACTGCAAAATCTAAACATATATGCTACAGTATATTGCAGTTTAGATAGGCTGGAAAATCGTGTGATTATTCCATCATCAATGATAGTTGCAACAGGAGAATCTGTCTTCGTTCGGATTTCTGGGGCTTCCGGGTAGATTGAAATGGTTCTAAGGACAGGCCACAGCTTAGCCTTTTTCATGTAACCAAGTTGGTCCTTCCCACCATAACCTTTCATAACAAGATTCCCGGGAAACACACCCCTCGATAACAAATCAGCTGGATTGTATTGTGAAGAAACGTGTCTCCATATAGCGCCTTCAGAAATTTCTTGAATCTCAGACAATCTATTGGCAACAAAAGTTTTCCATTGTGTTAAGGGTGCTGACAACCATGATAATACAATAGTGGAATCTGTCCACAAATATATAGATTTGAATGATAAGTTCAATGACCTCTTGGTCTCCTCCAGTCGACGAGCAAGAAGTAATGCACCACATAATTCTAAACGTGGAAGTGATAACATCCTTAGTGGTGCAACTCGAGGCTTTGAACAAAGAAGTTTTAAAAATGTAGTTCCTTCCTTATTTGATGAACCGACATAGATGCAACTGCCATATGTCTTTTCTGAAGCGTCGCAAAAGCCATGCAGCTCTATATCGCCTAATGAATCATAACCAATGACCTTGCGATCTATGCGAATATTACTAATCAGAGGAAGTTGGTTGTGGATGGTCTTCCAATCCGTAGCCAACTCCGCTGAGAGTGGCTGATCCCATGTTAATCTCTTCTGCCATAATATTTGCAGAAACACCTTACATAATATTACAATAGGACTTATAAGGCCCAAGGGATCAAATATACCAGAAACTATTGATAAAACTCCTATTTTGGTACATGTTTGTGTGCAGTTAGTTTTCTGGCCGCTTGCAATTTGAAACTTGTCCTCAGTTGGATGCCATAATACTCCAAGTGTTTCCACTCCATCTTTGTCAAGTTGTAATGATAAACTAGTTTCTCTTTGGTCTGGTGAGATGTTTGCTAAGAACCGTGAACAATTCCTGGACCATTTACACAACAAAAATCCACCCTTATGCAGCATGGTAGTCAACTCCTTCTGAAGTTGCAGTGCCTCATCTAAAGTTGCATATCATGAAATGCAATCATCAACATAGAAATCACTCAATGCAATTGCAGAAGCATTTGAAAAGTTGTGCGCTTCATCTTGAGCTAATTGCTGCAAGCAACGAATAGCTTAAAATGAAGAACAAGCCATACCAAGTTACAGTCTTCAGCTGATATTCCTGTACGGAAGCTGAATGGTTGCTTCTCCATTGTATTCTTTGGTACATTTGATCATCAGGGTGTACCCAAATTTGTCTGTACATTTTTGCAACATCAGCAGTAAATGCTACCTCATGAGTTCTAAATCTTAAGACAATAGAACAAATATCTTGTTGGGTAGTAGGACCGACAAGCAATAAATCATTCAGTGAAATTCTATTCTTGGAAGCTGCAGAACAGACGAAAACTACTCTTGTCTTTGTAGTTGAGCTGTCTGATTTAAATACTGCATGATGAGGCATGTAATAACAACGTAAAGTAGTAGGTGCTGCCACTTCCATGTGACCTAATGATTCATATTCTTGAAACAACTTCAAATAATCTTCCTTCATTTATTGGTTTTTGATTAACTTTCTAACTGATGTAATCTAGTTGCGGCTGTCATCTTAGAATCATCCAACGTCTTAGGATCTTTTTTAAACGGAAGTCAAACCACAAATCTACCGACGAATCCCTTGTGGTATTCTGAGAAAAATGAGCTTCGCATGCCTTTTCATCTATAGTTTTTGGGGTCTGGTTCAGCTCCTCAATCTCCCAGACGTTCTGCAATTGTTGCTGTATGCTGACTTCAGTCTTGGCAAAACACGACACTACTGGCCGGCGTGGAATATTATAGTAGCTTCCAGAATGTGAATATCTTCCTGTAAGTACCCAACCGAACTCTGTTTCCATTAGAACAGGATGCATATTATCACGATACAATTTTCCTTGGCGCTGAATGTATCAGCACACTTCTGCTCCCAATGAAACATCTATCTTTCCTGGTTCATGAAAATTAGGATCAGCAAATGAAATATTTGTAGGTCAACTCCAGTTGCTGTAGTCAATTCTCTCTGTAGGCGGACTCTCTGTTACCTTAGACAAAGCTAAGCAATCTACTGACATAACAAAGTCAGTTACAAATGAACCAATGCTAATGCATAATCCGTGTTTGGTTTCTAAAACTGTGCTCCCAATTCCTTGAACAGGTTTAGGATCATGGTACCTTCTAAGTTTTAGTCTCTGAGCGCATGCTTCCGATATGAAACATGACTGAGAACCTGTATCTAATAAAGCTCTGCCAAATACCCTTGTCATTCTTAACCTTAATCAATGCTGTAGACGGCAAAATGTGTTTACGAGGTTCAATTTTGAATACATAGTAACTATTTGAAGCACTATCTGTCAATTTGTTTATCTAACCTTCATTGTTGCCACTACTGTGCTGCTCCTTTGAAGCAATATGTACTAAAGTGTGGTGCCTTGTACCACAAGTACGACAGTTCGATGATTTACAATTTCTAACTATATGACCAGATAGTAAGCAGTTGAAACACAGGTTTGCATTCTTGACAAATGCTCTGCGCTCTAAGGCTGGAGCTTGAATAAATGCTTTACACTTTGTTAAGACATGTGACAAATTACATAAGCACAATTTAATGTTGTAACAGCATAAATCTGTCGAAAGTTGGATTTGTTCTTATGATTAACAGATTTCTGGGCTTGAGCATTTGAAATGCTTGGCTCAATTTTATTTGGGTTTGATTTCACTATTTCTAGTGATTTACATTTTCTTTCTAAAAATGTAATAAGATCCACAAATGCTAGGAAATTCGTTGAACCTATAGTATCTTCAAATTCTCTCTTGATACTTATGTCTAACTTATCTAACACTAGTTGAGAAACTATCAAATCTTCCAGTCACATTTCTAAGCTTAAAGCCTTAATTGCATTTAAATTAGTCATGGTTTGATTTATCAATGCTCTTGAATCCTTGGCGGATGATTTGTGAGCCGAAGGTAAACTCAACAAACGTGTAAGATGAGCGGAAGCAATAAGTCTTAAATTGTCATAACGATTGCAAATGGTATTCAATGCAACCTGAAAATTGCAACTTGAGACTGGAATATTAGCTATCAAGGTATGTGCTTCCCCTGTTAATGAGGATAACAAGTAATGAAACCTTTGAATACCATCTAACTACTCATTATTCACAGCTAAACTCTCAAATGTATAAATAAAATGCTTAAAGTTGCTTATATCATCATTAAATAAGGCTAATTTGACAGTTGGCAATTTTATTGCCTTCTTAGCACTACTTGTATGTGGCAATGGAGGGCTACCAGGATTGTTGCCAACATTGCCTTTTGAACTTTGTGCTAGTAGTTTAATCATTGTTGCTTCTAGGTAAAAATAAAGCGAGTCAAAGTTTTCTCTGTCAGTAGCATGACTCTCAATATCTTCAAATAATTCTGGTAAAGCTATACCAGAGGACCAGCACAAATATAAGTCTTTAAGAATTGAAACTAACCTTATAATCCACTTCAGAGTATGTAGGAGCTAATGTATGTTCATCTAGAATTGGAATAAGCCACCACTCCCACCCTGTAAGTACACTTTCTTAAATAGCAAGATTCAGGGAAATGTTCATGGTGGGGGAAGATTTAATAGCTGTTGCTTGGCGGGAAGTAAGTATTTATGGTCTAGAAACAATGAAATTACAATGCTACCAACGTAGATAAAGTCACCAAACAACAAAGAAAGAAAAAAAGGTGAAGCTCAAAAGTCACCAACATTCACACAGAAATAATGGAGTGCCAAGGCTGTAATTATGTGAAAATAAGTTTATTTACACACACACTAACCTAAATCTAACACAGCGCATGCTCGCTTCGCTTGCATGCTTTGGTGAAACCGGTAGCAATTATTAAAACCAAAGTACATGAAAATAAGTTTATTTACACACACACTAACCTAAACCTAACACAGTAAATGAAAATCACTAAAAATAAATTACACGAAAGTCACCTATTTACGTAACAATAATTGATTCAGAACTCTAAACACATAGAATGACTTTTAGAATCGCGGTATTTTTTGTATCAATGTTGGCAATCACCCTCATGTTGCAACAAATTCCTTAAAATCAACTATAAAGCGACTCTAGTGGCCGAATAGTGAACAGTTCCATTGATGGTTCCACAACCTTTTAATGGCTAGTGATAACTAGTTTTCAAATATTGGTAGTTCTGAATTTTACAATATATACCTCAACTATGCACGATTTAGACGCCACCTGTCTGATAGCTACTGAAACAATAGAAATTGCTGTAAAAAAGTACAGAAAACAAATACTTCTGGTATATTTTAGTATAAATCGCGTACTTTGTTGGAAGATAAAGGCCTAAAATAGACAAGATACATTTTTAAAACTTTGTAATACGATATTACGGTGAGTAGAAGTGAAAACACTAACACCTAAATAGTTTTAATGGAAGTTTAAGTGGTGGAATCAAGATATAGTAATAATTTAATTCTAATTGTGATTGAGCTTCTTCAAATTTGCCCATAATTTTAGTCAACTCTTTAATTCTTACATTTATTGAATAGATATCTGAGCTGACCTGAAATTCATCAACAAATTTAGCAAGGCGGGTAAGACTTGCTTTCGCCACTGCCCATGTTGTAATTAAGCGCTTCATATTTTTTTCTTCCATGTTATTATTTGAAATGCAAAATCAATGAAACTATGCACCACAACGTTACTCAAGGACAAAACATTGGAAGGTAAACAAAGAAATAAAATGAACCACAATTAGAATGGATGTAAAGCAATGCTATTATTAGGAAGCCAGTCAGGGAAGGCTAATAGCTACTAACTTGATGGCCTACCTGTTGTAACATCTTCTTGCATCGCTCCATTCGGCTTCACTCGGACCACTTCGGTTTACATCGTATCGCCAGCAGTGAAGATGACAAAATGGCCAGCTTGACCGTTGTAGGCATTTCAAAATATATGCGTAACGAAACTTCTAATTGTGCACTAAACTGGCAATTTACAAATATTCGGCCACCAAGAGGACCAAATGTTTCTTTCAGCGTACAGGATGTGTATTTATTTGTGTCTAAACACACCTAAAGTGGACTGTATAAGTTTTGATGACAAATATTGCCAGATAAAGCATCTAACCCCAATGTCATAACACTGCACAGTTTAGCTTCCTGAATGTTTACACATGTAACTTCTGTACATTTAAACTTGTATATACCTACAATTGCAGTCTGTAACACAATACAATACCATATCTATTTATATTTAGAACTACAAAACTCAATGTATCTAGCAGCCCGCTATAATGCCTTGACTCGTCTTCACATATTCTAGACTATCAGGCTTGCCAACCTTGTTTCATTCAGAGAATCTAACTCTCTGAACACATATACATAACATGTAAATGGTGTGTTATTTATGGACGCTCTTTAACTGCTTTGGTTCTCAGCGTCCCATTCTATATTGGGAATGAAAGATCCCTTAATTTTGCTCAGAGGCCTCTCTATCAGGCTTGAGGTTCTCTTACGTGCCGTAAATCTACGACACGGGACCCACGGCTTTACTTCTCTTCCGAAGGAAGCCATGCTAAGGCCTTTTACCCCCGAAAAAATCCATCGTCCTCCGCCGGATTTGAACCCGCGACCTTGGTTATATGAAGTCAGCATGGTAACCATTACACCACGGAGGGCGACACATATACATACACACATACACACACATACACATACACACATACATATACACATACAGATACACACAAACACACATACACGCATACAGATACACACATACACATACACATACACACACATACACACATACAGATACACACATACAGGCATACACATACACAAATACACATACACATACAGACACACACACACATACAGTCATACGCATACACAAATACACATACACATATACAGATACACACACATACACATTTACAGATACACGCACATACACATACACAAATGCACACACATACAGATACACACACATACACACATACAGTATACACGCATACAGGCATACACATACACAAATACACATATACACATATACAGATACACACACATACACATTTACAGATACACACACACATACACATATAGATACACACACATACACACATACAGATACACAAACATACACACATACACATATACACATACACACATACAGATACACACAGACACTCATACACACATACAGATACACACACATACACATACAAATACACACACATACACACATACAGATACACAAATGCACATACACATACACACATAGACACACATACAGATACACACATACACATACACATACACACATAGACACACATACAGATACACACATACACATACAAATACACACACATACACACATACAGATACACACATACACATACACACATAGACACACATACAGATACACACACATACACATATGCAGATACACTCATACACACATACAGATACACACACATACACATATACAGATACATTCATACACACATACAGATACACACACATACACATATACAGATACATTCATACACACATACAGATACACACACATACACATATACAGATACATTCATACACACATACAGATACACACACATACACATATGCAGATACACTCATACACACATACAGATACACACACATACACATACAAATACACACATACAGGTACACACATACACATACACATACACACATACACACACAGACACACATACACACATAGACACACATACAGATACACACACATACACATATGCAGATACACTCATACACATACAGATACACACATACACACTTACACATACAAACACAGACACATATACACATACACACAGACACATATACACACATATATATATATATATATATATATATATATATATATATATATATACACATATCTACATACACATACACATATACACATACACCTACACATACACACAGACACATATACACAAATATACATACACATTTACACATGCACACAGACACATATACACATACACACAGATACATATACACAAATATACATACACATTTACACATACACACAGACACATATACACATACACACAGACACATATACACAAATATACATACACATTTACACATACACACAGACACATATACACATACACACAGACACATATACACATACACACAGACACATATACACAAATATACATACACATTTACACATACACACAGACACATATACACATACACACAGACACATATACACATACACACAGACACATATACACATACACACAGACACATATACACATACACACAGATACATATACACATACACACAGATACATATACACAAATATACATACACATTTACACATACACACAGACACATATACACATATACACAGACACATATACACAAATATACATACACATATACACAAATATACATACACATATACACATACACACAGATACATATACACATACACACAGATACATATACACAAATATACATACACATTTACACATACACACAGACACATATACACATACACACAGACACATATACACATACACACAGACACATATACACATACACACAGACACATATACACATACACACAGACACATATACACATACACACAGATACATATACACAAATATACATACACATATACACATACACACAGACACATATACACATACACACAGATACATATACACAAATATGCATACACATTTACACATACACACAGACACATATACACATACACACAGACACATATACACAAATATACATACACATTTACACATACACACAGACACATATACACATACACACAGACACATATACACAAATATACATACACATTTACACATACACACAGACACATATACACATACACACAGACACATATACACAAATATACATACACATTTACACATACACACAGACACATATACACATACACACAGACACATATACACAAATATACATACACATTTACACATACACACAGACACATATACACATACACACAGACACATATACACATACACACAGACACATATACACATACACACAGACACATATACACATACACACAGACACATATACACATACACACAGACACATATACACATACACACAGACACATATACACATATACACAGACACATATACACAAATATACATACACATATACACAAATATACATACACATATACACATACACACAGACACATATACACATACACACAGACACATATACACAAATATACATACACATATACACAAATATACATACACATATACACAAATATACATACACATATACACATACACACAGACACATATACACAAATATACATACACATATACACATACACACAGACACATATACACATACACACAGACACATATACACATACACACAGACACATATACACATACACACAGACACATATACACAAATATACATACACATTTACACATACACACAGACACATATACACATACACACAGACACATATACACATACACACAGACACATATACACATACACACAGACACATATACACAAATATACATACACATTTACACATACACACAGACACATATACACATACACACAGACACATATACACAAATATACATACACATTTACACATACACACAGACACATATACACATACACACAGACACATATACACAAATATACATACACATATACACATACACACAGACACATATACACATACACACAGACACATATACACATACACACAGACACATATACACATACACACAGACACATATACACATACACACAGACACATATACACAAATATACATACACATTTACACATACACACAGACACATATACACATACACACAGACACATATACACAAATATACATACACATTTACACATACACACAGACACATATACACATACACACAGACACATATACACAAATATACATACACATATACACATACACACAGACACATATACACATACACACAGACACATATACACATACACACAGACACATATACACATACACACAGACACATATACACATACACACAGACACATATACACAAATATACATACACATTTACACATACACACAGACACATATACACATACACACAGACACATATACACATACACACAGACACATATACACATACACACAGACACATATACACATACACACAGACACATATACACATACACACAGACACATATACACAAATATACATACACATTTACACATACACACAGACACATATACACATACACACAGACACATATACACATACACACAGACACATATACACAAATATACATACACATTTACACATACACACAGACACATATACACAAATATACATACACATATACACATACACACAGACACATATACACAAATATACATACACATATACACATACACACAGACACATACACATACACACAGACACATATACACAAATATACAGACACATATACACATACACACAGACACATATACACAAATATACATACACATATACACATACACACAGACACATATACACATACACACAGACACATATACACAAATATACATACACATTTACACATACACACAGACACATATACACAAATATACATACACATATACACATACACACAGACACATATACACATACACACAGACACATATACACATACACACAGACACATATACACATACACACAGACACATATACACATACACACAGACACATATACACAAATATACATACACATTTACACATACACACAGACACATATACACATACACACAGACACATATACACATACACACAGACACATATACACATACACACAGACACATATACACATACACACAGACACATATACACATACACACAGACACATATACACATATACATATACACATATATACATACACATATACACATACACCTACACATACACACAGACATATATACACAAATATACATACACATATACACATACACCTACACATACACACAGACATATATACACAAATATACATACACATATACACATACACCTACACATACACACAGACATATATACACAAATATACATACACATATACACATACACCTACACATACACACAGACATATATACACATATATACATACACATATACACATACACCTACACATACACACAGACATATATACACAAATATACATACACACTTACACATACAAACACAGACACATATACACATACACACAGATACATACACACATACACATATACATATACATATACACATATATACATTCACATACACATATACATACACATAGACACAAACAGACATACACATACACATAGACACACACAGACATACCCATTCACACAAACACACACATACACATACACATACACACACAGACACACGAACCTGTTTCTGTAAAAACGTTTTATTCAGTGGGTCCTAAGACATGTATTTCCGGTGAAATCTCGAAATGGAGTTTTTGGGTGGAATACAATTGGTACTTCTCTATCCCTACGTACATTGTACATACGGGCTAGAGAAAGTAAAAAATGACTGCCGCATCACTGCTTTGTTTAATTGCATGTTAGTAACTTTCTGATTACTATATTATATAGACACAAATAAAACCAACTTCCAATAGCTTTACTGTTCATTCAAAATCGCCCGTTTCCGGCGCCACCTTGAATTCAAGCGTGCTACATAAGAACATATGAACACTGCATCTTGTGTATTTATTTAATACGCTTCTTTGAATGATATTAAACTTAATATGTATCTTAATTTCAAGTTTACGGGGTTTAACCTACCTCGCTACTCCTCTAAACTGGATCAAATGTGACATCAGTAGTACATCTTGACGTGTGCATGTTTAAAGGAGCTTTTGCGCTTGCGCGACTGCTATGAGGTAACATGCTTATGCGACAAACTCACACGCATTGTGCACACTTCAGAGCTTGCACGAGGTGAACGTGGCTGACAGCAGATAATGACTGACTGAGGTAGAAGTCAAGTTCGCCACAGGCAGCAAACAGTGGCGTTAATGTTGAAGTAGACACGGGGAACCTCATGTCCACGCTACCTCGTTGTTGCCTTAGCCACTTCAAAAGATGTGCGCAACAAACTAGCCTTTCTTCCATTAGTCGTATTGGAATTAGCTGCAGTTGTATTAATGCTTTCATAACTATTTTAAAATTCCAGGGCTTTCTGAATCTCAAAAGTTTTGGAACACTCCAAATGTATGCTCATGGTTCGCTGTTGCCCTCCAGTACTTATAAAATGGAAGATTGTTCCAAATTTTCGATTTTCTCTAGAAGAAATTTTACTTTCTCTATATAGTACATGGTACACAGGTAGAGAAAGCACTGCACTACACCCAAAACTTCAAAATAAAAGTTTCATACCTTCTATAATTTCCCCTTCATTTTCTTTCCCTGTGATATTTGAGGTTGGTGGTGTATGGCAATGCGCCGTTGCGCAGTCAATGGAAAGATTATTCCGCGTCTGCATCTTGCATCTCTGTAGGGAGGTCCCACAGTGGGACATGTCATCGGGCTAGGGACTTCTGCGCGTCTCCGGTGGCCTGTCACCTCATCCTGCTCTGGGTTGTTAGCCACAAAGGATCTGTATAGGTCGCAGTACACGTAGTGCCCTCCAATTATTTAGGATTAGGATTCATCACGGACCAAGTTCTCAGGTATAGGGAAAGCGTCCCCCAAATGTTTACGATTGGGATTCATCACGGACCAAGTCCCCTGGTATGGTAAAAGTGTCCCCCAATTGTTTAGGATTAGGATTCATCACGGACCAAGTCCCCTGGTATGGGAAAAGCGTCCCCCAATTGTTTATGATTGGGATTCATCACGGACCAAGTCCCCAGGTATGGGAAAAGCGTTTCCCAAATGTTTACGATTAGAATTCATCACGGACCAAGTCCCCAGGTATGGGAAAAGCGCCTACTAAACTCCCTTATGACCTTTTGCCACTCACGTGACTCCAAGAAGGGAGGTGTGAGGGAAGAGACGAGATGAACAACGGACTCAAGCATAGTTGGAGTCCCTACGGCTACAGTTTTATCGCCTTCAGGCCCTGCTCCTGGTGCACCCTTAGAGGGAACCCTGAAACCTGAAGGCGGTTCCCAACCGAATGTTCCCGACGAGGAGGCTACGGTAACCTTTGCAATGCGGAAATCATCGTCCAGTCGCAACACGTCGCAGAATGTCGCCTGGTCTCTAACATGACAAATGAATGATGGGAACAGGAAATGGTGTACCCAAACATTTAGGGGTTGTACAACAACCTATTCGCATTTGCCTGTCGACCTGGAGAAACCCCAGAAAGATCCATACGAACCCACGACCTCCCGAATGCGGCCCACAAATGAAACCCCCTCACATATCCCATTGTCTACCCTTTAACATTTTAAAGCTAATACCGTATATTAGGTAGAAATGTCACATCTGAAACTCAAACGAGATTTCAGTTTGATTCTGGGAAGTTTTAATATTAAATTGTGTGTGGGCAGTTGTTTGTTGCAGCGTCGCAGGAATAGAACGAGCACTTGTCTTTTTGGACACGTCACAAAACAAAATATCTTGAGGCTATTGCCGTCCATCGACAAAGACTTTCAGAAATTCAACCCGGGCGCCTACAGCTACACAGTTCTTTTATATTCTCTTGTACGTTTTGTTTTATTTTTGCTTCAAATAAAAGCAATTTCAGTGTTCCTCTTTCATTCCGTATTCTCAGAATTTACACAAGATTGTCCAACATTTAGACCACCTTTCATCCGACAACTTGCATTTCGTTGAACTGGTAGAGGCTATGATGATTTGTCCGTGTCTCAAAACAAAAGTCTCATTACTTGCCTTTTAAGTTCAGTATTTTACAATAATGCGACACGAACATTTTCAAGAAAATACCTTCACTCCAAACTACCTTTACACGAAACAATTTTTAAAAACTTTGATATTTACTTTCTCAACTTCGCACGTACCTCTTAAGTAAAGAAGGTATTACATTCCACACAAAAAATCTCATTTGTTCCATTTACATGACTTTCTCTACATCTCTGCAACAAATTATTGTTAGAAAATTTATGCTTCTACTGACTTCATACTAATCCAGAAAAATTAGCTGAAATAGTCTTATTATTTACTTCCTTGAAAGTAGATGTGAACTAAGGGTGTACCATACGCTAAAGGGATAGTCAGAAGCTGGTTGCTATGTGACTGAAACTCCTTTGTTTGTATGGGCACGAGTTGACAAATTCCTGTATGAGAAAAGTATGTTTATTAACTTGAATAAAAACAACAAGGAATGTTAACAAGACGATCAACTCCACGAAAAAAATGTGTATAACATAAACTATGTGTCTGAAGGTGCTCTACATTTTTTGTGTAATAAACTTTGATCTAACTCTTACTGTTTAGCAGTTATGCACAATTCCGTAAAATTCGTCCAGAATAAAGTAGTCTTCAGAGGCTGTTCCCAGAAAATTCAAGATATACTTTTTATTTTTCAGGTAAATATGTTTAATATACGATATTTTAATCAAAATTGTTAGAGCCATTTTTCAGAAAATCAAAATTTTCGGAAAAAGTTTTATGTAAAGGGTAGTTAGGGGTAGGAGTATTTTCTTGAAAATCTTCATGTCGCATTCTTGGAGGATACCAAACTTAAATACCAAGATTGCTATTTAACGGTCTTTTCGTTTTTGAGATATGCTGCCCACAGACACACATAGACACACACACACACGGACATTTTTCTAACAATGATTCTTCTTTATTCAGAGGGACCCAAATCATATATTTACGGTGTAATCTTGGTATCGAATTTTTGGGTGCATTACAATACTTTCTCTATACATTATGTACATAGAACGTGTAGAGAAATAAAAAAGTATTTTTAGAAAAAGGTGTGTTCATGTATTAGGTGCGTGTGTGTGTCTGAATACGATAACTCAAAAACGTTAAGTCCGTGAAACACCAAATTTGAAATTTAAGTTTAAAATCTCCCAAGAATTGTTTATATGGAAATAATACCGATTTTGATAAAGTGACATATTTTAAGCATATTTAGATTTGAATGAATTTTCCTAAATTTTGCCTAACTGGTAAATTGTAAGAGAGAGGGACAAAAAATGTAGATTTCGTTAAAACATACGATTTGTCATATGCAGCTTTTGGTACAGGTGACCGTTTTTGTGATATTCGTTGTTAACGGTTTCAGTTTTAAAAGTCTTAAAGCTTTTCTCATACAGGACTGTGTCAAATGCTTGCCATGGCAATCACACAGCAGCCGGCTTTCAAAGGATTTGACCACATCTTTATCCTAGTGTATTCACTTCTACTTACAAGGAAGTAAGTAATAAGAAGTTTCTGCCAATGCTTATGTCGATTAGCATGAAGCAAATATATGAATAAGCCTTTCTAAAATAATTTGTTACGAAGATGAAGAGAAAGCCATAAGAAAGGAATACTTCAACTTTATGACTAACGAAATGTATATTCTAAATGTTCTGTGAATTATCTCTTCAATGAGAATGACCTTTGCAATAGCTGACAATACCTATCAGAATGTTACTCCACAAAAAACGTACAACGTATAAAGTGAAATGATTTTTATTTTCTCTACACGTACTATGTACATAATGTATAGCATAGCTCAAAAACGAAATGACCGTTAAATATCAAAACTTGATATTTAGGTTTGGTATCCTCCAAGGATGCGACACGAAGATTTTCAAGAAAGTACCCCCACTCCTAACTACTCTGTACATGGAACTTTTTCGAAAATTCTGATTTTCTCAAAAATGGTGGTTACAATGTTGATTACAATATCGTATATAAAAGATATTTACATGACAAATAAAATGTATATCTTGAATTTTCTGGGAATGGCCTCTGAGGACTTTTTTATTTGTCATCAATTTTACGAAACTTTGCATAACTGTTAAACCGTAAGGGATAGACAACAGCTAACTTAACAGAAAATGCAAAGCTAATTAAAACACAGCATTTATGTTATATATAACATATATATGATAACATTTGAGGTTTTTCTTGTTCTTGGTTTCATAATTGTAACGTCTCAAATGTGAATGGACTCCGATTGGCACGTAAAGAGGCCTTATATTGTTAAAAATGTCGCTGCACATCACAAGATGTGATGGGAACAAAGCTGAAACAAGACACATCATCGACTATTGGTAAGATGCTCCATAAGCAGTTATTTCCGCAGCACATTAGTAAAAATGCGGTATTTTTTCCAAACATTGACTAAAACAGGTGTCCGAGGTCTGTGATTAAAGTTACGAGCACAAGTTCATCAACAGCTCGAGACGTTTCAATGTTCGATGTTTCCAAGCGTGTTAATGTTGTAGATATATCTACAAAGTTCTTATGTATGAATTGCAAATCTTCATACAATCCATTTGAAGCAGGAGATTTTACAATCTTGATTGAAGATCCTGCATTATCATCAAAGGCATTAGTTACCTGTTATATATGCAGTATAGTGCACTGCTGCGCGTTCCCCAACACGTTACTATTGGTTGTCTGCATGCGGCGCGTGCAGCTCTGTCTCTACTCGCTAGGTAAGCAACTGGTATGCGCCTGTGTCCCGCTATCATCGAGCCACGTTCCCCAACACGTTACTGCTGGTTGTTTACATGCGGCGCGTGCAGGTCTGTCTCTACTCGCTAGGTATGCAACTGGTATGCGCCTGTGTCCCGCTATCATCGAGCCACGTTCCCCAACACGTTACTATTGGTTGTCTACATGCGGCGCGTACAGGTCTGTCTCTACTCGCTAGGTAAGCAACTGGTATCCGCTTGTGTCCCGCTATCATCGAGCCACGTTCCCCAACACGTTACTGCTGGTTGTTTACATGCGGCGCGTGCAGGTCTGTCTCTACTCGCTAGGTATGCAACTGGTATGCGCTTGTGTCCCGCTATCGTCGAGCCACGTTCCCCAACACGTTACTGCTGGTTGTTTACATGTGGCGCTTGCAGGTCTGTCTCTACTCGCTAGGTATGCAACTGGTATCCGCTTGTGTCCCGCTATCATCGAGACTCGTTCCCCAACACGTTACTGCTGGTTGTTTACATGCGTCGCGTGCAGGTCTGTCTGTACTCGCTAGGTATGCAACTGGTATCCGCCTGTGTCCCACTATCGTCGAGCCACGTTCCCCAACCCGTTACTGCTAGTTGTTTACATGCGGCGCGTGCAGGTCTGGCTCTACTCGCTAGGTATGCAACTGGTATCCACCTGTGTCCCGCTATCGTCGAGCCACGTTCCCCAACACGTTACTGCTAGTTGTTTACATGCGGCGCGTGCAGGTCTGTCTGTACTTGCTAGGTATGCAGCTGGTATCCGCTTGTGTCCCGCTATCATCGAGCCACGTTCCAACACGTTACTGCTGGTTGTTTACATGCGGCGCGTGCAGGTCTGTCTGTACTCGCTAGGTATGCAACTGGTATCCGCCTGTGTCCCGCTATCGTCGAGCCACGTTCCCCAACACGTTACTGCTAGTTTACATGCGGCGCGTGCAGGTCTGTCTCTACTCGCTAGGTATGCAACTGGTATGCGCCTGTGTCCCGCTATCATCGAGCCACGTTACCCAACACGTTACTGCTGGTTGTTTACATGCGGCGCGTGCAGGTCTGTCTCTACTCGCTAGGTATGCAACTGGTATGCGCTTGTGTCCCGCTATCGTCGAGCCACGTTCCCCAACACGTTACTGCTAGTTGTTTACATGCGGCGCGTGCAGGTCTGTCGCTACTCGCTAGGTATGCAACTGGTATGCGCTTGTGTCCCGCTATCATCGAGCCACGTTCCCCAACACGTTACTGCTAGTTTACATGCGGCGCGTGCAGGTCTGGCTCTACACGCTAGGTATGCAACTGGTATCCGCCTGTGTCCCGCTATCGTCGAGCCACGTTCCCCAACACGTCACTGCTAGTTTACATGCGGCGCGTGCAGGTCTGTCTCTACTCGCTAGGTATGCAACTGGTATGCGCTTGTGTCCCGCTATCGTCGAGCCACGTTCCCCAACACGTCACTGCTAGTTTACATGCGGCGCGTGCAGGTCTGTCTCTACTCGCTAGGTATGCAACTGGTATCCGCCTGTGTCCCGCTATCGTCGAGCCACGTTCCCCAACCCGTTACTGTTAGTTGTTTACATGCGGCGCGTGCAGGTCTGGCTCTTCTCGCTAGGTATGCAACTGGTATCCGCCTGTGTCCCGCTATTGTCGAGCCACGTTCCCCAACACGTTACTGCTAGTTGTTTACATGCGGCGCGTGCAGGTCTGTCTCTACTCGCTAGGTGTGCAACTGGTATCCGCATGTGTCCCGCTATCATCGAGACACGTTCCCCAACACGTTACTGCTAGTTTACATGCGGCGCGTGCAGGTCTGTCTGTACTCGCTAGGTATGCAACTGGTATCCGCCTGTGTCCCGCTATCGTCGAGCCACGTTCCCCAACACGTTACTGCTAGTTTACATGCGGCGCGTGCAGGTCTGGCTCTACTCGCTAGGTATGCAACTGGTATCCGCCTGTGTCCCGCTATCGTCGAGCCACGTTCCCCAACACGTTACTGCTAGTTGTTTACATGCGGCGCGTGCAGGTCTGTCTGTACTCGCTAGGTGTGCAACTGGTATCCGCATGTGTCCCGCTATCGGGCCCCAAGATGCTATCCCTATTCATTTGTAAGGAAAGTTAGCCTCAGATTTTTGTTTAAAGTTTCCACGGCGTTGCACCGATTTCGATAAAACCTGGTACAGAATATTTTGACACTATCTGTAAATCACTGTCCAGCTTACAATTCGGAATTCCGTTTCATTTCATAGGATTCATTATTTAGCTTCATGTCACGTCTACCAAAGTTGATAAGGTTATCTGTTTTTCAACGATAATGTTAATAGTTCGAATAACACACTTTGTGTTAATGTTTGTCTTTATATAGTTGAGTGTTTTGTACGTGTTTACTAAGAATAAACAGGCTTATACTGACGTTACGTAAACTTTTATTATCTGTTTCCAAATGAGATGTTGTGAATAAACAACGTGCGGTAGCCTGATGTAACAACCTGGAGGCTACTCAAGCCATTCATGGAGGTGTCGTTGTTAGACTGCTTTTGCATTTAACTTTACTTTGGTTACATAGCCAATATAACACATTTCAGAAGTAAAGCTGATCTTATTATCCACTCACCCTTTTCAAAACTTCGGCACATTTAACAAGTGACACACGCGCCTATTATTCACTGCGGATCATCTAGAGGCCATTAGTATTATAATAACTTTTATTATGCATTTAATTAAAATGTGCAAGGAAAATACAGTTTTGCACCTGAAAATTACAATTATTTATTATTTTGCGTATTGTTTTGCATTTATTTAGTATTTCACTATTATTATTATTATTATTATTATTATTATTATTATTATTATTATTATTATTATTATTATTATCATTATCATTGCATAAACCAGTTTTGCGAGTATATCAACTTCTTCAACGTCGCCTATGGCTACAGCAATTTTATGCCTAACAGTTGGCAAAAATAAATGTAAATGGCGTGTATTTATGGACGCCCTTTAACTGCTGTGGTTCTCATTGTCCCATTCTAAATTGAGGTGAAAGACCGCTTAATTTTGCTCAGAGGCCTCTCTATCAGGCTTGAGATTCTTTTACGTGCCGAAATCTACGACACGGAACCAACGGCTTTACTTCCCTTGCGAAGGAATCCATACTAAGGATTTTTACGCCTGAAAAAATCCATCGTCCTCCACCGGGTTTGAACTAGCGATCTTGTGCATGTGAAGTTTGCATGTTAACCATTACACCAGTTGTGCATTAAGAGGTTGCGCCATGACAGGTCCACCTCTGACCAAGACAGTTTCAGGTTTCACCAAGACACCAAACTGGAGGTACATATTGTAGTCAAGAACGTGAGAGGCAGTTTATGAGAGTTTTAATTAAGTCGGTGTTTCAGGAATGTCCCTGGGCAAAATAGGTAATTCAAAAAAATCTCATGTGCTCCATTCACATGACTTTCTCTACGTTTCAGTGATACATAACTGTTGTTCTTGTATTTCATGCTAAAGCATTGGCAGCAACGTTCTAATTACTTAGTTCCTTTACTAGTGTAAGATAAATAAAGGAATACAATAGAGTAAACCCACAGTCAAATGTTTTAAAATGTGGTTGTTATGGGATTGAAATCCGTATCTTTGCGTGACCAGGAGTTGACAAGCTCCCGTATGAGAGAAGTTAAAAGTATTTTAAACTTGAAATCAACAACAAGGAATATATCGAAAATGGCCAACTCCACGAAAAAATATATATGACATAAACTGTGTGTTTTAATAAGATCTGCAGTTGTGTACATCAAGATTTTGTCTACCCTTACGGTTTACTAGTTACTCAAAATTTGATAAAAGTCATTCAGAATAATTCATTCTCCAAAAATTAGATATACCTATACAATTTATTTGTCATGTAAATATTTTAATGTCAGAGATTTTAGTCAAAATCGTAAAAGTAATTTTTGAGAAAATGGAAATTTTCGAAATTTTTTCCATGTAAAGTGTACTTGGGGTGGGGAGATTTTTATGAACATCTTCGTGTTGTATCCTTGTATGATACTGAACTTAAATAACAAAGTTTTCGTTGTTGAGCTATGCTGCCCGCAGAAACACATACACTCACACACACACGGGCATTTTGAGCTATGCTGCCCGCAGAAACACATACACTCACACACACACGGGCATTTTGAGCTATGCTGCCCGCAGAAACACATACACTCACACACACACGGGCATTTTGAGCTATGCCGCCCGCAGAAACACATACACTCACACACACACGGGCATTTTGAGCTATGCCGCCCGCAGAAACACATACACTCACACACACACGGGCATTTTGAGCTATGCTGCCCGCAGAAACACATACACTCACACACACACGGGCATTTTGAGCTATGCTGCCCGCAGAAACACATACACACACACACACACGGGCATTTTGAGCTATGCTGCCCGCAGAAACACATACACTCACACACACACGGGCATTTTGAGCTATGCTGCCCGCAGAAACACACACACTCACACACACACGGGCATTTTGAGCTATGCTGCCCGCAGAAACACATACACTCACACACACACGGGCATTTTTCTAAAAATGCTTCTTTTTTTTTTTTTGTATTAAGGGGGTCTTAAAATATATACTTCCAGTGAAATTGCTATATAGAGTTTTTGGTGCATTACAATACCCCATATACACAGTGCGTGTAGCGAAAGTAATACACCGTGTTATCTATCCATTGCGGAGCGTCTAGACAACATCCTCACGCCTTGAAGCAACACGCCGCACCCACGTGTTAAGTATTTGCTTAAATATAAATAATCTGATGTGCTCCATTCACATGACTTTCTCTACATCTCTGACAAAGTATTGTTATGAAGTTTAGGTTTCTATTTACTTCTTGCTAATCGAGAAAACTTGCTTCCCTGTAAATAGAAGCAAAATAAGGGAGTATCATAGGTTAAAGTGATAGTCAAAAGCTGATTGCTGTGCGACTGAAGTTCCTTTGTTTGTATGGACAGGAGTTGACCGATTCCTGTATGAGAAATGTATAAGTTTTTAAAGGTGAAATCAAAAACAAGGAATAATGCAAAAACGATCAACTCCACAAATGAATGTATATAAAAGAAATTGTGTTTCAACGTGCTCTATATTTTTTTAAAACTGAAACCAAAAACAAGGAATAACTTAAAGACATGAAAAAATGCATATAATATAAATTTTGTGCTTTAAAGTGCTGTATATTTTTGTGTGGTAAGCTCTTTCCATCTCTTACGGTTTAGCAGTTATGCAAACTTCCGTCAAATTCATCCAGAATAAAGTACTTTTCAGAGGTTATTCCAAGAAAATTCAAGATACATATACATATGTATTTTATTTGTCACGTAAGTCTCTTTAATATATGATATTTTAACCAAAATAGTTAGAGCTATTTTTGAGAAAATCGAAATTTTCGAAAAAAGTTCCATGTAAAGGGTAATTTATGGTGGGGTCTTTCTCAAAATCTTCATGTCACATCCCTGGAATACCAAGTTTGGTATTTTACCGACTTTTCGTTTTTTAGTCATCGTGTTCACACGGACCTTTTTGTGAAAGTGCTTTTTTTGGATATAGGGGACCCTAAAACATATACCGGAAATACATGCTTTCAGACACCTTGAATCCAAAAAGAGCATTATTAGAAAAATGTCCGTGTGTGTGTGTGTGGGCATTTAGGCTCAGTATCTTCCAAGGATACGACACGAAGATCTTCAACAAAATTCTCCTACCCCCAACTACCCTTTATATGGAAGGAGTTGATTTCAGCTTTAAAATACGGGAATTTGTCAACTTCTGTCCATATAAAGGAACTGCAGTCACATAGCAACCAGCTTTTGACTATCACTTTAACCTATGGTAATCGCTTCTACTTACGTGAAGGCAAATAATAAGACAATTTCTGCTAAAGTTGTTCTCGATTACATTGAAGTAAATAGAAGAATGAGCTTTTTAACACTAATTTGTTGCAGAGATGTAGAGAAAGTCATGTGAATGGAAAACATCAATTTTTTTGCCATTGAAAGAAAATCGAACTTCAAGATAGCCGCTTAAGCCTAGTTCTACTCTTTTATTTATTTTCTACTCATAAGGAGCTAAGTAATAATGTTGATGCGATTAAAGAATAATCTATTCTAAGAACAGCTTGTTTCTACAAGAGATAGAGAAAACCATGTGAATGGATCACATCAGATTTATTTTCACAAAGGTCGTGTTTATGACACGAATTGGAAACGTAATCATACAGAATCATCTGAGCAAAATTAAGTGATCTTTCACACCCAGTATAGAATGGGACGCTGAGAACCACAACAGTTAAAGATCCTCAAGCCTGACAGAGAGGCCTCTGAGCAAAATTAAGTGATCTTTCACACCCAGTATAGAATGGGACGCTGAGAACCACAGCAGTTAAAGAACCTCAAGTCTGATAGAGAGGACTCTGAGAGAATTAAGTGATCTTTCACACCCAGTATAGAATGGGACGCTGAGAACCACAACAGTTAAAGATCCTCAAGCCTGACAGAGAGGCCTCTGAGCAAAATTAAGTGATCTTTCACACCCAGTATAGAATGGGACGCTGAGAACCACAGCAGTTAAAGAACCTCAAGCCTGACAGAGAGGCCTCTGAGCAAAATTAAGTGATCTTTCACACCCAGTATAGAATGGGGCGCTGAGAACCACAACAGTTAAAGATCCTCAAGCCTGACAGAGAGGCCTCTGAGCAAAATTAAGTGATCTTTCACACCCAGTATAGAATGGGACGCTGAGAACCACATGAGTTAAAGATCCTCAAGCCTGACAGAGAGGCCTCTGAGCAAAATTAAGTGATCTTTCATACCCAGTATAGAATGGGACGCTGAGAACCACATCAGTTAAAGATCCTCAAGCCTGACAGAGAGGCCTCTGAGCAAAATTAAGCGGTCTTTCACACCTATAATAGCATAGGACGCTAAGAACCACACCAGTTAAAGAGCGCCCATAAATAAAACTACATTTAATTTAATTTTAATTGTGTCTATGTACTAAGTGCATACGTGGTAGAGACAGTAAAAGTGACCACAGAGCGACCCGTGATTCACATATTGCTTACTTAAGGGTTACTCTCTGCTAGGATTAATCGTAGTTCGATTTTCGCTTCCTGGTGTTTACATGGGAAAGCTGTCTCTCCCCTGCTGTGTAGGCAGCACAGCACACACGCTTCCTTTGTTTGGCGTGTAGTCTATCTCAAAGGGATGTGAAAAATCTGCCCATTCCACCGGAACAAGGCGTTTAAGTTTGTAAAGACAAGCATCTTATGACGTCATATGATCAAAACAGTCTTCGTTTGTTTGTATTACCAATTAACACAGGCTTGCATGACGTAACTTCCGAACTACTTTGTACAAAGTGCTGAAAATGTTATATCTGTGGTGTAATCAGGAAGGTTTCACCAGAAATACATGTTTATGAATAAAGCATTTCTTTCTTTCTCTACTACACATAACAAGTAGAATTGGTATTGAATTTCACCTAAAAATTCGATGTAGAGATTTTAACTAAGCATGTTTTAGGTCTTCTGTCGCCAAGAAAGCATTTTTACAAAAGCTCTGTGTATTTGAACAGCATACATGACAAACGAAAACTCAGAAAAATATGAAACTTGAATTTTAATATCCATTTCTTACAACGATGCAACACGAAGATTATCAGGAAACTCCACCCAACCAAAATACTCTTTAAATGAAAAATTTCTCAATTTTTAATTTTCTCAAAAACGACTCTATGATTTATAATTAAGGTGTTCACATTAAAAGTATGTCTTCAACTTCTTGGGAGCAGCCTCTGAAGAAATCTTCATTGCGACAACTGGCAAACCAAAATTATTGACGAAAACTTACTATAATATCTGACACTCGCACACACAAACACTCACACACACTCACACACCCTCGCACACACACTCACACACATACTAGCGCACAAACATTCGAGCACAAACACACACTCGCTTACACTCACACACACCCTCGCACATACACACACCCACTCACACACACTCACAAAAACTCTCGCACCCACATTGACACCCACACTCAAACCCACGCGCGCACACACACTCGCGCACAATAACACACTCGAACACACACCCTCGCACACACACACTCTTAAACACACACATACACACACTCACACACAATCAAACACACTCACACTCGCGCACATAATCTCGCACACACACTCGAGCACACACACTCGCACACACTCACACACACACTCGCACACACACTCACACACACTGACAAACACATTCACACTCACACTTACAAACACTCGCGCACACACACTCACACACACCCACACAAACTCACAAACACTGACGCACATACTCTCGCGCACACAATCACACACACTACACACACTCACACACACTCACACACATTCACACTCACACACATTCACACACATACTCACACTCGCATACACACACTCACACTCACACAAACACATCCTCACACTCACACAACACGTACACTCCAACCACTGCACACTCACACAAACTCACAAACACTCTCACACACTCACACACACATTCGCACACATACTCACACACACTCAAAAACACTCACACACACTCGCGTGCTCATACAAACTCATATAGATTCACACACACACTCGCACACACATACTCACACTCACTCACACACACTCTCACACACTAACACACAATAGCTCACTCAT
Source organism: Hymenopus coronatus (assembly GCA_030762935.1). Lineage (NCBI taxonomy): Eukaryota > Metazoa > Arthropoda > Insecta > Mantodea > Hymenopodidae > Hymenopus > Hymenopus coronatus. The sequence continues at coordinate 151,070,935 of CM060898.1, read as the reverse complement.
AGACTCACACATTCTAGCACACATACTCACACAAACTCACACACACTAGCACACACTCACACTCCATACGCACAAACACACACCTATACACACTTACACACTCTCGCACATACACACACTCAAACACACTCACACACACTCGGGCGCTCACTCTCACACACTCGTACACACTTACACACACTCGCGCACACACTCGCACACACTCACACACACTCGCACACACTTGCACACACTCCCACACACTCGCACATACACTCACATTCACTCGCGCACACACCCGAACACACGCGCGCACACACTCACACATACTCGCGCAATATATTCGCACATACACTCCCACACATACATAAGAACATACACTCGCACACACTCGCACACATACTCTCCACACTCGCGCACACACACCCACACACACTTGCGCACACACACTAGCGCGAATACACTCCCGCACATACACTCGTCCACACTCACGCACACACACTCACACGCACTCGCGCATACACACTTGCACACTCACTCACACACACACTCACAAACACATTCGCAAACACTCACACACATTCGTTTACACTCACACACACTCACACACACTCACACACACACACACACTTACACACTTACACACACATTCGCGCACACACTCGCACTCTCACATTCACAAGCTTACTCGCAGTTACACTCACACACATTCACATACATACACATTCGAGCAGACACACACGCGCACACACACCCTCGGAAACACACATACAAGCTCACCAGCACACACACACACTCACCCGCACACACTGAAACGCACATCCACTCACACACATTCGCACACATTCACACACACACTCACACACCATCACGCAGACACAACTTGCTAACACACACTCACACAAATTCGCGCACACCCACAAACACACTAACACACACACTCACACACACCCTCACACACTCGCACACACACACTAGCGCGCACACTCGCGCACACACACTCGCGCACAAACAGACTCACAAACTCACTAACACAAATACTCGCACACAAACACACAAACACACACTCACACACTTACACACCCTTGCACACACACTCACACACACACACTCTCGCGCACAAACACACGGTCACACAATACTCACACACATACACTCGCGCACAAGCACACGGTTGCTTACACTCCAACACACCCTCGCACACAATCACACACACTCACATACATCCATACACACTCGCAGACACACTGACACACACACTCACACACACTGGCGCAAAAACTCCTTCGCACACACCCTCGCACATACACTCACACACTCTAAAACACACTCATACTAACACTCACTCACACACACTCTAACACACACTCAGACACTCTTAAACACACTCACACTATTAATCACACTCGCACACACACATACACACCGTTCACACATGCTGACACACATTCACACACACACTTATAGACTCTTATACACACTCAAACTAACACTCACTCACACTCGCACCCACACGCTTGCACACGCACCCGCACACAGTCACAGACACTTTCACACACTTACACACACTGAGAAAACACACTCACACTTAAACACACTCGCGCACACACACTCACTCACAAACACAGTCACACACACTCACGCTTAAACTCTCGCGCAAACACACTCATATGCACACTCGCGCGCACACACACACTCACAGACACACACTCGCACTCACACTCACACACTGACTCACACAGACATTCGTAAACACACACTCACACACACTCATACTCGTGCACATACACTCGCGCGCACACACTCGCGCACACATACTCGTGCACACACACACTTGCAAATGCACTCACACACACTCGCGCACACACACATTCACAAATACAAACACACACTCATACACTCGCACACACACTCACGAGCACACACACATACACAAACACACTCACTCACACGCTGACACATACTCACACACACATTCGCGCACATACACTCGCACACACACTCACACACACTCTCGCACACACACTCGCGCACGAACACATATTCGCACAAATTCACATACACACACTCGTACACACAAACTCACACACACTCATACACACTCACACACACACTCAAACACACTCGTATACACACGCTCGCACACACACACCAACGCACACACTGGTACACACACTCTCACAGACACTCGCACATACGCTCACACACACTCGAACACAAACTCACAAAGACACTCGCACACACACACTCACAACCACACTCAAACACACACTCACTCACACACACTAACACAGAAACACTCTCACACATACTCGCAAACATATTCGCACACGCTCTTACTCACACACCCGCACACACTCTCACACTCGCGCCCACAAACTCACACACACTTACACACAAACTCACACACATTCGTACACACTTACTCACACATACACTACAACACACTCACAAACACACTCACATACAGTTACTCACTCATACATACTTAAACACACACACTCACACAAACTCAAACACTCTCACACACACTCAGCACACTCACACAAACACACACACTCCCACATACTCATTTACACACACATTTGCACACACACAGTCGCACACTCGCACACACAATCTCACACACACACGCACTCAAATACTCACACACATTCTCACAGTCACAAACAACCACACATACACTCACACACAGTCACACTCACACACACTCACTCGCACACACACTCACACACTCATTCACACACACTTGCTCACACACAAACTCACACACACTCGCACACACTCACACACACTCACACAAAATTACACACACATACTCACACACAGATAAGCACTGGTTAACACACTCACACACACAGACAAGCACTGGCTAACACACTCACACACAGTGGCAAGCGCAATCATACACACAATTACACACAAACACACACACACTCACAGACAAGCACTGGCCCACACACTCACAGAAGGACAAGCACTGGCACACACACTCCCACTCAGACAAGCACTAACACACATACACACTCACAGAAGGACAAGCACTGGCCCACACACTCACAGAAGGACAAGCACTGGTACAGACACTCCCACTCAGACAAGCACTAACACACACACTCACACACAGATAAGCACTGGCTAACACACTCACACACACAGACAAGCACTGGCTAACATACTCACACACACAGACAAGCACTGGGATACACACTCACACACAGACAAGCGCTGTAACACACATTCATACACAGACAATCAATTTCGCATACAAAGAGTAGCACTGGGACACATTTTCACACACAGACACGCACTGCTACACACACAAATAATCACACACACAAAAAGTACTGTCACACACTCACTCACACAGACAAGCACTAGCACACACACTCACAAACTGACAAGACTGGCACACACACTCGCACATAGACATGCACTAGCACATACACTCACACAGCAGCACAGGCACACACACTCACATTCAGACAAGCACTGGCAGAAAATACTCACTCACAGACAAGCCTGGCACACACACTCACACACAGACCACCACTGGCATACACACTCATACATACACTCATATATAGACAAGAACGGGTTAACTCACTCACACTCAGAAAAGCACTAACACACACACTCATCACACGCTCACACATAAACAAGAACCGGCACTCTCTCTCACACACAGACAAGCACTGGCCCACACACTATCAAATACAGTCAAGCACTAGAACACACTCAAACACACAGCCAAACACTGTCACACACACACTCACAAGCACTGGTATTTACACTCACAAACTGACATCTACTGGCAAAGACACCAATATACACAGAAAAACAACCTTACACACACCCACGCACATACATACTCTGTCACACACTCTCACACTCAGAGAAGCACTGGCACACACACTGACAAGCACTGGCACACATACTCACACTCAGAGAAGCACTTGCACGCACACTCACACACAAAATCACTGGTACCCACATACAGACAAGCACTGGCACTCTCTCTCACACACACAGAGAAGCACCTGCACACACACTCACACACAAAATCACTGGTACCCACATACAGACAAGCAGTGGCACACATACTCACACTCGGAGAAGCACTTGCACACACACTCACACACAAAATCACTGGTACCCACATACAGACAAGCAGTGGCACACATACTCACACTCAGAGAAGCACTTGCACACACACTCACACACAGAATCACTGGTACCCACATACAGACAAGCAGTGGCACACATACTCACACTCGGAGAAGCACTTGCACACACACTCACACAGAGATAAGCACTGGCACCCACATACAGACAAGCATTTGTACACACACACACACACAGATAAGCACTGGCACTCACATAGTGACAAGCACTGGCACACACACACACAGATAAGCACTGGCATATACCCTCAAAAAACTCTAAACAAGCTCTGGAACACACACTCAAAAAGAGACACACTGGGGCACACACACGCACACACACTCAGCAAAGCACTGGCGTACACTTTCACATTCGGACAAACACTTGCACACACACTCACAGACAGACAAGTACTGGCATACACACTCACTCTCAGAGAAGCACTGCCATAAACATTCACATTCAGACAAACACTTGCACACACACACACTGACAAGTACTGGCACTCACACTCACACACTGAGAAACACTGGCACACACACTCACACAGAGACAAGCACTGGCACGCACACTCACACACAGACATGCACTGGCACACACACTCACACACAGACAAGCACTGGCCCACATACTCACACAAAGACAAGCGCTGGCACACACACTCACATACACGCAGACAAGCACTGGCACACACACTAACATTCAGACAAGCACTGGCACACACACACAAGCAGACAAGCTCTGGAACACACATATTCACATACACGCAGACAAGCGCTTGCTCACACACTCATACAGAGACAAGTGTTGGAACACACACTCACAAGACAAGCGCTGGCAAAACCATTCACACACAGACAAGCGCTAGAACACACACTCACACGCAAACAAACCCTAGCACACACACTCACACACAGACAAGCGCTAGCACACACACTGACAAGAAAGTGCTGGCACACACACTCACACACAGACAAGCGCTAGCGCACACAATCACACAAAGACAAGCGCTGGCACACACACTCACAAGATAAGCGCTAGCACACACGCTCACAAGACAAGCGCTTACACACACACTCACAAGACAAGCGCTGGCACAATCACTCACAAGACAAGCGCAGGCACAATCCCTCACAAGACAAGCGCAGGCACAATCCCTCACAAGACAAGCCCTAGCACAATCACTCACAAGACAAGCGCTAGCAAAATCACTCACAAGACAAGCGCTGGCACAATCCCTCACAAGACAAGCGCAGGCACAATCACTCACAAGACAAGCGCAGGCACAATCCCTCACAAGACAAGCGCAGGCACAATCACTCACAAGACAAGCGCTGGCACAATCCCTCACAAGACAAGCGCAGGCACAATCACTCACAAGACAAGCGCAGGCACAATCACTCACAAGACAAGCGCTGGCACAATCCCTCACAAGACAAGCGCAGGCACAATCACTCACAAGACAAGCGCTGGCACAATCACTCACAAGACAAGCGCAGGCACAATCATTCACAAGACAAGCGCTAGCACAATCACTCACAAGACAAGCGCTAGCACAATCACTGACAGGACAAGCGCTGGCACACACACTCCCAAGACAAGCACTAGAACAATCACTCACAAGTCAAGCGCTAGCACAATCACTCACAAGACAAGCGCTAGCAAAATCACTCACAAGACAAGCGCTAGCACAATCATTCACAAGACAAGCGCTAGCACACACACTCACAAGACAAGCGCTAGCACAATCACTCACAGGACAAGCGCTAACACAATCACTCACAAGACAAGCGCTGGCACACACACTCACAAGACAAGCGCTAACACAATCACTCACAGGACAAGCGCTAGCACAATCACTCACAGGACAAGCGCTAGCACAATCACTCACAAGACAAGCGCTGGCACACACACTCAGAAGACAAGCGCTAGCACAATCACTCACAAGACAAGCGCTAGCAAAATCACTCACAAGACAAGCGCTAGCACAATCACTCACAAGACAAGCGCTAGCACAATCCCTCACAAGACAAGCGCTGGCACACACACTCCCAAGACAAGCACTAGAACAATCACTCACAAGTCAAGCGCTAGCACAATCACTCACAAGACAAGCGCTAGCAAAATCACTCACAAGACAAGCGCTAGCACAATCACTCACAAGACAAGCGCTAGCACACACACTCACAAGACAAGCGCTAGCACACACACTCACAAGACAGGCGCTAGCACAATCACTGACAAGACAAGCGCTGGCACACACACTCACAAGACAAGCGCTAGCACACACACTCACAAGACAAGCGCTAGCACAATCACTCACAAGACAAGCGCTAGCACAATCACTCACAAGACAAGCGCTAGCACACACACTCACAAGACAAGCGCTAGCACAATCACTTACAAGACAAGCGCTGGCACACACACTCACAAGACAAGCGCAGGCACAATCCCTCACAAGACAACCGCTGGCACAATAACTCACAAGACAAGCGCTGGCACAATCCCTCACAAGACAAGCGCTAGCACAATCCCTCACAAGACAAGCGCAGGCACAATCCCTCACAAGACAAGCGCTGGCACACACACTCACAAGACAAGCGCTAGCACAATCACTCACAAGACAAGCGCTGGCACAATCCCTCACAAGACAAGCGCTGGCACACTCACAAGACAAGCGCTAGCACAATCACTCACAAGACAAGCGCTGGCACAATCCCTCACAAGACAAGCGCTGGCACACTCACAAGACAAGCGCTAGCACAATCACTCACAAGACAAGCGCTGGCACAATCCCTCACAAGACAAGCGCTAGCACAGTCCCTCACAAGACAAGCGCTGGCACACACACTCCCAAGACAAGCACTAGAACAATCACTCACAAGTCAAGCGCTAGCACAATCATTCACAAGACAAGCGCTGGCACACACACTCCCAAGACAAGCACTAGAACAATCACTCACAAGACAAGCGCAGGCACAATCACTCACAAGACAAGCGCTAGCACAATCACTCACAAGACAAGCGCTAGCACAATCACTCACAAGACAAGCACTAACACAATCATTCACAAGACAAGCGCTAGCACAATCATTCACAAGACAAGCGCTAGCACAATCACTGACAGGACAAGCGCTAACAGAATCACTCACAAGACAAGCGCTAGCACAATCACTCACAAGACAAGCGCTAGCACGATCACTCACAAGACAAGCGCTTGCACAATCACTCACAAGACAAGCGCTGGCACACACACTCACAAGACAAGCGCTAGCACAATCACTCACAAGACAAGCGCTGGCACATACACTTACAAAACAAGCGCTAGCACAAAACTCACAAGACAAGCGCTAGCACACACACTCACAAGACAAGCGCTGGCACACACACTCACAAGACAAGCGCTGGCACATACGCTTACAAAACAAGCGCTGGCACATACGCTTACAAAACAAGCGCTTGCACACACACTCACAAGACAAGAGCTAGCACATACACTTACAAAACAAGCGCTGGCACATACACTCACAAGACAAGCGCTAGCACAATCACTCACAAGACAAGCGCTAGCACAATCACTCACAAGACAAGCGCTAGCACAATCACTCACAAAACAAGCGCTAGCACAATCTCTCACAAGACAAGCGCTAGCACAATCACTCACAAAACAAGCGCTAACACAATCACTCACAAGACAAGCGCTAGCACAATCACTCACAAAACAAGCGCTAGCACAATCACTCACAAGACAAGCGCTAGCACAATCACTCACAAAACAAGCGCTAACACAATCACTCACAAGACAAGCGCTAGCACAATCACTCACAAAACAAGCGCTAGCACAATCACTCACAAGACAAGCGCTAGCACAAAACTCACAAGACAAGCGCTGGCACAATCACTCACACGACAAGCGCTAGCACAATCACTCACAAGACAAGCGCTAGCACAATCACTCACAAGACAAGCGCTGGCACAATCACTCACACGACAAGCGCTAGCACAAAACTCACAAGACAAGCGCTGGCACAATCACTCACACGACAGGCGCTGGCACAATCACTCACACGACAAGCGCTGGCACAATCACTCACAAGACAAGCGCTAACACAATCACTCACACGACAAGCGCTAACACAATCACTCACAAGACAAGCGCTAACACAATCACTCACAAGACAAGCGCTGGCACAATCACTCACAAGACAAGCGCTAACACAATCACTCACAAGACAAGCGCTGGCACAATCACTGACAGGATAAGCGCTGGCACATACACTCACAAGACAAGCGCTAGCACATACACTTACAAAACAAGCGCTGGCACATACACTCACAAGACAAGCGCTAGCACAATCACTCACAAGACAAGCACTAACACAATCATTCACAAGACAAGCGCTAGCACAATCATTCACAAGACAAGCGCTAGCACAATCACTGACAGGACAAGCGCTAACACAACCACTCACAAGACAAGCGCTGGCACACACTCACAAGACAAGCGCTAGCACATACACTTACAAAACAAGCGCTAGCACAAAACTCTCAGGACAAGCGCTAGCACAATCACTGACAGGACAATCGCTAACACAACCACTCACAAGACAAGCGCTGGCACACACTCACAAGACAAGCGCTAGCACATACACTTACAAAACAAGCGCCAACACAATCACTCACAAGACAAGTGCTAGCACAATCACTCACAGGACAAGCGCTAGCACAAAACTCACACGACAAGCGCTAGCACAATCACTCACAAGACAAGCGCTAGCACAAAACTCACACGACAAGCGCTAGCACAATCACTCACAAGACAAGCGCTAGCACAAAACTCACACGACAAGCGCTAGCACATACACTTACAAAACAAGCGCCAACACAATCACTCACAAGACAAGTGCTAGCACAATCACTCACAGGACAAGCGCTAGCACAAAACTCACACGACAAGCGCTAGCACAATCACTCACAAGACAAGCGCTAGCACAAAACTCACACGACAAGCGCTACCACAATCACTCAGAAGACAAGCGCTAGCACACACACTCACACAGAGACAAGCGCTGGCACTCAAACTCACAAGACAAGCACTGGGACACACACGTACACAGAGACAAGCGCTGGCACACACACACACAAAGACAAGGGCTAGCACACACACTCACAAACAGACAAGCGCTAGCACACACACTCACAAGAAAAGCGCTGGCACACACACACACAAAGACAAGGGCTAGCACACACACTCACACACAGACAAGCGCTAGCACACACACTCACAAGACAAGCGCTGGCACACTTACTTACACAGAGACAAGCGCTTGCACACACACTCACAAGACAATTGCTGGCACACACACTCACACACGGACAAACGCTAGCACACAAACTCACAAGACAATTGCTGGCACACACACTCACAGACAGACAAGCGCTAGCACACACATTCACAAGACAATCGCTGGCACACACACTCACACAGAGACAAGCGCTAGCACACACACTCACAAGACAAGCGCTAGCACACACACTCACAGAGTGACAAGCCCTAGCACACACACTGACAAGACAAGCGCTAGCACACACTCACAAGACAAGCGCTAGCACACACTCACAAGACAAGCGCTAGCACACACTCACAAGACAAGCGCTAGCACACACTCACAAGACAAGCGCTAGCACACACTCACAAGACAAGCGCTAGCACACACACTCACAGAGTGACAAGCCCTAGCACACACACTCACAAGACAAGCGCTAGCACACACACTCACAAGACAAGCGCTAGCACACACACTCACAGAGTGACAAGCCCTAGCACACACACTCACAAGACAAGCGCTAGCACACACTCACAAGACAAGCGCTAGCACACACTCACAAGACAAGCGCTAGCAAACACACTCACACACAGACAAGCGCTGGCACACACCCACAATACAAGCGCTAGCAAACACACTCATAAGACAAGCGCTAGCACACACACTCACTAGACAAGCGCTAGCACACGCACTCACAAGACAAGAGCTAGCGCACACAATCAAAAGACAAGCACTAGCACACACACTCACACACAGACAAGCGCTAGCACACACACTCACAAGACAAGCGCTGGCACACACAATCACAAGACAAGAGCTGGCAGACACACACACTACACAAGCGCTTGCACACACACTCACAAGACAACCGCTAGCACACGCACTCACAAGACAAGCGCTTGCGCACAAAATAAGACAAGACAAGCGCTGGCACACACAATCACAAGACAAGCGCTGGCACACACACTTCCAAGATTAGCGCTTGCGCACACACTCACAAGACAAGCGCTGGCACACACTCACAAGACAAGCGCTGGCACACACACTCACAAAACAAGCGCTAGCACACACACTCACAAGACAGGCGCTAGCACACTCACTCACAAGACAAGCGCTAGCACACACACTCACAAGACAGGCGCTAGCACACACACTCACAAGACAGGCGCTAGCACAATCACTCACAGGACAAGCGCTAACACAATCACTCACAAGACAAGCGCTGGCACACACACTCACAAGACAAGCGCTAACACAATCACTCACAGGACAAGCGCTAGCACAATCACTCACAGGACAAGCGCTAGCACAATCACTCACAAGACAAGCGCTGGCACACACACTCAGAAGACAAGCGCTAGCACAATCACTCACAAGACAAGCGCTAGCAAAATCACTCACAAGACAAGCGCTAGCACAATCACTCACAAGACAAGCGCTAGCACAATCCCTCACAAGACAAGCGCTGGCACACACACTCCCAAGACAAGCACTAGAACAATCACTCACAAGTCAAGCGCTAGCACAATCACTCACAAGACAAGCGCTAGCAAAATCACTCACAAGACAAGCGCTAGCACAATCACTCACAAGACAAGCGCTAGCACACACACTCACAAGACAAGCGCTAGCACACACACTCACAAGACAGGCGCTAGCACAATCACTGACAAGACAAGCGCTGGCACACACACTCACAAGACAAGCGCTAGCACACACACTCACAAGACAAGCGCTAGCACAATCACTCACAAGACAAGCGCTAGCACAATCACTCACAAGACAAGCGCTAGCACACACACTCACAAGACAAGCGCTAGCACAATCACTTACAAGACAAGCGCTGGCACACACACTCACAAGACAAGCGCAGGCACAATCCCTCACAAGACAACCGCTAGCACAATAACTCACAAGACAAGCGCTGGCACAATCCCTCACAAGACAAGCGCAGGCACAATCCCTCACAAGACAAGCGCTGGCACACACACTCACAAGACAAGCGCTAGCACAATCACTCACAAGACAAGCGCTGGCACAATCCCTCACAAGACAAGCGCTGGCACACTCACAAGACAAGCGCTAGCACAATCACTCACAAGACAAGCGCTGGCACAATCCCTCACAGGACAAGCGCTGGCACACTCACAAGACAAGCGCTAGCACAATCACTCACAAGACAAGCGCTGGCACAATCCCTCACAAGACAAGCGCTAGCACAGTCCCTCACAAGACAAGCGCTGGCACACACACTCCCAAGACAAGCACTAGAACAATCACTCACAAGTCAAGCGCTAGCACAATCATTCACAAGACAAGCGCTGGCACACACACTCCCAAGACAAGCACTAGAACAATCACTCACAAGACAAGCGCAGGCACAATCACTCACAAGACAAGCGCTAGCACAATCACTCACAAGACAAGCGCTAGCACAATCACTCACAAGACAAGCACTAACACAATCATTCACAAGACAAGCGCTAGCACAATCATTCACAAGACAAGCGCTAGCACAATCACTGACAGGACAAGCGCTAACAGAATCACTCACAAGACAAGCGCTAGCACAATCACTCACAAGACAAGCGCTAGCACGATCACTCACAAGACAAGCGCTTGCACAATCACTCACAAGACAAGCGCTGGCACACACACTCACAAGACAAGCGCTAGCACAATCACTCACAAGACAAGCGCTGGCACATACACTTACAAAACAAGCGCTAGCACAAAACTCACAAGACAAGCGCTAGCACACACACTCACAAGACAAGCGCTGGCACACACACTCACAAGACAAGCGCTGGCACATACGCTTACAAAACAAGCGCTGGCACATACGCTTACAAAACAAGCGCTTGCACACACACTCACAAGACAAGAGCTAGCACATACACTTACAAAACAAGCGCTGGCACATACACTCACAAGACAAGCGCTAGCACAATCACTCACAAGACAAGCGCTAGCACAATCACTCACAAGACAAGCGCTAGCACAATCACTCACAAAACAAGCGCTAGCACAATCTCTCACAAGACAAGCGCTAGCACAATCACTCACAAAACAAGCGCTAACACAATCACTCACAAGACAAGCGCTAGCACAATCACTCACAAAACAAGCGCTAGCACAATCACTCACAAGACAAGCGCTAGCACAATCACTCACAAAACAAGCGCTAACACAATCACTCACAAGACAAGCGCTAGCACAATCACTCACAAAACAAGCGCTAGCACAATCACTCACAAGACAAGCGCTAGCACAAAACTCACAAGACAAGCGCTGGCACAATCACTCACACGACAAGCGCTAGCACAATCACTCACAAGACAAGCGCTAGCACAATCACTCACAAGACAAGCGCTGGCACAATCACTCACACGACAAGCGCTAGCACAAAACTCACAAGACAAGCGCTGGCACAATCACTCACACGACAGGCGCTGGCACAATCACTCACACGACAAGCGCTGGCACAATCACTCACAAGACAAGCGCTAACACAATCACTCACACGACAAGCGCTAACACAATCACTCACAAGACAAGCGCTAACACAATCACTCACAAGACAAGCGCTGGCACAATCACTCACAAGACAAGCGCTAACACAATCACTCACAAGACAAGCGCTGGCACAATCACTGACAGGATAAGCGCTGGCACATACACTCACAAGACAAGCGCTAGCACATACACTTACAAAACAAGCGCTGGCACATACACTCACAAGACAAGCGCTAGCACAATCACTCACAAGACAAGCACTAACACAATCATTCACAAGACAAGCGCTAGCACAATCATTCACAAGACAAGCGCTAGCACAATCACTGACAGGACAAGCGCTAACACAACCACTCACAAGACAAGCGCTGGCACACACTCACAAGACAAGCGCTAGCACATACACTTACAAAACAAGCGCTAGCACAAAACTCTCAGGACAAGCGCTAGCACAATCACTGACAGGACAATCGCTAACACAACCACTCACAAGACAAGCGCTAGCACATACACTTACAAAACAAGCGCCAACACAATCACTCACAAGACAAGTGCTAGCACAATCACTCACAGGACAAGCGCTAGCACAAAACTCACACGACAAGCGCTAGCACAATCACTCACAAGACAAGCGCTAGCACAAAACTCACACGACAAGCGCTAGCACAATCACTCACAAGACAAGCGCTAGCACAAAACTCACACGACAAGCGCTAGCACATACACTTACAAAACAAGCGCCAACACAATCACTCACAAGACAAGTGCTAGCACAATCACTCACAGGACAAGCGCTAGCACAAAACTCACACGACAAGCGCTAGCACAATCACTCACAAGACAAGCGCTAGCACAAAACTCACACGACAAGCGCTACCACAATCACTCAGAAGACAAGCGCTAGCACACACACTCACACAGAGACAAGCGCTGGCACTCAAACTCACAAGACAAGCACTGGGACACACACGTACACAGAGACAAGCGCTGGCACACACACACACAAAGACAAGGGCTAGCACACACACTCACAAACAGACAAGCGCTAGCACACACACTCACAAGAAAAGCGCTGGCACACACACACACAAAGACAAGGGCTAGCACACACACTCACACACAGACAAGCGCTAGCACACACACTCACAAGACAAGCGCTGGCACACTTACTTACACAGAGACAAGCGCTTGCACACACACTCACAAGACAATTGCTGGCACACACACTCACACACGGACAAACGCTAGCACACAAACTCACAAGACAATTGCTGGCACACACACTCACAGACAGACAAGCGCTAGCACACACATTCACAAGACAATCGCTGGCACACACACTCACACAGAGACAAGCGCTAGCACACACACTCACAAGACAAGCGCTAGCACACACACTCACAGAGTGACAAGCCCTAGCACACACACTGACAAGACAAGCGCTAGCACACACTCACAAGACAAGCGCTAGCACACACTCACAAGACAAGCGCTAGCACACACTCACAAGACAAGCGCTAGCACACACACTCACAGAGTGACAAGCCCTAGCACACACACTCACAAGACAAGCGCTAGCACACACACTCACAAGACAAGCGCTAGCACACACACTCACAGAGTGACAAGCCCTAGCACACACACTCACAAGACAAGCGCTAGCACACACTCACAAGACAAGCGCTAGCACACACTCACAAGACAAGCGCTAGCAAACACACTCACACACAGACAAGCGCTGGCACACACCCACAATACAAGCGCTAGCAAACACACTCATAAGACAAGCGCTAGCACACACACTCACTAGACAAGCGCTAGCACACGCACTCACAAGACAAGAGCTAGCGCACACAATCAAAAGACAAGCACTAGCACACACACTCACACACAGACAAGCGCTAGCACACACACTCACAAGACAAGCGCTGGCACACACAATCACAAGACAAGAGCTGGCAGACACACACACTACACAAGCGCTTGCACACACACTCACAAGACAACCGCTAGCACACGCACTCACAAGACAAGCGCTTGCGCACAAAATAAGACAAGACAAGCGCTGGCACACACAATCACAAGACAAGCGCTGGCACACACACTTCCAAGATTAGCGCTTGCGCACACACTCACAAGACAAGCGCTGGCACACACTCACAAGACAAGCGCTGGCACACACACTCACAAAACAAGCGCTAGCACACACACTCACAAGACAGGCGCTAGCACACTCACTCACAAGACAAGCGCTAGCACACACACTCACAAGACAGGCGCTAGCACACACACTCACAAGACAGGCGCTAGCACACACACTCACAAGACAAGCGCTAGCAGAATCACTCACAAGACAGGCGCTGGCCCACACACTCACATTGAGGCAAGCGCTAGCACAATCACTTACAAGACAACCGCTGACACACACACTCACACAGAAACAAGCGCTAGCACACTTACTCACAAGACAAGCAGACAAGCGCTAGCACAATCACTCACAAGACAAACGCTAGCACACACACTCACAAGACAAGCACTAGCTAACACACACTCACACATAGACAAGTGCTGGCACACACACTCACAAGACAAGCGCTGGCACACACACTCACAAGACAAGCGCTGGCACACACTCACAAGACATGCGCTGGCTTACACACTTACAAAACAAGCCCTAGCACACACAATCACAAGACAAGCGCTGGCACACACTGTGACAAGACAAGCGCTGGCACTTACACTCACAAGACAAGCGCTGGCACACACACTCACAAGGCAAGCGCTAGCACACACACTCACATGTCTAGCGCTAGCACACACACTCAAAAGACAAGCGCTAGCACACACACTCACAAGACAAGCACTGGCATAAACACTCACAGACAGACAAGCGCTAGCACACACACACTCACACACAGACAAGCGCTAGCACACACACTCACAAGACAAGCGCTGGCACACACACTCACACAGAGACAAGCGCTAGCACACACACTCACAAGACAAGCGCTAGCACACACACTCACAAGACAAGCGCTGGCATAAACACTCACAGACAGACAAGCGCTAGCACAAACACACACTCACACACAGACAAGCGCTAGCACACACACTCACAAGACAAGCGCTGGAACACACACTCACAAGACAAGCGCTAGCACAATCACTCACAAGCTAAGCGCAGGCACACTCACAAGACAAGCGCTAGCACACTCACTCACAAGACAAGCGATAACACACACACTCACAAGACAAGCGCTAGCACACACACTCACAAGACAAGCGCTGGCACACACACTCACAAGACAAGCGCTAGCACACTCACTCACAAGACAAGCGCTAGCACAATCACTCACAAGCTAAGCGCAGGCACACTCACAAGACAAGCGCTAGCACACTCACTCACAAGACAAGCGATAACACACACACTCACACAGATACAGGCGCTAGCACCCACACTCAAAACACAAGCGCTAGCACACACACTCACACAGACAAGCGCTAGTACATACACTCACAAGGAGACAAGCGCTGGCACACACACTCACACACAGACAAGCGCTGGCACACACACTCACTAGACAAGCGCTGGCACACACACGCACACACAGACAAGCTTTGGCACACACACTCACACACAGACAAGCGCTGGCACACACACTCACACACAGACAAACGCTAGCACACACCCTCAAACACAGTCAAGCGCTGGCACACACAGACTAGCGCTGGCACCTACACTCACACACAGACAAGCGCTAGCACACACACTCACACAGAGAAAAGCGCTGGCACACAGACTCACACACAGACAAGCGCTGTCACACACACTCACAAGACAAGCGCTAGCACACACACTCACAAGACAAGCGCAAGCACACACGCTCAAACACAGACAAGCATTAGCACACACGCTCACAAGACAAGCGTTAGCACACACACACAGACACAAGAAAAGCGCTGGCACACTCACTCACAAGACAAGCGCTGGCACACACACTCACAAGACAAGCGCTGGCACACACACTCCCAAGACTAGCGCTTGCGCACACACTCACAAGACAAGGGCTGGCACACACTCACAAGACATGCGCTGGCACACACACTCACAAGACGTGCGCTGGCATACACACTTACAACACAAGCCCTAGCACACACAATCACAAGACAAGCGCTGGCACACATACTGACAAGACAAGCACTGGCACACACACATACAAGACAAGCGCTAGCACAATCATTCCCAAGACAAGCGCTAGCACAATCACTCACAAGACAAGCGCTAGCACAAAACTCACACGACAAGCGCTAGCACAATCACTCACAAGACAAGCGCTAGCACAAAACTCACACGACAAGCGCTAGCACAATCACTCACAAGACAAGCGCTAGCACAAAACTCACACGACAAGCGCTAGCACAATCACTCACAAGACAAGCGCTAGCACAAAACTCACACGACAAGCGCTACCACAATCACTCACAAGACAAGCGCTAGCACACACACTCACACAGACACAAGCGCTGGCACTCAAACTCACAAGACAAGCACTGGGACACACACGTACACAGAGACAAGCGCTGGAACACACACACACATAGACAAGGGCTAGCACACACACTCACAAACAGACAAGCGCTAGCACACACACTCACAAGAAAAGCGCTGGCACACACACTCACACACAGACAAGCGCTAGCACACACACTTACAAGACAAGCGCTGGCACACTTACTTACACAGAGACAAGCGCTTGCACACACACTCACAAGACAATTGCTGGCACACACACTCACACACGGACAAACGCTAGCACACAAACTCACAAGACAATTGCTGGCACACACACTCACAGACAGACAAGCGCTAGCACACACACTCACAAGACAATCGCTGGCACACACACTCACACAGAGACAAGCGCTAGCACACACACTCACAAGACAAGCGCTAGCACACACACTCACAGAGTGACAAGCCCTAGCACACACACTCACAAGACAAGCGCTAGCACACACTCACTAGACAAGCGCTAGCACACACACTCACAGAGTGACAAGCCCTAGCACACACACTCACAAGACAAGCGCTAGCACACACACTCACAAGACAAGCGCTAGCACACACACTCACAGAGTGACAAGCCCTAGCACACACACTCACAAGACAAGCGCTAGCACACACTCACAAGACAAGCGCTAGCACACACTCACAAGACAAGCGCTAGCAAACACACTCACACACAGACAAGCGCTGGCACACACCCACAATACAAGCGCTAGCACACACACTCACAAGACAAGCGCTAGCACACACACTCACTAGACAAGCGCTAGCACACGCACTCACAAGACAAGAGCTAGCGCACACAATCAAAAGACAAGCACTAGCACACACACTCACACACAGAAAAGCGCTAGCACACACACTCACAAGACAAGCGCTGGCACACACAATCACAAGACAAGAGCTGGCAGACACACTACACAAGCGCTTGCACACACACTCACAAGACAACCGCTAGCACACGCACTCACAAGACAAGCGCTTGCGCACAAAATAAGACAAGACAAGCGCTGGCACACACAATCACAAGACAAGCGCTGGCACACACACTCCCAAGACTAGCGCTTGCGCACACACTCACAAGACAAGCGCTGGCACACACTCACAAGACAAGCGCTGGCACACACACTCACAAAACAAGCGCTAGCACACACACTCACAAGACAGGCGCTAGCACACACACTCACAAGACAAGCGCTAGCACACACACTCACAAGACAGGCGCTAGCACACACACTCACAAGACAGGCGCTAGCACACACACTCACAAGACAAGCGCTAGCAGAATCACTCACAAGACAGGCGCTGGCAAACACACTCACACTGAGACAAGCGCTAGCACAATCACTTACAAGACAACCGCTGGCACACACACTCACACAGAAACAAGCGCTAGCACACTTACTCACAAGACAAGCAGACAAGCGCTAGCACAATCACTCACAAGACAAACGCTAGCACACACACTCACAAGACAAGCACTAGCTAAAACACACTGACACTGAGACAAGCGCTAGCACACACACTCACAAGACAAGCAGACAAGCGCTAGCACACACACTCACAAGACAAACGCTAGCACACACACTCACAAGACAAGCACTAGCTAACACACACTCACACATAGACAAGTGCTGGCACACACACTCACAAGACAAGCGCTGGCACACACACTCACAAGACAAGCGCTGGCACACACTCACAAGACATGCGCTGGCTTACACACTTACAAAACAAGCCCTAGCACACACAATCACAAGACAAGCGCTGGCACACACTGTGACAAGACAAGCGCTGGCACTTACACTCACAAGACAAGCGCTGGCACACACACTCACAAGGCAAACGCTAGCACACACACTCACATGTCTAGCGCTAGCACACACACTCACAAGACAAGCGCTAGCACACACACTCACAAGACAAGCACTGGCATAAACACTCACAGACAGACAAGCGCTAGCACACACACACTCACACACAGACAAGCGCTAGCACACATACTCACAAGACAAGCGCTGGCACACACACTCACACAGAGACAAGCGCTAGCACACACACTCACAAGACAAGCGCTAGCACACACACTCACAAGACAAGCGCTGGCATAAACACTCACAGACAGACAAGCGCTAGCACAAACACACACTCACACACAGACAAGCGCTAGCACACACACTCACAAGACAAGCGCTGGAACACACACTCACAAGACAAGCGCTAGCACACTCACTCACAAGACAAGCGCTGGCACACACACTCACAAGACAAGCGCTAGCACACTCACTCACAGGACAAGCGCTAGCACACTCACACACAGACAAGCGCTAGCACACACACTCACAAGACAAGCGCTAGCACACTCACTCACAAGACAAGCGCTAGCACAATCACTCACAAGCTAAGCGCAGGCACACTCACAAGACAAGCGCTAGCACACTCACTCACAAGACAAGCGATAACACACACACTCACACAGATACAGGCGCTAGCACCCACACTAAAAACACAAGCGCTAGCACACACATTCACACAGACAAGCGCTAGTACATACACTCACAAGGAGACAAGCGCTGGCACAAACACTCACTAGACAAGCGCTGGCACACACACTCCCACACAGACAAGCGCTGGCACACACACTCACTAGACAAGCGCTGGCACACACACTCACTAGACAAGCGCTGGCACACACACGCACACACAGGCAAGCTTTGGCACACACACTCACACACAGACAAGCGCTGGCACACACACTCACACACAGACAAACGCTAGCACACACCCTCAAACACAGTCAAGCGCTGGCACACACAGACTAGCGCTGGCACCTACACTCACACACAGACAAGCGCTAGCACACACACTCACACAGAGAAAAGCGCTGGCACACAGACAAGCGCTGTCACACACACTCACAAGACAAGCGCTAGCACACACACTCACAAGACAAGCGCAAGCACACACGCTCACAAGACAAGCGCTAGCACACACACTCACAAGACAAGCATTAGCACACACACTCACAAGACAAGCGTTAGCACACACACACAGACACAAGAAAAGCGCTGGCACACTCACTCACAAGACAAGCGCTGGCACACACACTCACAAGACAAGCGCTTGCACACACTCACAAGACATGCGCTGGCACACACACTCACAAGACATGCGCTGGCATACACACTTACAACACAAGCCCTAGCACACACAATCACAAGAGAAGCGCTGGCACACATACTGACAAGACAAGCGCTGGCACACACACATACAAGACAAGCGCTAGCACAATCATTCCCAAGACAAGCGCTAGCACAATCACTCACAAGACAAGCGCTGGCACACACACATACAAGACAAGCGCTAGCACAATCACTCACAAGACAAGCGCTAGCACAATCACTCACAAGACAAGCGCTAGCACACTCACTCATAAGACAAGCGCTGGCACACTCACTCACAAGACAAGCGCTAGCACACTCACTCACAAGACAAGCGCTAGCACAATCACTCACAAGACAAGCGCTGGCACACTCACAAGACAAGCGCTGGCACACTCACTCATAAGACAAGCGCTGGCACACTCACTCACAAGACAAGCGCTAGCACACTCACTCACAAGACAAGCGCTGGCACACTCACTCACAAGACAAGCGCTAGCACACTCACTCACAAGACAAGCGCTGGCACACTCACAAGACAAGCGCTGGCACACTCACTCACAAGACAAGCGCTGGCACACTCACAAGACAAGCGCTGGCACACTCACAAGACAAGCGCTGGCACACTCACTCACAAGACAAGCGCTGGCACACTCACTCACAAGACAAGCACTAGCACACTCACTCACAAGACAAGCGCTGGCACACTCACAAGACAAGCGCTGGCACACTCACTCACAAGACAAGCGCTGGCACACTCACTCATAAGACAAGCGCTAGCACACTTACTCACAAGACAAGCGCTAGCACACTCACTCACAAGACAAGCGCTAGCACACTCACTCACAAGACAAGCGCTGGCACACTCACTCACAAGACAAGCGCTGGCACACTCACTCATAAGACAAGCGCTGGCACACTCACAAGACAAGCGCTGGCACACTCACTCATAAGACAAGCGCTGGCACACTCACTCATAAGACAAGCGCTGGCACACTCACAAGACAAGCGCTGGCACACTCACTCACAAGACAAGCGCTGGCACACTCACAAGACAAGCGCTGGCACACTCACTCACAAGACAAGCGCTGGCACACTCACAAGACAAGCGCTGGCACACTCACTCATAAGACAAGCGCTGGCACACTCACAAGACAAGCGCTGGCACACTCACAAGACAAGCGCTGGCACACTCACAAGACAAGCGCTGGCACACTCACTCACAAGACAAGCGCTGGCACACTCACAAGACAAGCGCTGGCACACTCACTCACAAGACAAGCGCTGGCACACTCACTCACAAGACAAGCGCTGGCACACTCACAAGACAAGCGCTGGCACACTCACTCACAAGACAAGCGCTGGCACACTCACTCACAAGACAAGCGCTGGCACACTCACTCACAAGACAAGCTCTGGCACACTCACTCACAAGACAAGCGCTAGCACACTCACTCACAAGACAAGCGCTAGCACACTCACTCACAAGACAAGCGCTGGCACACTCACTCACAAGACAAGCGCTGGCACACTCACTCATAAGACAAGCGCTGGCACACTCACAAGACAAGCGCTGGCACACTCACAAGACTAGCGCTGGCACAATCACTCACAAGACAAGCGCTGGCACACTCATAAGACAAGCGCTGGCACACTCACTCACAAGACAAGCGCTGGCACACTCACAAGACAAGCGCTGGCACACTCACTCATAAGACAAGCGCTGGCACACTCACAAGACAAGCGCTGGCACACTCACAAGACAAGCGCTGGCACACTCACAAGACAAGCCCTGGCACACTCACAAGACAAGCGCTGGCACACTCACAAGACAAGCGCTGGAACACTCACTCACAAGACAAGCGCTGGCACACTCACTCACATGACAAGCGCTAGCACACTCACTCACAAGACAAGCGCTGGCACACTCACAAGACAAGCGCTGGCACACTCACAAGACAAGCGCTGGCACACTCACAAGACAAGCGCTGGCACACTCACAAGACAAGCGCTGGCACACTCACAAGACAAGCGCTGGCACACTCACTCACAAGACAAGCGCTGGCACACTCACTCACAAGACAAGCGCTGGCACACTCACAAGACAAGCGCTGGCACACTCACTCACAAGACAAGCGCTGGCACACTCACTCACAAGACAAGCGCTGGCACACTCACAAGACAAGCGCTGGCACACTCACTCACAAGACAAGCGCTGGCACACTCACTCACAAGACAAGCGCTGGCACACTCACAAGACAAGCGCTGGCACACTCACAAGACAAGCGCTGGCACACTCACTCACAAGACAAGCGCTGGCACACTCACTCACAAGACAAGCGCTGGCACACTCACTCACAAGACAAGCGCTGGCACACTCACAAGACAAGCGCTGGCACACTCACAAGACAAGCGCTGGCACACTCACAAGACAAGCGCTGGCACACTCACAAGACAAGCGCTGGCACACTCACAAGACAAGCGCTGGCACTCTCACAAGACAAGCGCTGGCACACTCACTCATAAGACAAGCGCTGGCACACTCACAAGACAAGCGCTGGCACATTCACTCACAAGACAAGCGCTGGCACACTCACTCACAAGACAAGCGCTGGCACACTCACTCACAAGACAAGCGCTAGCACACTCACTCACAAGACAAGCGCTGGCACACTCACTCACAAGACAAGCGCTGGCACACTCACAAGACAAGCGCTAGCACACTCACAAGACAAGCGCTGGCACACTCACAAGACAAGCGCTAGCACATTCACTCACAAGACAAGCGCTGGCACAATCACTCACAAGACAAGCGCTGGCACACTCACTCACAAGACAAGCACTAGAACAATCACTCACAAGACAAGCGCTAGCACAATCACTCACAAGACAAGCGCTAGCACAATCACTCACAAGACAAGCACTAGAACAATCACTCACAAGACAAGCGCTGGCACACTCACTCACAAGACAAGCGCTAGCACAATCACTCACAAGACAAGCGCTAGCACAATCACTCACAAGACAAGCGCTGGCACACTCACAAGACAAGCGCTGGCACACTCACACGACAAGCGCTAGCACACACACTCATAAGACAAGCGCTAGCACACACACTCACTAGACAAGCGCTAGCACACGCACTCACAAGACAAGAGCTAGCGCACACAATCAAAAGACAAGCACTAGCACACACACTCACACACAGACAAGCGCTAGCACACACACTCACAAGACAAGCGCTGGCACACACAATCACAAGACAAGAGCTGGCAGACACACACAATACACAAGCGCTTGCACACACACTCACAAGACAACCGCTAGCACACGCACTCACAAGACAAGCGCTTGCGCACAAAATAAGACAAGACAAGCGCTGGCACACACAATCACAAGACAAGCGCTGGCACACACACTCCCAAGACTAGCGCTTGCGCACACACTCACAAGACAAGCGCTGGCGCACTCACAAGACAAGCGCTGGCACACTCACAAGACAAGCGCTGGCACACTCACTCACAAGACAAGCGCTGGCACACTCACTCACAAGACAAGCGCTGGCACACTCACAAGACAAGCGCTGGCACACTCACAAGACAAGCGCTGGCACACTCACAAGACAAGCGCTGGCACACATACAAGACAAGCGCTGGCACACTCACAAGACAAGCGCTGGCACACTCACTCACAAGACAAGCGCTGGCACACTCACTCACAAGACAAGCGCTGGCACACTCACTCACAAGACAAGCGCTGGCACACTCACAAGACAAGCGCTGGCACACTCACAAGACAAGCGCTGGCACACTCACTCACAAGACAAGCGCTGGCACACTCACTCACAAGACAAGCGCTGTCACACTCACTCACAAGACAAGCGCTGGCACACTCACTCACAAGACAAGCGCTAGCACACTCACTCACAAGACAAGCGCTAGCACACTCACTCACAAGACAAGCGCTGGCACACTCACTCACAAGACAAGCGCTGGCACACTCACTCATAAGACAAGCGCTGGCACACTCACAAGACAAGCGCTGGCACACTCACAAGACAAGCGCTGGCACAATCACTCACAAGACAAGCGCTGGCACACTCATAAGACAAGCGCTGGCACACTCACTCACAAGACAAGCGCTGGCACACTCACAAGACAAGCGCTGGCACACTCACTCATAAGACAAGCGCTGGCACACTCACAAGACAAGCGCTGGCACACTCACAAGACAAGCGCTGGCACACTCACAAGACAAGCGCTGGCACACTCACAAGACAAGCGCTGGCACACTCACTCACAAGACAAGCGCTGGCACACTCACTCACAAGACAAGCGCTAGCACACTCACTCACAAGACAAGCGCTGGCACACTCACAAGACAAGCGCTGGCACACTCACAAGACAAGCGCTGGCACACTCACAAGACAAGCGCTGGCACACTCACAAGACAAGCGCTGGCACACTCACAAGACAAGCGCTGGCACACTCACTCACAAGACAAGCGCTGGCACACTCACTCACAAGACAAGCGCTGGCACACTCACTCACAAGACAAGCGCTGGCACACTCACAAGACAAGCGCTGGCACACTCACTCACAAGACAAGCGCTGGCACACTCACTCACAAGACAAGCGCTGGCACACTCACAAGACAAGCGCTGGCACACTCACTCACAAGACAAGCGCTGGCACAGTCACTCACAAGACAAGCGCTGGCACACTCACAAGACAAGCGCTGGCACACTCACTCACAAGACAAGCGCTGGCACACTCACTCACAAGACAAGCGCTGGCACACTCACAAGACAAGCGCTGGAACACTCACAAGACAAGCGCTGGCACACTCACTCACAAGACAAGCGCTGGCACACTCACTCACAAGACAAGCGCTGGCACACTCACTCACAAGACAAGCGCTGGCACACTCACAAGACAAGCGCTGGCACACTCACAAGACAAGCGCTGGCACACTCACAAGACAAGCGCTGGCACACTCACTCATAAGACAAGCGCTGGCACACTCACAAGACAAGCGCTGGCACATTCACTCACAAGACAAGCGCTGGCACACTCACTCACAAGACAAGCGCTGGCACACTCACTCACAAGACAAGCGCTAGCACACTCACTCACAAGACAAGCGCTGGCACACTCACTCACAAGACAAGCGCTAGCACACTCACAAGACAAGCGCTGGCACACTCACAAGACAAGCGCTAGCACATTCACTCACAAGACAAGCGCTGGCACAATCACTCACAAGACAAGCGCTGGCACACTCACTCACAAGACAAGCACTAGAACAATCACTCACAAGACAAGCGCTAGCACAATCACTCACAAGACAAGCGCTAGCACAATCACTCACAAGACAAGCACTAGAACAATCACTCACAAGACAAGCGCTGGCACACTCACTCACAAGACAAGCGCTAGCACAATCACTCACAAGACAAGCGCTAGCACAATCACTCACAAGACAAGCGCTGGCACACTCACAAGACAAGCGCTGGCACACTCACACGACAAGCGCTAGCACACACACTCATAAGACAACCGCTAGCACACACACTCACTAGACAAGCGCTAGCACACGCACTCACAAGACAAGAGCTAGCGCACACAATCAAAAGACAAGCACTAGCACACACACTCACACACAGACAAGCGCTAGCACACACACTCACAAGACAAGCGCTGGCACACACAATCACAAGACAAGAGCTGGCAGACACACACACTACACAAGCGCTTGCACACACACTCACAAGACAACCGCTAGCACACGCACTCACAAGACAAGCGCTTGCGCACAAAATAAGACAAGACAAGCGCTGGCACACACAATCACAAGACAAGCGCTGGCACACACACTCCCAAGACTAGCGCTTGCGCACACACTCACAAGACAAGCGCTGGCACACACTCACAAGACAAGCGCTGGCACACACACTCACAAAACAAGCGCTAGCACACACACTCACAAGACAGGCGCTAGCACACTCACTCACAAGACAAGCGCTAGCACACACACTCACAAGACAGGCGCTAGCACACACACTCACACTGAGGCAAGCGCTAGCACAATCACTTACAAGACAACCGCTGGCACACACACTCACACAGAAACAAGCGCTAGCACACTTACTCACAAGACAAGCAGACAAGCGCTAGCACAATCACTCACAAGACAAACGCTAGCACACACACTCACAAGACAAGCACTAGCTAACACACACTCACACATAGACAAGTGCTGGCACACACACTCACAAGACAAGCGCTGGCACACACACTCACAAGACAAGCGCTGGCACACACTCACAAGACATGCGCTGGCTTACACACTTACAAAACAAGCCCTAGCACACACAATCACAAGACAAGCGCTGGCACACACTGTGACAAGACAAGCGCTGGCACTTACACTCACAAGACAAGCGCTGGCACACACACTCACAAGGCAAGCGCTAGCACACACACTCACATGTCTAGCGCTAGCACACACACTCACAAGACAAGCGCTAGCACACACACTCACAAGACAAGCACTGGCATAAACACTCACAGACAGACAAGCGCTAGCACACACACACTCACACACAGACAAGCGCTAGCACACACACTCACAAGACAAGCGCTGGCACACACACTCACACAGAGACAAGCGCTAGCACACACACTCACAAGACAAGCGCTAGCACACACACTCGCAAGACAAGCGCTGGCATAAACACTCACAGACAGACAAGCGCTAGCACAAACACACACTCACACACAGACAAGCGCTAGCACACACACTCACAAGACAAGCGCTGGAACACACACTCACAAGACAAGCGCTAGCACCATCACTCACAAGCTAAGCGCAGGCACACTCACAAGACAAGCGCTAGCACACTCACTCACAAGACAAGCGATAACACACACACTCACAAGACAAGCGCTAGCACACACTCACAAGACAAGCGCTGGCACACACACTCACAAGACAAGCGCTAGCACACTCACTCACAAGACAAGCGCTAGCACAATCACTCACAAGCTAAGCGCAGGCACACTCACAAGACAAGCGCTAGCACACTCACTCACAAGACAAGCGATAACACACACACTCACACAGATACAGGCGCTAGCACCCACACTCAAAACACAAGCGCTAGCAACACACACTCACACAGACAAGCGCTAGTACATACACTCACAAGGAGACAAGCGCTGGCACACACACTCACACACAGACAAGCGCTGGCACACACACTCACTAGACAAGCGCTGGCACACACACTCACTAGACAAGCGCTGGCACACACACGCACACACAGACAAGCTTTGGCACACACACTCACACACAGACAAGCGCTGGCACACACACTCACACACAGACAAACGCTAGCACACACGCTCAAACACAGTCAAGCGCTGGCACACACAGACTAGCGCTGGCACCTACACTCACACATAGACAAGCGCTAGCACACACACTCACACAGAGAAAAGCGCTGGCACACAGACTCACACACAGACAAGCGCTGTCACACACACTCACAAGACAAGCGCTAGCACACACACTCACAAGACAAGCGCAAGCACACACGCTCAAACACAGACAAGCATTAGCACACACACTCACAAGACAAGCGTTAGCACACACACACAGACACAAGAAAAGCGCTGGAACACTCACTCACAAGACAAGCGCTGGCACACACACTCACAAGACAAGCGCTGGCACACAAACTCCCAAGACTAGCGCTTGCGCACACACTCACAAGACAAGCGCTGGCACACACTCACAAGACATGCGCTGGCACACACACTCACAAGACATGCGCTGGCATACACACTTACAACACAAGCCCTAGCACACACAATCACAAGACAAGCGCTGGCACACATACTGACAAGACAAGCGCTGGCACACACACATACAAGACAAGCGCTAGCACAATCATTCCCAAGACAAGCGCTAGCACAATCACTCACAAGACAAGCGCTAGCACACACACTCACACAGACACAAGCGCTGGCACTCAAACTCACAAGACAAGCACTGGGACACACACGTACACAGAGACAAGCGCTGGAACACACACACACATAGACAAGGGCTAGCACACACACTCACAAACAGACAAGCGCTAGCACACACACTCACAAGAAAAGCGCTGGCACACACACTCACACACAGACAAGCGCTAGCACACACACTCACAAGACAAGCGCTGGCACACTTACTTACACAGAGACAAGCGCTTGCACACACACTCACAAGACAATTGCTGGCACACACACTCACACACGGACAAATGCTAGCACACAAACTCACAAGACAATTGCTGGCACACAAACTCACAGACAGACAAGCGCTAGCACACACACTCACAAGACAATCGCTGGCACACACACTCACACAGAGACAAGCGCTAGCACACACACTCACAAGACAAGCGCTAGCACACACACTCACAGAGTGACAAGCCCTAGCACACACACTCACAAGACAAGCGCTAGCACACACTCACTAGACAAGCGCTAGCACACACACTCACAGAGTGACAAGCCCTAGCACACACACTCAGAAGACAAGCGCTAGCACACACACTCACAAGACAAGCGCTAGCACACACACTCACAGAGTGACAAGCCCTAGCACACACACTCACAAGACAAGCGCTAGCACACACTCACAAGACAAGCGCTAGCACACACTCACAAGACAAGCGCTAGCAAACACACTCACACACAGACAAGCGCTGGCACACACCCACAATACAAGCGCTAGCACACACACTCACAAGACAAGCGCTAGCACACACACTCACTAGACAAGCGCTAGCACACGCACTCACCAAGACAAGAGCTAGCGCACACAATCAAAAGACAAGCACTAGCACACACACTCACACACAGACAGGCGCTAGCACACACACTCACAAGACAAGCGCTGGCACACACAATCACAAGACAAGAGCTGGCAGACACACTACACAAGCGCTTGCACACACACTCACAAGACAACCGCTAGCACACGCACTCACAAGACAAGCGCTTGAGCACAAAATAAGACAAGACAAGCGCTGGCACACACAATCACAAGACAAGCGCTGGCACACACACTCCCAAGACTAGCGCTTGCGCACACACTCACAAGACAAGCGCTGGCACACACTCACAAGACAAGCGCTGGCACACACACTCACAAAACAAGCGCTAGCACACACACTCACAAGACAGGCGCTAGCACACACACTCACAAGACAAGCGCTAGCACACACACTCACAAGACAGGCCCTAGCACACACACTCACAAGACAGGCGCTAGCACACACACTCACAAGACAAGCGCTAGCAGAATCACTCACAAGACAGGCGCTGGCACACACACTCACACTGAGACAAGCGCTAGCACAATCACTTACAAGACAACCGCTGGCACACACACTCACACAGAAACAAGCGCTAGCACACTTACTCACAAGACAAGCAGACAAGCGCTAGCACAATCACTCACAAGACAAACGCTAGCACACACACTCACAAGACAAGCACTAGCTAAAACACACTCACACATAGACAAGTGCTGGCACACACACTCACAAGACAAGCACTGGCACACACACTCACAAGACAGGCGCTGGCACACACACTCACACTGAGACAAGCGCTAGCACAATCACTTACAAGACAACCGCTGGCACACACACTCACACAGAAACAAGCGCTAGCACACTTACTCACAAGACAAGCAGACAAGCGCTAGCACAATCACTCACAAGACAAACGCTAGCACACACACTCACAAGACAAGCACTAGCTAAAACACACTGACACTGAGACAAGCGCTAGCACACACACTCACAAGACAAGCAGACAAGCGCTAGCACACACACTCACAAGACAAGCAGACAAGC
Source organism: Hymenopus coronatus (assembly GCA_030762935.1). NCBI lineage: Eukaryota > Metazoa > Arthropoda > Insecta > Mantodea > Hymenopodidae > Hymenopus > Hymenopus coronatus. The sequence continues at coordinate 151,040,305 of CM060898.1, read as the reverse complement.
GCTAGCACACACACTCACAAGACAAGCAGACAAGCGCTAGCACACACACTCACAAGACAAACGCTAGCACACACACTCACAAGACAAGCACTAGCTAACACACACTCACACATAGACAAGTGCTGGCACTCACACTCACAAGACAAGCGCTGGCACACACACTCCCAAGACTAGCGCTTGCGCACACACTCACAAGACAAGCGCTGGCGCACTCACAAGACAAGCGCTGGCACACTCACAAGACAAGCGCTGGCACACTCACTCACAAGACAAGCGCTGGCACACTCACTCACAAGACAAGCGCTGGCACACTCACTCACAAGACAAGCGCTGGCACACTCACAAGACAAGCGCTGGCACACTCACAAGACAAGCGCTGGCACACATACAAGACAAGCGCTGGCACACTCACAAGACAAGCGCTGGCACACTCACTCACAAGACAAGCGCTGGCACACTCACTCACAAGACAAGCGCTGGCACACTCACTCACAAGACAAGCGCTGGCACACTCACAAGACAAGCGCTGGCACACTCACAAGACAAGCGCTGGCACACTCACTCACAAGACAAGCGCTGGCACACTCACTCACAAGACAAGCGCTGTCACACTCACTCACAAGACAAGCGCTGGCACACTCACTCACAAGACAAGCGCTAGCACACTCACTCACAAGACAAGCGCTAGCACACTCACTCACAAGACAAGCGCTGGCACACTCACTCACAAGACAAGCGCTGGCACACTCACTCATAAGACAAGCGCTGGCACACTCACAAGACAAGCGCTGGCACACTCACAAGACAAGCGCTGGCACAATCACTCACAAGACAAGCGCTGGCACACTCATAAGACAAGCGCTGGCACACTCACTCACAAGACAAGCGCTGGCACACTCACAAGACAAGCGCTGGCACACTCACTCATAAGACAAGCGCTGGCACACTCACAAGACAAGCGCTGGCACACTCACAAGACAAGCGCTGGCACACTCACAAGACAAGCGCTGGCACACTCACAAGACAAGCGCTAGCACACTCACTCACAAGACAAGCGCTGGCACACTCACTCACAAGACAAGCGCTAGCACACTCACTCACAAGACAAGCGCTGGCACACTCACAAGACAAGCGCTGGCACACTCACAAGACAAGCGCTGGCACACTCACAAGACAAGCGCTGGCACACTCACAAGACAAGCGCTGGCACACTCACAAGACAAGCGCTGGCACACTCACTCACAAGACAAGCGCTGGCACACTCACTCACAAGACAAGCGCTGGCACACTCACTCACAAGACAAGCGCTGGCACACTCACAAGACAAGCGCTGGCACACTCACTCACAAGACAAGCGCTGGCACACTCACTCACAAGACAAGCGCTGGCACACTCACAAGACAAGCGCTGGCACACTCACTCACAAGACAAGCGCTGGCACACTCACTCACAAGACAAGCGCTGGCACACTCACAAGACAAGCGCTGGCACACTCACTCACAAGACAAGCGCTGGCACACTCACTCACAAGACAAGCGCTGGCACACTCACAAGACAAGCGCTGGAACACTCACAAGACAAGCGCTGGCACACTCACTCATAAGACAAGCGCTGGCACACTCACTCACAAGACAAGCGCTGGCACACTCACTCACAAGACAAGCGCTGGCACACTCACAAGACAAGCGCTGGCACACTCACAAGACAAGCGCTGGCACACTCACTCATAAGACAAGCGCTGGCACACTCACAAGACAAGCGCTGGCACATTCACTCACAAGACAAGCGCTGGCACACTCACTCACAAGACAAGCGCTGGCACACTCACAAGACAAGCGCTGGCACACTCACTCACAAGACAAGCGCTGGCACACTCACTCACAAGACAAGCGCTGGCACACTCACTCACAAGACAAGCTCTGGCACACTCACTCACAAGACAAGCGCTAGCACACTCACTCACAAGACAAGCGCTAGCACACTCACTCACAAGACAAGCGCTGGCACACTCACTCACAAGACAAGCGCTGGCACACTCACTCATAAGACAAGCGCTGGCACACTCACAAGACAAGCGCTGGCACACTCACAAGACTAGCGCTGGCACAATCACTCACAAGACAAGCGCTGGCACACTCATAAGACAAGCGCTGGCACACTCACTCACAAGACAAGCGCTGGCACACTCACAAGACAAGCGCTGGCACACTCACTCATAAGACAAGCGCTGGCACACTCACAAGACAAGCGCTGGCACACTCACAAGACAAGCGCTGGCACACTCACAAGACAAGCCCTGGCACACTCACAAGACAAGCGCTGGCACACTCACAAGACAAGCGCTGGAACACTCACTCACAAGACAAGCGCTGGCACACTCACTCACATGACAAGCGCTAGCACACTCACTCACAAGACAAGCGCTGGCACACTCACAAGACAAGCGCTGGCACACTCACAAGACAAGCGCTGGCACACTCACAAGACAAGCGCTGGCACACTCACAAGACAAGCGCTGGCACACTCACTCACAAGACAAGCGCTGGCACACTCACTCACAAGACAAGCGCTGGCACACTCACAAGACAAGCGCTGGCACACTCACTCACAAGACAAGCGCTGGCACACTCACTCACAAGACAAGCGCTGGCACACTCACAAGACAAGCGCTGGCACACTCACTCACAAGACAAGCGCTGGCACACTCACTCACAAGACAAGCGCTGGCACACTCACAAGACAAGCGCTGGCACACTCACAAGACAAGCGCTGGCACACTCACTCACAAGACAAGCGCTGGCACACTCACTCACAAGACAAGCGCTGGCACACTCACTCACAAGACAAGCGCTGGCACACTCACAAGACAAGCGCTGGCACACTCACAAGACAAGCGCTGGCACACTCACAAGACAAGCGCTGGCACACTCACAAGACAAGCGCTGGCACACTCACAAGACAAGCGCTGGCACTCTCACAAGACAAGCGCTGGCACACTCACTCATAAGACAAGCGCTGGCACACTCACAAGACAAGCGCTGGCACATTCACTCACAAGACAAGCGCTGGCACACTCACTCACAAGACAAGCGCTGGCACACTCACTCACAAGACAAGCGCTAGCACACTCACTCACAAGACAAGCGCTGGCACACTCACTCACAAGACAAGCGCTGGCACACTCACAAGACAAGCGCTAGCACACTCACAAGACAAGCGCTGGCACACTCACAAGACAAGCGCTAGCACATTCACTCACAAGACAAGCGCTGGCACAATCACTCACAAGACAAGCGCTGGCACACTCACTCACAAGACAAGCACTAGAACAATCACTCACAAGACAAGCGCTAGCACAATCACTCACAAGACAAGCGCTAGCACAATCACTCACAAGACAAGCACTAGAACAATCACTCACAAGACAAGCGCTGGCACACTCACTCACAAGACAAGCGCTAGCACAATCACTCACAAGACAAGCGCTAGCACAATCACTCACAAGACAAGCGCTGGCACACTCACAAGACAAGCGCTGGCACACTCACACGACAAGCGCTAGCACACACACTCATAAGACAAGCGCTAGCACACACACTCACTAGACAAGCGCTAGCACACGCACTCACAAGACAAGAGCTAGCGCACACAATCAAAAGACAAGCACTAGCACACACACTCACACACAGACAAGCGCTAGCACACACACTCACAAGACAAGCGCTGGCACACACAATCACAAGACAAGAGCTGGCAGACACACACAATACACAAGCGCTTGCACACACACTCACAAGACAACCGCTAGCACACGCACTCACAAGACAAGCGCTTGCGCACAAAATAAGACAAGACAAGCGCTGGCACACACAATCACAAGACAAGCGCTGGCACACACACTCCCAAGACTAGCGCTTGCGCACACACTCACAAGACAAGCGCTGGCGCACTCACAAGACAAGCGCTGGCACACTCACAAGACAAGCGCTGGCACACTCACTCACAAGACAAGCGCTGGCACACTCACTCACAAGACAAGCGCTGGCACACTCACAAGACAAGCGCTGGCACACTCACAAGACAAGCGCTGGCACACATACAAGACAAGCGCTGGCACACTCACTCACAAGACAAGCGCTGGCACACTCACTCACAAGACAAGCGCTGGCACACTCACTCACAAGACAAGCGCTGGCACACTCACAAGACAAGCGCTGGCACACTCACAAGACAAGCGCTGGCACACTCACTCACAAGACAAGCGCTGGCACACTCACTCACAAGACAAGCGCTGTCACACTCACTCACAAGACAAGCGCTGGCACACTCACTCACAAGACAAGCGCTAGCACACTCACTCACAAGACAAGCGCTAGCACACTCACTCACAAGACAAGCGCTGGCACACTCACTCACAAGACAAGCGCTGGCACACTCACTCATAAGACAAGCGCTGGCACACTCACAAGACAAGCGCTGGCACACTCACAAGACAAGCGCTGGCACAATCACTCACAAGACAAGCGCTGGCACACTCATAAGACAAGCGCTGGCACACTCACTCACAAGACAAGCGCTGGCACACTCACAAGACAAGCGCTGGCACACTCACTCATAAGACAAGCGCTGGCACACTCACAAGACAAGCGCTGGCACACTCACAAGACAAGCGCTGGCACACTCACAAGACAAGCGCTGGCACACTCACAAGACAAGCGCTGGCACACTCACTCACAAGACAAGCGCTGGCACACTCACTCACAAGACAAGCGCTAGCACACTCACTCACAAGACAAGCGCTGGCACACTCACAAGACAAGCGCTGGCACACTCACAAGACAAGCGCTGGCACACTCACAAGACAAGCGCTGGCACACTCACAAGACAAGCGCTGGCACACTCACAAGACAAGCGCTGGCACACTCACTCACAAGACAAGCGCTGGCACACTCACTCACAAGACAAGCGCTGGCACACTCACTCACAAGACAAGCGCTGGCACACTCACAAGACAAGCGCTGGCACACTCACTCACAAGACAAGCGCTGGCACACTCACTCACAAGACAAGCGCTGGCACACTCACAAGACAAGCGCTGGCACACTCACTCACAAGACAAGCGCTGGCACACTCACTCACAAGACAAGCGCTGGCACACTCACAAGACAAGCGCTGGCACACTCACTCACAAGACAAGCGCTGGCACACTCACTCACAAGACAAGCGCTGGCACACTCACAAGACAAGCGCTGGAACACTCACAAGACAAGCGCTGGCACACTCACTCACAAGACAAGCGCTGGCACACTCACTCACAAGACAAGCGCTGGCACACTCACTCACAAGACAAGCGCTGGCACACTCACAAGACAAGCGCTGGCACACTCACAAGACAAGCGCTGGCACACTCACAAGACAAGCGCTGGCACACTCACTCATAAGACAAGCGCTGGCACACTCACAAGACAAGCGCTGGCACATTCACTCACAAGACAAGCGCTGGCACACTCACTCACAAGACAAGCGCTGGCACACTCACTCACAAGACAAGCGCTAGCACACTCACTCACAAGACAAGCGCTGGCACACTCACTCACAAGACAAGCGCTAGCACACTCACAAGACAAGCGCTGGCACACTCACAAGACAAGCGCTAGCACATTCACTCACAAGACAAGCGCTGGCACAATCACTCACAAGACAAGCGCTGGCACACTCACTCACAAGACAAGCACTAGAACAATCACTCACAAGACAAGCGCTAGCACAATCACTCACAAGACAAGCGCTAGCACAATCACTCACAAGACAAGCACTAGAACAATCACTCACAAGACAAGCGCTGGCACACTCACTCACAAGACAAGCGCTAGCACAATCACTCACAAGACAAGCGCTAGCACAATCACTCACAAGACAAGCGCTGGCACACTCACAAGACAAGCGCTGGCACACTCACACGACAAGCGCTAGCACACACACTCATAAGACAACCGCTAGCACACACACTCACTAGACAAGCGCTAGCACACGCACTCACAAGACAAGAGCTAGCGCACACAATCAAAAGACAAGCACTAGCACACACACTCACACACAGACAAGCGCTAGCACACACACTCACAAGACAAGCGCTGGCACACACAATCACAAGACAAGAGCTGGCAGACACACACACTACACAAGCGCTTGCACACACACTCACAAGACAACCGCTAGCACACGCACTCACAAGACAAGCGCTTGCGCACAAAATAAGACAAGACAAGCGCTGGCACACACAATCACAAGACAAGCGCTGGCACACACACTCCCAAGACTAGCGCTTGCGCACACACTCACAAGACAAGCGCTGGCACACACTCACAAGACAAGCGCTGGCACACACACTCACAAAACAAGCGCTAGCACACACACTCACAAGACAGGCGCTAGCACACTCACTCACAAGACAAGCGCTAGCACACACACTCACAAGACAGGCGCTAGCACACACACTCACAAGACAGGCGCTAGCACACACACTCACAAGACAAGCGCTAGCAGAATCACTCACAAGACAGGCGCTGGCCCACACACTCACACTGAGGCAAGCGCTAGCACAATCACTTACAAGACAACCGCTGGCACACACACTCACACAGAAACAAGCGCTAGCACACTTACTCACAAGACAAGCAGACAAGCGCTAGCACAATCACTCACAAGACAAACGCTAGCACACACACTCACAAGACAAGCACTAGCTAACACACACTCACACATAGACAAGTGCTGGCACACACACTCACAAGACAAGCGCTGGCACACACACTCACAAGACAAGCGCTGGCACACACTCACAAGACATGCGCTGGCTTACACACTTACAAAACAAGCCCTAGCACACACAATCACAAGACAAGCGCTGGCACACACTGTGACAAGACAAGCGCTGGCACTTACACTCACAAGACAAGCGCTGGCACACACACTCACAAGGCAAGCGCTAGCACACACACTCACATGTCTAGCGCTAGCACACACACTCACAAGACAAGCGCTAGCACACACACTCACAAGACAAGCACTGGCATAAACACTCACAGACAGACAAGCGCTAGCACACACACACTCACACACAGACAAGCGCTAGCACACACACTCACAAGACAAGCGCTGGCACACACACTCACACAGAGACAAGCGCTAGCACACACACTCACAAGACAAGCGCTAGCACACACACTCACAAGACAAGCGCTGGCATAAACACTCACAGACAGACAAGCGCTAGCACAAACACACACTCACACACAGACAAGCGCTAGCACACACACTCACAAGACAAGCGCTGGAACACACACTCACAAGACAAGCGCTAGCACCATCACTCACAAGCTAAGCGCAGGCACACTCACAAGACAAGCGCTAGCACACTCACTCACAAGACAAGCGATAACACACACACTCACAAGACAAGCGCTAGCACACACACTCACAAGACAAGCGCTGGCACACACACTCACAAGACAAGCGCTAGCACACTCACTCACAAGACAAGCGCTAGCACAATCACTCACAAGCTAAGCGCAGGCACACTCACAAGACAAGCGCTAGCACACTCACTCACAAGACAAGCGATAACACACACACTCACACAGATACAGGCGCTAGCACCCACACTCAAAACACAAGCGCTAGCAACACACACTCACACAGACAAGCGCTAGTACATACACTCACAAGGAGACAAGCGCTGGCACACACACTCACACACAGACAAGCGCTGGCACACACACTCACTAGACAAGCGCTGGCACACACACTCACTAGACAAGCGCTGGCACACACACGCACACACAGACAAGCTTTGGCACACACACTCACACACAGACAAGCGCTGGCACACACACTCACACACAGACAAACGCTAGCACACACCCTCAAACACAGTCAAGCGCTGGCACACACAGACTAGCGCTGGCACCTACACTCACACATAGACAAGCGCTAGCACACACACTCACACAGAGAAAAGCGCTGGCACACAGACTCACACACAGACAAGCGCTGTCACACACACTCACAAGACAAGCGCTAGCACACACACTCACAAGACAAGCGCAAGCACACACGCTCAAACACAGACAAGCATTAGCACACACACTCACAAGACAAGCGTTAGCACACACACACAGACACAAGAAAAGCGCTGGCACACTCACTCACAAGACAAGCGCTGGCACACACACTCACAAGACAAGCGCTGGCACACAAACTCCCAAGACTAGCGCTTGCGCACACACTCACAAGACAAGCGCTGGCACACACTCACAAGACATGCGCTGGCACACACACTCACAAGACATGCGCTGGCATACACACTTACAACACAAGCCCTAGCACACACAATCACAAGACAAGCGCTGGCACACATACTGACAAGACAAGCGCTGGCACACACACATACAAGACAAGCGCTAGCACAATCATTCCCAAGACAAGCGCTAGCACAATCACTCACAAGACAAGCGCTAGCACACACACTCACACAGACACAAGCGCTGGCACTCAAACTCACAAGACAAGCACTGGGACACACACGTACACAGAGACAAGCGCTGGAACACACACACACATAGACAAGGGCTAGCACACACACTCACAAACAGACAAGCGCTAGCACACACACTCACAAGAAAAGCGCTGGCACACACACTCACACACAGACAAGCGCTAGCACACACACTCACAAGACAAGCGCTGGCACACTTACTTACACAGAGACAAGCGCTTGCACACACACTCACAAGACAATTGCTGGCACACACACTCACACACGGACAAACGCTAGCACACAAACTCACAAGACAATTGCTGGCACACAAACTCACAGACAGACAAGCGCTAGCACACACACTCACAAGACAATCGCTGGCACACACACTCACACAGAGACAAGCGCTAGCACACACACTCACAAGACAAGCGCTAGCACACACACTCACAGAGTGACAAGCCCTAGCACACACACTCACAAGACAAGCGCTAGCACACACTCACTAGACAAGCGCTAGCACACACACTCACAGAGTGACAAGCCCTAGCACACACACTCAGAAGACAAGCGCTAGCACACACACTCACAAGACAAGCGCTAGCACACACACTCACAGAGTGACAAGCCCTAGCACACACACTCACAAGACAAGCGCTAGCACACACTCACAAGACAAGCGCTAGCACACACTCACAAGACAAGCGCTAGCAAACACACTCACACACAGACAAGCGCTGGCACACACCCACAATACAAGCGCTAGCACACACACTCACAAGACAAGCGCTAGCACACACACTCACTAGACAAGCGCTAGCACACCCACTCACCAAGACAAGAGCTAGCGCACACAATCAAAAGACAAGCACTAGCACACACACTCACACACAGACAGGCGCTAGCACACACACTCACAAGACAAGCGCTGGCACACACAATCACAAGACAAGAGCTGGCAGACACACTACACAAGCGCTTGCACACACACTCACAAGACAACCGCTAGCACACGCACTCACAAGACAAGCGCTTGCGCACAAAATAAGACAAGACAAGCGCTGGCACACACAATCACAAGACAAGCGCTGGCACACACACTCCCAAGACTAGCGCTTGCGCACACACTCACAAGACAAGCGCTGGCACACACTCACAAGACAAGCGCTGGCACACACACTCACAAAACAAGCGCTAGCACACACACTCACAAGACAGGCGCTAGCACACACACTCACAAGACAAGCGCTAGCACACACACTCACAAGACAGGCGCTAGCACACACACTCACAAGACAGGCGCTAGCACACACACTCACAAGACAAGCGCTAGCAGAATCACTCACAAGACAGGCGCTGGCACACACACTCACACTGAGACAAGCGCTAGCACAATCACTTACAAGACAACCGCTGGCACACACACTCACACAGAAACAAGCGCTAGCACACTTACTCACAAGACAAGCAGACAAGCGCTAGCACAATCACTCACAAGACAAACGCTAGCACACACATTCACAAGACAAGCACTAGCTAAAACACACTCACACATAGACAAGTGCTGGCACACACACTCACAAGACAAGCACTGGCACACACACTCACAAGACAGGCGCTGGCACACACACTCACACTGAGACAAGCGCTAGCACAATCACTTACAAGACAACCGCTGGCACACACACTCACACAGAAACAAGCGCTAGCACACTTACTCACAAGACAAGCAGACAAGCGCTAGCACAATCACTCACAAGACAAACGCTAGCACACACACTCACAAGACAAGCACTAGCTAAAACACACTGACACTGAGACAAGCGCTAGCACACACACTCACAAGACAAGCAGACAAGCGCTAGCACACACACTCACAAGACAAGCAGACAAGCGCTAGCACACACACTCACAAGACAAGCAGACAAGCGCTAGCACACACACTCACAAGACAAACGCTAGCACACACACTCACAAGACAAGCACTAGCTAACACACACTCACACATAGACAAGTGCTGGCACTCACACTCACAAGACAAGCGCTGGCACACACACTCACAAGACAAGCGCTGGCACACACTCACAAGACATGCGCTGGCTTACACACTTACAAAACAAGCCCTAGCACACACAATCACAAGGCAAGCGCTGGCACACCCTGTGACAAGACAAGCGCTGGCACTTACACTCACAAGACAAGCGCTGGCACACACACTCACAAGGCAAACGCTAGCACACACACTCACATGTCTAGCGCTAGCACACACACTCACAAGACAAGCGCTAGCACACACACTCACAAGACAAGCACTGGCATAAACACTCACAGACAGACAAGCGCTAGCACACACACACTCACACATAGACAAGCGCTAGCACACACACTCACAAGACAAGCGCTGGCACACACACTCACACAGAGACAAGCGCTAGCACACACACTCACAAGACAAGCGCTAGCACACACACTCACAAGACAAGCGCTGGCATAAACACTCACAGACAGACAAGCGCTAGCACAAACACACACTCACACACAGACAAGCGCTAGCACACACACTCACAAGACAAGCGCTGGAACACACACTCACAAGACAAGCGCTAGCACACTCTCTCACAAGACAAGCGCTAGCACAATCACTCACAAGCTAAGCGCAGGCACACTCACAAGACAAGCGCTAGCACACTCACTCACAAGACAAGCGATAACACACACACTCACACAGATACAGGCGCTAGCACCCACACTCAAAACACAAGCGCTAGCACACACATTCACACAGACAAGCGCTAGTACATACACTCACAAGGAGACAAGCGCTGGCACACACACTCACTAGACAAGCGCTGGCACACACACGCACACACAGGCAAGCTTTGGCACACACACTCACACACAGACAAGCGCTGGCACACACACTCACACACAGACAAACGCTAGCACACACCCTCAAACACAGTCAAGCGCTGGCACACACAGACTAGCGCTGGCACCTACACTCACACACAGACAAGCGCTAGCACACACACTCACACAGAGAAAAGCGCTGGCACACAGACTCACACACAGACAAGCGCTGTCACACACACTCACAAGACAAGCGCTAGCACACACACTCACAAGACAAGCGCAAGCACACACGCTCACAAGACAAGCGCTAGCACACACACTCACAAGACAAGCATTAGCACACACACTCACAAGACAAGCGTTAGCACACACACACAGACACAAGAAAAGCGCTGTCACACTCACTCACAAGACAAGCGCTGGCACACACACTCACAAGACAAGCGCTGGCACACACACTCCCAAGACTAGCGCTTGCGCACACACTTACAAGACAAGCGCTGGCACACACTCACAAGACATGCGCTGGCACACACACTCACAAGACGTGCGCTGGCATTCACACTTACAACACAAGCCCTAGCACACACAATCACAAGACAAGCGCTGGCACACATACTGACAAGACAAGCGCTGGCACACACACATACAAGACAAGCGCTAGCACAATCATTCCCAAGACAAGCGCTAGCACAATCACTCACAAGACAAGCGCTAGCACACACACATACAAGACAAGCGCTAGCACAATCACTCACAAGACAAGCGCTGGCACACTCACAAGAGAAGCGCTAGCACACTCACTCATAAGACAAGCGCTGGCACACTCACTCACAAGACAAGCGCTAGCACACTCACTCACAAGACAAGCGCTGGCACACTCACTCACAAGACAAGCGCTGGCACACTCACTCACAAGACAAGCGCTAGCACACTCACTCACAAGACAAGCGCTGGCACACTCACTCACAAGACAAGCGCTGGCACACTCACTCATAAGACAAGCGCTGGCACACTCACTCACAAGACAAGCGCTAGCACACTCACTCACAAGACAAGCGCTGGCACACTCACTCACAAGACAAGCGCTGGCACACTCACTCACAAGACAAGCGCTGGCACACTCACTCACAAGACAAGCGCTAGCACACTCACTCACAAGACAAGCGCTGGCACACTCACTCACAAGACAAGCGCTAGCACACTCACTCACAAGACAAGCGCTGGCACACTCACTCACAAGACAAGCGCTGGCACACTCACTCACAAGACAAGCGCTAGCACACTCACTCACAAGACAAGCGCTGGCACACTCACTCACAAGACAAGCGCTGGCACACTCACTCATAAGACAAGCGCTGGCACACTCACAAGACAATCGCTGGCACACTCACAAGACAAGCGCTGGCACAATCACTCATAAGACAAGCGCTGGCACACTCACAAGACAGGCGCTGGCACACTCACTCACAAGACAAGCGCTGGCACACTCACAAGACAAGCGCTGGCACACTCACAAGACAAGCGCTGGCACACTCACAAGACAAGCGCTGGCACACTCACAAGACAAGCGCTGGCACACTCACTCACAAGACAAGCGCTGGCACACTCACTCACAAGACAAGCGCTGGCACATTCACTCACAAGACAAGCGCTGGCACACTCACTCACAAGACAAGCGCTGGCACACTCACTCACAAGACAAGCGCTAGCACACTCACTCACAAGACAAGCGCTGGCACACTCACTCACAAGACAAGCGCTGGCACACTCACTCACAAGACAAGCGCTGGCACACTCACAAGACAAGCGCGACAAGCGCTGGCACACTCACTCACAAGACAAGCGCTAGCACAATCACTCACAAGACAAGCGCTAGCACAATCACTCACAAGACAAGCGCTGGCACACTCACAAGACAAGCGCTGGCACACTCACTCACAAGACAAGCGCTGGCACACTCACAAGACAAGCGCTGGCACACTCGCAAGACAAGCGCTAACACAATCACTCACAAGACAAGCGCTGGCACACTCACAAGACAAGCGCTAGCACAATCACTCACAAGACAAGCGCTGGCACACTCACAAGACAAGCGCTGGCACACTCACAAGACAAGCGCTGGCACACTCACAAGACAAGCGCTGGCACACTCACTCACAAGACAAGCGCTGGCACACTCACTCACAAGACAAGCGCTGGCACACTCACTCACAAGACAAGCGCTGGCACACTCACAAGACAAGCGCTGGCACACTCACTCACAAGACAAGCGCTGGCACACTCACTCACAAGACAAGCGCTGGCACACTCACAAGACAAGCGCTGGCACACTCACTCACAAGACAAGCGCTGGCACACTCACTCACAAGACAAGCGCTGGCACACTCACAAGACAAGCGCTGGCACACTCACTCACAAGACAAGCGCTGGCACACTCACTCACAAGACAAGCGCTGGCACACTCACTCACAAGACAAGCGCTGGCACACTCACAAGACAAGCGCTGGCACACTCACTCACAAGACAAGCGCTGGCACACTCACTCACAAGACAAGCGCTGGCACACTCAATCACAAGACAAGCGCTGGCACACTCACAAGACAAGCGCAGGCACACTCACAAGACAAGCGCTGGCACACTCACAAGACAAGCGCTGGCACACTCACTCATAAGACAAGCGCTGGCACACTCACAAGACAAGCGCTGGCACATTCACTCACAAGACAAGCGCTGGCACACTCACTCACAAGACAAGCGCTGGCACACTCACTCACAAGACAAGCGCTAGCACACTCACTCACAAGACAAGCGCTGGCACACTCACTCACAAGACAAGCGCTGGCACACTCACAAGACAAGCGCTAGCACACTCACAAGACAAGCGCTGGCACACTCACAAGACAAGCGCTAGCACATTCACTCACAAGACAAGCGCTGGCACAATCACTCACAAGACAAGCGCTGGCACACTCACTCACAAGACAAGCACTAGAACAATCACTCACAAGACAAGCGCTAGCACAATCACTCACAAGACAAGCGCTAGCACAATCACTCACAAGACAAGCACTAGAACAATCACTCACAAGACAAGCGCTGGCACACTCACTCACAAGACAAGCGCTAGCACAATCACTCACAAGACAAGCGCTAGCACAATCACTCACAAGACAAGCGCTGGCACACTCACAAGACAAGCGCTGGCACACTCACACGACAAGCGCTAGCACACACACTCATAAGACAAGCGCTAGCACACGCACTCACAAGACAAGAGCTAGCGCACACAATCAAAAGACAAGCACTAGCACACACACTCACACACAGACAAGCGCTAGCACACACACTCACAAGACAAGCGCTGGCACACACAATCACAAGACAAGAGCTGGCAGACACACACACTACACAAGCGCTTGCACACACACTCACAAGACAACCGCTAGCACACGCACTCACAAGACAAGCGCTTGCGCACAAAATAAGACAAGACAAGCGCTGGCACACACAATCACAAGACAAGCGCTGGCACACACACTCCCAAGACTAGCGCTTGCGCACACACTCACAAGACAAGCGCTGGCACACACTCACAAGACAAGCGCTGGCACACACACTCACAAAACAAGCGCTAGCACACACACTCACAAGACAGGCGCTAGCACACTCACTCACAAGACAAGCGCTAGCACACACACTCACAAGACAGGCGCTAGCACACACACTCACAAGACAGGCGCTAGCACACACACTCACAAGACAAGCGCTAGCAGAATCACTCACAAGACAGGCGCTGGCCCACACACTCACACTGAGGCAAGCGCTAGCACAATCACTTACAAGACAACCGCTGGCACACACACTCACACAGAAACAAGCGCTAGCACACTTACTCACAAGACAAGCAGACAAGCGCTAGCACAATCACTCACAAGACAAACGCTAGCACACACACTCACAAGACAAGCACTAGCTAACACACACTCACACATAGACAAGTGCTGGCACACACACTCACAAGACAAGCGCTGGCACACACACTCACAAGACAAGCGCTGGCACACACTCACAAGACATGCGCTGGCTTACACACTTACAAAACAAGCCCTAGCACACACAATCACAAGACAAGCGCTGGCACACACTGTGACAAGACAAGCGCTGGCACTTACACTCACAAGACAAGCGCTGGCACACACACTCACAAGGCAAGCGCTAGCACACACACTCACATGTCTAGCGCTAGCACACACACTCACAAGACAAGCGCTAGCACACACACTCACAAGACAAGCACTGGCATAAACACTCACAGACAGACAAGCGCTAGCACACACACACTCACACACAGACAAGCGCTAGCACACACACTCACAAGACAAGCGCTGGCACACACACTCACACAGAGACAAGCGCTAGCACACACACTCACAAGACAAGCGCTTGCACACACACTCACAAGACAAGCGCTGGCATAAACACTCACAGACAGACAAGCGCTAGCACAAACACACACTCACACACAGACAAGCGCTAGCACACACACTCACAAGACAAGCGCTGGAACACACACTCACAAGACAAGCGCTAGCACAATCACTCACAAGCTAAGCGCAGGCACACTCACAAGACAAGCGCTAGCACACTCACTCACAAGACAAGCGATAACACACACACTCACAAGACAAGCGCTAGCACACACACTCACAAGACAAGCGCTAGCACACACACTCACACAGACAAGCGCTGGTACATACACTCACAAGGAGACAAGCGCTGGCACACACACTCACACACAGACAAGCGCTGGCACACACACTCACTAGACAAGCGCTGGCACACACACTCACTAGCCAAGCGCTGGCACACACACGCACACACAGACAAGCTTTGGCACACACACTCACACACAGACAAGCGCTGGCACACACACTCACACACAGACAAACGCTAGCACACACCCTCAAACACAGTCAATCGCTGGCACACACAGACTAGCGCTGGCACCTACACTCACACATAGACAAGCGCTAGCACACACACTCACACAGAGAAAAGCGCTGGCACACAGACTCACACACAGACAAGCGCTGTCACACACACTCACAAGACAAGCGCTAGCACACACACTCACAAGACAAGCGCAAGCACACACGCTCAAACACAGACAAGCATTAGCACACACACTCACAAGACAAGCGTTAGCACACACACACAGACACAAGAAAAGCGCTGGCACACTCACTCACAAGACAAGCGCTGGCACACACACTCACAAGACAAGCGCTGGCACACACACTCCCAAGACTAGCGCTTGCGCACACACTCACAAGACAAGCGCTGGCACACACTCACAAGACATGCGCTGGCACACACACTCACAAGACATGCGCTGGCATACACACTTACAACACAAGCCCTAGCACACACAATCACAAGACAAGCGCTGGCACACATACTGACAAGACAAGCGCTGGCACACACACATACAAGACAAGCGCTAGCACAATCATTCCCAAGACAAGCGCTAGCACAATCACTCACAAGACAAGCGCTAGCACAAAACTCACACGTAAAGCGCTAGCACAATCACTCACAAGACAAGCGCTAGCACAAAACTCACACGACAAGCGCTAGCACAATCACTCACAAGACAAGCGCTAGCACAAAACTCACACGACAAGCGCTAGCACAATCACTCACAAGACAAGCGCTAGCACAAAACTCACACGACAAGCGCTACCACAATCACTCACAAGACAAGCGCTAGCACACACACTCACACAGACACAAGCGCTGGCACTCAAACTCACAAGACAAGCACTGGGACACACACGTACACAGAGACAAGCGCTGGAACACACACACACATAGACAAGGGCTAGCACACACACTCACAAACAGACAAGCGCTAGCACACACACTCACAAGAAAAGCGCTGGCACACACACTCACACACAGACAAGCGCTAGCACACACACTCACAAGACAAGCGCTGGCACACTTACTTACACAGAGACAAGCGCTTGCACACACACTCACAAGACAATTGCTGGCACACACACTCACACACGGACAAACGCTAGCACACAAACTCACAAGACAATTGCTGGCACACAAACTCACAGACAGACAAGCGCTAGCATACACACTCACAAGACAATCGCTGGCACACACACTCACACAGAGACAAGCGCTAGCACACACACTCACAAGACAAGCGCTAGCACACACACTCACAGAGTGACAAGCCCTAGCACACACACTCACAAGACAAGCGCTAGCACACACTCACTAGACAAGCGCTAGCACACACACTCACAGAGTGACAAGCCCTAGCACACACACTCAGAAGACAAGCGCTAGCACACACACTCACAAGACAAGCGCTAGCACACACACTCACAGAGTGACAAGCCCTAGCACACACACTCACAAGACAAGCGCTAGCACACACTCACAAGACAAGCGCTAGCACACACTCACAAGACAAGCGCTAGCAAACACACTCACACACAGACAAGCGCTGGCACACACCCACAATACAAGCGCTAGCACACACACTCACAAGACAAGCGCTAGCACACACACTCACTAGACAAGCGCTAGCACACGCACTCACCAAGACAAGAGCTAGCGCACACAATCAAAAGACAAGCACTAGCACACACACTCACACACAGACAAGCGCTAGCACACACACTCACAAGACAAGCGCTGGCACACACAATCACAAGACAAGAGCTGGCAGACACACTACACAAGCGCTTGCACACACACTCACAAGACAACCGCTAGCACACGCACTCACAAGACAAGCGCTTGCGCACAAAATAAGACAAGACAAGCGCTGGCACACACAATCACAAGACAAGCGCTGGCACACACACTCCCAAGACTAGCGCTTGCGCACACACTCACAAGACAAGCGCTGGCACACACTCACAAGACAAGCGCTGGCACACACACTCACAAAACAAGCGCTAGCACACACACTCACAAGACAGGCGCTAGCACACACACTCACAAGACAAGCGCTAGCACACACACTCACAAGACAGGCGCTAGCACACACACTCACAAGACAGGCGCTAGCACACACACTCACAAGACAAGCGCTAGCAGAATCACTCACAAGACAGGCGCTGGCACACACACTCACACTGAGACAAGCGCTAGCACAATCACTTACAAGACAACCGCTGGCACACACACTCACACAGAAACAAGCGCTAGCACACTTACTCACAAGACAAGCAGACAAGCGCTAGCACAATCACTCACAAGACAAACGCTAGCACACACACTCACAAGACAAGCACTAGCTAAAACACACTCACACATAGACAAGTGCTGGCACACACACTCACAAGACAAGCACTGGCACACACACTCACAAGACAGGCGCTGGCACACACACTCACACTGAGACAAGCGCTAGCACAATCACTTACAAGACAACCGCTGGCACACACACTCACACAGAAACAAGCGCTAGCACACTTACTCACAAGACAAGCAGACAAGCGCTAGCACAATCACTCACAAGACAAACGCTAGCACACACACTCACAAGACAAGCACTAGCTAAAACACACTGACACTGAGACAAGCGCTAGCACACACACTCACAAGACAAGCAGACAAGCGCTAGCACACACACTCACAAGACAAGCAGACAAGCGCTAGCACACACACTCACAAGACAAGCAGACAAGCGCTAGCACACACACTCACAAGACAAGCAGACAAGCGCTAGCACACACACTCACAAGACAAGCAGACAAGCGCTAGCACACACACTCACAAGACAAACGCTAGCACACACACTCACAAGACAAGCACTAGCTAACACACACTCACACATAGACAAGTGCTGGCACACACACTCACAAGACAAGCGCTGGCACACACACTCACAAGACAAGCGCTGGCACACACTCACAAGACATGCGCTGGCTTACACACTTACAAAACAAGCCCTAGCACACACAATCACAAGGCAAGCGCTGGCACACACTGTGACAAGACAAGCGCTGGCACTTACACTCACAAGACAAGCGCTGGCACACACACTCACAAGGCAAACGCTAGCACACACACTCACATGTCTAGCGCTAGCACACACACTCACAAGACAAGCGCTAGCACACACACTCACAAGACAAGCACTGGCATAAACACTCACAGACAGACAAGCGCTAGCACACACACTCACACATAGACAAGCGCTAGCACACACACTCACAAGACAAGCGCTGGCACACACACTCACACAGAGACAAGCGCTAGCACACACACTCACAAGACAAGCGCTAGCACACACACTCACAAGACAAGCGCTGGAAAACACACTCACAAGACAAGCGCTAGCACACTCACTCACAAGACAAGCGCTAGCACAATCACTCACAAGCTAAGCGCAGGCACACTCACAAGACAAGCGCTAGCACACTCACTCACAAGACAAGCGATAACACACACACTCACACAGATACAGGCGCTAGCACCCACACTCAAAACACAAGCGCTAGCACACACATTCACACAGACAAGCGCTAGTACATACACTCACAAGGAGACAAGCGCTGGCACACACACTCACTAGACAAGCGCTGGCACACACACTCCCACACAGACAAGCGCTGGCACACACACTCACTAGACAAGCGCTGGCACACACACTCACTAGACAAGCGCTGGCACACACACGCACACACAGGCAAGCTTTGGCACACACACTCACACACAGACAAGCGCTGGCACACACACTCACACACAGACAAACGCTAGCACACACCCTCAAACACAGTCAAGCGCTGGCACACACAGACTAGCGCTGGCACCTACACTCACACACAGACAAGCGCTAGCACACACACTCACACAGAGAAAAGCGCTGGCACACAGACTCACACACAGACAAGCGCTGTCACACACACTCACAAGACAAGCGCTAGCACACACACTCACAAGACAAGCGCAAGCACACACGCTCACAAGACAAGCGCTAGCACACACACTCACAAGACAAGCATTAGCACACACACTCACAAGACAAGCGTTAGCACACACACACAGACACAAGAAAAGCGCTGTCAAACTCACTCACTCACAAGACAAGCGCTGGCACACACACTCACAAGACAAGCGCTGGCACACACACTCCCAAGACTAGCGCTTGCGCACACACTTACAAGACAAGCGCTGGCACACACTCACAAGACATGCGCTGGCACACACACTCACAAGACATGCGCTGGCATACACACTTACAACACAAGCCCTAGCACACACAATCACAAGACAAGCGCTGGCACACATACTGACAAGACAAGCGCTGGCACACACACATACAAGACAAGCGCTAGCACAATCATTCCCAAGACAAGCGCTAGCACAATCACTCACAAGACAAGCGCTAGCACACACACATACAAGACAAGCGCTAGCACAATCACTCACAAGACAAGCGCTGGCACACTCACAAGAGAAGCGCTAGCACACTCACTCATAAGACAAGCGCTGGCACACTCACTCACAAGACAAGCGCTAGCACACTCACTCACAAGACAAGCGCTGGCACACTCACTCACAAGACAAGCGCTGGCACACTCACTCACAAGACAAGCGCTGGCACACTCACTCACAAGACATGCGCTGGCACACTCACTCATAAGACAAGCGCTGGCACACTCACTCACAAGACAAGCGCTAGCACACTCACTCACAAGACAAGCGCTGGCACACTCACTCACAAGACAAGCGCTGGCACACTCACTCACAAGACAAGCGCTGGCACACTCACTCACAAGACAAGCGCTAGCACACTCACTCACAAGACAAGGGCTGGCACACTCACTCACAAGACAAGCGCTAGCACACTCACTCACAAGACAAGCGCTGGCACACTCACTCACAAGACAAGCGCTGGCACACTCACTCACAAGACAAGCGCTAGCACACTCACTCACAAGACAAGCGCTGGCACACTCACTCACAAGACAAGCGCTGGCACACTCACTCATAAGACAAGCGCTGGCACACTCACAAGACAAGCGCTGGCACACTCACAAGACAAGCGCTGGCACAATCACTCATAAGACAAGCGCTGGCACACTCACAAGACAAGCGCTGGCACACTCACTCACAAGACAAGCGCTGGCACACTCACAAGACAAGCGCTGGCACACTCACAAGACAAGCGCTGGCACACTCACAAGACAAGCGCTGGCACACTCACAAGACAAGCGCTGGCACACTCACTCACAAGACAAGCGCTGGCACACTCACTCACAAGACAAGCGCTGGCACATTCACTCACAAGACAAGCGCTGGCACACTCACTCACAAGACAAGCGC
This sequence comes from Hymenopus coronatus, assembly GCA_030762935.1. Lineage (NCBI taxonomy): Eukaryota > Metazoa > Arthropoda > Insecta > Mantodea > Hymenopodidae > Hymenopus > Hymenopus coronatus. Next base: position 151,018,548 of record CM060898.1, on the reverse strand, counting down.
TGGCACACTCACTCACAAGACAAGCGCTAGCACACTCACTCACAAGACAAGCGCTGGCACACTCACTCACAAGACAAGCGCTGGCACACTCACTCACAAGACAAGCGCTGGCACACTCACAAGACAAGCGCTAGCACACTCACAAGACAAGCGCTGGCACACTCACAAGACAAGCGCTAGCACAATCACTCACAAGACAAGCGCTAGCACAATCCCTCACAAGACAAGCGCTGGCACAATCACTCACAAGACAAGCGCTGGCACACTCACTCACAAGACAAGCGCTAGCACAATCACTCACAAGACAAGCGCTAGCACAATCACTCACAAGACAAGCGCTGGCACACTCACAAGACAAGCGCTGGCACACTCACAAGACAAGCGCTGGCACACTCACTCACACGACAAGCGCTGGCACACTCACAAGACAAGCGCTGGCACACTCGCAAGACAAGCGCTAACACAATCACTCACAAGACAAGCGCTGGCACACTCACAAGACAAGCGCTAGCACAAGCACTCACAAGACAAGCGCTGGCACACTCACAAGACAAGCGCTGGCACACTCACAAGACAAGCGCTGGCACACTCACAAGACAAGCGTTGGCACACTCACAAGACAAGCGCTGGCACACTCACAAGACAAGCGCTGGCACACTCATAAGACAAGCGCTAGCACAATCACTCACAAGACAAGCGCTGGCACACTCACAAGACAAGCGCTGGCACACTCACAAGACAAGCGCTGGCACACTCACAAGACAAGCGCTGGCACACTCACAAGACAAGCGCTGGCACACTCACAAGACAAGCGCTGGCACACTCACAAGACAAATGCTGGCACACTCACAAGACAAGCGCTAGCTCACTCACTCACAAGACAAGCGCTGGCACACTCACAAGACAAGCGCTGGCACACTCACAAGACAAGCGCTAGCACAATCACTCACAAGACAAGCGCTGGCACACTCACAAGACAAGCGCTGGCACACTCACAAGACAAGCGCTGGCACACTCACAAGACAAGCGCTAACACAATCACTCACAAGACAAGCGCTAACACAATCACTCACAAGACAAGCGCTAGCACAATCACTCATAAGACAAGCGCTAGCACAATCACTCACAAGACAAGCGCTAACACAATCACTCACAAGACAAGCGCTAACACAATCACTCATAAGACAAGCGCTAACACAATCACTCATAAGACAAGCGCTAGCACAATCACTCATAAGACAAGCGCTAACACAATCACTCATAAGACAAGCGCTAGCACAATCACTCATAAGACAATCGCTAGCACAATCACTCATAAGACAAGCGCTAACACAATCACTCATAAGACAAGCGCTAACACAATCACTCATAAGACAAGCGCTAGCACAATCACTCACAAGACAAGCGCTAACACAATCACTCATAAGACAAGCGCTAACACAATCACTCACAAGACAAGCGCTAACACAATCACTCATAAGACAAGCGCTAACACAATCACTCATAAGACAAGCGCTAACACAATCACTCACAAGACAAGCGCTAACACAATCACTCACAAGACAAGCGCTAACACAATCACTCACAAGACAAGCGCTAACACAATCACTCATAAGACAAGCGCTAGCACAATCACTCATAAGACAAGCGCTGGCACACTCACAAGACAAGCGCTGGCACACTCACAAGACAAGCGCTGGCACACTCACAAGACAAGCGCTAACACAATCACTCACAAGACAAGCGCTAACACAATCACTCATAAGACAAGCGCTAACACAATCACTCATAAGACAAGCGCTAACACAATCACTCACAAGACAAGCGCTAACACAATCACTCACAAGACAAGCGCTGGCACACTCACAAGACAAGCGCTAGCACAATCACTCACAAGACAAGCGCTGGCACACTCACAAGACAAGCGCTGGCACACTCACAAGACAAGCGCTGGCACACTCACAAGACAAGCGCTAACACAATCACTCATAAGACAAGCGCTAGCACAATCACTCACAAGACAAGCGCTAACACAATCACTCATAAGACAAGCGCTAACACAATCACTCACAAGACAAGCGCTAACACAATCACTCATAAGACAAGCGCTAACACAATCACTCACAAGACAAGCGCTAGCACAATCACTCATAAGACAAGCGCTAACACAATCACTCACAAGACAAGCGCTAACACAATCACTCATAAGACAAGCGCTAGCACAATCACTCATAAGACAAGCGCTAACACAATCACTCACAAGACAAGCGCTAACACAATCACTCACAAGACAAGCGCTAACAAAATCACTCATAAGACAAGCGCTAGCACAATCACTCATAAGACAAGCGCTGGCACACTCACAAGACAAGCGCTGGCACACTCACAAGACAAGCGCTGGCACACTCACAAGACAAGCGCTAACACAATCACTCACAAGACAAGCGCTAACACAATCACTCATAAGACAAGCGCTAGCACAATCACTCACAAGACAAGCGCTGGCACACTCACAAGACAAGCGCTAACACAATCACTCACAAGACAAGCGCTAACACAATCACTCATAAGACAAGCGCTAGCACAATCACTCACAAGACAAGCGCTGGCACACTCACAAGACAAGCGCTGGCACACTCACAAGACAAGCGCTGGCACACTCACAAGACAAGCGCTGGCACACTCACAAAACAAGCGCTGGCACACTCACAAGACAAGCGCTGGCACACTCACAAGGCAAGCGCTAGCACAATCACTCACAAGACAAGCGCTGGCACACACACTCACAAGACAAGCGCTAACACAATCACTCACAAGACAAGCGCTAACACAATCACTCACAAGACAAGCGCTAACACAATCACTCACAAGACAAGCGCTAACACAATCACTCACAAGACAAGCGCTGGCACACACACTCACAAGACAAGCGCTAACACAATCACTCACAAGACAAGCGCTAACACAATCACTCACAAGACAAGCGCTAACACAATCACTCATAAGACAAGCGCTAACACAATCACTCATAAGACAAGCGCTAACACAATCACTCACAAGACAAGCGCTGGCACACTCACAAGACAAGCGCTAGCACAATCACTCATAAGACAAGCGCTAACACAATCACTCACAAGACAAGCGCTGGCACACACACTCACAAGACAAGCGCTAGCACAATCACTCACAAGACAAGCTCTGGCACACACACTCACAAGACAAGCGCTAGCACATACGCTTACAAAACAAGCGCAGGCACATACACTCACAAGACAAGCGCTAGCACAATCATTCACAAGACAAGCGCTAGCACAATCATTCACAAGACAAGCGCTAGCACAATCATTCACAAGACAAGCGCTAACACAATCATTCACAAGACAAGCGCTAACACAATCATTCACAAGACAAGCGCTAGCACAATCATTCACAAGACAAGCGCTAGCACAATCATTCACAAGACAAGACAAGCGCTAGCACAATCACTGACAGGACAAGCGCTAACACAATCACTCACAAAACAAGCGCTGGCACACACACTCACAAGACAAGCGCAAGCACACACACTCACAAGACAAGCGCTAGTATAACACTTACAAAACAAGCGCTAGCACAAAACTCACAGGACAAGCGCTGGCACAAAACTCACGGGACAAGCGCTAGCACACACACTCACAAGACAAGCGCTAGTACATACACTCACAAGACAAGAGCTAGCACAAAACTCACACGACAAGCGCTAGCACAATCACTCACAAGACAAGTGCTAGCACAATCACTCACAAGACAAGCGCTAGCACAAAACTCACACGACAAGCGCTAGCACAAAACTCACACGACAAGCGCTAGCACAATCACTCACAAGACAAGCGCTAGCACACACACTCACACAGAGACAAGCGCTGGCACTCAAACTCACAAGACAAGCGCTGGCACACACACTCACACAGAGACAAGCGCTGGCACACACACACACACAGAGACAAGGGCTAGCACACACACTCACACACAGACATGCGCTAGCACACACACTCACAAGAAAAGCGCTGGCACACACAGTCACACACAGACAAGCGCTAGCACACACACTCACAAGACAAGCGCTGGCACACTTACTCACACAGAGACAAGCGCTTGCACACACACTCACAAGACAAGCCCTGCCACACACACTCACACACGGACAAACGCTAGCACACAAACTCACAAGACAATTGCTGGCACACACACTCACAGACAGACAAGCGCTAGCACACACACTCACAAGACAAGCGCTGGCACACACACTCACAGAGTGACAAGCCCTAGCACACACACTCACAAGACAAGCGCTGGCACACACACTCACAGAGTGACAAGCGCTAGCATACACACTCACAAGACAAGCGCTAGCACACACACTCACAGAGTGACAAGCGCTAGCACACACACTCACACACAGACAAGCGCTGGCACACACACACAATACAAGCGCTAGCACACACACTCACAAGACAAGCGCTATCACACACACTCACAAGACAAGCGCTAGCACACGCACTCACAAGACAAGAGCTAGCGCACACAATCAAAAGACAAGCGCTAGCACAATCACTCACAAGACAAGCGCTAGCAGAATCACTCACAAGACAAGCGCTAGCACACGCACTCACAAGACAAGAGCTAGCGCACACAATCAAAAGACAAGCGCTAGCACAATCACTCACAAGACAAGCGCTAGCAGAATCACTCACAAGACAAGCGCTAGCACACGCACTCACAAGACAAGAGCTAGCGCACACAATCAAAAGACAAGCGCTAGCACAATCACTCACAAGACAAGCGCTAGCACAATCACTCACAAGACAAGCGCTAGCACACGCACTCACAAGACAAGAGCTAGCGCACACAATCAAAAGACAAGCGCTAGCACAATCACTCACAAGACAAGCGCTAGCAGAATCACTCACAAGACAGGCGCTGGCACACACACTCACACTGATACAAGCGCTAGCACAATCACTTACAAGACAACCGCTGGCACACACACTCACACAGAAACAAGCGCTAGCACACTTACTCACAAGACAAGCAGACAAGCGCTAGCACAATCACTCACAAGACAAACGCTAGCACACACACTCACAAGACAAGCACTAGCTAAAACACACTCACACATAGACAAGTGCTGGCACACACACTCACAAGACAAGCACTGGCACACACACTCACAACACAAGCGCTGGCACACACACTCACAAGACATGCGCTGGCATACACACTTACAAAACAAGCCCTAGCACACACAATCACAAGACAAGCGCTGGCACACACAGTGACAAGACAAGCGCTGGCACACACACTCACAAGACAAGAGCTGGCACACACACTCACAAGGCAAGCGCTAGCACACACACTCACATGTCTAGCGCTAGCACACACACTTACAAGACAAGCGCTAGCACACACACTCACAAGACATGCGCTAGCACACACACTCACAAGACAAGCACTGGCATAAACACTCACAGACAAACAAGCGCTAGCACACACACACTCACACACAGACAAGCGCTAGCACACACACACTCACAAGACAAGCTCTGGCACACACACTCACACACAGACAAGCGCTAGCACACACACTTACAAGACAGGCGCTGGCACACACACTCACAAGACAAGCGCTAGCACACACACTCACAAGACAAGCGCTGGCACACACACTCACAAGACAAGCACTGGCATAAACACTCACAGACAGACAAGCGCTAGCACACACACACTCACACACAGACAAGCGCTAGCAAACACACTCACAAGACAAGCCCTGGCACACACACTCACAAGACAAGCGCTGGCACACACACTCACAAGACAAGCGCTAGCACACACACTCACAAGACAAGCGCTAGCACACACACTCACAAGACAAGCGCTAGCACACTCACTCACAAGAAAAGCGCTAGCACAATCACTCACAATCTAAGCGCAGGCACACTCACAAGACAAGCGCTAGCACACTCACTCACAAGACAAGCGATAACACACACACTCACACAGATACAGGCGCTAGCACCCACACTCACAGCACAAGCGCTAGCACACACACTCACAACACTAGCGCTAGCACCCACACTCACAGCACAAGCGCTAGCACACACACTCACACAGACAAGCGCTAGTACATACACTCACAAGGAGACAAGCGCTGGCACACACACTCACACACAGACAAGCACTGGCACACACACTCACACACAGACAAGCGCTGGCACACACACTCACACACAGACAAACGCTAGCACACACCCAAAAAAAACACAGTCAAGCGCTGGCACACACAGACATACACAGACAAGCGCTGGCACCTACACTCACACACAGACAAGCGCTGGCACACAGACTCACACAGAGACAAGCGCTGGCACACACACTCACACAGAGACAAACGCTGGCACACAGACTCACACACAGACAAGCGCTGTCACACACACTCACAAGACAAGCGCTAGCACACACACTCACAAGACAAGCGCTAGCACACACACTCACATGTCTAGCGCTAGCACACACACTTACAAGACAAGCGCTAGCACACACACTCACAAGACATGCGCTAGCACACACACTCACAAGACAAGCACTGGCATAAACACTCACAGACAAACAAGCGCTAGCACACACACACTCACACACAGACAAGCGCTAGCACACACACTCACAAGACAAGCTCTGGCACACACACTCACACACAGACAAGCGCTAGCACACACACTTACAAGACAGGCGCTGGCACACACACTCACAAGACAAGCGCTAGCACACACACTCACAAGACAAGCGCTGGCACACACACTCACAAGACAAGCACTGGCATAAACACTCACAGACAGACAAGCGCTAGCACACACACACTCACACACAGACAAGCGCTAGCACACACACTCACAAGACAAGCCCTGGCACACACACTCACAAGACAAGCGCTGGCACACACACTCACAAGACAAGCGCTAGCACACACACTCACAAGACAAGCGCTAGCACACACACTCACAAGACAAGCGCTAGCACACTCACTCACAAGAAAAGCGCTAGCACAATCACTCACAATCTAAGCGCAGGCACACTCACAAGACAAGCGCTAGCACACTCACTCACAAGACAAGCGATAACACACACACTCACACAGATACAGGCGCTAGCACCCACACTCACAGCACAAGCGCTAGCACACACACTCACAACACTAGCGCTAGCACCCACACTCACAGCACAAGCGCTAGCACACACACTCACACAGACAAGCGCTAGTACATACACTCACAAGGAGACAAGCGCTGGCACACACACTCACACACAGACAAGCGCTGGCACACACACTCACTAGACAAGCGCTGGCACACACACTCACTAGACAAGCGCTGGTACACACACTCACACACAGACAAGCACTGGCACACACACTCACACACAGACAAGCGCTGGCACACACACTCACACACAGTCAAACGCTAGCACACACCCAAAAAAAACACAGTCAAGCGCTGGCACACACAGACATACACAGACAAGCGCTGGCACCTACACTCACACACAGACAAGCGCTGGCACACAGACTCACACAGAGACAAGCGCTGGCACACACACTCACACAGAGACAAACGCTGGCACACAGACTCACACACAGACAAGCGCTGTCACACACACTCACAAGACAAGCGCTAGCACACACACTCACAAGACAAGCGCTAGCACACACGCTCAAACACAGACAAGCATTAGCACACACACTCACAAGACAAGCGTTAGCACACACACACACAAGAAAAGCGCTGGCACACTCACTCACAAGACAAGCGCTGGCACACACACTCACAAGACAAGCGCTGGCACACTCACTCACAAGACAAGCGCTGGCACACACACTCACAAGACAAGCGCTGGCACACACACTCCCAAGACAAGCGCTAGCACAATCACTCACAAGACAAGCGCTAGCAGAATCACTCACTAGACAAGCGCTGGCACACACACTCACACTGAGACAAGCGCTAGCACAATCAACTTACAAGACAACCGCTGGCACACACACTCACACAGAGACAAGCGCTAGCACAATCACTCACAAGACAAGCAGACAAGCAATAGCACAATACTCACAAGACAAACGCTAGCACACACACTCACAAGACAAGCACTAGCAGACACGCTCACACACAGACAAGCGCTGTCACACACACCTACAAGACAAGCGCTGGCACACACACTCACAAGACAAGCGCTGTCACACACACTCACAAGACATGCGCTGGCATACACACTTACAAAACAAGCCCTAGCACACACAATCACAAGACAAGCGCTGGCACACACACTGACAAGACAAGCGCTGGCACACACACTCACAAGACGTGCGCTGGCACACACACCACAAGGCAAGCGCTAGCACACACACTCACATGTCTAGCGCTAGCACACACACTCACAAGACAAGCGATAGCACACACATTCACAAGACAAGAGCAAGCACACACACTCACAAGACAAGCGGTGGCATAAACACTCACAGACAGACAAGCGCTAGCACACACACAGACAAGCGCTAGCACACACTCACAAGACATGCGCTGGCACACACACTCACACACAGACAAGCGCTGAAACTCACAATTACAAGACAAGCGCTAGCACACACACTCACACAGAGACAATCGCTAGCACACACTCTCACACGCAGACAAGCGCTGGCACACACACTCACACAGAGACAATCGCTAGCACACACACTCACACACAGGTAATCGCTAGCACACACGCTCACTCAGAAACAAGCGCTGGCTCACACTCTCACATACAGACAATAGCTAGCACACAACACACTCACAAAGAGACAAGCGCTAGCACACACACTCACAAGACAAGCGCTGGCACACACACTCACAAGACAAGAGCTGGCACACACACAGAGACAAGCGCTGGCACACACACCTACAAGACAAGCGCAGGCGCACACACTCACTAGAAAAGCGCTGGCACACACATTCACACAGGGACAAGCGCTGGCACACACTCACAAGACAAGCGCTGGCACACACACTCACACAGATGCAAGGGCTAGCCCTCACACTCACAAGGCAAGCGCTGGCACACACTCTCACATGACAAGCGCTAGCACTCACACTCACACAGAGACAAGCTGAGGTACACACACTCACAAACACAAGCGCTAGCACAATCACTCACAAGACAAGCAGACAAGCAATAGCACAGTACTCACAAGACAAACGCTAGCACACACACTCACAAGACAAGCACTAGCAGACACACTCACACACAGACAAGCGCTGTAACACACACTCACAAGACAAGCGCTGGCACACACACTCACAAGACAAGCGCTGGCACACACACTCACAAGACATGCGCTGGCTTACACACTTACAAAACAAGCCCTAGCACACACAATCACAAGACAAGCGCTGGCACACACACTGACAAGACAAGCGCTGGCACACACACTCACAAGACGTGCGCTGGCACACACACTCACAAGGCAAGCGCTAGCACACACACTCACATGTCTAGCGCTAGCACACACACTCACAAGACAAGCGATAGCACACACACTCACAAGACAATCGCAAGCACACACACTCACAAGACAAGCGGTGGCATAAACACTCACAGACAGACAAGCGCTAGCACACACACAGACAAGCGCTAGCACACACTCACAAGACATGCGCTGGCACACACACTCACACACAGACAAGCGCTGAAACTCACAGTTACAAGACAAGCGCTAGCACACACACACTCACACAGAGACAATCGCTAGCACACACTCTCACACGCAGACAAGCGCTGGCACACACACTCACACAGAGACAATCGCTAGCACACACACTCACACACAGGTAATCGCTAGCACACACACTCACTCAGAAACAAGCGCTGGCTCACACTCTCACATAGAGACAAGTGCTAGCACACACACTCACAAAGAGACAAGCGCTAGCACACACACTCACAAGACAAGCGCTGGCACACACACTCACAAGACAAGCGCTGGCACACACACACAGAGAAAAGCGCTGGCACACACACCTACAAGACAAGCGCAGGCGCACACACTCACTAGAAAAGCGCTGGCACACACATTCACACAGGGACAAGCGCTGGCACACACTCACAAGACAAGCGCTGGCACAAACACTCACACAGAGACAAGGGCTAGCCCACACACCCACAAGACAAGCTCTGGCACACACACTCACATGACAGGCGCTAGCACACACACTCACACAGAGACAAGCTGTGGCACACACACTTACACAGATACAAACTCTGGCACACAAACTCACACACACACAAGCGCTAGCACACTCACACACAGACAAGCGCTGGCACACACACTCACACACAGACGAGTGCTGGCACGCACACTCACAAGACAAGCGCTGGCACAAACAGTCACACACAGACAAGAGCTAGCACACACAGTTACAAGAAAAGCGCTGGCACACACACTAACACAGATACAATCGCTAGCACACACACTCACACACAGACAAACGCTGGCACACACAGTTACAAGACAAGCGCTAGCACACACACTCACACATAGACAATCGCCTGCACACACACTCACACACAGACAAGCGCTGACACACTCAATCACAAGACAAGCGCTGGCACACACAGACAAGCTGTAGCACACACATTCACAAGACAAGCGCTAGCACACACACTCACACACAGGAAACCGCTGGCACACTCAATCACAAGACAAGCGCTGGCACACACAGACAAGCGCTAGCACACACATTCACAAGACAAGCGCTAGCAAACGCACTCACAAGACAAGCGCTAGCACACACACTCACAGGGAGATAATCGGTGCTAGCACACACACTCACACACAGACAAGCGCTAGCACATTTACTCACACACAGACAAGCGCTAGCACACACACTCACACAGAGACAAGCGTTAGCACACACACTCACAAGACAAGCACTAGCACACACACTCACAAGACAAGCGCTAGGACGTACATTCACACAGAGACAAGCGCTTGCACACACACTCACACAGAGACAAGCGCTAGCACACACACTCACAAGACAATCACTAGCACACACACTCACACAGGGACAAGCGCTAGCACACACACTCACAAGACAAGCGCTAGCACACACACTCACAAGACATGCGCTGGCATACACACTTACAAAACAAGCCCTAGCACACACAATCACAAGACAAGCGCTGGCACACACAGTGACAAGACAAGCGCTGGCACACACACTCACAAGACGAGAGCTGGCACACACACTCACAAGGCAAGTGCTAGCCCACACACTCACATGTCTAGCGCTAGCACACACACTCACAAGACAAGCGCTAGCACACACACTCACAAGACAAGCGCTAGCACACACACTCACAAGACAAGCACTGGCATAAACACTCACAGACAGACAAACGCTAGCACACACACACTCACACACAGACAAGCGCTAGCACACACACACTCACAAGACAAGCGCTAGCACACACACACTCACAAGACAAGCGCTGGCACACACACTCCCACACAGACAAGCGCTAGCACACACACTTACAAGACAAGCGCTGGCACACACACTCACAAGACAAGCGCTAGCACACTCAATCACAAGACAAGCGCTGGCACAAACACACTCACAAGACAAGCGCTAGCACACACACTCACAAGACAAGCGCTAGCACACACACTCACAAGACAAGCGCTGGCACACACACTCACAAGACAAGCGCTAGCACACTCACTCACAAGAAAAGCGCTATCACAATCACTCACAAGCTAAGCGCAGGCACACTCACAAGACAAGCGCTAGCACACTCACTCACAAGACAAGCGATAACACACACACTAACACAGATACAGGCGCTAGCACCCACACTCACAAAACAAGCGCTAGCACACACACTCACACAGACAAGCGCTAGTACATACACTCACAAGGAGACAAGCGCTGGCACACACACTCACACACAGACAAGCGCTGGCACACACACTCACTAGACAAGCGCTGGCACACACACTCACACACAGACAAGCACTGGCACACACACTCACACACAGACAAGCGCTAGCACACACCCTCAAACACAGTCAAGCGCTGGCACACACAGACATACACAGACAAGCGCTGGCACCTACACTCACACACAGACAAGCGCTAGCACACACACTCACACAGAGACAAGCGCTGGCACACAGACTCACACACAGACAAGCGCTGGCACACACACTCACTAGACAAGCGCTGGCACACACACTCACACACAGACAAGCACTGGCACACATACTCACACACAGACAAGCGTTGGCACACACACTCACACACAGACAAACGCTAGCACACACCCTCAAACACAGTCAAGCGCTGGCACACACAGACATACACAGACAAGCGCTGGCACCTACACTCACACACAGACAAGCGCTGGCACACAGACTCACACACAGACAAGCGCTAGCACACACACTCACACAGAGACAAGCGCTAGCACACACACTCACACAGAGACAAGCGCTAGCACACAGACTCACACACAGACAAGCGCTGGCACCTACACTCACACACAGACAAGCGCTAGCACACACACTCACACAGAGACAAGCGCTGGCACACAGACTCACACACAGACAAGCGCTGTCACACACACTCACAAGACAAGCGCTAGCACACACACTCACAAGACAAGCGCTAGCACACACGCTCAAACACAGACAAGCATTAGCACACACACTCACAAGACAAGCGCCAGCACACACACTCACAAGACAAGCGCTAGCACACACGCTCAAACACAGACAAGCATTAGCACACACACTCACACAGAGACAAGCGCTGGCACACAGACTCACACACAGACAAGCGCTGTCACACACACTCACAAGACAAGCGCTAGCACACACACTCACAAGACAAGCGCTAGCACACACGCTCAAACACAGACAAGCATTAGCACACACACTCACACAAGAAAAGCGCGGGCACACTCACTCACAAGACAAGCGCTGGCACACACACTCACAAGACAAGCGCTAGCACACACACTCCCAAGACTAGCGCTTACGCACACACTCACAAGACAAGCGCTGGCACACACTCACAAGACAAGCGCTGGCACACACACTCACAAAACAAGCGCTAGCACACACACTCAGAAGACAAGCGCTAGCACACACACTCACAATACAAGCGCTAGCACAATCACTCACAAGACAAGCGCTAGCAGAATCACTCACTAGACAAGCGCTGGCACACACACTCACACTGAGACAAGCGCTAGCACAATCAACTTACAAGACAACCGCTGGCGCACACACTCACACAGAGACAAGCGCTAGCACAATCACTCACAAGACAAGCAGACAAGCAATAGCACAATACTCACAAGACAAACGCTAGCACACACACTGACAAGACAAGCACTAGCAGACACACTCACACACAGACAAGCGCTGTCACACACACTCACAAGACAAGCGCTGGCACAGACACTCACAAGACAAGCGCTGGCACACACACTCACAAGACATGCGCTGGCATACACACTTACAAAACAAGCCCTAGCACACACAATCACAAGACAAGCGCTGGCACACACACTGACAAGACAAGCGCTGGCACACACACTCACAAGACGTGCGCTGGCACACACACTCACAAGGCAAGCGCTAGCACACACACTCACATGTCTAGCGCTAGCACACACACTCACAAGACAAGCGATAGCACACACACTCACAAGACAAGCGCAAGCACACACACTCACAAGACAAGCGGTGGCATAAACACTCACAGACAGACAAGCGCTAGCACACACACAGACAAGCGCTAGCACACACTCACAAGACATGCGCTGGCACACACACTCACACACAGACAAGCGCTGAAACTCACAGTTACAAGACAAGCGCTAGCACACACACTCACACAGAGACAATCACTAGCACACACTCTCACACGCAGACAAGCGCTGGCACACACACTCACACAGAGACAATCGCTAGCACACACACTCACACACAGATAATCGCTAGCACACACACTCACTCAGAAACAAGCGCTGGCTCACACTCTCACATAGAGACAAGAGCTAGCACACACACTCACAAAGAGACAAGCGCTAGCACACACACTCACAAGACAAGCGCTGGCACACACACTCACAAGACAAGCGCTGGCACACACACAGAGACAAGCGCTGGCACACACACCTACAAGACAAGCGCAGGCGCACACACTCACTAGAAAAGCGCTGGCACTACATTCACACAGGGACAAGCGCTGGCACACACTCACAAGACAAGCGCTGGCACACACACTCACACAGAGGCAAGGGCTAGCCCACACACTCACAAGACAAGCGCTGGCACACACTCTCACATGACAAGCGCTAGCACTCACACTCACTCAGAGACAAGCTGAGGTACACACACTTACAAAGAGACAAGCTGTGGCACACACACTCAAAAACACAAGCGCTAGCTCACTCACACACAGACAAGCGCTGGTGCACACACTCACACACAGATAAATCTGGCACGCACACTCACAAGACAAGCGCTGGCACAAACTCTCACACACAGACAAGAGCTAGCACACACAGTTACAAGAGAAGCGCTGGCACACACACTAACACAGAAACTATCGCTAGCACACACACTCACACACAGACAAGCGCTGGCACACACAGTTACAATACAAGCGCTAGCACACACACTCACACATAGACAATCGCTAGCACACACACTCACACACAGACAAGCGCTGACACACTCAATCACAAGACAAGCGCTGGCACACACAGACAAGCTCTAGCACACACATTCACAAGACAAGCGCTAGCAAACGCACTCACAAGACAAGCCCTAGCACACACACTCACACACAGACAAGCGGTGGCACACACACTCACTAGACAAGCACTAGCACACACACTCACACACAGACAAGCGCTAGCACATTTACTCACACACAGACAAGCTATAGCACACACACTCACACAGAGACAAGCGTTAGCACAAACACACACAAGACAAGCGCTAGGACGTACACTCACACAGAGACAAGCGCTTGCACACACACTCACACAGAGACAAGCGCTAGCACACACACTCACACACAGATAATCGCTAGCACACACACTCACTCAGAGACAAGCGCTGGCTCACACTCTCACATAGAGACAAGGGCTAGCACACACACTCACAAAGAGACAAGCGCTAGCACACACACACACACACACACAGAGACAAGCGCTGGCACCCACACCTACAAGACAAGCGCAGGCGCACACACTCACTAGAAAAGCGCTGGCACACACATTCACACAGGGACAAGCGCTGGCACACACTCACAAGACAAGCGCTGGCACAAACACTCACACAGAGACAAGGGCTAGCCCACACACCCACAAGACAAGCGCTGGCACACACACTCACATGACAAGCGCTAGCACACACACTCACACAGAGACAAGCTGTGGCACACACACTTACACAGAGACAAGCTCTGGCACACAAACTCACACACACACAAGCGCTAGCACACTCACACACAGACAAGCGCTGGCACACACACTCACACACAGACAAGTGCTGGCACGAACAATCACAAGACAAGCGCTGGCACAAACACTCACACACAGACAAGAGCTAGCACACACAGTTACAAGAAAAGCGGCGGCACACACACTAACACAGAAACAATCGCTAGCACACACACTCACACACAGACAAACGCTGGCACACACAGTTACAAGACAAGCGCTAGCACACACACTCACACATAGACAATCGCTAGCACACACACTCACACACAGGAAAGCGCTGGCACACTCAATCACAAGACAAGCGCTGGCACACACAGAAAAGTGCTAGCACACACATTCACAAGACAAGCGCTAGCACACGCACCCACAAGACAAGCGCTAGCACACACACTCACACAGAGACTAGCGCTAGCACATTTACTCACACACAGACAAGCGCTAGCACACACACTCACACAGAGACAAGCGTTAGCATACACACTCACAAGACAAGCACTAGCACACACACTCACAAGACAAGCTTTAGGACGTACATTCACACAGAGACAAGCGCTTGCACACACACTCACACAGAGACAAACGCTAGCACACACACTCACAAGACAAGCACTAGCACACACACTCACACAGGGACAAGCGCTAGCACACACACTCACAAGACAAGCGCTAGCACACACACTCACAAGACAAGCGCTAGCACACACACTCACAAGACAAGCACTAGCACACACACTCACACAAGTGCAAGCGCTAGCACACACACTCACAAGACAAGCACTAGCACACACACTGACACAGGGGCAAGCGCTAGCACACACACTTACACAGAGACAAGCGCTGGCACACACACTCACAAGACAAGCGCTGACACACATACTCACAAGACATGCGCTAGCACACACACTCACAAGACAAGCGGTGGCAAACACACTCACACAGAGACAGGCGCTGGCACACACACTCACATGACAAACGCTGGCACACACACTCACACAGAGACAAGCGCTGGCACACACACTCACAAGACTAGCGCTAGCACACACACTGACACAGAGACAAGCGCTGGCACACACACACTCACAAGACAAACGCTAGCACACACACTCACACAGAGATAAGCGCTGGCACACACACTCACAAGACAAGCGCTAGCACACACACTCACATAGAGCCAAGCGCTAGCACACACACTCACAAGACAAGCGCTAGCACACACACTCACAAGACAAGCGCTAGCACACACACTCACAAGACAAGCGCTAGCACACACACTCACACAGAGACAAGCGCTAGCACACACACTCAAAAGACAAGTGCTAGCACAAACACTCACACAGAGACAAGCGCTGGCACATACACTCACAAGACAAGCGCTGGCACACACACTCACAAGACTAGCGCTAGCACACACACTGACACAGAGACAAGCGCTGGCACACACAATCACAAGACAAGCGCTAGCACACACACTGACACAGAGACAAGCGCTAGCACACACACTCACAAGACTAGCGCTAGCACACACACTGACACAGAGACAAGCGCTGGCACACACACTCACAAGACTAGCGCTAGCACACACACTGACACAGAGACAAGCGCTGGCACACACACTCACAAGACTAGCGCTAGCACACACACTGACACAGAGACAAGCGCTAGCACACACACTGACACAGAGACAAGCGCTGGCACACACACTCACAGGACAAGCGCTAGCACACACACTGACACAGAGACAAGCGCTAGCACACACACTCACAAGACTAGCGCTATCACACACACTGACACAGAGACAAGCGCTGGCACACACACTCACAAGACTAGCGCTAGCACACACACTGACACAGAGACAAGCGCTAGCACACACACTCACAAGACAAACGCTAGCACACACACTCACACAGAGACAAGCGCTGGCACACACACTCACAAGACAAGCGCTAGCACACACACTCACACAGAGACAAGCGCTAGCACACACACTCACATAGAGCCAAGCGCTAGCACACACACTCACAAGACAAGCGCTAGCACACACACTCACAAGACAAGCGCTAGCACACACACTCACACAGAGACAAACGCTGGCACACACACTCAAAAGACAAGTGCTATCACACACACTCACACAGAGACAAGCGCTGGCACATACACTTACAAGACAAGCGCTGGCACACACACTCACAAGACATGCGCTAGCACACACATTTACAAGACAAGGGGTGGCACATATACTCACATACAGATACGCGCAGGCACACACACTCACAAGACAAGCGCTGGCACACACACTCACACAGAGACAAGCGCTAGCACACTCATTCACAAGACAAGCGCTGGCACACACACTCACAAGACAAGCGCTAGCACACCTTCACACAGAGACAAGCGCTGGCACAGACACTCACACAGAGACAAGCGGTGGCACACACACTCACAAGACAAGCCTGGCATACACACTCACACAGAGACAAGCGCTGGCACACACACTCACAAGACAAGCGCTGGCATACACACTCACAAGACAAGCGCTGGCACACACACTCACAAGACAAGCGCTGGCACACACACTCACACAGAGACAAGCGCTAGTACACACAGTCACACAGAGACAAGCGCTGGCACACACACTCACACAGAGACAAGCGCTGGCACACAAACTCACTCACAGACAAGCACTGGCACAAACAAAGAAGAAATGGCACACACAAGCAAGAACTGGCACACACACTCACACATAGTCAAGCACTGGCACACATTCAGGCAAGCACTGGCATACAGACTCATCCTCATTTACAAGCACTGGCACACACACCCACACACACACACAATAGCACAAGCGCACACACTCACTAACAGACAAGCATTGGCACTCACACACACTGACAAGCACTGGCACTCTTACACACTGACAAGCACTGGCACGCACATTCACACCCAGACAAGCAATGGCACACACACTCACACACAGACAAGCACTGGCACACACACTCACACACAGACAAGCACTGGCACACATACTCACACAAAGACAAGCCCTGGCACTGACACTCACACACTTACAAACACTGGCACACACACTCACACACAGACAAGCACTAGCACACACACTCACACACTGACATGCACTGGCACACACACTCACTTCCTGACAAGCACTGGCGCACACACTCACACCTTCACACACAGAGATGCACTGGCACACAGTCACACACTGACAAGCACTGGCACACACACTCACACACTGACAAGCAGTGGCACACGCACACTGACAAGCACTGTCACACACACTCTCACACAGAGAAGAATTGGCACACACACACTCACACACTGACAAGCACTGGCACACACAGACAAGCATTGGCAAACATTCACACACACAGTCAAGCACTGGCTCACACACTCACACACAGACAAGCACTGGCACACATATGGTTCTTTTTCCGAAAGACTTTCCTTTTGGATTCAGGGGGACTCAACCCTGTATTTCCGGTGTAATCTCGAAATCGGGTTTTGAGTGCAATACATACCTTTCTATATACTATGTATATAGTATGTGTAGAGAAAGTGAAAAACATCATTTTCAAAAATGTTTCCATGTAAAGCAAAGTTTAGGGTTGGATATATTTTTGTAAATCTTCGTGTCGCGTCCTTGGAATATTTTAAACCTAAATACCAAATTTGGTATTTAGCGGACTGTTTATTTTGAGCTATGCTGTTCACACACACATATTCACACACACAGGGCCACATACACACAGACACATTCATAAATATTTTTTCGAAATATGTTTTTTTCTGACTTAGGTGTCCCAAAACATAATTTCCGGTGAAACCTCGACATCGAACTTTTTGGGTGGTATACAATACATTTTCTATCCACTATGTACATTGTACATGCGGGCTGGAGAAAGCAAAGCTGTAAAAATAGTTTGGTGTAGAATAGGTAGAGAAAGTGTTGTGAATGTAATACAGTGGATTTTTTCCTGCATTATAATGGAAGATAATATATAGAGGAAAAATTCCATATAGAAATTGATGGAAATGAGAAACAGGAGACAATATAAAACGAAATAGAAGTATAACATTTTACAAGTCTGGTTTTGTATTGCCGAGCTTTTAAAACGGTGATGTGAGAGTGCAGTGAGATTTGTGCTGGTAGATGGCGCAAGTGGGTCGCGTGTGGGCGGTCAACAATTATCACCTCACACGTTTCCGCGCCAAAACTCGATAACGAAGTCATTTAGAAACGGTCGGTAATACGGGCTTTGGTCCTCTATGTACAGCCACGTACAAAAGTCAGCTGTTTTACTATCCTCTTCTGCAGACTGTATTTACACATTATTGTTTATCTTCCTCACGCTAATCTAGATAAACGTGAAGCGGATTGTCACGCAGCTCAACTAGCCCATAACCCAATTAATTAGACACTATAAGTCAATTTCTAAGATGTAATATCATGTTTTCCAGTACGTTCTCCAAATATTATCTAATTATTTGTTATGAAATGTGTGTAGTAAGTTCAAGGAAGACTGTTCCTGGAAAGCGTTTTCTAACGTTAACAAGCGGGTTTTCGGGCGACGTTTGCTTACCATGTTAACTTTGAGTAATGCTAGAGGGGAGGAATGCTTTTGTTAAGTTTTAGCTCGTAAAGAGAAAGTTGGTGTGGCGCATACTGGGGGGAAATACTAGTAAATATGAGGCCAAAAATCACATGTGAGATGTATAGACCAACCGCAAATAGTTACGTCACGTTCAAAGCGCTCCCCAAGCTATTTTCGGCGCCAAAATGAGCCAATAAAAGTTTGGAGTTTTGCACGTGGGTAAATTTGATACAAATTTAGAGTGTTTGCCCAAATTCACACACTGTTATAATGTAACACCACGCGGAACCTGCGTCGCTTTGAATACGAAATCCGCGCCAAAAAGTGATGTGTCCATAAATGTTGTGGCGAATGAGTGCCACTGGGCTTCTTCACGTCTCTTTCTACGTCGAGAGCTTTCTATACTCTCTGCACGCTCCTCTGTGGAATTTCTTGCCCTACGGTTGGCAGAGGCGCGCGCAGGTATTTATCCCCTCTCTAGCTCCTTCAGCATGTTCTCGACAGGTGCAGTGTGTGGCCTGGTCTCCTGCCGGCTCGCTTAGCCTTCATGTTGTTACCATCGTCTACACGTTGAGGCGACGCCATAATGGACACAGAACACTTAACTATTTGAATGGGTCTTTTATTTCAATTGTATCAGTATGCGTGTATTTTTGTAATGTGAGTACAGCATCCATAAGTTAATGGGTATGGTATTTTGAGAAGTAATTGTTATTCGTAAGCTAAAACTGTTGCTTTTTGGATACGCTTTGTTCAGCAATGCCAGAGAGATCTGGCTGGGTTTAACTGGTGTGACCAGGTGGTTTCCCTAGGTTCGTGCTATGGGCCTTCGCTCAAGTGAACATAGTAGAGTTTCTCTACCACATTTAGCTGGGCAAAATTTTGTAAGGGGAATTATGATACAACTGATTTCATTATTAGCGTGTCATGTGTGACCAGCAGTGGGTGAAAATAATATGTACTTATAAGTGAAAAGGTAATTGTATATCAACGTCACAGACAATATATCTTATCCAACTATTTTTAAAATTTGTACAGTAATTTTGATCCAACAAAATGGGCATTCAAAAAATAGTTATTAGTTAAATTTTCAATTTGGCTGAAGCAAACCTCTGCTGTTAAGTTTTAGTATCTTATCTTTGTTTATATTTACATTTCACATTTGCTACTGATTTAACAGTATCCATTCTAGTAATCATTTTCTAGCACAAGTGTTAAGTATTGCTTAATCAAATTATCAATATATGCCCTATTACATATTGCATGTTAAAACACTTTTGATATAAATGTCAGTTACCTGCACGTCTGAATGACTTCCAGTTTATGTATATATATATTTTTTTTTTTTGAGAGTAGGTTCTCCCCTTAAGTTGTGGAGGAAGCGAACTTATTGAAGTGGGGTAATAAGTTTAATAAAGGGTGGTAGCAGTTACAATGTTTTGAATGTTACTTGTGATTAGTGCTGCTTATATTAAAGTTTCTTTAGTTCTCTCTTGTGAGAGAAGTAACGCGCCAGCAACTTTCTACGCGAACGTAAAGTGTAAGAAAATAAAACTATTAACCCAATATAAGTGGAGATGGTTAGTGTGAGATAAGCTCCCGTACCACTTCCACTTATTACCTTAAGCGAATATGAATAGGTCGCCGCTGAGTGAGGATAGCCGTGGGGCGCCCTAAATCACACCTCCAGTCGTCGCTCCGCAGACCAGCACTTCAGCTACGTCCCAAGTGACTGCCACAAACATTAGCAGAAGTGGTCTTATTCCCTGCTAGTAGAAGAGTAATAAGTGCATTCCACTGGGCTAAAGCGACAGTCAAATCTTCTAAAAACTATCACTATATAAGCAATTGAAATTCGGTTCTTTGCTTTCTAGGAATAACCAAAATAGTGACGAAAAAAAATCTTCTTGTTTGAGAGAAATATGTAATTGGTTTAAAACTGAAGCCAATAACACGGAATTCCTCTATAACGGTTAACGCTACAACAAAAATTGTGTGTTGTAAGTTTTTGTCTATCGCTTGCGGTTTAACAGTTATACAGATGTCATCCAGGTCTTCAGTGATTGTTCCCAGAAAATACAGGATATACATTTTATTTGGCATTAAATATTTTTAATTAAATATATTTAATGAGAATCATTGGAGCTATTTTTAAGAAAAGCAACACGTTTGAATGTTTCTTCCATTTAAAGGGTAAATTGGGATGACGTAATTTTCTCAAAATTTCTTTATGCATCCTTAATAGCTACAAAACTTAAATATCACGTTTAGTATTTTACAAACTTTTCTTTAGAGTTACCGGGTTCACAACATTTTATATATTCCATTCACATTATTTTCTCTACATCTCTAACAAATTATTCTTAAAAACCTTATTCTTCTATTTAGTTCATGCCAATCGAGAAAAATTAGCAGAAATAGTCTTATTACTTGCTTCCTTGTAAGTAGAAGCGAATTATGGGGGTACCATAGGTTAAAGTGATAGTCAAAAGCTGGTTGCTATGTGACTGAAGTTCCTTTGTTTGTATGGACAGCAGTTGACAAATTCCTGTACGAGAACAGTAGGTTTTTCTAAGCTGAAACCAAAATCAAGGAATACCTAAAAAAACGACCATTCCATGAAAAAAATGTATACAGCATAAATTGGTGTGTTTTAACCTGCTCTACGTTATTTGTGTGTCAAGTTCTTTTTCCATCTCTTGCTGTATAGCAGTTATGCAAAATTCCGTAAAATTCATTCAGAATAAAGTATCTTCAAAGGTTATTCCCAGAATACTCAAGATATACAGTTTATTTGTCAGGTAAATATCTTTAATATACGATATTTTAATCAAAATCGTTAGAGCCACTTTTATGAAAATAAACATTTTCGTAAAAAGTTCCATATAAAGAGTAGTTGGGGGGCGATTTTCTTGAAAATCTTCGTGTCGCATCCTTGGAAGATACCAATCTTAAATACCAAATTTAGTATTCAGCGGTCTTTTCGTTTATGTCCTATGCTTTCCAAAGGCACACAAACCCAGACACACACGCAGACATGCATGTGCATACACACATGGACCTTTTTCTGAAAATGCTTTTTTTTTGACGCAGGGGGACTCAAAACATGTATTTCCGCTGAAATATCGGTATGCAATTTTTGGGTGAATTGCAATGCCTTCTCTATACGCTATGTAAATAGTACGTGTAGAGAAAGTAAATATGATATAAATTATTTGTGTGTTTTAAGGAGATGTACGTCTATCTCTCACAGTTTACTAGTAATACAAAATCCATACGAATAAAGATCTCCTAAAAGGTTGTTCCCGGAAAATTCAAGACATTAATTTTATTTACCCTGTAAATATCTTTAATATACGGTATTTTAATAAAATTTACTTTTTTGAAAATTAAAACTTTCGAATTTTTTTCCATGTAAGGGGTAGTTTGGGTTAGAGGGATTTTTCTCAATATCATCACGAAATTAAACCTTTTCGGTTTTAAGAAAAATTTCGTATATTAAAGATATTTACCTGACAAATAAAATGTATATCTTGAATTTCTTGGGAATAGCCTCTGAAGACCTCCTTATTCATGATGAGTTTTGCATAACTGGTAAACCGTAAAGGATAGATAAAAGTTCACTACATAAAAAATGTAGACTTGTTAAATCACACAATTTATGTTAAATACGCTTTTTTCGTGCAATTGACTATTTCTGAGATATTCCTTGTTATTTGTTTCAATGTAAAATATTTAAAACTTTGCTCACACGGAAAGTTGTAAACTCCTGGACCTGCATGAAAACGGATCCCAATCTCATGGCAACCAGCTTTTAAAATATTTGACTGTCACTTTAGCCTACTGTATTCCCCTTATACCTCTTCTGCTTACGAGGAAGCGAGTAATAAGACGATTTCTGTTATTGCCTTTTAGCAATAATTTGTTACAGCACTGTAGAGAAAGTAATGTGAGTGTCCATGTGTTCGTGTGTCTATGAACACGATAACTCAAAACCCAAAGGTTTAACTTGGTATATAACTTTATTATCTTCCAAGGATGTGATGTGATGATTTTGAGAAAAATCCCTCTAACCCAAACTACCCCTTACATGGAAAAAATTTCGAAAGTTTTAATTTTCAAAAAAGTAACTTTTATTAAAATACCGTATATTAAAGATATTTACAGGGGAAATAAAATTTATGTCTTGAATTTTCCGGGAAGAGCCTTTTAAGAGCTCTTTATTCGTATGGATTTTGTATTACTAATAAACTGCGAGAGATAGAGGTACATCTCCTTAAAACACACAAATAATTTATATGATATTTGCTTTCTCTACACGTACTATGTAGATAGTGTATAGAGAAGGTATTGTAATTCACTCAAAAATTCCATACCGAGACTTCAGCCGAAATACATGTTTTGAGTCCCCCTGCATCCAAAAAAAGCATTTTCATAAAAAGGCACGTGTGTGCCTGTGGACAGCATAGCTCATAAACGAAAAGACCTTGAAATACCAAACTTGGTATTTAAGTTTGGTATCTTCCAGGATACGACACGAAGATTTTCAAGAAAATCACCGCACTCCCAACTACCCTTTACATGGAACGTTTTACAAACATTTTGATTTTCTTAAAAATGGCTCCAACGATTTTGATTAAAATATCGTATATTAAAGATATTTACCTGACAAATATAATTTATATCTTGAATTTTCTGGGAATAGCGTCTGAATATACTTTATTCTGGATGAATTTTACTGAATTTTGCATAATTGCTATTCCGTAAGAGATAAAAAACCTTAACACACAAAAAATGTAGAGCACGCTAAAATACACAATTTATGCTATATACATTTTTCGTGGAGAGGATCCATATTGAAAATTCCTTGTTTTTTGTTTGAGCTTTTAAAGAGTTATAATTTTTTGATACAGGAATTTGTCAACTTTTGTCCATACAAACAAAGGAATTTCAGTCACATAGCAACCAGCTTTGACTCTCAGTTTAGCCAATAGTACTCTCTTATTTACCTTCTACTTACAAGGAAGCAAGTAATAAGACTATTTCTGCTAATGTATTCTCCATAAGCATGGTGTAAATAGAAGCTTTAAGTTTTTAACAATAATAAGCTACAGACATGTAGAAAAAGTCATGTGAATAGAACACATCACATGTTCTGAGTCAAATAAGTAAATAATTGTAAGACCATTCCTGGTAAAACTTATCCCGTTAAACATATCACATGAGGGAATATCATGTAACAGTTCGTTAAACAGGTAGAGAAGGCCTTGTGAGTCCAACACTAGTGTATACAGGGAATATAATATGTAAGAGTTCGCTGAAAAGATAGAGAAGGCCTTGAATGCCACATTGGTATATACAGCGACTATCATATGTAAGAGGTTGTTGAACAGATAGAGAAGGCCTTGTGGGTGCCACAATAGTGTATACAGGGAATATAAATTGTAAGAGTTTATTGAACAAATAGAGAAGGTCTTGTGAGTGCCACAGGTGTGTATACAGGGAATATCATATGTGAGAGTTTGCTGAACAGGTAGAGAAGGCCTTGTGAGTACCACACTGGTGTATAGAGGGAATATCATATGTAAAAGTTTGTTGAATAGTTAGAGAAGGCCTTGTGAGTGCCACACTGTGGTATACAGCGAATATCATATGTAACAGATTTTTGAACACATAGAGAAGGCCTTGTGAGTTCCTCACTGGTGTATACAGGGAATTACATATGCAAGAGTCTGTTGAAAGGATAGAGAAGGCCCTAGGAGTGCCACACTGGTGCATACAGGGAATATCATATGCAAGAGTTTGTTGAACAGGTAGAGAAGACCTTGTGAGTGCCGCACTGGTGTATACAGGGAATATCATATGCAAGAGTTTGTTGAACAGGTGGAGAAGACCTTGTGAGTGCCACACTGGTGTATACAGGGAATATCATATGCAAGAGTTTCTTGAAGAGGTAGAGAAGACCTTGTGAGTGCCACACTGGTGTATACAGGGAATATCATATGCAAGAGTTTGTTGAACAGGTAGAGAAGACCTTGTGAGTGTCACACTGTTGTAAACAGGGAATATCGTATGTCAAGGTTGTTGAACATATAGAGAAGGCCTTGTGAGTGTCGCACTGGTGTATACATGGAATATCATTCGCAAGAGTTTGTTGAACAGATAGGAAAGGCCCTGTGAGTGCCGCACTGGTGTATACAGGGAATATCATATGCAAGAGTTTGTTGAATAGGTAGATAAGGACTTGTGAGTGTCACACTGGTATATACAGGGAATATCATATGCAAGAGTTTGTTGAACAGATAGAGAAGGCCTTGTGAGTGTCACACTGGTGTATACA
Organism: Hymenopus coronatus; assembly: GCA_030762935.1. Taxonomy (NCBI): domain Eukaryota; kingdom Metazoa; phylum Arthropoda; class Insecta; order Mantodea; family Hymenopodidae; genus Hymenopus; species Hymenopus coronatus. The sequence continues at coordinate 150,992,001 of CM060898.1, read as the reverse complement.
GGAAACATTATATGCAAGAGTTTGTTGAACAGATGGAGAAGGTCTTGTGAGCGCCACACTGGTATATACAGGCAATATCATATGCAAGAGACTGTAGAACAGGTAGAGAAGGCCTGGTGAGTGCCACACTGGTGACTACGGGGAATATCATATGCAAGAGTTTGTTGAACAGGTAAAGAAGGCCTTGTGAGTGCCACATTTTTGTATAAAGGGAATATCATGTGTAACAGTTTGTTGAACAGATAGAGAGGGCCTTGTGAGTGTCACACTGGTGTATACAGAGAATATCATATGTAAGAGTTTGTTGAACAGATAGGGAAAGCCTTCTGAGTGCCACATTGGTGTATACAGGGAATATCATATGTAAGAGTTCGTTGAACAGATAGTGAAGGCCTTGTGAGTGCCACACTGGTGTATACAGGGAATATCATATGTTAGTGTTTGTAGAACAGATAGAGAAGTCCTTGTGAGTGCCACTCTGGTGTATACGATAATATCATATGCAAGAGTTTGCTGAAAAGTTAGCGAAGGCCTTGTGTGTGTCACACTGTTGTATACAGGGAATATCATATGCAACAGTTTGTTGAAAGATAGAGAAGACCTTGTAACTGTTACACTGGTGTATACAGGGAATATCATATGCAAGAGTTTGTTGAACAGGTAGAGAAGGACTTGTGAGTGCTACACTGGTGTATACAGTGAACATCATATGTAAGAGTTTGTTGAACGGATAGAGAAGGCCTTGTGAGTGTCACACCGGTGTATACAGGGAATATCATATGCAAGAGTTTGTTGAATAGGTAGAGAAGGCATTGTGAGCGCCACACTGGTGTATATAGGGAATATCATATGCAAGAGTTTGTGAACTGATAGAGAAGGCCTTGTGAGTGTCACATTGGTGTATAAAGGGAAACCATACGCAAGATTTTGTTGAACAGATGGAGAAGTTCTTGTGAATGTCACATTGGTATATATAGGGAATATCATATGCAAAAGTTTGTTGAACAGATAGAGAAGGCTTTGTGAGTACCACACTGGTGTATACAGAGAAAATCATATGCAAAAGTTTGTTCAACAGGTAGAGAATGCCTTGTGAGTGTCACACTGGTGTATACAGGGAATATCATATGCAAGAGTTTGTTGAACAGATAGAGAAGGCCTTGTGAATGTCACAATGGTGTATACAGGTAACATTATATACAAGAGTTTGTTGAAAAGATAGAGAGGGTCTTGTGAGTGCAACACTGGTGTATACATGGAGCATTATATGTAAGAGTTTGTTGAACAGATAGAGAAGGCCTTGTGAGTTTCACAATGCCGTAAACAGGGAATATCATATGCAAGAGTTTGTTGAACAGATAGAGAAGGCCTTGTTAATGTCACAATGGTGTATACAGGTAACATTATATACAAGAGTTTGTTGAAAAGATAGAGAGGGTCTTGTGAGTGCAACACTGGTGTATACATGGAGCATTATATGTAAGAGTTTGTTGAACAGATAGAGAAGGCCTTGTGAGTGTCATACTGGTGTATACAGGGGATATGATATGTAACAGTTTGTTGAACAAATAGAGAAGGTCTTGTGATAGTCACATTGGTGTATACAGGGAATATCATATGCAAGAGTTTGTAGAACAGTTGGAGAAGGCATTGTGAGCGCCACACCGGTGTATACAGAGAATATCAAATGTAAGAATTTGTTGAACAGAGAAGGCCTTGTAAGTGCCACACTGGTGTATACAGGGAATATCATATGTAACAGTTTGCTGAACAGATAAGGAAGGCTTTGTGAGTGTCACACTGGTGTATACAGGGAATATAATGTGCAGGAGCTTGTTGAACAGTTAGAGAAGGCATTGTGAGTGCCGCACTGGTATATACAGGGAATATCATATGCAGGAGTATGCTTAACAGGTAGAGAAGGCCTTGTGAGTGTCACACTGGCGTATAAAGGGAATATCAAATTTAAGAGTTTGTTGAACACAGAAGGTATTGTGAGTGCCACACTGGTGTATACAGGTAATATCATATGTAACAGTTTTTTGAACAGATGAAGAAGGCCTTGTGAGTGTCACACTGGTGTATACAGGGAATATCGTATGCAAGAATTTGTTGAACTGATAGAGAAGGCCTTGTGAGTGTCACACTGGTGTATAAAGGGAATATCATATGCAAGAGTTTGTTGAACAGATAGAGAAAACCTTGTGAGTGAATCACGGGTGTATACAGGGAAAATCATATGCAAAAGTTTGCTGAACAGGTAGAGAATGCCTTGTGAGAGTCACACTGGTATATACAGGGAATATCATATGCAGGAGTTTGCTGAACAGGTACAGAAGGACTTGAGAGTGCCACACTGGTGTATACAGGAAACATCATAAGTAAGAGCTTGTTGAACAGGTAGAGAAGGTCTTGTGAGTGTCACACTGGTGTATACAGGGAATATCATATGCAAGAGTTTGTTGAACTGATAGAGAAGGCCTTGTGAGTGTCACATTGGTGTATAAAGGGAAATCATATGCAAGATTTTGTTGAACAGATGGAGAAGTTCTTGTGAATGTCACATTGGTATATATAGGGAATACCATATGCAAAAATTTGTTGAACAGATAGAGAAGGCTTTGTGAGTACCACACTGGTGTATACAGGGTATATCATATGCAAGAGTTTGTTGAGCAGATAGAGAAGGCCTTGTGAATGTCACAATTCTGTATACAGGGAATATGATATGTAACAGTTTGTTGAACAGATAGAGAAAGCCTTGTGAGTGAAACACGGGTGTATACAGGGAAAATCATATGCAAATGTTTGCTGAACAGGTAGAGAATGCCGTGTCAGAGTCACACTGGTATATACAGGGAATACCATATGCAAGAGTTTGTAGAACAGGTAGAAAAGGCCTTGTGAGTGCCACACTGGTGCATACGGGGAATATCATTAGCAAGAGTTTGTTGAACAGGTAAAGAAGGATATGTGAGTGTCACACTTTTGTATAAAGGAAATATCATGTGTAACAATTTGTTTAGCAGATAGAGAAGGCTTTGTGAGTACCACACTGGTGTATACAGAGAAAATCATATGCAAAAGTTTGTTGAACAGGTAGAGAATGCCTTGTGAGTGTCACACTGGTGTATACAGGGAATATCATATGCAAGAGTTTGTTCAACAAATAGAGAAGGCCTTGTGAATGTCAGAATGGTGTATACAGGTAACATTATACACAAGAGTTTGTTGAACAGATAGAGAGGGTCTTGTGAAGGCCACAGTGGTGTATACATGGAGTATCATATGTAAGAGTTTGTTTAACAGATAGAGAGGGTCTTGTGAAGGCCACAGTTGTGTATACATGGAGTATCATATGTAAGAGTTTGTTGAATAGATAGAGAAGGCCTTGTGAGTTTCACAATGCCGTAAACAGGGCATATCATTTGCAAGAGTTTCATGAACAGATAGAGAACGCCTTGTGAATGTCATACTGGTGTATACAGGGAATATGATATGTAACAGTTTGTTGAACAACAAGAGAAGGCCTTGTGATAGTCACACTGGTGTATACAGGGAATATCATATGCAAGAGTTTGTAGAACAGCTGGAGAAGGCATTTTAAGAGCCACTCCAGTGTATACAGGGAATATCAAATGTAAGAATATGTTGAACAGAGAAGGCCTTGTAAGTGCCACACTGGTGTATACGGGGAATATCATATGTAACGGTTTGTTGAACAGATAAGGAAGGCTGTGTGAGTGTCACACTGGTGTATACAGGGAATATCATATGCAGGAACTTGTTGAACAGTTAGAGAAGGCATTGTGAGTGCCGCCCTGGTATATAGAGGGAATATCATTTGCAGGAGTTTTTTAACAGGTAGAGAAGGCCTTGTGAGTGTCACTCTTGCGTATAAAGGGAATATCAAACTTAAGAGTTTGTTGAACAGAGAAGGTATTGTGAGTGCCACACTGGTGTATACAGGTAATATCATATGCAAAAGTTTGTTGAACAGGTAGAGAATCCCTTGTGAGAGTCACACTAGTATATACAGGGAATATCATATGCAAGAGTTTGTTGAACAGATAGAGAAAGCCTTGTGAGTGTCACACTGGTGTATACAGGGAACATTATATGCAAGAATTTGTTGAACAGGTAGAGAAGGACTTGTGAGTGCCACACTGGTGTATACAGACAATATCATATGCAAGAGTTTGTAGAACAGGTAGAGAAGACCTTGTGAGTGCCACACTTGTGCATACGGGGAATATCATTAGCAAGAGTTTGTTGAACACGTAAAGAAGGACTTGTGAGTGTCACACTTTTGTATAAAGGAAATATCATGTGTAACAATTTGTTGAACTGGTAGAGAAGGTGTTGTGAGTGCCACACTGGTGTATGCATTGAGTATCATATGTAAAAGTTAGTTGAACAGATAGAGAATGCCTTGACAGCGCCACACTGGTGTATACAGGGAATATCATATGTAAGAGATTTTTGAACATATAGAGAAGACCTTGTGAGCGCCACACCGGTGTATACAGGGAATATCATATGTAAGAATTTGTTGATCAGAAAATGCCTTGTGAGTGCCACACGGGTGTATACACGGAATATCATATGTAACAGTTTGTTGAACAGTAATAGGAGGCCTTGTGAGTGTCACATTGGTATATACAAGGAATATCATATGCAGGTGTTTGTTGAACAGATAGAGAAAGCATTGTGAGTGCCGCACTGGTACATACAGGGAATATCATTTCAAGGAGTTTGTTTAACAGGTAGAGAAGGCCCTGTGGGTGTCACACTGGCGTATACAGGGAATATCAAATTTAAGATTTTGTTGAACAGAGAAGGTCTTGTGAGTGCCACCCTGGTGTATACAAGGAATATAGTATGTTAGTGTTTGTAGAACAGATAGGGAAGGCCTTGTGAGTGCCACTCTGGTGTATACGATAATATCATACGCAAGAGTTTGCTGACCTGTTAGAGAAGGCCTTGTGTGTGTCACACTGTTGTATACAGGGAATATCATATGCAAGAGTTTACTGAAAGATAGAGAAAACCTTGTGACTGTCACACTGGTGTATACAGGGAATATCATATGCAAGAGTTTGTTTAACAGGTAGAGAAGGACTTGTGAGTGCCACACTGGTGTATACAGTGAATTTGATATGTAAGAGTTTGTTGAACGGATAGAGAAGGCCTTGTGAGTGTCACACCGGTGTATTCAGGGAATATCATATGCAAGAGTTTGTTGAACAGGTAGAGAAGGCATAGTGAGCGCCACACTGGTGTATTCAGGGAATATCATATGCAAGAGTTTGTTGAACAGGTAGAGGAGGCATTGTGAGCGCCACACTGGTGTATACAGGGAATATCATATGCAAGAGTTTGTGAACTGATAGAGAAGGCCTTGTGAGTGTCACATTGGTGTATAAAGGGAAATCATATGCAAGATCTTGTTGAACAGATGGAGAAGTTCTTGTGAGTGTCACATTGGTATATATAGGGAATATCATGTGCAAAAGTTTGTTGAACAGATAGAGAAGGCTTTGTGAGTACCACACTGATGTATACAGAGAAAATCATATGCAAAAGTTTGTTGAACAGGTTGAGAATGCCTTGTGAGTGTCACACTGGTGTATACAGGGAATATCATATGCAAGAGTTTGTTCAACAGTTAAAGAAGGCCATGTGAGTGACACACTGGTGTATACAGGGAATACTATATATCTAAGAGTTTCTTGAATAGATAGAGAAAGCCTTGTTGAAGCCACCTGTGTGTATACAGGGAATATAATATGTAAGAGCTTGTTGATCAGGTAGAGAAGGCCTTGTGAGTGCCATTCTGGTGTATACAGGGATTACATATGTAAGAAGTTGTTGAAAATATAGAGAAGCCCTTGTGAGTGTCACACTGGTGTATACAGGGAATATCATATGTGAGAGCTTGTTGAACAGATGGAGAAGGCCTTGTGAGTGTCGCACTGGTGTATACAGGGAATATCATATGCAAGAGTTTGTTCAACAGTTAAAGAAGGCCACGTGAGTGACACACTGGTGTATACAGGGAATATCATATGCAGGAGTTTGTTTAACAGGTAGAGAAGGCCTTGTGATTGCCACACTGGTGTATACAGGGAATATCAAATGCAAGAGTTTGTTGAACAGATAGAGAAGTTCTTGTGAGTGCCACTCTGGTGCATACAGGGAATATCATATGTAAAGTTTTGCTGGATAGATAGAGCAGGCCTTGTGAGTGCCACACTGGTGTATACAGGGATTATCATATGCAACAGTTTGTTGAACAGGTAGAGAAGGCACAGTGAGCGCCATATTGGTGTATACAGGGAGTATCAAAAGTAAGAGTTTGTTGAACAAATAGGGCCTTGTGAGCGCCACACTGTTGTATACAGGGAATATCATATGTAACAGTTTGTTGAACAGATAGAGAAGGCCTTGTGTGTGTCACACGTGTGTATACTGGGAATATCATATGCAAGAGCTTGTTGAACAGATAGAGAGGTTCTTGTGAGTGCCACTCTGGTGCATACAGGGAATATCATATGCAAGGGTTTGCTGAATAGATAGAGCATGCCTTGTGAGTGTCACACTGGTGTATATAGGGAATACCATATGCAAGATTTTGTTAAATAGGTAGAGAAGGCCTTGTGAGTACCACTCTGGTGTATACAGGGAATAACATGATTAAGAATTTGTTGAAAAAATAAAGAAGGCCTTGTGAGTGCCACACTGTTATATACAGGGAATATCAAATGCAGGAGTTTGTTGAACAGCTAGATAAGGCCAGGTGAGTGTGACAATGCCGTAAACACGGAATATCATATACAAGATTTTGTTGAACAGATAGAGAAGGCCTTCTGAGTGTCACACTGGTGTATACAGGGAATATGATATGTAGCAGTTTTTGAGCAGATATAGAAGGACTTGTGAGTGTCGCACTGGTGTATACAGGGAATATCATATGCAAGAGCTTGTTGAACAGGTAGAGAAGGCATTGTGAGCGCCACACCGGTGTATCCAGGGAATAACAAATGTAAGAATTTGTTGAAGAGATAGAGAAGGCCTTGTGAGTGTCACACTGCTGTATACAGGAAATATCATATGCAAGAGTTTGTTGAACAGATAGTGAAGGCCTTGTGTGTGTCACACTGGTGTATACAGGGAATATCATATGCAAGAGCTTGTTGAACAGATAGAGAAGTTCTTGTGAGTGCCACACTGGTACATACAGGGAATATCATATGTAAGGGTTTGCTGAATAGATAGAGCAGGCCTGATGAGTGCCACACTGGTGTATACAGGGAATAACATATGCAAGATTTTTTTGGACAGGTATAGAAGGCCTTGTGAGTGTCACACTGGTGTATACAGGAAATATCATATGTAAGAGTTTGTTGAACAGATATAGAAGGCCTTGTATGTGCGACACTGGTGTATACAGGGAATATCATATGTAACAGTTTATTTAACAGAAAGAGCAGGACTTGTGAGTGCCACACCGGTGCATACAGGGAATATCATATGCAAGGGTTTGCTGAACAAATAGAGAAGACCTGGTGAGTGCCACTCTGTTATATACAGGGAATATCATATGCAAGAGTTTGTTGAACAGATAGAGAAGGCCTTCTGAGTGTCACACTGGTGTATACAGGGAATATGATATGTAACAGTTGCTTGAACAGATAGAGAAGGCCTTGTGAGTGTCACACTGGTGTATACAGGGAATATCATATGCAAGAGTTTGTTGAACAGGTAGAGAAGGCATTGTGAGCGCCACACCGGTGTATCCAGTGAATAACAAATGTAAGAATTTGTTGAACAGATAGAGAAGGCCTTGCGAGTGCCACACTGGTGTATATAGGGAATATCAAATGCAAAAGTTTGTAGAACAGGTAGAGAAGGCCTTGTGAGTGCCAAAAACTGCTGCATATTTTGCGATAATTTCATAAGCAAGAGTTTGGTGAACAGGTAAAGAAAGACTTGTGAGTGTGACACTGGTATATTCAGTGAATATCATATGCAAGAGTTTGTTGAACAGATGTGAGTGTCACACTGGTGTATACAGGGAATATCATATGCAAGATTTTGTTGAACAGGTAGAGAAGGCCTTGTGAATGCCACACAGGTGCATATTTTGGGAATATCATATGCAAGAGTTTGGTGAACAGGTAAAGAAGGACTTGTGAGAGCCACTCTTTTGTATAAAGCTATTATCATGTGTACAAGATTGTTGAACGGGTAGAGAAGGACTTGTGAGTGAGACACTGGTGTATACAGAGAAAATGGTATGCAAATTTATGTTGAACAGGTAGAGAATGCCTTGTGAGTGTGACACTGGTATATTCAGTGAATATCATATGCAAGAGTTTGTTGATCAGATGTGAGTGGCACACTGGTGTCTACGGGGAATACCATATGCAAGAGTTTGTTGAACAGGTAGAGAAGGCATTGTGAGCGCCACACCGGTGTATCCAAGGAATATCAAATGTAAGATTTTGTTGAACAGAGAAGGCCTTGTGTGTGCCACACTGTTGTATACAGGGAATATCATATGTAACAGTTTGTTGAACAGATAGAGAAGGCCTTGTGAGTGTCACAATGGTGTATACAGGGAATATCATATGCAGGAGTTTGTTGAACAGATAGAGCAGGCCTTGTGAGTGCCAAACTGGTATATACAAGGAATATTATATGCAGGAGTTTGTTTAACAGGTAGAGAAGGCTTTGTGAGTGTCACCCTGGCGTATACAGGGAATATCATATGCAAGAGTTTGTTGAGCAAATAAAGAAGGCCTTGTGAGTGCCACACTGGTGTATACAGGGAATATCATATATAAGAGTTTGTTGAACAGATAGAGAAGGCCTTGAGTATACAGGGAATATCATATGTAAGAGGTTGTTGAAAAATAGAGAAGGCCTTGGGAGTGCTACACTTGTGTATATAGGGAATTTCACATGTAACAGTTTGTTGAACAGATAGAGAAGGAATTGTGAGTGCCACACTGGTGCATACCAGGAATATAATATGCAAGGGTTTGTTGAACAGATAGAGAAGGCCTTGTGAATGCCACACTGGTCTATACAGGGAATATCATATGTAAGAGCTTGTTGAACAGATAGAGAAGTCCTTGTGTGTGCCACACTGGTGTATACCGGGAATTTCATTTGTAACTGTTTATTGAACAGATAGAGAAGGTCTTGTGAGTGCCACACTGGTGCACACAGGGAATATAATATGCAAGGGTTTGCTGAATAGATAGAGCAGGCCTTGTGAGTGCCACACTGGTGTATAGAGGGAATATCATACGCAAGAGTTTTTTGAACAGGTAGAGAAGGCCTTGTGAGTGTCACACTGGTGTATACAGGGAATATGATATGTAACAGTTTGTTGAACATTTAGAGAAGGCTTTGAGAGCGACACCCCGGTTAATACAGGGAATATCATATGCAAGAATTTGTTGAACAGGTAGAGAAGGCACTGTGAGTGTCACACTGTTGTATACAGGAAATATCATATGTAAGAGTTTGTTGAACAGATATAGAAGGCCTTGTGTGTGCGACACTGGTGTATACAGGGAAAGTAATATGTAACAGTTTATTGAACAGATAGAGAAGGACTTGTGAGTGTCACACCGGTGCATACAGGGAATATCATATGCAAGGGTGTGCTGAACAAATAGAGAATATCTGGTGAGTGCTACTCTGGTATATACAGTGAATGATTGCAACGAGGACTTGACAAACTTAAGAACTATTGCGATGAATGGCTACTTACAGTTAATGTGAATAAGACTAAGGCAATGATTTTCAAAAAGGGTTGTGTTTATAGCAGGGAGGAGACTTGGACATATGCAGGACAGATACTGGACAATGTTAAATCCTTTGTGTAGTTAGGACTCACATTTTCAATGAACGGAAAATGGACAAAACACCTTGACATTACGAAACACAAGGCAAGGGTGAAAGCGGCGGAAGCTCTCCGGATACGCTGCAGAATTCCGAATATTTCCATAACCTTAATGGAAACTGTATACGGAGCGACACTTAGATCCACGATGACATACGGAGGAGAAATATGGGGGTGGGAACAAACAGGGAATCTGGATCAAGTGAGGACCCAATTTTTGAAAGGAATTCTGGGTGTAGGGAAGGGTACGGCAAACTGCGGAATAATGAGGGAATTTGGGGTGCATAGTGAAACGATAGAGTGCAAAATCAGAGCAGTTAAATATTGGATGAGAATCGTTCACGGAAACCAATCTCTAATTAGGGCATTCTGCTACCGTGAACAGTTGCGAATGGAAGGTAATTTGACGTGGGCATCAAAATTAAAGAAAGGGTTGGAAACCATTAGGATGGGAGACATTTGGATGGCGGGGCAGGAAAACAGGCGAAGTATTTGGAGAAAAATTGAGAAACGTCTCTGTGATATTGACAGACAGCAAATAATTGCGCAATGCACAGAGAAGGTGTCATTAGAAGTACAGTCTGGGCTGAAATCAGAGTGGGGTATGGAGCAATACATCAAAACAGGTACCAAACTCATTAGAGAGGGACTCACGTGGATTAGACTAGGAGCATGGAGGAGCACGAAAATTTCTGACCAGAATGGTATAAGAATCTGTCCCATTTGCGAGGAGGAAGAGTCGTGGACTCACATCTTGGCAAGATGTAGGGGTACGGAGGAATGGCGGGAAAAATATTTGCCGCGATTTTTTACCACTGGAAATGTAGGGATAGAAGCATGTTGGACGCTACTGGCGGGCACGGAAAACATGGACGGGCTAGGTTAATTTATATTTAAGGCTAGACAGCTGAGATCTGAGCAGGCTGCCAATAGAGAAGGGGGGGGGATAAGATCAACTAAACAAAACTGACTACAATGTACTACATACATGTATATTATATCATACTTAGGTCACTGTTGTGCTAGGGTTGTATATATTATGTGTATATATGTCTTTTAAGTGTAATTATCTATGATAAGGGAGTGCATTTATGAAGGTGTACTCTGTGCTGTAAATGTAAATTGCTATATTTAAATACCTTTGTATCTTTATTTTCGGATTCACTCTTAATTTTTATTGTTGTTTAATATTGCTTTTGACTGTGTATTTCCTTTGTCTTTTTATTTTCGTGTTTACTCTTTTAATTCTTTGTTGTAGTTGTTGTTTTAATATTGCTTGTAATGTGTATTACAAAAGCACGTACGGTCTGTAGACCCGTGCGACTGTTGAAAGTCTATGTATGATATTGTTATAGTAATAAATACACTTATTCATTCATTCATTCATTCATATACAGGGAATATCATATGCAAGCGTTTTTTGAACAGATAGAGAAGGTGTTCTAGGGCCACACTGGTGTATATAGGGTATATCATATGCAGGAGTTTGTTTAACAGGTTGAGAAGGCCATGTGAGTGTCACACAAGCGTATACAGGGAATATCATATGCAAGAGTTTGTTGAGCAAATAGAGAAGGCCTTGTGAGTGCCACACTGGTATATATAGGGAATATCATATGCAAGAGTTTGTTGAACAGATTGAGAAGGCCTTGAGACTGTCACACTGGTGTATACAAGAAATATCATATGTAAGAGCTTGTTGGACAGGTAGAGAAGGCATTGTGAGCGCCACACCGATGTATACAGAGAGTATCAAATGTAAGTGTTTACTGAACAGAGAAGGTATTGTGAGTGCCACACTGGTGTTTACAGGGAATATCAAATGATGGACTTTGTTAAACAGCTAGAGAAGGCCATGTGAGTGTGACAATGCAGTAAACAGGGAATATCATATGCAAGAATTTTTTCAAAGGATAGAGAAGGTCTTGTGAGTGTCACACTGATGTATACAGGGAATATGATTGGTAACAGTTTGTTGAACAGATAGAGAAGGCCTTGTGAGTGCCTTTCTGGTGTTTACAGCGAATATCATAAGTAAGAGTTTGTTGAACAGATAAAGATGACCTTGTGAGTGCCACACTGGTGTATACAGGGAATATCATATGCAAGAGTTTTTTGAACAGGTAGAGAAGGCACTGTGAGCGCCACTACGGTGTGTACAGGGAGTATCAAATGTAAGAGTTTGTTGAACAGATAAGGCCTTGTGAGTGCCACCCCGGTGTATACAGGGAATATCATATGTAACAGTTTGTTGAACAGATAAGGAAAGCCTTGTGATTGTCACACTGGTGTATACAGCAAATATCATTTATGAGAGTTTGTTGAACAGATGGAGAAGGCCTTGTGAGTATCACACTGGTATATACAGTGAATATCATATGCAAGGGTTTGCTGAACAGATAGAGAAGACCTGGTGAGTGCCACTCTGGTGTATACAGGGTATATCATATGCAAGTGTGTTTTGAACAGATAGAGAAGGTATTCTGAGTGCCTCACTGGTGTATACAGGGAACATCAAATGCAGGTGTTTGTTGAACAGGTAGAGAAGGCCATGTGAGTGTGACGATGCCGTAAACAGGGAATATGTAAGAGTTTTATGATCAGATAGAGAAGACCTTGTGAGTGTCACACTGTTGTATACAAGGAATATTATATGTTATAGTTTGTTGAACAGATAGAGAAGGCCTTATGAGTGCCACACTGGTGTATACAGGGAATGTGATATGTAACAGTTTGTTGAACAGATAGAGAAGGGATTGTGAGTGTCACACTGGTGTATACGGGGAATATCATATGTATGAGCTTGTTGAACAGATAGAGAAGGACTTGTGAGAGCCACACTACTGCATACATGGATTATCATATACAAGGATTTGCTGAACAGCTAGAGAGGGCCTTGTGAGAGCCACACTGGTGTATACAGGGAATATCATATGTAAGAGCTTGTTTAACAAATAGAGAAGTTCTTGTGAGTGCCACACTCGTGCATACAGGGAATATCATATGTAAGGGTTTGCTGAATAGATAAAGCAGGCCTTGTGAGTGCCACACTGGTGTATACAGGGAATATCATATGCAAGAGTTTTTTGAACAGGTAGAGAAGGCCTTGTGAGTGCCACTCTGGTGTATACAGGGTATATCATAAGCAAGAATTTGTTGAACAGATAAAGAAGACCTTTTGCGTGCCACACAGGTGTATACAGGGAATATCAACTGCAGGAGCTTGTTGAACAGCTAGAGAAGGCCATGTGAGTGTGATAATGTCGCAAACGGGGTATATCCTATGCAAGAGTTTGTTGAACAGATAGAGAAGGCAATGTGAGTGACACACCGGTGTATACAGGGAATATCATATGCAGGAGTTTGTTTAACAGGTAGACAAGACCTTGTGAGTGTCACAAAGGTGTATACAGGGAATATCACATGCAAGAGTTTGTTGAGGAAATAGAGAAGGCCTTGTGAGTGCCGCACTGGTGTATACAGGGAATATCATATATAAGGGTTTGTTGAACAGATAGAGAAGGCCTTGTGAGTGTCACTATTTTGTATACAGGGAATATCATATGTAAGAGCTTGTTGAAAAATAGAGAAGGCCTTGTGAGTGCCACTCTGGTGTATACAGGGAATATCATATGTAAGAGCTTGTTGAACAGGTAGAGAAGGACTTGTGAGTGCCACACTTGTGTATACAGGTAATATCATATGCAAGAGTTTTTTGAAAGATAGAGAAGACCTTATGAGTGTCACACTGGTGTATACAGGGAATATCATATGTAAGAGTTTGTAGAACAGGTAGAGAAGGACTTGTGGGTGCCACACTGGTGTATACAGGAAACGTCATATGTGAGGGTTTGTTGAACAGATAGAGAAGGCCTTGTGAGTGCCACACTGGTGTATACAGGGAATATGATATGTAAGTGTTTGTTTAACAGATAGACAAGGCCTTGTGAGTGTCACAGTGGTGTATACAGGGAATATCATATGCAAGAATTTTTGAACAGGTAGAGAAGGCTTTGTGAGCGCCACAGCGGTGTATCCAGGGAATATCATATGTAAGGATTTGTTGAACAGAGAAGGCCTTGTGAGGGCCACACAGGTGTATAAAGGGAATATCATATAATAGATTTTGTTGAACAGATGGAGAAGTTCTTGTGAGTGTCACACTGGTATATATAGGGAATATCATATGCAAGATTTTGTTGAACAGATTGAGAAGGCTTTGTGAGTGTCACACTGCTGTACACAGGGAAAATCATATGCAAAAATTTATTAAACAGGTAGAGAAGGCCTTGTGAGTATCACACTAGTGCATACAGGGAATATCATATGCAAGACTTGTTGAACAGGTAAAGAAGCCCTTGTGAGTGCCACACTTTTGTATAAACGGAATATCATGTGTAACAGTTGTTGAACAGGTAGAGAAGGCCTTGTGAGTGCCATAGTGGTGTATACAGGGAGTATCATATGTAAGAGTTTTTTGAACAAATAGAGAAGGCCTTGTGAGTGTCACACTGGTGTATACAGGGAAATTCATATGTAAGAGCTTGTTGAACAGATAGAGAAGGCCTTGTGAGTGCCACACTGGTGTATATAGGGAATTTCATATGTAACAGTTTGTTGAACAGATAGAGAAGGACTTATGACTGCCACACTGGTGCATACAGGGAATATCATATGCAAGGGTTTGCTGAACAGATAGAGAAGGCCTTGAGAGTGCCACACTGGTGTATACAGGGAATATCATATTTAAGAGCTTGTTGAACCGAAAGAGAAGCCCTTGTGAGTGCCACACTGGTATATAGGGAATTTCATATGTAACATTTTGCTGAACAGATAGAGACGGTCTTGTGAGTGCCACACTGGTGCATACAGGGAATATCATATGCAAGCGAATGCTGAATAGATAGAACAGGTCTTGTGAGTACCACACTGGTGTATACAGGGAAAATCAGATGCAAGAGTTTTTTGAACAGGTAGAGAAGGCGATGTGAGTGTCACACTGGCGTATAAAGAGAATAACATATGGAAGATTTTGTAGAACAGGTAGTAAAAGACTTGTGAGTTCCAGTCTGGTGTATACAGGGAATATCATAAGTAAGAGTTTGTTGAATAGATAAAGAAGGCCTTGTGAGTGCCACACTGGTGTATACACTGAATATCCAATGCAGGAGTTTGTTGAACAGCTAGAGAAGGCCATGTCAGTGTTACAATGCCGTAAACAGGGAATATCATGTGCAGGAGTTTGTTGAAAAGATAGAGAAGGCCTTGTGAGGGTCATACTGGTGTATATAGGGAATATGATATGTAACAGTTTGTTGAACAGATAGGGAATGCCTTGTGAGTGTCACACCGGTGTATACAGGGAATATCATATGCAAGGATTTGTTGAACAGGTAGAGAAGGCATATTGAGCGCCACACTGGTGTATACAGGGAATATCAAATGTAAGGGTTTGTTGAACAGAGAAGGTCTTCTGATTGCCACTCTGGTGTATACAGGGAATATGTTATGTAACAATTTGTAAACAGATAGAGAAGGCCTTGTGAGCGTCACACTGGTGTATACAGGGAATACCATATGCAAGATAGATTTTGTTGAATAGGTAGAGAAGGCCTTGAGTGTGCCACACTGATGTTTTACAGGGAAAATGAAATGCAGTACTCAGTTGAACCGCTAGAGAAGGCCATTTGAGTGTCACAATGCCGTAAACAGGGAATATCATATGCAAGAGTATTTTGAACAGATAGAGAAGGCCTTGTGAGTGTCACACTGGGGTATACAGGGAATATGATATGTAACAGATTGTTGAACAAATAGAGAAGGCCTTGTGAGTGTTTCACTGGTGTATACAGGGAATATCATAAGCAAGAGTTTGTTGAACAGGTAGAGAAGGCATTGTGAGCGCCACACCGGTGTAAATAGGGAATATCAAATGTAAGAATTTAGTGAACAGAGAAGGCCTTATGAGTGCCACACTGGTGTATACAGGGAATATGATATATAACAGTTTGGTGAACAGATAGAGAAGGCCTTGTGAGTGTCACACTGGTGCAGACTGGGAATACCATATGCAAGAGTTTGTTGAACAGGTAGAGAAGGCATTGTGAGCGCCACACTGGTGTAAATAGGGAATATCAAATGTAAGAATTTAGTGACCAGAGAAAGCCTTGTGAGTGCCACTCTGGTGTATACAAGGTATATCATAAGCAAGAATTTGTTGAACAGATAAAGAGGACCTTTTGCGTGCCACACTGGTGTATACAGGGAATATCAACTGCAGGAGCTTGTTGAACAGCTAGAGAAGGCCATGTGAGTGTGATAATGTCGCAAACAGGGTATATCCTATGCAAGAATTTGTTGAACAGATAGAGAAGCCAATGTGAGTGACACACCGGTGTATACAGGGAATATCATATGCAGGAGTTTGTTTAACAGGTTGACAAGACCTTGTGAGTGTCACAAAGGCGTATACAGGGAATATCATATGCAAGAGTTTGTTGAGGAAATAGAGAAGGCCTTGTGAGTGCCACACTGGTGTATACAGGGAATATCATATATAAGGGTTTGTTGAACAGATAGAGAAGGTCTTGTGAGTGTCACTATTTTGTATACAGGGAATATCATATGTAAGAGCTTGTTGAAAAATAGAGAAGGCCTTGTGAGTCCCACTCTGGTGTATACGGGGAATATCATATGTAAGAGTTTGTTGAACAGGTAGAGAAGGACTTGTGAGTGCCACACTTGTGTATACAGGTAATATCATATGCAAGAGTTTTTTGAAAGATAGAGAAGAACTTATGAGTGTCACACTGGTGTATACAGGGAATACCATATGTAAGAGTTTGTTGAACAGGTAGAGAAGGACTTGTGGGTGCCACACTGGTGTATACAGGGAACGTCATACGTAAGGGTTTGTTGAACAGATAGAGAAGGCCTTGTGAGTGCCACACTGGTGTATACAGGGAATATGATATGTAAGTGTTTGTTTAACAGATAGAGAAGGCTTTGTGAGTGTCACAGTGGTGTATACAGGGAATATCATATGCAAGAATTTGTTGAACAGGTAGAGAAGGCATTGTGAGCGCCACAGCGGTGTATCCAGGGAATATCATATGTAAGGATTTGTTGAACAGAGAAGGCCTTGTGAGGGCCACACAGGTGTATAAAGGGAATATCATATAATAGATTTTGTTGAACAGATGGAGAAGTTCTTGTGAGTGTCACACTGGTATATATAGGGAATATCATATGCCAGAGTTTTGTTGAGCAAATAGAGAAGGCCTTGTGTGTGCAACACTGGTGTATACAGGGAATATCATATATAAGAGTTTGTTGAACAGATTGAGAAGGCTTTGTGAATGTCACACTGCTGTACACGGAAAATCATATGCAAAAATTTATTAAACAGGTAGAGAAGGCCTTGTGAGTATCACACTAGTGCATACAGGGAATATCATATGCAAGACTTGTTGAACAGGTAAAGAAGCCCTTGTAAGTGCCACACTTTTGTATAAACGGAATATCATGTGTAACAGTTGTTGAACAGGTAGAGAAGGCCTTGTGAGTGCCATAGTGGTGTATACAGTGAGTATCATATGTAAGAGTTTTTTGAACAAATAGAGAAGGCCTTGTGAGTGTCACACTGGTATATACAGGGAAATTCATATGTAAGAGCTTGTTGAACAGATAGAGAAGGCCTTGTGAGTGCCACACTGGTGTATATAGGGAATTTCATATGTAACAGTTTGTTGAACAGATAGAGAAGGACTTATGACTGCCACACTGGTGCATACAGGGAATATCATATGCAAGGGTTTGCTGAACAGATAGAGAAGGCCTTGAGAGTGCCACACTGGTGTATACAGGGAATATCATATTTAAGAGCTTGTTGAACCGAAAGAGAAGCCCTTGTGAGTGCCACACTGGTATATAGGGAATTTCATATGTAACATTTAGCTGAACAGATAGAGAAGATCTTGTGAGTGCCACACTGGTGCATACAGGGAATATCATATGCAAGCGTATGCTGAATAGATAGAACAGGTCTTGCGAATACCACACTGGTGTATCCAGGGAAAATCAGATGCAAGAGTTTTTTGAACAGGTAGAGAAGGCGATGTGAGTGTCACACTGGCGTATAAAGAGAATAACATATGGAAGATTTTGTAGAACAGGTAGTAAAAGACTTGTGAGTTCCAGTCTGGTGTATACAGGGAATATCATAAGTAAGAGTTTGTTGAATAGATAAAGAAGGCCTTGTGAGTGCCACACTGGTGTATACACTGAATATCCAATGCAGGAGTTTGTTGAAGAGCTAGACAAGGCCATGTCAGTGTTACAATGCCGTAAACAGGGAATATCATGTGCAGGAGTTTGTTGAAAAGATAGAGAAGGCCTTGTGAGGGTCACACTGGTGTATACAGGGAATATGATATGTAACAGCTTGTTGAACAGATAGGGAATGCCTTGTGAGTGTCACACCGGTGTATACAGGGAATATCATATGCAAGAATTTGTTGAACAGATAGAGAAGGCATATTGAGCGCCACACTGGTGTATACAGGGAATATCAAATGTAAGAGTTTGTTGAACAGAGAAGGTCTTCTGATTGCCACTCTGGTGTATACAGGGAATATGATATGTAACAATTTGTAAACAGATAGAGAAGGCCTTGTGAGCGTCACACTGGTATATACAGGGAATACCATATGCAAGATAGATTTTGTTGAATAGGTAGAGAAGGCCTTGTGTGTGCCACACTGATGTTTTACAGGGAAAATGAAATGCAGTACTCAGTTGAACCGCTAGAGAAGGCCATTTGAGTGTCACAATGCCGTAAACAGGGAATATCATATGCAAGAGTATTTTGAACAGATAGAGAAGGCCTTGTGAGTGTCACACTGGGGTATACAGGGAATATCATATGTAACAGTTTGTTGAACAAATAGAGAAGGCCTTGTGAGTGTTTCACTGGTGTATACAGGGAATATCATAAGCAAGAGTTTGTTGAACAGGTAGAGAAGGCATTGTGAGCGCCACACCGGTGTAAATAGGGAATATCAAATGTAAGAATTTAGTGAACAGAGAAGGCCTTATGAGTGCCACACTGGTGTATACAGGGAATATGATATATAACAGTTTGGTGAACAGATAGAGAAGGCCTTGTGAGTTTCACACTGGTGCATACTGGGAATACCATATGCAAGAGTTTGTTGAACAGGTAGAGAAGGCATTGTGAGAGCCACACCGGTGTATACAGGGAGTATCAAATGTAAGAGTTTGTTGAACAGAGAAGGCCTTGTGAGTGCCACACTGGTGTATACAGGGAATATCAAATGCAGGAGTTTGTTGTACAGCTAGAGAAGTCCATGTGAGTGTGACAATGCCGTAAACAGGGCATATCTTATGCACGAAGGCCTTGTGAGTGCCACATTGGTGTGTACAGGGAATATCATAAGCAAGAGTTTTTTGAACAGGTAGAGACGGCCTTGTGAGTGTCACACTGGTGTATACAGGGAATACCATATAAAAGATTTTGTTGAATAGGTAGAGAAGGCCTTGTGTGTGCCACACTGGTGTATACAGCGAATATGAAATGCAGGAGTCTGTTGAACAGCTAGAGAAGGCCATGTGAGTGTCACAATACCGTAAACAGGGAATATCATATGCAAGAGTTTGTTGAACAGATAGAAAGCCCTTGTGAGTGTCACACTGGTGTATACAGGGAATATGATATGTAACAGTTTGTTGAACAGATAGAGAAGGCCTTGTGAGTGTCACACTAGTGTATACAGGGAATATCATATGCCGGAGTTTGTTGAACAGGTAGAGAAGGCATTGTGAGCGCCACACCGGTGTATACAGGGAATAGCAAATGTATGAATGAATTAATGAATGAATAAGTGTATTTATTAATATAGCAATATCATACATAGAATTACAACCGTCGCACGGGTCCACAGACCGTACGTGCTTTTGTAATACACGTTACAAGCAATATTAAAACAACAACCACAACAAAGAATTAAAAGAATAAACACAAAAATAAAAAGACAAAGGAAATACACAGTCAAAACCAATATTGAACAACAATAAAAATTAAGAGTGAATCCGAAAATAAAGATACAAAGATATTCAAATATATCAATTTAAATTTACAGCACAGAGTACATCTTCATAAATGCACCCTCTTATAATAGATAATTACACTTAAAAGACATATATACACATAATATATACAACCCTAGCACAACAGTGACCTAAGTATGATATAATATACATGTATGTAGAACATTGTGTCAATTTTGTTTAGTTGATCTTATTCCCCCCTCCCTTCTCTATTGGCAGGCTCCTCAGATCTCAGCTGTCTTGCCTTAAGTATAAATTTACCTAGCCCGTCCATGTTTTCCGTGCCTGCCAGTAGCGTCCAACATGCTTCTGTCCCTACATTCGCAGTGGTAAAAATCGCGGCAAATATTTTTCCCGCCATTCCTCCGTACCCCTACATCTTGCCAAGATGTGAGTCCACGACTCTTCCTCCTCGCAATTGGGACAGATTCTTATACCATTCTCGTCAGAAATTTTCGTGCTCTTCCATGCTCCTGGTCTAATCCACGCGAGCCCCTCTCTAATGAGTTTGGTACCTGTTTTGATGTAATGCTCCATACCCCACTCCGATTTCAGCCCAGACTGTACTTCTAATGACACCTTCTCTGTGCATTGCGCAATTATTTGCTGTCTGTCAATATCACAGAGTCGTTTTTTAATTTTTCTCCAAATACTTCGCCTGTTTTCCTGCCCCGCCATCCAAATGTCTCCCATCCCAATGGTTTACAACCCTTTCTTTAATTTGGATGCCCACGTCGAATTACCTTCCATTCGCTACTGTTCACGGTAGCAGACTGCCCTAATTAGAGATTTGTTTCCGTGAAGGATTCTCATCCAATATTTAACTGCTCTGATTCTGCACTCTATCGTTTCACTTTGTACCCCGAATTCCCTCATTATTCCGCAGTTTGCCATACCCCTCCCTACACCCAGAATTCCTTTCAAAAATTGGGTCCTCACTTGATCCAGATTCCCTGTTTGTTCCCACCCCCATATTTCTCCTCCGTATGTCATCGTGGATCTAACTGTCGCTCCGTATACAGTTTCCATTAAGGTTATGGAGATATTCGGAATTCTGCAGCGTATCCGGAGAGCTTCCGCCGCTTTCACCCTTGCCTTGTGTTTCGTAATGTCAATGTGTTTTGTCCATTTTCCGTTCATTGTAAATGTGAGTCCTAAGTACACAAAGGATTTAGCATTGTCCAGTATCTGTCCTGCATATGTCCAAATCTCCTCCCTGCTATAAACACAACCCTTTTTGAAAGTCATTGCCTTAGTCTTATTCACATTAACTGTAAGTAGCCATTCATCGCAATAGTTCTTAAGTTTGTCCAGTCCTCGTTACAATCCATTTACCGTCGTAGAGCACAATACTAAATCGTCTGCGTATAAAAGTGTTGGGATCTACAAATCCGCTACTACTGGTGCTTGATTATTCTCTGCTATCATTGTATCAGTAATATCATCCACAAAGAGATTAAATAGCAGGGGAGATTAAATACAACCCTGCCTCACTCCCCTATAACTTCGGCTGCTCTCGGACACTATGTTTCTGTCGTACTTCACACAGAATTGGACATTTTGATATATTGCCTGCAATGCTCTAACCATTTTACTTGATAACCCCTTTCTGCCTAGTTTGTACCATAATGCATTTCGATTGATAGAGTCAAATGTCTTCTTAAAGTCCACAAAAGCACAATGAAGCTTTCCCCGCTTAACTAACAGTTGCTTCGACCTTAAAGTGTCTAATATAAAAGCGGCATCTATGGTACAGTGTCCTTCTCTGAAACCCATTTGAAATTTAAAAGTTTGCCAAATTTAGATTCCCAGTCCTTTATCCGGTTATATAACACTCTACAATAAATTTTCTCCATAATTGGCAACAGAGTCACCCCCCTATAGTTATCCGGATTTCCAATAGTTCCCTTCCCTTTATAAATGGGATGAATAATGCCCTTTCCCCAGCAGGAAGGGTAATTCCCCTCAATAAACAATCTGTTACATATCTGGAGCATACTCCTTCCAAACTCATTAACATTGGCTGCGGCTTTAAAAACTTCCGGGGGCAGCCCATCCAACCCTGGAGCTTTGCCTCCCTTTAGACTCCTTAGCGCCTGTGCTATTTCTCGTGCTGATATTTCCTCGTCCAGTATTCGTATCTCAAGATTTCCCAAAATTTGCACTTCCTTTATAAAAATACCTTCCCTTTCAGCTTTCCCGAATATTCCCATAAAATGCATTGCCCATTTTCTGGGAGAAATTTCGTTGGGCGCCTGACGGTTGCCTCATAAATGTTTTACTACTTGCCACATCTCAGCGTTATCCCCCCGCGTTAAAATACTACAAATTTTCTGAGTAATTTTGTCTTGCCACGTAGTTCTCTTTTCCCGTAAGAGCTGTTTATAATCCCTTCGCTTTTTTGTAAACATTTTCCTAATGTCATCTCCCCCCTCCTTTCTGAATTTTGACAGAGCCTCCTCTGCTTGTTTCTTTACAGTTCTGCATTGCTGGTCATACCAACCATTGAATCGTTTTACCTTACCATGCATTTCGACTTTCATTGTCCCCGCAGCCGTTGCTATTATATGCGTTAGTTCCTCCGCTGTGTCTGCGTTCCTTTCCCCTAATCTTCTTTCTAATTTATCAACAAATACTTCTTTTTCTATCGGTTTCCATATACATTTACTAATGAATCTCCCTTCGTTCCCCTGCCCTCTTCAGGTGCATGCGCCACTTGGGCCGTCTCTATAGACAGTTCCAGGACAACCGGACAGTGATGTGACTCGATACGATCCCCCACCCAAAATTTTCTAATTCTGCCAATTAAACCCTGACTTACTAAAATAAAATCTCTTAAGAATTTGTTGAACAGAGAAGGCCTTGTGAGTGCCACATTGGTGTATACAGGGAATATCATATGCCACAGTTTGTTGAGCAGATAAGGAAGGCCTTGTGAGTGTCACACTGGTGTATACAGGGAATATCATATGCAGGAGTTTGTTGAACAGATAGAGAAGGCCTTGTGAGTGCCACACTGGTATATAAAAGAAATATCATATGCAGGAGTTTGTTTAACAGGTAGAGAAGGCCTTGTGAGTGCCACACTGGCGTATACAGGGAATATCATATGCAAGAGTTTGTTGAGCTATTAGAGAAGGACTTGTGAGTGCCACACTGGTGTATACAGGGAATATCATATATAAGAGTTTGTTGAATAGATGGAGAAGGCCTTGCGTGTGTCACACTGGTGTATACAGGGAATATCATATGTAAGAGCTTATTGAACAGATAAAGGAGGCCTTGTGAGTGCCACACTGGTGTATACAGGGAATGTCATATGTAACAGTTTGTTGAACAGATACAGAAGGCCTTATGAGTGTCACACTGGTGTATACAGGGAATATCATATGCTGGAGTTTTTTAACAGGTAGGGAAGGCCTTGTGTGTGCCACACTGGTGTTTACAGGGACAATGAAATGCAGGAGTCAGTTGAACAGCTAGAGAAGGCCATTTAAATGTCACAATGACGTAAACAGGGAATATTATATGCAAGAGTTTGTTCAACAGATAGAGAAGGCCTTGTGATCGTCACACTGGTGTATACAGGGAATATGATATGTAACAGTTTGTTGAACAAATAGAGAAGGCCTTGTGAGTATTACACTGGTGTATACAGATAATATCATAAGCAAAGAGTTTGTTGAACAGGTAGAGAAGGCATTGTGAGCGCCACACCGGTATAAACAGGGAATATCAAATGTAAGAATTTGTTGAACAGAGAAGGCCTTATGAGTGCCACACTGCTGTATACAGGGAATATGATATATAACAGTTTGGTGATCAGATAGAGAAGGCCTTGTGAGTGTCACACTGGTGCATACAGGGAATACCATTTGCAAGAGTTTGTTGAACAGGTAGAGAACGCATTGTGAGCGCCACACCGGTGTATACAGGGAGTATCAAATGTAAGAGTTTGTTCAACAGAGCAGGCCTTGTGAGTGCCACACTGGCGTATACAGAGAATATCAAATGCAGGAGTTTGTTAAACAGGTAGAGAAGGCCTTGTGAGTGTCACACTGGCGTAAACAGGGAATATCATATATAAGAGTTTTTTGAGCAAATAGAGAAGGCCTTGTGCGTGCAAAACTGGTGTATACAGGGAATACAATTTGCAAGATTTTGTTGAACAGGTAGAGAAGGCATTGTGAGCGCCACACCGGTGTATCCAAGGAATATCAAATGTAAGATTTTGTTGAACAGAGAAGGCCTTGTGTGTGCCACACTGTTGTATACAGGGAATATCATATGTAACAGTTTGTTGAACAGATAGAGAAGGCCTTGTGAGTGTCACAATGGTGTATACAGGGAATATCATATGCAGGAGTTTGTTGAACAGATAGAGCAGGCCTTGTGAGTGCCAAACTGGTATATACAAGGAATATTATATGCAGGAGTTTGTTTAACAGGTAGAGAAGGCTTTGTGAGTGTCACCCTGGCGTATACAGGGAATATCATATGCAAGAGTTTGTTGAGCAAATAAAGAAGGCCTTGTGAGTGCCACACTGGTGTATACAGGGAATATCATATATAAGAGTTTGTTGAACAGATAGAGAAGGCCTTGAGTATACAGGGAATATCATATGTAAGAGGTTGTTGAAAAATAGAGAAGGCCTTGGGAGTGCTACACTTGTGTATATAGGGAATTTCACATGTAACAGTTTGTTGAACAGATAGAGAAGGAATTGTGAGTGCCACACTGGTGCATACCAGGAATATAATATGCAAGGGTTTGTTGAACAGATAGAGAAGGCCTTGTGAATGCCACACTGGTCTATACAGGGAATATCATATGTAAGAGCTTGTTGAACAGATAGAGAAGTCCTTGTGTGTGCCACACTGGTGTATACCGGGAATTTCATTTGTAACTGTTTATTGAACAGATAGAGAAGGTCTTGTGAGTGCCACACTGGTGCACACAGGGAATATAATATGCAAGGGTTTGCTGAATAGATAGAGCAGGCCTTGTGAGTGCCACACTGGTGTATAGAGGGAATATCATACGCAAGAGTTTTTTGAACAGGTAGAGAAGGCCTTGTGAGTGTCACACTGGTGTATACAGGGAATATGATATGTAACAGTTTGTTGAACATTTAGAGAAGGCTTTGAGAGCGACACCCCGGTTAATACAGGGAATATCATATGCAAGAATTTGTTGAACAGGTAGAGAAGGCACTGTGAGTGTCACACTGTTGTATACAGGAAATATCATATGTAAGAGTTTGTTGAACAGATATAGAAGGCCTTGTGTGTGCGACACTGGTGTATACAGGGAAAGTAATATGTAACAGTTTATTGAACAGATAGAGAAGGACTTGTGAGTGTCACACCGGTGCATACAGGGAATATCATATGCAAGGGTGTGCTGAACAAATAGAGAATATCTGGTGAGTGCTACTCTGGTATATACAGTGAATGATTGCAACGAGGACTTGACAAACTTAAGAACTATTGCGATGAATGGCTACTTACAGTTAATGTGAATAAGACTAAGGCAATGATTTTCAAAAAGGGTTGTGTTTATAGCAGGGAGGAGACTTGGACATATGCAGGACAGATACTGGACAATGTTAAATCCTTTGTGTAGTTAGGACTCACATTTTCAATGAACGGAAAATGGACAAAACACCTTGACATTACGAAACACAAGGCAAGGGTGAAAGCGGCGGAAGCTCTCCGGATACGCTGCAGAATTCCGAATATTTCCATAACCTTAATGGAAACTGTATACGGAGCGACACTTAGATCCACGATGACATACGGAGGAGAAATATGGGGGTGGGAACAAACAGGGAATCTGGATCAAGTGAGGACCCAATTTTTGAAAGGAATTCTGGGTGTAGGGAGGGGTACGGCAAACTGCGGAATAATGAGGGAATTTGGGGTGCATAGTGAAACGATAGAGTGCAAAATCAGAGCAGTTAAATATTGGATGAGAATCGTTCACGGAAACCAATCTCTAATTAGGGCATTCTGCTACCGTGAACAGTTGCGAATGGAAGGTAATTTGACGTGGGCATCAAAATTAAAGAAAGGGTTGGAAACCATTAGGATGGGAGACATTTGGATGGCGGGGCAGGAAAACAGGCGAAGTATTTGGAGAAAAATTGAGAAACGTCTCTGTGATATTGACAGACAGCAAATAATTGCGCAATGCACAGAGAAGGTGTCATTAGAAGTACAGTCTGGGCTGAAATCAGAGTGGGGTATGGAGCAATACATCAAAACAGGTACCAAAATCATTAGAGAGGGACTCACGTGGATTAGACTAGGAGCATGGAGGAGCACGAAAATTTCTGACCAGAATGGTATAAGAATCTGTCCCATTTGCGAGGAGGAAGAGTCGTGGACTCACATCTTGGCAAGATGTAGGGGTACGGAGGAATGGCGGGAAAAATATTTGCCGCGATTTTTTACCACTGGAAATGTAGGGATAGAAGCATGTTGGACGCTACTGGCGGGCACGGAAAACATGGACGGGCTAGGTTAATTTATATTTAAGGCTAGACAGCTGAGATCTGAGCAGGCTGCCAATAGAGAAGGGGGGGGGATAAGATCAACTAAACAAAACTGACTACAATGTACTACATACATGTATATTATATCATACTTAGGTCACTGTTGTGCTAGGGTTGTATATATTATGTGTATATATGTCTTTTAAGTGTAATTATCTATGATAAGGGAGTGCATTTATGAAGGTGTACTCTGTGCTGTAAATGTAAATTGCTATATTTAAATATCTTTGTATCTTTATTTTCGGATTCACTCTTAATTTTTATTGTTGTTTAATATTGCTTTTGACTGTGTATTTCCTTTGTCTTTTTATTTTCGTGTTTACTCTTTTAATTCTTTGTTGTAGTTGTTGTTTTAATATTGCTTGTAATGTGTATTACAAAAGCACGTACGGTCTGTAGACCCGTGCGACTGTTGAAAGTCTATGTATGATATTGTTATAGTAATAAATACACTTATTCATTCATTCATTCATTCATATACAGGGAATATCATATGCAAGCGTTTTTTGAACAGATAGAGAAGGTGTTCTAGGGCCACACTGGTGTATATATGGTATATCATATGCAGGAGTTTGTTTAACAGGTTGAGAAGGCCATGTGAGTGTCACACAAGCGTATACAGGGAATATCATATGCAAGAGTTTGTTGAGCAAATAGAGAAGGCCTTGTGAGTGCCACACTGGTATATATAGGGAATATCATATGCAAGAGTTTGTTGAACAGATTGAGAAGGCCTTGAGACTGTCACACTGGTGTATACAAGAAATATCATATGTAAGAGCTTGTTGGACAGGTAGAGAAGGCATTGTGAGCGCCACACCGATGTATACAGAGAGTATCAAATGTAAGTGTTTACTGAACAGAGAAGGTATTGTGAGTGCCACACTGGTGTTTACAGGGAATATCAAATGATGGACTTTGTTAAACAGCTAGAGAAGGCCATGTGAGTGTGACAATGCAGTAAACAGGGAATATCATATGCAAGAATTTTTTCAAAGGATAGAGAAGGTCTTGTGAGTGTCACACTGATGTATACAGGGAATATGATTGGTAACAGTTTGTTGAACAGATAGAGAAGGCCTTGTGAGTGCCTTTCTGGTGTTTACAGCGAATATCATAAGTAAGAGTTTGTTGAACAGATAAAGATGACCTTGTGAGTGCCACACTGGTGTATACAGGGAATATCATATGCAAGAGTTTTTTGAACAGGTAGAGAAGGCACTGTGAGCGCCACTACGGTGTGTACAGGGAGTATCAAATGTAAGAGTTTGTTGAACAGATAAGGCCTTGTGAGTGCCACCCCGGTGTATACAGGGAATATCATATGTAACAGTTTGTTGAACAGATAAGGAAAGCCTTGTGATTGTCACACTGGTGTATACAGCAAATATCATTTATGAGAGTTTGTTGAACAGATGGAGAAGGCCTTGTGAGTATCACACTGGTATATACAGTGAATATCATATGCAAGGGTTTGCTGAACAGATAGAGAAGACCTGGTGAGTGCCACTCTGGTGTATACAGGGTATATCATATGCAAGTGTGTTTTGAACAGATAGAGAAGGTATTCTGAGTGCCTCACTGGTGTATACAGGGAACATCAAATGCAGGTGTTTGTTGAACAGGTAGAGAAGGCCATGTGAGTGTGACGATGCCGTAAACAGGGAATATGTAAGAGTTTTATGATCAGATAGAGAAGACCTTGTGAGTGTCACACTGTTGTATACAAGGAATATTATATGTTATAGTTTGTTGAACAGATAGAGAAGGCCTTATGAGTGCCACACTGGTGTATACAGGGAATGTGATATGTAACAGTTTGTTGAACAGATAGAGAAGGGATTGTGAGTGTCACACTGGTGTATACGGGGAATATCATATGTATGAGCTTGTTGAACAGATAGAGAAGGACTTGTGAGAGCCACACTACTGCATACATGGATTATCATATACAAGGATTTGCTGAACAGCTAGAGAGGGCCTTGTGAGAGCCACACTGGTGTATACAGGGAATATCATATGTAAGAGCTTGTTTAACAAATAGAGAAGTTCTTGTGAGTGCCACACTCGTGCATACAGGGAATATCATATGTAAGGGTTTGCTGAATAGATAAAGCAGGCCTTGTGAGTGCCACACTGGTGTATACAGGGAATATCATATGCAAGAGTTTTTTGAACAGGTAGAGAAGGCCTTGTGAGTGCCACTCTGGTGTATACAGGGTATATCATAAGCAAGAATTTGTTGAACAGATAAAGAAGACCTTTTGCGTGCCACACAGGTGTATACAGGGAATATCAACTGCAGGAGCTTGTTGAACAGCTAGAGAAGGCCATGTGAGTGTGATAATGTCGCAAACGGGGTATATCCTATGCAAGAGTTTGTTGAACAGATAGAGAAGGCAATGTGAGTGACACACCGGTGTATACAGGGAATATCATATGCAGGAGTTTGTTTAACAGGTAGACAAGACCTTGTGAGTGTCACAAAGGTGTATACAGGGAATATCACATGCAAGAGTTTGTTGAGGAAATAGAGAAGGCCTTGTGAGTGCCGCACTGGTGTATACAGGGAATATCATATATAAGGGTTTGTTGAACAGATAGAGAAGGCCTTGTGAGTGTCACTATTTTGTATACAGGGAATATCATATGTAAGAGCTTGTTGAAAAATAGAGAAGGCCTTGTGAGTGCCACTCTGGTGTATACAGGGAATATCATATGTAAGAGTTTGTTGAACAGGTAGAGAAGGACTTGTGAGTGCCACACTTGTGTATACAGGTAATATCATATGCAAGAGTTTTTTGAAAGATAGAGAAGACCTTATGAGTGTCACACTGGTGTATACAGGGAATATCATATGTAAGAGTTTGTAGAACAGGTAGAGAAGGACTTGTGGGTGCCACACTGGTGTATACAGGAAACGTCATATGTGAGGGTTTGTTGAACAGATAGAGAAGGCCTTGTGAGTGCCACACTGGTGTATACAGGGAATATGATATGTAAGTGTTTGTTTAACAGATAGACAAGGCCTTGTGAGTGTCACAGTGGTGTATACAGGGAATATCATATGCAAGAATTTTTGAACAGGTAGAGAAGGCTTTGTGAGCGCCACAGCGGTGTATCCAGGGAATATCATATGTAAGGATTTGTTGAACAGAGAAGGCCTTGTGAGGGCCACACAGGTGTATAAAGGGAATATCATATAATAGATTTTGTTGAACAGATGGAGAAGTTCTTGTGAGTGTCACACTGGTATATATAGGGAATATCATATGCAAGATTTTGTTGAACAGATTGAGAAGGCTTTGTGAGTGTCACACTGCTGTACACAGGGAAAATCATATGCAAAAATTTATTAAACAGGTAGAGAAGGCCTTGTGAGTATCACACTAGTGCATACAGGGAATATCATATGCAAGACTTGTTGAACAGGTAAAGAAGCCCTTGTGAGTGCCACACTTTTGTATAAACGGAATATCATGTGTAACAGTTGTTGAACAGGTAGAGAAGGCCTTGTGAGTGCCATAGTGGTGTATACAGGGAGTATCATATGTAAGAGTTTTTTGAACAAATAGAGAAGGCCTTGTGAGTGTCACACTGGTGTATACAGGGAAATTCATATGTAAGAGCTTGTTGAACAGATAGAGAAGGCCTTGTGAGTGCCACACTGGTGTATATAGGGAATTTCATATGTAACAGTTTGTTGAACAGATAGAGAAGGACTTATGACTGCCACACTGGTGCATACAGGGAATATCATATGCAAGGGTTTGCTGAACAGATAGAGAAGGCCTTGAGAGTGCCACACTGGTGTATACAGGGAATATCATATTTAAGAGCTTGTTGAACCGAAAGAGAAGCCCTTGTGAGTGCCACACTGGTATATAGGGAATTTCATATGTAACATTTTGCTGAACAGATAGAGACGGTCTTGTGAGTGCCACACTGGTGCATACAGGGAATATCATATGCAAGCGAATGCTGAATAGATAGAACAGGTCTTGTGAGTACCACACTGGTGTATACAGGGAAAATCAGATGCAAGAGTTTTTTGATCAGGTAGAGAAGGCGATGTGAGTGTCACACTGGCGTATAAAGAGAATAACATATGGAAGATTTTGTAGAACAGGTAGTAAAAGACTTGTGAGTTCCAGTCTGGTGTATACAGGGAATATCATAAGTAAGAGTTTGTTGAATAGATAAAGAAGGCCTTGTGAGTGCCACACTGGTGTATACACTGAATATCCAATGCAGGAGTTTGTTGAACAGCTAGAGAAGGCCATGTCAGTGTTACAATGCCGTAAACAGGGAATATCATGTGCAGGAGTTTGTTGAAAAGATAGAGAAGGCCTTGTGAGGGTCATACTGGTGTATATAGGGAATATGATATGTAACAGTTTGTTGAACAGATAGGGAATGCCTTGTGAGTGTCACACCGGTGTATACAGGGAATATCATATGCAAGGATTTGTTGAACAGGTAGAGAAGGCATATTGAGCGCCACACTGGTGTATACAGGGAATATCAAATGTAAGGGTTTGTTGAACAGAGAAGGTCTTCTGATTGCCACTCTGGTGTATACAGGGAATATGTTATGTAACAATTTGTAAACAGATAGAGAAGGCCTTGTGAGCGTCACACTGGTGTATACAGGGAATACCATATGCAAGATAGATTTTGTTGAATAGGTAGAGAAGGCCTTGAGTGTGCCACACTGATGTTTTACAGGGAAAATGAAATGCAGTACTCAGTTGAACCGCTAGAGAAGGCCATTTGAGTGTCACAATGCCGTAAACAGGGAATATCATATGCAAGAGTATTTTGAACAGATAGAGAAGGCCTTGTGAGTGTCACACTGGGGTATACAGGGAATATGATATGTAACAGATTGTTGAACAAATAGAGAAGGCCTTGTGAGTGTTTCACTGGTGTATACAGGGAATATCATAAGCAAGAGTTTGTTGAACAGGTAGAGAAGGCATTGTGAGCGCCACACCGGTGTAAATAGGGAATATCAAATGTAAGAATTTAGTGAACAGAGAAGGCCTTATGAGTGCCACACTGGTGTATACAGGGAATATGATATATAACAGTTTGGTGAACAGATAGAGAAGGCCTTGTGAGTGTCACACTGGTGCAGACTGGGAATACCATATGCAAGAGTTTGTTGAACAGGTAGAGAAGGCATTGTGAGCGCCACACTGGTGTAAATAGGGAATATCAAATGTAAGAATTTAGTGACCAGAGAAAGCCTTGTGAGTGCCACTCTGGTGTATACAAGGTATATCATAAGCAAGAATTTGTTGAACAGATAAAGAGGACCTTTTGCGTGCCACACTGGTGTATACAGGGAATATCAACTGCAGGAGCTTGTTGAACAGCTAGAGAAGGCCATGTGAGTGTGATAATGTCGCAAACAGGGTATATCCTATGCAAGAATTTGTTGAACAGATAGAGAAGCCAATGTGAGTGACACACCGGTGTATACAGGGAATATCATATGCAGGAGTTTGTTTAACAGGTTGACAAGACCTTGTGAGTGTCACAAAGGCGTATACAGGGAATATCATATGCAAGAGTTTGTTGAGGAAATAGAGAAGGCCTTGTGAGTGCCACACTGGTGTATACAGGGAATATCATATATAAGGGTTTGTTGAACAGATAGAGAAGGTCTTGTGAGTGTCACTATTTTGTATACAGGGAATATCATATGTAAGAGCTTGTTGAAAAATAGAGAAGGCCTTGTGAGTCCCACTCTGGTGTATACGGGGAATATCATATGTAAGAGTTTGTTGAACAGGTAGAGAAGGACTTGTGAGTGCCACACTTGTGTATACAGGTAATATCATATGCAAGAGTTTTTTGAAAGATAGAGAAGAACTTATGAGTGTCACACTGGTGTATACAGGGAATACCATATGTAAGAGTTTGTTGAACAGGTAGAGAAGGACTTGTGGGTGCCACACTGGTGTATACAGGGAACGTCATACGTAAGGGTTTGTTGAACAGATAGAGAAGGCCTTGTGAGTGCCACACTGGTGTATACAGGGAATATGATATGTAAGTGTTTGTTTAACAGATAGAGAAGGCTTTGTGAGTGTCACAGTGGTGTATACAGGGAATATCATATGCAAGAATTTGTTGAACAGGTAGAGAAGGCATTGTGAGCGCCACAGCGGTGTATCCAGGGAATATCATATGTAAGGATTTGTTGAACAGAGAAGGCCTTGTGAGGGCCACACAGGTGTATAAAGGGAATATCATATAATAGATTTTGTTGAACAGATGGAGAAGTTCTTGTGAGTGTCACACTAGTATATATAGGGAATATCATATGCCAGAGTTTTGTTGAGCAAATAGAGAAGGCCTTGTGTGTGCAACACTGGTGTATACAGGGAATATCATATATAAGAGTTTGTTGAACAGATTGAGAAGGCTTTGTGAATGTCACACTGCTGTACACGGAAAATCATATGCAAAAATTTATTAAACAGGTAGAGAAGGCCTTGTGAGTATCACACTAGTGCATACAGGGAATATCATATGCAAGACTTGTTGAACAGGTAAAGAAGCCCTTGTAAGTGCCACACTTTTGTATAAACGGAATATCATGTGTAACAGTTGTTGAACAGGTAGAGAAGGCCTTGTGAGTGCCATAGTGGTGTATACAGTGAGTATCATATGTAAGAGTTTTTTGAACAAATAGAGAAGGCCTTGTGAGTGTCACACTGGTATATACAGGGAAATTCATATGTAAGAGCTTGTTGAACAGATAGAGAAGGCCTTGTGAGTGCCACACTGGTGTATATAGGGAATTTCATATGTAACAGTTTGTTGAACAGATAGAGAAGGACTTATGACTGCCACACTGGTGCATACAGGGAATATCATATGCAAGGGTTTGCTGAACAGATAGAGAAGGCCTTGAGAGTGCCACACTGGTGTATACAGGGAATATCATATTTAAGAGCTTGTTGAACCGAAAGAGAAGCCCTTGTGAGTGCCACACTGGTATATAGGGAATTTCATATGTAACATTTAGCTGAACAGATAGAGAAGATCTTGTGAGTGCCACACTGGTGCATACAGGGAATATCATATGCAAGCGTATGCTGAATAGATAGAACAGGTCTTGCGAATACCACACTGGTGTATCCAGGGAAAATCAGATGCAAGAGTTTTTTGAACAGGTAGAGAAGGCGATGTGAGTGTCACACTGGCGTATAAAGAGAATAACATATGGAAGATTTTGTAGAACAGGTAGTAAAAGACTTGTGAGTTCCAGTCTGGTGTATACAGGGAATATCATAAGTAAGAGTTTGTTGAATAGATAAAGAAGGCCTTGTGAGTGCCACACTGGTGTATACACTGAATATCCAATGCAGGAGTTTGTTGAAGAGCTAGACAAGGCCATGTCAGTGTTACAATGCCGTAAACAGGGAATATCATGTGCAGGAGTTTGTTGAAAAGATAGAGAAGGCCTTGTGAGGGTCACACTGGTGTATACAGGGAATATGATATGTAACAGCTTGTTGAACAGATAGGGAATGCCTTGTGAGTGTCACACCGGTGTATACAGGGAATATCATATGCAAGAATTTGTTGAACAGATAGAGAAGGCATATTGAGCGCCACACTGGTGTATACAGGGAATATCAAATGTAAGAGTTTGTTGAACAGAGAAGGTCTTCTGATTGCCACTCTGGTGTATACAGGGAATATGATATGTAACAATTTGTAAACAGATAGAGAAGGCCTTGTGAGCGTCACACTGGTATATACAGGGAATACCATATGCAAGATAGATTTTGTTGAATAGGTAGAGAAGGCCTTGTGTGTGCCACACTGATGTTTTACAGGGAAAATGAAATGCAGTACTCAGTTGAACCGCTAGAGAAGGCCATTTGAGTGTCACAATGCCGTAAACAGGGAATATCATATGCAAGAGTATTTTGAACAGATAGAGAAGGCCTTGTGAGTGTCACACTGGGGTATACAGGGAATATCATATGTAACAGTTTGTTGAACAAATAGAGAAGGCCTTGTGAGTGTTTCACTGGTGTATACAGGGAATATCATAAGCAAGAGTTTGTTGAACAGGTAGAGAAGGCATTGTGAGCGCCACACCGGTGTAAATAGGGAATATCAAATGTAAGAATTTAGTGAACAGAGAAGGCCTTATGAGTGCCACACTGGTGTATACAGGGAATATGATATATAACAGTTTGGTGAACAGATAGAGAAGGCCTTGTGAGTTTCACACTGGTGCATACTGGGAATACCATATGCAAGAGTTTGTTGAACAGGTAGAGAAGGCATTGTGAGAGCCACACCGGTGTATACAGGGAGTATCAAATGTAAGAGTTTGTTGAACAGAGAAGGCCTTGTGAGTGCCACACTGGTGTATACAGGGAATATCAAATGCAGGAGTTTGTTGTACAGCTAGAGAAGTCCATGTGAGTGTGACAATGCCGTAAACAGGGCATATCTTATGCACGAAGGCCTTGTGAGTGCCACATTGGTGTGTACAGGGAATATCATAAGCAAGAGTTTTTTGAACAGGTAGAGACGGCCTTGTGAGTGTCACACTGGTGTATACAGGGAATACCATATAAAAGATTTTGTTGAATAGGTAGAGAAGGCCTTGTGTGTGCCACACTGGTGTATACAGCGAATATGAAATGCAGGAGTCTGTTGAACAGCTAGAGAAGGCCATGTGAGTGTCACAATACCGTAAACAGGGAATATCATATGCAAGAGTTTGTTGAACAGATAGAAAGCCCTTGTGAGTGTCACACTGGTGTATACAGGGAATATGATATGTAACAGTTTGTTGAACAGATAGAGAAGGCCTTGTGAGTGTCACACTAGTGTATACAGGGAATATCATATGCCGGAGTTTGTTGAACAGGTAGAGAAGGCATTGTGAGCGCCACACCGGTGTATACAGGGAATAGCAAATGTATGAATGAATTAATGAATGAATAAGTGTATTTATTAATATAGCAATATCATACATAGAATTACAACCGTCGCACGGGTCCACAGACCGTACGTGCTTTTGTAATACACGTTACAAGCAATATTAAAACAACAACCACAACAAAGAATTAAAAGAATAAACACAAAAATAAAAAGACAAAGGAAATACACAGTCAAAACCAATATTGAACAACAATAAAAATTAAGAGTGAATCCGAAAATAAAGATACAAAGATATTCAAATATATCAATTTAAATTTACAGCACAGAGTACATCTTCATAAATGCACCCTCTTATAATAGATAATTACACTTAAAAGACATATATACACATAATATATACAACCCTAGCACAACAGTGACCTAAGTATGATATAATATACATGTATGTAGAACATTGTGTCAATTTTGTTTAGTTGATCTTATTCCCCCCTCCCTTCTCTATTGGCAGGCTCCTCAGATCTCAGCTGTCTTGCCTTAAGTATAAATTTACCTAGCCCGTCCATGTTTTCCGTGCCTGCCAGTAGCGTCCAACATGCTTCTGTCCCTACATTCGCAGTGGTAAAAATCGCGGCAAATATTTTTCCCGCCATTCCTCCGTACCCCTACATCTTGCCAAGATGTGAGTCCACGACTCTTCCTCCTCGCAATTGGGACAGATTCTTATACCATTCTCGTCAGAAATTTTCGTGCTCTTCCATGCTCCTGGTCTAATCCACGCGAGCCCCTCTCTAATGAGTTTGGTACCTGTTTTGATGTAATGCTCCATACCCCACTCCGATTTCAGCCCAGACTGTACTTCTAATGACACCTTCTCTGTGCATTGCGCAATTATTTGCTGTCTGTCAATATCACAGAGTCGTTTTTTAATTTTTCTCCAAATACTTCGCCTGTTTTCCTGCCCCGCCATCCAAATGTCTCCCATCCCAATGGTTTACAACCCTTTCTTTAATTTGGATGCCCACGTCGAATTACCTTCCATTCGCTACTGTTCACGGTAGCAGACTGCCCTAATTAGAGATTTGTTTCCGTGAAGGATTCTCATCCAATATTTAACTGCTCTGATTCTGCACTCTATCGTTTCACTTTGTACCCCGAATTCCCTCATTATTCCGCAGTTTGCCATACCCCTCCCTACACCCAGAATTCCTTTCAAAAATTGGGTCCTCACTTGATCCAGATTCCCTGTTTGTTCCCACCCCCATATTTCTCCTCCGTATGTCATCGTGGATCTAACTGTCGCTCCGTATACAGTTTCCATTAAGGTTATGGAGATATTCGGAATTCTGCAGCGTATCCGGAGAGCTTCCGCCGCTTTCACCCTTGCCTTGTGTTTCGTAATGTCAATGTGTTTTGTCCATTTTCCGTTCATTGTAAATGTGAGTCCTAAGTACACAAAGGATTTAGCATTGTCCAGTATCTGTCCTGCATATGTCCAAATCTCCTCCCTGCTATAAACACAACCCTTTTTGAAAGTCATTGCCTTAGTCTTATTCACATTAACTGTAAGTAGCCATTCATCGCAATAGTTCTTAAGTTTGTCCAGTCCTCGTTACAATCCATTTACCGTCGTAGAGCACAATACTAAATCGTCTGCGTATAAAAGTGTTGGGATCTACAAATCCGCTACTACTGGTGCTTGATTATTCTCTGCTATCATTGTATCAGTAATATCATCCACAAAGAGATTAAATAGCAGGGGAGATTAAATACAACCCTGCCTCACTCCCCTATAACTTCGGCTGCTCTCGGACACTATGTTTCTGTCGTACTTCACACAGAATTGGACATTTTGATATATTGCCTGCAATGCTCTAACCATTTTACTTGATAACCCCTTTCTGCCTAGTTTGTACCATAATGCATTTCGATTGATAGAGTCAAATGTCTTCTTAAAGTCCACAAAAGCACAATGAAGCTTTCCCCGCTTAACTAACAGTTGCTTCGACCTTAAAGTGTCTAATATAAAAGCGGCATCTATGGTACAGTGTCCTTCTCTGAAACCCATTTGAAATTTAAAAGTTTGCCAAATTTAGATTCCCAGTCCTTTATCCGGTTATATAACACTCTACAATAAATTTTCTCCATAATTGGCAACAGAGTCACCCCCCTATAGTTATCCGGATTTCCAATAGTTCCCTTCCCTTTATAAATGGGATGAATAATGCCCTTTCCCCAGCAGGAAGGGTAATTCCCCTCAATAAACAATCTGTTACATATCTGGAGCATACTCCTTCCAAACTCATTAACATTGGCTGCGGCTTTAAAAACTTCCGGGGGCAGCCCATCCAACCCTGGAGCTTTGCCTCCCTTTAGACTCCTTAGCGCCTGTGCTATTTCTCGTGCTGATATTTCCTCGTCCAGTATTCGTATCTCAAGATTTCCCAAAATTTGCACTTCCTTTATAAAAATACCTTCCCTTTCAGCTTTCCCGAATATTCCCATAAAATGCATTGCCCATTTTCTGGGAGAAATTTCGTTGGGCGCCTGACGGTTGCCTCATAAATGTTTTACTACTTGCCACATCTCAGCGTTATCCCCCCGCGTTAAAATACTACAAATTTTCTGAGTAATTTTGTCTTGCCACGTAGTTCTCTTTTCCCGTAAGAGCTGTTTATAATCCCTTCGCTTTTTTGTAAACATTTTCCTAATGTCATCTCCCCCCTCCTTTCTGAATTTTGACAGAGCCTCCTCTGCTTGTTTCTTTACAGTTCTGCATTGCTGGTCATACCAACCATTGAATCGTTTTACCTTACCATGCATTTCGACTTTCATTGTCCCCGCAGCCGTTGCTATTATATGCGTTAGTTCCTCCGCTGTGTCTGCGTTCCTTTCCCCTAATCTTCTTTCTAATTTATCAACAAATACTTCTTTTTCTATCGGTTTCCATATACATTTACTAATGAATCTCCCTTCGTTCCCCTGCCCTCTTCAGGTGCATGCGCCACTTGGGCCGTCTCTATAGACAGTTCCAGGACAACCGGACAGTGATGTGACTCGATACGATCCCCCACCCAAAATTTTCTAATTCTGCCAATTAAACCCTGACTTACTAAAATAAAATCTCTTAAGAATTTGTTGAACAGAGAAGGCCTTGTGAGTGCCACATTGGTGTATACAGGGAATATCATATGCCACAGTTTGTTGAGCAGATAAGGAAGGCCTTGTGAGTGTCACACTGGTGTATACAGGGAATATCATATGCAGGAGTTTGTTGAACAGATAGAGAAGGCCTTGTGAGTGCCACACTGGTATATAAAAGAAATATCATATGCAGGAGTTTGTTTAACAGGTAGAGAAGGCCTTGTGAGTGCCACACTGGCGTATACAGGGAATATCATATGCAAGAGTTTGTTGAGCTATTAGAGAAGGACTTGTGAGTGCCACACTGGTGTATACAGGGAATATCATATATAAGAGTTTGTTGAATAGATGGAGAAGGCCTTGCGTGTGTCACACTGGTGTATGCAGGGAATATCATATGTAAGAGCTTATTGAACAGATAAAGGAGGCCTTGTGAGTGCCACACTGGTGTATACAGGGAATGTCATATGTAACAGTTTGTTGAACAGATACAGAAGGCCTTATGAGTGTCACACTGGTGTATACAGGGAATATCATATGCTGGAGTTTTTTAACAGGTAGGGAAGGCCTTGTGTGTGCCACACTGGTGTTTACAGGGACAATGAAATGCAGGAGTCAGTTGAACAGCTAGAGAAGGCCATTTAAATGTCACAATGACGTAAACAGGGAATATTATATGCAAGAGTTTGTTCAACAGATAGAGAAGGCCTTGTGATCGTCACACTGGTGTATACAGGGAATATGATATGTAACATTTTGTTGAACAAATAGAGAAGGCCTTGTGAGTATTACACTGGTGTATACAGATAATATCATAAGCAAAGAGTTTGTTGAACAGGTAGAGAAGGCATTGTGAGCGCCACACCGGTATAAACAGGGAATATCAAATGTAAGAATTTGTTGAACAGAGAAGGCCTTATGAGTGCCACACTGCTGTATACAGGGAATATGATATATAACAGTTTGGTGATCAGATAGAGAAGGCCTTGTGAGTGTCACACTGGTGCATACAGGGAATACCATTTGCAAGAGTTTGTTGAACAGGTAGAGAACGCATTGTGAGCGCCACACCGGTGTATACAGGGAGTATCAAATGTAAGAGTTTGTTCAACAGAGCAGGCCTTGTGAGTGCCACACTGGCGTATACAGAGAATATCAAATGCAGGAGTTTGTTAAACAGGTAGAGAAGGCCTTGTGAGTGTCACACTGGCGTAAACAGGGAATATCATATATAAGAGTTTTTTGAGCAAATAGAGAAGGCCTTGTGCGTGCAAAACTGGTGTATACAGGGAATACAATTTGCAAGATTTTGTTGAACAGGTAGAGAAGGCCTTGTGAGTGCCACGCTGGTGTATACAGGGAGTATCAAATGTAAGAGTTTACTGAACAAGGAAGGCCTTGTGAGTGCCACACTGGTGTATACATAGAATAACAAATGCAGGAGTTTGATGAACATCTAGAGAAGGCCATGAGAGTGTGACAATGCCGTAAACAGGGAATATCATATGCAAGAGTTTGGTGAAAGAATATAGAAGGCCTTGTGAGTGTCACACTGGTGTATACAGGGAATATCATATATAAGAGTTTATTGAACAGATGGAGTAGGCCTTGTGAAGGTCATACTGGTGTATACAGGGAATATCATATGTGAGAGCTTGTTGAACAGACATAGAAGGCCTTGTGAGTGCCACACTGGTGTATACAGGGAATGTCATATCTAGCAGTTTGTTGAACAGATAGAGAAGGCCTTGTGAGTGTCACTCTGGTGTATACAGCGAATATCATATGCAGGAGTTTGTTTAACAGGTATAGAAGGCCTTGAGAGTGTCACACTGGCGTTTACAGGGAATACCATATGCAAGATTTTTTTGAACAGGTAGCGAAAGCCTTGTGAGTGCCACACTGGTGTGTACAGGGAATGCCATTTGGAAGATTTTGTTAAACAGGTAGAGAAGGCCTTGTGAGTGCCACTCTGGTGTACACAGGGAGTATCAAATGTAAGAGTTTAATGAACAGAAAAGGCCTTGTCAGTGCCACACTGAAGTATACATAGATTAGCAAATGCAGGAGTTTGATGTACAGCT
Source organism: Hymenopus coronatus (assembly GCA_030762935.1). Lineage (NCBI taxonomy): Eukaryota > Metazoa > Arthropoda > Insecta > Mantodea > Hymenopodidae > Hymenopus > Hymenopus coronatus. The sequence goes on along the minus strand of CM060898.1, from coordinate 150,951,247 downwards.
AGAGAAGGCCATGTGAGTGTGACAATGCCGTAAACAGGGAATATCAAATGTAAGAATTTGTTGAACAGAGAAGTCCTTGTGATTGCCACACTGGTGCATACAGGGAATATGATATGCAGTAGATTGTTGAACAGATAGAGAAGGCCTTTTGAGTGACACACTGGCATATACAAGGAATATCATATGCAGGAGCTTGTTTAACAGGTAGAGAAGGCCTTGTGAGTGTCACACTGGTGTGTACAGGATATATCATATGTAAGAATTTGCTAAACAGATAGAGAAGGCCTTGTGAGTGCCACACAGGTGTATAAAGGGAATATCATATGTAAGATTTTGTTGAACAGATGGAGAAGTTCTTGTGAGTGTCACACTGTTATATATAGGGAATATCATATGTAAGAGTTTGTTGAACAGATAAAGAAGTTTTTGTGAGTGCCACACTGGTGTATACAGGGGAAATCATATGGAAAAGTTTAATAAACAGGTAGAGAAGGCCTTGTGAGTGCCACACTATTGCATACAGGGAATATCATATGCAGGAGTTTGTTTAACAGGTACAGAAGGCCTTCTGAAAGTCACACTGGCGTATACAGGGAATATCATATGTAAGAATTTGTTGAACAGAGATGGTCTTGTGAGTGCCACACTGGTGTATACAGGGAATATCATATATAGGAGTTTGTTGAACACATGGAGAATGCCTTGTGAGTGTCACAATGTTGTATTCATTTCATATCGTATGTAAGAGCTTGTTGATCAGATAAAGAAGGCCTTGTGAGTGCCACAGTGGTGTATACTGGAAAAGTCGTATGTAACAGTATATTGAACAGATAGAGAAGGAGCTGTGAGTGCCACACTGGTGCATAAGGGTAATATCATATGCAAGCGTTTTCTGAACAGATAGAGAAGGCCATGTGAGTGCCAATCTGGTGTATACAGGGTATATCATATGCGAGCGTATTTTGAACAGATAGAGAAGGTCTTCTGAGTGCCACACTGGCGTATGCAGGGAATGTCATATGTAACAGTTTATTGAACAGATAAAGCAGGAGTTGAGTGCCACACATAAGGGGAATATCATGTGCAAGAGTTTGTTGAACAGATAGAGAAGTCCTTGTGAGTGTCACACTGGTGCATACAAGGAATATTATATGTTAAGGTTTGTTGAACAGATAGAGAAGTCCTTGTGAGTGCCACACTTTTGTATACAGGGAATATAATATGTAAGAATTTGTTGAACAGGTACCGAAGGCCTTGTGAGTGCCACACTGCTCTATACAGGGAATGTGATATGTAACAGTTTGTTAAACACATAGAGAAGGCCTTGTGAGTGTCACACTGGTGTATACAGGGAATATCATAAGCAATAGTTTGTTGAACAGGTAGAGAAGGCATTCTGACCGCCAAACCCGTGTATACAGGGAGTATCAAATGTAAGAACTTGTTGAACAGAGAAGGCCTTATGAGTGCCACACTGGTGTATACAGGGAATATGATATATAACAGTTTGGTGAACAGATAGAGAAGGCCTTGTGAGTGTCACACTGGTGCAAAAGGGAATACCATATGCAAGAGTTTGTTGAACAGGTAGAGAAGGCATTGTGAGCGCCACACCGGTGTATACAGGGAGTATCAAATGTAAGATTTTGTTGAACAGAGCAGGCCTTGTGAGTGCCACACTGGTGTATACAGGGAATATCAAATGCAGGAGTTTGTAGAACAGTTATTGAAGTCCATATGAGTGTGACAATGCCGTAAAGAGGGAATATCTTATGCACGAAGGCCTTGTGAGTGCCACACTGGTGTGTACAGGGAATATCATAAGCAGGAGTTTTTTGAACAGGCTTGTGAGTGTCACACTGGTGTATACAGGGAATACCATATAAAAGATTTTGTTGAATAGGTAGAGAAGGTCTTGTGTGTGCCACACTGTCGTATACAGGGAATATGAAATGCAGGAGTTTTGTTGAACAGCTAGAGAAGGCCATGTGAGTGTCAAAATGCCGTAAACAGAGAATATCATATGCAAGAGTTTGTTGAACAGATAGAGAAGTCCTTGTGAGTGCCACACTGGTATATAAAAGAAATATCATATGCAGGTGTTTGTTTAACAGGTAGAGAAACCCTTGTGAGTGTCGCACTGGCGTATCCGGGGAATATCATATGCAAGAGTTTTTTGAGCAAATAGAGAAGGACCTGTGAGTGCCACAATGGTGTATACAGGGAATATCATATGCAAGAGTTTTTTAAGCAAATAGAGAAGGACCTGTGAGTGTCACACTGGCGTATACAGGGATTATCATATGTAAGAGTTTGTTGAACAGAGATGGTCTTGTTAGTGCCACACTGGTGTATACAGGGAATATCATATATAAGAGTTTGTTGAACAGATGGAGAAGGCCTTGTGAGTGTCACAATGGTGTATACATTTAATATCGTATGTAAGAGCTTGTTGATCAGATAAAGAAGGCCTTGTGAGTGCCACACTGGTGTATACAGGAAAAGTCGTATGTAACAGTATATTGAACAGATAGAGAAGGAGTTGTTAGTGCCACACTGGTGCATAAGGGTATATCATATGCAAGGGTTTTCTGAACAGATAGAGAAGGCCCTGTGAGTGCCAATCTGGTGTATACAGGGTATATCATATGCGAGCGTATTTTGAACAGATAGGGAAGGTCTTTTGAGTGCCACACTGTCGTATACAGAGAATGTCATATGTAACAGTTTATTGAACAGATAAAGCAGGAGTTGAGTGCCACACGTAAGGGGAATATCATGTGCAAGAGTTTGTTGAACAGATAGAGAAGTCCTTGTGAGTGTCACATTGGTGCATACAAGGAATATTATATGTTATAGTTTGTTGAACAGATAGAGAAGGCGTTGTGAGTGCCACACTTTTGTACAGGCAATATAATATGTAAGAATTTATTGAACAGGTACAGAAGGCCTTGTGAGTGCCACACTGCTGTATATAGGGAATGTGATATGTAACAGTTTGTTAAACACATAGAGAAGGCCTTGTGAGTGTCACACTGATGTATACAGGGAATATCATATGCAGGAATTTGTTTACCAGGTAAAGAAGGACTTGTGAATGTCACACTGGCGTATAGAGGGAATATCATACATAAGAGCTTGTCGAGCAAATAGAGGAGGCCTTGTGAGTGCCACACTAGTGTATACAGGAAATACCATATGCAAGATTTTGTTGAACAGGTAGAGAAGGCCTTTTGATGCCACTCTGGTTTATACAGGGAGTAACAAATGTAAGAGTTTAATGAACAGAGAAGGCCTTGTGAGTGCCACACTGGTGTATACATTGAATAACATATGCATGAGTTTGTTTAAAAGCTAGAGAATGCCATGTGAGTGTGACAATGCCGTAAACAGGGAAAATCATATGTAACAGTCTGTTGAACAGATATAAAAGGCCTTGTGAGCGTCACATTGGTGTATACTGGGAATATTATATGCAGGAGCTTGTTGAACATGTAGAGAAGGCATTGTGAGCGCCACATCGGTGTATCCAGGGAATATCAAATGTAAGAATTTGTTGAACAGATAAGGAAGGCCATGTGAGAGTCACACTGGTGTATACAGGGAATATGAAATGCAGGAGATTGTTTAACAGGTAGAGAAGGCCTTGAGAGTGCCACACTGGTGTATACAGGGAATATCATATATAAGAATTGGTTGAACAGATGGAGAAGGCCTTATGAGTGTCATACTTTTGTATAAAGGGAATATCATACGTAAGAGCTTGTTAAAAATAGAGAAATCCTTGTGTGTGTCACACTGGTGTATACAGGGAATATCATATGCAAGGGTTTGCTGAAAAGATAGAGAAGGCCTTGTGAGTGTCACATTGTTTTATGCGATATCATATGCAGGAGTTTGCTGAACAGGTAGAGAAGGCCTCGTGAGTGCCACACTGGTGTATACAGGGAATATCATATATAAGGGTTTGTTGAACAGATAGAGAAGGTCTTGTGAGTGTCACTATTTTGTATACAGGGAATATCATATGTAAGAGCTTGTTGAAAAATAGAGAAGGCCTTGTGAGTCCCACTCTGGTGTATACGGGGAATATCATATGTAAGAGTTTGTTGAACAGGTAGAGAAGGACTTGTGAGTGCCACACTTGTGTATACAGGTAATATCATATGCAAGAGTTTTTTGAAAGATAGAGAAGAACTTATGAGTGTCACACTGGTGTATACAGGGAATACCATATGTAAGAGTTTGTTGAACAGGTAGAGAAGGACTTGTGGGTGCCACACTGGTGTATACAGGGAACGTCATACGTAAGGGTTTGTTGAACAGATAGAGAAGGCCTTGTGAGTGCCACACTGGTGTATACAGGGAATATGATATGTAAGTGTTTGTTTAACAGATAGAGAAGGCTTTGTGAGTGTCACAGTGGTGTATACAGGGAATATCATATGCAAGAATTTGTTGAACAGGTAGAGAAGGCATTGTGAGCGCCACAGCGGTGTATCCAGGGAATATCATATGTAAGGATTTGTTGAACAGAGAAGGCCTTGTGAGGGCCACACAGGTGTATAAAGGGAATATCATATAATAGATTTTGTTGAACAGATGGAGAAGTTCTTGTGAGTGTCACACTGGTATATATAGGGAATATCATATGCCAGAGTTTTGTTGAGCAAATAGAGAAGGCCTTGTGTGTGCAACACTGGTGTATACAGGGAATATCATATATAAGAGTTTGTTGAACAGATTGAGAAGGCTTTGTGAATGTCACACTGCTGTACACGGAAAATCATATGCAAAAATTTATTAAACAGGTAGAGAAGGCCTTGTGAGTATCACACTAGTGCATACAGGGAATATCATATGCAAGACTTGTTGAACAGGTAAAGAAGCCCTTGTAAGTGCCACACTTTTGTATAAACGGAATATCATGTGTAACAGTTGTTGAACAGGTAGAGAAGGCCTTGTGAGTGCCATAGTGGTGTATACAGTGAGTATCATATGTAAGAGTTTTTTGAACAAATAGAGAAGGCCTTGTGAGTGTCACACTGGTATATACAGGGAAATTCATATGTAAGAGCTTGTTGAACAGATAGAGAAGGCCTTGTGAGTGCCACACTGGTGTATATAGGGAATTTCATATGTAACAGTTTGTTGAACAGATAGAGAAGGACTTATGACTGCCACACTGGTGCATACAGGGAATATCATATGCAAGGGTTTGCTGAACAGATAGAGAAGGCCTTGAGAGTGCCACACTGGTGTATACAGGGAATATCATATTTAAGAGCTTGTTGAACCGAAAGAGAAGCCCTTGTGAGTGCCACACTGGTATATAGGGAATTTCATATGTAACATTTAGCTGAACAGATAGAGAAGATCTTGTGAGTGCCACACTGGTGCATACAGGGAATATCATATGCAAGCGTATGCTGAATAGATAGAACAGGTCTTGCGAATACCACACTGGTGTATCCAGGGAAAATCAGATGCAAGAGTTTTTTGAACAGGTAGAGAAGGCGATGTGAGTGTCACACTGGCGTATAAAGAGAATAACATATGGAAGATTTTGTAGAACAGGTAGTAAAAGACTTGTGAGTTCCAGTCTGGTGTATACAGGGAATATCATAAGTAAGAGTTTGTTGAATAGATAAAGAAGGCCTTGTGAGTGCCACACTGGTGTATACACTGAATATCCAATGCAGGAGTTTGTTGAAGAGCTAGACAAGGCCATGTCAGTGTTACAATGCCGTAAACAGGGAATATCATGTGCAGGAGTTTGTTGAAAAGATAGAGAAGGCCTTGTGAGGGTCACACTGGTGTATACAGGGAATATGATATGTAACAGCTTGTTGAACAGATAGGGAATGCCTTGTGAGTGTCACACCGGTGTATACAGGGAATATCATATGCAAGAATTTGTTGAACAGATAGAGAAGGCATATTGAGCGCCACACTGGTGTATACAGGGAATATCAAATGTAAGAGTTTGTTGAACAGAGAAGGTCTTCTGATTGCCACTCTGGTGTATACAGGGAATATGATATGTAACAATTTGTAAACAGATAGAGAAGGCCTTGTGAGCGTCACACTGGTATATACAGGGAATACCATATGCAAGATAGATTTTGTTGAATAGGTAGAGAAGGCCTTGTGTGTGCCACACTGATGTTTTACAGGGAAAATGAAATGCAGTACTCAGTTGAACCGCTAGAGAAGGCCATTTGAGTGTCACAATGCCGTAAACAGGGAATATCATATGCAAGAGTATTTTGAACAGATAGAGAAGGCCTTGTGAGTGTCACACTGGGGTATACAGGGAATATCATATGTAACAGTTTGTTGAACAAATAGAGAAGGCCTTGTGAGTGTTTCACTGGTGTATACAGGGAATATCATAAGCAAGAGTTTGTTGAACAGGTAGAGAAGGCATTGTGAGCGCCACACCGGTGTAAATAGGGAATATCAAATGTAAGAATTTAGTGAACAGAGAAGGCCTTATGAGTGCCACACTGGTGTATACAGGGAATATGATATATAACAGTTTGGTGAACAGATAGAGAAGGCCTTGTGAGTTTCACACTGGTGCATACTGGGAATACCATATGCAAGAGTTTGTTGAACAGGTAGAGAAGGCATTGTGAGAGCCACACCGGTGTATACAGGGAGTATCAAATGTAAGAGTTTGTTGAACAGAGAAGGCCTTGTGAGTGCCACACTGGTGTATACAGGGAATATCAAATGCAGGAGTTTGTTGTACAGCTAGAGAAGTCCATGTGAGTGTGACAATGCCGTAAACAGGGCATATCTTATGCACGAAGGCCTTGTGAGTGCCACATTGGTGTGTACAGGGAATATCATAAGCAAGAGTTTTTTGAACAGGTAGAGACGGCCTTGTGAGTGTCACACTGGTGTATACAGGGAATACCATATAAAAGATTTTGTTGAATAGGTAGAGAAGGCCTTGTGTGTGCCACACTGGTGTATACAGCGAATATGAAATGCAGGAGTCTGTTGAACAGCTAGAGAAGGCCATGTGAGTGTCACAATACCGTAAACAGGGAATATCATATGCAAGAGTTTGTTGAACAGATAGAAAGCCCTTGTGAGTGTCACACTGGTGTATACAGGGAATATGATATGTAACAGTTTGTTGAACAGATAGAGAAGGCCTTGTGAGTGTCACACTAGTGTATACAGGGAATATCATATGCCGGAGTTTGTTGAACAGGTAGAGAAGGCATTGTGAGCGCCACACCGGTGTATACAGGGAATAGCAAATGTATGAATGAATTAATGAATGAATAAGTGTATTTATTAATATAGCAATATCATACATAGAATTACAACCGTCGCACGGGTCCACAGACCGTACGTGCTTTTGTAATACACGTTACAAGCAATATTAAAACAACAACCACAACAAAGAATTAAAAGAATAAACACAAAAATAAAAAGACAAAGGAAATACACAGTCAAAACCAATATTGAACAACAATAAAAATTAAGAGTGAATCCGAAAATAAAGATACAAAGATATTCAAATATATCAATTTAAATTTACAGCACAGAGTACATCTTCATAAATGCACCCTCTTATAATAGATAATTACACTTAAAAGACATATATACACATAATATATACAACCCTAGCACAACAGTGACCTAAGTATGATATAATATACATGTATGTAGAACATTGTGTCAATTTTGTTTAGTTGATCTTATTCCCCCCTCCCTTCTCTATTGGCAGGCTCCTCAGATCTCAGCTGTCTTGCCTTAAGTATAAATTTACCTAGCCCGTCCATGTTTTCCGTGCCTGCCAGTAGCGTCCAACATGCTTCTGTCCCTACATTCGCAGTGGTAAAAATCGCGGCAAATATTTTTCCCGCCATTCCTCCGTACCCCTACATCTTGCCAAGATGTGAGTCCACGACTCTTCCTCCTCGCAATTGGGACAGATTCTTATACCATTCTCGTCAGAAATTTTCGTGCTCTTCCATGCTCCTGGTCTAATCCACGCGAGCCCCTCTCTAATGAGTTTGGTACCTGTTTTGATGTAATGCTCCATACCCCACTCCGATTTCAGCCCAGACTGTACTTCTAATGACACCTTCTCTGTGCATTGCGCAATTATTTGCTGTCTGTCAATATCACAGAGTCGTTTTTTAATTTTTCTCCAAATACTTCGCCTGTTTTCCTGCCCCGCCATCCAAATGTCTCCCATCCCAATGGTTTACAACCCTTTCTTTAATTTGGATGCCCACGTCGAATTACCTTCCATTCGCTACTGTTCACGGTAGCAGACTGCCCTAATTAGAGATTTGTTTCCGTGAAGGATTCTCATCCAATATTTAACTGCTCTGATTCTGCACTCTATCGTTTCACTTTGTACCCCGAATTCCCTCATTATTCCGCAGTTTGCCATACCCCTCCCTACACCCAGAATTCCTTTCAAAAATTGGGTCCTCACTTGATCCAGATTCCCTGTTTGTTCCCACCCCCATATTTCTCCTCCGTATGTCATCGTGGATCTAACTGTCGCTCCGTATACAGTTTCCATTAAGGTTATGGAGATATTCGGAATTCTGCAGCGTATCCGGAGAGCTTCCGCCGCTTTCACCCTTGCCTTGTGTTTCGTAATGTCAATGTGTTTTGTCCATTTTCCGTTCATTGTAAATGTGAGTCCTAAGTACACAAAGGATTTAGCATTGTCCAGTATCTGTCCTGCATATGTCCAAATCTCCTCCCTGCTATAAACACAACCCTTTTTGAAAGTCATTGCCTTAGTCTTATTCACATTAACTGTAAGTAGCCATTCATCGCAATAGTTCTTAAGTTTGTCCAGTCCTCGTTACAATCCATTTACCGTCGTAGAGCACAATACTAAATCGTCTGCGTATAAAAGTGTTGGGATCTACAAATCCGCTACTACTGGTGCTTGATTATTCTCTGCTATCATTGTATCAGTAATATCATCCACAAAGAGATTAAATAGCAGGGGAGATTAAATACAACCCTGCCTCACTCCCCTATAACTTCGGCTGCTCTCGGACACTATGTTTCTGTCGTACTTCACACAGAATTGGACATTTTGATATATTGCCTGCAATGCTCTAACCATTTTACTTGATAACCCCTTTCTGCCTAGTTTGTACCATAATGCATTTCGATTGATAGAGTCAAATGTCTTCTTAAAGTCCACAAAAGCACAATGAAGCTTTCCCCGCTTAACTAACAGTTGCTTCGACCTTAAAGTGTCTAATATAAAAGCGGCATCTATGGTACAGTGTCCTTCTCTGAAACCCATTTGAAATTTAAAAGTTTGCCAAATTTAGATTCCCAGTCCTTTATCCGGTTATATAACACTCTACAATAAATTTTCTCCATAATTGGCAACAGAGTCACCCCCCTATAGTTATCCGGATTTCCAATAGTTCCCTTCCCTTTATAAATGGGATGAATAATGCCCTTTCCCCAGCAGGAAGGGTAATTCCCCTCAATAAACAATCTGTTACATATCTGGAGCATACTCCTTCCAAACTCATTAACATTGGCTGCGGCTTTAAAAACTTCCGGGGGCAGCCCATCCAACCCTGGAGCTTTGCCTCCCTTTAGACTCCTTAGCGCCTGTGCTATTTCTCGTGCTGATATTTCCTCGTCCAGTATTCGTATCTCAAGATTTCCCAAAATTTGCACTTCCTTTATAAAAATACCTTCCCTTTCAGCTTTCCCGAATATTCCCATAAAATGCATTGCCCATTTTCTGGGAGAAATTTCGTTGGGCGCCTGACGGTTGCCTCATAAATGTTTTACTACTTGCCACATCTCAGCGTTATCCCCCCGCGTTAAAATACTACAAATTTTCTGAGTAATTTTGTCTTGCCACGTAGTTCTCTTTTCCCGTAAGAGCTGTTTATAATCCCTTCGCTTTTTTGTAAACATTTTCCTAATGTCATCTCCCCCCTCCTTTCTGAATTTTGACAGAGCCTCCTCTGCTTGTTTCTTTACAGTTCTGCATTGCTGGTCATACCAACCATTGAATCGTTTTACCTTACCATGCATTTCGACTTTCATTGTCCCCGCAGCCGTTGCTATTATATGCGTTAGTTCCTCCGCTGTGTCTGCGTTCCTTTCCCCTAATCTTCTTTCTAATTTATCAACAAATACTTCTTTTTCTATCGGTTTCCATATACATTTACTAATGAATCTCCCTTCGTTCCCCTGCCCTCTTCAGGTGCATGCGCCACTTGGGCCGTCTCTATAGACAGTTCCAGGACAACCGGACAGTGATGTGACTCGATACGATCCCCCACCCAAAATTTTCTAATTCTGCCAATTAAACCCTGACTTACTAAAATAAAATCTCTTAAGAATTTGTTGAACAGAGAAGGCCTTGTGAGTGCCACATTGGTGTATACAGGGAATATCATATGCCACAGTTTGTTGAGCAGATAAGGAAGGCCTTGTGAGTGTCACACTGGTGTATACAGGGAATATCATATGCAGGAGTTTGTTGAACAGATAGAGAAGGCCTTGTGAGTGCCACACTGGTATATAAAAGAAATATCATATGCAGGAGTTTGTTTAACAGGTAGAGAAGGCCTTGTGAGTGCCACACTGGCGTATACAGGGAATATCATATGCAAGAGTTTGTTGAGCTATTAGAGAAGGACTTGTGAGTGCCACACTGGTGTATACAGGGAATATCATATATAAGAGTTTGTTGAATAGATGGAGAAGGCCTTGCGTGTGTCACACTGGTGTATGCAGGGAATATCATATGTAAGAGCTTATTGAACAGATAAAGGAGGCCTTGTGAGTGCCACACTGGTGTATACAGGGAATGTCATATGTAACAGTTTGTTGAACAGATACAGAAGGCCTTATGAGTGTCACACTGGTGTATACAGGGAATATCATATGCTGGAGTTTTTTAACAGGTAGGGAAGGCCTTGTGTGTGCCACACTGGTGTTTACAGGGACAATGAAATGCAGGAGTCAGTTGAACAGCTAGAGAAGGCCATTTAAATGTCACAATGACGTAAACAGGGAATATTATATGCAAGAGTTTGTTCAACAGATAGAGAAGGCCTTGTGATCGTCACACTGGTGTATACAGGGAATATGATATGTAACATTTTGTTGAACAAATAGAGAAGGCCTTGTGAGTATTACACTGGTGTATACAGATAATATCATAAGCAAAGAGTTTGTTGAACAGGTAGAGAAGGCATTGTGAGCGCCACACCGGTATAAACAGGGAATATCAAATGTAAGAATTTGTTGAACAGAGAAGGCCTTATGAGTGCCACACTGCTGTATACAGGGAATATGATATATAACAGTTTGGTGATCAGATAGAGAAGGCCTTGTGAGTGTCACACTGGTGCATACAGGGAATACCATTTGCAAGAGTTTGTTGAACAGGTAGAGAACGCATTGTGAGCGCCACACCGGTGTATACAGGGAGTATCAAATGTAAGAGTTTGTTCAACAGAGCAGGCCTTGTGAGTGCCACACTGGCGTATACAGAGAATATCAAATGCAGGAGTTTGTTAAACAGGTAGAGAAGGCCTTGTGAGTGTCACACTGGCGTAAACAGGGAATATCATATATAAGAGTTTTTTGAGCAAATAGAGAAGGCCTTGTGCGTGCAAAACTGGTGTATACAGGGAATACAATTTGCAAGATTTTGTTGAACAGGTAGAGAAGGCCTTGTGAGTGCCACGCTGGTGTATACAGGGAGTATCAAATGTAAGAGTTTACTGAACAAGGAAGGCCTTGTGAGTGCCACACTGGTGTATACATAGAATAACAAATGCAGGAGTTTGATGAACATCTAGAGAAGGCCATGAGAGTGTGACAATGCCGTAAACAGGGAATATCATATGCAAGAGTTTGGTGAAAGAATATAGAAGGCCTTGTGAGTGTCACACTGGTGTATACAGGGAATATCATATATAAGAGTTTATTGAACAGATGGAGTAGGCCTTGTGAAGGTCATACTGGTGTATACAGGGAATATCATATGTGAGAGCTTGTTGAACAGACATAGAAGGCCTTGTGAGTGCCACACTGGTGTATACAGGGAATGTCATATCTAGCAGTTTGTTGAACAGATAGAGAAGGCCTTGTGAGTGTCACTCTGGTGTATACAGCGAATATCATATGCAGGAGTTTGTTTAACAGGTATAGAAGGCCTTGAGAGTGTCACACTGGCGTTTACAGGGAATACCATATGCAAGATTTTTTTGAACAGGTAGCGAAAGCCTTGTGAGTGCCACACTGGTGTGTACAGGGAATGCCATTTGGAAGATTTTGTTAAACAGGTAGAGAAGGCCTTGTGAGTGCCACTCTGGTGTACACAGGGAGTATCAAATGTAAGAGTTTAATGAACAGAAAAGGCCTTGTCAGTGCCACACTGAAGTATACATAGATTAGCAAATGCAGGAGTTTGATGTACAGCTAGAGAAGGCCATGTGAGTGTGACAATGCCGTAAACAGGGAATATCAAATGTAAGAATTTGTTGAACAGAGAAGTCCTTGTGATTGCCACACTGGTGCATACAGGGAATATGATATGCAGTAGATTGTTGAACAGATAGAGAAGGCCTTTTGAGTGACACACTGGCATATACAAGGAATATCATATGCAGGAGCTTGTTTAACAGGTAGAGAAGGCCTTGTGAGTGTCACACTGGTGTGTACAGGATATATCATATGTAAGAATTTGCTAAACAGATAGAGAAGGCCTTGTGAGTGCCACACAGGTGTATAAAGGGAATATCATATGTAAGATTTTGTTGAACAGATGGAGAAGTTCTTGTGAGTGTCACACTGTTATATATAGGGAATATCATATGTAAGAGTTTGTTGAACAGATAAAGAAGTTTTTGTGAGTGCCACACTGGTGTATACAGGGGAAATCATATGGAAAAGTTTAATAAACAGGTAGAGAAGGCCTTGTGAGTGCCACACTATTGCATACAGGGAATATCATATGCAGGAGTTTGTTTAACAGGTACAGAAGGCCTTCTGAAAGTCACACTGGCGTATACAGGGAATATCATATGTAAGAATTTGTTGAACAGAGATGGTCTTGTGAGTGCCACACTGGTGTATACAGGGAATATCATATATAGGAGTTTGTTGAACACATGGAGAATGCCTTGTGAGTGTCACAATGTTGTATTCATTTCATATCGTATGTAAGAGCTTGTTGATCAGATAAAGAAGGCCTTGTGAGTGCCACAGTGGTGTATACTGGAAAAGTCGTATGTAACAGTATATTGAACAGATAGAGAAGGAGCTGTGAGTGCCACACTGGTGCATAAGGGTAATATCATATGCAAGCGTTTTCTGAACAGATAGAGAAGGCCATGTGAGTGCCAATCTGGTGTATACAGGGTATATCATATGCGAGCGTATTTTGAACAGATAGAGAAGGTCTTCTGAGTGCCACACTGGCGTATGCAGGGAATGTCATATGTAACAGTTTATTGAACAGATAAAGCAGGAGTTGAGTGCCACACATAAGGGGAATATCATGTGCAAGAGTTTGTTGAACAGATAGAGAAGTCCTTGTGAGTGTCACACTGGTGCATACAAGGAATATTATATGTTAAGGTTTGTTGAACAGATAGAGAAGTCCTTGTGAGTGCCACACTTTTGTATACAGGGAATATAATATGTAAGAATTTGTTGAACAGGTACCGAAGGCCTTGTGAGTGCCACACTGCTCTATACAGGGAATGTGATATGTAACAGTTTGTTAAACACATAGAGAAGGCCTTGTGAGTGTCACACTGGTGTATACAGGGAATATCATAAGCAATAGTTTGTTGAACAGGTAGAGAAGGCATTCTGACCGCCAAACCCGTGTATACAGGGAGTATCAAATGTAAGAACTTGTTGAACAGAGAAGGCCTTATGAGTGCCACACTGGTGTATACAGGGAATATGATATATAACAGTTTGGTGAACAGATAGAGAAGGCCTTGTGAGTGTCACACTGGTGCAAAAGGGAATACCATATGCAAGAGTTTGTTGAACAGGTAGAGAAGGCATTGTGAGCGCCACACCGGTGTATACAGGGAGTATCAAATGTAAGATTTTGTTGAACAGAGCAGGCCTTGTGAGTGCCACACTGGTGTATACAGGGAATATCAAATGCAGGAGTTTGTAGAACAGTTATTGAAGTCCATATGAGTGTGACAATGCCGTAAAGAGGGAATATCTTATGCACGAAGGCCTTGTGAGTGCCACACTGGTGTGTACAGGGAATATCATAAGCAGGAGTTTTTTGAACAGGCTTGTGAGTGTCACACTGGTGTATACAGGGAATACCATATAAAAGATTTTGTTGAATAGGTAGAGAAGGTCTTGTGTGTGCCACACTGTCGTATACAGGGAATATGAAATGCAGGAGTTTTGTTGAACAGCTAGAGAAGGCCATGTGAGTGTCAAAATGCCGTAAACAGAGAATATCATATGCAAGAGTTTGTTGAACAGATAGAGAAGTCCTTGTGAGTGCCACACTGGTATATAAAAGAAATATCATATGCAGGTGTTTGTTTAACAGGTAGAGAAACCCTTGTGAGTGTCGCACTGGCGTATCCGGGGAATATCATATGCAAGAGTTTTTTGAGCAAATAGAGAAGGACCTGTGAGTGCCACAATGGTGTATACAGGGAATATCATATGCAAGAGTTTTTTAAGCAAATAGAGAAGGACCTGTGAGTGTCACACTGGCGTATACAGGGATTATCATATGTAAGAGTTTGTTGAACAGAGATGGTCTTGTTAGTGCCACACTGGTGTATACAGGGAATATCATATATAAGAGTTTGTTGAACAGATGGAGAAGGCCTTGTGAGTGTCACAATGGTGTATACATTTAATATCGTATGTAAGAGCTTGTTGATCAGATAAAGAAGGCCTTGTGAGTGCCACACTGGTGTATACAGGAAAAGTCGTATGTAACAGTATATTGAACAGATAGAGAAGGAGTTGTTAGTGCCACACTGGTGCATAAGGGTATATCATATGCAAGGGTTTTCTGAACAGATAGAGAAGGCCCTGTGAGTGCCAATCTGGTGTATACAGGGTATATCATATGCGAGCGTATTTTGAACAGATAGGGAAGGTCTTTTGAGTGCCACACTGTCGTATACAGAGAATGTCATATGTAACAGTTTATTGAACAGATAAAGCAGGAGTTGAGTGCCACACGTAAGGGGAATATCATGTGCAAGAGTTTGTTGAACAGATAGAGAAGTCCTTGTGAGTGTCACATTGGTGCATACAAGGAATATTATATGTTATAGTTTGTTGAACAGATAGAGAAGGCGTTGTGAGTGCCACACTTTTGTACAGGCAATATAATATGTAAGAATTTATTGAACAGGTACAGAAGGCCTTGTGAGTGCCACACTGCTGTATATAGGGAATGTGATATGTAACAGTTTGTTAAACACATAGAGAAGGCCTTGTGAGTGTCACACTGATGTATACAGGGAATATCATATGCAGGAATTTGTTTACCAGGTAAAGAAGGACTTGTGAATGTCACACTGGCGTATAGAGGGAATATCATACATAAGAGCTTGTCGAGCAAATAGAGGAGGCCTTGTGAGTGCCACACTAGTGTATACAGGAAATACCATATGCAAGATTTTGTTGAACAGGTAGAGAAGGCCTTTTGATGCCACTCTGGTTTATACAGGGAGTAACAAATGTAAGAGTTTAATGAACAGAGAAGGCCTTGTGAGTGCCACACTGGTGTATACATTGAATAACATATGCAGGAGTTTGATTAAAAGCTAGAGAATGCCATGTGAGTGTGACAATGCCGTAAACAGGGAAAATCATATGTAACAGTCTGTTGAACAGATATAAAAGGCCTTGTGAGCGTCACATTGGTGTATACTGGGAATATTATATGCAGGAGCTTGTTGAACATGTAGAGAAGGCATTGTGAGCGCCACATCGGTGTATCCAGGGAATATCAAATGTAAGAATTTGTTGAACAGATAAGGAAGGCCATGTGAGAGTCACACTGGTGTATACAGGGAATATGAAATGCAGGAGATTGTTTAACAGGTAGAGAAGGCCTTGAGAGTGCCACACTGGTGTATACAGGGAATATCATATATAAGAGTTGGTTGAACAGATGGAGAAGGCCTTATGAGTGTCATACTTTTGTATAAAGGGAATATCATACGTAAGAGCTTGTTAAAAATAGAGAAATCCTTGTGTGTGTCACACTGGTGTATACAGGGAATATCATATGCAAGGGTTTGCTGAAAAGATAGAGAAGGCCTTGTGAGTGTCACATTGTTTTATGCGATATCATATGCAGGAGTTTGCTGAACAGGTAGAGAAGGCCTCGTGAGTGCCACACTGGTGTATACAGGGAATATCATATGCATGAGTTTGTTTAACAGGTACAGAAGACCTTGTGAAAGTCACACTGGCGTATACATGGAATATCATAAGCAAGAGTTTGTTGTGCAAATAGAGAAGGCCTTGTGAGTGCCACACTGGTGTATACAGGGAATATCATATATAAGGGTTTGTTGAACAGATGGAGAAGGCCTTGTCAGTGTCACACTGGTGTATACAGGGAATATCATATGTAACAGCTTGTTGAACAGATATAGAACGACTTGTGAGTGCCACACTGGTGTATTCAGAGAATGTAATATGCAATAGTTTATTGAACAGATAGAGAAGGAGTTGTGAGTGCCACACTGGTGCTTAAGGGGAATATCATATGCAAGGGTTTGCTGAACAGATAGAGAAGGTCTTGTAAGTGCCACTCTGGTGTATATAGGAAATATCATATGCGAGCGTTTTTTGAACAGATAGAGAAGGTCTTCTGAATGCCACACTGGTGTATACAGGGAATGTCATATGTAACAGTTTATTGAACAGATAGAGAAGGAGTTGTGAGTGCCACACCGGTGCATAAGGGGAATATCATATGCAAGAGTTTGTTGAACAGATAGAGAAGATCTTGTGAGTGTCACACTGGTGTATACAAGGAATATTATATGTTATAATTTGTTGAACAGATAGAGAAGGCCTTGTGAGTGCCACACGTGTGTATACAGGGCATATAATATGTAAGAGTTTGTTGAACAGGTAGAGAAGGCCTTGTGAGTACCACACTGGTGTATACAGGGAATGTGATAAGTAACAGTTTGTTGAACAAATAGAGAAGGCCTTGTGAGTGCCACACTGGTGTATACAGGATATACCATATGCAGGATTTTGTTAAACAGGTAGAGAAGGCCTTGTGAGTGCCACACCGGTGTATCCAGGGAATATCATATATAAGAATTTGTTGAACAGATGGAGAAGGGCTTGTCAGTGTCACACTGGTGTATACAGGGAATATCATATGTAAGAGCTTGTTGAAAAATAGAGAAGGTCGTGTGAGTGCCACACTGGTGCATACAGGGATACAGGGAATATCATATGCAAGAGTTTGTTGAACACATAGAGAAGTACTTGTCAGTGCCAAACTGGTGTATACAGGGAACATCATATGCAGGAGTTTGTTTAACAGGTAGAGAAGGCCTTGTGAGTTCCACACTGGTGCATACAGGGAATATCATATGCAAGGGTTTGCTGAACAGATAGAGAGGGTCTTGTGAGAGCCACACTGGTGCATACAGGGAATATCATATACAAGGGTTTGCTGAACAGATAGAGAGGGTCTTGTGAGAGCCACACTGGTGAATACATCGAATATCATATTCCGGGAATGCTAAATGTGTCACAAAAGCTAAGGAAATTAGGAAACAGTCCGTCATCATCAGACTCGATTGTTCCGGAAATGCTAAATGTGTCAGACAAGCTAATGAAATTAGGGAACAGTCCGTCACATTGAGACTCCATTGTTCCGGGAATGCTAAATGTGTAACACAACCTAAGGAAATTAGGAAACTGTCCGTCACATTGAGAGTCGATTGTTCTGGGAATGCAAAATGTTTGACACAACCTAAGGAAATTAGGAAACAGTCCGTCACCAGGAGACTCGATTGTTCCAGAAATGCTAAATGTGTGACACAACCAAAGGGAGAATAGGGAACTGTCCGTCACCATGAGACTCGATTGTTCAGGGAATCCGAAATGTGTGACACAAACTATGAGGGATTAGGGAACAGTCCGTCCCCATGAGACTCGATTGCTCCGGGAATGCTAAATGTGTGACACAACCTAAGGAAACTAGGGAAAAGTCCGTCAACATGAAACTCGATTGTTCCGGGAATGCTAAATGTGTAACACATGCTAAGGAAATTACGCAACTGTCCGTCACCAGGAGACTGGATTGTTCCGGGGATGCTAAATGTGTGACACAACCAAAGGAAATTAGGGAACAGTCCGTCACCATGAGACTCGATTTTTCCGGGAATGCTAAATGTGACATACAAGCTAAGGAAATTAGGAAACAGTCCGTCACCATGAGACTCGATTGTTCCGGGAATGCTAAATGTGTGACACAAGATAAGGGAGATTAGGGAACAGACCGTCACCATGAGACTCGATTGTTCCGGGAATGCTAAATGTGTGACACAACCTAAGGGCGAATGGGGAACAGTCCGTCACCATGAGACTCGATTGTTCAGGGAATCCTAAATGTGTGACACAACCTAAAAGAGATTAGGGAACAGTCCGTCACCATGAGACTCGATTGTTCAGGGAATGCTAAATGTGTGACACAACCTAAGGAAACTAGGGAACAGTCCGTCACCATGAAACTCAGTTGCACCGGGAATGCTAAATGTGTGACACATGATAAGGAAGTTAGGGAACCGTCCGTCACCATGAGACTCGATTGTTCCGGGAATGCTAAATGTTTGACTTAAGCTAAAGGAAATTAGGGAACCGTCCGTGACCATGAGACTCGATTTTTCCGGGATTGCAAAATGTGTGACACAACCTAAGGGAGATTAGGCAACCGTCCGTCACCAGAAGACTGGATTGTTCCGGGGATGCTAAATGTGGGACACAACCTAAGGAAATTAGGGAACATTCCGTCATATTGAGAGTCGATTGTTCCGGGAATGCAAAATGTCTGACACAACCTAAGGAAATTAGGAACCAGTCCGTCGCCAGGAGACTCGATTGTTCCAGGAATGCTAAATGTGTGACACAACCAAAGGGAGAATAGGGAACAGTCCGTCACCATGAGACTCGATTGTTCAGGGAATCCGAAATGTGTGACACAAAGTAAGAGGGATTAGGGAACAGTCCGTCACAATGAGACTCGATTGTTCCGGGAATGCTAAATGTGTCACACAAGCTAAGGAAACTAGGGAACAGTCCGTCACCATGAAACACGATTGTTCCGGGAATGCTAAATGTGTGACACATGCTAAGGAAATTAGGGAACCGTTCGTCACCATGACTCTCGATTGTTCCGGGAATGCTAAATGTGTCACACAACCTAAGGAAACTAGGGAACAGTCCGTCACCATGAAACACGATTGTTCCGGGAATGCTAAATGTGTCACACAAGCTAAGGAAATTAGGAAACAGTCCGTCACCATGACTCTCGATTGTTCCGGGAATGCTAAATGTGTGACACAATCTAAGGAAACTAGGGAACAGTCCGTCACCATGAAACACGATTGTTCCGGGAATGCTAAATGTGTGACACATGCTAAGGAAATTAGGGAACCGTTCGTCACCATGAGACTCGATTGTTCCGGGATTGCTAAATAAGTGACACAACCTAAGGGAGATTAGGCAACCGTCCGTCACCAGGAGACTGGATTGTTCCGGGGATGCTAAATGTGGGACACAGCCTAAGTAAATTAGGCAACATCCCGTCACAATGAGACTCGATTGTTCCGGGAATGCTAAATGTGTCACACAAGCTAATGAAATTACGGAACAGTCCGTCACCTTGAGACTCCATTGTTCCGGGAATGCTAAATGTGTGACACAACCTAAGGAAATTAGGAAACTGTCCGTCACATTGAGAGTCGATTGTTCCGGGAATGCAAAATGTGTGACTCAACCTAAGGACATTAGGAAACAGTCCGTCAGCATGAGACTCGATTGTTCAGGGAATGCTAAATGTGTGACACAACCTAAGGAAACTAGGGAACAGTCCGTCACCATGAAACTCAGTTGCACCGGGAATGCTAAATGTGTGACACATGATAAGGAAGTTAGGGAACCGTCCGTCACCATGAGACTCGATTGTTCCGGGAATGCTAAATGTTTGACTTAAGCTAAAGGAAATTAGGGAACCGTCCGTGACCATGAGACTCGATTTTTCCGGGATTGCAAAATGTGTGACACAACCTAAGGGAGATTAGGCAACCGTCCGTCACCAGAAGACTGGATTGTTCCGGGGATGCTAAATGTGGGACACAACCTAAGGAAATTAGGGAACATTCCGTCATATTGAGAGTCGATTGTTCCGGGAATGCAAAATGTCTGACACAACCTAAGGAAATTAGGAACCAGTCCGTCGCCAGGAGACTCGATTGTTCCAGGAATGCTAAATGTGTGACACAACCAAAGGGAGAATAGGGAACAGTCCGTCACCATGAGACTCGATTGTTCAGGGAATCCGAAATGTGTGACACAAAGTAAGAGGGATTAGGGAACAGTCCGTCACAATGAGACTCGATTGTTCCGGGAATGCTAAATGTGTCACACAAGCTAAGGAAACTAGGGAACAGTCCGTCACCATGAAACACGATTGTTCCGGGAATGCTAAATGTGTGACACATGCTAAGGAAATTAGGGAACCGTTCGTCACCATGACTCTCGATTGTTCCGGGAATGCTAAATGTGTCACACAACCTAAGGAAACTAGGGAACAGTCCGTCACCATGAAACACGATTGTTCCGGGAATGCTAAATGTGTCACACAAGCTAAGGAAATTAGGAAACAGTCCGTCACCATGACTCTCGATTGTTCCGGGAATGCTAAATGTGTGACACAATCTAAGGAAACTAGGGAACAGTCCGTCACCATGAAACACGATTGTTCCGGGAATGCTAAATGTGTGACACATGCTAAGGAAATTAGGGAACCGTTCGTCACCATGAGACTCGATTGTTCCGGGATTGCTAAATAAGTGACACAACCTAAGGGAGATTAGGCAACCGTCCGTCACCAGGAGACTGGATTGTTCCGGGGATGCTAAATGTGGGACACAGCCTAAGTAAATTAGGCAACATCCCGTCACAATGAGACTCGATTGTTCCGGGAATGCTAAATGTGTCACACAAGCTAATGAAATTACGGAACAGTCCGTCACCTTGAGACTCCATTGTTCCGGGAATGCTAAATGTGTGACACAACCTAAGGAAATTAGGAAACTGTCCGTCACATTGAGAGTCGATTGTTCCGGGAATGCAAAATGTGTGACTCAACCTAAGGACATTAGGAAACAGTCCGTCACCAGGAGACTCGATTGTTCCTGGATTGCTAAATGTGTGACACAACCTAAGGGAGATTATGGAACCGTCCTTCACCAGGAGACTGGATTGTTCCGGGAATGCTAAATGTGTGACACAACCTAAGGAAATTGGGGAACAGTCCGTCACCATGAGACTGGATTGTTCCGGGAATGCTAAATGTAACACTACCTAAGGAAACTAGGAAACAGTCTGTCACCATGAGACTCGACTGCTCCGGAATTGCTAAATGT
This sequence comes from Hymenopus coronatus, assembly GCA_030762935.1. NCBI lineage: Eukaryota > Metazoa > Arthropoda > Insecta > Mantodea > Hymenopodidae > Hymenopus > Hymenopus coronatus. Next base: position 150,929,564 of record CM060898.1, on the reverse strand, counting down.
GTGACACAACCTAAGGAAACTAGGGAACAGTCCGTCACCATGAAACACGATTGTTCCGGGAATGCTAAATGTGTGACACATGCTAAGGAAATTAGGGAACCGTCCGTCACCAGGAGACTGGATTCTTCCGGGGATGCTAACTGTGGGACACAACCTAAGGAAATTAGGGAACATTCCGTCACAATGAGACTCGATTGTTCCGGAAATGCTAAATGTGTCACAGAAGCTAATGAAATTAGGGAACAGTCCGTCGCCTTGAGACTCCATTGTTCCGGGAATGCTAAATGTGTGACACAACCTAAGGAAATTAGGAAACTATCCGTCACCATGAGACTGGATTGTTCCGGGAATGCTAAATGTAACACTACCTAAGGAAACTAGGAAACAGTCTGTCACCATGAGACTCGATTGTTCCGGAATTGCTTAATGTGTGACACAACCTAAGGAAATTAGGAAACAGTCTGTCACCATGAGACTCGATTGTTCCGGGAATGCTAAAAGTGTCACACAAGCTAAAGGAAATTAGGGAACCGTTCGTCACCATGAAACTCGTTTGTTCCGGGATTGCTCAATGTGTGACATCACCTAAGGGAGATTAGGGAACCGTCCGTCACCATGAGCCTCGATTTTTCCGGGAATTCTAAATGTGTGACACAAGCTAATGGAAATTAGAGAACAGTCCGTCACTATGAGACTCGATTGTTCCGGGAATGCTAAATGTGTGACACAAACTAAAGAAATTAGGGAACTGTCCGTCACCATGAGACTCGATTGTACCGGGATTGCTAAATGTGTGATACAACCTAAGGGAGATTAGGGATCCGTCCGTCACGAGGAGACTGGATTGTTCCGGGAATGCTAAATGTTTGACACAACCTAAGGAAATTAGGGAACAGTCCGTCACCATGAGACTGGATTGTTCCGAGAATGCTAAATGTGTCACACAAGATAAAGGAGATTAGGGAACAGTCCATCACTATGAGACTCGATTGTTCTGGGAATGCTAAATGTGTCACACAAGATAAGGGAGATTAGGGAACAGACCGTCACCATGAGACTCGATTGTTCCGGGAATGCTAAACATGTGACTCAACCTAAGGGCGAATGGTGAACAGTCCGTCACCATGAGACTCGATTGTTCAGGGAATCCTAAATGTGTGACACAACCTAAGGAAATTAGGGAACAGTCCATCACCATGAGACTCGATTTTTCCGGGAATGCTAAATGTGTCATACAAGCTAAGGCAATTAGGAAACAGTCCATCACCATGAGATTCGATTGTTCCGGGAATGCTAAATGTGTCACACAAGCTAAAGGAGATTAGGGAACAGTCCGTCACCATGAGACTCGATTGTTCCGGGAATGCTAAATGTGTGACTCAACCTAAGAGAGATTAGGGAACAGTCCGTCACCATGAGACTCGATTGTTCCGGGAATGCTAAATGTGCGACAGAACCTAAGGGCGAATGGGGAACAGTCTGTCACCATGAAACTCAATTGCTCCGGGAATGCTAAATGTGTGACACATGCTAAGGAAATTAGGGAACCGTCCGTCACCATGAGACCCGATTGTTCCGGGAATGCTAAATGTTTGACACAAGCTAAAGGAAATTAGGGAACAGTCCGTCACCATGAGACTCGATTTTTCCGGGAATGCTAAATGTGTCACACAAGCTAAAGGAAATCAGGGAACCGTCCGTGACCATGAGACTCGATTTTTCCGGGATTGCAAAATGTGTGACACAACCTAAGGGAGATTAGGCAAACGTCCGTCACCAGGAGACTGGATTGTTCCGGGGATGCTAAATGTGTGACACAACCTAAGGGAGATTAGGCAAACGTCCGTCACCAGGAGACTGGATTGTTCCGGGGATGCTAAATGTGTGACACAACCTAAGGAAATTAGGGAACAGTCCGTCATCATCAGACTCGATTGTTCCGGGAATGCTAAATGTGTCAGACAAGCTAATGAAATAAGGGAACAGTCCGTCACATTGAGACTCGATTGTTCCGGAAATGCTAAATGTGTGACACTACCTAAGGGAGATTAGGGAAACGTCCGTCATCATCAGACTCGATTTTCCGGGAATGCTAAATGTGTCACACAAGCTAATGAAATTATCGAACAGTCCGTCACCATGAGACTCCATTGATCCGGGAATCCTAAATGTGTGACACAACCTTAAGAAATTAGGAAACTGTCCGTCACATTGAGAGTCGATTGTTCCGGGAATGCAAAATGTGTGACTCAACCTAAGGACATTAGGAAACAGTTCGTCACCAGGAGACTCGATTATGCCTGTATTGCTAAATGTGTGACACAACCTAAGGGAGATTATGGAACCGTCCGTTGCCAGGAGACTGGATTATTCCGGGAATGCTAAATGTGTGACACAACCTAAGGAAATTGGGGAACAGTCCGTCACCATGAGACTGGATTGTTCCGGGAATGCTAAATGTGACACTACCTAAGGAAATTAGGAAACAGTGCGTCACCATGAGACTCGATTGTTCCGGGAATGCTAAATGTGTGACACAACCTAAGGAAATTAGGGAACAGTGCGTCATCAGGAGACTGGATTGTTCCGGGAATGCTAAATGTGTGACATAACCTAAGGAAATTAGGGAACAATCCGTCACCAGGAGAATGCATTGTTCCGGGAATACTAAATTTGTGACACAACCTAAAGGTGATTAGGGAATAGTCCGTCACCATGAGACTCGATTATTCAGGGAATGCTAAATATGTGACACAACCTAAGGAAATTAGGGAACAGTCCGTCACCAGGAGACTCGATTGTTCAGGGAATGCTAAATGTGTGACACAACCTAAAGTAAATTAGGGAACAGTCCGTCACCAGGAGATTGGATTGTTCCGGAATGCTAAATGTGTGACACAACTAAAGGAAATTAGGGAACAGTCCGTCACCATGAGACTCGATTTTTCCGTGAATGCTAAATGTGTGACACCACCTAAGGAAATTAGGAAACAGTGCGTCACCATGAGACTCGATTGTTCCGGGAATGCAAAATGTGTGACACCACCTAAGGAAATTAGGAAACAGTGCGTCACCATGAGACTCGATTGTTCCGGGAATGCTAAATGTGTGACACAACCTAAGGACATTAGGGAACAGTGCGTCATCAGGAGACTGGATTGTTCCGGGAATGCTAAATGTGTGACACAACCTAAGGACATTAGGGAACAGTGCGTCATCAGGAGACTGGATTGTTCCGGGAATGCTAAATGTGTGACACAACCTAAGGACATTAGGGAACAGTGCGTCATCAGGAGACTGGATTGTTCCGGGAATGCTAAATGTGTGACATAACCTAAGGAAATTTGGGAGCAGTCCGTCACCATGAGACTGGATTGTTCAGGGAATGCTAAATGTGTCAGATAGCCTAAAGTAAATTACGGAACTGTCCGTCACCATGAGACTGGATTGTTCAGGGAATGCTAAATGTGTCAGATAGCCTAAAGTAAATTACGGAACTGTCCGTCACCATGAGACTGGATTGTTCAGGGAATGCTAAATGTGTCAGATAGCCTAAAGTAAATTACGGAACTGTCCGTCACCATGAGACTGGATTGTTCAGGGAATGCTAAATGTGTCAGATAGCCTAAAGTAAATTACGGAACTGTCCGTCACCATGAGACTGGATTGTTCAGGGAATGCTAAATGTGTCAGATAGCCTAAAGTAAATTACGGAACTGTCCGTCACCATGAGACTGGATTGTTCAGGGAATGGTAAATGTGTGACACAACCTAAGGATGATTTGTGAACAGTCCGTCACCATGAGACTCGATTGTTCCGGGAATGCTAAATGTGTGACACAACGTAAGGGAGATTAGGGAACCGTCCGTCACCGTGAGAAAGGATTTTTCAGGGAATGCTAAATGTGTGACACAACTTAAGGAAATTAGGGAACCGTCCGTCACCATGAGACTGGATTGTTCAGGGAATGCTAAATGTGTGACACAACCTAAGGGAGATTAGTGAACAGTCCGTCACCATGAGACTCGATTGTTCTGGGAATGCTAAATGTGGGACACAACCTAAAGGAAAATCTTACATCTGTTTCTCTAGCAGTTCCACTATCAAGCTTTCTGTGCGGCAGATTTTTCTTTTAACTACCTCCTGCTACTTGAGATAAACATTAGCAGAGGTGTTCCTACTGCCTACTTTCTTGCAAGAGGAAGTTAAATAAGAGATTAAACCAGACTAAAATGATACTCAAATCTTCAAAAAGAGATCCGACATGAAGCAATTGAAAATTAGATGCGTTTTGCATTGTTTGAAATAAATCTGATGAGATTATAATCTTCTGGCTTGAGAAAAGTTTAATACTTCATCAGCAATATGTTGTATAACATTTCATATTTCATGCATTTTTAAAAAGCAGACATTTTTACCAACACCTTCTTCAGGGTCTAAAATAGGCGCCACAGGTCTCTCATTGTTTGCATCAACAGCTTTCCGGCCTTGACACATTTCAATGTTTCCAAATATGTGACTTTTTTCTTTCTGTAGCTTAGCGTCCTTTAACCTGGTTGGTGTTATCGGACGATGAATGAATTTGCTCAAATGATCTCGGGGTCCATGGAGCTTAAAGTTACTACTAATTCATCCACTCAGAATAAGGGAAAACCCCGAAAAAAACGTTATCCGGATGACTCACCCTATATGAGATACGAACTCACGACCTGTTGAATGTGAGGCAGACAATCTACCACCACACTACCAAGGTGGGCAAATATGATATTGTCTAGATATATCTGCAAATTTCTTCTCTATGAATTACCATCCTTCACACAAATCATTTGAAGCAGGAGATTTTACATCTTGACTGAACAGCATGCATTATCATTAAATGCATTATACTGCTGCTGCAACGAGCCACGTTCCCCAACGCGTTACTGCAGGTCGATATACAACTGGTACCCACATGTGCCCCTGTATCGGTCCCCAAACTGCTATACCTAGTTAATACAATCAGCTGCTTTATGTATTTTAATAGTATCCCTTAATATGTATTATTATGACGTGTAAACTGTATTTTGTATGGCTTCAACACTAAATTTATTACAATGATAATGATGATTATAGGTGTAGGATGAATGTGATAGGTACGTAAAACGCATAATTTCACCTCAAGTCAGAAGTTCAGCAAATTTGGCAACGGAAATCAGCATGAAAGGAGAAACGGGATAACGAAAACTTGCATACTTATGCGCTTAATTATTCTTTGGATAATTTGAGATGAAACTTTGCACTCTGTTTGGGAGTAGAAAGCTCATTTTAATTTTCAACTTCGCGTTTCCTTAGTCCCATTCAAATGAACATTATCCATGTCAGAGTTCAACGCGGAGTGAAATTTTAAAAAGCAAACTTTCTTTTTGGAAGTTAGTCGCGACATTTGTAACACCGAGAAGCAGTTTTTAGATGAAGCAATAATACTGTTAGCTGACTTTAGAAGGCCGTGATATATGAGTCATCAAGTAGCAGATTGAGACGGTAATATGTGGAAACCAAGCGTTTTCATATCAAGTGTTTTCCACTATCTCTAGCCCCGTATGTACATTGGGATAGAGAAGGCCGTGATATATCAGTCATCAAGTAGCAGATTGAGACGGTAATATGTGGAAGCCAAGCGTTTTCATATCAAGTGTTTTCCACTATCTCTAGCCCCGTATGTACAATGGGATAGAGAAGGCCGTGATATATCAGTCATCAAGTAGCAGATTGAGACGGTAATATGTGGAAGCCAAGCGTTTTCATATCAAGTGTTTTCTACTATCTCTAGCCCCGTATGTACAATGGGATAGAGAAGGCCGTGATATATGAGTCATCAAGTAGCAGATTGAGACGGTAATATGTGGAAGCCAAGCGTTATCATATCAAGTGTTTTCTACTATCTCTAGCCCCGTATGTACAATGGTATAGAGAAGGCCGTGATATATGAGTCATCAAGTAGCAGATTGAGACGGTAATATGTGGAAGCCAAGCGTTTTCATATCAAGTGTTTTCTACTACCTCTAGCCCGTATGTACAATTGGATAGAGAAGGCCGTGATATATGAGTCATCAAGTAGCAGATTGAGACGGTAATATGTGGAAGCCAAGCGTTTTCTACTATCTCTAGCCCCGTATGTACAATGGGATAGAGAAGGCCGTGATATATGAGTCATCAAGTAGCAGATTGAGACGGTAATATGTGGAAGCCAAGCGTTTTCATATCAAGTGTTTTCTACTATCTGTAGCCCCGTATGTACAATGGGATAGAGAAGGCCGTGATATATGAGTCATCAAGTAGCAGATTGAGACGGTAATATGTGGAAGCCAAGCGTTTTCATATCAAGTGTTTTCTACTATCTGTAGCCCCGTATGTACAATGGGATAGAGACGGCCGTGATATATCAGTCATCAAGTAGCAGGTTGAGGCGGTAATATGTGGAAGCCAAGCGTTTTCATATCAAGTGTTTTCTACCTTCTCTAGCCCCGTATGTACAATGGGATAGAGAAGGCCGTGATATATCAGTCATCAAGTAGCAGGTTGAGACGGTAATATGTGGAAGCCAAGCGTTTTCATATCAAGTGTTTTCTACCTTCTCTAGCCCCGTATGTACAATGGGATAGAGAAGGCCGTGATATATCAGTCATCAAGTAGCAGATTGAGGCGGTAATATGTGGAAGCCAAGCGTTTTCATATCAAGTGTTTTCCAATATCTCTAGCCCCGTATGTACAATGGGATAGAGAAGGCCGTGATATATGAGTCATCAAGTAGCAGGTTGAGACGGTAATATGTGGAAGCCAAGCGTTTTCATATAAAGTGTTTTCTACTATCTGTAGCCCCGTATGTACAATGGGATAGAGAAGGCCGTGATATATGAGTCATCAAGTAGCAGATTGAGACGGTAATATGTGGAAGCCAAGCGTTTTCTACTATCTCTAGCCCCGTATGTACAATGGGATAGAGAAGGCCGTGATATATCAGTCATCAAGTAGCAGGTTGAGACGGTAATATGTGGAAGCCAAGCGTTTTCATATCAAGTGTTTTCCAATATCTCTAGCCCCGTATGTACAATGGGATAGAGAAGGCCGTGATATATCAGTCATCAAGTAGCAGGTTGAGACGGTAATATGTGGAAGCCAAGCGTTTTCATATCAAGTGTTTTCTACTATCTCTAGCCCCGTATGTACAATGGGATAGAGAAGGCCGTGATATATCAGTCATCAAGTAGCAGGTTGAGGCGGTAATATGTGGAAGCCAAGCGTTTTCATATCAAGTGTTTTCCAATATCTCTAGCCCCGTATGTACAATGGGATAGAGAAGGCCGTGATATATCAGTCATCAGGTAGCAGATTGAGACGGTAATATGTGGAAGCCAAGCGTTTTAATATCAAGTGTTTTCTACTATCTCTAGCCCCGTATGTACAATGGGATAGAGAAGGCCGTGATATATCAGTCATCAAGTAGCAGGTTGAGACGGTAATATGTGGAAGCCAAGCGTTTTCATATCAAGTGTTTTCTACTATCTGTAGCCCCGTATGTACAATGGGATAGAGAAGGCCGTGATATATGAGTCATCAAGTAGCAGATTGAGACGGTAATATGTGGAAGCCAAGCGTTTTCTACTATCTCTAGCCCCGTATGTACAATGGGTTAGAGAAGGCCGTGATATATCAGTCATCAAGTAGCAGATTGAGACGGTAATATGTGGAAGCCAAGCGTTTTCATATCAAGTGTTTTCTACTGTCTGTAGCCCCGTATGTACAATGGGATAGAGAAGGCCGTGATATATCAGTCATCAAGTAGCAGATCGAGACGGTAATATGTGGAAGCCAAGCGTTTTCTACTATCTCTAGCCCCGTATGTACAATGGGATAGAGAAGGCCGTGTTATATGAGTCATCAAGTAGCAGATTGAGACGGTAATATGTGGAAGCCAAGCGTTTTCATATCAAGTGTTTTCCAATATCTCTAGCCCCATATGTACAATGGGATAAGGAAGGCATTGTAATGCACCCAAATCCATACCGAGATTTCACCGAAAATACATGTTTTGGGGTCCCCTGAGTCCAAAAAAAAACATTTTAAAAAAAGGTCCGTGTCTATCTGTGTGTGTGTTTGTGTGTCCGTGTGTCCATGTGTCTGTGAACACGATAGCTCAAAAACGAAAATTCGGTAAAATACTAAAGTTGGTATTTAAGTTCAGTATCTTCCAGGGATACGGCACGAAGATTTTGAGAAAATCCACCCACCCCAAACTAACCTTTACATGGAAAAGTTTTTGAAAATTGGATATTCTCAAAAAGGGCTGTAACGATTTTGATTAAAATATCATATAGCAAAGACATTTACACGACAAATAAAATGTATGTCTTGAATTTTCTGGGAATATCCTCTGTAGACTACTTTATTCTGGATGAATTTTGCATAGTTGCTAAACCGTAAGAGAGGGACAAAAACTTACCACACAGAAAACTTAGAGCACGTTAAAACACACAATTTATATAACATACATTTTTTCGTGGAGTTGATCGTTTTTGAGATATTCTTTGTTTTTAGTTTCAGCTTTGAAAAACTTATGCTTTTCTGAATTTGTGAACTCATGTCCATATAAACAAAGAAACCTCAGGCACATAGCAACCATCTTTTGACAATCACTTTAACCGATGCTACTCCCTTATTTCGTTGCTACTTACAAGGAAGCAAGTAATAAGACTATTTCAGTTAATTTGTTTTCGATTAACACGAGGAAAATAGGTGCATGCGCTTTTTAACAATAATTTGTTGCAGAGATGTAGAGCAAATCATGTGAATGGAACACACCAGATTTTTCAATAAACTATTGTTACTAAATCTTATTCTTCAATCTAATTTATGTTCATTTAGATAAATATTTGCAGAAATTGTCTTATTATGTTACTTTCTCTACAATGTGTTGTAAGTTTGGCTTGTAGGAATATGTTGTAATATTTCACACTTCTTTAGTAAACACAGCAGAAAATTTTACCAAAAAGAACATGGAAGTTATTTAGCAGCAATTTAAGTAATGATGGTATTCTTGCAGAATTGTTAATAAAGTCAATGACCTCACATCTGTTTTAGAATGCAATAAGATGTTTTAAACAAGGGAATGACTATTTCAGGACATCACTGGGCATGCAACAGGAATCTTTAACTTTGTAAAGAATGTAAACTGCAATACTACACATCTACCTGTTAGTTCATTCATGCCTATTTTTACTTTCTCTATACTCACCATGTACATAGTGTATAGAGAATGTATTGCACTCCACCAAAAAATTCGATACCGAGATTTCACCAGAAACATATGTTTTAGGGCCCCCTGTATCAAACAAAGTATTTTCAGAAAAAGGTCCGTGTGTCCGTGTGTCCGTGTGCCTCTGAACACGATAACTCAAAAACGAAAAGTCGGTAAAATACCAAACTTATTATTTAAGTTTAGTATCTTGCAGGGATGCGACACGAAGATTTTGAGAAAAAAAAACCCACCCCAAACTACCTTTTACATGGATTTTTTTCGAAAATTTTGATTTTCTAAAAAATGGCTCTACCGATTTTGATTTAAATATCGTATATTAAAGTTATTTATCTGACAAATAAAATGTATATTTTGAATTTCCTGTGAATAGCCTCTGAAGACTACTTTATTCTGGATGTAATTTTCATAACAACTAAACCGTAAGAGATGGACAAAAACTTAACCCACAAAAAATGTACAGCACGTTAAAACACACAATTTATGTTATATACCTTTTTTTTCGTGGAGTTGATCGTTTTTGAGATATTCCTTTTTCCTGGATTCAGCTTTGAAAAACTCACACTTTTCTCATACAGGAATTTGTCAACTCCTGTCCATACAAACAAAGGAACATCAGTCACATAGCAACCAGATTTTGGCTTTCTCTTTAACATATGGTACTCCTTTATTTCGCTTCTACTTACAATAAAGCAAGAAATACGACTATTTCTGCTAATTTTTCTCAATTAGCATGAAATAAATAAAAGATAAGTTTATTAACAATAATAATTTACAGAGATATAGAGAAAGTCATGTGAGTAGAACACATCAGATTTTTACTCACTCTATACGTACTATGTACATAGTGTATAGAGACGGTATTGTATTGCACCCAAATATTCCATGCCGAGATTTCACCGGAAATATATGTTTTGAGACCCCCTGAACCGAAAAAAGAATTTTTAGAAAAATGTCCGTGTGTGTGCCTGTGGGCAGCATAGCTCAGAAATGAAAAGATCGTTAAAAACCAAACTTGGTATTTAGGTTTGGTATCTTCCAAGGATGTGACACGAAGATTTTGGTGAAAATCCCCCCACCCCAAATTACCGTTTAAATGGAAAAAGTTGCGAAACTTTTAATTTTCTTAAAAATTGCTCTAACGATTTCGATTAAAATATCGTACACTTAAGATATTTAGTTGACAAATAAAATGTATATCTTGAATTTTCTGGGAGTAGCCTCTGAAGACTATTTTATTCGGGATGAATTTTACGGATTTTTGCATAACTGCCAAACCGTAAGAGATGGACAAAAATTTACCGCACAGTAAATGTAGAGCACATTAAAACACACAATTTATGTTATATGCATTTTTTCGTGGAGTTGATCGTTTTTAAGATATTCCTTGTTTTTAGTTTTAACTTTGAAAAACATACCTTTCTCATACAGGAATATGTCAACTCGTTTCCATACAAACAAAGAAACTTCAGTCACATAGCAACCAGCTTTTGACCATTACTTTAACCTATGCTTAGCGATATTTCGGTCTTACTTATAAAGAAGCATGTAATAAGACACTTTCTACTAATTTTTTCTCAATTAGCATGAAGCAATAGAAGCCTAAGCCTAAGCTTTTTAACAATAATTTGTTGCAGAGATGTAGAGAAAGTGATGTGAATGGAATACGTCAGACCTTTTTTCTAAAACAGTAATTTTGTTTCAGTATTTAACCTCTAGAGATAGGGAAGTGTGTGTTTTTTTATATTAGCAATTTTGGGAAAAAAATTTTAATTTTTGGATTTTTGGTGCAATAAACTCCTCATACTTTAATATTACTTACTTGCAATATGTAGAGGATTCCCTCAGTGGAGTGGAATGATTGTTAAATTGTTTTCCGCGACACACTTTAAAGTCATTTTTCGCAGTTTAAATTTCATTTATTTTTTTACAAATTCAAAATCTATTTATTCCACAAAAATGCTGCTATCGGAAGCTTTTCACCAAAGCACGACAGAATGTGTGTAATAAGATATCTGAATGGAATTTTAATATCTAACATAGATTAGTTTTAAACATTAAATAGTATAACTATGCTTTTCTTGCAGTCTTTCCTAGTTTGTGATGTAATAAATTATGTATATATATATACATAATATATTACATTATTTCATACATACAGGTGTTTTAACTATACCGAAATATTTTCACACAATATGTAGATTACTTAAACCAGTAATTTGAGATAGGAGACTCATTGAAATGTCGAAGTAACGGCTATAAGTTTCTGAAATTCCAGTAAGCCACGTATCGCGGCACTTCGTCTGGAATAATAATAAACAAAGTTTTCTCAATTACAGGAATCGAACTCATGACCTTTGGGATAGCGACTGCCCACGTTACACATTAAGCCAACAGTTGGAAAAACACCTTCAGAGTAGCTCCTGATACCCACACGTTTGACGTTATGTTTAACCTGGGACCATGCAATACCATCTCAAATTACTTATATCAGTCACGTGCACAATCTGGCAAATTATTTCGGTGGTTTATGAAATGCCTGTATATATATTTAAATACCATCCACTTAAAGAAGATTTCAAACTGACAGATATTTTGAAGCATACTATAGGAAAGTAATTTTACAAAATCCGATGTATTCCATTCAGACGCCTTTTTCTAACTGAACCACAAAAAAAAAACTTTCGTTACAAAATATAATTCTTTAACGTCAACCTAATTGAGATAGATATTAGCACAAATGGTCTTATTTCTTGCTTCCTTGTAAGTAAAGGCGCAATAAAGGAACACACAAGGCTAAACCGACAGTCAAACCCTTTAAGAGCTATCATTGTGTCAAACAATTAAAATTGGTTCACATTTACATTTCCCGGAGTAAAACAAAAGATATGAAATAAAAGTTGAGTTCCCGGTTAAGAAAAGGCTTAAGAGGCTTAAAAGAGAGAGACATACAGACATAGAGAGACATACACACTGAGAGAGACATACACACTGAAAGAGACATATAGACATAGAGAGACATACATACATAGAGAGACATACAGACAGAGAGAGAGACATACTCACACAGAGAGACATACTCACAGAGAGAGACATAGAGACTGAGAGAGATATACAGATAGAATGACATAGAGACTGAGAAAGACATAGATAGAGAGAACCATTGAGACTGAGAGAGACGCAGGAACTGAGGGAGATATAGAGACTGAGAGAGACATAGAGACTGAGAGAGACATAGAGACTGGGAGAGATATACAGACAGAATGACATAGAGACTGAGAAAGACATAGATAGAGAGAACCATTGAGACTGAGAGAGACGTAGGAACTGAGGGAGACATAGAGACTGAGAGAGACATAGAGACTGAGAGACGCATAGAGACTGAGAGAAACATACAGGTTGAGAGAGATATAAGGACTGAGAGAGACATACAGACCGAGAGAGACATACAGACCGAGAGAGGCATACAGACTGAGAGAGGCATAGAGACTTAGATAGACATAGCAAATGAGAGAGAAATACAGACTGAGAGATAAATAAAGATTGAGAGAGAAAAGGAGACTGAGAGAGGCATACAGACTGAAGGAGGCTTACAGACTGTGAGAGAAATAAACACTGAAAGAGGCATAGAGGCTGAGAGGTACAAAGAGACTGAGAGAGACATAGTGACTGGGAGAGATATAGAGACTGAGAGAGGACTAGAGACTGAGAGAGACATACAGACTCAGAGAGCCATAGAGCCATAGAGACTGAGAGAGACATAGAGATTGAGAGAGGCATAGAGACTAAGAGAGACATAGAGTCTAAGAGAGACTGAGAGAGACATAAAGACTGAGAAAGACATAGAGACTGAGAGGGACAAAGTACTATGAGAGACTTAGGGACTGAGAGAGGCATACTGACAAAGAGAGACATAGAGACTGAGAGAGACATATAGACTGTAAGAGACATAGAGACTTAGAGATACATACAGACTGAGAGAGACATACAGACTGAGAGAGACATAGATACTGAGTAAGACATAGAGACTGAGAGTGACATACAGACTGAGAGAGATATAGAGAATGAGAGAGACATACAGACTGAGAGAGACATATAGACTGAGAGATACATACAGATTGAGAGAGACAAGGAGACTGAGAGTTACATACAGACTGAGAGAGACATAGAGACTGAGTGACACATAGAGACTGAGTGAGAAATGGAGACTGAGAGATACATACAAAATGAGAGAGACATAGACTGAGAGAGATATAAATACTTAGAGAGACATAGAGGCTTAGTGAGACATAAGACTGAGAGATACATACAGACTGAGAGAGACATAGAAACTGAGAGAGACATAGAGACTGAGAGATACATACAGACTGAGAGAGATATAGACTAATACATACAGATAGATACAATCAGACTAGAGAGACATAGAAACTGAAAAGACATAGAGACTGAGAAAGACATACATTCTGAGTGACACTTAGAGACACAGAGATATAGACACTGAGTGATACATAGAGACTAAGTGAGACATAGAGACTGAGAGATACACACAGACTGAGAGAGACATAGACTGAGAGAGACATAGAAACTGAGAGAGACATACAGACTTGGTGAGACAAAGAGACTTAGTGAGACATACAGACTGAGATATACATACAGACAGAGAGGGATAGAGACTGCGAGAGACATAGAGTCTGAGAAAGACGTAGAGACTGAAAGAGACATAGAGACTGATGAGAGACATAAAGACTGAGAAGGACGTAGAGACTGAGTGATACATAGAGACTGAGAGATACAATCAGACTGAGAGAGACATAGAGACCAAAAGAGACATAGAGACTGAAAGAGACATAGAGACTGACAGCGACATAGAGACTGAGAGAAACATAGAAGACTGACAGATACATACACACAGAGAGACATAGACAACTCAGTGACAACTACAGACTGAGAGATACATACACACTGAGAAGGACATAGAGACTGAGAGATACACACAGATTGAATAATACATACCAACTGAGAGATACGTACAGACTGAGTAATACACACATATTGAGAGAGACATAGAAACTAAGCGAGACATAGCTACATATATACAGTGAGACATATATACAGTGAGAGACATAGAAACTAAGTGATACATAGCTACTTAGAGAGACATAGAGACTGTGAGACATAGCGACTGAGTGATACATAGAGACTGAGAGAGACAAAGAGACTGAATTAGACATAGAGACTGAGAGATATATACAGACTGAGTGAGACAAAGAGAGTGAGAGAGACATAGATACTTAAATAGATGTACACACCGAGAGAGACATAGAGATTGAGTGATAGATACAGACTGAGAGAGACATGGAGACTGATTGAGGCATAGAGATTTAGAGACACAGAGAATGAGAGAGATATAGAGACTGAGAGAGACATACAGACTGAGAGAGAAATAGAGACTGAGAGAGACATAGACTGAGAGAGACCTAGAGATTGAGAGAGACATAGAGACTGAGAGAGATATTGAGACTGAGATAGACATAGATACTGAGAGAGATATAGAGACAGGGAGACGTAGAGACTGAGAGAGACATAGAGACTGAGAGAGACTAACTGACTTAGAGAGATATTGAGACTCTTAGACACCTACAGACTGAGAGAGACATACAGACTGAGTGAAGCATGCAGACTGAGAGAGACATACAGACTGAGAGAGACATAGGGACAGAGAGAGGCATACAAACAGAAAGGGACATATACTCGTAGATATAGAGAGAGACAGATAGTGAGAGAGATACACAGAGAGAGATATACAGACATAGATAACCAGAGAGAGACATACATACATAGAAAACACACACACAGAGGGAGATTTACAGACAGGGAGAAACATACAGACAGAGAGAGACATGCAGACAGAGAGAGACACACAGACAGAGAGAGAGACATACAGGCCTAGAGAGACCTACAGACATAGAGAGGAAAACAGACAGAGAGACATACATACAGAGAGAGATATACACACATAATCATACAGACCCACATACACGCACACATATGCACATACACTCATAGACACATACAAACACATAGACA
The DNA here is from genome assembly GCA_030762935.1 of Hymenopus coronatus. Classification (NCBI taxonomy): domain Eukaryota; kingdom Metazoa; phylum Arthropoda; class Insecta; order Mantodea; family Hymenopodidae; genus Hymenopus; species Hymenopus coronatus. Next base: position 150,914,184 of record CM060898.1, on the reverse strand, counting down.
TACATTTATACATACATAGACACACACACATATACACACGGTCTTTTTTTCTAGAACTCCTTTACTGGATTTAGGGCTTCTCAAGACATATTCCTATCGAAATTTTGGGTGGAATGCAACGCCTGCTCTATATATTGTAGTGAAAGTAAAGTTATCTGCCGGTCACCGGTTTCACAGGAGCAGTTAGAAGCTAAGCGCCGCACCACCTCCGAACGTAGTGCTTTGTTTATTCTACACTCCTCTCCCCTCAATGAATTTACTCGCAGGAAGCTCTTTTAATGAGGAAGTAATTAAAACGCAGTAAATCCTTCTCACTGCAGCAGATGTACGACATCATTATCAGAGAATGCATGTCATTACAATATTATACCTGCTTCGGGCATTTGACCTTTTCCAGTTCAATAAAACGGAATGTCTCATATATAATGAAAAAAAATAACTATGATGGAAACACGCGGTGTAATCAATACTTATTGCTCCTATTTCAACTGATCAGTTACTAGAGCTCGCTCTGGGGTCACGAAATTGAGATTCGGAGCTCAAGAAGTATAACTATGACGAGTTGCAGTAGTCCTGATCTCTACAGTTACTTTCGGAACGTGTTGCTATATCTAGTGTTGCACACTGTCTGACCTTGTTCAGTTCCTGCTAATAGATAACAGTGAACGCTGAGTATAACTATGACCTGACGCAGTAGGCCTGATCTCTACAGTTACTTTCGGAACGTGTTGCTCTATCTAGTGTTGCTCACAGCCTGGCCTCGTTCAGTTCCTGCTAACAGATAGCAGTGCTCACAGAGTATAACTATGACGTGATGGAGTAGGCCTGCTCTTTACAGTTACTTTGGGAAAGTGTTGCACTATCAAGTGTTGCACACTGTAAGGCCTCGTTTAGTTCCTGCTAATAGATAACAGTGCTCACAGAGTATAACTATGACGTGATGGAGAAGGCCTGGTCTTTACAATTACTTTCGGAACGTGTTGCACTATCTAGTGTTGCACACTGTCTGGCCTTCTTCAGTTCCTGCTAATATATAACAGTGAGCACACAGTATAGCTATGAGGTGATGGAGTAGTAGTGGTGTCCAACCTCTTTCGGAACATGTTGCACTATCTAGTATTGCTCACTGCCTGGCCTCGTTCAGTTCCTGCTAATAGATAACAGTGAACACAGAGTATAACTATGACGTGATGGAGTAGGCCTGGTCTCTATAACCTCCTTAGGAACGTATTGCACTATCTAGAATTGCACACTGCCTGGACTCCTTCAGTTCCTGCCAATAGATAACAGTGCCAACAGAGAATAAGTATGACGTGATGGAGTAGGCCTGGACTCTATAGCCTATTTCGGAGCGTGCTGCATTATCTAGTATTCTCACTGCCTGGCCTTCTTTCACTCTTTGCTAATGGATAACAAGGCTCACAGAGTGTTACTATGAAGTGATGAAGTAGGCCTGGTCTCTTCCGGTACCTTCGGAACGTGTTGCACTATCTAGTGTTGCTCTTTGCCTGGCCTCTTACAGTTCCAGCTAATAGATAAGAGTGAGCAAATAGTATGACTATGACGTGATGGAGTAAGCTTAGGCCCTACAGTTGCTTTCGGAAGGTGTTGCACTATGTAGTATTGCTCGCTGCCTGGCCTCGTTCAGTTCCTGCTAATAGATAGCAGTGATCACAGAGTATAACTATGACGAGATGCAGTAGGCCTGGTCAGAATAACCTCCTTCGGAACGTATTAAACTATCTACTATTGCACACCGCCTGGCCCCGTTCAGTTCCTGCTAATAGAATAACAGTGAACACAGAGTATAACCACAACCTGATGAAGTAGGCCTGTTCTCTACAGTTACTTTCGCAACGTGCTGCACTGTATAGTATTGCTCACTGCCTGGCCTCGTTCAGTTCCTGCTAATAGATATCAGTGAACACGGAGTATAACTACGACGTGATGAAGTAGGCCTGGTCTCTATAACCTCCTTCGGAACGTATTGCACTATCTAAAATTGATCACTGCTTGGCCCCGTTCAGGTCCTGCAAATAGATGGTGAACATTCAGTATAACTTAACGTGGTGCAGTAGGCCTGTTCTCTATAGTTACTTTCGGAACGTGTTGCTCCATCTAGTGCTGCATAGTTTCCGGCCTCGTTCCGTACCTGCAAAAGAACACTGAGTATAACTATAACGTGATGCAGTAGGCCTAATCTCTACAGTTACTTTCGGAACGTGTTGCTCACTGCCTGGCTTCGTTCATTTCCTGGTAACAGATAACAGTACTCACAAAGTATAACTATCACGTGATGGAGTAGGCCCGGTCTTTACAGTTACTTTCGGAACGTGTTGCACTATCTGGTGTTGCACACTGTCTGGCCTTGTTCAGTTCCTGCTAAATGATAACAGTGACCACCGAGTACAACTATGAGGTGATGCACTAGGTCTGAACTCTACAGTTATTTTCGGAAAGTCTTGCTCTATCTAGTGTTGCTCACTGCCTGACCTCGTTCAGTTCCTCCTAGTAGATAACAGTGAATACTGAGTATAACAATGACGTGATGGAGTAGGACTGGTCTTTACAGTTACTTTCGGAACGAGTTGCACTATCTAGTGTAGCACACTGTCTGGCCTCGTTCAGCTCCTGCTAATAGATGACAGTGAGCACATAAAATAACTATGACGTGATGGTGTAGACGTGGTCTCCAACCTCTTTCGGAACGTGTTGCACTATCTAGTATTGCTGATTGCCTGACCTCGTTAAGTTCCTGCTAATAGATAAGAATGAACACAGAGTATAACTATGACGTGATGGAGTAGGTCTGGTCTCTTTAAATTACTTCGGAACGTATTGCACTATCTAGTATTGCTCACTGCCTGGCCTCGTTCAGTTCCTGCTAATAGATATTAGTTCTCACGAAGTATAACTATGACGTGATGGTGTAGGCCTGGCCTCGATGGCCTCTTCGGGAACGTGTTGATCTATCTTGTATTGCTCACTGTCTAGCGTCGTTCAGTTCCTGCTAATAGATAACAGTGCTCACAGAGTATAACTATGACGTGATGGAGAAGGCCTGGTCTCTACAGTAACTTTCGGAACGTGTTGCACTCTCTAGTAGTGCTCACTGCCTGGCCTCGTTCAGTTCCTGCTAATAGATAACAGTGCTCACAGAGTATAACTATGACGTGATGGAGTAGGCCTGCTCTCTAGAGTTTCTCTCAAAACGTACAGCAATATATAGTATTGCTCACTGCCTGGCCTCGTTCAGTTCCTGCTAATAGATAACAGTAAACACAGAGTATAACTGTGCCGTGATGGAGTAGGCCTGGTCTTTATAGGTACCTTCGCAACCTGTGGAACTATGTTGAATTGCTCACTGCCTGGCCTCGTTCAGTTCCTTCTAATAGATAATAGTGCTTACAATTAATAATTATGACGTGATGCTGTAGGACTGGTCTTTACAGTTACTTTCGGGACATGCTGCACTATCTAGTGTTGATCACAGCCTGGCCTAGATCGGAACGACATGCTCTATGTAGTGTTGCTCACTGCCTGGCCTCGTTAAGTTCCTCCTTATAGATAAGAGTGTGCACTGAGTATAACTACGACGTGATGGAGTAGTCCTGGTCTTTACAGTTATATTCGGAACGTGCTGCACTAAGTAAAGTCGCTCACTGCCTGGCCTCGTTTAGGTCCTACTAACAGATAACAGTGCTCACAGAGTATATATTGACGTGATGGAGTAGGCCTGTTCTACAGTTACTTTCGCAACGGTGTGCACTATCAAGTGTTACTCACTGCCAGGCCTCGTTCAGTTTCTTCTAATAGATGAGACTGAGCACAAAGTATAACTATGACCTGTTGGAATAAGCCTGGGCCCTACAGTTAATTTCGGAACGTGTTGCACTATCTAGTATTGCTCACTGCATGGGCTCATTCAGTTCCGGCTAATTGATAACAGTGCTCTAAGAGTAAAAATATGACGTGTTGCAGTAGGCCTGGTCTCTGTAACCTCCTTCGGATTGTGTTGCACTATCTAATTTTGCATATTGCCTGGCCTCGTTCAGTTCCTGCTAATAGTTAACAGTGAACACAGAGTATAACCACGACCTGATGAAGTAGGCCTGTTCTCCACAGTTACTTTCGCAACGTGCTAAACTGTCTAGTATTGCTGACTGCCAGGACGCGTTTAGTTCCTGCTAATAGATAACAGTGAACACAGAGTATAACTACGACGTGATGGAGTAGGACTGGTCTTTACAGTTACTTTCGCAGCCTGTTGCTCTATCTAGTTTTGCACACTGTCTGACCACGTTCAGTTCCTGCAAATAGATAACAGTGAACACTGAGTATAACCATGACGTGATGCAGTAGGCCTTGTCTCTACAGTTACTTTCGGAAAGTGTTGCTCTATCTAGTATTGCTCACTGCCTGGTCTCGTTAAATTCTTGCTAATAGATAAGACTAAGCTCAGAGTTTAACTATGACGTGATGGAATAAGCCCGGGCACTACAGTTAATTTCGGAACGTTTTGCACTATTTAGCATTGTACATAGCCTGGCCTCATTCAGTTCCGGCTAATGGAATACAGTGCTCACAGAGTATAACTATGACGTGATGCAGTAGGCAGGGTCTCTATAACCTCCTTCGGAACGTATTGGACACTGCAGGGCCTCGTTCAGTTCCTGCTAATAGATAACAGTGAACACTGAGTATAGCTATGACGTGATGGAGTAGGCCTGGTCTTTGCAGTTACTTTCGGAACGTGTTGCACTATCTAGTGTAGCACAATGTCTGGCCTAGTTCAGTTCCTGCTAATAGATAACAATGAGCACAGAGTATAACTATGACGTGATGCAGTAGACGTGGTCTCCATCCTCATTCGGAACGTGTTGCACTATCTAGTATTGCTCACTGCCTTGCCTCGTTCAGTTCCTGCTAATAGATAACAGTGCACAAGGAGTATAACTAAGAAGTGATGTAGTAGGCCTGGTCTCTCTAGCCTCTTTTGGAACATGTTGCTTTATCTACTGTTGTTAAATGCCTGGCGTCGTTCAGTTCCTGCTAATAGATAACATTGTTCACAGATTATTACTATGAAGTGACGGAGTAGGCCTGCTCTCTACATTTACTTTCGGAACCTGTTACACTATTTAGTATTGCTCACTGCCTGGCCTCGTTCAGTTCCTATTAGTAGATAACAGTGAACACAGAGTATAACTATGACGTGATGGAGTAGGCCTGGTCTTTACAGTTATTGTCGCAACGTGTTGCACTATCTAGTTTTGCTCACTGCCTGGCCTCGTTCAGTTCCTGCTAATAGATAAGAGTGAACACAGAGTATAACTATGACGTGATTGAGTAGGCCTGTTCTCTACAGTTACTTTCGCAACGTAATGCACTGTCTAGTATTCCTCACTGCCTGGCCTCGTTCAGTTCCTGCTAATGGATAACAGAGAGCACAGAGTATAACTATGACGTGATTGAGTAGGCCTGGCCTTTACAGTTACTTTCGGAACGTGTTGCACTATCTAGTGTTGCTCACTGCCTGGCCTCGTTCAGTTCCTGGTAATAGATAACTGTGAACACAGACTATAACTACGACGTGATCCAGTAGGCCTGGTCTTTACAGTTACTTTCGGAACGTGTTGCACTTTCTAGTAGTGCTCACTGCCTGGCGTCGGTCAGTTCCTGCTAATAAATAGCAGTTAACATAGAGTATAACTATGACGTGATGGAGTAGGCCTGGTTTCTACAGTTACTTTCGGAACGTATTGCACTATCAGGTGCTGCACACTGTCTGGCCTCGTTAAGTTCCAGCAAATAGTTATCAGTGTACAATAAGTATAACTAAGACGTGGTGCAGTAGGCCTGATCTCTACAGTTACTTTCGGAACGTGTTGCTGCATCTAGGGTTGCATAGTGTCTGGCCTCGTTCAGCACCTGATAATGAACACTGAGTATAACTATAACGTGATGCAGTAGGCCTGATCTCTACAATTTCTTTCGGTACGTGTTGCTCTATCTATTGTAGCTCACTGCCTGGTTTCGTTCAGTTCTTGCTCACAGATAACATAGCTCACAGAGTATAACAATCACGTGATGGAGTAGGCCTGGTCTTTACAGCTACTTTCGGAAAGTTTTGCACTATCTAGTGTTGCACAAGATCTGGCATCTTTCAGTTCCTGCTAATAGATAACAGTGAACACTGAGTATAACCATGACGTGATGCAGTAGGCCTTGTCTCTACAGTTACTTTCGGAACGTGTTGCTCTATCTAGTGTTGCTCACTGCCTGGCCTCGTTCTATTCCTCCTAATAGATAAGACTAAGCTCAGAGTTTAACTATGACGTGATGGAGTAAGCCTGGGTGCTACAGTTATTTTTGGAACGTGTTACACTATTTAGTACTGATCACAGCCTGGCCTCATTCAGTTCCGGCTAATGGAATACAGTGCTCACAGAGTATAATTATGACGTGATGGAGTAGGCACCGTCCCTATAATCTCCTTCAGAACGTATTGCCCTATCTAGTATTGGACACTGCAGGGCCTCGTTCAGTTCCTGCTAATAGATAACAGTGCTCACAGAGTATAACTATGACGTAATGGAGTAGGCCTCGTCTCTACAGCCTCTTTCGGAACGTGCTGCATTATCTAGTATTGCTCACTGCCTGGCCGCGTACAGTTCCTGCTAATAGATAACTGTGCTCACAGAGTATAACTAAGACGTGATGTAGCCTCTATAGCCTCTGTCGGAACATGTTGCTCTATCTACTGTGGTTCAATGCCTGGCTTCGTTCAGTTCCTGCTAATAGATAACAGTGTTCACAGATTTTGACTATGAAGTGATGGAGTAAGCCTGCTCTCTACATTTACTTTCGCAACGTGTTGGACTATCTAGAATTGCTCAATGCCTGGCCTCGTTCAGTTCCTGCTAAATGATAACTGTGCTCACAGAGTATAACTATAACGTGATGGAATAGGCCTGTTCTTTACAATTACTTTCGCAACGTGTTGCAGTATCTAGTATTGCTCACTGCCTGGCTTCGTTCAGTTCCTGCTAATAGAAAACAGAGAGCACAGAGTATAACTATGACGTGATGGAGCAGGTCTGGTCTCTATAACCTCTTTCGGAGCGTGCTGCACTATCTCATATTGCTCACTGCCTGGCCTTGTTCAGTACTTGTTAATAGATATTAGTTCTCACGCTGTATAACTATGACGTGATACAGTAGGCCTGGCTTCTATAGCCTCTTTCGGAACGTGTTGCTCAATCTAGTGTTGCTCGCTGTCTAGCCTCGTTCTGTTCCTGCTAATAGATAACAGTGCTCACAGTGTATTACTGTGACGTGATGGAGAAGCCCCGGTCTCTACAGTTACTTTCGGAGAGTGTTGCACTCTCTAGTAGTGCTCACTGCCTGGCCTCGTTCAGTTCCTGATAATAGATAATAGCGCTCAGAGAGTATAACCATGACGTGATGGACTAGGTCTGCTCTCTAGAGCCTCTTTCGGAACGTGCAGCAATATCTAGTATTGCTCACTGCCTGGCCTCGTTCGCAACGAATTGCACTATCTAGTGTTGCTCACTGCCTGGCCTCGTTCAGTTCCTGCTAATAGATAAGATTGTGCATAGAGTATAAATACGACGTGATGCAGTAGCCTTGGTCTTTACAGTTATATTCGGAACGTGTTGCACTAAGTAGTGTTACTCACTGCCTGGCCTCGTTCAGTTCCAGCCAATAGATAAGACTGAGCACAGAGTATAACTATGACGTGATGGAATAAGCCTGGGCCCTACAGTTAATTTCGGAACGTGTTGCACTATCTAGTATTGCTCACTTCCTGGCCTCATTCAGTTCCGGCTAATGGATAACAGTGCTCACACAGTATAACTATGACGTGCTGCAGTAGGGCTGGTCTTTACAGTTAGTTTCGGAACGTGTTGCACTCTCCAGTAGTGCTCACTGCTTGGCGTCGTTCAGTTCCTGCTCATAGATAGCAGTGCTCATAAAGTATATCTATGACGTGATGAAGTAGGCCTGGTCTCTATAACCTCCTTCGGAACGTATTGCACTATCTAGTAATGCACACTGCCTGGCCTCGTTCAGTTCCTGCTAATAGATAACAGTGAACACAGAGTATAACTACGACTTAATTAGGTAGGCCTGACTCTACAGTTACTTTCGCACCGTGCTGCAATGTCTATTTTTGCTCACTGCCTGACCTCGTTAAGTTCCTACTAATAGATAATATAGAACACAGAGTATAAATATGACGTGGTGGAGTAAGCCTGGTCTCTACAGTTAGTTTTGGAAACTTTTGCACTATCAAGTATTGCTCACTGCCTGGCCTCGTTCAGTTCCTGCTAATAGATAACAGTGAACACAGAGTATAACAACGACGTGATCCTGTAGGCCTGGTCTATAGAGTTACTTTCGGAACGTGTTGCGCTGTCTAGTGTTGCTCACTGCCTGGCCTCGTTCAATTCCTACTAATAGATAACAGTGAACACAAAGTATAACTATGACGTGATGGAGTAGGCAGGGTGTCTATAACCTCCTTCGGAACGCATTGCACTATCTAAAATTGCTCACTGCCTGGCCTCGTTCAGTTCCTGCAAAAAGTTTGCAGTGAACATTGAGTATAACTATGACGTGATGGAGTAGGCCTGGTCTCTACAGTAACTTTCGGAACGTGTTGCACTATCTAATGTTGCACACTGTCTGTCCTCGTTCAGTTCCTGCAAATAGATAACAGTGTTCACTGAGTATAACTATGACGTGGTGCAGTAGGCCTGATCTCTACAGTTATTTTTTGGAACGTGTTGCTGCATCTAGTGTTGCATAGTGTTGCATAGTGTCTGGCTTCGTTCAGTAAATGCAATGAACACTGAGTACAAAAATAACATGATCCAGTAGGCCTGATCTGTACAGTTGCTTTCGGTACGTGTTGCTCTATCTATTCTTGCTCACTGCCTAGCCTCGTTCAGTTCCTGCTAACAGATAACAGTGCTCAGAGAGTATAACAATCACGTGTTTAGTAGGCCTGGTCTGTAGAGTTACTTTTGGAACGTTTTGCACCATCTAGTGTTGCACACTGTCTGGCCACATTCAGTTCCTGCTATTAGATAACAGTGAACACTCAGTACAACTATGACATGATGCAGTAGGTCTAAACTCTACAGTTACTTTCGTAACGTGATGCTCTATCTAGTGATGCTCATTGCCCGGCCTCGTTCAGTTCCTCCTAACAGATAGCACTGAACACTGAGTATAACAATGACGTGATGGAGTAGGCCTGGTCTTTACGGTTACTTTCGGAACTTGTTGCAGTATCTGGTGTTGCACACTGTCTGACCTCCTTTAGTTCCTGCTAATAGATAAAAGTGCTTATAGAGTACAACTATGACATGATGCAGTAGATTTAAACTCTACAGTTACTTTAGGAACGTGATGCTCTATCTAGTGATGCTCATTGCCTGGCCTCGTTCAGTTCCTCCTAATACATAGCACTGAACACTGAGTATAACAATGACGTGATTGATTAGGCCTGGTCTTTACGGTTACTTTCGGAACTGGTTACACTATATGGTGTAGCACACTGTCTGGCCTCGTTCAGTTCCTGCTAATGGATAACAGTGAGCACAGAATATAACTATGACATGATGGAGTACACGTGGTCTCCAACCTATTTCGGAACGTGTTTCACTATCTAGTATTGCTAACTGCCTGGAATCGTTCAGTTCCTGCTAATAGGTAACAGTGCTCACAGAGTTTAACTATGACGTGATGGAGTAGGCCTAGTCTTTGCAGTTACTTTCGGAACGTGTTGCACTATCTAGTATTGCTCACTGCCTGGCCTCTTTCAGTTCCAGCTAATAGATAACAGTGAACACAGAGTAAAACTATGGCGTGATGAAGTACGCCTGGTCTCTACAGTTACTTTCGGAACGTGTTGCACTATCTGGTATTGCTCACTGCCTGGAATCGTTCAGTTCCTGCTAATAGATAACAGTGAACACAGAGTATAACAACGACGTGATGCTGTAGGCCTGGTCTATACAGATACTTTCGGAACGTGTTGCGCTATATATTGTTGATCACTGCCTAGCCTCGTTCAATTCCTGCTAATAGATAACAGTGAACACAGAGTATAAGTATCAGGTGATGGAGTAGGCCGGGTGTCTATAACCTACTTCGGAACGTATTGCATAATCTAAAATTGCTCACTGCCTGGCCTCGTTCAGTTCCTGCAACTAGATAGCAGTGAACATTGAGTATAACTATGACGTGATGGAGTAGGCCTGGTCTCTACAGTAACTTTCGGAACGTGTTGCACTATCTACTGTTGCACACTGTCTGGCCTCGTTCTGTTCCTGCAAATAGATATCAGTGTTCACTGAGTATAACTATGACGTGGTGCAGTAGGCCTGATCTCTACAGTTATTTTTTGGAACGTGTTGCTGCATCTAGTGTTGCATAGTGTTGCATAGTGTCTGGCTTCGTTCAGTAAATGCAATGAACACTGAGTACAAATATAACATGATGCAGTAGGCCTGATCTGTACAGTTGCTTTCGGTACGTGTTGCTCTATCTATTCTTTCTCACTGCCTAGGCTCGTTCAGTTCCTGCTAACAGATAACAGTGCTCAGAGAGTATAACAATCATGTGATGGAGTAGGCCTGGGCTTTAGATTTACTTTTGGGAACGTTTTGCACTATCTAGTGTTGCACACTGGCGTCATTAAGTTCCTGCTATTAGATAACAGTGAACACTGAGTACAACTATGACATGATGCACTAGGTCTAAACTCTACAGTTACTTTCGTAACGTGATGCTCTATCTAGTGATGCTCATTGCCTGGCCTCGTTCAGTTCCATCTAACAGATAGCACTGAACACTGAGTATAACAATGACGTGATGGAGTTGGCCTGGTCTTTACGGTTACTTTCGGAACTTGTTGCACTATCTGGTGTTGCACACTGTCTGACCTCCTTCAGTTCCTGCTAATAGATAAAAGTGCTTACAGAGTATAACTATGACGTGATGAAGTGGGCCTGGTTTTTACAGTTACTTTCGGAACGTGCTGCACTATCTAGTGTAGCACACTGTCTGGCCTCGTTCAGTTTCTGCTAATAGATAACAGTGAACACAGAGTATAACTACGACGTGATGAAGTAGGCCTGGTCTCTACAGTTACTTTCGGAACGCATTGCACTATCTAGTGTTGCTCACTCCCTGGCCTCGTTTAGTTCCTGTTTTTAGATAAAAGTGAACACACAGTATAACTATGTCGTGATGGAGTAGGCCTGGTCTCTATAACTTCTTTCGGAACGTATTGCACTATCTAGAATTGCTCTGGGCTTGGCCTGGTTCAGAACCTGTAAAAAGATATCGGTGAACAATAACTATGACGTGATGGAGCAAGCCTGTTCTATACAGGATCTTTCGGAAATTGCTGCAGTATCTAGTATTGATGACTGCCTGGAATCAATCAGTTCCTGCTAATAGATAACAGTGCTCATAGAGTATAACCATGACGTGGTGGAGTAAGCCTGGTCTCTACAGTTAGTTTTGGAACCTTTTGCACTATCTAGTATTGCTCACTGCCTCGTTCAGTTCCTGCTAATAGATAACAGTGAACACAGACTATAACTACGACATGATAATGTAGGCCTGGTCTCTACAGTTACTTTGGCAACCTGTTGCACTATCTAGTATTGCTCACTGCCTGGTCTCATTCAGTTCCTGCTAATAGATAACAGTGCTCATAGAGTATAACTATGACGTGATGGAGTAGACGTGGTCTTTACAGTTACTTTCGGAACGTGTTGCACTATCTAGCATTGCTCACTGCCTGGCCTCTTTCAGTTCCTGCTAATAGATAACAGTGAACACAGAGTATAACTACGACGTTATGAAGTACGCCTGGTCTCTACAGTTACTTTCGGAACGATTTGCACTATCTGGTGTTACTGCCTGGAATCGTTTAGTTCCTGCTAGTAGATAACAGTGAACACAGAGTATTACTGTGACGTAATGGAGTAAGCCTTTTCTATACAGTTTCTTCCGGAACGTGTTGCAGTATCTAGTATTGCTGACTGCCAGGAATAATTCAGTTCCTGCTAATAGATAACAGTGCTCATAGAGTATAACCATAACATGGTGGAATAAGCCTAGTCTCTACAGTTAGTTTTGGAACCTTTTGCCTTATCTAGTGTTGCACACTGCCTGGTCTCGTTCGGAACGTAATGCACTATCTAGAGTTGCTCATTGCCTAGCCTTGTTCAGCTCCTGCTAATAGATAAGAGTGAGCACAGAGTTTAACTATGACGTGTTGGATTAAGCCTGGGCCCTACAGTTACTTTCGGAACGTGTTGCACTTTCTAGTGTTGCTCACTGCCTGGCCTCGTTCAGTTTCTCTTAATAGGTAACAGTTCTAACAGAGTATGACTATGACGTGATGGAGCAGGCCTGTTCTCTATAGCCTCTTTCGGAACGTACTGCACTATCTAGTTTTGCTCACTGCCTGGCCTCGTTCAGTTCCTGCCAATAAATAACAGTGCTCACAGAGCATAAATATGAAGTGATGCAGTAGGCCTGGTCTCTACAGTTACTTTCAGAACGTGTTACACTGTCTAGTATTGCTCTCTGCCAGGCCTCGTTCAGTTCCTGCTAATAGGTAACAGTGCTCACAGAGTATAACTATGACGTGATGGAGTAGGCCTGGACTCTATAGCCTCTTTCGTAACGTATTGCATTATCTAATATTCCTCACTGCCTGGCCTCGTTTAAGTTCCTGCTAATAGATAACAGTGAACACAGAGTATAACTATGACGTGATGGAGTAGGCCTGGTCTTTACAGATACTTTCGCAACGTGTTGAACTATCTAGTGTTGCTCACTGACTGGCCTCTTTCAGTTCCTGCTAATAGATAACAGTGCTCCCAGAGTAGAACTATGAGGTGAAGGGGTAGGCCTGGGCTCTACAGTTACTTACTCAACGTGTTGCACTATCTAGTATTGCTCACTGCCTGGCCTCGTTGAGTTCCTTCTAATAGATGACAGTGCCCACAGATTTAACTATGACGTGATGGAGTAGGCCTGGTCTCTAGAGCCTCTTTCGGAACGTGTTTAACTATATAGTTTTGCTCACTGCCTGGCTTCGTTCAGTTCCTGCTAGCAATTAACAATGCTCACAGATTATAACTATGACATGATGCAGTAGGCCTGTTCTCTACAGTTACTTTCGTAACGTGTTGCACTATCTAGTGCTGCTCCCTCCTTGGGCTCGTTCAGTTCCTGCTAATAGATAAGACTGAGCACTGAGTATAACTATGACGTGCTGGAGTAAGTCTGGGCCCTATAGTTACTTTCGGAACGTGTTGCGCTATCTAGTATTGCTCACTGCCTGGCCTCGTTCAGTACTTGCTAATCAATAACAGTGCTCACAGAGTATAACTATGACGTGATGAAGTAAGCCTGGTCTCTATAACCTCCTTCTTAACGTATTGCACTATCTGGTATTGCACACTGCCTGGCCTCATTTAAAAACTGCCAATAGAATACAGTGAACAAAGAGTATAGCTACGACGTGATGGAGTAGGTCTGGTCTTTACAGTTACTTTCGGAACTTGTTGCAATAACTAGTGTTACTCACTGCCTGGCCTCGTTCGGAACGTATTGCACTATCTAGTGTTGCTCACTGCCTGGCCTCGTTCAGTTAAAGCTAATAGATAAGACTGAGCACGGAGTATAAATATGACGTACTGGAGTAAGCCTGGGCCATACAGTTACTTTCGAAACGTGTTACACTTTTTGTATTGCTCACTGCTGCCTCGTTCTGTTCTTGCTAATAGAAAAAAGTGCTCACAGAGTTTAAATATGACGTGATGGAGTAGGCCTGGTCTCTATAACTTCCTTTGGAACGTATTGCACTATCTAGAATTGCTCACTGCCTGGCCTCCTTCAGTTCCTGCAAATAGATAACGGTGAACATTGAGTATAACTATGACGTGATGGAGTAGGCCTGGTCTCTACAGTTAATTTCGGAATGTGTTACACTATCTAGTGTTGCTCACTGCCTGGCCTCTTTCAGTTCCTGTTAATAGATAACAGTGAACACAGAGTATAACTACGACGTGATGAAGTACGCCTGGTCGTTACATTTACTTTCGGAACGTGTTGCACCATCTGGTGTTGCTCACAGCTTGGAATTGTTCAGATCCTGCTAATAGATAACAGTGAACACAGAGTATTTCTGTGACGTGATGGAGTAAGCCTGTTCTATACAGTTTCTTTCGGAACGTGCTGCATTATCTAGTATTGCTGACTGCCTGGAATCATTAAATTCCTGCTAATAGATAACAGTGCTCATAGAGTATAACCATGACGTGGTGGAGTAATCCTGGTCTCTACAGTTAGTTTTGGAACCTTTTGCACTATCTAGTATTGCTCACTGCCTCGAATCGTTCAGTTCCTGCTAATAGATAACCGTGAACACAGACTATAGCTACGACGTAATGAAGCAGGCCTGGTCTCTACAGTTACTTTCGGAACCTGTTGCACTATCTAGTATTGCTCACTGCCTGGCCTGGTTCAGTTCCTGCTAATAGATAACAGTGCTCACAGAGTATAACTATGACGTGATGGAGTAGGCCTGATCTTTACAGTTACTTTCGGAACGTGTTGCACTATCTAGGATTGCTCACTGCCTGGCCTCGTTAAGTACCTGCTAATAGATAAGAGTGAACACAGAGTATAACTATGACGTGATAAAGTAGGTCTGGTCTCTATAACCTCTTTCGGAACGTGTTGCACTATCTAGCATTGCTCACTGCCTGGCATCGTTCAGTTCCTGCTTATAGATAACAGTGCTCACAGAGTATAACTATGACATGATGGAGTAGGCCTGGACTTTACAGTTACTTTCGGAACGTGCTGCATTATCTGGTGTTGCTCACTGCCTGACCTCGTTCAGTTCCTGCTAATAGATAACAGTGCTCACAGAGTATAACTATGACGTGATAGATTAGGCCCAGTCTCTTAAGCCTCTTTCGGAACGTGCTGCACTACCTAGTATTGCTCACTGCCTGGTCTCGTTTACTTCCTGCTAATAGATAACTGTGCTCACAGAATAGAACTATGACATGATGGAGTAAGCCTGGTCTCTGCAGTTACTTTCGTATCGTATTGCACTATGTGGTGTTGCTCACTGCCTGCCCTCGTTCAGTTCCTGCTAATAGATAAAAGTGCTCACCGAGTACAACCATGACGTGTTGGAGTATGCCTAGACCGTCCAGTTACTTTCACAACGTGTTGCTCTATCTAGGATTGCTCACTGCCTAGCCTCGTCCAGTTCCTGCTAATAGGTGACTGAGAACACAGAGTATATCTAAGACGTAATGGAGTAGGAGAGGTCTCTGCAACCCGTTTCAACACAAGATGCACCAGCTAGCATTGCTCACTTCCTTTTCTGTTTTTGGAAAAACCAGAGAACACTGAAAGAGAGCACAAATTACAAAATATCGAAAAATGAGGAAAGGATAGACGTTTGACACCGAACAAACTTATGATGATTCAAACATATTTTGCAGGAGGAGAGCCTTTTCTTTCAATAAAGTAAACATGTATCTTGTAATTCACTGCAATGTATTCTGGTTGATTTATGTTTATTTTCTTTTCAAAGCCTTTTCAATATTATCCTGAATTTTTTAATGAAGCTCTATACTTTTATTTGTAAAAGAACAAGGCGTTTTATTTACTATAAAATAATAGTTTTACTGTGTTACTTCATGAACTAGAACGATGTATATGTCAATAATTGTAATGAACTACTTTTGGAAAAGAATGTACCTCAGCGTGTGCGTATGTTTACGCTACAGACCTCTTTATACCGCTGAGTGCTCTGTGTGTTTGTAGCTGTGTGCGCTTCGCAGCCTGAAACCAAGCTCTTGTACTTATACATTTAGCGAGCCCTATACATAGACAGTGTTGTCATAGCCAAAAAACACATAATGAGTAGATATTGTATTCCTGTTTGCCCGTACGTAGGTATCTAATATAACGTTTGTTTGTTGGTCTTGGTAAATGGAATGGCGTGTTATTTATGGATGCTCCTTAACTGTTGTGGTACTTAGCGTCCCATTCTATACTGCCCGTGAAAGACCGCTTAATTTTTCTTAGAGGCCTATCTATTACGCTTGTGGTTTGTTATCTACTATGGTTCTCAGCGTCACATTCTATTTTGGGTGTGAAAGATCACTTAATTTTGCTCAGAGGCCTCTCTATCAGGTTTGAGGTTCTTTTACGTGCCGTAAATCTACGACTGCTTTACTTTGCTTCCAAAGGAAACCATGCTAATGATCTTTACACCCATCGTCCTCCGCCGGGTGTAGGTCTTGGTGTAGAAAACTGTTAGACAAACGTAAACGACAATATACGCATCAGAAGAAAGGTGGAGTTGTATAGTTGAGAGTTGCGCAATTCTAATCTACAGATACTAGTGCGCATAATGTCGCACATTGACGCACTTTTCATTTAGGGGCTCCAAAGATTGTAAGTCGCTTTTTACTTTCTCTTCATTACAAGTTACTTGCTTTCACAGAAGTAAATATCTGGCCATCTTCTGCTTGACCGCGCGAAAGGTCAACTCGTTCCAACTTAGAGAGCATGAGAATGAAATTTGCCATATCATTTTTACTCTGTCTATACTTACTATGTATACAGTGTATAGAGTCGGTATTGTATTGCACCCAACAATTCAATACCAAGATTTCACCGAAAAATACATATTTTTGACCTCTTGAATCCAAAAAAGAAGATTTTTAGAAAAATGTCTGCATATGTCTGTCTGTCTGTGTATTTGTGTGTGTGTCTGTGTGTGTGCCTGTGGACAGTATAGCTCAAAAACGAAAAGACAGTTAAATACCAAACTTAGTATTTAAGTTTGGTATCTTCCAAGGATGCGACGCGAATATTCTCTGGAAAAGCCCCCCCAATGGCTCTAACGATTTGGTTAAAAGTCCACACATTAAAGTCAATTATATCACAAATATAATGTATATCTGGAATTTTCTGAGAATAGATTCTAAAAACCTGGATGACTTTTGCTCAATTTGGCATATCTTGTAAACCGTAAGAGATACAACAACGTCAATCTTGTTAAAATACACAAGTTATGTAATATACATATTCTTCTCTAAGCTTACCGCTTACGAGGTATTCTTTGTCATTAGTTTCAATTGTGAAGTACTTATACTTTTCTCAGAGAGAAAGTGTCCGTTTTTATTTTGTTCTACTCCTGGCCTAGCGATTTGCAGTGAAAAACGCATACGGCAGCTTTTAAAACATTCGGCTATCAGTTTAAATTAGTGCATTCCCTTAGTTCCAGTCTGTTTAAAAGGAACTAACTCACAAATTTCTGCTAACGTTTATCTCAATTTGCATAGTGTTAAAGGAAGTTTGTAGAGTAGCTAGAGAAAGTCATGTGATCGTAACACATCGCATTGTTACTTTCTCTACACGTACTATGCACTTAGTGTATAGAGAACTGACTGCATAACACCCAAAAATTCGATACCGAAATTTCACCGGAAAAACATGTTTTGGGTCCACCTGAATCCAAAAAAAAAAGCATTTTCAGAAAAAGATCCCTGTGTGCGTGTGTGTGCGTCTGCGTGTATCTGTGTGTCTGTGGATAGCATAGCTCAAAAACGAAAAGACCGTTAAATATCAAAATTGGTATTTAAGTTTGGTATCTTCCAAGGATGCGATAAGAAGATTGTCAAAAAAATCCCCCTACCCTTTACCTGGAAAAAATTTCGAAAATGTTGATTTTCTTAAAAATGACTGTAACGATTTTGATTAAAATATCGTATTTTAAATATATTTACCTGACACATTATATATATATATCTTGAATTTTCTGGGAATAGCCTCTGAAGACTACTTTATTCTGGATGCGTTTTACGGAATTTTACATAACTTCTATACGGTAAGAGGTGGACAAAAAATGACCACAAAAAATGTAGAGTACTTTAACGCACACAATTTGTGTTATATGCATTTTTTCATGTAGTTGATCGTTTTTGAGATATTCCTTGTTTTTGTTTTCAGCTTTATAACATTATACTTCTTTCATACAGGAGTGTGTCAACTCGTGTCCATACAAACAAAGGAACTTCAGTCACATAGCAACCAGCTTTTGACTATCACTTTAAACTATGGTACTCCCTTATTTCTCTTCTACTAACAAGGAAGTAAGTAATAAGACTATTTCTGCCAATTTCTTCTCGATTAGCATGAAATGGTTTGAAGCATAAGCTTTTAATAATAATTTGTCATGTGAATAGAACACATCTGATTTTTGTTTTTGTGCCTGTAGCGTTTGGATTTCCTTCTCATGAAGCGACATGAAGGAGATATAAATGATTGCTTATATCCATTGTAAACATTAACAACGCATGGCCGAAAGAAATCCTTTAAAGAATTAACAGTATTCGAGAGTTATAGACAGATGTGCATGACTGTGGGTGTTTAAAGGTTTCTGGGAGGAATGTCTGACAGCGATGTAGCAGTTTTCCCCTCTTTATAAATCATTCTGTTGTAAAACTTCAGCGTTTTTAAACCGACGGCAAATTTTACAATGCTCTGTGAAAAGATCTGATGTGTTCCATTTACATGACCTTCCCTAAAACCCTGCAACAAATTATTCTATATACATCATACTAATCGAGAAACAATTAGCATAAATAGTCTTATTACTTGCTTCCTTGTAAGTAGAAGCGAAATATGGGAGTACCATAGGTTAAAGTGATAGTCAAAAGCTGGTTACCAAGTGACTGAAGTTCCTTTGTTTGTATGGACACGAGTTGACAAATTCCTGCAAGAGAAAAGTATAAGTTTTTTAAAAGCTGAAACAACAAACAAGGAATATCTAAAAACGATTAACTCCACGAAAAAAAATGTATATAACATAAGCTGTGTGTTTTAACGTGCTCTACATTTTTTGTGTGGTAAGTTTTTGTCTATCTCTTATGGTTTAGGAGTTATGTAAAATTCCGTAAACTTCATCCAGAATAAAGAAGTCTTCAGAGGCTATTCCCAAAAAATTCAGAATATGCGTTTTATTTGCCAGGTAAATATCTTAAATATACGATATTATAATGAAAATCGTTATAGCCATTTTTTAGTAAACCAAAATGTTCGAAAAAAGTTCGGTGTAAAGGGTAGTTTGGGTTAGGGAGATTTTTCTCAAAATCCTCGTGCAGCATCCCTGGAAGATACTAAACTTAAATATGAAGTTTGGTATTTTACCGACTTTTCGTTTTTGAGTTATCGTGTTAACAGACATACGGACACACGGACTTTTTTCTGTTTTATTTGGATACAGAGGACCCTAAAACATACAATTCCGGTGAAATCTCGGTATCAAATTTTTGGGTGGAGTGCAATATCTTCTCTATACACCGTGTACATAGTACGCGTAGAGAAAACAAGAAAAATGAATAGTTTGCAGCTCTAAAATAAGAGCTTCGTCGGAAAGAGGTTTCATTTATGTGTCCACTTTAAATTTCGCCCAGATCACATAAATAAGTATACGCACGTAGTTATGCGATTCAGCTTCGGCAGTAACATAGGCACAGGAACCGCCGTCGCTGTTGAACTTGCCTTTGTAAGCAACGCACCCAACATTAGGGGCGTTTTACTTCAGGTCCTCTACTTAATTGATAACAACACATTTTCTTAAATTAGCAATATTTTCCCGTTAGTATACAATGATTGCTGCCAAAACTGCGAGGTGAACGGATGGCTGTCATGCCCACTTGAACAGGAAGGGAAACATCATTGCGATATCATGTATGCAGGAATGCCTGAGAATGAGGCGGCCCTTCGCGTGTTTATTTATTGAAACAATAACAACTGCCCATATTTAAGGGCTGCCATTGTAAAACAGATAAATTATAAATTAACTGTCTAAAAAAAACGAGAAACTCTTGTATGAAGATAGTGAAATATCGACAGTTTGCACTGTAAAGCAATCAAAAAGGGAACTAAAAGCAGCAAAAGGATTATTAAACAAAATTAATATATAATTAACATACAATAAATAATTTATATCAAAGAAATATAGACCGTGGAACTACTATAAATAACTATAAACTTATACAAATGATTTCGAAGAAGAGAAACTGAACCTGTTATTGCAGATATGGCATGGATATTTACTTTTGTGAAAGAGACTAGATGTGGAAGGTATTGTGTTCCACCCAAAATTTCGATACCGCGATTTCAGAGGAAATATATGTTGTTTGATTCCTTGTATATATACAGTTTCCTGTGTGTCTGGGGGCAGAATAACTCAAAAATAAAAGTCGGTTAAATAACAAATTTGGTATGTAAGTTCAGTGTCTTCCAAGATTTTCAAAGAGATCCCCTTATCGAAACTACCCTTTACATTTTCGAAAATTTAAATTAATTAAAATATCATTTGTTTAAAATATTTGTAACAGAAATGAACTTTTCTGGGAATAGCCTCTGAAGACATGTTAATTCTGGATGACTTTTGTATAAACCGTAACAGAGAGAGAGAGAGTAATGTTGAGACATGTACATTTCGTTAAAAAACATAAAAACTTAATCTCTTCTCAAATGGGAAGTTACTTTTCGTTACATAACTGTTTTGTTTCACTCCTAGACTTGGACGAACGTATAGCGACAATTTTTAAAAGATTGACTATCGTTTTAGCCTTATTTCCCTCCTACTTTAAAAGGTACTAACTATTAAGACCATTTCTGATAATATCGTTTATCTTGATTAGCATAGTGTAGAAAAACATACCTTTTGTAAGACTTACTTGTTTGCAGCACAGATAGAGAAAGTCATGTGAATGGAGTTTATCAGATTTTTGCGTGAAATGCAACACTTTGTTGGGGCGGATTTCGAAAGAAAAGATGGATGAATACTCTGCTTTGTAGGTTGTAGTATGGGTAGTGGTTCTCAGGGTTCCTGATTGCTGCGCTGTGGTATTTAAAACCTTTTTTACGGGTTTGAATTTTCCGCTGTATAAGAAGTTGGTAACTCTTGCTGTTGGCGAAACTGTAATTAGCTAGTTGCGCCAGATTTAATTGTTGAAGCAGTTAAGGTTACTGTCGGCAGCGAATTACTTATTGTGCACAGCATAGCCACGTTTTCTATTTATTCAGCTAGCTTCATTCGGTGAGTATGGAAATCTTAACCTCCATGCTTGGACGGTAGGATGTGATAATAAATAAAATTGATTTAAAGGATTTCTTGATATATATGACTTTTTATTTGTTAATTTTTCGAACAATGTGATGAACGCTATTAGAACAAAATCCTCTTTCTATAAAACTGTGCCACATATATAATGTGTACTTACAATCAATCCCTTCTCGATAAATAATAAGATGCTAGGATTTTCACTGAATCGCCGCATAAGAGGTCTCTTCGCGTATATTGCGTCCCGGAAACGTATTTAAATTTTCACCTGTATACAAAAGTTGAACATCAATGGTTTATACATTGTAAACTGTCCTTCTCCATGAGAACGGCTGATTTTCCATTCTACATTTCGTGAAATACAAATTTATAATACAGTTTATATATTCCTAATAATTTAAAATCAATACATATGTGTATTTTACATTAAAATATTCTTTTAAACAGCTAACATTTCTTAAATACATATTTGTTTAACTTTTGTTCCTATGTTTTGTTACCGGTATAATCAATTTATGGCATCTGGTATCTCGTTCATCTTTGTGATTCTTCTTCTTCTCTCATATTACTGTTTTTATTTATGTTTTATAGTAAATATGATTTTCTAACTACCATTTCTTATCTATACACTGTACAATATAATGTGTTGTATTCGTTTTATAGCTTTGGCTATGTTATTTTTGTAGAAGCGCGTCATTTAAGGCTATATTCTTGCGTATGGTGAGGCGATGACGTCACGCTGTCATTTTTATACATATTCCTTTTGACTTGCATTCTTTTAGGGCGGTATTGTTCTGTTGACCTGATTTACTTAGCGTCATTGTCTGGGTGCTGCAGAAAGTAACACACTTAGGATTAGCGCCTTCAGACCGGACGTTGGAAATATTACTGGACAGAAAGTAAACCTTAGCCCGGAAACATAGAGCGGTAAGTACTGACAAAGTCCTCGCAGTAACAGCTTTGCTGAGGAAGCTTATAGCCGCATACTCACCCGTTGTTTGTATAATCACAGCCAAAACTTTAGGGAGTGCCATAGGTTAAAGTGATAGTCAAATGTGACTGAAGTTCCTTTGTTTGTATGGGCAGCAGTTGGCAAATTCCTGTATGAGAAGTATGTTTTTTAAAGCTGAAACGCAAAACAAGGAATACCTAAAAAACGATCAACTCCACAAAAAATATTTATATAAGTTATATTGTGTGTTTTAACGTGCTCTACATTTTAGTGTGTTAAGTTTTGTCCATCTCTTACGGTTTACCAGTTATATAAAATTCCGTAAAATTCATCCAGAGTAAAGTAGTCTTCAGAGGCTTTTTCCAGAAAATTTAAGATGTACATTTCATTTATCAGGTAAATGCCTTTAATATACGATATTTTAATCAAAATCGTTATAGCCATTTTTGAGAAAATCAAAATTTACAAAAAAGTTCCATACAAAGGGTAGTTTGGAGTGTAGGGAGTTTTCTCAAACTCTCCGTGTCTCATCCCTTGAAGATGCTACACTTAAATACCAAGTTTTGTATTTTACCGACTTTTCGTTTCTGAGTTATCGTGTTCACAGACACACGGACCTTTTTCTAAAAATGCTTTTTTTGGATACAGGGGACCCTAAAATATATATCTCGGTAGCGAATTTTTGGGTTGAGTGCAATACCTTTTCTATATACTATGTCCATAGTATGTGTAGAGAAAGTAAAAATCCAATTTTCAATTCACCGTTGCCATGGATACGGTTTTGTTGAATAAAACATTAGTAATTTAATTAACACTGGTATAGGAATATGTAAATTGTAGATAATGGCTCTGATATTATGAAAGTATGTTTTTGTAAGGGTTCTACACTTCACAATCCAAGAGCAGAATGATGTCCCGGGGACTGGAAACTGGTTCTGCTGCTGACCACAAGAAACCAATGGTGTCACTGTTTCTGTGAAGTAGTAACTAGTATCGGTAGCTTCAGAAGAGTAGCACCACAGTTTCAAGAATTCTAAGAAATAATCTTAACCTGTAACCACTCAAATAAAGTGACAAGTGAGACACATGTGATTTTACTGCCAAAGAATCAAATTAAAAACACTAGGCTGCATTTAAAAGCTTTTTGGAAGTGGCTCTTCTTGGACCACCTTTTTATGATGATTCTAGAAATGACCTCCGTTTATCTCTATCACGTCAGGTTTTTACACAAAATAAGAAGTAATGTTTTGACAATTTTACTTATGAGAGTAAAAAAGTATTTTCTTTTTCTTTTTTTTGGGACCGTGGCACCACAGACAAACACACTGGTGATACATGGAATGAAACTGGAGCACCGGTGGAATGTGATGGTGGGGGAACAGGAAAACCAGGAGAAAACCCGCCCCTGCAACGCTTTGTCCATCACAACTGCCACATGCGGTCACTTGGGATCGAACCCGGGCGGTCTAGGTGAGAGGCGAGTAGTCTAACCACGACGTGACCCATAAAAATGTATTCAAATACCATTTCACACAAGGTAAGTTTTTATTCAAGAACCAATTTAACAATGCTCTCAAGAACTCCTCTAATTATTTCATATCTACGTTTTAACAAAACAAGAAGCCAAAGTCCTTCATTTAATTTTTTTCAAACTTCCTCTTCTTGGACTTCCTTGCAAATGACTGTTCCTCATCAACACCGAACTTTCATCTCCTCCGGTACCTCTTCCGTAATATCTTGACGAAAACGTTCACTATAATTCCCAGATGATGACTGTACGTCCTTAACATCAAACATCCTTCTCCTCCGGTACCTCTTCCGTAATATCTTGACGAAAACGTTCACTATAATTCCCAGATGATGACTGTACGTTCTTAACATCAAACATCCTTCTCCTCCGGTACCTCTTCCGTAATATCTTGATGAAAACGTTCACTATAATTCCCAAATGATGACTGTACGTCCTTAACATCAAACATCCTTCTCCTCCGGTACCTCTTCCGTAATATCTTGATGAAAACGTTCACTATAATTCCCAGGTGATGACAGTACCTCCTCAACACCGAACTTTCATCTCCTCTGGTACCTCCTTCCCATTTCCTTAATATCTTGATGAAAACGTTCAATCGAAATGTGAATACACTCAAGTCACGACCATCTTCTTGCAATTCTCCAAAACTTTTTGACAATATTCTTGTAGTTAGGATCTTTGTAATTACCTAACAAGTTTTCAGTAACTGATGGGAAGGCGGTCCATTCTCTCTCATTCATTGATTTCTCAAAATCTTCATCTTCATCAATTTGAGAGCTAACAAAAATTCCAGCCCTTAATTTGTCTTGTGTAAGGAAGTGGAAAGGTACTTGAAGCAGAGTCCGTCCTGAGCTAGAACCCCTATGAATTGCTTCATCAAGCCCAAGTTTATGTACTGGCGGAAGGAATACATTTTGTTTCTCTACAAGCTGTTTTTAGTTCCACTCTGGTCAATGTCTTTGCTATGCCCGACTGTCTCACTCGCACAATTTTGTGAACCCAGCTTGCTGTCTTAATAAGTATTTCATTAGCTTTGAAATGACCAGAAATAAGCCATTTATGTTTATCTTATACGATATTTCTTACAGTATCTTCATGTTCCCAACTGAGGCAGGAATGGACAGCGCTTAAGTAACACGACTTTCAGGCTCCTCTGTGATGAATCTATAAGAAGCCTCCACTCAGTTGGATCATGTTCAATGTTCAAAGGCATTAATTGCAGTAAACTGTGCAAAAAAGGAACTGTAACACGAGAAATGTGTTCTTGGTTCCAGAAGATTCTTAATTTTAAGATGGGATTTGTAAGTCTTCAAATTCCTTAGGCAAATTCAAATCACGTACTAGATCATGAGAGAGCAGTTGTGAAGTCAAATTGTATTCAGGGAAGTAGACATCATCAGAATCGTCTACTGCATGAAGTTCACTTTCAACATAATCTTCTTGACAGGTTCTCTAAAACAACTGGATGAAGAGGAACTTCCACTTCTCCGCAAGGCTGAAGGATACAACAATGGCTTTCTTGTTTTTCACAATATAGAAAACGTTATCTTCATGCTCTCTCCCATATCTATACTCGTGCAAAACAATTAATTACTCTGATCTTTTGAGATTGTAAAACATTTGCAATAAAGTGGCCTCTTCAATTTCCAGATCTCAATCCAACCGAGGTTACTTTAAAGGAGGAGTTTTTCTAAAACTGCCATTTCACAAGAAAATATTAGTATTCCAAGATATAAAATAAGAATGCTGTGCACGGAGTCGCAGAAATAATGATGTACGTGGACAAGAGAACGGAGGAGGCCCCCTAAGGTTATGTATTAAAAAAAAAGAAAAAAAATTGTTTGCCAAGTATGTAACTTTTTAGTTTCCTTAACTCAAATAAGGCACCCTCCGTGGTGTAATGGCTACCTAACTTCATATACCCAAGGTCGCGGGTTCAAACCGGGCGGAGGATCATGCCTTTTTTTCGGGTGTAAATCTCTTTAACATGGCTTGCTTCGGAAGGGGAGTAAAGCCGTTGGTCCCTTGTCGTATATTTACGGCACGTAAAAGAATAACAAGCCTGATAAAGAGGCCTCTGAGCAAAATTAAGCGGTCTTTCATGTGCAGTTTAGAATGGGACGCTGATAACCACAGCAGCTACAGAGCGTCCATAAATAACACTTTATTTCCCTTTCTACATAAAATATAACATTTATAGCGCCTTAATGTTTGAAGTGACTTTTACACGGCCTGTATTATAAAACTGAAACAATAACAGAGACTATTTTGGGAATGGTATCTTCGCAAAAAAAAAAAAAAAAAAAACAAACAAAACAAGTACCTAGTTTATGTATGTATTTATTCTCTGTAGTTGGGTGCTGCCCGGTGGCAGAGTTAAATGTACAAAATTCACTAGCAATAATAATCTTAAGTTAAATTAAGAATAGTTATACAACTAACATATTATATATACACGTTTTTTTTTTAAATACCAAACTACTTATTATTCAGTATTGCAATACTTATGTCAATTACCATCTGGTTTATAAACAGTTACTACGAAGCCTCAACATTTATACTATACATTACTAATATAAACATTAATAATAATAATAATAAAAACAATAATAATATACACTAATATAGTTTTTGATATCCTTAATAACTTCACAATATTTACTCATATTAACATTTATTCTCTTTAAATTCTCCCTAAACTTCTTTAAGGTCAGAGGGCAGCCCTGAAAGGCTGCTACAGGCAATTCATTCCATTCTTCAATGGTCCTATTAACAAAAGGAAATGTCCCTACGTCAGTTCTGAACCTTCTTCCCTTAATTTTGTACAAATGATCGTTTCGTCCGTAGTATGTTGGGTTTTCTAATCTCTTTCTAACGTCCATCCATGCATTTAAACCAGTATAAGCTTTAAATAGGGCGACTAACCTATGTGTTTTACGCCTAACTTTTACCGGCTCCCATTTATTCTCTTCGCCTCTCGTAAGCCCAAAATCTTTACTTCTCTATATGAATTTAACCGCCCGTCTCTGTATCAGTTTGATTAACCCTGTATGGTCCCAGCATGCTACTCCATATTCCATAACTGGCCGCACTAAGGACTTGCAGACAATTTCCCTGGACTTTGCGCTCCCCTTCTTCAATGTTCTCATTACGAAGTGCAATGTCTTCCACAGTTTCCTAGATGTAGCATTTATCTGATCCGGCATTACTTGACAAGCACACTCCTTAATATTTGCAGCTGTGGAATTTGTTCCCTGCCCATGTGATAGCTATGAAGAACTTTCCTCTTAGTACGACTAAAAACAATTGACTTACTTTTCCTAGCATCAATTGTCATTTTTGTTTACGCGGCCCACCGAGTTATTTCATTTAGGTCATCCTGAAGAACGGTCTTATGCATGGTATTGCGAATCTTACTGTAAATAATACAATCGTCTGCGAACAATCTAATCTGACATTTATTATTTATAGTTATATCATTAACAAAGATAAGAAATAGTAACGGACCCAGTACCGAGCCTTGGGGCACGCCCGAACTTACAAAACCCTTTCCAGATAGTTCTTTATCTACTCTTACTCTTTGTGTCCTTCCTTTCAACAAATGTTTTGTCCACGATACTACGCGATTATCGATTCCTGTTTTTGCTAGCTTTCGGATCAGTAAATTATGCAGCGCTAGTCAAAAGCTTTAGAAAAGTTTATCACAATCCTTCCCCTGCATCCACCTCATCTGCCAAGTCCTGAAATAATGAGGTTATTTGACTTTCACACGAAATCCCAGAATTATGGCTTCTCCCCCTGTTTTTAAAATTTCTGTAAGTATATCATCCGGTCCTCTCAATTTTTCATTCTGTAGCAGCTTGATTCTTTTGCGTAATTTGGATGTCATTATTTGGAAAATCGATTCTCCACCATCCCCAATCCTGTTCAGGACTATCATCCAATTTGTGAAAAACCGATACAAAATGCGAATTTAATATGTTGGCCTTGTCCTTGTCATTTTCCTTATCTATGACTAATTGTGTGTTTTAAGGATATCTGTTGTTTTTTACGGTTTACAAGTTACACAAACGTCATCCAGTCAGAGATCATTCTCAGAAAATTCAAAACAGATATTTTATTTTTAATGTATACATCTCTAATGCACCGTATCTTAATAAAGCTTCTTACATCCATTTTTTAGAAAATAAAAACATAATTCATTTTGTTTTCTATTTTTTTCTTCTTAGCATAAGGATATTCAAATTTAAAGTAATCACATAGTGACCCTACTTAAAATATTTGATTTGCATAATACATTCCATTTTTTCCTTGTGTCTACAAGGAAATGTGTAATAAAACCATTTCTGCTAACGTTTAACTCGAGTAATCTGAATTGGATAGAAATGAAATGAAATGTAGTGTTATTTATGGACGTTCTTTAATTGCTGTGGTTCTCAGCGTCCCATTCTATAATGGGTGTGAAAGACCACTTAATTTTTCTCAGAGGCCTTTCTATCAGGCTTGAGGTTCTTTAACATGGTGTAAATCTGCATGGGACCAACAGTTTTATTTCCCTTCTGAAGGAAGCCATGCTAAGGCCCACTAATATATTGGATAGAAGAATAAGATTTTGCAAGAAATGGATTAATTGTTTTTTTTTCACACAAGCTGTGTGTAATACAGCAGTTGGATGGATAGAGTCAGACTGAAAAATTCAACGCCATAGCCGGGATTTGAACTACGGATCTCCAGGTCTCTAGCCGGTTGCGCTACCACTGAGCTAACATGGCAACATGCTGGCATAACATTGAATTTCTCAATTGGCTCGCATGTTTCCCGGTAAACCACAAGGTGATCTCAAATTATTCTGAGATGGCAACCCCAATGGCGACTCACAATGTTGTAAGTACTTTAAGTCCAAGGATTCATAGTATAGCCAGCTATATGGTCAATGTAAGAATTTGTAAAGATTTTTTTTTTAAATTATAAAATAATAATTTACAAAACTTGTAAGAATAGTTAGAGAATGTGTGTGAAAGGTTTGTTTAATGTTGTATGTGAGGTTTACATGTTGGTAATTTGATAAAGAAGACCATCTGGGTGTAAAACATCACATGCTTTTTTGTGGAATGTGGGACGCGCGTGTAATTAGTGGGCTCAGATTGTTAACATCCATCATCAGAAGCCAGCTAACAAATGAATCACCAGCTGCAGAAAGTGTGGGGGGGGGCTTTAAAAGGGATCACTTTTTCCATTCAATGTTGGCCGCAGAGTGTTTTCATTAGCTGGGCGTGACGTATGCTTCTGACGTAATTCTGCCATGCGATTTTAAAAACACACCCACACTAGGCCAGCAGTTTAAGCAGAATGAAAACTAATTTCCGAATCTATAGCAGCCTTTCAAAAGCTCTTTTTTTAACCAAATGTGTATACAAGTTGTCAATCACAAATTCAAAAGAAGAATAATTCATTGTCTCTATTGGCGGCCTCAACTGATTTTTAATCACTAGTGTTGAAAAATTCATCAACATGCCCACAATACGGGAAGCAGCAATTTTAGCTGTCTCTACTGCGTATAATAATTAGGAAAAATATTATATTTTACTCAAAAAATCGGAGACAGGATTTCAACGGAAACAAGCTTTGCTCCCCTGAAAGAAAAAGAGAGAAAAAAAGAAAAAGAAAAAACGGTGCTAGAGAAAGCTCGGTGTGTGTGTGTGTGTGTGTGTGTGTGTGTGTGTTACTTTCTCTTCACTACTACTGCTACTGCTACCGCCAACACTAGTACTAAGGGAAGGGGGGCAGGATCGGGTATCTAACAATAAATTATTATTGATCATAACATATAATGTTTCAAGAAATGGACTTTATTGTAAATTATTGTATCATGAATTGTGAACATTTTAAAACATGCGATTTCTTGCCATCTTTTATCACATAGGTAATATAAATTAAAAAGTTTTTGTTTGCAAAATACGGTTTTGCCCTTAGGGTAGGGGCAGAACCGTTAAAACGGTGGGCCACAACCGGGTACTACAGTTTTTCTGTGCTTAACACTCATTACATTCAAAATATTTCAATATCTTTTGGGGCCAACCTGTGCAAAGTTCATGGGCCCACCTGTTGCACTTCACACACTGAATCCAGCCGTCATTTTGTTTTGTCTCACTATATTTCTCCTTGCAATTCTGGCTATCGTTAGAATTTTCGTCGCTATATTTGACTTTCTTTGCTCTTGTTGTTTCACCAAACTTAGACTGAAGCGACTTTCTGCAAATTGCTGGTGACTTATGTTGAGTATTTGCCTTTTTTTTGAAGCTCAATCTTATATGGTGACTCTGTAAGGACAGCTGTTTTCCCGCAGCGTCTTCCTGACGACGAGGGAAGTCTTTTAGCACAGCGAACTGCTAACACATCTTTTGGTGAAACTGCAAATGTTTGTGGTTCAACCGATATTGTTATTTTGTGCAAGCTACTGGAGTAAGTATGTCTGGGTGGAAGGTGATGCGACATCTATATGTTCTGAAAAACATTCCAGATCTTTAAGAGGACTCTGATCTTCAGCTTGTGTCTCTGCAATTTTGGAGGGAAGAAGACTGACTCACATGGCTGGGTATACAATGCAAAATGTATTGACCTCTCAGATGTTGATGATGAGGAGTATGTTGTTGTGTGGTTTCAGCTGGCATGAAGTCAACCTCACTAGACTTGCTAGGATTTGTTGGGAATATTCCAGTCTTGGCAAATGCTGAGGTTGCTGTTACACAGTTGCAGCTTCACTACCCAATATCCTGGCTACTTTCAGCTGTGTCACAGCTTGTCCTGGGTGATTTCTCGACTGTAGTATTTACTTAATGGTCCCATAAATCCGACATCTAATGGCTGCAACTTGTGAGTGCAGTGAGGAGGAAGACAAAGCATGACAATTCCTTTCTCACGGGCAAGGTCAATTGCTTCAATGTTTTTTGTGTGCGAAGTGTGGCCATCGAGGATCATCTTTGGTTCATCAGGAACAGGATCATCTTTGGAGGTTTCACAGGAAGTATGAAATGCCTCAACCAGTCAACGAATATTTCTGTTTTCATCCAACCTGAGGGATGAAAAGGGGCAGAACCGGGTGATGCAGCACAGGATTGCTGCGACCCCGGTTATGCCCCCCGCTTCTGCCCCCACTCGCAATTTTGCTCTTCTTAAGCCACACCACAATAACGACTTGCTTCCCGAATTGTAACGACATTGAAAACAATACTTAAATCTTTGCAATTTAATGTAGGAAAAGTAAAATATGTTGTTGTAGATACTTACCTCTTAAACTCCGACTTCAAAACGCGGAAATTTCTAATCATAAAAATTACAGACACAATAATGCGACTATATTCTTCGAACTCCTGCTTCTAACTGCTGCCGATATGAGAATGCAGTTCAGTCAAGAAGTGGTAGATGGTAGTACTTTTCAGTTTAAAAAAAAACATCAACCCGGTTGTGCCTCACTACCCGGTCCTGCCCGCCCCTTCCCTTACTAAAAGCACTTTTATAAAAAGGTCCGTGTGTGTCTGTGGAAAGCATAGATCAAGTGCCAAAAGACCGTTAAATATCAAATTTCTATTTAAGCTTATTACCTTTCAAAGGTGCGACACAAAGATTTTTAAGAAAATTGGCTACCACAAGCTACCGTTTATATGGAAAAATCTGATGTGTTTCTCTGACATGACTTTCTTTACATCTCTGCAACAAATTATTGTTAAAATATTATTGTTCTATTTACTTAATGATAATAAAAAAACAGAAATAGTCTTTATTACTTGCTTCCCTCTAAGTAGAAGCAAAATAAGGGAGCAAAATAAATTGAAGCAAAATTAGGTTAAAGTGATAGTCAAAATCTGGTTGATATGTGACTTAAGTTCCTTTGTTTCTGTGGACAGAAATTGACAAAGTCCTGTGTGAGAAAAGTATAATTTTTTAAAGCTGAAACAAAAATAAGGAATATCTTAAAAGCGACCAACTCCATGAAAAAAATGCATATTACATAAATTGTATGTTTTAAAGTGCTCTACATTTTTGTTTGGTCCGTTTCTTTCCATCTCTCACGATTTTGCAGTTATTCAAACTTCCGTAAAATTCATTTAGTATAAAGCAGCCTTCAGAGGCTTTTCCCAGAAAATTCAAAATAATCATATTATTTGTCAGGTAAATGCCCTTCATATACGATACTTTAATCGAAATCATTAGAGCTATTTTTGAGAAAATCGAAATTTTCGAAAAAAGTTTCATGTAAAGGGTAGTTTGGGGTGTGGTATTTTTCTCAAAATCTTCGTGTTGCATCCCTGGAAATACTAAACTTAAATACCAAATGCTTTTCGTTTTTGAGTTATCGTATTCACAGACACACAGACACATACACACACGGACCTTTTTGTGAAAATACTTTTTTTTGGATACAGGGAACACTAAAACATATATTTCAGGTGAAATCTCGGTACCAATTTTTAGGTGGAGTGTAATACCTTCTCTATACACTATGTATATAGTAAGTGTAAAGAAAGTAAAAATATGTGACATAAATTGCGTGTGTTTTGTATAGTCAGTTTTTTTCTATCTCTTACGGTTACCTGTTCAGCAAAATTCATTCAGAACAAATAGGTCTTCAGAAGCAATGTCTAAGAAATTCGAGATATACTTTTATTTACCATATAAGTATGTTTAATATACGGTATTTTAATCAAAATAGTTACAGCTATTTTTGAGAAAATCAAAATCTTCGAAATTTTTTCTATGTAAAGGTTAATTTGGGATGGGGGAATTTTTCTCAAAATCTTCGTCTCGCATCCCTGGAAGATACTAAACCTAGTTACAGGTTTGGTATTTTACCGATTTTTCGTTTTTGAGTTATCGTGTTCACAGACACACGGATCTTACTTTTTTGGATACAGGGGACCCTAAAACGTCATTTCAGTGAAATCTCGGTATCGAATTTTGTCTTACTTCTTTATACACTACGTACATAGCACTTGTAGAGAAAGTAATAATATTTGAAACTCTTGTTTTTTCGTGAAATGGCTCTAATGGTTTTGATGAACATTCAGTAAACAATAGTTATTTAGATCAAAAATAAAATGTATATCTGGACTTCATTTTGGATGAACTTTACTGAATTTTGCATAACTAATAAACCGTAGAAAATGGGCAAAGACTTAATACCCAGAAAATGCAAATGTTGTTAAAACACAATTTATCTATATACATTACTTTCTCTATACGTACTATGTACATAGTGTATAGAGAAGGTATTGCACTCTACCCAACAATTCGATACCAAGATTTCGCCAGAAATATAAGTTTTAGAATACCCTGAAGCCAAAAAAAAAATATATTTTCAGAAAAGGGTCCGTATACCTCAAAAACGAAAAGTGCATAAAATACCACACTTGGTATTCAAGTTTACTATCTTCCAGGGATGCGACACGAAGATTTTGAGAAAAATCCCCCACCCCAACTACCCTTTACATGGAACATTTTATCGAAAATGTTGATTTTGTCGAGAATAGCTGTAATGATTTTGATTAAAAATTTTATATTTATAATATCACATGCCAAATAAAATGTGTATCTTGAAATTTTTGAGAATAGCCCCTGATGACTGCTTTATTCTGGATGAATTCTCGGAAGTTTGCATAACTGCTAAACCGTAACAGCTGGACAAAAACTTAGCACACAAAAAATGTTGAGCGCCTTAAAATCACAATTTATGTTCTATACACTTTCTCATGGCGTTGATCGTTTTTGAGTTATTCCTGGTTTTTGATTTCACCTTTAAAAACATACTTTTTTCTCATACAGAAATTTGCCAACTGCTGTCCGTACAATTAGCAACCAACTTTTGCCCTTCAGTTTAACCTATGCTACTCCCTTATTACGCTTCTACTTACAAGGAAGCAAGCAATAAGACTACCACTTTAACCTATGCTACTCCCTTATTACGCTTCTACTTACAAGGAAGCAAGTAATAAGGCTACCACTTTAACCTATGGCACTCCCTTATTTCGCTTCTACTTACAAGGAAGCAAGCAATAAGACTACCACTTTAACCTATGCTACTCCCTTATTTCGCTTCTACTTACAAGGAAGCAAGTAATAAGACTACCACTTTAACTTATGCTACTCCCTTATTTCGCTTCTACTTACAAGGAAGCAAGTAATAAGACTACCACTTTAACCTATGCTACTCCCTTATTTCGCTTCTACTTACAAGGAAGCAAGTAATAAGATTACCATTTTAACCTATGGTACTCCCTTATTTCGCTTTCACTTACAAAAAAGCAAGTAATAAGACTACCACTTTAACCTATGCTACTCCCTTATTTCGCTTCTACTTACAAGGAAGCAAGTAATAAGCCTACCACTTTAACCTATGGTACTCCCTTATTTCGTTTCTACTTACAAGGAAGCAAGTAATAAGACTACCACTTTAACCTATGCTACTCCCTTATTTCGCTTCTATTTACAAGGAAGCAAGTAATAAGACTACCACTTTAACCTATGGTACTCCCTTATTTCCCTTCTACTTACAAGGAAGCAAGTAATAAGACTATTTCTGCAAATCTTTTCTTGATTAGCTTGAAGTAGAGATACCAATAACCTTTTAAAATTAATTTGTTGTAGAGATGTAGTGAAAGCCATGTGAAAGGAACAAATCAGATTGTTTGATTGAAGCTGTAACCCAAACCTTACGTCAGCTAAAAGCTAAACAATGGTTTGTGACAGAGATGTAGCGAAAGCCATGTGAAAGGATTACATCAGATTGTGTAATTGAAGTTCTAACCCAAACCTTACGTCAGGTAAACACTAAACAATGGTTTGTGTTAGAGATGTAGAGAAAGCCATGTGAAAGGATTACATCAGACTGTTTGATTGAAGCTGTAACCCAAACCTTACGTCAGCTAAACACTAAACTATACTTTGTGACAGAGATGTAGCGAAAGCCATGTGAAAGGATTACATAAGTTGTGTAATTGAAGCTCTAACCCAAACCTTACGTCAGGTAAACACTAAACAATGGTTTGTGTTAGAGATGTAGGGAAAGCCATGTGAAAGGATTACATCAGATTGTGTAATTGAAGCTGTAACCCAAACCTTACGTCAGGTAAACACTAAACAATGGTTTATGTTAGAGATGTAGAGAAAGCCATGTGAAAGGAACACATCAGATTGTGCAATTGAAGCTGTAACCCAAACCTTACGTCAGGTAAACACTAAACAATGGTTTATGTCGGGAATGAAGAGAAAGCCAAGAGAAAGGAACACATCAGATTGTTTGATTGAAGCTCTAACCCAAACCTTACGTCAGGTAAACACTAAACAATGGTTTGTGTTAGAGATGTAGAGAAAGCCATGTGAAAGGAACACATCAGATTGTTTGATTGAAGCTGTAACCCAAACCTTGCGTCAGGTAAACACTAAACAATGGTTTGTGTTAGAGATGTAGAGAAAGCCATGTGAGAGGAACACATCAGATTGTTTGATTGAAGCTGTAACCCAAACCTTACGTCAGCTAAAAACTCAACAATGGTTTGTGTCAGAGCTGAAGAGAAAGCCATGTGAAAGGAACACATAAGATTGTGTAATTGAAGCTCTAACTCAAACCTTACGTCAGGTAAACACTAAACAATGGTTTGTGTTAGAGATGTAGGGAAAGCCATTGGAAAGGAACACATCAGATTGTTTGATTGAAGCTCAAACCCAAACCTTACGTCAGGTAAACACTAAACAATGGTTTGTGTTAGAGATGTCGCGAAAGCCATGTGAAAGGAACACATCAGATTGTGTAATTGAAGCTGTAACCCAAACCTTACGTCAGGTAAACACTAAACAATGATTTGTGTCAGAGATGTAGAGAAAGCCATGTGAAAGGAACACATCAGATTGTTTGATTGAAGCTGTAACCCAAACCTTACGTCAGGTAAACACTAAACAATGGTTTGTGACACAAATGTAGCGAAAGCCATGTGAAAGGATTACATCAGATTGTGTAATTGAAGCTCTAACCCAAACCTTACGTCAGGTAAACACTAAACAATGGTTTGTGTTAGAGATGTAGAGAAAGCCATTTGAAAGGATTACATCAGATTGTGTAATTGAAGCTGTAACCCAAACCTTACGTCAGGTAAACACTAAACAATGGTTTGTGTTAGAGATGTAGCGAAAGCCATGTGAAGGGAACACATCAGATTGTTAAATTGAACCTCTAACCCAAACCTTACGTCAGGTAAGCACTAAACAATGGTTTGTGTTAGAGATGTAGAGAAAGCCATGTGAAAGGATTACATCAGATTGTGTAATTGAAGCTCTATCCCAAACCTTACGTCAGGTAAACACCAAACAATGGTTTGTGTTAGAGATGTAGAGAAAGTCATGTGAAAGGGACACATCAGATTGTGTAATTGAAGCTGTAACCCAAACCTTACGTCAGCTAAACACTAAACAATGGTTTGTGTCGGAGATGAAGAGAAAGCCACGTGAAATGAACACATTAGATTGTTTGATTGAAGCTCTAACCCAAAGCTTACGTCAGGTAAACACTAAACAATGGTTTGTGTTAGAGATGTAGAGAAAGCCATGTGAAAGGAACACATCAGATTGTTTGATTGAAGCTGTAACCCAAACCTTGCGTCAGGTAAACACTAACCAATGGTTTGTGTTAGAGGTGTAGAGAAAGCCATGTGAAAGGAACACATCATATTGTTTGATTGAAGCTGTAACCCAAACCTTACGTCAGCTAAAAACTAAACAATGGTTTGTGTTAGAGATGTAGCGAAAGCCATGTGAAAGGAACACATCAGATTGTGTAATTGAAGCTGTAACCCAAACCTTACGTCAGGTAAACACTAAACAATGGTTTGTGTCAGAGATGAAGAGAAAGCCATGTGAAAGGAACACATCAGATTGTGTAATTGAAGCTGTAACCCAAACCTTACGTCAGGTAAACACTAAACAATGGTTTGTGACAGAGATGTAGCGAAAGCCATGTGAAAGGATTACATAAGTTGTGTAATTGAAGCTCTAACCCAAACCTTACGTCAGGTAAACACTAAACAATGGTTTGTGTTAGAGATGTAGGGAAAGCCATGTGAAAGGATTACATCAGATTGTGTAATTGAAGCTGTAACCCAAACCTTACGTCAGGTAAACACTAAACAATGGTTTATGTTAGAGATGTAGAGAAAGCCATGTGAAAGGAACACATCAGATTGTGCAATTGAAGCTGTAACCCAAACCTTACGTCAGGTAAACACTAAACAATGGTTTATGTCGGGAATGAAGAGAAAGCCAAGAGAAAGGAACACATCAGATTGTTTGATTGAAGCTCTAACCCAAACCTTACGTCAGGTAAACACTAAACAATGGTTTGTGTTAGAGATGTAGAGAAAGCCATGTGAAAGGAACACATCAGATTGTTTGATTGAAGCTGTAACCCAAACCTTGCGTCAGGTAAACACTAAACAATGGTTTGTGTTAGAGATGTAGAGAAAGCCAAGTGAGAGGAACACATCAGATTGTTTGATTGAAGCTGTAACCCAAACCTTACGTCAGCTAAAAACTCAACAATGGTTTGTGTCAGAGCTGAAGAGAAAGCCATGTGAAAGGAACACATAAGATTGTGTAATTGAAGCTCTAACTCAAACCTTACGTCAGGTAAACACTAAACAATGGTTTGTGTTAGAGATGTAGGGAAAGCCATTGGAAAGGAACACATCAGATTGTTTGATTGAAGCTCAAACCCAAACCTTACGTCAGGTAAACACTAAACAATGGTTTGTGTTAGAGATGTCGCGAAAGCCATGTGAAAGGAACACATCAGATTGTGTAATTGAAGCTGTAACCCAAACCTTACGTCAGGTAAACACTAAACAATGATTTGTGTCAGAGATGTAGAGAAAGCCATGTGAAAGGAACACATCAGATTGTTTGATTGAAGCTGTAACCCAAACCTTACGTCAGGTAAACACTAAACAATGGTTTGTGACACAAATGTAGCGAAAGCCATGTGAAAGGATTACATCAGATTGTGTAATTGAAGCTCTAACCCAAACCTTACGTCAGGTAAACACTAAACAATGGTTTGTGTTAGAGATGTAGAGAAAGCCATTTGAAAGGATTACATCAGATTGTGTAATTGAAGCTGTAACCCAAACCTTACGTCAGGTAAACACTAAACAATGGTTTGTGTTAGAGATGTAGCGAAAGCCATGTGAAGGGAACACATCAGATTGTTAAATTGAACCTCTAACCCAAACCTTACGTCAGGTAAGCACTAAACAATGGTTTGTGTTAGAGATGTAGAGAAAGCCATGTGAAAGGATTACATCAGATTGTGTAATTGAAGCTCTATCCCAAACCTTACGTCAGGTAAACACCAAACAATGGTTTGTGTTAGAGATGTAGAGAAAGTCATGTGAAAGGGACACATCAGATTGTGTAATTGAAGCTGTAACCCAAACCTTACGTCAGCTAAACACTAAACAATGGTTTGTGTCGGAGATGAAGAGAAAGCCACGTGAAATGAACACATTAGATTGTTTGATTGAAGCTCTAACCCAAAGCTTACGTCAGGTAAACACTAAACAATGGTTTGTGTTAGAGATGTAGAGAAAGCCATGTGAAAGGAACACATCAGATTGTTTGATTGAAGCTGTAACCCAAATCTTGCGTCAGGTAAACACTAACCAATGGTTTGTGTTGGAGATGTAGAGAAAGCCATGTGAAAGGAACACATCATATTGTTTGATTGAAGCTGTAACCCAAACCTTACGTCAGCTAAAAACTAAACAATGGTTTGTGTTAGAGATGTAGCGAAAGCCATGTGAAAGGAACACATCAGATTGTGTAATTGAAGCTCTAACCCAAACCTTACGTCAGGTAAACACTAAACAATGGTTTGTGTCAGAGATGAAGAGAAAGCCATGTGAAAGGAACACATCAGATTGTGTAATTGAAGCTGTAACCCAAACCTTACGTCAGGTAAACACTAAACAATGGTTTGTGACAGAGATGTAGCGAAAGCCATGTGTAAGGATTACATAAGTTGTGTAATTGAAGCTCTAACCCAAACCTTACGTCAGGTAAACACTAAACAATGGTTTGTGTTAGAGATGTAGGGAAAGCCATGTGAAAGGATTACATCAGATTGTGTAATTGAAGCTGTAACCCAAACCTTACGTCAGGTAAACACTAAACAATGGTTTATGTTAGAGATGTAGAGAAAGCCATGTGAAAGGAACACATCAGATTGTGCAATTGAAGCTGTAACCCAAACCTTACGTCAGGTAAACACTAAACAATGGTTTATGTCGGGAATGAAGAGAAAGCCAAGAGAAAGGAACACATCAGATTGTTTGATTGAAGCTCTAACCCAAACCTTACGTCAGGTAAACACTAAACAATGGTTTGTGTTAGAGATGTAGAGAAAGCCATGTGAAAGGAACACATCAGATTGTTTGATTGAAGCTGTAACCCAAACCTTGCGTCAGGTAAACACTAAACAATGGTTTGTGTTAGAGATGTAGAGAAAGCCAAGTGAGAGGAACACATCAGATTGTTTGATTGAAGCTGTAACCCAAACCTTACGTCAGCTAAAAACTCAACAATGGTTTGTGTCAGAGCTGAAGAGAAAGCCATGTGAAAGGAACACATAAGATTGTGTAATTGAAGCTCTAACTCAAACCTTACGTCAGGTAAACACTAAACAATGGTTTGTGTTAGAGATGTAGGGAAAGCCATTGGAAAGGAACACATCAGATTGTTTGATTGAAGCTCAAACCCAAACCTTACGTCAGGTAAACACTAAACAATGGTTTGTGTTAGAGATGTCGCGAAAGCCATGTGAAAGGAACACATCAGATTGTGTAATTGAAGCTGTAACCCAAACCTTACGTCAGGTAAACACTAAACAATGATTTGTGTCAGAGATGTAGAGAAAGCCATGTGAAAGGAACACATCAGATTGTTTGATTGAAGCTGTAACCCAAACCTTACGTCAGGTAAACACTAAACAATGGTTTGTGACACAAATGTAGCGAAAGCCATGTGAAAGGATTACATCAGATTGTGTAATTGAAGCTCTAACCCAAACCTTACGTCAGGTAAACACTAAACAATGGTTTGTGTTAGAGATGTAGAGAAAGCCATTTGAAAGGATTACATCAGATTGTGTAATTGAAGCTGTAACCCAAACCTTACGTCAGGTAAACACTAAACAATGGTTTGTGTTAGAGATGTAACGAAAGCCATGTGAAGGGAACACATCAGATTGTTAAATTGAACCTCTAACCCAAACCTTACGTCAGGTAAGCACTAAACAATGGTTTGTGTTAGAGATGTAGAGAAAGCCATGTGAAAGGATTACATCAGATTGTGTAATTGAAGCTCTATCCCAAACCTTACGTCAGGTAAACACCAAACAATGGTTTGTGTTAGAGATGTAGAGAAAGTCATGTGAAAGGGACACATCAGATTGTGTAATTGAAGCTGTAACCCAAACCTTACGTCAGCTAAACACTAAACAATGGTTTGTGTCGGAGATGAAGAGAAAGCCACGTGAAATGAACACATTAGATTGTTTGATTGAAGCTCTAACCCAAAGCTTACGTCAGGTAAACACTAAACAATGGTTTGTGTTAGAGATGTAGAGAAAGCCATGTGAAAGGAACACATCAGATTGTTTGATTGAAGCTGTAACCCAAACCTTGCGTCAGGTAAACACTAACCAATGGTTTGTGTTAGAGATGTAGAGAAAGCCATGTGAAAGGAACACATCATATTGTTTGATTGAAGCTGTAACCCAAACCTTACGTCAGCTAAAAACTAAACAATGGTTTGTGTTAGAGATGTAGCGAAAGCCATGTGAAAGGAACACATCAGATTGTGTAATTGAAGCTCTAACCCAAACCTTACGTCAGGTAAACACTAAACAATGGTTTGTGTCAGAGATGAAGAGAAAGCCATGTGAAAGGAACACATCAGATTGTGTAATTGAAGCTGTAACCCAAACCTTACGTCAGGTAAACACTAAACAATGGTTTGTGACAGAGATGTAGCGAAAGCCATGTGAAAGGATTACATAAGTTGTGTAATTGAAGCTCTAACCCAAACCTTACGTCAGGTAAACACTAAACAATGGTTTGTGTTAGAGATGTAGGGAAAGCCATGTGAAAGGATTACATCAGATTGTGTAATTGAAGCTGTAACCCAAACCTTACGTCAGGTAAACACTAAACAATGGTTTATGTTAGAGATGTAGAGAAAGCCATGTGAAAGGAACACATCAGATTGTGCAATTGAAGCTGTAACCCAAACCTTACGTCAGGTAAACACTAAACAATGGTTTATGTCGGGAATGAAGAGAAAGCCAAGAGAAAGGAACACATCAGATTGTTTGATTGAAGCTCTAACCCAAACCTTACGTCAGGTAAACACTAAACAATGGTTTGTGTTAGAGATGTAGAGAAAGCCATGTGAAAGGAACACATCAGATTGTTTGATTGAAGCTGTAACCCAAACCTTGCGTCAGGTAAACACTAAACAATGGTTTGTGTTAGAGATGTAGAGAAAGCCAAGTGAGAGGAACACATCAGATTGTTTGATTGAAGCTGTAACCCAAACCTTACGTCAGCTAAAAACTCAACAATGGTTTGTGTCAGAGCTGAAGAGAAAGCCATGTGAAAGGAACACATAAGATTGTGTAATTGAAGCTCTAACTCAAACCTTACGTCAGGTAAACACTAAACAATGGTTTGTGTTAGAGATGTAGGGAAAGCCATTGGAAAGGAACACATCAGATTGTTTGATTGAAGCTCAAACCCAAACCTTACGTCAGGTAAACACTAAACAATGGTTTGTGTTAGAGATGTCGCGAAAGCCATGTGAAAGGAACACATCAGATTGTGTAATTGAAGCTGTAACCCAAACCTTACGTCAGGTAAACACTAAACAATGATTTGTGTCAGAGATGTAGAGAAAGCCATGTGAAAGGAACACATCAGATTGTTTGATTGAAGCTGTAACCCAAACCTTACGTCAGGTAAACACTAAACAATGGTTTGTGACACAAATGTAGCGAAAGCCATGTGAAAGGATTACATCAGATTGTGTAATTGAAGCTCTAACCCAAACCTTACGTCAGGTAAACACTAAACAATGGTTTGTGTTAGAGATGTAGAGAAAGCCATTTGAAAGGATTACATCAGATTGTGTAATTGAAGCTGTAACCCAAACCTTACGTCAGGTAAACACTAAACAATGGTTTGTGTTAGAGATGTAGCGAAAGCCATGTGAAGGGAACACATCAGATTGTTAAATTGAACCTCTAACCCAAACCTTACGTCAGGTAAGCACTAAACAATGGTTTGTGTTAGAGATGTAGAGAAAGCCATGTGAAAGGATTACATCAGATTGTGTAATTGAAGCTCTATCCCAAACCTTACGTCAGGTAAACACCAAACAATGGTTTGTGTTAGAGATGTAGAGAAAGTCATGTGAAAGGGACACATCAGATTGTGTAATTGAAGCTGTAACCCAAACCTTACGTCAGCTAAACACTAAACAATGGTTTGTGTCGGAGATGAAGAGAAAGCCACGTGAAATGAACACATTAGATTGTTTGATTGAAGCTCTAACCCAAAGCTTACGTCAGGTAAACACTAAACAATGGTTTGTGTTAGAGATGTAGAGAAAGCCATGTGAAAGGAACACATCAGATTGTTTGATTGAAGCTGTAACCCAAACCTTGCGTCAGGTAAACACTAACCAATGGTTTGTGTTGGAGATGTAGAGAAAGCCATGTGAAAGGAACACATCATATTGTTTGATTGAAGCTGTAACCCAAACCTTACGTCAGCTAAAAACTAAACAATGGTTTGTGTTAGAGATGTAGCGAAAGCCATGTGAAAGGAACACATCAGATTGTGTAATTGAAGCTCTAACCCAAACCTTACGTCAGGTAAACACTAAACAATGGTTTGTGTCAGAGATGAAGAGAAAGCCATGTGAAAGGAACACATCAGATTGTGTAATTGAAGCTGTAACCCAAACCTTACGTCAGGTAAACACTAAACAATGGTTTGTGACAGAGATGTAGCGAAAGCCATGTGAAAGGATTACATAAGTTGTGTAATTGAAGCTCTAACCCAAACCTTACGTCAGGTAAACAC
Organism: Hymenopus coronatus; assembly: GCA_030762935.1. Lineage (NCBI taxonomy): Eukaryota > Metazoa > Arthropoda > Insecta > Mantodea > Hymenopodidae > Hymenopus > Hymenopus coronatus. The sequence continues at coordinate 150,871,285 of CM060898.1, read as the reverse complement.
TAAACAATGGTTTGTGTTAGAGATGTAGGGAAAGCCATGTGAAAGGATTACATCAGATTGTGTAATTGAAGCTGTAACCCAAACCTTACGTCAGGTAAACACTAAACAATGGTTTATGTTAGAGATGTAGAGAAAGCCATGTGAAAGGAACACATCAGATTGTGCAATTGAAGCTGTAACCCAAACCTTACGTCAGGTAAACACTAAACAATGGTTTATGTCGGGAATGAAGAGAAAGCCAAGAGAAAGGAACACATCAGATTGTTTGATTGAAGCTCTAACCCAAACCTTACGTCAGGTAAACACTAAACAATGGTTTGTGTTAGAGATGTAGAGAAAGCCATGTGAAAGGAACACATCAGATTGTTTGATTGAAGCTGTAACCCAAACCTTGCGTCAGGTAAACACTAAACAATGGTTTGTGTTAGAGATGTAGAGAAAGCCAAGTGAGAGGAACACATCAGATTGTTTGATTGAAGCTGTAACCCAAACCTTACGTCAGCTAAAAACTCAACAATGGTTTGTGTCAGAGCTGAAGAGAAAGCCATGTGAAAGGAACACATAAGATTGTGTAATTGAAGCTCTAACTCAAACCTTACGTCAGGTAAACACTAAACAATGGTTTGTGTTAGAGATGTAGGGAAAGCCATTGGAAAGGAACACATCAGATTGTTTGATTGAAGCTCAAACCCAAACCTTACGTCAGGTAAACACTAAACAATGGTTTGTGTTAGAGATGTCGCGAAAGCCATGTGAAAGGAACACATCAGATTGTGTAATTGAAGCTGTAACCCAAACCTTACGTCAGGTAAACACTAAACAATGATTTGTGTCAGAGATGTAGAGAAAGCCATGTGAAAGGAACACATCAGATTGTTTGATTGAAGCTGTAACCCAAACCTTACGTCAGGTAAACACTAAACAATGGTTTGTGACACAAATGTAGCGAAAGCCATGTGAAAGGATTACATCAGATTGTGTAATTGAAGCTCTAACCCAAACCTTACGTCAGGTAAACACTAAACAATGGTTTGTGTTAGAGATGTAGAGAAAGCCATTTGAAAGGATTACATCAGATTGTGTAATTGAAGCTGTAACCCAAACCTTACGTCAGGTAAACACTAAACAATGGTTTGTGTTAGAGATGTAACGAAAGCCATGTGAAGGGAACACATCAGATTGTTAAATTGAACCTCTAACCCAAACCTTACGTCAGGTAAGCACTAAACAATGGTTTGTGTTAGAGATGTAGAGAAAGCCATGTGAAAGGATTACATCAGATTGTGTAATTGAAGCTCTATCCCAAACCTTACGTCAGGTAAACACCAAACAATGGTTTGTGTTAGAGATGTAGAGAAAGTCATGTGAAAGGGACACATCAGATTGTGTAATTGAAGCTGTAACCCAAACCTTACGTCAGCTAAACACTAAACAATGGTTTGTGTCGGAGATGAAGAGAAAGCCACGTGAAATGAACACATTAGATTGTTTGATTGAAGCTCTAACCCAAAGCTTACGTCAGGTAAACACTAAACAATGGTTTGTGTTAGAGATGTAGAGAAAGCCATGTGAAAGGAACACATCAGATTGTTTGATTGAAGCTGTAACCCAAACCTTGCGTCAGGTAAACACTAACCAATGGTTTGTGTTAGAGATGTAGAGAAAGCCATGTGAAAGGAACACATCATATTGTTTGATTGAAGCTGTAACCCAAACCTTACGTCAGCTAAAAACTAAACAATGGTTTGTGTTAGAGATGTAGCGAAAGCCATGTGAAAGGAACACATCAGATTGTGTAATTGAAGCTCTAACCCAAACCTTACGTCAGGTAAACACTAAACAATGGTTTGTGTCAGAGATGAAGAGAAAGCCATGTGAAAGGAACACATCAGATTGTGTAATTGAAGCTGTAACCCAAACCTTACGTCAGGTAAACACTAAACAATGGTTTGTGACAGAGATGTAGCGAAAGCCATGTGAAAGGATTACATAAGTTGTGTAATTGAAGCTCTAACCCAAACCTTACGTCAGGTAAACACTAAACAATGGTTTGTGTTAGAGATGTAGGGAAAGCCATGTGAAAGGATTACATCAGATTGTGTAATTGAAGCTGTAACCCAAACCTTACGTCAGGTAAACACTAAACAATGGTTTATGTTAGAGATGTAGAGAAAGCCATGTGAAAGGAACACATCAGATTGTGCAATTGAAGCTGTAACCCAAACCTTACGTCAGGTAAACACTAAACAATGGTTTATGTCGGGAATGAAGAGAAAGCCAAGAGAAAGGAACACATCAGATTGTTTGATTGAAGCTCTAACCCAAACCTTACGTCAGGTAAACACTAAACAATGGTTTGTGTTAGAGATGTAGAGAAAGCCATGTGAAAGGAACACATCAGATTGTTTGATTGAAGCTGTAACCCAAACCTTGCGTCAGGTAAACACTAAACAATGGTTTGTGTTAGAGATGTAGAGAAAGCCAAGTGAGAGGAACACATCAGATTGTTTGATTGAAGCTGTAACCCAAACCTTACGTCAGCTAAAAACTCAACAATGGTTTGTGTCAGAGCTGAAGAGAAAGCCATGTGAAAGGAACACATAAGATTGTGTAATTGAAGCTCTAACTCAAACCTTACGTCAGGTAAACACTAAACAATGGTTTGTGTTAGAGATGTAGGGAAAGCCATTGGAAAGGAACACATCAGATTGTTTGATTGAAGCTCAAACCCAAACCTTACGTCAGGTAAACACTAAACAATGGTTTGTGTTAGAGATGTCGCGAAAGCCATGTGAAAGGAACACATCAGATTGTGTAATTGAAGCTGTAACCCAAACCTTACGTCAGGTAAACACTAAACAATGATTTGTGTCAGAGATGTAGAGAAAGCCATGTGAAAGGAACACATCAGATTGTTTGATTGAAGCTGTAACCCAAACCTTACGTCAGGTAAACACTAAACAATGGTTTGTGACACAAATGTAGCGAAAGTCATGTGAAAGGATTACATCAGATTGTGTAATTGAAGCTCTAACCCAAACCTTACGTCAGGTAAACACTAAACAATGGTTTGTGTTAGAGATGTAGAGAAAGCCATTTGAAAGGATTACATCAGATTGTGTAATTGAAGCTGTAACCCAAACCTTACGTCAGGTAAACACTAAACAATGGTTTGTGTTAGAGATGTAGCGAAAGCCATGTGAAGGGAACACATCAGATTGTTAAATTGAACCTCTAACCCAAACCTTACGTCAGGTAAGCACTAAACAATGGTTTGTGTTAGAGATGTAGAGAAAGCCATGTGAAAGGATTACATCAGATTGTGTAATTGAAGCTCTATCCCAAACCTTACGTCAGGTAAACACCAAACAATGGTTTGTGTTAGAGATGTAGAGAAAGTCATGTGAAAGGGACACATCAGATTGTGTAATTGAAGCTGTAACCCAAACCTTACGTCAGCTAAACACTAAACAATGGTTTGTGTCGGAGATGAAGAGAAAGCCACGTGAAATGAACACATTAGATTGTTTGATTGAAGCTCTAACCCAAAGCTTACGTCAGGTAAACACTAAACAATGGTTTGTGTTAGAGATGTAGAGAAAGCCATGTGAAAGGAACACATCAGATTGTTTGATTGAAGCTGTAACCCAAACCTTGCGTCAGGTAAACACTAACCAATGGTTTGTGTTAGAGATGTAGAGAAAGCCATGTGAAAGGAACACATCATATTGTTTGATTGAAGCTGTAACCCAAACCTTACGTCAGCTAAAAACTAAACAATGGTTTGTGTTAGAGATGTAGCGAAAGCCATGTGAAAGGAACACATCAGATTGTGTAATTGAAGCTCTAACCCAAACCTTACGTCAGGTAAACACTAAACAATGGTTTGTGTCAGAGATGAAGAGAAAGCCATGTGAAAGGAACACATCAGATTGTGTAATTGAAGCTGTAACCCAAACCTTACGTCAGGTAAACACTAAACAATGGTTTGTGACAGAGATGTAGCGAAAGCCATGTGAAAGGATTACATAAGTTGTGTAATTGAAGCTCTAACCCAAACCTTACGTCAGGTAAACACTAAACAATGGTTTGTGTTAGAGATGTAGGGAAAGCCATGTGAAAGGATTACATCAGATTGTGTAATTGAAGCTGTAACCCAAACCTTACGTCAGGTAAACACTAAACAATGGTTTATGTTAGAGATGTAGAGAAAGCCATGTGAAAGGAACACATCAGATTGTGCAATTGAAGCTGTAACCCAAACCTTACGTCAGGTAAACACTAAACAATGGTTTATGTCGGGAATGAAGAGAAAGCCAAGAGAAAGGAACACATCAGATTGTTTGATTGAAGCTCTAACCCAAACCTTACGTCAGGTAAACACTAAACAATGGTTTGTGTTAGAGATGTAGAGAAAGCCATGTGAAAGGAACACATCAGATTGTTTGATTGAAGCTGTAACCCAAACCTTGCGTCAGGTAAACACTAAACAATGGTTTGTGTTAGAGATGTAGAGAAAGCCAAGTGAGAGGAACACATCAGATTGTTTGATTGAAGCTGTAACCCAAACCTTACGTCAGCTAAAAACTCAACAATGGTTTGTGTCAGAGCTGAAGAGAAAGCCATGTGAAAGGAACACATAAGATTGTGTAATTGAAGCTCTAACTCAAACCTTACGTCAGGTAAACACTAAACAATAGTTTGTGTTAGAGATGTAGGGAAAGCCATTGGAAAGGAACACATCAGATTGTTTGATTGAAGCTCAAACCCAAACCTTACGTCAGGTAAACACTAAACAATGGTTTGTGTTAGAGATGTCGCGAAAGCCATGTGAAAGGAACACATCAGATTGTGTAATTGAAGCTGTAACCCAAACCTTACGTCAGGTAAACACTAAACAATGATTTGTGTCAGAGATGTAGAGAAAGCCATGTGAAAGGAACACATCAGATTGTTTGATTGAAGCTGTAACCCAAACCTTACGTCAGGTAAACACTAAACAATGGTTTGTGACACAAATATAGCGAAAGCCATGTGAAAGGATTACATCAGATTGTGTAATTGAAGCTCTAACCCAAACCCTACGTCAGGTAAACACTAAACAATGGTTTGTGTTAGAGATGTAGAGAAAGCCATTTGAAAGGATTACATCAGATTGTGTAATTGAAGCTGTAACCCAAACCTTACGTCAGGTAAACACTAAACAATGGTTTGTGTTAGAGATGTAGCGAAAGCCATGTGAAAGGAACACATCAGATTGTTAAATTGAACCTCTAACCCAAACCTTACGTCAGGTAAGCACTAAACAATGGTTTGTGTTAGAGATGTAGAGAAAGCCATGTGAAAGGATTACATCAGATTGTGTAATTGAAGCTCTATCCCAAACCTTTCGTCAGGTAAACACCAAACAATGGTTTGTGTTAGAGATGTAGAGAAAGTCATGTGAAAGGGACACATCAGATTGTGTAATTGAAGCTGTAACCCAAACCTTACGTCAGCTAAACACTAAACAATGGTTTGTGTCGGATATGAAGAGAAAGCCACGTGAAATGAACACATTAGATTGTTTGATTGAAGCTCTAACCCAAAGCTTACGTCAGGTAAACACTAAACAATGGTTTGTGTTAGAGATGTAGAGAAAGCCATGTGAAAGAAACACATCAGATTGTTTGATTGAAGCTGTAACCCAAAACTTGCGTCAGGTAAACACTAACCAATGGTTTGTGTTAGAGATGTAGAGAAAGCCATGTGAAAGGAACACATCATATTGTTTGATTGAAGCTGTAACCCAAACCTTACGTCAGCTAAAAACTAAACAATGGTTTGTGTTAGAGATGTAGCGAAAGCCATGTGAAAGGAACACATCAGATTGTGTAATTGAAGCTCTAACCCAAACCTTACGTCAGGTAAACATTAAACAATGGTTTGTGTCAGAGATGAAGAGAAAGCCATGTGAAAGGAACACATCAGATTGTGTAATTGAAGCTGTAACCCAAACCTTACGTCAGGTAAACACTAAACAATGGTTTGTGTTAGAGATGTAGAGAAAGCCATGTGAAAGAATTACATCAGATAGTGTAATTGAAGCTCTAACCCAAACCTTACGTCAGGTAAACACTAAAAAATGGTTTGTGTTAGAGATGTAGAGAAAGCCATTTGAAAGGATTACATCAGATTGTGTAATTGAAGCTGTAACCCAAACCTTACGTCAGGTAAACTCTAAACAATGGGCTGTGTCAGAGATGAAGAGAAAGCCATGTGAGAGGAACACATGAGATTGTTTGATTGTAGCTGTAACCCAAACTTTACGTCAGGTAAACACTAAACAATGATTTGTGTCAGAGATGAAGAGAAAGCCATGTGAAAGGAACACATAAGATTCTGTAATTGAAGCTCTAACCCAAACCTTACGTCAGGTAAACACTAAACAATGTTTTGTGACAGAGATGTAGCGAAAGCCATGTGAAAGAATTACATCAGATTGTGTAATTGAACCTCTAACCCAAACCTTACGTCAGGTAAGCACTAAACAATGGTTTGTGTTAGAGATGTAGAGAAAGCCATGTGAAAGGATTACATCAGATTGTGTAATTGAAGCTCTATCCCAAACCTTACGTCAGGTAAGCACTAAACAATGGTTTGTGTTAGAGATGTAGAGAAAGTCATGTGAAAGGGACACATCAGATTGTGTAATTGAAGCTGTAACCCAAACCTTACGTCAGCTAAACACTAAACAATGGTTTGTGTCGGAGATGAAGAGAAAGCCACGTGAAATGAACACATTAGATTGTTTGATTGAAGCTCTAACCCAAAGCTTACGTCAGGTAAACACTAAACAATGGTTTGTGTTAGAGATGTAGAGAAAGCCATGTGAAAGGAACACATCAGATTGTTTGATTGAAGCTGTAACCCAAACCTTGCGTCAGGTAAACACTAACCAATGGTTTGTGTTAGAGATGTAGAGAAAGCCATGTGAAAGGAACACATCATATTGTTTGATTGAAGCTGTAACCCAAACCTTACGTCAGCTAAAAACTAAACAATGGTTTGTGTTAGAGATGTAGCGAAAGCCATGTGAAAGGAACACATCAGATTGTGTAATTGAAGCTCTAACCCAAACCTTACGTCAGGTAAACATTAAACAATGGTTTGTGTTAGAGATGTAGCGAAAGCCATGTGAAAGGAACACATCAGATTGTGTAATTGAAGCTGTAACCCAAACCTTACGTCAGGTAAACACTAAACAATGGTTTGTGTTAGAGATGTAGAGAAAGCCATGTGAAAGAATTACATCAGATAGTGTAATTGAAGCTCTAACCCAAACCTTACGTCAGGTAAACACTAAAAAATGGTTTTCTGTTAGAGATGTAGAGAAAGCCATTTGAAAGGATTACATCAGATTGTGTAATTGAAGCTGTAACCCAAACCTTACGTCAGGTAAACACTAAACAATGGTCTGTGTCAGAGATGAAGAGAAAGCCATGTGAGAGGAACACATGAGATTGTTTGATTGTAGCTGTAACCCAAACTTTACGTCAGGTAAACACTAAACAATGGTTTGTGTCAGAGATGAAGAGAAAGCCATGTGAAAGGAACACATAAGATTCTGTAATTGAAGCTCTAACCCAAACCTTACGTCAGGTAAACACTAAACAATGGTTTGTGACAGAGATGTAGCGAAAGCCATGTGAAAGAATTACATCAGATTGTTTGATTGAAGCTCTAACCCAAACCTTACGTCAGGTAAACACTAAACAATGGTTTGTGTTAGAGATGTAGAGAAAGCCATGTGAAAGGATTACATCAGATTGTGTAATTGAAGCTCTAACCCAAACCTTACGTCAGGTAAACACTAAACAATGGTTTGTGTCAGAGATGAAGAGAAAGCCATGTGAAAGGAACACATCAGGTTGTTTGATTGAAGCTGTAATCCAATCCTTACGTCAAGTAAACACTAAACAATGGTTTGTGTCAGAGATGAAGAGAAAGCCATGTGAAAGGAACACAACAGATTGTGTAATTGAAGCTGTAACCCAAACCTTACGTCAGGTAAACACTAAACAATGGTTTGTGTTAGAGATGTAGAGAAAGCCATGTGAAAGGAACACATTAGATTGTGTAATTGAAGCTCTAACCCAAACGTTACGTTAGGTAAACACTAAACAATGGTTTGTGTTAGAGATGTAGAGAAAGCCATGTGAAAGAAACACATCAGATTGTGTAATTGAAGCTGTAACCCAAACCTTACGTCAGGTAAACACTAAACAATGGTTTGTGTTAGAGATGTAGCGAAAGCCATGTGAAAGGAACACAGCAGATTGTGTAATTGAAGCTCTAACCCAAACCTTACGTCAGGTAAACACTAGACAATGGTTTGTGTTAGAGATGTAGAGAAAGCCATGTGAAAGGATTACATCAGATTGTGTAATAGAAGCTCTAACCCAAACCTTACGTCAGGTTAACACTAGACAATGGTTTGTGTTAGAGATGTAGAGGAAGCCATGTGAAAGGAACACATCAGATTGTTTGATTGAAGCTCTAACCCAAACCTTACGTCAGGTAAACTTAACAATGGTTTGTGTCAGAGATGTAGAGAAAGCCATGTGAAAGGATTACACATCAGATTGTGTAATTGAAGCTCTAACCCAAACCTTACGTCAGCTAAACACTAAACAATGCTTTGTGTTAGAGATGTAGAGAAAGCCTTGTGAAAGGAACACATCAGATTGTGTGATTGAAGCTGTAAACCAAATCTTACGTCAGCTAAACACTAAACAATACTTTGTGACAGAGATGTAGAGAAATCTATGTGAAAGGAACACATCAGATTGTTTGATTGAAGCTGTAACCCAAACCTTACGTCAGCTAAACACTAAACAATACTTTGTGTTAGAGATGTAGAGAAAGCCATGTGAAAGGATTACATCAGATTGTTTGATTGAAGCTTTAAGCCAAACCTTACGTCAGCTAAACACTAAACAATACTTTGTGACGGAGATGAAGAGAAAGCCATGTGAAATGAATACATCAGATTGTGTAATTGAACCTGTAACCCAAACCTTACGTCAGCTAAACACTAAACAACGGTTTGTGTCAGAGATGAAGAGAAAGCCATGTGAAAGGAACACAGCAGATTGTCCGATTGAAGCTATAAGCCAAACCTTACGTCAGCTAAACACTAAACAATACTTTGTGACAGAGATGTAGAGAAATCTATGTGAAAGGAACACATCATATTGTTTGATTGAAGCTGTAACCCAAACCTTACGTCAGCTAAACACTAAACAATACTTTGTGTCAGAGATGAAGAGAAAGCCATGTGAAAGGATTACATCAGATTGTTTGATTGAAGCTGTAACCCAAACCTTACGTCAGGTAAACACTAAACAATGGTTTGTGTTAGAGATGAAGAGAAAGCCATGTGAAAGGAATACATCAGATTGTTTAATTGAAGCTGTAACCCAAACCTTACGTCAGCTAAAAACTAAACAATGGTTTGTGTTAGAGATGTAGCGAAAGCCATGTGAAAGGAACACATCAGATTGTGTAATTGAAGCTCTAACCCAAACCTTACGTCAGGTAAACACTAAACAATGGTTTGTGTCAGAGATGAAGAGAAAGCCATGTGAAAGGAACACATCAGATTGTGTAATTGAAGCTGTAACCCAAACCTTACGTCAGGTAAACACTAAACAATGGTTTGTGTTAGAGATGTAGAGAAAGCCATATGAAAGAATTACATCAGATAGTGTAATTGAAGCTCTAACCCAAACCTTACGTCAGGTAAACACTAAAAAATGGTTTGTGTTAGAGATGTAGAGAAAGCCATTTGAAAGGATTACATCAGATTGTGTAATTGAAGCTGTAACCCAAACCTTACGTCAGGTAAACACTAAACAATGGTTTGTGTCAGAGATGAAGAGAAAGCCATGTGAGAGGAACACATGAGATTGTTTGATTGTAGCTGTAACCCAAACTTTACGTCAGGTAAACACTAAACAATGGTTTGTGTCAGAGATGAAGAGAAAGCCATGTGAAAGAAACACATAAGATTCTGTAATTGAAGCTCTAACCCAAACCTTACGTCAGGTAAACACTAAACAATGCTTTGTGACAGAGATGTAGCGAAAGCCATGTGAAAGAATTACATCAGATTGTGTAATTGAAGCTCTAACCCAAACCTTACGTCAGGTAAACACTAAACAATGGTTTGTGTTAGAGATGTAGAGAAAGCCATGTGAAAGGATTACATCAGATTGTGTAATTGAAGCTCTAACCCAAACCTTACGTCCGGTAAACACTAAACAATGGTTTTTGTTAGAGATGTAGAGAAAGCCATGTGAAAGGAACACATCAGATTGTGAAATTGAAGCTGTAGCCCAAAACTTACGTCAGGTAAACACTAAACAATGGTTTGTGTCGGATATGAAGACAAATCCATGTGAAAGGAACACATCAGATTGTTTGATTGAAGCTCTAACCCAAACCTTACGTCAGGTAAACACTAAACAATGGTTTGTGGTAGAGATGTAGAGAAAGCCATGTGAAAGGAACACATCAGATTGTTTGATTGAAGCTCTAACCCAAACCTTACGTCAGGTAAACACTAAACAATGGTTTGTGTTAGAGATGTAGAGAAAGCCATGTGAAAGGATTACATCAGATTGTGTAATTGAAGCTCTAACCCAAACCTTACGTCAGGTAAACACTAAACAATGGTTTGTGTCAGAGATGAAGAGAAAGCCATGTGAAAGGAACACATCAGATTGTTTGATTGAAGCTGTAATCTAATCCTTACGTCAGGTAAACACTAAACAATGGTTTGTGTCAGAGATGAAGAGAAAGCCATGTGAAAGGAACACAACAGATTGTGTAATTGAAGCTGTAACCCAAACCTTACGTCAGGTAAACACTAAACAATGGTTTGTGTTAGAGATGGAGAGAAAGCCATGTGAAAGGAACACATTAGATTGTGTAATTGAAGCTCTAACCCAAACCTTACGTTAGGTAAACACTAAACAATGGTTTGTGTTAGAGATGAAGAGAAAGCCATGTGAAAGAAACACATCAGATTGTGTAATTGAAGCTGTAACCCAAACCTTACGTCAGGTAAACACTAAACAATGGTTTGTGTTAGAGATGTAGCGAAAGCCATGTGAAAGGAACACAGCAGATTGTGTAATTGAAGCTCTAACCCAAACCTTACGTCAGGTAAACACTAAACAATGGTTTGTGTTAGAGATGTAGAGAAAGCCATGTGAAAGGATTACGTCAGATTCTGTAATAGAAGCTCTAACCCAAACCTTACGTCAGGTAAACACTAGACAATGGTTTGTGTTAGAGATGTAGAGGAAGCCATGTGAAAGGAACACATCAGATTGTTTGATTGAAGCTCTAACCCAAACCTTACGTCAGGTAAACTTAACAATGGTTTCTGTCAGAGATGTAGAGAAAGCCATGTGAAAGGATTACACATCAGATTGTGTAATTGAAGCTCTAACCCAAACCTTACGTCAGCTAAACACTAAACAATGGTTTGTGTTAGAGATGTAGAGAAAGCCTTGTGAAAGGAACACATCAGATTGTGTGATTGAAGCTGTAACCCAAACCTTACGTCAGCTAAACACTAAACAATACTTTGTGACAGAGATGTAGAGAAATCTATGTGAAAGGAACACATCAGATTGTTTGATTGAAGCTGTAACCCAAACCTTACGTCAGCTAAACACTAAACAATACTTTGTGTCAGAGATGTAGAGAAAGCCATGTGAAAGGATTACATCAGATTGTTTGATTGAAGCTTTAAGCCAAACCTTACGTCAGCTAAACACTAAACAATACTTTGTGACTGAGATGAAGAGAAAGCCATGTGAAAGGATTACATCGGATTGTTTGATTGAAGCTGTAACCCAAACCTTACGTCAGCTAAACACTAAACAATACTTTGTGACGGAGATGAAGAGAAAGCCATGTGAAATGAATACATCAGATTGTGTAATTGAACCTGTAACCCATACCTTACGTCAGCTAAACACTAAACAACGGTTTGTGTCAGAGATGAAGAGAAAGCCATGTGAAAGGAACACAGCAGATTGTGTAATTGAAGCTCTAACCCAAAGCTTACGTCAGGTAAACACTAAACAATGGTTTTTTGCAGAGATGTAGCGAAAGCCATGTGAAAGGAACACATCAGATTGTGTAATTGAAGCTCTAACCCAAACCTTATGTCAGCTAAACACTAAACAATGGTTTGGGTTAGAGATGTAGAGAAAGCCATGTGAAAGGAACACAGCAGATTGTGTGTTTGAAGCTATAACCCAAACCTTACGTCAGCTAAACACTAAACAATACTTTTTGACAGAGATGTAGAGAAATCTATGTGAAGGGAACACATCATATTGTTTGATTGAAGCTGTAACCCAAACCTTACGTCAGCTAAACACTAAACAATATTGTGTCAGAGATGAAGAGAAAGCCATGTGAAAGGATTACATCAGATTGTTTGATTGAAGCTGTAACCCAAACCTTACGTCAGGTAAACACTAAACAATGGTTTGTGTTAGAGATGAAGAGAAAGCCATGTGAAAGGAATACATCAGATTGTTTAATTGAAGCTCTAACCCAAACCTTACGTCAGGTAAACACTAAACAATGGTTTGTGTCAGAGATGTAGGGAAAGCCATGTGAAAGGAACACATCAGATTATGTAATTGAAGCTCTAACCCAAAACTTACGTCAGGTAAACACTAAACAATGGTTTGTGTCAGAGATGAAGAGAAAGCCATGTGAACGGAACACATCAGATTGTTTGATTGAAGCTCTAACCCATACATTACGTCAGGTAAACACTAAACAATGGTTTGTGTTAGAGATATAGAGAAAGCCATGTGAAAGATTACATCAGATTGTGTAATTGAAGCTGTAACCCAAACCTTACGTCAGGTAAACACTAAACAATGGTTTGAGTCAGAGATGAAGAGAAAGCCATGTGAAAGGGACACATCAGATTGTTTGATTGAAGGTGTAACCCAAACCTTACGTCAGGTAAACACTAAACAACGGTTTGTGTCAGAGATGAAGAGAAAGCCATGTGAAAGGAACACATCAGATTGTGTAATTGAAGCTCTAACCCAAACCTTACGTCAGGTAAACACTAAACAATGGTTTGTGTCAGAGATGTAGAGAAAGCCATGTGAAAGGAACACATCAGATTGTTTGATTGAAGCTCTAACTCAAACCTTACGTCAGGTAAACACTAAACAATGGTTTGTGTTAGAGATGTAGCGAAAGCCATGTAAAAGGAACACATCAGATTGTGTAATTGAAGCTCTAACCCAAACCTTACGTCAGGTAAACTCTAAAAAATGGTTTGTGTTAGAGATGTAGAGAAAGCCACGTGAAAGGCTTACATCAGATTGTGTAATTAAAGCTCTAACCCTAACCTTACGTCAGGTAAACACTAAACAATGGTTTGTGTTAGAGATGTAGGGAAAGCCATTGGAAAGGAACACATCAGATTGTGTAATTGAAGATCTAACCAAAACCTTACGTCAGGTAAACACTAAACAATTGTTTGTGTCGGAGATGAAGAGAAAGCCATGTGAAAGGAACACATCAGATTGTTTGATTGAAGCTCTAACCCAAAACTTACGTCAGGTAAACACTAAACAATGGTTTGTGTTAGAGATGTAGAGAAAGCCATGTGAAAGGAACACATCAGATTGTTTGATTGAAGCTGTAACCCAAACCTTACGTCAGGTAAACACTAAACAATGGTTTGTGTTTGAGATGTAGAGAAAGCCATGTAAAAGGAACACATCAGATTGTTTGATTGAAGCAGTATCCCAAACCTTATGTCAGATAAAAACTAAACAATGGTTTTTGTTAGAGATGTAGCAAAAGCCATGTGAAAGGAACACATCAGATTGTGTAATTGAAGCTCTAACCCAAACCCTACGTCAGGTAAACACTAAATAATGGTTTGTGTCAGAGATGAAGAGAAAGCCATGTGAAAGAAACACATCAGATTGTTTGATTGAAGCTCTAACCCAAACCTTACGTCAGGTAAACACTAAACAGTGGTTTGTGTTAGAAATGTAGAGAAAGCCATGTGAAAGGATTACATCGGATTGTGTAGTTGAAGCTCTAACCCAAACCTTACATCAGGTAAACACTAAAAAATGGTTTGTGTCAGAGATGAAGAGAAAGCCATGTGAAAGGAACACATCAGATTGTGTAATTGAAGCTCTAACCCAAAGCTTACGTCAGGTAAACACTAAACAATGGTTTGTGTCAGAGATGTAGAGAAAGCCATGTGAAAGGAACACATCAGATTGTTTGATTGAAGCTCTAACCCAAACCTTACGTCAGGTAAACACTAAACAATGGTTTGTGTTAGAGATGTAGCGAAAGCCATGTGAAAGGATTACATCAGATTGTGTAATTGAAGCTCGAACCCAAACCTTACGTCAGGTAAACACTAAACAATGGTTTGTGTTAGAGATGTAGAGAAAGCCAAGTGAAAGGAACACATCAGATTGTGTAATTGAAGCTCTAACCCAAACCTTACGTCAGGTAAACACTAAACATTGGTTTGTGTTAGAGATGTAGAGAATATAATGTGAAAGGATTACATCAGATTGTGTAATTGAAGCTGTAACCCAAACCTTACGTCAGTTAAACACTAAACAATGGTTTGTGTTAGAGATGTAGCGAAAGCCATGTGAAAGGAACACATCAGATTGTGTAATTGAAGCTCTAACCCAAACCTTACGTCAGGTAAACACTAAACAACGGTTTGTGTTAGAGATGTAGAGAAAGCCTAGTGAAAGGATTACAACAGATTGTGTAATTGAAGATCTAACCCAAACCTTACGTCAGGTAAACACTAAACAATGGTTTGTGTTAGAGATGTAGAGAAAGCCATGTGCAAGGAACACATCAGATTGTGTGATTGAAGCTCTAACCCAAACCTTACGTCAGGTAAACACTAAACAATGGTTTGTGTTAGAGATGTAGAGAAAGCCATGTGAAAGAAACACATCAGATTGTTTGATTGAAGCTCTAACCCAAACCTTACGTCAGGTAAACACTAAACATTGGTTTGTGTCAGAGATGTAGAGAAAGCCATGTGAAAGGAACACATCAGATTGTGTGATTGAAGCTGTAACCTAAACCTTACGTCAGCTAAACACTAACCAATACTTTGTGACAGAGATGTAGAGAAATCTATGTGAAAGGAACACATCAGATTGTTTGATTGAAGCTGTAACCCAAACCTTACGTCAGCTTAACACTAAACAATACTTTGTGTCAGAGATGTAGAGAAAGCCATGTGAAAGGATTACATCAGATTGTTTGATTGAAGCTGTAACCCAAACCTTACGTCAGGTAAACACTAAACAATGGTTTGTGTCAGAGATGTAGAGAAAGCCATGTGAAAGGAACACATCAGATTGTGTAATTGAAGCTCTAACCCAAACCTTACGTCAGCTAAACACTAAACAATACTTTGTGATATAGATGAAGAGAAAGCCATTTGAAAGTATTACATCAGATTGTGTAATTGAAGCTCTAACCCAAACCTTACGTCAGGTAAACACTAAACAATGGTTTGTGTTAGAGATGTAGGGAAAGCCATTGGAAAGGAACACATCAGATTGTGTAATTGAAGATCTAACCCAAACCTTACGTCAGGTAAACACTAAACAATTGTTTGTGTCGGAGATGAAGAGAAAGCCATGTGAAAGGAACACATCAGATTGTTTGATTGAAGCTCTAACTCAAACCTTAAGTCAGGTAAACACTAAACAATGGTTTGTGTTAGAGATGTTCAGAAAGCCATGTAAAAGGAACACATCAGATTGTTTGATTGAAGCTGTATCCCAAACCTTATGTCAGATAAAAACTAAACAATGGTTTGTGTTAGAGATGTAGCTAAAGCCATGTGAAAGGTACACATCAGATTGTGTAGTTGAAGCTCTAACCCAAACCTTACATCACGTAAACACTAAACAATGGTTTGTGTCAGAGATAAAGAGAAAGCCATGTGAAAGGAACACATCAGATTGTCTGATTGAAGCTGTAACACAAACCTTACGGCAGGTAAACACTAAACAATGGTTTGTGTCAGAGGTGAAGAGAAAGCCATGTGAAAGGAACACATCAGATTGTGTAATTGAAGCTCTAACCCAAATCTTACGTCAGGTAAACACTAAACAATGGTTTGTGTCATAGATGTAGAGAAAGCCATGTGAAAGAAACACATCAGATTGTTTGATTGAAGCTCTAACCCAAACCTTACGTCAGGTAAACACCCAACAATGGTTTGTGTTAGAGATGTAGCGAAAGCCATGTGAAAGGATTACATCAGATTGTGTAATTGAAGCTCTAACTAAAACCTTACGTCAGGTAAACACTAAACAATGGTTTGTGTTAGAGATGTAGACAAAGCCAAGTGAAAGGAACACATCAGATTGTGTAATTGAAGCTGTAACCCAAACCTTACGTCAGGTAAACACTAAACAATGGTTTGTGTTAGAGATGTAGAGAAACCCATGTGAAAGGATTACATCAGATTGTGTAATTGAAGCTCTAACCCAAACCTTACGTCAGGTAAACACTAAACAATGGTTTGTGTTAGAGATGTAGAGAAAGCCAAGTGAAAGGATTACATCAGATTGTTTGATTGAAGCTGTAACCCAAACCTTATGTCAGGTAAACACTAACCAGAGGTTTGTGACAGAGATGTAGCAAAAGCCATGTGAAAGGATTACATCAGATTGTGTAATTGAAGCTCTAACCCAAACCTTACGTCAGGTAAACACTAAACAATGGTTTGTGTTAGAGATGTAGAGAAAGCCATGTGAAAGGTTTACATCAGATTGTGTAACTGAAGCTCTAACCCAAACCTTACGTCAGGTAAACACTAAACAATGGTTTGTGTTAGAGATGTAGGGAAAGCCATTGGAAAGGAACATTTCAGATTGTGTAATTGAAGATCTAACCCAAAGCTTACGTCAGGTAAACACTAAACAATGGTTTGTGTCGGAGATGAAGAGAAAGCCATGTGAAAAGAACACATCAGATTGTTTGATTGAAGCTCTAACCCAAACCTTACGTCAGGTAAACACTAAACAATGGTTTGTGTTAGAGATGTAGAGAAAGCCATGTGAAAGGAACACATCAGATTGTTTGATTGAAGCTGTAACCCAAACCTTACGTCAGGTAAACACTAAACAATGGTTTGTGTTAGAGATGTAGAGAAAGCCATGTAAAAGGAACACATCAGATTGTTTGATTGAAGCTGTATCCCAAACCTTATGTCAGATAAAAACTAAACAATGGTTTGTGTTAGAGATGTAGCTAAAGCCATGTGAAAGGAACACATCAGAGTGTGTAATTGAAGCTCTAACCCAAACCTTACGTCAGGTAAACACTAAATAATGGTTTGTGTCAGAGATGAAGAGAAAGCCATGTGAAAGAAACACATCAGATTGTTTGATTGAAGCACTAACCCAAACCTTACGTCAGGTAAACACTAAACAATGGTTTGTGTTAGAAATGTAGAGAAAACCATGTGAAAGGATTACATCAGATTGTGTAGTTGAAGCTCTAACCCAAACCTTACATCAGGTAAACAGTAAACAATGGTTTGTGTCAGAGATGAAGAGAAAGCCATGTGAAAGGAACACATCAGATTGTCTGATTGAAGCTGTAACACCAACCTTACGGCAGGTAAACACTAAACAATGGTTTGTGTCAGAGATGAAGACAAAGCTATGTGAAAGGAACACATTAGATTGTGTAATTGAAGCTCTAACCCAAACCTTACGTCAGGTAAACACTAAACAATGGTTTGTGTCAGAGATGTAGAGAAAGCCATGTGAAAGGAACACATCAGATTGTTTGATTGAAGCTCTAACCCAAACCTTACGTCAGGTAAACACTAAACAATGGTTTGTGTTAGAGATGTAGCGAAAGCCATGTGAAAGGATTACATCAGATTGTGTAATTGAAGCTCAAACTAAAACCTTACGTCAGGTAAACACTAAACAATGGTTTGTGTTAGAGATGTAGAGAAAGCCAAGTGAAAGGAACACATCAGATTGTGTAATTGAAGCTCTAATCCAAACCTTACGTCAGGTAAACACTAAACAATGGTTTGTGTTAGAGATGTAGAGAAAGCCATGTGAAAGGATTACATCAGATTGTGTAATTGAAGCTCTAACCCAAACCTTACGTCAGGTAAACACTAAAACTTGGCTTGTGTCAGAGATGTAGAGAAAGCCATGTGAAAGGAACACATCAGATTGTTTGATTGAAGCTCTAACCCAAACCTTACGTCAGGTAAACACTAAACAATGGTTTGTGTTAGAGATGTAGCGAAAGCCATGTGAAAGGATTACATCAGATTGTGTAAATGAAG
Organism: Hymenopus coronatus; assembly: GCA_030762935.1. Lineage (NCBI taxonomy): Eukaryota > Metazoa > Arthropoda > Insecta > Mantodea > Hymenopodidae > Hymenopus > Hymenopus coronatus. The sequence continues at coordinate 150,852,858 of CM060898.1, read as the reverse complement.
CTCTAACCCAAACCTTACGTCAGGTAAACACTAATCAATGGTTTGTGTTAGAGATGTAGAGAAAGCCAAGTGAAAGGAACACATCAGATTGTGTAATTGAAGCTCTAACCCAAACCTTACGTCAGATATACACTAAACAATGATTTGTGTTAGAGATGTAGAGAAAATAATGTGAAAGGATTACATCAGATTGTGTAATTGAAGCTGTAACCCAAACCTTACGTCAGGTAAACACTAAACAATGATTTGTGTTAGAGATGTAGCGAAAGCCATGTGAAAGGATTACATCAGATTGTGTAAATGAAGCTCTAACCCAAACCTTACGTCAGGTAAACACTAAACAATGGTTTGTGTTAGAGATGTAGAGAAAGCCAAGTGAAAGGAACACATCAGATTGTGTAATTGAAGCTCTAACCCAAACCTTACGTCAGGTAAACGCTAAATAATGGTTTGTGTTCGAGATGTAGAGAAAATAAAGTGAAAGGATTACATCAGATTGTGTAATTGAAGCTGTAACCCAAACCTTACGTCAGGTAAACACTAAACAATGATTTGTGTTAGAGATGTAGCGAAAGCCATGTGAAAGGAACACATCAGATTGTGTAATTGAAGTTCTAACCCAAACCTTACGTCAGGTAAACACTAAACAACGGTTTGTGTTAGAGATGTAGAGAAAGCCATGTGAAAGGATTACAACAGATTGTGTAATTGAAGCTCTAGTCCAAACCTTACGTCAGGTAAACACTAAACAATGGTTTGTGTTAGAGATGTAGAGAAAGCCATGTGAAAGGAACACATCAGATTGTGTGATTGAAGCTCTAACCCAAACCTTACGTCAGGTAAACACTAAACAATGGTTTGTGTTAGAGATGTAGAGAAAGCCATGTGAAAGGAACACATCAGATTGTTTGATTGAAGCTCTAACCCAAACCTTACGTCAGGTAAACACTAAACATTGGATTGTGTCAGAGATGTAGAAAAAGCCATGTGAAAGGAACACATCAGATTGTGTGATTGAAGCTGTAACCTTAACCTTACGTCAGCTAAACACTAAACAATACTTTGTGACAGAGATGTAGAGAAATGTATGTGAAAGGAACACATCAGATTGTTTGCTTGAAGCTGTAACCCAAACCTTACGTCAGCTAAACACTAAACAATACTTTGTGTCAGAGATGTAGAGAAAGCCATGTGAAAGGATTACATCACATTGTTTGATTGAAGCTGTAACCCAAACCTTACGTCAGGTAAACACTAAACAATGGTTTGTGTCAGAGATGAAGAGAAAGCCATGTGAAAGAAACACATCAGATTGTTTGATTGAAGCTCTAACCCAAACCTTACGTCAGGTAAACACTAAACAATGGTTTGTGTTAGAGATGTAGAGAAACCCATGTGAAAGAATTACATAAGATTGTGTAATTTAAGCTGTAACCCAAACCATACGTCAGGTAAACACTAAACAATGGTTTGTGTCAGAGATGAAGAGAAAGCCATGTGAAAGGAACACATCAGATTGTTTGATTGAAGCTGTAACCCAAACCTTACGTCAGGTAAACACTAAACAATGGTTTGTGTCAGAGATGAAGAGAAAGCCATGTTAAAGGAACACATCAGATTGTGTAATTGAAGCTCTAACCCAAACCTTACGTCAGGTAAACACTAAACAATGGTTTGTGTCAGAGATGTAGAGAAAGCCATGTGAAAGGATTACATCAGATTGTGTAATTGAAGCTCTAACCCAAACCTTACGTCAGGTAAACACCAAACAATGGTTTGTGTTAGAGATGTAGAGAAAGCGATGTGAAAGGTTTACATCAGATTGTGTAATTGAAGCTCTAACCCAAACCTTACGTCAGGTAAACACTAAACAATGGTTTGTGTTAGAGATGTAGCGAAAGCCATGTGAAAGGAACACATCAGATTGTGTAATTGAAGCTGTAACCCAAACCTTACGTCAGGTAAACACTAAACAACGGTTTGTGTTAGAGATGTAGAGAAAGCCATGTGAAAGGATTACAACAGATTGTGTAATTGAAGCTCTAATCCAAACCTTACGTCAGGTAAACACTAAACAATGGTTTGTGTTAGAGATGTAGAGAAAGCCATGTGAAAGGAACACATCAGATTGTGTGATTGAAGCTCTAACCCAAACCTTACGTCAGGTAAACACTAAACAATGGTTTGTGTTAGAGATGTAGAGAAAGCCATGTGAAAAGAACACATCAGATTGTATGATTGAAGCTCTAACCCAAACCTTACGTCAGGTAAACACTAAACAATGGTTTGTGTTAGAGATTTAGCGAAAGCCATGCGGAAGGATTACATCAGATTGTGTAATTGAAGCTCTAACTAAAACCTTACGTCAGGTAAACACTAAACAATGGTTTGTGTTAGAGATGTAGACAAAGCCAAGTGAAAGGAACACATCAGATTGTGTAATTGAAGCTCTAACCCAAACCTTACGTCAGGTAAACACTAAACAATGGTTTGTGTTAGAGATGTAGAGAAACCCATGTGAAAGGATTACATCAGATTGTTTGATTGAAGCTGTAACCCAAACCTTATGTCAGGTAAACACTAACCAGAGGTTTGTGACAGAGATGTAGCAAAAGCCATGTGAAAGGATTATATCAGATTGTGTAATTGAAGCTCTAACCCAAACCTTACGTCAGGTAAACACTAAACAATGGTTTGTGTTAGAGATGTAGGGAAAGCCATTGGAAAGGAACACATCAGATTGTGTAATTGAAGATCTAACCCAAACCTTACGTCAGGTAAACACTAAACAATGGTTTGTGTCGGAGATGAAGAGAAAGCCATGTGAAAAGAACACATCAGATTGTTTGATTGAAGCTCTAACCCAAACCTTACGTCAGGTAAACACTAAACAATGGTTTGTGTCAGAGATGAAGAGAAAGCCATGTGAAAGGAACACATCAGATTGTTTGATTGAAGCTCTAACCCAAACCTAACTTCAGGTAAACACTAAACAATGGTTTGTGTTAGAGATGTAGAGAAAGCCATGTGAAAGGATTACATCAGATTGTGTAATTGAAGCTGTAACCCAAACCTTACGTCAGGTAAACACTAAACAATGGTTTGTGTCAGAGATGAAGAGAAAGCCATGTGAAAGGAACACACCAGATTGTTTGATTGAAGCTGTAACCCAAACCTTACGTCAGGTAAACACTAAACAATGGTTTTTGTTAGAGATGTAGAGAAACCCATGTGAAAGGATTACATAAGATTGTGTAATTGAAGCTGTAACCCAAACCATACGTCAGGTAAACACTAAACAATGGTTTGTGTCAGAGATGAAGAGAAAGCCATGTGAAAGGAACACATCAGATTGTTTGATTGAAGCTGTAACCCAAACCTTACGTCAGGTAAACACTAAACAATGGTTTGTGTCAGAGATGAAGAGAAAGCCATGTGAAAGGAACACATCAGATTGTGTAATTGAAGCTCTAACCCAAAGCTTACGTCAGGTAAACACTAAACAATGGTTTGTGTCAGAGATGTAGAGAAAGCCATGTGAAAGGATTACATCAGATAGTGTAATTGAAGCTCTAACCCAAACCTTACGTCAGGTAAACACTAAACAATGGTTTGTGTTAGAGATGTAGAGAAAGCCATGTGAAAGGATTACATCAGATTGTGTAATTGAAGCTCTAACCCAAACCTTACGTCAGGTAAACACTAAACAATGGTTTGTGTTAGAGATGTAGCGAAAGCCATGTGTAAGGAACACATCAGATTGTGTAATTGCAGCTGTAACCCAAACCTTACGTCAGGTAAACACTAAACAATGGTTTGTGTTAGAGATGTAGCGAAAGCCATGTGAAAGGAACACATCAGATTGTGTAATTGAAGCTCTAACCCAAACCTTACGTCAGGTAAACACCAAACAATGGTTTGTATCAGAGATGTAGAGAAAGCCATGTGAAAGGATTACATCAGATTGTGTAATTGAAGCTCTAACCCAAACCTTACGTCAGGTAAACACTAAACAATGGTTTGTGTTAGAGATGTAGAGAAACCCATGTGAAAGAATTACATAAGATTGTGTAATTGAAGCTGTAACCCAAACCATACGTCAGGTAAACACTAAACAATGGTTTGTGTCAGAGATGAAGAGAAAGCCATGTGAAAGGAACACATCAGATTGTTTGATTGAAGCTGTAACCCAAACCTTACGTCAGGTAAACACTAAACAATGGTTTGTGTCAGAGATGAAGAGAAAGCCATGTGAAAGGAACACATCAGATTGTGTAATTGAAGCTCTAACCCAAACCTTACGTCAGGTAAACACTAAACAATGGTTTGTGTCAGAGATGTAGAGAAAGCCATGTGAAAGGATTACATCAGATTGTGTAATTGAAGCTCTAACCCAAACCTTACGTCAGGTAAACACCAAACAATGGTTTGTGTTAGAGATGTAGAGAAAGCGATGTGAAAGGTTTACATCAGATTGTGTAATTGAAGCTCTAACCCAAACCTTACGTTAGGTAAACACTAAACAATGGTTTGTGTTAGAGATGTAGCGAAAGCCATGTGAAAGGAACACATCAGATTGTGTAATTGAAGCTGTAACCCAAACCTTACGTCAGGTAAACACTAAACAACGGTTTGTGTTAGAGATGTAGAGAAAGCCATGTGAAAGGATTACAACAGATTGTGTAATTGAAGCTCTAATCCAAACCTTACGTCAGGTAAACACTAAACAATGGTTTGTGTTAGAGATGTAGAGAAAGCCATGTGAAAGGAACACATCAGATTGTGTGATTGAAGCTCTAACCCAAACCTTACGTCAGGTAAACACTAAACAATGGTTTGTGTTAGAGATGTAGAGAAAGCCATGTGAAAAGAACACATCAGATTGTATGATTGAAGCTCTAACGCAAACCTTACGTCAGGTAAACACTAAACAATGGTTTGTGTTAGAGATGTAGCGAAAGCCATGTGGAAGGATTACATCAGATTGTGTAATTGAAGCTCTAACTAAAACCTTACGTCAGGTAAACACTAAACAATGGTTTGTGTTAGAGATGTAGACAAAGCCAAGTGAAAGGAACACATCAGATTGTGTAATTGAAGCTATAACCCAAACCTTACGTCAGGTAAACACTAAACAGTGGTTTGTGTTAGAGATGTAGAGAAACCCATGTGAAAGGTTTACATCAGATTGTTTGATTGAAGCTGTAACCCAAACCTTATGTCAGGTAAACACTAACCAGAGGTTTGTGACAGAGATGTAGCAAAAGCCATGTGAAAGGATTATATCAGATTGTGTAATTGAAGCTCTTACCCAAACCTTACGTCAGGTAAACACTAAACAATGGTTTGTGTTAGAGATGTAGGGAAAGCCATTGGAAAGGAACACATCAGATTGTGTAATTGAAGATCTAACCCAAACCTTACGTCAGGTAAACACTAAACAATGGTTTGTGTCGGAGATGAAGAGAAAGCCATGTGAAAAGAACACATCAGATTGTTTGAATGAAGCTCTAACCCAAACCTTACGTCAGGTAAACACTAAACAATGGTTTGTGTCAGAGATGAAGAGAAAGCCATGTGAAAGGAACACATCAGATTGTTTGATTGAAGCTCTAACCCAAACCTAACTTCAGGTAAACACTAAACAATGGTTTGTGTTAGAGATGTAGAGAAAGCCATGTGAAAGGATTACATCAGATTGTGTAATTGAAGCTGTAACCCAAACCTTACGTCAGGTAAACACTAAACAATGGTTTGTGTCAGAGATGAAGAGAAAGCCATGTGAAAGGAACACATCAGATTGTTTGATTGAAGCTGTAACCCAAACCTTACGTCAGGTAAACACTAAACAATGGTTTGTGTTAGAGATGTAGAGAAACCCATGTGAAAGGATTACATAAGATTGTGTAATTGAAGCTGTAACCCAAACCATACGTCAGGTAAACACTAAACAATGGTTTGTGTCAGAGATGAAGAGAAAGCCATGTGAAAGGAACACATCAGATTGTTTGATTGAAGCTGTAACCCAAACCTTACGTCAGGTAAACACTAAACAATGGTTTGTGTCAGAGATGAAGAGAAAGCCATGTGAAAGGAACACATCAGATTGTGTAATTGAAGCTCTAACCCAAAGCTTACGTCAGGTAAACACTAAACAATGGTTTGTGTCAGAGATGTAGAGAAAGCCATGTGAAAGGATTACATCAGATTGTGTAATTGAAGCTCTAACCCAAACCTTACGTCAGGTAAACACTAAACAATGGTTTGTGTTAGAGATGTAGAGAAAGCCATGTGAAAGGATTACATCAGATTGTGTAATTGAAGCTCTAACCCAAACCTTACGTCAGGTAAACACTAAACAATGGTTTGTGTTAGAGATGTAGCGAAAGCCATGTGTAAGGAACACATCAGATTGTGTAATTGCAGCTGTAACCCAAACCTTACGTCAGGTAAACACTAAACAATGGTTTGTGTTAGAGATGTAGCGAAAGCCATGTGAAAGGAACACATCAGATTGTGTAATTGAAGCTCTAACCCAAACCTTACGTCAGGTAAACACCAAACAATGGTTTGTATCAGAGATGTAGAGAAAGCCATGTGAAAGGATTACATCAGATTGTGTAATTGAAGCTCTAACCCAAACCTTACGTCATGTAAACACTAAACAATGGTTTGTGTTAGAGATGTAGAGAAAGCCATGTAAAAGGAACACATCAGATTGTTTGATTGAAGCTGTATCCCAAACCTTATGTCAGATAAAAATTAACAATGGTTTGTGTTAGAGATGTAGCTAAAGCCATGTGAATGGAACACATCAGATTGTGTAATTGAAGCTCTAACCCAAACCTTACGTCAGGTAAACACTAAACAATGGTTTGTGTCAGAGATGTAGAGAAAGCCATGTGAAAGGAACACATCAGATTGTTTGATTGAAGCTCTAACCCAAACCTTACGTCAGTTAAACACTAAACAATGGTTTGTGTTAGAGATGTAGCGAAAGCCATGTGAAAGGATTACGTCAGATTGTGTAATTGAAGCTCTAACTAAAACCTTACGTCAGGTAAACACTAAACAATGGTTTGTGTTAGAGATGTAGACAAAGCCAAGTGAAAGGAACACATCAGATTGTGTAATTGAAGCTGTAACCCAAACCTTATGTCAGGTAAACACTAAACAATGGTTTGTGTTAGAGATGTAGAGAAACCCATGTGAAAGGATTACATCAGATTGTTTTATTGAAGCTGTAACCCAAACCTTATGTCAGGTAAACACTAACCAGAGGTTTGTGACAGAGATGTAGCAAAAGCCATGTGAAAGGATTATATCAGATTGTGTAATTGAAGCTCTAACCCAAACCTTACGTCAGGTAAACACTAAACAATGGTTTGTGTTAGAGATGTAGAGAAAGCCATGTGAAAGGATTACATCAGATTGTGTAACTGAAGCTCTAACCCAAACCTTACGTCAGGTAAACACTAAACAATGGTTTGTGTTAGAGATGTAGGGAAAGCCATTGGAAAGGAACACATCAGATTGTGTAATTGAAGATCTAACCCAAACCTTACGTCAGGTAAACACTAAACAATGGTTTGTGTCGGAGATGAAGAGAAAGCCATGTGAAAAGAACACATCAGATTGTTTGATTGAAGCTCTAACCCAAAACTTACGTCAGGTAAACACTAAACAATGGTTTGTGTTAGAGATGTAGAGAAAGCCATGTGAAAGGAACACATCAGATTGTTTGATTGAAGCTGTAACCCAAACCTTACGTCAGGTAAACACTAAACAATGGTTTGTGTTAGAGATGTAGAGAAAGCCATGTAAAAGGAACACATCAGATTGTTTGACTGAAGCTGTATTCCAAACCTTATGTCAGATAAAAACTAAACAATGGTTTGTGTTAGAGATGTAGCTAAAGCCATGTGAAAGGAACACATCAGAGTGTGTAATTGAAGCTCTAACCCAAACCTTACGTCAGGTAAACACTAAATAATGGTTTGTGTCAGAGATGAAGAGAAAGCCATGTGAAAGAAACACATCAGATTGTTTGATTGAAGCTCTAACCCAAACCTTACGTCAGGTAAACACTAAACAATGGTTTGTGTTAGAAATTTAGAGAAAGCCATGTGAAAGGATTACATCAGATTGTGTAGTTGAAGCTCTAACCCAAAACTTACATCAGGTAAACACTAAACAATGGTTTGTGTCAGAGATGAAGAGAAAGCCATGAGAAAGGAACACATCAGATTGTCTGATTGAAGTTGTAACACCAACCTTACGGAAGGTAAACACTTAACAATGGTTTGTGTCAGAGATGAAGAGAGAGCCATGTGAAAGGAACACATCAGATTGTGTAATTGAAGCTCTAACCCAAACCTTACGTCAGGTAAACACTAAACAATGGTTTGTGTTAGAGATGTAGCGAAAGCCATGTGAAAGGATTACATCAGATTGTGTAATTGAAGCTCTAACTAAAACCTTACGTCAGGTAAACACTAAACAATGGTTTGTGTTAGAGATGTAGAGATGTAGAGAAAGCCAACTGAAAGGAACACATTAGATTGTGTAATTGAAGATCTAACCCAAACCTTAGGTCATGTAAACACTAAACAATGGTTTGTGTTAGAGATGTAGAGAAAGCCAAGTGAAAGGAACACATCAGATTGTGTAATTGAAGCTCTAACCCAAACCTTACGTCAGGTAAACACTAAACAATGGTTTGTGTTCGAGATGTAGAGAAAATAATGTGAAAGGATTACATCAGATTGTGTAATTGAAGCTGTAACCCAAACCTTACGTCAGGTAAACACTAAACAATGATTTGTGTTAGAGATGTAGCGAAAGCCATGTGAAAGGAACACATCAGATTGTGTAATTGAAGCTCTAACCCAAACCTTACGTCAGTTAAACACTAAACAACGGTTTGTGTTAGAGATGTAGAGAAAGCCATGTGAAAGGATTACAACAGATTGTGAAATTGAAGCTCTAATCTAAACCTTACGTCAGGTAAACACTAAACAATGGTTTGTGTTAGAGATGTAGAGAAAGCCATGTGAAAGGAACACATCAGATTGTGTGATTGAAGCTCTAACCCAAACCTTACGTCAGGTAAACACTAAACAATGGTTTGTGTTAGAGATGTAGAGAAAGCCATGTGAAAGGAACACATCAGATTGTTTGATTGAAGCTCTAACCCAAACCTTACGTCAGGTAAACACTAAACAATGGTTTGTGTCAGAGATGTAGAGAAAGCCATGTGAAAGGATTACATCAGATTGTGTAATTGAAGCTCTAACCCAAACCTTACGTCAGGTAAACACTAAACAATGGTTTGTGTTAGAGATGTAGAGAAAGCCATGTGAAAGGATTACATCAGATTGTTTGATTGAAGCTGTAACCCAAACCTTATGTCGGGTACACACTAAACAATGGTTTGTGACAGAGATGTAGCGAAAGCCATTTGAAAGGATTACATCAGATTGTGTAATTGAAGCTCTAACCCAAAACATACGTTAGGTTAACACTAAACAATGGTTTGTGTTAGAGATGTAGAAAAAGCCATGTGAACGGATTACATCAGATTGTGTAATTGAAGCTCTAACCCAAACCTTACGTCAGGTAAAAACTAAACAATGGTTTGTGTTAGAGGTGTAGAGAAAGCCATGTGAAAGGAACACATCAGATTGTGTAATTGAAGCTGTAACCCAAATATTACGTCAGGTAAACACTAAACAATGGTTTGTGTCGGAGATGAGGAGAAAGCCATGTGCAAGGAACACATCAGATTGTGTGATTGAAGCTGTAACCCAAACCTTACGTCAGGTAAACACTAAACAATGGTTTGTGTTAGAGATGTAGCGAAAGCCATGTGCAAGGAACACATCAGATTGTTTGATTGAAGCAGTAACCCAAATCTTACATCAGGTAAACACTAAACAATGGTTTCTGTCAGAGATGAAGAGAAAGCCATGTGAAAGGATTACATCAGATTGTGTAATTGAAGCTCTAATCCAAACCTTACGTCAGGTAAACACTAAACAATGGTTTGTGTTAGAGATGTAGAGAAAGCCATGTGAAAGGATTACATCAGATTGTGTAATTGAAGCTCTAACCCAAACCTTACGTCAGGTAAACACTAAACAATGGTTTGTGTTAGAGATGTAGCGAAAGCCATGTGTAAGGAACACATCAGATTGTGTAATTGAAGCTGTAACCCAAACCTTACGTCAGGTAAACACTAAACAATGGTTTGTGTTAGAGATGTAGCGAAAGCCATGTAAAAGGAACACATCAGATTGTGTAATTGAAGCTCTAACCCAAACCTTACGTCAGGTAAACACCAAACAATGGTTTGTATCAGAGATGTAGAGAAAGCCATGTGAAAGGATTACATCAGATTGTGTAATTGAAGCTCTAACCCAAACCTTACGTCAGGTAAACACTAAATAATGGTTTGTGTTAGAGATGTAGAGAAAGCCATGTAAAAGGAACACATCAGATTGTTTGATTGAAGCTGTATCCCAAACCTTATGTCAGATAAAAACTAAACAATGGTTTGTGTTAGAGATGTAGCTAAAGCCATGTGAAAGGAACACATCAGATTGTGTAATTGAAGATCTAACCCAAACCTTACGTCAGGTAAACACTAAATAATGGTTTGTGTCACAGATGAAGAGAAAGCCATGTGAAAGAAACACATCAGATTGTTTGATTGAAGCGGTAACCCAAACCTTACGTCAGGTAAACACTAAACAATGGTTTGTGTTAGAGATGTAGCGAAAGCCATGTGAAAGGATTACATCAGATTGTGTAATTGAAGCTCTAACTAAAACCTTACGTCAGGTAAACACTAAACAATGGTTTGTGTTAGAGATGTAGACAAAGCCAAGTGAAAGGAACACATCAGATTGTGTAATTGAAGCTCTAACCCAAACCTTACGTCAGGTAAACACTAAACAATGGTTTGTGTTAGAGATGTAGAGAAACCCATGTGAAAGGATTACATCAGATTGTTTTATTGAAGCTGTAACCCAAACCTTATGTCAGGTAAACACTAACCAGAGGTTTGTGACAGAGATGTAGCAAAAGCCATGTGAAAGGATTATATCAGATTGTGTAATTGAAGCTCTAACCAAAACTTACGTCAGGTAAACACTAAACAATGGTTTGTGTTAGAGATGTAGAGAAAGCCATGTGAAAGGATTACATCAGATTGTGTAACTGAAGCTCTAACCCAAACCTTACGTCAGGTAAACACTAAACAATGGTTTGTGTTAGAGATGTAGGGAAAGCCATTGGAAAGGAACACATCAGATTGTGTAATTGAAGATCTAACCCAAACCTTACGTCAGGTAAACACTAAACAATGGTTTGTGTCGGAGATGAAGAGAAAGCCATGTGAAAAGAACACATCAGATTGTTTGATTGAAGCTCTAACCCAAACCTTACGTCAGGTAAACACTAAACAATGGTTTGTGTTAGAGATGTAGAGAAAGCCATGTGAAAGGAACACATCAGATTGTTTGATTGAAGCTGTAACCCAAACCTTACGTCAGGTAAACACTAAACAATGGTTTGTGTTAGAGATGTAGAGAAAGCCATGTAAAAGGAACACATCAGATTGTTTGATTGAAGCTGTATTCCAAACCTTATGTCAGATAAAAACTAAACAATGGTTTGTGTTAGAGATGTAGCTAAAGCCATGTGAAAGGAACACATCAGAGTGTGTAATTGAAGCTCTAACCCAAACCTTACGTCAGGTAAACACTAAATAATGGTTTGTGTCAGAGATGAAGAGAAAGCCATGTGAAAGAAACACATCAGATTGTTTGATTGAAGCTCTAACCCAAACCTTACGTCAGGTAAACACTAAACAATGGTTTGTGTTAGAAATTTAGAGAAAGCCATGTGAAAGGATTACATCAGATTGTGTAGTTGAAGCTCTAACCCAAAACTTACATCAGGTAAACACTAAACAATGGTTTGTGTCAGAGATGAAGAGAAAGCCATGTGAAAGGAACACATCAGATTGTCTGATTGAAGTTGTAACACCAACCTTACGGAAGGTAAACACTAAACAATGGTTTGTGTCAGAGATGAAGAGAAAGCCATGTGAAAGGAACACATCAGATTGTGTAATTGAAGCTCTAACCCAAACCTTACGTCAGGTAAACACTAAACAATGGTTTGTGTTAGAGATGTAGCGAAAGCCATGTGAAAGGATTACATCAGATTGTGTAATTGAAGCTCTAACTAAAACCTTACGTCAGGTAAACACTAAACAATGGTTTGTGTTAGAGATGTAGAGATGTAGAGAAAGCCAACTGAAAGGAACACATTAGATTGTGTAATTGAAGATCTAACCCAAACCTTAGGTCAGGTAAACACTAAACAATGGTTTGTGTTAGAGATGTAGAGAAAGCCAAGTGAAAGGAACACATCAGATTGTGTAATTGAAGCTCTAACCCAAACCTTACGTCAGGTAAACACTAAACAATGGTTTGTGTTCGAGATGTAGAGAAAATAATGTGAAAGGATTACATCAGATTGTGTAATTGAAGCTGTAACCCAAACCTTACGTCAGGTAAACACTAAACAATGATTTGTGTTAGAGATGTAGCGAAAGCCATGTGAAAGGAACACATCAGATTGTGTAATTGAAGCTCTAACCCAAACCTTACGTCAGTTAAACACTAAACAACGGTTTGTGTTAGAGATGTAGAGAAAGCCATGTGAAAGGATTACAACAAATTGTGAAATTGAAGCTCTAATCTAAACCTTACGTCAGGTAAACACTAAACAATGGTTTGTGTTAGAGATGTAGAGAAAGCCATGTGAAAGGAACACATCAGATTGTGTGATTGAAGCTCTAACCCAAACCTTACGTCAGGTAAACACTAAACAATGGTTTGTGTTAGAGATGTAGAGAAAGCCATGTGAAAGGAACACATCAGATTGTTTGATTGAAGCTCTAACCCAAACTTTACGTCAGGTAAACACTAAACAATGGTTTGTGTCAGAGATGTAGAGAAAGCCATGTGAAAGGATTACATCAGATTGTGTAATTGAAGCTCTAACCCAAACCTTACGTCAGGTAAACACTAAACAAAGGTTTGTGTTAGAGATGTAGAGAAAGCCATGTGAAAGGATTACATCAGATTGTTTGATTGAAGCTGTAACCCAAACCTTATGTCGGGTACACACTAAACAATGGTTTGTGACAGAGATGTAGCGAAAGCCATTTGAAAGGATTACATCAGATTGTGTAATTGAAGCTCTAACCCAAAACATACGTTAGGTTAACACTAAACAATGGTTTGTGTTAGAGATGTAGAAAAAGCCATGTGAACGGATTACATCAGATTGTGTAATTGAAGCTCTAACCCAAACCTTACGTCAGGTAAAAACTAAACAATGGTTTGTGTTAGAGGTGTAGAGAAAGCCATGTGAAAGGAACACATCAGATTGTGTAATTGAAGCTGTAACCCAAATATTACGTCAGGTAAACACTAAACAATGGTTTGTGTCGGAGATGAAGAGAAAGCCATGTGCAAGGAACACATCAGATTGTGTGATTGAAGCTGTAACCCAAACCTTACGTCAGGTAAACACTAAACAATGGTTTGTGTTAGAGATGTAGCGAAAGCCATGTGCAAGGAACACATCAGATTGTTTGATTGAAGCAGTAACCCAAATCTTACGTCAGGTAAACACTAAACAATGGTTTCTGTCAGAGATGAAGAGAAAGCCATGTGAAAGGATTACATCAGATTGTGTAATTGAAGCTCTAATCCAAACCTTACGTCAGGTAAACACTAAACAATGGTTTGTGTTAGAGATGTAGAGAAAGCCATGTGAAAGGATTACATCAGATTGTGTAATTGAAGCTCTAACCCAAACCTTACGTCAGGTAAACACTAAACAATGGTTTGTGTTAGAGATGTAGCGAAAGCCATGTGTAAGGAACACATCAGATTGTGTAATTGAAGCTGTAACCCAAACCTTACGTCAGGTAAACACTAAACAATGGTTTGTGTTAGAGATGTAGCGAAAGCCATGTAAAAGGAACACATCAGATTGTGTAATTGAAGCTCTAACCCAAACCTTACGTCAGGTAAACACCAAACAATGGTTTGTATCAGAGATGTAGAGAAAGCCATGTGAAAGGATTACATCAGATTGTGTAATTGAAGCTCTAACCCAAACCTTACGTCAGGTAAACACTAAACAATGGTTTGTGTTAGAGATGTAGAGAAAGCCATGTAAAAGGAACACATCAGATTGTTTGATTGAAGCTGTATTCCAAACCTTATGTCAGATAAAAACTAAACAATGGTTTGTGTTAGAGATGTAGCTAAAGCCATGTGAAAGGAACACATCAGAGTGTGTAATTGAAGCTCTAACCCAAACCTTACGTCAGGTAAACACTAAATAATGGTTTGTGTCAGAGATGAAGAGAAAGCCATGTGAAAGAAACACATCAGATTGTTTGATTGAAGCTCTAACCCAAACCTTACGTCAGGTAAACACTAAACAATGGTTTGTGTTAGAAATTTAGAGAAAGCCATGTGAAAGGATTACATCAGATTGTGTAGTTGAAGCTCTAACCCAAAACTTACATCAGGTAAACTCTAAACAATGGTTTGTGTCAGAGATGAAGAGAAAGCCATGTGAAAGAAACACGTCAGATTGTTTGATTGAAGCGGTAACCCAAACCTTACGTCAGGTAAACACTAAACAATGGTTTGTGTTAGAGATGTAGCGAAAGCCATGTGAAAGGATTACATCAGATTGTGTAATTGAAGCTCTAACTAAAACCTTACGTCAGGTAAACACTAAACAATGGTTTGTGTTAGAGATGTAGACAAAGCCAAGTGAAAGGAACACATCAGATTGTGTAATTGAAGCTCTAACCCAAACCTTACGTCAGGTAAACACTAAACAATGGTTTGTGTTAGAGATGTAGAGAAACCCATGTGAAAGGATTACATCAGATTGTTTTATTGAAGCTGTAACCCAAACCTTATGTCAGGTAAACACTAACCAGAGGTTTGTGACAGAGATGTAGCAAAAGCCATGTGAAAGGATTATATCAGATTGTGTAATTGAAGCTCTAACCAAAACTTACGTCAGGTAAACACTAAACAATGGTTTGTGTTAGAGATGTAGAGAAAGCCATGTGAAAGGATTACATCAGATTGTGTAACTGAAGCTCTAACCCAAACCTTACGTCAGGTAAACACTAAACAATGGTTTGTGTTAGAGATGTAGGGAAAGCCATTGGAAAGGAACACATCAGATTGTGTAATTGAAGATCTAACCCAAACCTTACGTCAGGTAAACACTAAACAATGGTTTGTGTCGGAGATGAAGAGAAAGCCATGTGAAAAGAACACATCAGATTGTTTGATTGAAGCTCTAACCCAAACCTTACGTCAGGTAAACACTAAACAATGGTTTGTGTTAGAGATGTAGAGAAAGCCATGTGAAAGGAACACATCAGATTGTTTGATTGAAGCTGTAACCCAAACCTTACGTCAGGTAAACACTAAACAATGGTTTGTGTTAGAGATGTAGAGAAAGCCATGTAAAAGGAACACATCAGATTGTTTGATTGAAGCTGTATTCCAAACCTTATGTCAGATAAAAACTAAACAATGGTTTGTGTTAGAGATGTAGCTAAAGCCATGTGAAAGGAACACATCAGAGTGTGTAATTGAAGCTCTAACCCAAACCTTACGTCAGGTAAACACTAAATAATGGTTTGTGTCAGAGATGAAGAGAAAGCCATGTGAAAGAAACACATCAGATTGTTTGATTGAAGCTCTAACCCAAACCTTACGTCAGGTAAACACTAAACAATGGTTTGTGTTAGAAATTTAGAGAAAGCCATGTGAAAGGATTACATCAGATTGTGTAGTTGAAGCTCTAACCCAAAACTTACATCAGGTAAACACTAAACAATGGTTTGTGTCAGAGATGAAGAGAAAGCCATGTGAAAGGAACACATCAGATTGTCTGATTGAAGTTGTAACACCAACCTTACGGAAGGTAAACACTAAACAATGGTTTGTGTCAGAGATGAAGAGAAAGCCATGTGAAAGGAACACATCAGATTGTGTAATTGAAGCTCTAACCCAAACCTTACGTCAGGTAAACACTAAACAATGGTTTGTGTTAGAGATGTAGCGAAAGCCATGTGAAAGGATTACATCAGATTGTGTAATTGAAGCTCTAACTAAAACCTTACGTCAGGTAAACACTAAACAATGGTTTGTGTTAGAGATGTAGAGATGTAGAGAAAGCCAACTGAAAGGAACACATTAGATTGTGTAATTGAAGATCTAACCCAAACCTTAGGTCAGGTAAACACTAAACAATGGTTTGTGTTAGAGATGTAGAGAAAGCCAAGTGAAAGGAACACATCAGATTGTGTAATTGAAGCTCTAACCCAAACCTTACGTCAGGTAAACACTAAACAATGGTTTGTGTTCGAGATGTAGAGAAAATAATGTGAAAGGATTACATCAGATTGTGTAATTGAAGCTGTAACCCAAACCTTACGTCAGGTAAACACTAAACAATGATTTGTGTTAGAGATGTAGCGAAAGCCATGTGAAAGGAACACATCAGATTGTGTAATTGAAGCTCTAACCCAAACCTTACGTCAGTTAAACACTAAACAACGGTTTGTGTTAGAGATGTAGAGAAAGCCATGTGAAAGGATTACAACAGATTGTGAAATTGAAGCTCTAATCTAAACCTTACGTCAGGTAAACACTAAACAATGGTTTGTGTTAGAGATGTAGAGAAAGCCATGTGAAAGGAACACATCAGATTGTGTGATTGAAGCTCTAACCCAAACCTTACGTCAGGTAAACACTAAACAATGGTTTGTGTTAGAGATGTAGAGAAAGCCATGTGAAAGGAACACATCAGATTGTTTGATTGAAGCTCTAACCCAAACTTTACGTCAGGTAAACACTAAACAATGGTTTGTGTCAGAGATGTAGAGAAAGCCATGTGAAAGGATTACATCAGATTGTGTAATTGAAGCTCTAACCCAAACCTTACGTCAGGTAAACACTAAACAAAGGTTTGTGTTAGAGATGTAGAGAAAGCCATGTGAAAGGATTACATCAGATTGTTTGATTGAAGCTGTAACCCAAACCTTATGTCGGGTACACACTAAACAATGGTTTGTGACAGAGATGTAGCGAAAGCCATTTGAAAGGATTACATCAGATTGTGTAATTGAAGCTCTAACCCAAAACATACGTTAGGTTAACACTAAACAATGGTTTGTGTTAGAGATGTAGAAAAAGCCATGTGAACGGATTACATCAGATTGTGTAATTGAAGCTCTAACCCAAACCTTACGTCAGGTAAAAACTAAACAATGGTTTGTGTTAGAGGTGTAGAGAAAGCCATGTGAAAGGAACACATCAGATTGTGTAATTGAAGCTGTAACCCAAATATTACGTCAGGTAAACACTAAACAATGGTTTGTGTCGGAGATGAAGAGAAAGCCATGTGCAAGGAACACATCAGATTGTGTGATTGAAGCTGTAACCCAAACCTTACGTCAGGTAAACACTAAACAATGGTTTGTGTTAGAGATGTAGCGAAAGCCATGTGCAAGGAACACATCAGATTGTTTGATTGAAGCAGTAACCCAAATCTTACGTCAGGTAAACACTAAACAATGGTTTCTGTCAGAGATGAAGAGAAAGCCATGTGAAAGGATTACATCAGATTGTGTAATTGAAGCTCTAATCCAAACCTTACGTCAGGTAAACACTAAACAATGGTTTGTGTTAGAGATGTAGAGAAAGCCATGTGAAAGGATTACATCAGATTGTGTAATTGAAGCTCTAACCCAAACCTTACGTCAGGTAAACACTAAACAATGGTTTGTGTTAGAGATGTAGCGAAAGCCATGTGTAAGGAACACATCAGATTGTGTAATTGAAGCTGTAACCCAAACCTTACGTCAGGTAAACACTAAACAATGGTTTGTGTTAGAGATGTAGCGAAAGCCATGTAAAAGGAACACATCAGATTGTGTAATTGAAGCTCTAACCCAAACCTTACGTCAGGTAAACACCAAACAATGGTTTGTATCAGAGATGTAGAGAAAGCCATGTGAAAGGATTACATCAGATTGTGTAATTGAAGCTCTAACCCAAACCTTACGTCAGGTAAACACTAAACAATGGTTTGTGTTAGAGATGTAGAGAAAGCCATGTAAAAGGAACACATCAGATTGTTTGATTGAAGCTGTATTCCAAACCTTATGTCAGATAAAAACTAAACAATGGTTTGTGTTAGAGATGTAGCTAAAGCCATGTGAAAGGAACACATCAGAGTGTGTAATTGAAGCTCTAACCCAAACCTTACGTCAGGTAAACACTAAATAATGGTTTGTGTCAGAGATGAAGAGAAAGCCATGTGAAAGAAACACATCAGATTGTTTGATTGAAGCTCTAACCCAAACCTTACGTCAGGTAAACACTAAACAATGGTTTGTGTTAGAAATTTAGAGAAAGCCATGTGAAAGGATTACATCAGATTGTGTAGTTGAAGCTCTAACCCAAAACTTACATCAGGTAAACTCTAAACAATGGTTTGTGTCAGAGATGAAGAGAAAGCCATGTGAAAGGAACACATCAGATTGTCTGATTGAAGTTGTAACACCAACCTTACGGAAGGTAAACACTAAACAATGGTTTGTGTCAGAGATGAAGAGAAAGCCATGTGAAAGGAACACATCAGATTGTGTAATTGAAGCTCTAACCCAAACCTTACGTCAGGTAAACACTAAACAATGGTTTGTGTTAGAGATGTAGCGAAAGCCATGTGAAAGGATTACATCAGATTGTGTAATTGAAGCTCTAACTAAAACCTTACGTCAGGTAAACACTAAACAATGGTTTGTGTTAGAGATGTAGAGATGTAGAGAAAGCCAACTGAAAGGAACACATTAGATTGTGTAATTGAAGATCTAACCCAAACCTTAGGTCAGGTAAACACTAAACAATGGTTTGTGTTAGAGATGTAGAGAAAGCCAAGTGAAAGGAACACATCAGATTGTGTAATTGAAGCCCTAACCCAAACCTTACGTCGGGTAAACACTAAACAATGGTTTGTGTTCGAGATGTAGAGAAAATAATGTGAAAGGATTACATCAGATTGTGTAATTGAAGCTGTAACCCAAACCTTACGTCAGGTAAACACAAAACAATGATTTGTGTTAGAGATGTAGCGAAAGCCATGTGAAAGGAACACATCAGATTGTGTAATTGAAGCTCTAACCCAAACCTTACGTCAGTTAAACACTAAACAACGGTTTGTGTTAGAGATGTAGAGAAAGCCATGTGAAAGGATTACAACAGATTGTGAAATTGAAGCTCTAATCTAAACCTTACGTCAGGTAAACACTAAACAATGGTTTCTGTTAGAGATGTAGAGAAAGCCATGTGAAAGGAACACATCAGATTGTGTGATTGAAGCTCTAACCCAAACCTTACGTCAGGTAAACACTAAACAATGGTTTGTGTTAGAGATGTAGAGAAAGCCATGTGAAAGGAACACATCAGATTGTTTGATTGAAGCTCTAACCCAAACCTTACGTCAGGTAAACACTAAACAATGGTTTGTGTCAGAGATGTAGAGAAAGCCATGTGAAAGGATTACATCAGATTGTGTAATTGAAGCTCTAACCCAAACCTTACGTCAGGTAAACACTAAATAATGGTTTGTGTTAGAGATGTAGAGAAAGCCATGTAAAAAGAACACATCAGATTGTTTGATTGAAGCTGTATCCCAAACCTTATGTCAGATAAAAACTAAACAATGGTTTGTGTTAGAGATGTAGCTAAAGCCATGTGAAAGGAACACATCAGATTGTGTAATTGAAGATCTAACCCAAACCTTACGTCAGGTAAACACTAAATAATGGTTTGTGTCACAGATGAAGAGAAAGCCATGTGAAAGAAACACATCAGATTGTTTGATTGAAGCGGTAACCCAAACCTTACGTCAGGTAAACACTAAACAATGGTTTGTGTTAGAGATGTAGCGAAAGCCATGTGAAAGGATTACATCAGATTGTGTAATTGAAGCTCTAACTAAAACCTTACGTCAGGTAAACACTAAACAATGGTTTGTGTTAGAGATGTAGACAAAGCCAAGTGAAAGGAACACATCAGATTGTGTAATTGAAGCTCTAACCCAAACCTTACGTCAGGTAAACACTAAACAATGGTTTGTGTTAGAGATGTAGAGAAACCCATGTGAAAGGATTACATCAGATTGTTTTATTGAAGCTGTAACCCAAACCTTATGTCAGGTAAACACTAACCAGAGGTTTGTGACAGAGATGTAGCAAAAGCCATGTGAAAGGATTATATCAGATTGTGTAATTGAAGCTCTAACCAAAACTTACGTCAGGTAAACACTAAACAATGGTTTGTGTTAGAGATGTAGAGAAAGCCATGTGAAAGGATTACATCAGATTGTGTAACTGAAGCTCTAACCCAAACCTTACGTCAGGTAAACACTAAACAATGGTTTGTGTTAGAGATGTAGGGAAAGCCATTGGAAAGGAACACATCAGATTGTGTAATTGAAGATCTAACCCAAACCTTACGTCAGGTAAACACTAAACAATGGTTTGTGTCGGAGATGAAGAGAAAGCCATGTGAAAAGAACACATCAGATTGTTTGATTGAAGCTCTAACCCAAACCTTACGTCAGGTAAACACTAAACAATGGTTTGTGTTAGAGATGTAGAGAAAGCCATGTGAAAGGAACACATCAGATTGTTTGATTGAAGCTGTAACCCAAACCTTACGTCAGGTAAACACTAAACAATGGTTTGTGTTAGAGATGTAGAGAAAGCCATGTAAAAGGAACACATCAGATTGTTTGATTGAAGCTGTATTCCAAACCTTATGTCAGATAAAAACTAAACAATGGTTTGTGTTAGAGATGTAGCTAAAGCCATGTGAAAGGAACACATCAGAGTGTGTAATTGAAGCTCTAACCCAAACCTTACGTCAGGTAAACACTAAATAATGGTTTGTGTCAGAGATGAAGAGAAAGCCATGTGAAAGAAACACATCAGATTGTTTGATTGAAGCTCTAACCCAAACCTTACGTCAGGTAAACACTAAACAATGGTTTGTGTTAGAAATTTAGAGAAAGCCATGTGAAAGGATTACATCAGATTGTGTAGTTGAAGCTCTAACCCAAAACTTACATCAGGTAAACACTAAACAATGGTTTGTGTCAGAGATGAAGAGAAAGCCATGTGAAAGGAACACATCAGATTGTCTGATTGAAGTTGTAACACCAACCTTACGGAAGGTAAACACTAAACAATGGTTTGTGTCAGAGATGAAGAGAAAGCCATGTGAAAGGAACACATCAGATTGTGTAATTGAAGCTCTAACCCAAACCTTACGTCAGGTAAACACTAAACAATGGTTTGTGTTAGAGATGTTGCGAAAGCCATGTGAAAGGATTACATCAGATTGTGTAATTGAAGCTCTAACTAAAACCTTACGTCAGGTAAACACTAAACAATGGTTTGTGTTAGAGATGTAGAGATGTAGAGAAAGCCAACTGAAAGGAACACATTAGATTGTGTAATTGAAGATCTAACCCAAACCTTAGGTCAGGTAAACACTAAACAATGGTTTGTGTTAGAGATGTAGAGAAAGCCAAGTGAAAGGAACACATCAGATTGTGTAATTGAAGCTCTAACCCAAACCTTACGTCAGGTAAACACTAAACAATGGTTTGTGTTCGAGATGTAGAGAAAATAATGTGAAAGGATTACATCAGATTGTGTAATTGAAGCTGTAACCCAAACCTTACGTCAGGTAAACACTAAACAATGATTTGTGTTAGAGATGTAGCGAAAGCCATGTGAAAGGAACACATCAGATTGTGTAATTGAAGCTCTAACCCAAACCTTACGTCAGTTAAACACTAAACAACGGTTTGTGTTAGAGATGTAGAGAAAGCCATGTGAAAGGATTACAACAGATTGTGAAATTGAAGCTCTAATCTAAACCTTACGTCAGGTAAACACTAAACAATGGTTTGTGTTAGAGATGTAGAGAAAGCCATGTGAAAGGAACACATCAGATTGTGTGATTGAAGCTCTAACCCAAACCTTACGTCAGGTAAACACTAAACAATGGTTTGTGTTAGAGATGTAGAGAAAGCCATGTGAAAGGAACACATCAGATTGTTTGATTGAAGCTCTAACCCAAACTTTACGTCAGGTAAACACTAAACAATGGTTTGTGTCAGAGATGTAGAGAAAGCCATGTGAAAGGATTACATCAGATTGTGTAATTGAAGCTCTAACCCAAACCTTACGTCAGGTAAACACTAAACAATGGTTTGTGTTAGAGATGTAGAGAAAGCCATGTGAAAGGATTACATCAGATTGTTTGATTGAAGCTGTAACCCAAACCTTATGTCGGGTACACACTAAACAATGGTTTGTGACAGAGATGTAGCGAAAGCCATTTGAAAGGATTACTTCAGATTGTGTAATTGAAGCTCTAACCCAAAACATACGTTAGGTTAACACTAAACAATGGTTTGTGTTAGAGATGTAGAAAAAGCCATGTGAACGGATTACATCAGATTGTGTAATTGAAGCTCTAACCCAAACCTTACGTCAGGTAAAAACTAAACAATGGTTTGTGTTAGAGGTGTAGAGAAAGCCATGTGAAAGGAACACATCAGATTGCGTAATTGAAGCTGTAACCCAAATATTACGTCAGGTAAACACTAAACAATGGTTTGTGTCGGAGATGAAGAGAAAGCCATGTGCAAGGAACACATCAGATTGTGTGATTGAAGCTGTAACCCAAACCTTACGTCAGGTAAACACTAAACAATGGTTTGTGTTAGAGATGTAGCGAAAGCCATGTGCAAGGAACACATCAGATTGTTTGATTGAAGCAGTAACCCAAATCTTACGTCAGGTAAACACTAAACAATGGTTTCTGTCAGAGATGAAGAGAAAGCCATGTGAAAGGATTACATCAGATTGTGTAATTGAAGCTCTAATCCAAACCTTACGTCAGGTAAACACTAAACAATGGTTTGTGTTAGAGATGTAGAGAAAGCCATGTGAAAGGATTACATCAGATTGTGTAATTGAAGCTCTAACCCAAACCTTACGTCAGGTAAACACTAAACAATGGTTTGTGTTAGAGATGTAGCGAAAGCCATGTGTAAGGAACACATCAGATTGTGTAATTGAAGCTGTAACCCAAACCTTACGTCAGGTAAACACTAAACAATGGTTTGTGTTAGAGATGTAGCGAAAGCCATGTAAAAGGAACACATCAGATTGTGTAATTGAAGCTCTAACCCAAACCTTACGTCAGGTAAACACCAAACAATGGTTTGTATCAGAGATGTAGAGAAAGCCATGTGAAAGGATTACATCAGATTGTGTAATTGAAGCTCTAACCCAAACCTTACGTCAGGTAAACACTAAACGATGGTTTGTGTTAGAGATGTAGAGAAAGCCATGTAAAAGGAACACATCAGATTGTTTGATTGAAGCTGTATTCCAAACCTTATGTCAGATAAAAACTAAACAATGGTTTGTGTTAGAGATGTAGCTAAAGCCATGTGAAAGGAACACATCAGAGTGTGTAATTGAAGCTCTAACCCAAACCTTACGTCAGGTAAACACTAAATAATGGTTTGTGTCAGAGATGAAGAGAAAGCCATGTGAAAGAAACACATCAGATTGTTTGATTGAAGCTCTAACCCAAACCTTACGTCAGGTAAACACTAAACAATGGTTTGTGTTAGAAATTTAGAGAAAGCCATGTGAAAGGATTACATCAGATTGTGTAGTTGAAGCTCTAACCCAAAACTTACATCAGGTAAACTCTAAACAATGGTTTGTGTCAGAGATGAAGAGAAAGCCATGTGAAAGGAACACATCAGATTGTCTGATTGAAGTTGTAACACCAACCTTACGGAAGGTAAACACTAAACAATGGTTTGTGTCAGAGATGAAGAGAAAGCCATGTGAAAGGAACACATCAGATTGTGTAATTGAAGCTCTAACCCAAACCTTACGTCAGGTAAACACTAAACAATGGTTTGTGTTAGAGATGTAGCGAAAGCCATGTGAAAGGATTACATCAGATTGTGTAATTGAAGCTCTAACTAAAACCTTACGTCAGGTAAACACTAAACAATGGTTTGTGTTAGAGATGTAGAGATGTAGAGAAAGCCAACTGAAAGGAACACATTAGATTGTGTAATTGAAGATCTAACCCAAACCTTAGGTCAGGTAAACACTAAACAATGGTTTGTGTTAGAGATGTAGAGAAAGCCAAGTGAAAGGAACACATCAGATTGTGTAATTGAAGCTCTAACCCAAACCTTACGTCAGGTAAACACTAAACAATGGTTTGTGTTCGAGATGTAGAGAAAATAATGTGAAAGGATTACATCAGATTGTGTAATTGAAGCTGTAACCCAAACCTTACGTCAGGTAAACACAAAACAATGATTTGTGTTAGAGATGTAGCGAAAGCCATGTGAAAGGAACACATCAGATTGTGTAATTGAAGCTCTAACCCAAACCTTACGTCAGTTAAACACTAAACAACGGTTTGTGTTAGAGATGTAGAGAAAGCCATGTGAAAGGATTACAACAGATTGTGAAATTGAAGCTCTAATCTAAACCTTACGTCAGGTAAACACTAAACAATGGTTTGTGTTAGAGATGTAGAGAAAGCCATGTGAAAGGAACACATCAGATTGTGTGATTGAAGCTCTAACCCAAAACTTACGTCAGGTAAACACTAAACAATGGTTTGTGTTAGAGATGTAGAGAAAGCCATGTGAAAGGAACACATCAGATTGTTTGATTGAAGCTCTAACCCAAACCTTACGTCAGGTAAACACTAAACAATGGTTTGTGTCAGAGATGTAGAGAAAGCCATGTGAAAGGATTACATCAGATTGTGTAATTGAAGCTCTAACCCAAACCTTACGTCAGGTAAACACTAAACAATGGTTTGTGTTAGAGATGTAGAGAAAGCCATGTGAAAGGATTACATCAGATTGTTTGATTGAAGCTGTAACCCAAACCTTATGTCGGGTACACACTAAACAATGGTTTGTGACAGAGATGTAGCGAAAGCCATTTGAAAGGATTACATCAGATTGTGTAATTGAAGCTCTAACCCAAAACATACGTTAGGTTAACACTAAACAATGGTTTGTGTTAGAGATGTAGAAAAAGCCATGTGAACGGATTACATCAGATAGTGTAATTGAAGCTCTAACCCAAACCTTACGTCAGGTAAAAACTAAACAATGGTTTGTGTTAGAGGTGGAGAGAAAGCCATGTGAAAGGAACACATCAGATTGTGTAATTGAAGCTGTAACCCAAATATTACGTCAGGTAAACACTAAACAATGGTTTGTGTCGGAGATGAAGAGAAAGCCATGTGCAAGGAACACATCAGATTGTGTGATTGAAGCTGTAACCCAAACCTTACGTCAGGTAAACACTAAACAATGGTTTGTGTTAGAGATGTAGCGAAAGCCATGTGCAAGGAACACATCAGATTGTTTGATTGAAGCAGTAACCCAAATCTTACGTCAGGTAAACACTAAACAATGGTTTCTGTCAGAGATGAAGAGAAAGCCATGTGAAAGGAACACATCAGATTGTGTAATTGAAGCTCTAACCCAAACCTTACGTCAGGTAAACACTAAACAATGGTTTGTGTTAGAGATGTAGCGAAAGCCATGTGAAAGGATTACATCAGATTGTGTAATTGAAGCTCTAACTAAAACCTTACGTCAGGTAAACACTAAACAATGGTTTGTGTTAGAGATGTAGAGATGTAGAGAAAGCCAACTGAAAGGAACACATTAGATTGTGTAATTGAAGATCTAACCCAAACCTTAGGTCAGGTAAACACTAAACAATAGTTTGTGTTAGAGATGTAGAGAAAGCCAAGTGAAAGGAACACATCAGATTGTGTAATTGAAGCTCTAACCCAAACCTTACGTCAGGTAAACATTAAACAATGGTTTGTGTTCGAGATGTAGAGAAAATAATGTGAAAGGATTACATCAGATTGTGTAATTGAAGCTGTAACCCAAACCTTACGTCAGGTAAACACTAAACAATGATTTGTGTTAGAGATGTAGCGAAAGCCATGTGAAAGGAACACATCAGATTGTGTAATTGAAGCTCTAACCCAAACCTTACGTCAGTTAAACACTAAACAACGGTTTGTGTTAGAGATGTAGAGAAAGCCATGTGAAAGGATTACAACAGATTGTGAAATTGAAGCTCTAATCTAAACCTTACGTCAGGTAAACACTAAACAATGGTTTGTGTTAGAGATGTAGAGAAAGCCATGTGAAAGGAACACATCAGATTGTGTGATTGAAGCTCTAACCCAAACCTTACGTCAGGTAAACACTAAACAATGGTTTGTGTTAGAGATGTAGAGAAAGCCATGTGAAAGGAACACATCAGATTGTTTGATTGAAGCTCTAACCCAAACCTTACGTCAGGTAAACACTAAACAATGGTTTGTGTCAGAGATGTAGAGAAAGCCATGTGAAAGGATTACATCAGATTGTGTAATTGAAGCTCTAACCCAAACCTTACGTCAGGTAAACACTAAACAATGGTTTGTGTTAGAGATGTAGAGAAAGCCATGTGAAAGGATTACATCAGATTGTTTGATTGAAGCTGTAACCCAAACCTTATGTCGGGTACACACTAAACAATGGTTTGTGACAGAGATGTAGCGAAAGCCATTTGAAAGGATTACATCAGATTGTGTAATTGAAGCTCTAACCCAAAACATACGTTAGGTTAACACTAAACAATGGTTTGTGTTAGAGATGTAGAAAAAGCCATGTGAACGGATTACATCAGATTGTGTAATTGAAGCTCTAACCCAAACCTTACGTCAGGTAAAAACTAAACAATGGTTTGTGTTAGAGGTGTAGAGAAAGCCATGTGAAAGGAACACATCAGATTGTGTAATTGAAGCTGTAACCCAAATATTACGTCAGGTAAACACTAAACAATGGTTTGTGTCGGAGATGAAGAGAAAGCCATGTGCAAGGAACACATCAGATTGTGTGATTGAAGCTGTAACCCAAACCTTACGTCAGGTAAACACTAAACAATGGTTTGTGTCAGAGATGTAGAGAAAGCCATGTGAAAGGATTACATCAGATTGTGTAATTGAAGCTCTAACCCAAACCTTACGTCAGGTAAACACTAAACAATGGTTTGTGTTAGAGATGTAGAGAAAGCCATGTGAAAGGATTACATCAGATTGTTTGATTGAAGCTGTAACCCAAACCTTATGTCGGGTACACACTAAACAATGGTTTGTGACAGAGATGTAGCGAAAGCCATTTGAAAGGATTACATCAGATAGTGTAATTGAAGCTCTAACCCAAAACATACGTTAGGTTAACACTAAACAATGGTTTGTGTTAGAGATGTAGAAAAAGCCATGTGAACGGATTACATCAGATTGTGTAATTGAAGCTCTAACCCAAACCTTACGTCAGGTAAAAACTAAACAATGGTTTGTGTTAGAGGTGTAGAGAAAGCCATGTGAAAGGAACACATCAGATTGTGATATTGAAGCTGTAACCCAAATATTACGTCAGGTAAACACTAAACAATGGTTTGTGTCGGAGATGAAGAGAAAGCCATGTGCAAGGAACACATCAGATTGTGTGATTGAAGCTGTAACCCAAACCTTACGTCAGGTAAACACTAAACAATGGTTTCTGTCAGAGATGAAGAGAAAGCCATGTGAAAGGAACACATCAGATTGTGTAATTGAAGCTCTAACCCAAACCTTACGTCAGGTAAACACTAAACAATGGTTTGTGTTAGAGATGTAGCGAAAGCCATGTGAAAGGATTACATCAGATTGTGTAATTGAAGCTCTAACTAAAACCTTACGTCAGGTAAACACTAAACAATGGTTTGTGTTAGAGATGTAGAGATGTAGAGAAAGCCAACTGAAAGGAACACATTAGATTGTGTAATTGAAGATCTAACCCAAACCTTAGGTCAGGTAAACACTAAACAATAGTTTGTGTTAGAGATGTAGAGAAAGCCAAGTGAAAGGAACACATCAGATTGTGTAATTGAAGCTCTAACCCAAACCTTACGTCAGGTAAACATTAAACAATGGTTTGTGTTCGAGATGTAGAGAAAATAATGTGAAAGGATTACATCAGATTGTGTAATTGAAGCTGTAACCCAAACCTTACGTCAGGTAAACACTAAACAATGATTTGTGTTAGAGATGTAGCGAAAGCCATGTGAAAGGAACACATCAGATTGTGTAATTGAAGCTCTAACCCAAACCTTACGTCAGTTAAACACTAAACAACGGTTTGTGTTAGAGATGTAGAGAAAGCCATGTGAAAGGATTACAACAGATTGTGAAATTGAAGCTCTAATCTAAACCTTACGTCAGGTAAACACTAAACAATGGTTTGTGTTAGAGATGTAGAGAAAGCCATGTGAAAGGAACACATCAGATTGTGTGATTGAAGCTCTAACCCAAACCTTACGTCAGGTAAACACTAAACAATGGTTTGTGTTAGAGATGTAGAGAAAGCCATGTGAAAGGAACACATCAGATTGTTTGATTGAAGCTCTAACCCAAACCTTACGTCAGGTAAACACTAAACAATGGTTTGTGTCAGAGATGTAGAGAAAGCCATGTGAAAGGATTACATCAGATTGTGTAATTGAAGCTCTAACCCAAACCTTACGTCAGGTAAACACTAAACAATGGTTTGTGTTAGAGATGTAGAGAAAGCCATGTGAAAGGATTACATCAGATTGTTTGATTGAAGCTGTAACCCAAACCTTATGTCGGGTACACACTAAACAATGGTTTGTGACAGAGATGTAGCGAAAGCCATTTGAAAGGATTACATCAGATTGTGTAATTGAAGCTCTAACCCAAAACATACGTTAGGTTAACACTAAACAATGGTTTGTGTTAGAGATGTAGAAAAAGCCATGTGAACGGATTACATCAGATTGTGTAATTGAAGCTCTAACCCAAACCTTACGTCAGGTAAAAACTAAACAATGGTTTGTGTTAGAGGTGTAGAGAAAGCCATGTGAAAGGAACACATCAGATTGTGTAATTGAAGCTGTAACCCAAATATTACGTCAGGTAAACACTAAACAATGGTTTGTGTCGGAGATGAAGAGAAAGCCATGTGCAAGGAACACATCAGATTGTGTGATTGAAGCTGTAACCCAAACCTTACGTCAGGTAAACACTAAACAATGGTTTGTGTCAGAGATGTAGAGAAAGCCATGTGAAAGGATTACATCAGATTGTGTAATTGAAGCTCTAACCCAAACCTTACGTCAGGTAAACACTAAACAATGGTTTGTGTTAGAGATGTAGAGAAAGCCATGTGAAAGGATTACATCAGATTGTTTGATTGAAGCTGTAACCCAAACCTTATGTCGGGTACACACTAAACAATGGTTTGTGACAGAGATGTAGCGAAAGCCATTTGAAAGGATTACATCAGATAGTGTAATTGAAGCTCTAACCCAAAACATACGTTAGGTTAACACTAAACAATGGTTTGTGTTAGAGATGTAGAAAAAGCCATGTGAACGGATTACATCAGATTGTGTAATTGAAGCTCTAACCCAAACCTTACGTCAGGTAAAAACTAAACAATGGTTTGTGTTAGAGGTGTAGAGAAAGCCATGTGAAAGGAACACATCAGATTGTGATATTGAAGCTGTAACCCAAATATTACGTCAGGTAAACACTAAACAATGGTTTGTGTCGGAGATGAAGAGAAAGCCATGTGCAAGGAACACATCAGATTGTGTGATTGAAGCTGTAACCCAAACCTTACGTCAGGTAAACACTAAACAATGGTTTGTGTTAGAGATGTAGCGAAAGCCATGTGCAAGGAACACATCAGATTGTTTGATTGAAGCAGTAACCCAAATCTTACGTCAGGTAAACACTAAACAATGGTTTCTGTCAGAGATGAAGAGAAAGCCATGTGAAAGGATTACATCAGATTGTGTAATTGAAGCTCTAATCCAAACCTTACGTCAGGTAAACACTAAACAATGGTTTGTGTTAGAGATGTAGAGAAAGCCATGTGAAAGGATTACATCAGATTGTGTAATTGAAGCTCTAACCCAAACCTTACGTCAGGTAAACACTAAACAATGGTTTGTGTTAGAGATGTAGCGAAAGCCATGTGTAAGGAACACATCAGATTGTGTAATTGAAGCTGTAACCCAAACCTTACGTCAGGTAAACACTAAACAATGGTTTGTGTTAGAGATGTACCGAAAGCCATGTAAAAGGAACACATCAGATTGTGTAATTGAAGCTCTAACCCAAACCTTACGTCAGGTAAACACCAAACAATGGTTTGTATCAGAGATGTAGAGAAAGCCATGTGAAAGGATTACATCAGATTGTGTAATTGAAGCTCTAACCCAAACCTTACGTCAGGTAAACACTAAATAATGGTTTGTGTTAGAGATGTAGAGAAAGCCATGTAAAAGGAACACATCAGATTGTTTGATTGAAGCTGTATCCCAAACCTTATGTCAGATAAAAACTAAACAATGGTTTGTGTTAGAGATGTAGCTAAAGCCATGTGAAAGGAACACATCAGATTGTGTAGTTGAAGATCTAACCCAAACCTTACGTCAGGTAAACACTAAATAATGGTTTGTGTCACAGATGAAGAGAAAGCCATGTGAAAGAAACACATCAGATTGTTTGATTGAAGCGGTAACCCAAACCTTACGTCAGGTAAACACTAAACAATGGTTTGTGTTAGAGATGTAGCGAAAGCCATGTGCAAGGATTACATCAGATTGTGTAATTGAAGCTCTAACTAAAACCTTACGTCAGGTAAACACTAAACAATGGTTTGTGTTAGAGATGTAGACAAAGCCAAGTGAAAGGAACACATCAGATTGTGTAATTGAAGCTCTAACCCAAACCTTACGTCAGGTAAACACTAAACAATGGTTTGTGTTAGAGATGTAGAGAAACCCATGTGAAAGGATTACATCAGATTGTTTTATTGAAGCTGTAACCCAAACCTTATGTCAGGTAAACACTAACCAGAGGTTTGTGACAGAGATGTAGCAAAAGCCATGTGAAAGGATTATATCAGATTGTGTAATTGAAGCTCTAACCCAAACCTTACGTCAGGTAAACACTAAACAATGGTTTGTGTTAGAGATGTAGAGAAAGCCATGTGAAAGGATTACATCAGATTGTGTAACTGAAGCTCTAACCCAAACCTTACGTCAGGTAAACACTAAACAATGGTTTGTGTTAGAGATGTAGGGAAAGCCATTGGAAAGGAACACATCAGATTGTGTAATTGAAGATCTAACCCAAACCTTACGTCAGGTAAACACTAAACAATGGTTTGTGTCGGAGATGAAGAGAAAGCCATGTGAAAAGAACACATCAGATTGTTTGATTGAAGCTCTAAACCAAACCTTACGTCAGGTAAACACTAAACAATGGTTTGTGTTAGAGATGTAGAGAAAGCCATGTGAAAGGAACACATCAGATTGTTTGATTGAAGCTGTAACCCAAACCTTACGTCTGGTAAACACTAAACAATGGTTTGTGTTAGAGATGTAGAGAAAGCCATGTAAAAGGAACACATCAGATTGTTTGATTGAAGCTGTATTCCAAACCTTATGTCAGATAAAAACTAAACAATGGTTTGTGTTAGAGATGTAGCTAAAGCCATGTGAAAGGAACACATCAGAGTGTGTAATTGAAGCTCTAACCCAAACCTTACGTCAGGTAAACACTAAATAATGGTTTGTGTCAGAGATGAAGAGAAAGCCATGTGAAAGAAACACATCAGATTGTTTGATTGAAGCTCTAACCCAAACCTTACGTCAGGTAAACACTAAACAATGGTTTGTGTTAGAAATTTAGAGAAAGCCATGTGAAAGGATTACATCAGATTGTGTAGTTGAAGCTCTAACCCAAAACTTACATCAGGTAAACACTAAACAATGGTTTGTGTCAGAGATGAAGAGAAAGCCATGTGAAAGGAACACATCAGATTGTCTGATTGAAGTTGTAACACCAACCTTACGGAAGGTAAACACTAAACAATGGTTTGTGTCAGAGATGAAGAGAAAGCCATGTGAAAGGAACACATCAGATTGTGTAATTGAAGCTCTAACCCAAACCTTACGTCAGGTAAACACTAAACAATGGTTTGTGTCAGAGATGTAGAGAAAGCCATGTGAAAGGATTACATCAGATTGTGTAATTGAAGCTCTAACCCAAACCTTACGTCAGGTAAACACTAAACAATGGTTTGTGTTAGAGATGTAGAGAAAGCCATGTGAAAGGATTACATCAGATTGTTTGATTGAAGCTGTAACCCAAACCTTATGTCGGGTACACACTAAACAATGGTTTGTGACAGAGATGTAGCGAAAGCCATTTGAAAGGATTACATCAGATTGTGTAATTGAAGCTCTAACCCAAAACATACGTTAGGTTAACACTAAACAATGGTTTGTGTTAGAGATGTAGAAAAAGCCATGTGAACGGATTACATCAGATTGTGTAATTGAAGCTCTAACCCAAACCTTACGTCAGGTAAAAACTAAACAATGGTTTGTGTTAGAGGTGTAGAGAAAGCCATGTGAAAGGAACACATCAGATTGTGTAATTGAAGCTGTAACCCAAATATTACGTCAGGTAAACACTAAACAATGGTTTGTGTCGGAGATGAAGAGAAAGCCATGTGCAAGGAACACATCAGATTTTGTGATTGAAGCTGTAACCCAAACCTTACGTCAGGTAAACACTAAACAATGGTTTGTGTTAGAGATGTAGCGAAAGCCATGTGCAAGGAACACATCAGATTGTTTGATTGAAGCAGTAACCCAAATCTTACGTCAGGTAAACACTAAACAATGGTTTCTGTCAGAGATGAAGAGAAAGCCATGTGAAAGGATTACATCAGATTGTGTAATTGAAGCTCTAATCCAAACCTTACGTCAGGTAAACACTAAACAATGGTTTGTGTTAGAGATGTAGAGAAAGCCATGTGAAAGGATTACATCAGATTGTGTAATTGAAGCTCTAACCCAAACCTTACGTCAGGTAAACACTAAACAATGGTTTGTGTTAGAGATGTAGCGAAAGCCATGTGTAAGGAACACATCAGATTGTGTAATTGAAGCTGTAACCCAAACCTTACGTCAGGTAAACACTAAACAATGGTTTGTGTTAGAGATGTAGCGAAAGCCATGTAAAAGGAACACATCAGATTGTGTAATTGAAGCTCTAACCCAAACCTTACGTCAGGTAAACACCAAACAATGGTTTGTATCAGAGATGTAGAGAAAGCCATGTGAAAGGATTACATCAGATTGTGTAATTGAAGCTCTAACCCAAACCTTACGTCAGGTAAACACTAAATAATGGTTTGTGTTAGAGATGTAGAGAAAGCCATGTAAAAGGAACACATCAGATTGTTTGATTGAAGCTGTATCCCAAACCTTATGTCAGATAAAAACTAAACAATGGTTTGTGTTAGAGATGTAGCTAAAGCCATGTGAAAGGAACACATCAGATTGTGTAATTGAAGATCTAACCCAAACCTTACGTCAGGTAAACACTAAATAATGGTTTGTGTCACAGATGAAGAGAAAGCCATGTGAAAGAAACACATCAGATTGTTTGATTGAAGCGGTAACCCAAACCTTACGTCAGGTAAACACTAAACAATGGTTTGTGTTAGAGATGTAGCGAAAGCCATGTGCAAGGATTACATCAGATTGTGTAATTGAAGCTCTAACTAAAACCTTACGTCAGGTAAACACTAAACAATGGTTTGTGTTAGAGATGTAGACAAAGCCAAGTGAAAGGAACACATCAGATTGTGTAATTGAAGCTCTAACCCAAACCTTACGTCAGGTAAACACTAAACAATGGTTTGTGTTAGAGATGTAGAGAAACCCATGTGAAAGGATTACATCAGATTGTTTTATTGAAGCTGTAACCCAAACCTTATGTCAGGTAAACACTAACCAGAGGTTTGTGACAGAGATGTAGCAAAAGCCATGTGAAAGGATTATATCAGATTGTGTAATTGAAGCTCTAACCCAAACCTTACGTCAGGTAAACACTAAACAATGGTTTGTGTTAGAGATGTAGAGAAAGCCATGTGAAAGGATTACATCAGATTGTGTAACTGAAGCTCTAACCCAAACCTTACGTCAGGTAAACACTAAACAATGGTTTGTGTTAGAGATGTAGGGAAAGCCATTGGAAAGGAACACATCAGATTGTGTAATTGAAGATCTAACCCAAACCTTACGTCAGGTAAACACTAAACAATGGTTTGTGTCGGAGATGAAGAGAAAGCCATGTGAAAAGAACACATCAGATTGTTTGATTGAAGCTCTAAACCAAACCTTACGTCAGGTAAACACTAAACAATGGTTTGTGTTAGAGATGTAGAGAAAGCCATGTGAAAGGAACACATCAGATTGTTTGATTGAAGCTGTAACCCAAACCTTACGTCTGGTAAACACTAAACAATGGTTTGTGTTAGAGATGTAGAGAAAGCCATGTAAAAGGAACACATCAGATTGTTTGATTGAAGCTGTATTCCAAACCTTATGTTAGATAAAAACTAAACAATGGTTTGTGTTAGAGATGTAGCTAGAGCCATGTGAAAGGAACACATCAGAGTGTGTAATTGAAGCTCTAACCCAAACCTTACGTCAGGTAAACACTAAATAATGGTTTGTGTCAGAGATGAAGAGAAAGCCATGTGAAAGAAACACATCAGATTGTTTGATTGAAGCTCTAACCCAAACCTTACGTCAGGTAAACACTAAACAATGGTTTGTGTTAGAAATTTAGAGAAAGCCATGTGAAAGGATTACATCAGATTGTGTAGTTGAAGCTCTAACCCAAAACTTACATCAGGTAAACACTAAACAATGGTTTGTGTCAGAGATGAAGAGAAAGCCATGTGAAAGGAACACATCAGATTGTCTGATTGAAGTTGTAACACCAACCTTACGGAAGGTAAACACTAAACAATGGTTTGTGTCAGAGATTAAGAGAAAGCCATGTGAAAGGAACACATCAGATTGTGTAATTGAAGCTCTAACCCAAACCTTACGTCAGGTAAACACTAAACAATGGTTTGTGTTAGAGATGTAGCGAAAGCCATGTGAAAGGATTACATCAGATTGTGTATTTGAAGCTCTAACTAAAACCTTACGTCAGGTAAACACTAAACAATGGTTTGTGTTAGAGATGTAGAGATGTAGAGAAAGCCAACTGAAAGGAACACATTAGATTGTGTAATTGAAGATCTAACCCAAACCTTAGGTCAGGTAAACACTAAACAATGGTTTGTGTTAGAGATGTAGAGAAAGCCAAGTGAAAGGAACACATCAGATTGTGTAATTGAAGCTCTAACCCAAACCTTACGTCAGGTAAACACTAAACAATGGTTTGTGTTCGAGATGTAGAGAAAATAATGTGAAAGGATTACATCAGATTGTGTAATTGAAGCTGTAACCCAAACCTTACGTCAGGTAAACACTAAACAATGATTTGTGTTAGAGATGTAGCGAAAGCCATGTGAAAGGAACACATCAGATTGTGTAATTGAAGCTCTAACCCAAACCTTACGTCAGTTAAACACTAAACAACGGTTTGTGTTAGAGATGTAGAGAAAGCCATGTGAAAGGATTACAACAGATTGTGAAATTGAAGCTCTAATCTAAACCTTACGTCAGGTAAACACTAAACAATGGTTTGTGTTAGAGATGTAGAGAAAGCCATGTGAAAGGAACACATCAGATTGTGTGATTGAAGCTCTAACCCAAACCTTACGTCAGGTAAACACTAAACAATGGTTTGTGTTAGAGATGTAGAGAAAGCCATGTGAAAGGAACACATCAGATTGTTTGATTGAAGCTCTAACCCAAACCTTACGTCAGGTAAACACTAAACAATGGTTTGTGTCAGAGATGTAGAGAAAGCCATGTGAAAGGATTACATCAGATTGTGTAATTGAAGCTCTAACCCAAACCTTACGTCAGGTAAACACTAAACAATGGTTTGTGTTAGAGATGTAGAGAAAGCCATGTGATAGGATTACATCAGATTGTTTGATTGAAGCTGTAACCCAAACCTTATGTCGGGTACACACTAAACAATGGTTAGTGACAGAGATGTAGCGAAAGCCATTTGAAAGGATTACATCAGATTGTGTAATTGAAGCTCTAACCCAAAACATACGTTAGGTTAACACTAAACAATGGTTTGTGTTAGAGATGTAGAAAAAGCCATGTGAACGGATTACATCAGATTGTGTAATTGAAGCTCTAACCCAAACCTTACGTCAGGTAAACACTAAACAATGGTTTGTGTTAGAGATGTAGAGAAAGCCATGTGAAAGGATTACATCAGATTGTTTGATTGAAGCTGTAACCCAAACCTTATGTCGGGTACACACTAAACAATGGTTTGTGACAGAGATGTAGCGAAAGCCGTTTGAAAGGATTACATCAGATTGTGTAATTGAAGCTCTAACCCAAAACATACGTTAGGTTAACACTAAACAATGGTTTGTGTTAGAGATGTAGAAAAAGCCATGTGAACGGATTACATCAGATTGTGTAATTGAAGCTCTAACCCAAACCTTACGTCAGGTAAAAACTAAACAATGGTTTGTGTTAGAGGTGTAGAGAAAGCCATGTGAAAGGAACACATCAGATTGTGTAATTGAAGCTGTAACCCAAATATTACGTCAGGTAAACACTAAACAATGGTTTGTGTCGGAGATGAAGAGAAAGCCATGTGCAAGGAACACATCAGATTGTGTGATTGAAGCTGTAACCCAAACCTTACGTCAGGTAAACACTAAACAATGGTTTGTGTTAGAGATGTAGCGAAAGCCATGTGCAAGGAACACATCAGATTGTTTGATTGAAGCAGTAACCCAAATCTTACGTCAGGTAAACACTAAACAATGGTTTCTGTCAGAGATGAAGAGAAAGCCATGTGAAAGGATTACATCAGATTGTGTAATTGAAGCTCTAATCCAAACCTTACGTCAGGTAAACACTAAACAATGGTTTGTGTTAGAGATGTAGAGAAAGCCATGTGAAAGGATTACATCAGATTGTGTAATTGAAGCTCTAACCCAAACCTTACGTCAGGTAAACACTAAATAATGGTTTGTGTTAGAGATGTAGAGAAAGCCATGTAAAAGGAACACATCAGATTGTTTGATTGAAGCTGTATCCCAAACCTTATGTCAGATAAAAACTAAACAATGGTTTGTGTTAGAGATGTAGCTAAAGCCATGTGAAAGGAACACATCAGATTGTGTAATTGAAGATCTAACCCAAACCTTACGTCAGGTAAACACTAAATAATGGTTTGTGTCACAGATGAAGAGAAAGCCATGTGAAAGAAACACATCAGATTGTTTGATTGAAGCGGTAACCCAAACCTTACGTCAGGTAAACACTAAACAATGGTTTGTGTTAGAGATGTAGCGAAAGCCATGTGCAAGGATTACATCAGATTGTGTAATTGAAGCTCTAACTAAAACCTTACGTCAGGTAAACACTAAACAATGGTTTGTGTTAGAGATGTAGACAAAGCCAAGTGAAAGGAACACATCAGATTGTGTAATTGAAGCTCTAACCCAAACCTTACGTCAGGTAAACACTAAACAATGGTTTGTGTTAGAGATGTAGAGAAACCCATGTGAAAGGATTACATCAGATTGTTTTATTGAAGCTGTAACCCAAACCTTATGTCAGGTAAACACTAACCAGAGGTTTGTGACAGAGATGTAGCAAAAGCCATGTGAAAGGATTATATCAGATTGTGTAATTGAAGCTCTAACCCAAACCTTACGTCAGGTAAACACTAAACAATGGTTTGTGTTAGAGATGTAGAGAAAGCCATGTGAAAGGATTACATCAGATTGTGTAACTGAAGCTCTAACCCAAACCTTACGTCAGGTAAACACTAAACAATGGTTTGTGTTAGAGATGTAGGGAAAGCCATTGGAAAGGAACACATCAGATTGTGTAATTGAAGATCTAACCCAAACCTTACGTCAGGTAAACACTAAACAATGGTTTGTGTCGGAGATGAAGAGAAAGCCATGTGAAAAGAACACATCAGATTGTTTGATTGAAGCTCTAAACCAAACCTTACGTCAGGTAAACACTAAACAATGGTTTGTGTTAGAGATGTAGAGAAAGCCATGTGAAAGGAACACATCAGATTGTTTGATTGAAGCTGTAACCCAAACCTTACGTCTGGTAAACACTAAACAATGGTTTGTGTTAGAGATGTAGAGAAAGCCATGTAAAAGGAACACATCAGATTGTTTGATTGAAGCTGTATTCCAAACCTTATGTCAGATAAAAACTAAACAATGGTTTGTGTTAGAGATGTAGCTAAAGCCATGTGAAAGGAACACATCAGAGTGTGTAATTGAAGCTCTAACCCAAACCTTACGTCAGGTAAACACTAAATAATGGTTTGTGTCAGAGATGAAGAGAAAGCCATGTGAAAGAAACACATCAGATTGTTTGATTGAAGCTCTAACCCAAACCTTACGTCAGGTAAACACTAAACAATGGTTTGTGTTAGAAATTTAGAGAAAGCCATGTGAAAGGATTACATCAGATTGTGTAGTTGAAGCTCTAACCCAAAACTTACATCAGGTAAACACTAAACAATGGTTTGTGTCAGAGATGAAGAGAAAGCCATGTGAAAGGAACACATCAGATTGTCTGATTGAAGTTGTAACACCAACCTTACGGAAGGTAAACACTAAACAATGGTTTGTGTCAGAGACGAAGAGAAAGCCATGTGAAAGGAACACATCAGATTGTGTAATTGAAGCTCTAACCCAAACCTTACGTCAGGTAAACACTAAACAATGGTTTGTGTTAGAGATGTAGCGAAAGCCATGTGAAAGGATTACATCAGATTGTGTAATTGAAGCTCTAACTAAAACCTTACGTCAGGTAAACACTAAACAATGGTTTGTGTTAGAGATGTAGAGATGTAGAGAAAGCCAACTGAAAGGAACACATTAGATTGTGTAATTGAAGATCTAACCCAAACCTTAGGTCAGGTAAACACTAAACAATGGTTTGTGTTAGAGATGTAGAGAAAGCCAAGTGAAAGGAACACATCAGATTGTGTAATTGAAGTTCTAACCCAAACCTTACGTCAGGTAAACACTAAACAATGGTTTGTGTTCGAGATGTAGAGAAAATAATGTGAAAGGATTACATCAGATTGTGTAATTGAAGCTGTAACCCAAACCTTTCGTCAGGTAAACACTAAACAATGATTTGTGTTAGAGATGTAGCGAAAGCCATGTGAAAGGAACACATCAGATTGTGTAATTGAAGCTCTAACCCAAACCTTACGTCAGTTAAACACTAAACAACGGTTTGTGTTAGAGATGTAGAGAAAGCCATGTGAAAGGATTACAACAGATTGTGAAATTGAAGCTCTAATCTAAACCTTACGTCAGGTAAACACTAAACAATGGTTTGTGTTAGAGATGTAGAGAAAGCCATGTGAAAGGAACACATCAGATTGTGTGATTGAAGCTCTAACCCAAACCTTACGTCAGGTAAACACTAAACAATGGTTTGTGTTAGAGATGTAGAGAAAGCCATGTGAAAGGAACACATCAGATTGTTTGATTGAAGCTCTAACCCAAACCTTACGTCAGGTAAACACTAAACAATGGTTTCTGTCAGAGATGAAGAGAAAGCCATGTGAAAGGATTACATCAGATTGTGTAATTGAAGCTCTAATCCAAACCTTACGTCAGGTAAACACTAAACAATGGTTTGTGTTAGAGATGTAGAGAAAGCCATGTGAAAGGATTACATCAGATTGTGTAATTGAAGCTCTAACCCAAACCTTACGTCAGGTAAACACTAAACAATGGTTTGTGTTAGAGATGTAGCGAAAGCCATGTGTAAGGAACACATCAGATTGTGTAATTGTAGCTGTAACCCAAACCTTACGTCAGGTAAACACTAAACAATGGTTTGTGTTAGAGATGTAGCGAAAGCCATGTAAAAGGAACACATCAGATTGTGTAATTGAAGCTCTAACCCAAACCTTACGTCAGGTAAACACTAAACAATGGTTTGTATCAGAGATGTAGAGAAAGCCATGTGAAAGGATTACATCAGATTGTGTAATTGAAGCTCTAACCCAAACCTTACGTCAGGTAAACACTAAATAATGGTTTGTGTTAGAGATGTAGAGAAAGCCATGTAATAGGAACACATCAGATTGTTTGATTGAAGCTGTATCCCAAACCTTATGTCAGATAAAAACTAAACAATGGTTTGTGTTAGAGATGTAGCTAAAGCCATGTGAAAGGAACACATCAGATTGTGTAATTGAAGATCTAACCCAAACCTTACGTCAGGTAAACACTAAATAATGGTTTGTGTCACAGATGAAGAGAAAGCCATGTGAAAGAAACACATCAGATTGTTTGATTGAAGCGGTAACCCAAACCTTACGTCAGGTAAACACTAAACAATGGTTTGTGTTAGAGATGTAGAGAAAGCCATGTGAAAGGATTACATCAGATTGTGTAGTTGAAGCTCTAACCCAAACCTTACATCAGGTAAACACTAAACAATGGTTTGTGTCAGAGATGAAGACAAAGCCATGTGAAAGGAACACATCAGATTGTGTAATTGAAGCTCTAACCCAAACTTTACGTCAGTTAAACATTAAACAATACTTTGTGTCAGAGATGTAGAGAAAGCCATGTGAAAGGATTACATCACATTGTTTGATTGAAGCTGTAACCCAAACCTTACGTCAGGTAAACACTAAACAATGGTTTGTGTCAGAGATGAAGAGAAAGCCATGTGAAAGAAACACATCAGATTGTTTGATTGAAGCTCTAACCCAAACCTTACGTCAGGTAAACACTAAACAATGGTTTGTGTCAGAGATGAAGAGAAAGCCATGTGAAAGGATTACATCAGATTGTGTAATTGAAGCTGTAACCCAAACCATACGTCAGGTAAACACTAAACAATGGTTTGTGTCAGAGATGAAGAGAAAGCCATGTGAAAGGAACACATCAGATTGTGTAATTGAAGCTCTAACCCAAACCTTACGTCAGGTAAACACTAAACAATGGTTTGTGTCAGAGATGTAGAGAAAGCCATGTGAAAGGATTACATCAGATTGTGTAATTGAAGCTCTAACCCAAACCTTACGTCAGGTAAACACTAAACAATGGTTTGTGTTAGAGATGTAGAGAAAGCCATGTGAAAGGATTACATCAGATTGTTTGATTGAAGCTGTAACCCAAACCTTATGTCGGGTACACACTAAACAATGGTTTGTGACAGAGATGTAGCGAAAGCCATTTGAAAGGATTACATCAGATTGTGTAATTGAAGCTCTAACCCAAAACATACGTTAGGTTAACACTAAACAATGGTTTGTGTTAGAGATGTAGAAAAAGCCATGTGAACGGATTACATCAGATTGTGTAATTGAAGCTCTAACCCAAACCTTACGTCAGGTAAAAACTAAACAATGGTTTGTGTTAGAGGTGTAGAGAAAGCCATGTGAAAGGAACACATCAGATTGTGTAATTGAAGCTGTAACCCAAATATTACGTCAGGTAAACACTAAACAATGGTTTGTGTCGGAGATGAAGAGAAAGCCATGTGCAAGGAACACATCAGATTGTGTGATTGAAGCTGTAACCCAAACCTTACGTCAGGTAAACACTAAACAATGGTTTGTGTTAGAGATGTAGCGAAAGCCATGTGCAAGGAACACATCAGATTGTTTGATTGAAGCAGTAACCCAAATCTTACGTCAGGTAAACACTAAACAGTGGTTTCTGTCAGAGATGAAGAGAAAGCCATGTGAAAGGATTACATCAGATTGTGTAATTGAAGCTCTAATCCAAACCTTACGTCAGGTAAACACTAAACAATGGTTTGTGTTAGAGATGTAGAGAAAGCCATGTGAAAGGATTACATCAGATTGTGTAATTGAAGCTCTAACCCAAACCTTACGTCAGGTAAACACTAAACAATGGTTTGTGTTAGAGATGTAGCGAAAGCCATGTGTAAGGAACACATCAGATTGTGTAATTGAAGCTGTAACCCAAACCTTACGTCAGGTAAACACTAAACAATGGTTTGTGTTAGAGATGTAGCGAAAGCCATGTAAAAGGAACACATCAGATTGTGTAATTGAAGCTCTAACCCAAACCTTACGTCAGGTAAACACCAAACAATGGTTTGTATCAGAGATGTAGAGAAAGCCATGTGAAAGGATTACATCAGATTGTGTAATTGAAGCTCTAACCCAAACCTTACGTCAGGTAAACACTAAATAATGGTTTGTGTTAGAGATGTAGAGAAAGCCATGTAAAAGGAACACATCAGATTGTTTGATTGAAGCTGTATCCCAAACCTTATGTCAGATAAAAACTAAACAATGGTTTGTGTTAGAGATGTAGCTAAAGCCATGTGAAAGGAACACATCAGATTGTGTAATTGAAGATCTAACCCAAACCTTACGTCAGGTAAACACTAAATAATGGTTTGTGTCACAGATGAAGAGAATGCCATGTGAAAGAAACACATCAGATTGTTTGATTGAAGCGGTAACCCAAACCTTACGTCAGGTAAACCCTAAACAATGGTTTGTGTTAGAGATGTAGAGAAAGCCATGTGAAAGGATTACATCAGATTGTGTAGTTGAAGCTCTAACCCAAACCTTACATCAGGTAAACACTAAACAATGGTTTGTGTCAGAGATGAAGACAAAGCCATGTGAAAGGAACACATCAGATTGTGTAATTGAAGCTCTAACCCAAACTTTACGTCAGTTAAACATTAAACAATACTTTGTGTCAGAGATGTAGAGAAAGCCATGTGAAAGGATTACATCACATTGTTTGATTGAAGCTGTAACCCAAACCTTACATCAGGTAAACACTAAACAATGGTTTGTGTCAGAGATGAAGAGAAAGCCATGTGAAAGAAACACATCAGATTGTTTGATTGAAGCTCTAACCCAAACCTTACGTCAGGTAAACACTAAACAATGGTTTGTGTCAGAGATGAAGAGAAAGCCATGTGAAAGGATTACATCAGATTGTGTAATTGAAGCTGTAACCCAAACCATACGTCAGGTAAACACTAAACAATGGTTTGTGTCAGAGATGAAGAGAAAGCCATGTGAAAGGAACACATCAGATTGTTTGATTGAAGCTGTAACCCAAACCTTACGTCAGGTAAACATTAAACAATGGTTTGTGTCAGAGATGAAGAGAAAGCCATGTGAAAGGAACACATAAGATTGTGTAATTGAAGCTCTAACCCAAACCTTACGTCAGGTAAACACTAAACAATGGTTTGTGTTAGAGATGTAGAGAAAGCCATGTGAAAGGATTACATCAGATTGTGTAATTGAAGCTGTAACCCAAACCTTACGTCAGGTAAACACTAAAAATTGGTTTGTTTTAGAGATGTCCCGAAAGCCATGTGAAAGGAACACATCAGATTGTGTAATTGAAACTCTAACCCAAACCTTACGTCAGGTAAACACTAAACAATGGTTTGTGTTAGAGATGTAGAGAAAACCATGTGAAAGGATTATATCAGATTGTGTAATTGAAGCTGTAACCCAAACCTTACGTCAGCTTAACACTAAACAATACTTTGTGTCAGAGATGTAGAGAAAGCCATTTGAAAGGATTACATCAGATTGTTTGATTGAAGCTGTAACCCAAACCTTACGTCAGCTAAACACTAACCAATACTTTGTGTCAGAGATGTAGAGAAAGCCATGTGAAAGGATTACATCAGATTGTTTGATTGAAGCTGCAACCCAAACCTTACGTCAGGTAAACACTAAAAAATGGCTTGTATCAGAGATGTAGCGAAAGACATGTGAAAGGGACACATCAGATTGTGTAATTGAAGCTCTAACCCAAACCTTACGTCAGGTAAACACTAAACAATGGTTTGTGTCAGAGATGAAGAGAAAGCCATGTGAAAGGAACACATCAGATTGTTTGATTGAAGCTCTAACCCAAACCTAACTTCAGGTAAACACTAAACAATGGTTTGTGTTAGAGATG
Source organism: Hymenopus coronatus (assembly GCA_030762935.1). Classification (NCBI taxonomy): domain Eukaryota; kingdom Metazoa; phylum Arthropoda; class Insecta; order Mantodea; family Hymenopodidae; genus Hymenopus; species Hymenopus coronatus. The sequence continues at coordinate 150,808,560 of CM060898.1, read as the reverse complement.
TAGAGAAAGCCATGTGAAAGGATTACATCAGATTGTGTAATTGAAGCTGTAACCCAAACCTTACGTCAGGTAAACACTAAACAATGGTTTGTGTCAGAGATGAAGAGAAAGCCATGTGAAAGGAACACATCAGATTGTTTGATTGAAGCTGTAACCCAAACCTTACGTCAGGTAAACACTAAACAATGGTTTCTGTCAGAGATAAAGAGAAAGCCATGTGAAAGGAACACAACAGATTGTGTAATTGAAGCTCTAACCCAAACCTTACGTCAGGTAAACACTAAACAATGGTTTGTGTCAGAGATGTAGAGAAAGCCATGTGAAAGGATCACATCAGATTGTTTGATTGAAGCTCTAACCCAAACCTTACGTCAGGTTAACACTAAACAATGGTTTGTGTTAGAGATGTAGCGAAAGCCATGTGAAAGGAACACATCAGATTGTGTAATTGAAGCTGTAACCCAAACCTTACGTCAGGTAAACACTAAACAATGGTTTATGTTAGAGATGTAGCGAAAGCCATGTGAAAGGAACACATCAGATTGTGTAATTGAAGCTCCAACCCAAACCTTACGTCAGGTAAACACTAAACAATGGTTTGTGTCAGAGATGTAGAGAAAGCCATGTGAAAGGATTACATCAGATTGTGTAATTGAAGCTCTAACCCAAATCTTACGTCAGGTAAACACTAAACAATGGTTTGTGTTAGAGATGTAGAAAAGCCATGTGAAAGGATTACATCGGATTGTTTGATTGAAGCTGTAACCCAAACCTTATGTCGGGTACACACTAAACAATGGTTTGTGACAGAGATGTAGCGAAAGCCATTTGAAAGGATTACATCAGATTGTGTAATTGAAGCTCTAACCCAAAACATACGTTAGGTTAACACTAAACAATGGTTTGTGTTAGAGATGTAGAAAAAGCCATGTGAAAGGATTACATCAGATTGTGTAATTGAAGCTCTAACCCAAACCTTACGTCAGGTAAAAACTAAACAATGGTTTGTGTTAGAGGTGTAGAGAAAGCCATGTGAAAGGAACACATCAGATTGTGTAATTGAAGCTGTAACCCAAATATTACGTCAGGTAAACACTAAACAATGGTTTGTGTCGGAGATGAAGAGAAAGCCATGTGCAAGGAACACATCAGATTGTGTGATTGAAGCTGTAACCCAAACCTTACGTCAGGTAAACACTAAACAATGGTTTGTGTTAGAGATGTAGCGAAAGCCATGTGCAAGGAACACATCAGATTGTTTGATTGAAGCAGTAACCCAAATCTTACGTAAGGTAAACACTAAACAATGGTTTCTGTCAGAGATGAAGAGAAAGCCATGTGAAAGGATTACATCAGATTGTGTAATTGAAGCTCTAATCCAAAACTTACGTCAGGTAAACACTAAACAATGGTTTGTGTTAGAGATGTAGAGAAAGCCATGTGAAAGGAACACATCAGATTGTGTGATTGAAGCTGTAACCCAAACCTTACGTCAGGTAAACACTAAGCAATGGTTTGTGTTAGAGATGTAGCGAAAGCCATGTGAAAGGAACACATCAGATTGTGTAATTGAAGCTGTAACCCAAATCTTACGTCAGGTAAACACTAAACAATGGTTTGTGTTAGAGATGTAGCTAAAGCCATGTGAAAGGAACACATCAGATTGTGTAATTGAAGCTCTAACCCAAACCTTACGTCAGGTAAACGCTAAACATTGGTTTGTGTTAGAGATGTAGGGAAAGCCATGTGAAAGTATTACATCAGATTGCGTAATTGAAGCTGTAACCCAAACCTTACGTCAGGTAAACACTAAACAATGGTTTGTGTTAGAGATGTATCGAAAGCCATGTGAAAGGAACACTTCAGATTGTTAAATTGAAGCTCTAACCCAAACCTTACGTCAGGTAAACACTAAACAATGGTTTGTGTTAGAGATGTAGAGAAAGCCATGTGAAAGGATTACATCAGATTGTGTAATTGAAGCTCTATCCCAAACCTTACGTCAGGTAAACACCAAACAATGGTTTGTGTTAGAGATGTAGAGAAAGCCATGTGAAAGGAACACATCAGATTGTGTAATTGAAGCTCTAACCCAAACCTTACGTCACGTAAAATCTAAACAATGGTTTGTGTCAGAAATGAAGAGAAAGCCATGTGAAATGAACACATCAGATTGTTTGATTGAAGCTCTAACCCAAACCTTACGTCAGGTAAACACTAAACAATGGTTTGTGTCAGAGATGAAGAGAAAGCCATGTGAAAGGAACACATCAGATTGTGTAATTGATGCTCTAACCCAAACCTTACGTCAGGTAAACACTAAACAATGGTTTGTGTCAGAGATGTAGAGAAAGCCATGTGAAAGGAACACATCAGATTGTTTGATTGAAGCTGCAACCCAAACCTTACGTCAGGTAAACACTAAAAAATGGCTTGTATCAGAGATGTAGCGAAAGACATGTGAAAGGGACACATCAGATTGTGTAATTGAAGCTCTAACCCAAAATTTACATCAGGTAAACACTAAACAATGGTTTGTGTTAGAGATGTAGCGAAAGCCATGTGAAAGGAACACATCAGATTGTGTAATTGAAGCTCTAACCCAAACCTTATGTCAGCTATACACTAAACAATGATTTGTGTTAGAGATGTAGAGAAAGCCATGTGAAAGGAACACATCAGATTGTGTGATTGAAGCTGTAACCCAAACCTTACGTCAGCTAAACACTAAACAATACTTTGTGACAGAGATGTAGAGAATGCCATGTGAAAGGAACACATCAGATTGTTTGATTGAAGTTGTAACCCAAACCTTACGTCAGCTAAACACTAACCAATACTTTGTGTCAGAGATGTAGAGAAAGCCATGTGAAAGGATTACATCAGATTGTTTGATTGAAGCTGCAACCCAAACCTTACGTCAGGTAAACACTAAAAAATGGCTTGTATCAGAGATGTAGCGAAAGACATGTGAAAGGTACACATCAGATTGTGTAATTGAAGCTGTAACCCAAACCATACGTCAGGTAAACACTAAACAATGGTTTCTGTCAGAGATAAAGAGAAAGCCATGTGAAAGGAACACAACAGATTGTGTAATTGAAGCTCTAACCCAAACCTTACGTCAGGTAAACACTAAACAATGGTTTGTGTCAGAGATGTAGAGAAAGCCATGTGAAAGGATCACATCAGATTGTTTGATTGAAGCTCTAACCCAAACCTTACGTCAGGTTAACACTAAACAATGGTTTGTGTTAGAGATGTAGCGAAAGCCATGTGAAAGGAACACATCAGATTGTGTAATTGAAGCTGTAACCCAAACCTTACGTCAGGTAAACACTAAACAATGGTTTATGTTAGAGATGTAGCGAAAGCCATGTGAAAGGAACACATCAGATTGTGTAATTGAAGCTCCAACCCAAACCTTACGTCAGGTAAACACTAAACAATGGTTTGTGTCAGAGATGTAGAGAAAGCCATGTGAAAGGATTACATCAGATTGTGTAATTGAAGCTCTAACCCAAATCTTACGTCAGGTAAACACTAAACAATGGTTTGTGTTAGAGATGTAGAAAAGCCATGTGAAAGGATTACATCGGATTGTTTGATTGAAGCTGTAACCCAAACCTTATGTCGGGTATACACTAAACAATGGTTTGTGACAGAGATGTAGCGAAAGCCATTTGAAAGGATTACATCAGATTGTGTAATTGAAGCTCTAACCCAAAACATACGTTAGGTTAACACTAAACAATGGTTTGTGTTAGAGATGTAGAAAAAGCCATGTGAAAGGATTACATCAGATTGTGTAATTGAAGCTCTAACCCAAACCTTACGTCAGGTAAAAACTAAACAATGGTTTGTGTTAGAGGTGTAGAGAAAGCCATGTGAAAGGAACACATCAGATTGTGTAATTGAAGCTGTAACCCAAATATTACGTCAGGTAAACACTAAACAATGGTTTGTGTCGGAGATGAAGAGAAAGCCATGTGCAAGGAACACATCAGATTGTGTGATTGAAGCTGTAACCCAAACCTTACGTCAGGTAAACACTAAACAATGGTTTGTGTTAGAGATGTAGCGAAAGCCATGTGCAAGGAACACATCAGATTGTTTGATTGAAGCAGTAACCCAAATCTTACGTAAGGTAAACACTAAACAATGGTTTCTGTCAGAGATGAAGAGAAAGCCATGTGAAAGGATTACATCAGATTGTGTAATTGAAGCTCTAATCCAAAACTTACGTCAGGTAAACACTAAACAATGGTTTGTGTTAGAGATGTAGAGAAAGCCATGTGAAAGGAACACATCAGATTGTGTGATTGAAGCTGTAACCCAAACCTTACGTCAGGTAAACACTAAGCAATGGTTTGTGTTAGAGATGTAGCGAAAGCCATGTGAAAGGAACACATCAGATTGTGTAATTGAAGCTGTAACCCAAATCTTACGTCAGGTAAACACTAAACAATGGTTTGTGTTAGAGATGTAGCTAAAGCCATGTGAAAGGAACACATCAGATTGTGTAATTGAAGCTCTAACCCAAACCTTACGTCAGGTAAACGCTAAACATTGGTTTGTGTTAGAGATGTAGGGAAAGCCATGTGAAAGTATTACATCAGATTGCGTAATTGAAGCTGTAACCCAAACCTTACGTCAGGTAAACACTAAACAATGGTTTGTGTTAGAGATGTATCGAAAGCCATGTGAAAGGAACACTTCAGATTGTTAAATTGAAGCTCTAACCCAAACCTTACGTCAGGTAAACACTAAACAATGGTTTGTGTTAGAGATGTAGAGAAAGCCATGTGAAAGGATTACATCAGATTGTGTAATTGAAGCTCTATCCCAAACCTTACGTCAGGTAAACACCAAACAATGGTTTGTGTTAGAGATGTAGAGAAAGCCATGTGAAAGGAACACATCAGATTGTGTAATTGAAGCTCTAACCCAAACCTTACGTCACGTAAAATCTAAACAATGGTTTGTGTCAGAAATGAAGAGAAAGCCATGTGAAATGAACACATCAGATTGTTTGATTGAAGCTCTAACCCAAACCTTACGTCAGGTAAACACTAAACAATGGTTTGTGTCAGAGATGAAGAGAAAGCCATGTGAAAGGAACACATCAGATTGTGTAATTGATGCTCTAACCCAAACCTTACGTCAGGTAAACACTAAACAATGGTTTGTGTCAGAGATGTAGAGAAAGCCATGTGAAAGGAACACATCAGATTGTGTGATTGAAGCTGTAACCCAAACCTTACGTCAGCTAAACACTAAACAATACTTTGTGACAGAGATGTAGAGAATGCCATGTGAAAGGAACACATCAGATTGTTTGATTGAAGTTGTAACCCAAACCTTACGTCAGCTAAACACTAACCAATACTTTGTGTCAGAGATGTAGAGAAAGCCATGTGAAAGGATTACATCAGATTGTTTGATTGAAGCTGCAACCCAAACCTTACGTCAGGTAAACACTAAAAAATGGCTTGTATCAGAGATGTAGCGAAAGACATGTGAAAGGTACACATCAGATTGTGTAATTGAAGCTGTAACCCAAACCATACGTCAGGTAAACACTAAACAATGGTTTGTGTCAGAGATGAAGGGAAAGCCATGTGAAAGGAACACATCAGATTGTTTGATTGAAGCTGTAACCCAAACCTTACGTCAGGTAAACACTAAACAATGGTTTGTGTCAAAGATGAAGAGAAAGCCATGTGAAAGGAACACATAAGATTGTGTAATTGAAGCTCTAACCCAAACCTTACGTCAGGTAAACACTAAACAATGGTTTGTGTCAGAGATGTAGAGAAAGCCATGTGAAAGGATTACATCAGATTGTGTAATTGAAGCTCTAACCCAAACCTTACGTCAGGTAAACACTAAACAATGGTTTGTGTTAGAGATGTAGAGAAAGCCATGTGAAAGGATTACATCAGATTGTGTAATTGAAGCTCTAACCCAAACCTTACGTCAGGTAAACACTAAACAATGGTTTGTGTTAGAGATGTAGAGAAAGCCATGTGAAAGGATTACATCAGATTGTGTAATTGAGCTGTAACCCAAACCTTACGTCAGGTAAACACTAAACAATGGTTTGTGTTAGAGATGTCGCGAAAGCCACGTGAAAGGAACACATCAGATTGTGTAATTGAAACTCTAACCCAAACCTTACGTCAGGTAAACACTAAACAATGGTTTGTGTTAGAGATGTAGAGAAAACCATGTGAAAGGATTATATCAGATTATGTAATTGAAGCTGTAACCCAAACCTTACGTCAGCTTAACACTAAACAATACTTTGTGTCAGAGATGTAGAGAAAGCCATGTGAAAGGATTACATCAGATTGTTTGATTGAAGCTGTAACCCAAACCTTACGTCAGCTAAACACTAACCAATACTTTGTGTCAGAGATGTAGAGAAAGCCATGTGAAAGGATTACATCAGATTGTTTGATTGAAGCTGCAACCCAAACCTTACGTCAGGTAAACACTAAAAAATGGCTTGTATCAGAGATGTAGCGAAAGACATGTGAAAGGGACACATCAGATTGTGTAATTGAAGCTCTAACCCAAACCTTACGTCAGGTAAACACTAAACAATGGTTTGTGTCAGAGATGAAGAGAAAGCCATGTGCAAGGAACACATCAGATTGTTTGATTGAAGCAGTAACCCAAATCTTACGTCAGGTAAACACTAAACAATGGTTTCTGTCAGAGATGAAGAGAAAGCCATGTGAAAGGATTACATCAGATTGTGTAATTGAAGCTCTAATCCAAACCTTACGTCAGGTAAACACTAAACAATGGTTTGTGTTAGAGATGTAGAGAAAGCCATGTGAAAGGATTACATCAGATTGTGTAATTGAAGCTCTAACCCAAACCTTACGTCAGGTAAACACTAAACAATGGTTTGTGTTAGAGATGTAGCGAAAGCCATGTAAAAGGAACACATCAGATTGTGTAATTGAAGCTCTAACCCAAACCTTACGTCAGGTAAACACCAAACAATGGTTTGTATCAGAGATGCAGAGAAAGCCATGTGAAAGGATTACATCAGATTGTGTAATTGAAGCTCTAACCCAAACCTTACGTCAGGTAAACACTAAATAATGGTTTGTGTTAGAGATGTAGAGAAAGCCATGTAAAAGGAACACATCAGATTGTTTGATTGAAGCTGTATCCCAAACCTTATGTCAGATAAAAACTAAACAATGGTTTGTGTTAGAGATGTAGCTAAAGCCATGTGAAAGGAACACATCAGATTGTGTAATTGAAGATCTAACCCAAACCTTACGTCAGATAAAAACTAAACAATGGTTTGTGTTAGAGATGTAGCTAAAGCCATGTGAAAGGAACACATCAGATTGTGTAATTGAAGATCTAACCCAAACCTTACGTCAGGTAAACACTAAATAATGGTTTGTGTCACAGATGAAGAGAAAGCCATGTGAAAGAAACACATCAGATTGTTTGATTGAAGCGGTAACCCAAACCTTACGTCAGGTAAACACTAAACAATGGTTTGTGTTAGAGATGTAGAGAAAGCCATGTGAAAGGATTACATCAGATTGTGTAGTTGAAGCTCTAACCCAAACCTTACATCAGGTAAACACTAAACAATGGTTTGTGTCAGAGATGAAGACAAAGCCATGTGAAAGGAACACATCAGATTGTGTAATTGAAGCTCTAACCCAAACTTTACGTCAGTTAAACATTAAACAATACTTTGTGTCAGAGATGTAGAGAAAGCCATGTGAAAGGATTACATCACATTGTTTGATTGAAGCTGTAACCCAAACCTTACGTCAGGTAAACACTAAACAATGGTTTGTGTCAGAGATGAAGAGAAAGCCATGTGAAAGAAACACATCAGATTGTTTGATTGAAGCTCTAACCCAAACCTTACGTCAGGTAAACACTAAACAATGGTTTGTGTCAGAGATGAAGAGAAAGCCATGTGAAAGGATTACATCAGATTGTGTAATTGAAGCTGTAACCCAAACCATACGTCAGGTAAACACTAAACAATGGTTTGTGTCAGAGATGAAGAGAAAGCCATGTGAAAGGAACACATCAGATTGTTTGATTGAAGCTGTAACCCAAACCTTACGTCAGGTAAACATTAAACAATGGTTTGTGTCAGAGATGAAGAGAAAGCCATGTGAAAGGAACACATAAGATTGTGTAATTGAAGCTCTAACCCAAACCTTACGTCAGGTAAACACTAAACAATGGTTTGTGTTAGAGATGTAGAGAAAGCCATGTGAAAGGATTACATCAGATTGTGTAATTGAAGCTGTAACCCAAACCTTACGTCAGGTAAACACTAAAAATTGGTTTGTTTTAGAGATGTCCCGAAAGCCATGTGAAAGGAACACATCAGATTGTGTAATTGAAACTCTAACCCAAACCTTACGTCAGGTAAACACTAAACAATGGTTTGTGTTAGAGATGTAGAGAAAACCATGTGAAAGGATTATATCAGATTGTGTAATTGAAGCTGTAACCCAAACCTTACGTCAGCTTAACACTAAACAGTACTTTGTGTCAGAGATGTAGAGAAAGCCATTTGAAAGGATTACATCAGATTGTTTGATTGAAGCTGTAACCCAAACCTTACGTTAGCTAAACACTAACCAATACTTTGTGTCAGAGATGTAGAGAAAGCCATGTGAAAGGATTGCATCAGATTGTTTGATTGAAGCTGCAACCCAAACCTTACGTCAGGTAAACACTAAAAAATGGCTTGTATCAGAGATGTAGCGAAAGACATGTGAAAGGGACACATCAGATTGTGTAATTGAAGCTCTAACCCAAACCTTACGTCAGGTAAACACTAAACAATGGTTTGTGTCAGAGATGAAGAGAAAGCCATGTGAAAGGAACACATCAGATTGTTTGATTGAAGCTCTAACCCAAACCTAACTTCAGGTAAACACTAAACAATGGTTTGTGTTAGAGATGTAGAGAAAGCCATGTGAAAGGATTACATCAGATTGTGTAATTGAAGCTGTAACCCAAACCTTACGTCAGGTAAACACTAAACGATGGTTTGTGTCAGAGATGAAGAGAAAGCCATGTGAAAGGAACACATCAGATTGTTTGATTGAAGCTGTAACCCAAACCTTACGTCAGGTAAACACTAAACAATGGTTTCTGTCAGAGATAAAGAGAAAGCCATGTGAAAGGAACACAACAGATTGTGTAATTGAAGCTCTAACCCAAACCTTACGTCAGGTAAACACTAAACAATGGTTTGTGTCAGAGATGTAGAGAAAGCCATGTGAAAGGATCACATCAGATTGTTTGATTGAAGCTCTAACCCAAACCTTACGTCAGGTTAACACTAAACAATGGTTTGTGTTAGAGATGTAGCGAAAGCCATGTGAAAGGAACACATCAGATTGTGTAATTGATGCTCTAACCCAAACCTTACGTCAGGTAAACACTAAACAATGGTTTGTGTCAGAGATGTAGAGAAAGCCATGTGAAAGGAACACATCAGATTGTGTGATTGAAGCTGTAACCCAAACCTTACGTCAGCTAAACACTAAACAATACTTTGTGACAGAGATGTAGAGAATGCCATGTGAAAGGAACACATCAGATTGTTTGATTGAAGTTGTAACCCAAACCTTACGTCAGCTAAACACTAACCAATACTTTGTGTCAGAGATGTAGAGAAAGCCATGTGAAAGGATTACATCAGATTGTTTGATTGAAGCTGCAACCCAAACCTTACGTCAGGTAAACACTAAAAAATGGCTTGTATCAGAGATGTAGCGAAAGACATGTGAAAGGTACACATCAGATTGTGTAATTGAAGCTGTAACCCAAACCATACGTCAGGTAAACACTAAACAATGGTTTGTGTCAGAGATGAAGGGAAAGCCATGTGAAAGGAACACATCAGATTGTTTGATTGAAGCTGTAACCCAAACCTTACGTCAGGTAAACACTAAACAATGGTTTGTGTCAAAGATGAAGAGAAAGCCATGTGAAAGGAACACATAAGATTGTGTAATTGAAGCTCTAACCCAAACCTTACGTCAGGTAAACACTAAACAATGGTTTGTGTCAGAGATGTAGAGAAAGCCATGTGAAAGGATTACATCAGATTGTGTAATTGAAGCTCTAACCCAAACCTTACGTCAGGTAAACACTAAACAATGGTTTGTGTTAGAGATGTAGAGAAAGCCATGTGAAAGGATTACATCAGATTGTGTAATTGAAGCTCTAACCCAAACCTTACGTCAGGTAAACACTAAACAATGGTTTGTGTTAGAGATGTAGAGAAAGCCATGTGAAAGGATTACATCAGATTGTGTAATTGAGCTGTAACCCAAACCTTACGTCAGGTAAACACTAAACAATGGTTTGTGTTAGAGATGTCGCGAAAGCCACGTGAAAGGAACACATCAGATTGTGTAATTGAAACTCTAACCCAAACCTTACGTCAGGTAAACACTAAACAATGGTTTGTGTTAGAGATGTAGAGAAAACCATGTGAAAGGATTATATCAGATTATGTAATTGAAGCTGTAACCCAAACCTTACGTCAGCTTAACACTAAACAATACTTTGTGTCAGAGATGTAGAGAAAGCCATGTGAAAGGATTACATCAGATTGTTTGATTGAAGCTGTAACCCAAACCTTACGTCAGCTAAACACTAACCAATACTTTGTGTCAGAGATGTAGAGAAAGCCATGTGAAAGGATTACATCAGATTGTTTGATTGAAGCTGCAACCCAAACCTTACGTCAGGTAAACACTAAAAAATGGCTTGTATCAGAGATGTAGCGAAAGACATGTGAAAGGGACACATCAGATTGTGTAATTGAAGCTCTAACCCAAACCTTACGTCAGGTAAACACTAAACAATGGTTTGTGTCAGAGATGAAGAGAAAGCCATGTGCAAGGAACACATCAGATTGTTTGATTGAAGCAGTAACCCAAATCTTACGTCAGGTAAACACTAAACAATGGTTTCTGTCAGAGATGAAGAGAAAGCCATGTGAAAGGATTACATCAGATTGTGTAATTGAAGCTCTAATCCAAACCTTACGTCAGGTAAACACTAAACAATGGTTTGTGTTAGAGATGTAGAGAAAGCCATGTGAAAGGATTACATCAGATTGTGTAATTGAAGCTCTAACCCAAACCTTACGTCAGGTAAACACTAAACAATGGTTTGTGTTAGAGATGTAGCGAAAGCCATGTAAAAGGAACACATCAGATTGTGTAATTGAAGCTCTAACCCAAACCTTACGTCAGGTAAACACCAAACAATGGTTTGTATCAGAGATGCAGAGAAAGCCATGTGAAAGGATTACATCAGATTGTGTAATTGAAGCTCTAACCCAAACCTTACGTCAGGTAAACACTAAATAATGGTTTGTGTTAGACATGTAGAGAAAGCCATGTAAAAGGAACACATCAGATTGTTTGATTGAAGCTGTATCCCAAACCTTATGTCAGATAAAAACTAAACAATGGTTTGTGTTAGAGATGTAGCTAAAGCCATGTGAAAGGAACACATCAGATTGTGTAATTGAAGATCTAACCCAAACCTTACGTCAGATAAAAACTAAACAATGGTTTGTGTTAGAGATGTAGCTAAAGCCATGTGAAAGGAACACATCAGATTGTGTAATTGAAGATCTAACCCAAACCTTACGTCAGGTAAACACTAAATAATGGTTTGTGTCACAGATGAAGAGAAAGCCATGTGAAAGAAACACATCAGATTGTTTGATTGAAGCGGTAACCCAAACCTTACGTCAGGTAAACACTAAACAATGGTTTGTGTTAGAGATGTAGAGAAAGCCATGTGAAAGGATTACATCAGATTGTGTAGTTGAAGCTCTAACCCAAACCTTACATCAGGTAAACACTAAACAATGGTTTGTGTCAGAGATGAAGACAAAGCCATGTGAAAGGAACACATCAGATTGTGTAATTGAAGCTCTAACCCAAACTTTACGTCAGTTAAACATTAAACAATACTTTGTGTCAGAGATGTAGAGAAAGCCATGTGAAAGGATTACATCACATTGTTTGATTGAAGCTGTAACCCAAACCTTACGTCAGGTAAACACTAAACAATGGTTTGTGTCAGAGATGAAGAGAAAGCCATGTGAAAGAAACACATCAGATTGTTTGATTGAAGCTCTAACCCAAACCTTACGTCAGGTAAACACTAAACAATGGTTTGTGTCAGAGATGAAGAGAAAGCCATGTGAAAGGATTACATCAGATTGTGTAATTGAAGCTGTAACCCAAACCATACGTCAGGTAAACACTAAACAATGGTTTGTGTCAGAGATGAAGAGAAAGCCATGTGAAAGGAACACATCAGATTGTTTGATTGAAGCTGTAACCCAAACCTTACGTCAGGTAAACATTAAACAATGGTTTGTGTCAGAGATGAAGAGAAAGCCATGTGAAAGGAACACATAAGATTGTGTAATTGAAGCTCTAACCCAAACCTTACGTCAGGTAAACACTAAACAATGGTTTGTGTTAGAGATGTAGAGAAAGCCATGTGAAAGGATTACATCAGATTGTGTAATTGAAGCTGTAACCCAAACCTTACGTCAGGTAAACACTAAAAATTGGTTTGTTTTAGAGATGTCCCGAAAGCCATGTGAAAGGAACACATCAGATTGTGTAATTGAAACTCTAACCCAAACCTTACGTCAGGTAAACACTAAACAATGGTTTGTGTTAGAGATGTAGAGAAAACCATGTGAAAGGATTATATCAGATTGTGTAATTGAAGCTGTAACCCAAACCTTACGTCAGCTTAACACTAAACAGTACTTTGTGTCAGAGATGTAGAGAAAGCCATTTGAAAGGATTACATCAGATTGTTTGATTGAAGCTGTAACCCAAAACTTACGTTAGCTAAACACTAACCAATACTTTGTGTCAGAGATGTAGAGAAAGCCATGTGAAAGGATTGCATCAGATTGTTTGATTGAAGCTGCAACCCAAACCTTACGTCAGGTAAACACTAAAAAATGGCTTGTATCAGAGATGTAGCGAAAGACATGTGAAAGGGACACATCAGATTGTGTAATTGAAGCTCTAACCCAAACCTTACGTCAGGTAAACACTAAACAATGGTTTGTGTCAGAGATGAAGAGAAAGCCATGTGAAAGGAACACATCAGATTGTTTGATTGAAGCTCTAACCCAAACCTAACTTCAGGTAAACACTAAACAATGGTTTGTGTTAGAGATGTAGAGAAAGCCATGTGAAAGGATTACATCAGATTGTGTAATTGAAGCTGTAACCCAAACCTTACGTCAGGTAAACACTAAACGATGGTTTGTGTCAGAGATGAAGAGAAAGCCATGTGAAAGGAACACATCAGATTGTTTGATTGAAGCTGTAACCCAAACCTTACGTCAGGTAAACACTAAACAATGGTTTCTGTCAGAGATAAAGAGAAAGCCATGTGAAAGGAACACAACAGATTGTGTAATTGAAGCTCTAACCCAAACCTTACGTCAGGTAAACACTAAACAATGGTTTGTGTCAGAGATGTAGAGAAAGCCATGTGAAAGGATCACATCAGATTGTTTGATTGAAGCTCTAACCCAAACCTTACGTCAGGTTAACACTAAACAATGGTTTGTGTTAGAGATGTAGCGAAAGCCATGTGAAAGGAACACATCAGATTGTGTAATTGAAGCTGTAACCCAAACCTTACGTCAGGTAAACACTAAACAATGGTTTATGTTAGAGATGTAGCGAAAGCCATGTGAAAGGAACACATCAGATTGTGTAATTGAAGCTCCAACCCAAACCTTACGTCAGGTAAACACTAAACAATGGTTTGTGTCAGAGATGTAGAGAAAGCCATGTGAAAGGATTACATCAGATTGTGTAATTGAAGCTCTAACCCAAACCTTACGTCTGGTAAACACTAAACAATGGTTTGTGTTAGAGATGTAGAGAAAGCCATGTGAAAGGATTACATCAGATTGTTTGATTGAAGCTGTAACCCAAACCTTATGTCGGGTACACACTAAACAATGGTTTGTGACAGAGATGTAGCGAAAGCCATTTGAAAGGATTACATCAGATTGTGTAATTGAAGCTCTAACCCAAACCTTACGTCAGGTAAACACTAAACAATGGTTTGTGTTAGAGATGTAGCGAAAGACATGTGAAAGGAACACATCAGATTGTGTAATTGAAGCTCTAACCCAAACCTTACGTCAGGTAAACGCTAAACATTGGTTTGTGTTAGAGATGTAGGGAAAGCCATGTGAAAGTATTACATCAGATTGCGTAATTGAAGCTGTAACCCAAACCTTACGTCAGGTAAACACTAAACAATGGTTTGTGTTAGAGATGTATCGAAAGCCATGTGAAAGGAACACTTCAGATTGTTAAATTGAAGCTCTAACCCAAACCTTACGTCAGGTAAACACTAAACAATGGTTTGTGTTAGAGATGTAGAGAAAGCCATGTGAAAGGATTACATCAGATTGTGTAATTGAAGCTCTATCCCAAACCTTACGTCAGGTAAACACCAAACAATGGTTTGTGTTAGAGATGTAGAGAAAGCCATGTGAAAGGAACACATCAGATTGTGTAATTGAAGCTCTAACCCAAACCTTACGTCACGTAAAATCTAAACAATGGTTTGTGTCAGAAATGAAGAGAAAGCCATGTGAAATGAACACATCAGATTGTTTGATTGAAGCTCTAACCCAAACCTTACGTCAAGTAAACACTAAACAATGGTTTGTGTCAGAGATGAAGAGAAAGCCATGTGAAAGGAACACATCAGATTGTGTAATTGATGCTCTAACCCAAACCTTACGTCAGGTAAACACTAAACAATGGTTTGTGTCAGAGATGTAGAGAAAGCCATGTGAAAGGAACACATCAGATTGTTTGATTGAAGCTGCAACCCAAACCTTACGTCAGGTAAACACTAAAAAATGGCTTGTATCAGAGATGTAGCGAAAGACATGTGAAAGGGACACATCAGATTGTGTAATTGAAGCTCTAACCCAAAATTTACATCAGGTAAACACTAAACAATGGTTTGTGTTAGAGATGTAGCGAAAGCCATGTGAAAGGAACACATCAGATTGTGTAATTGAAGCTCTAACCCAAACCTTATGTCAGCTATACACTAAACAATGATTTGTGTTAGAGATGTAGAGAAATCCATGTGAAAGGAACACATCAGATTGTGTGATTGAAGCTGTAACCCAAACCTTACGTCAGCTAAACACTAAACAATACTTTGTGACAGAGATGTAGAGAATGCCATGTGAAAGGTACACATCAGATTGTGTAATTGAAGCTGTAACCCAAACCATACGTCAGGTAAACACTAAACAATGGTTTGTGTCAGAGATGAAGGGAAAGCCATGTGAAAGGAACACATCAGATTGTTTGATTGAAGCTGTAACCCAAACCTTACGTCAGGTAAACACTAAACAATGGTTTGTGTCAAAGATGAAGAGAAAGCCATGTGAAAGGAACACATAAGATTGTGTAATTGAAGCTCTAACCCAAACCTTACGTCAGGTAAACACTAAACAATGGTTTGTGTCAGAGATGTAGAGAAAGCCATGTGAAAGGATTACATCAGATTGTGTAATTGAAGCTCTAACCCAAACCTTACGTCAGGTAAACACTAAACAATGGTTTGTGTTAGAGATGTAGAGAAAGCCATGTGAAAGGATTACATCAGATTGTGTAATTGAAGCTCTAACCCAAACCTTACGTCAGGTAAACACTAAACAATGGTTTGTGTTAGAGATGTAGAGAAAGCCATGTGAAAGGATTACATCAGATTGTGTAATTGAAGCTGTAACCCAAACCTTACGTCAGGTAAACACTAAACAATGGTTTTTGTTAGAGATGTCGCGAAAGCCACCTGAAAGGAACACATCAGATTGTGTAATTGAAACTCTAACCCAAACCTTACGTCAGGTAAACACTAAACAATGGTTTGTGTTAGAGATGTAGAGAAAACCATGTGAAAGGATTATATCAGATTATGTAATTGAAGCTGTAACCCAAACCTTACGTCAGCTTAACACTAAACAATACTTTGTGTCAGAGATGTAGAGAAAGCCATGTGAAAGGATTACATCAGATTGTTTGATTGAAGCTGTAACCCAAACCTTAAGTCAGCTAAACACTAACCAATACTTTGTGTCAGAGATGTAGAGAAAGCCATGTGAAAGGATTACATCAGATTGTTTGATTGAAGCTGCAACCCAAACCTTACGTCAGGTAAACACTAAAAAATGGCTTGTATCAGAGATGTAGCGAAAGACATGTGAAAGGGACACATCAGATTGTGTAATTGAAGCTCTAACCCAAACCTTACGTCAGGTAAACACTAAACAATGGTTTGTGTCAGAGATGAAGAGAAAGCCATGAGAAAGGAACACATGAGATTGTTTGATTGAAGCTCTAACCCAAACCTAACTTCAGGTAAACACTAAACAATGGTTTGTGTTAGAGATGTAGAGAAAGCCATGTGAAAGGATTACATCAGATTGTGTAATTGAAGCTGTAACCCAAACCTTACGTCAGGTAAACACTAAACAATGGTTTGTGTCAGAGATGAAGAGAAAGCCATGTGAAAGGAACACATCAGATTGTTTGATTGAAGCTGTAACCCAAACCTTACGTCAGGTAAACACTAAACAATGGTTTCTGTCAGAGATGAAGAGAAAGCCATGTGAAAGGAACACAACACATTGTGTAATTGAAGCTCTAACCCAAACCTTACGTCAGGTAAACACTAAACAATGGTTTGTGTCAGAGATGTAGAGAAAGCCATGTGAAAGGATCACATCAGATTGTTTGATTGAAGCTCTAACCCAAACCTTACGTCAGGTTAACACTAAACAATGGTTTGTGTTAGAGATGTAGCGAAAGCCATGTGAAAGGAACACATCAGATTGTGTAATTGAAGCTGTAACCCAAACCTTACGTCAGGTAAACACTAAACAATGGTTTATGTTAGAGATGTAGCGAAAGCCATGTGAAAGGAACACATCAGATTGTGTAATTTAAGCTCCAACCCAAACCTTACATCAGGTAAACACTAAACAATGGTTTGTGTCAGAGATGTAGAGAAAGCCATGTGAAAGGATTACATCAGATTGTGTAATTGAAGCTCTAACCCAAATCTTACGTCAGGTAAACACTAAACAATGGTTTGTGTTAGAGATGTAGAGAAAGCCATGTGAAAGGATTACATCAGATTGTTTGATTGAAGCTGTAACCCAAACCTTATGTCGGGTACACAATAAACAATGGTTTGTGACAGAGATGTAGCGAAAGCCATTTGAAAGGATTACATCAGATTGTGTAATTGAAGCTCTAACCCAAAACATACGTTAGGTTAACACTAAACAATGGTTTGTGTTAGAGATGTAGAAAAAGCCATGTGAAAGGATTACATCAGATTGTGTAATTGAAGCTCTAACCCAAACCTTACGTCAGGTAAAAACTAAACAATGGTTTGTGTTAGAGGTGTAGAGAAAGCCATGTGAAAGGAACACATCAGATTGTGTAATTGAAGCTGTAACCCAAATATTACGTCAGGTAAACACTAAACAATGGTTTGTGTCGGAGATGAAGAGAAAGCCATGTGCAAGGAACACATCAGATTGTGTGATTGAAGCTGTAACCCAAACCTTACGTCAGGTAAACACTAAACAATGGTTTGTGTTAGAGATGTAGCGAAAGCCATGTGCAAGGAACACATCAGATTGTTTGATTGAAGCAGTAACCCAAATCTTACGTCAGGTAAACACTAAACAATGGTTTGTGTCAGAGATGAAGAGAAAGCCATGTGAAAGGATCACATCAGATTGTGTAATTGAAGCTCTAATCCAAACCTTACGTCAGGTAAACACTAAACAATGGTTTGTGTTAGAGATGTAGAGAAAGCCATGTGAAAGGAACACATCAGATTGTGTGATTGAAGCTGTAACCCAAACCTTACGTCAGGTAAACACTAAGCAATGGTTTGTGTTAGAGATGTAGCGAAAGCCATGTGAAAGGAACACATCAGATTGTGTAATTGAAGCTGTAACCCAAATCTTACGTCAGGTAAACACTAAACAATGGTTTGTTTTAGAGATGTAGCGAAAGCCATGTGAAAGGAACACATCAGATTGTGTAATTGAAGCTCTAACCCAAACCTTACGTCAGGTAAACGCTAAACATTGGTTTGTGTTAGAGATGTAGGGAAAGCCATGTGAAAGTATTACATCAGATTGCGTAATTGAAGCTGTAACCCAAACCTTACGTCAGGTAAACACTAAACAATGGTTTGTGTTAGAGATGTCGCGAAAGCCACGTGAAAGGAACACATCAGATTGTGTAATTGAAACTCTAACCCAAACCTTACGTCAGGTAAACACTAAACAATGGTTTGTGTTAGAGATGTAGAGAAAACCATGTGAAAGGATTATATCAGATTATGTAGTTGAAGCTGTAACCCAAACCTTACGTCAGCTTAACACTAAACAATACTTTGTGTCAGAGATGTAGAGAAAGCCATGTGAAAGGATTACATCAGATTGTTTGATTGAAGCTGTAACCCAAACCTTACGTCAGCTAAACACTAACCAATACTTTGTGTCAGAGATGTAGAGAAAGCCATGTGAAAGGATTACATCAGATTGTTTGATTGAAGCTGCAACCCAAACCTTACGTCAGGTAAACACTAAAAAATGGCTTGTATCAGAGATGTAGCGAAAGACATGTGAAAGGGACACATCAGATTGTGTAATTGAAGCTCTAACCCAAACCTTACGTCAGGTAAACACTAAACAATGGTTTGTGTCAGAGATGAAGAGAAAGCCATGTGGAACACATCAGATTGTTTGATTGAAGCTCTAACCCAAACCTAACTTCAGGTAAACACTAAACAATGGTTTGTGTTAGAGATGTAGAGAAAGCCATGTGAAAGGATTACATCAGACTGTGTAATTGAAGCTGTAACCCAAACCTTACGTCAGGTAAACTCTAAACAATGGTTTTTGTCAGAGATGAAGAGAAAGCCATGTGAAAGGAACACATCAGATTGTTTGATTGAAGCTGTAACCCAAACCTTACGTCAGGTAAACACTAAACAATGGTTTCTGTCAGAGATGAAGAGAAAGCCATGTGAAAGGAACACAACAGTTTGTGTAATTGAAGCTCTAACCCAAACCTTACGTCAGGTAAACACTAAACAATGGTTTGTGTCAGAGATGTAGAGAAAGCCATGTGAAAGGATCACATCAGATTGTTTGATTGAAGCTCTAACCCAAACCTTACGTCAGGTTAACACTAAACAATGGTTTGTGTTAGAGATGTAGCGAAAGCCATGTGAAAGGAACACATCAGATTGTGTAATTGAAGCTGTAACCCAAACCTTACGTCAGGTAAACACTAAACAATGGTTTATGTTAGAGATGTAGCGAAAGCCATGTGAAAGGAACACATCATATTGTGTAATTTAAGCTCCAACCCAAACCTTACGTCAGGTAAACACTTAACAATGGTTTGTGTCAGAGATGTAGAGAAATCCATGTGAAAGGATTACATAAGTTGTGTAATTGAAGCTCTAACCCAAACCTTACGTCAGGTAAACACTAAACAATGGTTTGTGTTAGAGATGTAGAGAAAGCCATGTGAAAGAATTACATCAGATTGTTTGATTGAAGCTGTAACCCAAACCTTATGTCGGGTACACACTAAACAATGGTTTGTGACAGAGATGTAGCGAAAGCCATTTGAAAGGATTACATCAGATTGTGTAATTGAAGCTCTAACCCAAAACATACGTTAGGTTAACACTAAACAATGGTTTGTGTTAGAGATGTAGAAAAAGCCATGTGAAAGGATTACATCAGATTGTGTAATTGAAGCTCTAACCCAAACCTTACGTCAGGTAAAAACTAAACAATGGTTTGTGTTAGAGGTGTAGAGAAAGCCATGTGAAAGGAACACATCAGATTGTGTAATTGAAGCTGTAACCCAAATATTACGTCAGGTAAACACTAAACAATGGTTTGTGTCGGAGATGAAGAGAAAGCCATGTGCAAGGAACACATCAGATTGTGTGATTGAAGCTGTAACCCAAACCTTACGTCAGGTAAACACTAAACAATGGTTTGTGTTAGAGATGTAGCGAAAGCCATGTGCAAGGAACACATCAGATTGTTTGATTGAAGCAGTAACCCAAATCTTACGTCAGGTAAACACTAAACAATGGTTTGTGTCAGAGATGAAGAGAAAGTCATGTGAAAGGATTACATCAGATTGTGTAATTGAAGCTCTAATCCAAACCTTACGTCAGGTAAACACTAAACAATGGTTTGTGTTAGAGATGTAGAGAAAGCCATGTGAAAGGAACACATCAGATTGTGTGATTGAAGCTGTAACCCAAACCTTACGTCAGGTAAACACTAAGCAATGGTTTGTGTTAGAGATGTAGCGAAAGCCATGTGAAAGGATTACATCAGATTCTTTGATTGAAGCTGTAACCCAAACCTTATGTCGGGTACACACTAAACAATGGTTTGTGACAGAGATGTAGCGAAAGCCATTTGAAAGGATTACATCAGATTGTGTAATTGAAGCTCTAACCCAAAACATACGTTAGGTTAACACTAAACAATGGTTTGTGTTAGAGATGTAGAAAAAGCCATGTGAAAGGATTACATCAGATTGTGTAATTGAAGCTCTAACCCAAACCTTACGTCAGGTAAAAACTAAACAATGGTTTGTGTTAGAGGTGTAGAGAAAGCCATGTGAAAGGAACACATCAGATTGTGTAATTGAAGCTGTAACCCAAATATTACGTCAGGTAAACACTAAACAATGGTTTGTGTCGGAGATGAAGAGAAAGCCATGTGCAAGGAACAAATCAGATTGTGTGATTGAAGCTGTAACCCAAACCTTACGTCAGGTAAACACTAAACAATGGTTTGTGTTAGAGATGTAGCGAAAGCCATGTGCAAGGAACACATCAGATTGTTTGATTGAAGCAGTAACCCAAATCTTACGTCAGGTAAACACTAAACAATGGTTTGTGTCAGAGATGAAGAGAAAGCCATGTGAAAGGATTACATCAGATTGTGTAATTGAAGCTCTAATCCAAACCTTACGTCAGGTAAACACTAAACAATGGTTTGTGTTAGAGATGTAGAGAAAGCCATGTGAAAGGAACACATCAGATTGTGTGATTGAAGCTGTAACCCAAACCTTACGTCAGGTAAACACTAAGCAATGGTTTGTGTTAGAGATGTAGCGAAAGCCATGTGAAAGGAACACATCAGATTGTGTAATTGAAGCTGTAACCCAAATCTTACGTCAGGTAAACACTAAACAATGGTTTGTGTTAGAGATGTAGAGAAAGCCATGTGAAAGGATTACATCAGATTGTGTAATTGAAGCTCTAACCCAAACCTTACGTCAGGTAAACACTAAACAATGGTTTGTGTTAGAGATGTAGAGAAAGCCATGTGAAAGGATTACATCAGATTGTGTAATTGAAGCTGTAACCCAAACCTTACGTCAGGTAAACACTAAACAATGGTTTGTGTTAGAGATGTCGCGAAAGCCACCTGAAAGGAACACATCAGATTGTGTAATTGAAACTCTAACCCAAACCTTACGTCAGGTAAACACTAAACAATGGTTTGTGTTAGAGATGTAGAGAAAACCATGTGAAAGGATTATATCAGATTATGTAATTGAAGCTGTAACCCAAACCTTACGTCAGCTTAACACTAAACAATACTTTGTGTCAGAGATGTAGAGAAAGCCATGTGAAAGGATTACATCAGATTGTTTGATTGAAGCTGTAACCCAAACCTTAAGTCAGCTAAACACTAACCAATACTTTGTGTCAGAGATGTAGAGAAAGCCATGTGAAAGGATTACATCAGATTGTTTGATTGAAGCTGCAACCCAAACCTTACGTCAGGTAAACACTAAAAAATGGCTTGTATCAGAGATGTAGCGAAAGACATGTGAAAGGGACACATCAGATTGTGTAATTGAAGCTCTAACCCAAACCTTACGTCAGGTAAACACTAAACAATGGTTTGTGTCAGAGATGAAGAGAAAGCCATGAGAAAGGAACACATGAGATTGTTTGATTGAAGCTCTAACCCAAACCTAACTTCAGGTAAACACTAAACAATGGTTTGTGTTAGAGATGTAGAGAAAGCCATGTGAAAGGATTACATCAGATTGTGTAATTGAAGCTGTAACCCAAACCTTACGTCAGGTAAACACTAAACAATGGTTTGTGTCAGAGATGAAGAGAAAGCCATGTGAAAGGAACACATCAGATTGTTTGATTGAAGCTGTAACCCAAACCTTACGTCAGGTAAACACTAAACAATGGTTTCTGTCAGAGATGAAGAGAAAGCCATGTGAAAGGAACACAACACATTGTGTAATTGAAGCTCTAACCCAAACCTTACGTCAGGTAAACACTAAACAATGGTTTGTGTCAGAGATGTAGAGAAAGCCATGTGAAAGGATCACATCAGATTGTTTGATTGAAGCTCTAACCCAAACCTTACGTCAGGTTAACACTAAACAATGGTTTGTGTTAGAGATGTAGCGAAAGCCATGTGAAAGGAACACATCAGATTGTGTAATTGAAGCTGTAACCCAAACCTTACGTCAGGTAAACACTAAACAATGGTTTATGTTAGAGATGTAGCGAAAGCCATGTGAAAGGAACACATCAGATTGTGTAATTTAAGCTCCAACCCAAACCTTACGTCAGGTAAACACTAAACAATGGTTTGTGTCAGAGATGTAGAGAAAGCCATGTGAAAGGATTACATCAGATTGTGTAATTGAAGCTCTAACCCAAACCTTACGTCAGGTAAACACTAAACAATGGTTTGTGTTAGAGATGTAGAGAAAGCCATGTGAAAGGATTACATCAGATTGTTTGATTGAAGCTGTAACCCAAACCTTATGTCGGGTACACAATAAACAATGGTTTGTGACAGAGATGTAGCGAAAGCCATTTGAAAGGATTACATCAGATTGTGTAATTGAAGCTCTAACCCAAAACATACGTTAGGTTAACACTAAACAATGGTTTGTGTTAGAGATGTAGAAAAAGCCATGTGAAAGGATTACATCAGATTGTGTAATTGAAGCTCTAACCCAAACCTTACGTCAGGTAAACACTAAACAATGGTTTGTGTCAGAGATGTAGAGAAAGCCATGTGAAAGGATCACATCAGATTGTTTGATTGAAGCTCTAACCCAAACCTTACGTCAGGTTAACACTAAACAATGGTTTGTGTTAGAGATGTAGCGAAAGCCATGTGAAAGGA
Organism: Hymenopus coronatus; assembly: GCA_030762935.1. Taxonomy (NCBI): domain Eukaryota; kingdom Metazoa; phylum Arthropoda; class Insecta; order Mantodea; family Hymenopodidae; genus Hymenopus; species Hymenopus coronatus. The sequence continues at coordinate 150,785,189 of CM060898.1, read as the reverse complement.
ACACATCAGATTGTGTAATTGAAGCTGTAACCCAAACCTTACGTCAGGTAAACACTAAACAATGGTTTATGTTAGAGATGTAGCGAAAGCCATGTGAAAGGAACACATCATATTGTGTAATTTAAGCTCCAACCCAAACCTTACGTCAGGTAAACACTTAACAATGGTTTGTGTCAGAGATGTAGAGAAATCCATGTGAAAGGATTACATAAGTTGTGTAATTGAAGCTCTAACCCAAACCTTACGTCAGGTAAACACTAAACAATGGTTTGTGTTAGAGATGTAGAGAAAGCCATGTGAAAGAATTACATCAGATTGTTTGATTGAAGCTGTAACCCAAACCTTATGTCGGGTACACACTAAACAATGGTTTGTGACAGAGATGTAGCGAAAGCCATTTGAAAGGATTACATCAGATTGTGTAATTGAAGCTCTAACCCAAAACATACGTTAGGTTAACACTAAACAATGGTTTGTGTTAGAGATGTAGAAAAAGCCATGTGAAAGGATTACATCAGATTGTGTAATTGAAGCTCTAACCCAAACCTTACGTCAGGTAAAAACTAAACAATGGTTTGTGTTAGAGGTGTAGAGAAAGCCATGTGAAAGGAACACATCAGATTGTGTAATTGAAGCTGTAACCCAAATATTACGTCAGGTAAACACTAAACAATGGTTTGTGTCGGAGATGAAGAGAAAGCCATGTGCAAGGAACACATCAGATTGTGTGATTGAAGCTGTAACCCAAACCTTACGTCAGGTAAACACTAAACAATGGTTTGTGTTAGAGATGTAGCGAAAGCCATGTGCAAGGAACACATCAGATTGTTTGATTGAAGCAGTAACCCAAATCTTACGTCAGGTAAACACTAAACAATGGTTTGTGTCAGAGATGAAGAGAAAGCCATGTGAAAGGATTACATCAGATTGTGTAATTGAAGCTCTAATCCAAACCTTACGTCAGGTAAACACTAAACAATGGTTTGTGTTAGAGATGTAGAGAAAGCCATGTGAAAGGAACACATCAGATTGTGTGATTGAAGCTGTAACCCAAACCTTACGTCAGGTAAACACTAAGCAATGGTTTGTGTTAGAGATGTAGCGAAAGCCATGTGAAAGGATTACATCAGATTGTGTAATTGAAGCTGTAACCCAAACCTTACGTCAGGTAAACACTAAACAATGGTTTGTGTTAGAGATGTAGAGAAAGCCATGTGAAAGGATTACATCAGATTCTTTGATTGAAGCTGTAACCCAAACCTTATGTCGGGTACACACTAAACAATGGTTTGTGACAGAGATGTAGCGAAAGCCATTTGAAAGGATTACATCAGATTGTGTAATTGAAGCTCTAACCCAAAACATACGTTAGGTTAACACTAAACAATGGTTTGTGTTAGAGATGTAGAAAAAGCCATGTGAAAGGATTACATCAGATTGTGTAATTGAAGCTCTAACCCAAACCTTACGTCAGGTAAAAACTAAACAATGGTTTGTGTTAGAGGTGTAGAGAAAGCCATGTGAAAGGAACACATCAGATTGTGTAATTGAAGCTGTAACCCAAATATTACGTCAGGTAAACACTAAACAATGGTTTGTGTCGGAGATGAAGAGAAAGCCATGTGCAAGGAACAAATCAGATTGTGTGATTGAAGCTGTAACCCAAACCTTACGTCAGGTAAACACTAAACAATGGTTTGTGTTAGAGATGTAGCGAAAGCCATGTGCAAGGAACACATCAGATTGTTTGATTGAAGCAGTAACCCAAATCTTACGTCAGGTAAACACTAAACAGTGGTTTGTGTCAGAGATGAAGAGAAAGCCATGTGAAAGGATTACATCAGATTGTGTAATTGAAGCTCTAATCCAAACCTTACGTCAGGTAAACACTAAACAATGGTTTGTGTTAGAGATGTAGAGAAAGCCATGTGAAAGGAACACATCAGATTGTGTGATTGAAGCTGTAACCCAAACCTTACGTCAGGTAAACACTAAGCAATGGTTTGTGTTAGAGATGTAGCGAAAGCCATGTGAAAGGAACACATCAGATTGTGTAATTGAAGCTGTAACCCAAATCTTACGTCAGGTAAACACTAAACAATGGTTTGTGTTAGAGATGTAGAGAAAGCCATGTGAAAGGATTGCATCAGATTGTGTAATTGAAGCTCTAACCCAAACCTTACGTCAGGTAAACACTAAACAATGGTTTGTGTTAGAGATGTAGAGAAAGCCATGTGAAAGGATTACATCAGATTGTGTAATTGAAGCTGTAACCCAAACCTTACGTCAGGTAAACACTAAACAATGGTTTGTGTTAGAGATGTCGCGAAAGCCACCTGAAAGGAACACATCAGATTGTGTAATTGAAACTCTAACCCAAACCTTACGTCAGGTAAACACTAAACAATGGTTTGTGTTAGAGATGTAGAGAAAACCATGTGAAAGGATTATATCAGATTATGTAATTGAAGCTGTAACCCAAACCTTACGTCAGCTTAACACTAAACAATACTTTGTGTCAGAGATGTAGAGAAAGCCATGTGAAAGGATTACATCAGATTGTTTGATTGAAGCTGTAACCCAAACCTTAAGTCAGCTAAACACTAACCAATACTTTGTGTCAGAGATGTAGAGAAAGCCATGTGAAAGGATTACATCAGATTGTTTGATTGAAGCTGCAACCCAAACCTTACGTCAGGTAAACACTAAAAAATGGCTTGTATCAGAGATGTAGCGAAAGACATGTGAAAGGGACACATCAGATTGTGTAATTGAAGCTCTAACCCAAACCTTACGTCAGGTAAACACTAAACAATGGTTTGTGTCAGAGATGAAGAGAAAGCCATGAGAAAGGAACACATGAGATTGTTTGATTGAAGCTCTAACCCAAACCTAACTTCAGGTAAACACTAAACAATGGTTTGTGTTAGAGATGTAGAGAAAGCCATGTGAAAGGATTACATCAGATTGTGTAATTGAAGCTGTAACCCAAACCTTACGTCAGGTAAACACTAAACAATGGTTTGTGTCAGAGATGAAGAGAAAGCCATGTGAAAGGAACACATCAGATTGTTTGATTGAAGCTGTAACCCAAACCTTACGTCAGGTAAACACTAAACAATGGTTTCTGTCAGAGATGAAGAGAAAGCCATGTGAAAGGAACACAACACATTGTGTAATTGAAGCTCTAACCCAAACCTTACGTCAGGTAAACACTAAACAATGGTTTGTGTCAGAGATGTAGAGAAAGCCATGTGAAAGGATCACATCAGATTGTTTGATTGAAGCTCTAACCCAAACCTTACGTCAGGTTAACACTAAACAATGGTTTGTGTTAGAGATGTAGCGAAAGCCATGTGAAAGGAACACATCAGATTGTGTAATTGAAGCTGTAACCCAAACCTTACGTCAGGTAAACACTAAACAATGGTTTATGTTAGAGATGTAGCGAAAGCCATGTGAAAGGAACACATCAGATTGTGTAATTTAAGCTCCAACCCAAACCTTACGTCAGGTAAACACTAAACAATGGTTTGTGTCAGAGATGTAGAGAAAGCCATGTGAAAGGATTACATCAGATTGTGTAATTGAAGCTCTAACCCAAACCTTACGTCAGGTAAACACTAAACAATGGTTTGTGTTAGAGATGTAGAGAAAGCCATGTGAAAGGATTACATCAGATTGTTTGATTGAAGCTGTAACCCAAACCTTATGTCGGGTACACAATAAACAATGGTTTGTGACAGAGATGTAGCGAAAGCCATTTGAAAGGATTACATCAGATTGTGTAATTGAAGCTCTAACCCAAAACATACGTTAGGTTAACACTAAACAATGGTTTGTGTTAGAGATGTAGAAAAAGCCATGTGAAAGGATTACATCCGATTGTGTAATTGAAGCTCTAACCCAAACCTTACGTCAGGTAAAAACTAAACAATGGTTTGTGTTAGAGGTGTAGAGAAAGCCATGTGAAAGGAACACATCAGATTGTGTAATTGAAGCTGTAACCCAAATATTACGTCAGGTAAACACTAAACAATGGTTTGTGTCGGAGATGAAGAGAAAGCCATGTGCAAGGAACACATCAGATTGTGTGATTGAAGCTGTAACCCAAACCTTACGTCAGGTAAACACTAAACAATGGTTTGTGTTAGAGATGTAGCGAAAGCCATGTGCAAGGAAAACATCAGATTGTTTGATTGAAGCAGTAACCCAAATCTTACGTCAGGTAAACACTAAACAATGGTTTGTGTCAGAGATGAAGAGAAAGCCATGTGAAAGGATCACATCAGATTGTGTAATTGAAGCTCTAATCCAAACCTTACGTCAGGTAAACACTAAACAATGGTTTGTGTTAGAGATGTAGAGAAAGCCATGTGAAAGGAACACATCAGATTGTGTGATTGAAGCTGTAACCCAAACCTTACGTCAGGTAAACACTAAGCAATGGTTTGTGTTAGAGATGTAGCGAAAGCCATGTGAAAGGAACACATCAGATTGTGTAATTGAAGCTGTAACCCAAATCTTACGTCAGGTAAACACTAAACAATGGTTTGTTTTAGAGATGTAGCGAAAGCCATGTGAAAGGAACACATCAGATTGTGTAATTGAAGCTCTAACCCAAACCTTACGTCAGGTAAACGCTAAACATTGGTTTGTGTTAGAGATGTAGGGAAAGCCATGTGAAAGTATTACATCAGATTGCGTAATTGAAGCTGTAACCCAAACCTTACGTCAGGTAAACACTAAACAATGGTTTGTGTTAGAGATGTCGCGAAAGCCACGTGAAAGGAACACATCAGATTGTGTAATTGAAACTCTAACCCAAACCTTACGTCAGGTAAACACTAAACAATGGTTTGTGTTAGAGATGTAGAGAAAACCATGTGAAAGAATTATATCAGATTATGTAGTTGAAGCTGTAACCCAAACCTTACGTCAGCTTAACACTAAACAATACTTTGTGTCAGAGATGTAGAGAAAGCCATGTGAAAGGATTACATCAGATTGTTTGATTGAAGCTGCAACCCAAACCTTACGTCAGCTAAACACTAACCAATACTTTGTGTCAGAGATGTAGAGAAAGCCATGTGAAAGGATTACATCAGATTGTTTGATTGAAGCTGCAACCCAAACCTTACGTCAGGTAAACACTAAAAAATGGCTTGTATCAGAGATGTAGCGAAAGACATGTGAAAGGGACACATCAGATTGTGTAATTGAAGCTCTAACCCAAACCTTACGTCAGGTAAACACTAAACAATGGTTTGTGTCAGAGATGAAGAGAAAGCCATGTGAAAGGAACACATCAGATTGTTTGATCGAAGCTCTAACCCAAACCTAACTTCAGGTAAACACTAAACAATGGTTTGTGTTAGAGATGTAGAGAAAGCCATGTGAAAGGATTACATCAGATTGTGTAATTGAAGCTGTAACCCAAACCTTACGTCAGGTAAACACTAAACAATGGTTTGTGTCAGAGATGAAGAGAAAGCCATGTGAAAGGAACACATCAGATTGTTTGATTGAAGCTGTAACCCAAACCTTACGTCAGGTAAACACTAAACAATGGTTTCTGTCAGAGATGAAGAGAAAGCCATGTGAAAGGAACACAACAGATTGTGTAATTGAAGCTCTAACCCAAACCTTACGTCAGGTAAACACTAAACAATGGTTTGTGTCAGAGATGTAGAGAAAGCCATGTGAAAGGATCACATCAGATTGTTTGATTGAAGCTCTAACCCAAACCTTACGTCAGGTTAACACTAAACAATGGTTTGTGTTAGAGATGTAGCGAAAGCCATGTGAAAGGAACACATCAGATTGTGTAATTGAAGCTGTAACCCAAACCTTACGTCAGGTAAACACTAAACAATGGTTTATGTTAGAGATGTAGCGAAAGCCATGTGAAAGGAACACATCATATTGTGTAATTTAAGCTCCAACCCAAACCTTACGTCAGGTAAACACTTAACAATGGTTTGTGTCAGAGATGTAGAGAAAGCCATGTGAAAGGATTACATAAGTTGTGTAATTGAAGCTCTAACCCAAACCTTACGTCAGGTAAACACTAAACAATGGTTTGTGTTAGAGATGTAGAGAAAGCCATGTGAAAGAATTACATCAGATTGTTTGATTGAAGCTGTAACCCAAACCTTATGTCGGGTAAAAACTAAACAATGGTTTGTGTTAGAGGTGTAGAGAAAGCCATGTGAAAGGAACACATCAGATTGTGTAATTGAAGCTGTAACCCAAATATTACGTCAGGTAAACACTAAACAATGGTTTGTGTCGGAGATGAAGAGAAAGCCATGTGCAAGGAACACATCAGATTGTGTGATTGAAGCTGTAACCCAAACCTTACGTCAGGTAAACACTAAACAATGGTTTGTGTTAGAGATGTAGCGAAAGCCATGTGCAAGGAACACATCAGATTGTTTGATTGAAGCAGTAACCCAAATCTTACGTCAGGTAAACACTAAACAATGGTTTGTGTCAGAGATGAAGAGAAAGCCATGTGAAAGGATTACATCAGATTGTGTAATTGAAGCTCTAATCCAAACCTTACGTCAGGTAAACACTAAACAATGGTTTGTGTTAGAGATGTAGAGAAAGCCATGTGAAAGGAACACATCAGATTGTGTGATTGAAGCTGTAACCCAAACCTTACGTCAGGTAAACACTAAGCAATGGTTTGTGTTAGAGATGTAGCGAAAGCCATGTGAAAGGATTACATCAGATTGTGTAATTGAAGCTGTAACCCAAACCTTACGTCAGGTAAACACTAAACAATGGTTTGTGTTAGAGATGTAGAGAAAGCCATGTGAAAGGATTACATCAGATTCTTTGATTGAAGCTGTAACCCAAACCTTATGTCGGGTACACACTAAACAATGGTTTGTGACAGAGATGTAGCGAAAGCCATTTGAAAGGATTACATCAGATTGTGTAATTGAAGCTCTAACCCAAAACATACGTTAGGTTAACACTAAACAATGGTTTGTGTTAGAGATGTAGAAAAAGCCATGTGAAAGGATTACATCAGATTGTGTAATTGAAGCTCTAACCCAAACCTTACGTCAGGTAAAAACTAAACAATGGTTTGTGTTAGAGGTGTAGAGAAAGCCATGTGAAAGGAACACATCAGATTGTGTAATTGAAGCTGTAACCCAAATATTACGTCAGGTAAACACTAAACAATGGTTTGTGTCGGAGATGAAGAGAAAGCCATGTGCAAGGAACAAATCAGATTGTGTGATTGAAGCTGTAACCCAATCCTTACGTCAGGTAAACACTAAACAATGGTTTGTGTTAGAGATGTAGCGAAAGCCATGTGCAAGGAACACATCAGATTGTTTGATTGAAGCAGTAACCCAAATCTTACGTCAGGTAAACACTAAACAATGGTTTGTGTCAGAGATGAAGAGAAAGCCATGTGAAAGGATTACATCAGATTGTGTAATTGAAGCTCTAATCCAAACCTTACGTCAGGTAAACACTAAACAATGGTTTGTGTTAGAGATGTAGAGAAAGCCATGTGAAAGGAACACATCAGATTGTGTGATTGAAGCTGTAACCCAAACCTTACGTCAGGTAAACACTAAGCAATGGTTTGTGTTAGAGATGTAGCGAAAGCCATGTGAAAGGAACACATCAGATTGTGTAATTGAAGCTGTAACCCAAATCTTACGTCAGGTAAACACTAAACAATGGTTTGTGTTAGAGATGTAGCGAAAGCCATGTGAAAGGAACACATCAGATTGTGTAATTGAAGCTCTAACCCAAACCTTACGTCAGGTAAACGCTAAACATTGGTTTATGTTAGAGATGTAGGGAAAGCCATGTGAAAGTATTACATCAGATTGCGTAATTGAAGCTGTAACCCAAACCTTACGTCAGGTAAACACTAAACAATGGTTTGTGTTAGAGATGTATCGAAAGCCATGTGAAAGGAACACTTCAGATTGTTAAATTGAAGCTCTAACCCAAACCTTACGTCAGGTAAACACTAAACAATGGTTTGTGTTAGAGATGTAGAGAAAGCCATGTGAAAGGATTACATCAGATTGTGTAATTGAAGCTCTATCCCAAACCTTACGTCAGGTAAACACCAAACAATGGTTTGTGTTAGAGATGTAGAGAAAGCCATGTGAAAGGAACACATCAGATTGTGTAATTGAAGCTCTAACCCAAACCTTACGTCACGTAAAATCTAAACAATGGTTTGTGTCAGAAATGAAGAGAAAGCCATGTGAAATGAACACATCAGATTGTTTGATTGAAGCTCTAACCCAAACCTTACGTCAGGTAAACACTAAACAATGGTTTGTGTCAGAGATGAAGAGAAAGCCATGTGAAAGGAACACATCAGATTGTGTAATTGAGGCTCTAACCCAAACCTTACGTCAGGTAAACACTAAACAATGGTTTGTGTCAGAGATGTAGAGAAAGCCATGTGAAAGGAACACATCATATTGTTTGATTGAAGCTCTAACCCAAACATTACGTCAGGTAAACATTAAACAATGGTTTGCGTTAGAGATGTAGCGAAAGCCATGTGAAAGGATTACATCAGTTTGTGTAATTGAAGCTGTAACCCAAAATTTACATCAGGTAAACACTAAACAATGGTTTGTGTTAGAGATGTAGCGAAAGCCATGTGAAAGGAACACATCAGATTGTGTAATTGAAACTCTAACCCAAACCTTACGTCAGGTAAACACTAAACAATGGTTTGTGTTAGAGATGTAGAGAAAACCATGTGAAAGAATTATATCAGATTATGTAGTTGAAGCTGTAACCCAAACCTTACGTCAGCTTAACACTAAACAATACTTTGTGTCAGAGATGTAGAGAAAGCCATGTGAAAGGATTACATCAGATTGTTTGATTGAAGCTGCAACCCAAACCTTACGTCAGCTAAACACTAACCAATACTTTGTGTCAGAGATGTAGAGAAAGCCATGTGAAAGGATTACATCAGATTGTTTGATTGAAGCTGCAACCCAAACCTTACGTCAGGTAAACACTAAAAAATGGCTTGTATCAGAGATGTAGCGAAAGACATGTGAAAGGGACACATCAGATTGTGTAATTGAAGCTCTAACCCAAACCTTACGTCAGGTAAACACTAAACAATGGTTTGTGTCAGAGATGAAGAGAAAGCCATGTGAAAGGAACACATCAGATTGTTTGATCGAAGCTCTAACCCAAACCTAACTTCAGGTAAACACTAAACAATGGTTTGTGTTAGAGATGTAGAGAAAGCCATGTGAAAGGATTACATCAGATTGTGTAATTGAAGCTGTAACCCAAACCTTACGTCAGGTAAACACTAAACAATGGTTTGTGTCAGAGATGAAGAGAAAGCCATGTGAAAGGAACACATCAGATTGTTTGATTGAAGCTGTAACCCAAACCTTACGTCAGGTAAACACTAAACAATGGTTTCTGTCAGAGATGAAGAGAAAGCCATGTGAAAGGAACACAACAGATTGTGTAATTGAAGCTCTAACCCAAACCTTACGTCAGGTAAACACTAAACAATGGTTTGTGTCAGAGATGTAGAGAAAGCCATGTGAAAGGATCACATCAGATTGTTTGATTGAAGCTCTAACCCAAACCTTACGTCAGGTTAACACTAAACAATGGTTTGTGTTAGAGATGTAGCGAAAGCCATGTGAAAGGAACACATCAGATTGTGTAATTGAAGCTGTAACCCAAACCTTACGTCAGGTAAACACTAAACAATGGTTTATGTTAGAGATGTAGCGAAAGCCATGTGAAAGGAACACATCATATTGTGTAATTTAAGCTCCAACCCAAACCTTACGTCAGGTAAACACTTAACAATGGTTTGTGTCAGAGATGTAGAGAAAGCCATGTGAAAGGATTACATAAGTTGTGTAATTGAAGCTCTAACCCAAACCTTACGTCAGGTAAACACTAAACAATGGTTTGTGTTAGAGATGTAGAGAAAGCCATGTGAAAGAATTACATCAGATTGTTTGATTGAAGCTGTAACCCAAACCTTATGTCGGGTAAAAACTAAACAATGGTTTGTGTTAGAGGTGTAGAGAAAGCCATGTGAAAGGAACACATCAGATTGTGTAATTGAAGCTGTAACCCAAATATTACGTCAGGTAAACACTAAACAATGGTTTGTGTCGGAGATGAAGAGAAAGCCATGTGCAAGGAACACATCAGATTGTGTGATTGAAGCTGTAACCCAAACCTTACGTCAGGTAAACACTAAACAATGGTTTGTGTTAGAGATGTAGCGAAAGCCATGTGCAAGGAACACATCAGATTGTTTGATTGAAGCAGTAACCCAAATCTTACGTCAGGTAAACACTAAACAATGGTTTGTGTCAGAGATGAAGAGAAAGCCATGTGAAAGGATTACATCAGATTGTGTAATTGAAGCTCTAATCCAAACCTTACGTCAGGTAAACACTAAACAATGGTTTGTGTTAGAGATGTAGAGAAAGCCATGTGAAAGGAACACATCAGATTGTGTGATTGAAGCTGTAACCCAAACCTTACGTCAGGTAAACACTAAGCAATGGTTTGTGTTAGAGATGTAGCGAAAGCCATGTGAAAGGATTACATCAGATTGTGTAATTGAAGCTGTAACCCAAACCTTACGTCAGGTAAACACTAAACAATGGTTTGTGTTAGAGATGTAGAGAAAGCCATGTGAAAGGATTACATCAGATTCTTTGATTGAAGCTGTAACCCAAACCTTATGTCGGGTACACACTAAACAATGGTTTGTGACAGAGATGTAGCGAAAGCCATTTGAAAGGATTACATCAGATTGTGTAATTGAAGCTCTAACCCAAAACATACGTTAGGTTAACACTAAACAATGGTTTGTGTTAGAGATGTAGAAAAAGCCATGTGAAAGGATTACATCAGATTGTGTAATTGAAGCTCTAACCCAAACCTTACGTCAGGTAAAAACTAAACAATGGTTTGTGTTAGAGGTGTAGAGAAAGCCATGTGAAAGGAACACATCAGATTGTGTAATTGAAGCTGTAACCCAAATATTACGTCAGGTAAACACTAAACAATGGTTTGTGTCGGAGATGAAGAGAAAGCCATGTGCAAGGAACAAATCAGATTGTGTGATTGAAGCTGTAACCCAATCCTTACGTCAGGTAAACACTAAACAATGGTTTGTGTTAGAGATGTAGCGAAAGCCATGTGCAAGGAACACATCAGATTGTTTGATTGAAGCAGTAACCCAAATCTTACGTCAGGTAAACACTAAACAATGGTTTGTGTCAGAGATGAAGAGAAAGCCATGTGAAAGGATTACATCAGATTGTGTAATTGAAGCTCTAATCCAAACCTTACGTCAGGTAAACACTAAACAATGGTTTGTGTTAGAGATGTAGAGAAAGCCATGTGAAAGGAACACATCAGATTGTGTGATTGAAGCTGTAACCCAAACCTTACGTCAGGTAAACACTAAGCAATGGTTTGTGTTAGAGATGTAGCGAAAGCCATGTGAAAGGAACACATCAGATTGTGTAATTGAAGCTGTAACCCAAATCTTACGTCAGGTAAACACTAAACAATGGTTTGTGTTAGAGATGTAGCGAAAGCCATGTGAAAGGAACACATCAGATTGTGTAATTGAAGCTCTAACCCAAACCTTACGTCAGGTAAACGCTAAACATTGGTTTATGTTAGAGATGTAGGGAAAGCCATGTGAAAGTATTACATCAGATTGCGTAATTGAAGCTGTAACCCAAACCTTACGTCAGGTAAACACTAAACAATGGTTTGTGTTAGAGATGTATCGAAAGCCATGTGAAAGGAACACTTCAGATTGTTAAATTGAAGCTCTAACCCAAACCTTACGTCAGGTAAACACTAAACAATGGTTTGTGTTAGAGATGTAGAGAAAGCCATGTGAAAGGATTACATCAGATTGTGTAATTGAAGCTCTATCCCAAACCTTACGTCAGGTAAACACCAAACAATGGTTTGTGTTAGAGATGTAGAGAAAGCCATGTGAAAGGAACACATCAGATTGTGTAATTGAAGCTCTAACCCAAACCTTACGTCACGTAAAATCTAAACAATGGTTTGTGTCAGAAATGAAGAGAAAGCCATGTGAAATGAACACATCAGATTGTTTGATTGAAGCTCTAACCCAAACCTTACGTCAGGTAAACACTAAACAATGGTTTGTGTCAGAGATGAAGAGAAAGCCATGTGAAAGGAACACATCAGATTGTGTAATTGAGGCTCTAACCCAAACCTTACGTCAGGTAAACACTAAACAATGGTTTGTGTCAGAGATGTAGAGAAAGCCATGTGAAAGGAACACATCATATTGTTTGATTGAAGCTCTAACCCAAACATTACGTCAGGTAAACATTAAACAATGGTTTGCGTTAGAGATGTAGCGAAAGCCATGTGAAAGGATTACATCAGTTTGTGTAATTGAAGCTGTAACCCAAAATTTACATCAGGTAAACACTAAACAATGGTTTGTGTTAGAGATGTAGCGAAAGCCATGTGAAAGGAACACATCAGATTGTGTAATTGAAGCTCCAACCCAAACCTTATGTCAGCTATACACTAAACAATGATTTGTGTTAGAGATGTAGAGAAAGCCATGTGAAAGGAACACATCAGATTGTGTGATTGAAGCTGTAACCCAAACCTTACGTCAGCTAAACACTAAACAATACTTTGTGACAGAGATGTAGAGAATGCCATGTGAAAGGAACACATCAGATTGTTTGATTGAAGTTGTAATCCAAACCTTACGTCAGCTAAACACTAACCAATACTTTGTGTCAGAGATGTAGAGAAAGCCATGTGAAAGGATTACATCAGATTGTTTGATTGAAGCTGCAACCCAAACCTTACGTCAGGTAAACACTAAAAAATGGCTTGTATCAGAGATGTAGCGAAAGACATGTGAAAGGTACACATCAGATTGTGTAATTGAAGCTGTAACCCAAACCATACGTCAGGTAAACACTAAACAATGGTTTGTGTCAGAGATGAAGAGAAAGCCATGTGAAAGGAACACATCAGATTGTTTGATTGAAGCTGTAACCCAAACCTTACGTCAGGTAAACACTAAACAATGGTTTGTGTCAGAGATGAAGAGAAAGCCATGTGAAAGGAACACATAAGATTGTGTAATTAAAGCTCTAACCCAAACCTTACGTCAGGTAAACACTAAACAATGGTTTGTGTCAGAGATGTAGAGAAAGCCATGTGAAAGGATTACATCAGATTGTGTAATTGAAGCTCTAACCCAAACCTTACGTCAGGTAAACACTAAACAATGGTTTGTGTTAGAGATGTAGAGAAAGCCATGTGAAAGGATTACATCAGATTGTGTAATTGAAGCTCTAACCTAAACCTTACGTAAGGTAAACACTAAACAATGGTTTGTGTTAGAGATGTCGCGAAAGCCATGTGAAAGGAACACATCAGATTGTGTAATTGAAACTCTAACCCAAACCTTACGTCAGGTAAACACTAAACAATGGTTTGTGTTAGAGATGTAGAGAAAACCATGTGAAAGGATTATATCAGATTATGTAATTGAAGCTGTAACCCAAACCTTACGTCAGCTTAACACTAAACAATACTTTGTGTCAGAGATGTAGAGAAAGCCATGTGAAAGGATTACATCAGATTGTTTGATTGAAGCTGTAACCCAAACCTTACGTCAGCTAAAAACTAACCAATACTTTGTGTCAGAGATGTAGAGAAAGCCATGTGAAAGGATTACATCAGATTGTTTGATTGAAGCTGCAACCCAAACCTTACGTCAGGTAAACACTAAAAAATGGCTTGTATCAGAGATGTAGCGAAAGTCATGTGAAAGGGACACATCAGATTGTGTAATTGAAGCTCTAACCCAAACCTTACGTCAGGTAAACACTAAACAATGGTTTGTGTCAGAGATGAAGAGAAAGCCATGTGAAAGGAACACATCAGATTGTTTGATTGAAGCTCTAACCCAAACCTAACTTCAGGTAAACACTAAACAATGGTTTGTGTTAGAGATGTAGAGAAAGCCATGTGAAAGGATTACATCAGATTGTGTAATTGAAGCTGTAACCCAAACCTTACGTCAGGTAAACACTAAACAATGGTGTGTGTCAGAGATGAAGAGAAAGCCATGTGAAAGGAACACATCAGATTGTTTGATTGAAGCTGTAACCAAAACCTTACGTCAGGTAAACACTAAACAATGGTTTGTGTCAGAGATGAAGAGAAAGCCATGTGAAAGTAACACATCAGATTGTGTAATTGAAGCTCTAACCCAAACCTTACGTCAGGTAAACACTAAACAATGGTTTGTGTCAGAGATGTAGAGAAAGCCATGTGAAAGGATCACATCAGATTGTTTGATTGAAGCTCTAACCCAAACCTTACGTCAGGTTAACATTAAACAATGGTTTGTGTTAGAGATGTAGCGAAAGTCATGTGAAAGGAACACATCAGATTGTGTAATTGAAGCTGTAACCCAAACCTTACGTCAGGTAAACACTAAACAATGGTTTATGTTAGAGATGTAGCGAAAGCCATGTGAAAGGAACACATCAGATTGTGTAATTGAAGCTCCAACCCAAACCTTACGTCAGGTAAACATTAAACAATGGTTTGTGGCAGAGATGTAGAGAAAGCCATGTGAAAGGATTACATCAGATTGTGTAATTGAAGCTCTAACCCAAACCTTACGTCAGGTAAACACTAAACAATGGTTTGTGTTAGAGATGTAGAGAAAGCCATGTGAAAGGATTACATCAGATTGTTTGATTGAAGCTGTAACCCAAACCTTATGTCGGGTACACACTAAACAATGGTTTGTGACAGAGATGTAGCGAAAGCCATTTGAAAGGATTACATCAGATTGTGTAATTGAAGCTCTAACCCAAAACATACGTTAGGTTAACACTAAACAATGGTTTGTGTTAGAGATGTAGAAAAAGCCATGTGAAAGGATTACATCAGATTGTGTAATTGAAGCTCTAACCCAAACCTTACGTCAGGTAAAAACTAAACAATGGTTTGTGTTAGAGATGTAGAGAAATCCATGTGAAAGGAACACATCAGATTGTGTAATTGAAGCTGTAACCCAAATATTACGTCAGGTAAACACTAAACAATGGTTTGTGTCGGAGATGAAGAGAAAGCCATGTGCAAGGAACACATCAGATTGTGTGATTGAAGCTGTAACCCAAACCTTACGTCAGGTAAACACTAAACAATGGTTTGTGTTAGAGATGTAGCGAAAGCCATGTGCAAGGAACACATCAGATTGTTTGATTGAAGCAGTAACCCAAATCTTACGTCAGGTAAACACTAAACAATGGTTTGTGTCAGAGATGAAGAGAAAGCCATGTGAAAGGATTACATCAGATTGTGTAATTGAAGCTCTAATCCAAACCTTACGTCAGGTAAACACTAAACAATGGTTTGTGTTAGAGATGTAGAGAAAGCCATGTGAAAGTATTACATCAGATTGTGTAATTGAAGCTGTAACCCAAACCTTACGTCAGGTAAACACTAAACAATGGTTTGTGTTAGAGATGTCGCGAAAGACATGTGAAAGGAACACATCAGATTGTGTAATTGAAACTCTAACCCAAACCTTACGTCAGGTAAACACTAAACAATGGTTTGTGTTAGAGATGTAGATAAAACCATGTGAAAGGATTATATCAGATTGTGTAATTGAAGCTGTAACCCAAACCTTACGTCAGCTTAACACTAAACAATACTTTGTGTCAGAGATGTAGAGAAAGCCATGTGAAAGGATTACATCAGATTGTTTGATTGAAGCTGTAACCCAAACCTTACGTCAGCTAAACACTAACCAATACTTTGTGTCAGAGATGTAGAGAAAGCCATGTGAAAGGATTACATCAGATTGTTTGATTGAAGCTGCAACCCAAACCTTACGTCAGGTAAACACTAAAAAATGGCTTGTATCAGAGATGTAGCGAAAGACATGTGAAAGGGACACATCAGATTGTGTAATTGAAGCTCTAACCCAAACCTTACGTCAGGTAAACACTAAACAATGGTTTGTGTCAGAGATGAAGAGAAAGCCATGTGAAAGCAACACATCAGATTGTTTGATTGAAGCTCTAACCCAAACCTAACTTCAGGTAAACACTAAACAATGGTTTGTGTTAGAGATGTAGAGAAAGCCATGTGAAAGGATTACATCAGATTGTGTATTTGAAGCTGTAACCCAAACCTTACGTCAGGTAAACACTAAACAATGGTTTGTGTCAGAGATGAAGAGAAAGCCATGTGAAAGGAACACATCAGATTGTTTGATTGAAGCTGTAACCCAAACCTTACGTCAGGTAAACACTAAACAATGGTTTGTGTCAGAGATGAAGAGAAAGCCATGTGCAAGGAACACATCAGATTGTGTAATTGAAGCTCTAACCCAAACCTTACGTCAGGTAAACACTAAACAATGGTTTGTGTCAGAGATGTAGAGAAAGCCATGTGAAAGGATCACATCAGATTGTTTGATTGAAGCTCTAACCCAAACCTTACGTCAGGTTAACACTAAACAATGGTTTGTGTTAGAGATGTAGCGAAAGCCATGTGAAAGGAACACATCAGATTGTGTAATTGAAGCTGTAACCCAAACCTTACGTCAGGTAAACACTAAACAATGGTTTATGTTAGAGATGAAGCGAAAGCCATGTGAAAGGAACACATCAGATTGTGTAATTGAAGCTCCAACCCAAACCTTACGTCAGGTAAACACTAAACAATGGGTTGTGTCAGAGATGTAGAGAAAGCCATGTGAAAGGATTACATCAGATTGTGTAATTGAAGCTCTAACCCAAACCTTACGTCAGGAAAACACTAAACAATGGTTTGTGTTAGAGATGTAGAGAAAGCCATGTGAAAGGATTACATCAGATTGTTTGATTGAAGCTGTAACCCAAACTTTATGTCGGGTACACACTAAACAATGGTTTGTGACAGAGATGTAGCGAAAGCCATTTGAAAGGATTACATCAGATTGTGTAATTGAAGCTCTAACCCAAAACATACGTTAGGTTAACACTAAACAATGGTTTGTGTTAGAGATGTATAAAAAGCCATGTGAAAGGATTACATCAGATTGTGTAATTGAAGCTCTAACCCAAACCTTACGTCAGGTAAAAACTAAACAATGGTTTGTGTTAGAGATGTAGAGAAAGCCATGTGAAAGGAACACATCAGATTGTGTAATTGAAGCTGTAACCCAAATATTACGTCAGGTAAACACTAAACAATGGTTTGTGTCGGAGATGAAGAGAAAGCCATGTGCAAGGAACACATCAGATTGTGTGATTGAAGCTGTAACCCAAACCTTACGTCAGGTAAACAATAAACAATGGTTTGTGTTAGAGATGTAGCGAAAGCCATGTGCAAGGAACACATCAGATTGTTTGATTGAAGCAGTAACCCAAATCTTACGTCAGGTAAACACTAAACAATGGTTTGTGTCAGAGATGAAGAGAAAGCCATGTGAAAGGATTACATCAGATTGTGTAATTGAAGCTCTAATCCAAACCTTACGTCAGGTAAACACTAAACAATGGTTTGTGTTAGAGATGTAGAGAAAGCCATGTGAAAGGAACACATCAGATTGTGTGATTGAAGCTGTAACCCAAACCTTACGTCAGGTAAACACTAAGCAATGGTTTGTGTTAGAGATGTAGCGAAAACCATGTGAAAGGAACACATCAGATTGTGTAATTGAAGCTGTAACCCAAATCTTACGTCAGGTAAACACTAAACAATGGTTTGTGTTAGAGATGTAGCGAAAGCCATGTGAAAGGAACACATCAGGTTGTGTAATTGAAGCTCTAACCCAAACCTTACGTCAGGTAAACGCTAAACATTGGTTTGTGTTAGAGATGTAGGGAAAGCCATGTGAAAGTATTACATCAGATTGTGTAATTGAAGCTGTAACCCAAACCTTACGTCAGGTAAACACTAAACAATGGTTTGTGTTAGAGATGTATCGAAAGCCATGTGAAAGGAACACTTCAGATTGTTAAATTGAAGCTCTAACCCAAACCTTACGTCAGGTAAACACTAAACAATGGTTTGTGTTAGAGATGTAGAGAAAGCCATGTGAAAGAATTACATCAGATTGTGTAATTGAAGCTCTATCCCAAACCTTACGTCAGGTAAACACCAAACAATGGTTTGTGTTAGAGATGTAGAGAAAGCCATGTGAAAGGAACACATCAGATTGTGTAATTGAAGCTCTAACCCAAACCTTACGTCACGTAAAATCTAAACAATGGTTTGTGTCAGAAATGAAGAGAAAGCCATGTGAAATGAACACATCAGATTGTTTGATTGAAGCTCTAACCCAAACCTTACGTCAGGTAAACACTAAACAATGGTTTGTGTCAGAGATGTAGCGAAAGTCATGTGAAAGGATTACATCAGATTGTGTAATTGAAGCTCTAATCCAAACCTTACGTCAGGTAAACAATAAACAATGGTTTGTGTCAGAGATGTAGAGAAAGCCATGTGAACGGAACACATCAGATTGTGTGATTGAAGCTGTAACCCAAACCTTACCTCAGGTAAACACTACGCAATGGTTTGTGTTAGAGATGTAGCGAAAGCCATGTGAAAGGAACACATCACATTGTGTAATTGAAGCTGTAACCCAAACCTTACGTCAGTTAAACACTAAACAATGGTTTGTGTTAGAGATGTAGAGAAAGCCATGTGAAAGGAACACATCAGATTGTATAATTGAAGCTGTAACCCAAACCTTACGTCAGGTAAACACTAAACAATGGTTTGTGTTAGAGATGTTGCGAAAGCCATGTGAAAGGATTACATCAGATTGTGTAATTGAAGCTCTAACCCAAACCTTATGTCAGCTATACACTAAACAATGATTTGTGTTAGAGATGTAGAGAAAGCCATGTGAAAGGAACACATCAGATTGTGTGATTGAAGCTGTAACCCAAACCTTACGTCAGGTAAACACTAAACAATGGTTTGTGTCGGAGATGAAGAGAAAGCCATGTGCAAGGAACACATCAGATTGTGTGATTGAAGCTGTAACCCAAACCTTACGTCAGGTAAACACTAAACAATGGTTTGTGTTAGAGATGTAGCGAAAATCATGTGCAAGGAACACATCAGATTGTTTGATTGAAGCAGTAACCCAAATCTTACGTCAGGTAAACACTAAACAATGGTTTGTGTCAGAGATGTAGAGAAAGCCATGTGAAAGGATTACATCAGATTGTGTAATTGAAGCTCTAACCCAAACCTTACGTCAGGTAAACACTAAACTATGGTTTGTGTCAGAGATGTAGAGAAAGCCATGTGAAAGGATTACATCAGATTGTGTAATTGAAGCTCTAATCCAAACCTTACGTCAGGTAAACACTAAACAATGGTTTGTGTCAGAGATGTAGGGAAAGCCATGTGAAAGGAACACATCAGATTGTGTGATTGAAGCTCTAACCCAAATCTTACGTCAGGTAAACACTAAACAATGGTTTGTGTCAGAGATGTAGAGAAAGCCATGTGAACGGAACACATCAGATTGTGTGATTGAAGCTGTAACCCAAACCTTACGTCAGGTAAACACTAAGCAATGGTTTGTGTTAGAGATGTAGCGAAAGCCATGTGAAAGGAACACATCACATTGTGTAATTGAAGCTGTAACCCAAACCTTACGTCAGTTAAACACTAAACAATGGTTTGTGTTAGAGATGTAGAGAAAGACATGTGAAAGGAACACATCAGATTGTATAATTGAAGCTCTAACCCAAACCTTACGTCAGGTAAACACTAAACAATGGTTTGTGTTAGAGATGTAGCGAAAGCCATTTGAAAGGATTACATCAGATTGTGTAATTGAAGCTCTAACCCAAACCTTATGTCAGCTATACACTAAACAATGATTTGTGTTAGAGATGTAGAGAAAGCCATGTGAAAGGAACACATCAGATTGTGTGATTGAAGCTGTAACCCAAACCTTACGTCAGCTAAACACTAAACAATACTTTGTGACAGAGATGTAGAGAATGCCATGTGAAAGGAACACATCAGATTGTTTGATTGAAGCTGTAACCCAAACCTTACGTCAGGTAAACACTAAACAATGGTTTGTGCTAGAGATGTAGAGAAAGCCATGTGAAAGGATTACATCAGATTGTGTAATTGAAGCTCTAACCCAAACCTTACGTCAGGTAAACACTAAACAATGGTTTGTGTTAGAGATGTAGAGAAAGCCATGTGAAAGGATTACATCAGATTGTTTGATTGAAGCTGTAACCCAAACGTTATGTCGGGTACACACTAAACAATGGTTTGTGACAGAGATGTAGCGAAAGCCATTTGAAAGGATTACATCAGATTGTGTAATTGAAGCTCTAACCCAAAACATACGTTAGGTTAACACTAAACAATGGTTTGTGTTAGAGATGTAGAAAAAGCCATGTGAAAGGATTACATCAGATTGTGTAATTGAAGCTCTAACCCAAACCTTACGTCAGGTAAAAACTAAACAATGGTTTGTGTTAGAGATGTAGAGAAATCCATGTGAAAGGAACACATCAGATTGTGTAATTGAAGCTGTAACCCAAATATTACGTCAGGTAAACACTAAACAATGGTTTGTGTCGGAGATGAAGAGAAAGCCATGTGCAAGGAACACATCAGATTGTGTGATTGAAGCTGTAACCCAAACCTTACGTCAGGTAAACACTAAACAATGGTTTGTGTTAGAGATGTAGCGAAAGCCATGTGCAAGGAACACATCAGATTGTTTGATTGAAGCAGTAACCCAAATCTTACGTCAGGTAAACACTAAACAATGGTTTGTGTCAGAGATGAAGAGAAAGCCATGTGAAAGGATTACATCAGATTGTGTAATTGAAGCTCTAATCCAAACCTTACGTCAGGTAAACACTAAACAATGGTTTGTGTTAGAGATGTAGAGAAAGCCATGTGAAAGTATTACATCAGATTGTGTAATTGAAGCTGTAACCCAAACCTTACGTCAGGTAAACACTAAACAATGGTTTGTGTTAGAGATGTCGCGAAAGACATGTGAAAGGAACACATCAGATTGTGTAATTGAAACTCTAACCCAAACCTTACGTCAGGTAAACACTAAACAATGGTTTGTGTTAGAGATGTAGATAAAACCATGTGAAAGGATTATATCAGATTGTGTAATTGAAGCTGTAACCCAAACCTTACGTCAGCTTAACACTAAACAATAATTTGTGTCAGAGATGTAGAGAAAGCCATGTGAAAGGATTACATCAGATTGTTTGATTGAAGCTGTAACCCAAACCTTACGTCAGCTAAACACTAACCAATACTTTGTGTCAGAGATGTAGAGAAAGCCATGTGAAAGGATTACATCAGATTGTTTGATTGAAGCTGCAACCCAAACCTTACGTCAGGTAAACACTAAAAAATGGCTTGTATCAGAGATGTAGCGAAAGACATGTGAAAGGGACACATCAGATTGTGTAATTGAAGCTCTAACCCAAACCTTACGTCAGGTAAACACTAAACAATGGTTTGTGTCAGAGATGAAGAGAAAGCCATGTGAAAGCAACACATCAGATTGTTTGATTGAAGCTCTAACCCAAACCTAACTTCAGGTAAACACTAAACAATGGTTTGTGTTAGAGATGTAGAGAAAGCCATGTGAAAGGATTACATCAGATTGTGTATTTGAAGCTGTAACCCAAACCTTACGTCAGGTAAACACTAAACAATGGTTTGTGTCAGAGATGAAGAGAAAGCCATGTGAAAGGAACACATCAGATTGTTTGATTGAAGCTGTAACCCAAACCTTACGTCAGGTAAACACTAAACAATGGTTTGTGTCAGAGATGAAGAGAAAGCCATGTGCAAGGAACACATCAGATTGTGTAATTGAAGCTCTAACCCAAACCTTACGTCAGGTAAACACTAAACAATGGTGTGTGTCAGAGATGTAGAGAAAGCCATGTGAAAGGATCACATCAGATTGTTTGATTGAAGCTCTAACCCAAACCTTACGTCAGGTTAACACTAAACAATGGTTTGTGTTAGAGATGTAGCGAAAGCCATGTGAAAGGAACACATCAGATTGTGTAATTGAAGCTGTAACCCAAACCTTACGTCAGGTAAACACTAAACAATGGTTTATGTTAGAGATGAAGCGAAAGCCATGTGAAAGGAACACATCAGATTGTGTAATTGAAGCTCCAACCCAAACCTTACGTCAGGTAAACACTAAACAATGGTTTGTGTCAGGGATGTAGAGAAAGCCATGTGAAAGGATTACATCAGATTGTGTAATTGAAGCTCTAACCCAAACCTTACGTCAGGAAAACACTAAACAATGGTTTGTGTTAGAGATGTAGAGAAAGCCATGTGAAAGGATTACATCAGATTGTTTGATTGAAGCTGTAACCCAAACTTTATGTCGGGTACACACTAAACAATGGTTTGTGACAGAGATGTAGCGAAAGCCATTTGAAAGGATTACATCAGATTGTGTAATTGAAGCTCTAACCCAAAACATACGTTAGGTTAACACTAAACAATGGTTTGTGTTAGAGATGTATAAAAAGCCATGTGAAAGGATTACATCAGATTGTGTAATTGAAGCTCTAACCCAAACCTTACGTCAGGTAAAAACTAAACAATGGTTTGTGTTAGAGATGTAGAGAAAGCCATGTGAAAGGAACACATCAGATTGTGTAATTGAAGCTGTAACCCAAATATTACGTCAGGTAAACACTAAACAATGGTTTGTGTCGGAAATGAAGAGAAAGCCATGTGCAAGGAACACATCAGATTGTGTGATTGAAGCTGTAACCCAAACCTTACGTCAGGTAAACACTAAACAATGGTTTGTGTCGGAGATGAAGAGAAAGCCATGTGCAAGGAACACATCAGATTGTGTGATTGAAGCTGTAACCCAAACCTTACGTCAGGTAAACACTAAACAATGGTTTGTGTTAGAGATGTAGCGAAAATCATGTGCAAGGAACACATCAGATTGTTTGATTGAAGCAGTAACCCAAATCTTACGTCAGGTAAACACTAAACAATGGTTTGTGTCAGAGATGTAGAGAAAGCCATGTGAAAGGATTACATCAGATTGTGTAATTGAAGCTCTAACCCAAACCTTACGTCAGGTAAACACTAAACTATGGTTTGTGTCAGAGATGTAGAGAAAGCCATGTGAAAGGATTACATCAGATTGTGTAATTGAAGCTCTAATCCAAACCTTACGTCAGGTAAACACTAAACAATGGTTTGTGTCAGAGATGTAGGGAAAGCCATGTGAAAGGAACACATCAGATTGTGTGATTGAAGCTCTAACCCAAATCTTACGTCAGGTAAACACTAAACAATGGTTTGTGTCAGAGATGTAGAGAAAGCCATGTGAACGGAACACATCAGATTGTGTGATTGAAGCTGTAACCCAAACCTTACGTCAGGTAAACACTAAGCAATGGTTTGTGTTAGAGATGTAGCGAAAGCCATGTGAAAGGAACACATCACATTGTGTAATTGAAGCTGTAACCCAAACCTTACGTCAGTTAAACACTAAACAATGGTTTGTGTTAGAGATGTAGAGAAAGACATGTGAAAGGAACACATCAGATTGTATAATTGAAGCTCTAACCCAAACCTTACGTCAGGTAAACACTAAACAATGGTTTGTGTTAGAGATGTAGCGAAAGCCATTTGAAAGGATTACATCAGATTGTGTAATTGAAGCTCTAACCCAAACCTTATGTCAGCTATACACTAAACAATGATTTGTGTTAGAGATGTAGAGAAAGCCATGTGAAAGGAACACATCAGATTGTGTGATTGAAGCTGTAACCCAAACCTTACGTCAGCTAAACACTAAACAATACTTTGTGACAGAGATGTAGAGAATGCCATGTGAAAGGAACACATCAGATTGTTTGATTGAAGCTGTAACCCAAACCTTACGTCAGGTAAACACTAAACAATGGTTTGTGCTAGAGATGTAGAGAAAGCCATGTGAAAGGATTACATCAGATTGTGTAATTGAAGCTCTAACCCAAACCTTACGTCAGGTAAACACTAAACAATGGTTTGTGTTAGAGATGTAGAGAAAGCCATGTGAAAGGATTACATCAGATTGTTTGATTGAAGCTGTAACCCAAACGTTATGTCGGGTACACACTAAACAATGGTTTGTGACAGAGATGTAGCGAAAGCCATTTGAAAGGATTACATCAGATTGTGTAATTGAAGCTCTAACCCAAAACATACGTTAGGTTAACACTAAACAATGGTTTGTGTTAGAGATGTAGAAAAAGCCATGTGAAAGGATTACATCAGATTGTGTAATTGAAGCTCTAACCCAAACCTTACGTCAGGTAAAAACTAAACAATGGTTTGTGTTAGAGATGTAGAGAAATCCATGTGAAAGGAACACATCAGATTGTGTAATTGAAGCTGTAACCCAAATATTACGTCAGGTAAACACTAAACAATGGTTTGTGTCGGAGATGAAGAGAAAGCCATGTGCAAGGAACACATCAGATTGTGTGATTGAAGCTGTAACCCAAACCTTACGTCAGGTAAACACTAAACAATGGTTTGTGTTAGAGATGTAGCGAAAGCCATGTGCAAGGAACACATCAGATTGTTTGATTGAAGCAGTAACCCAAATCTTACGTCAGGTAAACACTAAACAATGGTTTGTGTCAGAGATGAAGAGAAAGCCATGTGAAAGGATTACATCAGATTGTGTAATTGAAGCTCTAATCCAAACCTTACGTCAGGTAAACACTAAACAATGGTTTGTGTTAGAGATGTAGAGAAAGCCATGTGAAAGTATTACATCAGATTGTGTAATTGAAGCTGTAACCCAAACCTTACGTCAGGTAAACACTAAACAATGGTTTGTGTTAGAGATGTCGCGAAAGACATGTGAAAGGAACACATCAGATTGTGTAATTGAAACTCTAACCCAAACCTTACGTCAGGTAAACACTAAACAATGGTTTGTGTTAGAGATGTAGATAAAACCATGTGAAAGGATTATATCAGATTGTGTAATTGAAGCTGTAACCCAAACCTTACGTCAGCTTAACACTAAACAATAATTTGTGTCAGAGATGTAGAGAAAGCCATGTGAAAGGATTACATCAGATTGTTTGATTGAAGCTGTAACCCAAACCTTACGTCAGCTAAACACTAACCAATACTTTGTGTCAGAGATGTAGAGAAAGCCATGTGAAAGGATTACATCAGATTGTTTGATTGAAGCTGCAACCCAAACCTTACGTCAGGTAAACACTAAAAAATGGCTTGTATCAGAGATGTAGCGAAAGACATGTGAAAGGGACACATCAGATTGTGTAATTGAAGCTCTAACCCAAACCTTACGTCAGGTAAACACTAAACAATGGTTTGTGTCAGAGATGAAGAGAAAGCCATGTGAAAGCAACACATCAGATTGTTTGATTGAAGCTCTAACCCAAACCTAACTTCAGGTAAACACTAAACAATGGTTTGTGTTAGAGATGTAGAGAAAGCCATGTGAAAGGATTACATCAGATTGTGTATTTGAAGCTGTAACCCAAACCTTACGTCAGGTAAACACTAAACAATGGTTTGTGTCAGAGATGAAGAGAAAGCCATGTGAAAGGAACACATCAGATTGTTTGATTGAAGCTGTAACCCAAACCTTACGTCAGGTAAACACTAAACAATGGTTTGTGTCAGAGATGAAGAGAAAGCCATGTGCAAGGAACACATCAGATTGTGTAATTGAAGCTCTAACCCAAACCTTACGTCAGGTAAACACTAAACAATGGTGTGTGTCAGAGATGTAGAGAAAGCCATGTGAAAGGATCACATCAGATTGTTTGATTGAAGCTCTAACCCAAACCTTACGTCAGGTTAACACTAAACAATGGTTTGTGTTAGAGATGTAGCGAAAGCCATGTGAAAGGAACACATCAGATTGTGTAATTGAAGCTGTAACCCAAACCTTACGTCAGGTAAACACTAAACAATGGTTTATGTTAGAGATGAAGCGAAAGCCATGTGAAAGGAACACATCAGATTGTGTAATTGAAGCTCCAACCCAAACCTTACGTCAGGTAAACACTAAACAATGGTTTGTGTCAGGGATGTAGAGAAAGCCATGTGAAAGGATTACATCAGATTGTGTAATTGAAGCTCTAACCCAAACCTTACGTCAGGAAAACACTAAACAATGGTTTGTGTTAGAGATGTAGAGAAAGCCATGTGAAAGGATTACATCAGATTGTTTGATTGAAGCTGTAACCCAAACTTTATGTCGGGTACACACTAAACAATGGTTTGTGACAGAGATGTAGCGAAAGCCATTTGAAAGGATTACATCAGATTGTGTAATTGAAGCTCTAACCCAAAACATACGTTAGGTTAACACTAAACAATGGTTTGTGTTAGAGATGTATAAAAAGCCATGTGAAAGGATTACATCAGATTGTGTAATTGAAGCTCTAACCCAAACCTTACGTCAGGTAAAAACTAAACAATGGTTTGTGTTAGAGATGTAGAGAAAGCCATGTGAAAGGAACACATCAGATTGTGTAATTGAAGCTGTAACCCAAATATTACGTCAGGTAAACACTAAACAATGGTTTGTGTCGGAAATGAAGAGAAAGCCATGTGCAAGGAACACATCAGATTGTGTGATTGAAGCTGTAACCCAAACCTTACGTCAGGTAAACAATAAACAATGGTTTGTGTTAGAGATGTAGCGAAAGCCATGTGCAAGGAACACATCAGATTGTTTGATTGAAGCAGTAACCCAAATCTTACGTCAGGTAAACACTAAACAATGGTTTGTGTCAGAGATGAAGAGAAAGCCATGTGAAAGGATTACATCAGATTGTGTAATTGAAGCTCTAATCCAAACCTTACGTCAGGTAAACACTAAACAATGGTTTGTGTTAGAGATGTAGAGAAAGCCATGTGAAAGGAACACATCAGATTGTGTGATTGAAGCTGTAACCCAAACCTTACGTCAGGTAAACACTAAGCAATGGTTTGTGTTAGAGATGTAGCGAAAACCATGTGAAAGGAACACATCAGATTGTGTAATTGAAGCTGTAACCCAAATCTTACGTCAGGTAAACACTAAACAATGGTTTGTGTTAGAGATGTAGCGAAAGCCATGTGAAAGGAACACATCAGGTTGTGTAATTGAAGCTCTAACCCAAACCTTACGTCAGGTAAACGCTAAACATTGGTTTGTGTTAGAGATGTAGGGAAAGCCATGTGAAAGTATTACATCAGATTGTGTAATTGAAGCTGTAACCCAAACCTTACGTCAGGTAAACACTAAACAATGGTTTGTGTTAGAGATGTATCGAAAGCCATGTGAAAGGAACACTTCAGATTGTTAAATTGAAGCTCTAACCCAAACCTTACGTCAGGTAAACACTAAACAATGGTTTGTGTTAGAGATGTAGAGAAAGCCATGTGAAAGAATTACATCAGATTGTGTAATTGAAGCTCTATCCCAAACCTTACGTCAGGTAAACACCAAACAATGGTTTGTGTTAGAGATGTAGAGAAAGCCATGTGAAAGGAACACATCAGATTGTGTAATTGAAGCTCTAACCCAAACCTTACGTCACGTAAAATCTAAACAATGGTTTGTGTCAGAAATGAAGAGAAAGCCATGTGAAATGAACACATCAGATTGTTTGATTGAAGCTCTAACCCAAACCTTACGTCAGGTAAACACTAAACAATGGTTTGTGTCAGAGATGTAGCGAAAGCCATGTGAAAGGATTACATCAGATTGTGTAATTGAAGCTCTAATCCAAACCTTACGTCAGGTAAACAATAAACAATGGTTTGTGTCAGAGATGTAGAGAAAGCCATGTGAACGGAACACATCAGATTGTGTGATTGAAGCTGTAACCCAAACCTTACCTCAGGTAAACACTACGCAATGGTTTGTGTTAGAGATGTAGCGAAAGCCATGTGAAAGGAACACATCACATTGTGTAATTGAAGCTGTAACCCAAACCTTACGTCAGTTAAACACTAAACAATGGTTTGTGTTAGAGATGTAGAGAAAGCCATGTGAAAGGAACACATCAGATTGTATAATTGAAGCTCTAACCCAAACCTTACGTCAGGTAAACACTAAACAATGGTTTGTGTTAGAGATGTTGCGAAAGCCATGTGAAAGGATTACATCAGATTGTGTAATTGAAGCTCTAACCCAAACCTTATGTCAGCTATACACTAAACAATGATTTGTGTTAGAGATGTAGAGAAAGCCATGTGAAAGGAACACATCAGATTGTGTGATTGAAGCTGTAACCCAAACCTTACGTCAGGTAAACACTAAACAATGGTTTGTGTCGGAGATGAAGAGAAAGCCATGTGCAAGGAACACATCAGATTGTGTGATTGAAGCTGTAACCCAAACCTTACGTCAGGTAAACACTAAACAATGGTTTGTGTTAGAGATGTAGCGAAAATCATGTGCAAGGAACACATCAGATTGTTTGATTGAAGCAGTAACCCAAATCTTACGTCAGGTAAACACTAATCAATGGTTTGTGTCAGAGATGTAGAGAAAGCCATGTGAAAGGATTACATCAGATTGTGTAATTGAAGCTCTAACCCAAACCTTACGTCAGGTAAACACTAAACTATGGTTTGTGTCAGAGATGTAGAGAAAGCCATGTGAAAGGATTACATCAGATTGTGTAATTGAAGCTCTAATCCAAACCTTACGTCAGGTAAACACTAAACAATGGTTTGTGTCAGAGATGTAGGGAAAGCCATGTGAAAGGAACACATCAGATTGTGTGATTGAAGCTCTAACCCAAATCTTACGTCAGGTAAACACTAAACAATGGTTTGTGTCAGAGATGTAGAGAAAGCCATGTGAACGGAACACATCAGATTGTGTGATTGAAGCTGTAACCCAAACCTTACGTCAGGTAAACACTAAGCAATGGTTTGTGTTAGAGATGTAGCGAAAGCCATGTGAAAGGAACACATCACATTGTGTAATTGAAGCTGTAACCCAAACCTTACGTCAGTTAAACACTAAACAATGGTTTGTGTTAGAGATGTAGAGAAAGCCATGTGAAAGGAACACATCAGATTGTATAATTGAAGCTCTAACCCAAACCTTACGTCAGGTAAACACTAAACAATGGTTTGTGTTAGAGATGTAGCGAAAGCCATTTGAAAGGATTACATCAGATTGTGTAATTGAAGCTCTAACCCAAACCTTATGTCAGCTATACACTAAACAATGATTTGTGTTATAGATGTAGAGAAAGCCATGTGAAAGGAACACATCAGATTGTGTGATTGAAGCTGTAACCCAAACCTTACGTCAGCTAAACACTAAACAATACTTTGTGACAGAGATGTAGAGAATGCCATGTGAAAGGAACACATCAGATTGTTTGATTGAAGCTGTAACCCAAACCTTACGTCAGGTAAACACTAAACAATGGTTTGTGCTAGAGATGTAGAGAAAGCCATGTGAAAGGATTACATCAGATTGTGTAATTGAAGCTCTAACCCAAACCTTACGTCAGGTAAACACTAAACAATGGTTTGTGTTAGAGATGTAGAGAAAGCCATGTGAAAGGATTACATCAGATTGTTTGATTGAAGCTGTAACCCAAACCTTATGTCGGGTACACACTAAACAATGGTTTGTGACAGAGATGTAGCGAAAGCCATTTGAAAGGATTACATCAGATTGTGTAATTGAAGCTCTAACCCAAAACATATGTTAGGTTAACACTAAACAATGGTTTGTGTTAGAGATGTAGAAAAAGCCATGTGAAAGGATTACATCAGATTGTGTAATTGAAGCTCTAACCCAAACCTTACGTCAGGTAAAAACTAAACAATGGTTTGTGTTAGAGATGTAGAGAAATCCATGTGAAAGGAACACATCAGATTGTGTAATTGAAGCTGTAACCCAAATATTACGTCAGGTAAACACTAAACAATGGTTTGTGTCGGAGATGAAGAGAAAGCCATGTGCAAGGAACACATCAGATTGTGTGATTGAAGCTGTAACCCAAACCTTACGTCAGGTAAACACTAAACAATGGTTTGTGTTAGAGATGTAGCGAAAGCCATGTGCAAGGAACACATCAGATTGTTTGATTGAAGCAGTAACCCAAATCTTACGTCAGGTAAACACTAAACAATGGTTTGTGTCAGAGATGAAGAGAAAGCCATGTGAAAGGATTACATCAGATTGTGTAATTGAAGCTCTAATCCAAACCTTACGTCAGGTAAACACTAAACAATGGTTTGTGTTAGAGATGTAGAGAAAGCCATGTGAAAGTATTACATCAGATTGTGTAATTGAAGCTGTAACCCAAACCTTACGTCAGGTAAACACTAAACAATGGTTTGTGTTAGAGATGTAGATAAAACCATGTGAAAGGATTATATCAGATTGTGTAATTGAAGCTGTAACCCAAACCTTACGTCAGCTTAACACTAAACAATACTTTGTGTCAGAGATGTAGAGAAAGCCATGTGAAAGGATTACATCAGATTGTTTGATTGAAGCTGTAACCCAAACCTTACGTCAGCTAAACACTAACCAATACTTTGTGTCAGAGATGTAGAGAAAGCCATGTGAAAGGATTACATCAGATTGTTTGATTGAAGCTGCAACCCAAACCTTACGTCAGGTAAACACTAAAAAATGGCTTGTATCAGAGATGTAGCGAAAGACATGTGAAAGGGACACATCAGATTGTGTAATTGAAGCTCTAACCCAAACCTTACGTCAGGTAAAGACTAAACAATGGTTTGTGTCAGAGATGAAGAGAAAACCATGTGAAAGCAACACATCAGATTGTTTGATTGAAGCTCTAACCCAAACCTAACTTCAGGTAAACACTAAACAATGGTTTGTGTTAGAGATGTAGAGAAAGCCATGTGAAAGGATTACATCAGATTGTGTATTTGAAGCTGTAACCCAAACCTTACGTCAGGTAAACACTAAACAATGGTTTGTGTCAGAGATGAAGAGAAAGCCATGTGAAAGGAACACATCAGATTGTTTGATTGAAGCTGTAACCCAAACCTTACGTCAGGTAAACACTAAACAATGGTTTGTGTCAGAGATGAAGAGAAAGCCATGTGCAAGGAACACATCAGATTGTGTAATTGAAGCTCTAACCCAAACCTTACGTCAGGTAAACACTAAACAATGGTGTGTGTCAGAGATGTAGAGAAAGCCATGTGAAAGGATCACATCAGATTGTTTGATTGAAGCTCTAACCCAAACCTTACGTCAGGTTAACACTAAACAATGGTTTGTGTTAGAGATGTAGCGAAAGCCATGTGAAAGGAACACATCAGATTGTGTAATTGAAGCTGTAACCCAAACCTTACGTCAGGTAAACACTAAACAATGGTTTATGTTAGAGATGAAGCGAAAGCCATGTGAAAGGAACACATCAGATTGTGTAATTGAAGCTCCAACCCAAACCTTACGTCAGGTAAACACTAAACAATGGTTTGTGTCAGAGATGTAGAGAAAGCCATGTGAAAGGATTACATCAGATTGTGTAATTGAAGCTCTAACCCAAACCTTACGTCAGGAAAACACTAAACAATGGTTTGTGTTAGAGATGTAGAGAAAGCCATGTGAAAGGATTACATCAGATTGTTTGATTGAAGCTGTAACCCAAACTTTATGTCGGGTACACACTAAACAATGGTTTGTGACAGAGATGTAGCGAAA
This sequence comes from Hymenopus coronatus, assembly GCA_030762935.1. Classification (NCBI taxonomy): domain Eukaryota; kingdom Metazoa; phylum Arthropoda; class Insecta; order Mantodea; family Hymenopodidae; genus Hymenopus; species Hymenopus coronatus. The sequence continues at coordinate 150,753,382 of CM060898.1, read as the reverse complement.
GCCATTTGAAAGGATTACATCAGATTGTGTAATTGAAGCTCTAACCCAAAACATACGTTAGGTTAACACTAAACAATGGTTTGTGTTAGAGATGTATAAAAAGCCATGTGAAAGGATTACATCAGATTGTGTAATTGAAGCTCTAACCCAAACCTTACGTCAGGTAAAAACTAAACAATGGTTTGTGTTAGAGATGTAGAGAAAGCCATGTGAAAGGAACACATCAGATTGTGTAATTGAAGCTGTAACCCAAATATTACGTCAGGTAAACACTAAACAATGGTTTGTGTCGGAGATGAAGAGAAAGCCATGTGCAAGGAACACATCAGATTGTGTGATTGAAGCTGTAACCCAAACCTTACGTCAGGTAAACAATAAACAATGGTTTGTGTTAGAGATGTAGCGAAAGCCATGTGCAAGGAACACATCAGATTGTTTGATTGAAGCAGTAACCCAAATCTTACGTCAGGTAAACACTAAACAATGGTTTGTGTCAGAGATGAAGAGAAAGCCATGTGAAAGGATTACATCAGATTGTGTAATTGAAGCTCTAATCCAAACCTTACGTCAGGTAAACACTAAACAATGGTTTGTGTTAGAGATGTAGAGAAAGCCATGTGAAAGGAACACATCAGATTGTGTGATTGAAGCTGTAACCCAAACCTTACGTCAGGTAAACACTAAGCAATGGTTTGTGTTAGAGATGTAGCGAAAACCATGTGAAAGGAACACATCAGATTGTGTAATTGAAGCTGTAACCCAAATCTTACGTCAGGTAAACACTAAACAATGGTTTTTGTTAGAGATGTAGCGAAAGCCATGTGAAAGGAACACATCAGGTTGTGTAATTGAAGCTCTAACCCAAACCTTACGTCAGGTAAACGCTAAACATTGGTTTGTGTTAGAGATGTAGGGAAAGCCATGTGAAAGTATTACATCAGATTGCGTAATTGAAGCTGTAACCCAAACCTTACGTCAGGTAAACACTAAACAATGGTTTGTGTTAGAGATGTATCGAAAGCCATGTGAAAGGAACACTTCAGATTGTTAAATTGAAGCTCTAACCCAAACCTTACGTCAGGTAAACACTAAACAATGGTTTGTGTTAGAGATGTAGAGAAAGCCATGTGAAAGAATTACATCAGATTGTGTAATTGAAGCTCTATCCCAAACCTTACGTCAGGTAAACACCAAACAATGGTTTGTGTTAGAGATGTAGAGAAAGCCATGTGAAAGGAACACATCAGATTGTGTAATTGAAGCTCTAACCCAAACCTTACGTCACGTAAAATCTAAACAATGGTTTGTGTCAGAAATGAAGAGAAAGCCATGTGAAATGAACACATTAGATTGTTTGATTGAAGCTCTAACCCAAACCTTACGTCAGGTAAACACTAAACAATGGTTTGTGTCAGAGATGTAGCGAAAGCCATGTGAAAGGATTACATCAGATTGTGTAATTGAAGCTCTAATCCAAACCTTACGTCAGGTAAACAATAAACAATGGTTTGTGTCAGAGATGTAGAGAAAGCCATGTGAACGGAACACATCAGATTGTGTGATTGAAGCTGTAACCCAAACCTTACCTCAGGTAAACACTACGCAATGGTTTGTGTTAGAGATGTAGCGAAAGCCATGTGAAAGGAACACATCACATTGTGTAATTGAAGCTGTAACCCAAACCTTACGTCAGTTAAACACTAAACAATGGTTTGTGTTAGAGATGTAGAGAAAGCCATGTGAAAGGAACACATCAGATTGTATAATTGAAGCTCTAACCCAAACCTTACGTCAGGTAAACACTAAACAATGGTTTGTGTTAGAGATGTTGCGAAAGCCATGTGAAAGGATTACATCAGATTGTGTAATTGAAGCTCTAACCCAAACCTTATGTCAGCTATACACTAAACAATGATTTGTGTTAGAGATGTAGAGAAAGCCATGTGAAAGGAACACATCAGATTGTGTGATTGAAGCTGTAACCCAAACCTTACGTCAGGTAAACACTAAACAATGGTTTGTGTCGGAGATGAAGAGAAAGCCATGTGCAAGGAACACATCAGATTGTGTGATTGAAGCTGTAACCCAAACCTTACGTCAGGTAAACACTAAACAATGGTTTGTGTTAGAGATGTAGCGAAAATCATGTGCAAGGAACACATCAGATTGTTTGATTGAAGCAGTAACCCAAATCTTACGTCAGGTAAACACTAAACAATGGTTTGTGTCAGAGATGTAGAGAAAGCCATGTGAAAGGATTACATCAGATTGTGTAATTGAAGCTCTAACCCAAACCTTACGTCAGGTAAACACTAAACTATGGTTTGTGTCAGAGATGTAGAGAAAGCCATGTGAAAGGATTACATCAGATTGTGTAATTGAAGCTCTAATCCAAACCTTACGTCAGGTAAACACTAAACAATGGTTTGTGTCAGAGATGTAGGGAAAGCCATGTGAAAGGAACACATCAGATTGTTGATTGAAGCTCTAACCCAAATCTTACGTCAGGTAAACACTAAACAATGGTTTGTGTCAGAGATGTAGAGAAAGCCATGTGAACGGAACACATCAGATTGTGTGATTGAAGCTGTAACCCAAACCTTACGTCAGGTAAACACTAAGCAATGGTTTGTGTTAGAGATGTAGCGAAAGCCATGTGAAAGGAACACATCACATTGTGTAATTGAAGCTGTAACCCAAACCTTACGTCAGTTAAACACTAAACAATGGTTTGTGTTAGAGATGTAGAGAAAGCCATGTGAAAGGAACACATCAGATTGTATAATTGAAGCTCTAACCCAAACCTTACGTCAGGTAAACACTAAACAATGGTTTGTGTTAGAGATGTAGCGAAAGGATTACATCAGATTGTGTAATTGAAGCTCTAACCCAAACCTTATGTCAGCTATACACTAAACAATGATTTGTGTTAGAGATGTAGAGAAAGCCATGTGAAAGGAACACATCAGATTGTGTGATTGAAGCTGTAACCCAAACCTTACGTCAGCTAAACACTAAACAATACTTTGTGACAGAGATGTAGAGAATGCCATGTGAAAGGAACACATCAGATTGTTTGATTGAAGCTGTAACCCAAACCTTACGTCAGGTAAACACTAAACAATGGTTTGTGCTAGAGATGTAGAGAAAGCCATGAGAAAGGATTACATCAGATTGTGTAATTGAAGCTCTAACCCAAACCTTACGTCAGGTAAACACTAAACAATGATTTGTGTCAGAGATGTAGAGAAAGCCATGTGAAAGGAACACATCAGATTGTGTAATTGAAGCTGTAACCCAAACCTTACGTCAGGTAAACACTAAACAGTGGTTTGTGTCGGAGATGAAGAGAAAGCCATGTGCAAGGAACACATCAGATTGTGTGATTGAAGCTGTAACCCAAACCTTACGTCAGGTAAACACTAAACAATGGTTTGTGTTAGAGATGTAGCGAAAGCCATGTGCAAGGAACACATCAGATTGTTTGATTGAAGCAGTAACCCAAATCTTACGTCAGGTAAACACTAAACAATGGTTTGTGTCAGAGATGTAGAGAAAGCCATGTGAAAGGATTACATCAGATTGTGTAATTGAAGCTCTAACCCAAACCTTACGTCAGGTAAACACTAAACAATGGTTTGTGTCAGAGATGTAGAGAAAGCCATGTGAAAGGATTACATCAGATTGTGTAATTGAAGCTCTAATCCAAACCTTACGTCAGGTAAACACTAAACAATGGTTTGTGTCAGAGATGTAGGGAAAGCCATGTGAAAGGAACACATCAGATTGTGTGATTGAAGCTCTAATCCAAATCTTACGTCAGGTAAACACTAAACAATGGTTTGTATCAGAGATGAAGAGAAAGCCATGTGAAAGGATTACATCAGATTGTGTAATTGAAGCTCTAATCCAAACCTTACGTCAGGTAAACAATAAACAATGGTTTGTGTCAGAGATGTAGAGAAAGCCATGTGAACGGAACACATCAGATTGTGTGATTGAAGCTGTAACCCAAACCTTACGTCAGGTAAACACTGAGCAATGTTTTGTGTTAGAGATGTAGCGAAAGCCATGTGAAAGGAACACATCACATTGTGTAATTGAAGCTGTAACCCAAACCTTACGTCAGTTAAACACTAAACAATGGTTTGTGTTAGAGATGTAGAGAAAGCCATGTGAAAGGAACACATCAGATTGTATAATTGAAGCTCTAACCCAAACCTTACGTCAGGTAAACACTAAACAATGGTTTGTGTTAGAGATGTAGCGAAAGCCATGTGAAAGGATTACATCAGATTGTGTAATTGAAGCTCTAACCCAAACCTTATGTCAGCTATACACTAAACAATGATTTGTGTTAGAGATGTAGAGAAAGCCATGTGAAAGGAACACATCAGATTGTGTGATTGAAGCTGTAACCCAAACCTTACGTCAGCTAAACACTAAACAATACTTTGTGACAGAGATGTAGAGAATGCCATGTGAAAGGAACACATCAGATTGTTTGATTGAAGCTGTAACCCAAACCTTACGTCAGGTAAACACTAAGCAATGGTTTGTGTCAGAGATGTAGAGAAAAGCCATGTGAAAGGATTACATCAGATTGTTTGATTGAAGCTGCAAACCAAACCTTACGTCAGGTAAACACTAAAAAATGGCTTGTATCAGAGATATAGCGAAAGACATGTGAAAGGGACACATCAGATTGTGTAATTGAAGCTCTAACCCAAACCTTACGTCAGGTAAACACTAAACAATGGTTTGTGTCAGAGATGAAGAGAAATCCATGTGAAAGGAACACATCAGATTGTTTGATTGAAGCTCTAACCCAAACCTAACTTCAGGTAAACACTAAACAATGGTTTGTGTTAGAGATGTAGAGAAAGCCATGTGAAAGGATTACATCACATTGTGTAATTGAAGCTCTAACCCAAAACATACGTTAGGTTAACACTAAACAATGGTTTGTGTTAGAGATGTAGAAAAAGCCATTTGAAAGGATTACATCAGATTGTGTAATTGAAGCTCTAACCCAATCCTTACGTCAGGTAAAAACTAAACAATGGTTTGTGTTAGAGATGTAGAGAAAGCCATGTGAAAGGAACACATCAGATTGTGTAATTGAAGCTGTAATCCAAACCTTACGTCAGGTAAACACTAAACAATGGTTTGTGTCGGAGATGAAGAGAAAGCCATGTGCAAGGAACACATCAGATTCTGTGATTGAAGCTGTAACCCAAACCTTACGTCAGGTAAACACTAAACAATGGTTTGTTTTAGAGATGTAGCGAAAGCCATGTGCAAGGAACACATCAGATTGTTTGATTGAAGCAGTAACCCAAATCTTACGTCAGGTAAACACTAAACAATGGTTTGTGTCAGAGATGAAGAAAAAGCCATGTGAAAGGATTACATCAGATTGTGTAATTGAAGCTCTAATCCAAACCTTAGTCAGGTAAACACTAAACAATGGTTTGTGTTAGAGATGTAGAGAAAGCCATGTGAAAGGAACACATCAGATTGTGTGATTGAAGCTGTAACCCAAACCTTACGTCAGGTAAACACTAAGCAAAGGTTTGTGTTAGAGATGTAGCGAAAGCCATGTGAAAGGAACACATCAGATTGTGTAATTGAAGCTGTAACCCAAATCTTACGTCAGGTAAACACTAAGCAATGGTTTGTGTTAGAGATGTAGCGAAAGCCATGTGAAAGGAACACATCAGATTGTGTAATTGAAGCTCTAACCCAAACCTTACGTCAGGTAAACGCTAAACATTGGTTTGTGTTAGAGATGTAGGGAAAGCCATGTGAAAGTATTACATCAGATTGTGTAATTGAAGCTCTATCCCAAACCTTACGTCAGGTAAACACCAAACAATGGTTTGTGTTAGAGATGTAGAGAAAGCCATGTGAAAGAAACACATCAGATTGTGTGATTGAAGCTCTCACCCAAACCTTACGTCAGGTAAACACTAAACAATACTTTGTGACAGAGATGTAGAGAAAGCCATGTGAAAGGAACACATCAGATTGTGTGATTGAAGCTGTAACCCAAACCTTACGTCAGCTAAACACTAAACAATACATTGTGACAGAGATGTAGCAAAATCTATGTGAAAGGAAGACATCAGATTGTTTGATTGAAGCTGTAACCCAAACCTTACGTCAGCTAAAATCTAAACAATACTTTGTGTCAGAGATGTAGAGAAAGCCATGTGAAAGGATTACATCAGATTGTTTGATTGAAGCTGTAACCCAAACCTTACGTCAGGTAAACACTAAACAATGGTTTGTGTCAGAGATGTAGAGAAAGCCATGTGAAAAGAACACATCAGATTGTGTAATTGAAGCTCTAACCCAAACCTTACGTCAGCTAAACACTAAACAATACTTTGTGACAGAGATGAAGAGAAAGCCATGTGAAAGGATTACATCAGATTGTTTGATTGAAGCCGTAACCCAAACCTTACGTCAGCTAAACACTAAACAATACTTTGTGTCAGAGATGAAGAGAAAGCCATGTGAAAGGAACACATCAGATTGTTTGATTGAAGCAGTAACCCAAACCTTACGTCAGGTAAACACTAAACATTGGTTTGTGTCAGAGATGTAGAGAAAGCCATGTGAAAGGATTACATCAGATTGTGTAATTGAAGCTCTAACCCAAACCTTACGTCAGGTAAACACTAAACAATGGTTTGTGTCAGAGATGTAGAGAAAGCCATGTGAAAGAATTACATCAGATTGTGTAATTGAAGCTCTAATCCAAACCTTACGTCAGGTAAACACTAAACAATGGTTTGTGTCAGAGATGTAGAGAAAGCCATGTGAAAGGAACACATCAGATTGTGTGATTGAAGCTCTAACCCAAATCTTACGTCAGGTAAACACTAAACAATGGTTTGTGTCAGAGATGAACAGAAAGCCATGTGAAAGGATTACATCAGATTGTGTAATTGAAGCTCTAATCCAAACCTTACGTCAGGTAAACAATAAACAATGGTTTGTGTCAGAGATGTAGAGAAAGCCATGTGAACGGAACACATCAGATTGTGTGATTGAAGCTGTAACCCAAACCTTACGTCAGGTAAACACTAAGCAATGGTTTGTGTTAGAGATGTAGCGAAAGCCATGTGAAAGGAACACATCACATTGTGTAATTGAAGCTGTAACCCAAACCTTACGTCAGTTAAACACTAAACGATGGTTTGTGTTAGAGATGTAGAGAAAGCCATGTGAAAGGAACACATCAGATTGTATAATTGAAGCTCTAACCCAAACCTTACGTCAGGTAAACACTAAACAATGGTTTGTGTTAGAGATGTAGCGAAAGCCATGTGAAAGGATTACATCAGATTGTGTAATTGAAGCTCTAACCCAAACCTTATGTCAGCTATACACTAAACAATGATTTGTGTTAGAGATGTAGAGAAAGCCATGTGAAAGGAACACATCAGATTGTGTGATTGAAGCTGTAACCCAAACCTTACGTCAGCTAAACACTAAACAATACTTTGTGACAGAGATGTAGAGAATGCCATGTGAAAGGAACACATCAGATTGTTTGATTGAAGCTGTAACCCAAACCTTACGTCAGGTAAACACTAAGCAATGGTTTGTGTCAGAGATGAAGAGAAATCCATGTGAAAGGAACACATCAGATTGTTTGATTGAAGCTCTAACCCAAACCTAACTTCAGGTAAACACTAAACAATGGTTTGTGTTAGAGATGTAGAGAAAGCCATGTGAAAGGATTACATCAGATTGTGTAATTGAAGCTGTAACCCAAACCTTACGTCAGGTAAACACTAAACAATGGTTTGTGTCAGAGATGAAGAGAAAGCCATGTGAAAGGAACACATCAGATTGTTTGATTGAAGCTGTAACCCAAACCTTACGTCAGGTAAACACTAAACAATGGTTTGTGTCAGAGATGAAGAGAAAGCCATGTGAAAGGAACACATCAGATTGTGTAATTGAAGCTCTAACCCAAACCTTATGTCAGCTATACACTAAACAATGATTTGTGTTAGAGATGTAGAGAAAGCCATGTGAAAGGAACACATCAGATTGTGTGATTGAAGCTGTAACCCAAACCTTACGTCAGCTAAACACTAAACAATACTTTGTGACAGAGATGTAGAGAATGCCATGTGAAAGGAACACATCAGATTGTTTGATTGAAGCTGTAACCCAAACCTTACGTCAGGTAAACACTAAGCAATGGTTTGTGTCAGAGATGAAGAGAAATCCATGTGAAAGGAACACATCAGATTGTTTGATTGAAGCTCTAACCCAAACCTAACTTCAGGTAAACACTAAACAATGGTTTGTGTTAGAGATGTAGAGAAAGCCATGTGAAAGGATTACATCAGATTGTGTAATTGAAGCTGTAACCCAAACCTTACGTCAGGTAAACACTAAACAATGGTTTGTGTCAGAGATGAAGAGAAAGCCATGTGAAAGGAACACATCAGATTGTTTGATGGAAGCTGTAACCCAAACCTTACGTCAGGTAAACACTAAACAATGGTTTGTGTCAGAGATGAAGAGAAAGCCATGTGAAAGGAACACATCAGATTGTGTAATTGAAGCTCTAACCCAAACCTTACGTCAGGTAAACACTAAACAATGGTTTGTGTCAGAGATGTAGAGAAAGCCATGTGAAAGCATCACAGCAGATTGTGTAATTGAAGCTCTAACCCAAACCTTACGTCACGTAAAATCTAAACAATGGTTTGTGTCAGAAATGAAGAGAAAGCCATGTGAAATGAACACATCAGATTGTTTGATTGAAGCTCTAACCCAAACCTTACGTCAGGTAAACACTAAACAATGGTTTGTGTCAGAGATGTAGCGAAAGCCATGTGAAAGGATTACATCAGATTGTGTAATTGAAGCTCTAATCCAAACCTTACGTCAGGTAAACAATAAACAATGGTTTGTGTCAGAGATGTAGAGAAAGCCATGTGAACGGAACACATCAGATTGTGTGATTGAAGCTGTAACCCAAACCTTACCTCAGGTAAACACTACGCAATGGTTTGTGTTAGAGATGTAGCGAAAGCCATGTGAAAGGAACACATCACATTGTGTAATTGAAGCTGTAACCCAAACCTTACGTCAGTTAAACACTAAACAATGGTTTGTGTTAGAGATGTAGAGAAAGCCATGTGAAAGGAACACATCAGATTGTATAATTGAAGCTCTAACCCAAACCTTACGTCAGGTAAACACTAAACAATGGTTTGTGTTAGAGATGTTGCGAAAGCCATGTGAAAGGATTACATCAGATTGTGTAATTGAAGCTCTAACCCAAACCTTATGTCAGCTATACACTAAACAATGATTTGTGTTAGAGATGTAGAGAAAGCCATGTGAAAGGAACACATCAGATTGTGTGATTGAAGCTGTAACCCAAACCTTACGTCAGGTAAACACTAAACAATGGTTTGTGTCGGAGATGAAGAGAAAGCCATGTGCAAGGAACACATCAGATTGTGTGATTGAAGCTGTAACCCAAACCTTACGTCAGGTAAACACTAAACAATGGTTTGTGTTAGAGATGTAGCGAAAATCATGTGCAAGGAACACATCAGATTGTTTGATTGAAGCAGTAACCCAAATCTTACGTCAGGTAAACACTAAACAATGGTTTGTGTCAGAGATGTAGAGAAAGCCATGTGAAAGGATTACATCAGATTGTGTAATTGAAGCTCTAACCCAAACCTTACGTCAGGTAAACACTAAACTATGGTTTGTGTCAGAGATGTAGAGAAAGCCATGTGAAACGATTACATCAGATTGTGTAATTGAAGCTCTAATCCAAACCTTACGTCAGGTAAACACTAAACAATGGTTTGTGTCAGAGATGTAGGGAAAGCCATGTGAAAGGAACACATCAGATTGTGTGATTGAAGCTCTAACCCAAATCTTACGTCAGGTAAACACTAAACAATGGTTTGTGTCAGAGATGTAGAGAAAGCCATGTGAACGGAACACATCAGATTGTGTGATTGAAGCTGTAACCCAAACCTTACGTCAGGTAAACACTAAGCAATGGTTTGTGTTAGAGATGTAGCGAAAGCCATGTGAAAGGAACACATCACATTGTGTAATTGAAGCTGTAACCCAAACCTTACGTCAGTTAAACACTAAACAATGGTTTGTGTTAGAGATGTAGAGAAAGCCATGTGAAAGGAACACATCAGATTGTATAATTGAAGCTCTAACCCAAACCTTACGTCAGGTAAACACTAAACAATGGTTTGTGTTAGAGATGTAGCGAAAGCCATGTGAAAGGATTACATCAGATTGTGTAATTGAAGCTCTAACCCAAACCTTATGTCAGCTATACACTAAACAATGATTTGTGTTAGAGATGTAGAGAAAGCCATGTGAAAGGAACACATCAGATTGTGTGATTGAAGCTGTAACCCAAACCTTACGTCAGCTAAACACTAAACAATACTTTGTGACAGAGATGTAGAGAATGCCATGTGAAAGGAACACATCAGATTGTTTGATTGAAGCTGTAACCCAAACCTTACGTCAGGTAAACACTAAACAATGGTTTGTGCTAGAGATGTAGAGAAAGCCATGAGAAAGGATTACATCAGATTGTGTAATTGAAGCTCTAACCCAAACCTTACGTCAGGTAAACACTAAACAATGATTTGTGTCAGAGATGTAGAGAAAGCCATGTGAAAGGAACACATCAGATTGTGTAATTGAAGCTGTAACCCAAACCTTACGTCAGGTAAACACTAAACAGTGGTTTGTGTCGGAGATGAAGAGAAAGCCATGTGCAAGGAACACATCAGATTGTGTGATTGAAGCTGTAACCCAAACCTTACGTCAGGTAAACACTAAACAATGGTTTGTGTTAGAGATGTAGCGAAAGCCATGTGCAAGGAACACATCAGATTGTTTGATTGAAGCAGTAACCCAAATCTTACGTCAGGTAAACACTAAACAATGGTTTGTGTCAGAGATGTAGAGAAAGCCATGTGAAAGGATTACATCAGATTGTGTAATTGAAGCTCTAACCCAAACCTTACGTCAGGTAAACACTAAACAATGGTTTGTGTCAGAGATGTAGAGAAAGCCATGTGAAAGGATTACATCAGATTGTGTAATTGAAGCTCTAATCCAAACCTTACGTCAGGTAAACACTAAACAATGGTTTGTGTCAGAGATGTAGGGAAAGCCATGTGAAAGGAACACATCAGATTGTGTGATTGAAGCTCTAATCCAAATCTTACGTCAGGTAAACACTAAACAATGGTTTGTATCAGAGATGAAGAGAAAGCCATGTGAAAGGATTACATCAGATTGTGTAATTGAAGCTCTAATCCAAACCTTACGTCAGGTAAACAATAAACAATGGTTTGTGTCAGAGATGTAGAGAAAGCCATGTGAACGGAACACATCAGATTGTGTGATTGAAGCTGTAACCCAAACCTTACGTCAGGTAAACACTGAGCAATGGTTTGTGTTAGAGATGTAGCGAAAGCCATGTGAAAGGAACACATCACATTGTGTAATTGAAGCTGTAACCCAAACCTTACGTCAGTTAAACACTAAACAATGGTTTGTGTTAGAGATGTAGAGAAAGCCATGTGAAAGGAACACATCAGATTGTATAATTGAAGCTCTAACCCAAACCTTACGTCAGGTAAACACTAAACAATGGTTTGTGTTAGAGATGTAGCGAAAGCCATGTGAAAGGATTACACCAGATTGTGTAATTGAAGCTCTAACCCAAACCTTATGTCAGCTATACACTAAACAATGATTTGTGTTAGAGATGTAGAGAAAGCCATGTGAAAGGAACACATCAGATTGTGTGATTGAAGCTGTAACCCAAACCTTACGTCAGCTAAACACTAAACAATACTTTGTGACAGAGATGTAGAGAATGCCATGTGAAAGGAACACATCAGATTGTTTGATTGAAGCTGTAACCCAAACCTTACGTCAGGTAAACACTAAGCAATGGTTTGTGTCAGAGATGTAGAGAAAAGCCATGTGAAAGGATTACATCAGATTGTTTGATTGAAGCTGCAACCCAAACCTTACGTCAGGTAAACACTAAAAAATGGCTTGTATCAGAGATATAGCGAAAGACATGTGAAAGGGACACATCAGATTGTGTAATTGAAGCTCTAACCCAAACCTTACGTCAGGTAAACACTAAACAATGGTTTGTGTCAGAGATGAAGAGAAATCCATGTGAAAGGAACACATCAGATTGTTTGATTGAAGCTCTAACCCAAACCTAACTTCAGGTAAACACTAAACAATGGTTTGTGTTAGAGATGTAGAGAAAGCCATGTGAAAGGATTACATCACATTGTGTAATTGAAGCTCTAACCCAAAACATACGTTAGGTTAACACTAAACAATGGTTTGTGTTAGAGATGTAGAAAAAGCCATTTGAAAGGATTACATCAGATTGTGTAATTGAAGCTCTAACCCAATCCTTACGTCAGGTAAAAACTAAACAATGGTTTGTGTTAGAGATGTAGAGAAAGCCATGTGAAAGGAACACATCAGATTGTGTAATTGAAGCTGTAATCCAAACCTTACGTCAGGTAAACACTAAACAATGGTTTGTGTCGGAGATGAAGAGAAAGCCATGTGCAAGGAACACATCAGATTCTGTGATTGAAGCTGTAACCCAAACCTTACGTCAGGTAAACACTAAACAATGGTTTGTTTTAGAGATGTAGCGAAAGCCATGTGCAAGGAACACATCAGATTGTTTGATTGAAGCAGTAACCCAAATCTTACGTCAGGTAAACACTAAACAATGGTTTGTGTCAGAGATGAAGAAAAAGCCATGTGAAAGGATTACATCAGATTGTGTAATTGAAGCTCTAATCCAAACCTTAGTCAGGTAAACACTAAACAATGGTTTGTGTTAGAGATGTAGAGAAAGCCATGTGAAAGGAACACATCAGATTGTGTGATTGAAGCTGTAACCCAAACCTTACGTCAGGTAAACACTAAGCAAAGGTTTGTGTTAGAGATGTAGCGAAAGCCATGTGAAAGGAACACATCAGATTGTGTAATTGAAGCTGTAACCCAAATCTTACGTCAGGTAAACACTAAGCAATGGTTTGTGTTAGAGATGTAGCGAAAGCCATGTGAAAGGAACACATCAGATTGTGTAATTGAAGCTCTAACCCAAACCTTACGTCAGGTAAACGCTAAACATTGGTTTGTGTTAGAGATGTAGGGAAAGCCATGTGAAAGTATTACATCAGATTGTGTAATTGAAGCTCTATCCCAAACCTTACGTCAGGTAAACACCAAACAATGGTTTGTGTTAGAGATGTAGAGAAAGCCATGTGAAAGAAACACATCAGATTGTGTGATTGAAGCTCTCACCCAAACCTTACGTCAGGTAAACACTAAACATTACTTTGTGACAGAGATGTAGAGAAAGCCATGTGAAAGGAACACATCAGATTGTGTGATTGAAGCTGTAACCCAAACCTTACGTCAGCTAAACACTAAACAATACATTGTGACAGAGATGTAGCAAAATCTATGTGAAAGGAAGACATCAGATTGTTTGATTGAAGCTGTAACCCAAACCTTACGTCAGCTAAAATCTAAACAATACTTTGTGTCAGAGATGTAGAGAAAGCCATGTGAAAGGATTACATCAGATTGTTTGATTGAAGCTGTAACCCAAACCTTACGTCAGATAAACACTAAACAATGGTTTGTGTCAGAGATGTAGAGAAAGCCATGTGAAAAGAACACATCAGATTGTGTAATTGAAGCTCTAACCCAAACCTTACGTCAGCTAAACACTAAACAATACTTTGTGACAGAGATGAAGAGAAAGCCATGTGAAAGGATTACATCAGATTGTTTGATTGAAGCCGTAACCCAAACCTTACGTCAGCTAAACACTAAACAATACTTTGTGTCAGAGATGAAGAGAAAGCCATGTGAAAGGAACACATCAGATTGTTTGATTGAAGCAGTAACCCAAACCTTACGTCAGGTAAACACTAAACATTGGTTTGTGTCAGAGATGTAGAGAAAGCCATGTGAAAGGATTACATCAGATTGTGTAATTGAAGCTCTAACCCAAACCTTACGTCAGGTAAACACTAAACAATGGTTTGTGTCAGAGATGTAGAGAAAGCCATGTGAAAGAATTACATCAGATTGTGTAATTGAAGCTCTAATCCAAACCTTACGTCAGGTAAACACTAAACAATGGTTTGTGTCAGAGATGTAGAGAAAGCCATGTGAAAGGAACACATCAGATTGTGTGATTGAAGCTCTAACCCAAATCTTACGTCAGGTAAACACTAAACAATGGTTTGTGTCAGAGATGAACAGAAAGCCATGTGAAAGGATTACATCAGATTGTGTAATTGAAGCTCTAATCCAAACCTTACGTCAGGTAAACAATAAACAATGGTTTGTGTCAGAGATGTAGAGAAAGCCATGTGAACGGAACACATCAGATTGTGTGATTGAAGCTGTAACCCAAACCTTACGTCAGGTAAACACTAAGCAATGGTTTGTGTTAGAGATGTAGCGAAAGCCATGTGAAAGGAACACATCACATTGTGTAATTGAAGCTGTAACCCAAACCTTACGTCAGTTAAACACTAAACGATGGTTTGTGTTAGAGATGTAGAGAAAGCCATGTGAAAGGAACACATCAGATTGTATAATTGAAGCTCTAACCCAAACCTTACGTCAGGTAAACACTAAACAATGGTTTGTGTTAGAGATGTAGCGAAAGCCATGTGAAAGGATTACATCAGATTGTGTAATTGAAGCTCTAACCCAAACCTTATGTCAGCTATACACTAAAGAATGATTTGTGTTAGAGATGTAGAGAAAGCCATGTGAAAGGAACACATCAGATTGTGTGATTGAAGCTGTAACCCAAACCTTACGTCAGCTAAACACTAAACAATACTTTGTGACAGAGATGTAGAGAATGCCATGTGAAAGGAACACATCAGATTGTTTGATTGAAGCTGTAACCCAAACCTTACGTCAGGTAAACACTAAGCAATGGTTTGTGTCAGAGATGAAGAGAAATCCATGTGAAAGGAACACATCAGATTGTTTGATTGAAGCTCTAACCCAAACCTAACTTCAGGTAAACACTAAACAATGGTTTGTGTTAGAGATGTAGAGAAAGCCATGTGAAAGGATTACATCAGATTGTGTAATTGAAGCTGTAACCCAAACCTTACGTCAGGTAAACACTAAACAATGGTTTGTGTCAGAGATGAAGAGAAAGCCATGTGAAAGGAACACATCAGATTGTTTGATTGAAGCTGTAACCCAAACCTTACGTCAGGTAAACACTAAACAATGGTTTGTGTCAGAGATGAAGAGAAAGCCATGTGAAAGGAACACATCAGATTGTGTAATTGAAGCTCTAACCCAAACCTTACGTCAGGTAAACACTAAACAATGGTTTGTGTCAGAGATGTAGAGAAAGCCATGTGAAAGCATCACAGCAGATTGTGTAATTGAAGCTCTAACCCAAACCTTATGTCAGCTATACACTAAACAATGATTTGTGTTAGAGATGTAGAGAAAGCCATGTGAAAGGAACACATCAGATTGTGTGATTGAAGCTGTAACCCAAACCTTACGTCAGCTAAACACTAAACAATACTTTGTGACAGAGATGTAGAGAATGCCATGTGAAAGGAACACATCAGATTGTTTGATTGAAGCTGTAACCCAAACCTTACGTCAGGTAAACACTAAGCAATGGTTTGTGTCAGAGATGTAGAGAAAAGCCATGTGAAAGGATTACATCAGATTGTTTGATTGAAGCTGCAACCCAAACCTTACGTCAGGTAAACACTAAAAAATGGCTTGTATCAGAGATATAGCGAAAGACATGTGAAAGGGACACATCAGATTGTGTAATTGAAGCTCTAACCCAAACCTTACGTCAGGTAAACACTAAACAATGGTTTGTGTCAGAGATGAAGAGAAAGCCATGTGAAAGGAACACATCAGATTGTTTGATTGAAGCTCTAACCCAAACCTAACTTCAGGTAAACACTAAACAATGGTTTGTGTTAGAGATGTAGAGAAAGCCATGTGAAAGGATTACATCACATTGTGTAATTGAAGCTCTAACCCAAAACATACGTTAGGTTAACACTAAACAATGGTTTGTGTTAGAGATGTAGAAAAAGCCATGTGAAAGGATTACATCAGATTGTGTAATTGAAGCTCTAACCCAAACCTTACGTCAGGTAAAAACTAAACAATGGTTTGTGTTAGAGATGTAGAGAAAGCCCTGTGAAAGGAACACATCAGATTGTGTAATTGAAGCTGTAATCCAAACCTTACGTCAGGTAAACACTAAACAATGGTTTGTGTCGGAGATGAAGAGAAAGCCATGTGCAAGGAACACATCAGATTGTTTGATTGAAGCAGTAACCCAAATCTTACGTCAGGTAAACACTAAACAATGGTTTGTGTCAGAGATGAAGAGAAAGCCATGTGAAAGGATTACATCAGATTGTGTAATTGAAGCTCTAATCCAAACCTTACGTCAGGTAAACACTAAACAATGGTTTGTGTTAGAGATGTAGAGAAAGCCATGTGAAAGGAACACATCAGATTGTGTGATTGAAGCTGTAACCCAAACCTTACGTCAGGTAAACACTAAGCAATGGTTTGTGTTAGACATGTAGCGAAAGCCATGTGAAAGGAACACATCTTTTGTGTAATTGAAGCTGTAACCCAAATCTTACGTGAGGTAAACACTAAGCAATGGTTTGTGTTAGAAATGTAGCGAAAGCCATGTGAAAGGAACACTTCAGATTGTTAAATTGAAGCTCTAACCCAAACCTTACGTCAGGTAGACACTAAACAATGGTTTGTGTTAGAGATGTAGAGAAAGCCATGTGAAAGGATTACATCAGATTGTGTAATTGAAGCTCTATCCCAAACCTTACGTCAGGTAAACACCAAACAATGGTTTGTGTTAGAGATGTAGAGAAAGCCATGTGAAAGAAACACATCAGATTGTGTGATTGAAGCTCTCACCCAAACCTTACGTCAGGTAAACACTAAACCTTACTTTGTGACAGAGATGTAGAGAAAGACATGTGAAAGGAACACATCAGATTGTGTGATTGAAGCTGTAACCCATACCTTACGTCAGCTAAACACTAAACAATACTTTGTGACAGAGATGTAGCAAAATCTATGTGAAAGGAAGACATCAGATTGTTTGATTGAAGCTGTAACCCAAACCTTACGTCAGCTAAAATCTAAACAATACTTTGTGTCAGAGATGTAGAGAAAGCCATGTGAAAGGATTACATCAGATTGTTTGATTGAAGCCGTAACCCAAACCTTACGTCAGCTAAACACTAAACAATACTTTGTGTCAGAGATGAAGAGAAAGCCATGTGAAAGGAACACATCAGATTGTTTGATTGAAGCAGTAACCCAAACCTTACGTCAGGTAAACACTAAACATTGGTTTGTGTCAGAGATGTAGAGAAAGCCATGTGAAAGGATTACATCAGATTGTGTAATTGAAGCTCTAACCCAAACCTTACGTCAGGTAAACACTAAACAATGGTTTGTGTCAGAGATGTAGAGAAAGCCATGTGAAAGGATTACATCAGATTGTGTAATTGAAGCTCTAATCCAAACCTTACGTCAGGTAAACACTAAACAATGGTTTGTGTCAGAGATGTAGAGAAAGCCATGTGAAAGGAGCACATCAGATTGTGTGATTGAAGCTCTAACCCAAATCTTACGTCAGGTAAACACTAAACAATGGTTTGTGTCAGAGATGAAGAGAAAGCCATGTGAAAGGATTACATCAGATTGTGTAATTGAAGCTCTAATCCAAACCTTACGTCAGGTAAACAATAAACAATGGTTTGTGTCAGAGATGTAGAGAAAGCCATGTGAACGGAACACATCAGATTGTGTGATTGAAGCTGTAACCCAAACCTTACGTCAGGTAAACACTAAGCAATGGTTTGTGTTAGAGATGTAGAGAAAGCCATGTGAAAGGAACACATCACATTGTGTAATTGAAGCTGTAACCCAAACCTTACGTCAGTTAAACACTAAACAATGGTTTGTGTTAGAGATGTAGAGAAAGCCATGTGAAAGGAACACATCAGATTGTATAATTGAAGCTCTAACCCAAACCTTACGTCAGGTAAACACTAAACAATGGTTTGTGTTAGAGATGTAGCGAAAGCCATGTGAAAGGATTACATCAGATTGTGTAATTGAAGCTCTAACCCAAACCTTATGTCAGCTATACACTAAACAATGATTTGTGTTAGAGATGTAGAGAAAGCCATGTGAAAGGAACACATCAGATTGTGTGATTGAAGCTGTAACCCAAACCTTACGTCAGCTAAACACTAAACAATACTTTGTGACAGAGATGTAGAGAATGCCATGTGAAAGGAACACATCAGATTGTTTGATTGAAGCTGTAACCCAAACCTTACGTCAGGTAAACACTAAGCAATGGTTTGTGTCAGAGATGAAGAGAAATCCATGTGAAAGGAACACATCAGATTGTTTGATTGAAGCTCTAACCCAAACCTAACTTCAGGTAAACACTAAACAATGGTTTGTGTTAGAGATGTAGAGAAAGCCATGTGAAAGGATTACATCAGATTGTGTAATTGAAGCTGTAACCCAAACCTTACGTCAGGTAAACACTAAACAATGGTTTGTGTCAGAGATGAAGAGAAAGCCATGTGAAAGGAACACATCAGATTGTTTGATTGAAGCTGTAACCCAAACCTTACGTCAGGTAAACACTAAACAATGGTTTGTGTCAGAGATGAAGAGAAAGCCATGTGAAAGGAACACATCAGATTGTGTAATTGAAGCTCTAACCCAAACCTTACGTCAGGTAAACACTAAATAATGGTTTGTGTCAGAGATGTAGAGAAAGCCATGTGAAAGCATCACAGCAGATTGTTTGATTGAAGCTCTAACCCAAATCTTACGTCAGGTTATCACTAAACAACGGTTTGTGTTAGAGATGTAGCGAAAGCCATGTGAAAGGAACACATCAGATTGTGTAATTGAAGCTGTAACCCAAACCTTACGTCAGGTAAACACTAAACAATGGTTTATGTTAGAGATGTAGCGAAAGCCATGTGAAAGGAACACATCAGATTGTGTAATTGAAGCTCCAACCCAAACCTTACGTCAGGTAAACACTAAACAATGGTTTGTGTCAGAGATGTAGAGAAAGCCATGTGAAAGGATTACATCAGATTGTGTAATTGAAGCTCTAACCCAAACCTTACGTCAGGTAAACACTAAACAATGGTTTGTGTTAGAGATGTAGAGAAAGCCATGTGAAAGGATTACATCAGATTGTTTGATTGAAGCTGTAACCCAAACCTTATGTCGGGTACACACTAAACAATGGTTTGTGACAGAGATGTAGCGAAAGCCATTTGAAAGGATTACATCAGATTGTGTAATTGAAGCTCTAACCCAAAATATACGTTAGGTTAACACTAAACAATGGTTTGTGTTAGAGATGTAGAAAAAGCCATGTGAATGGATTACATCAGATTGTGTAATTGAAGCTCTAACCCAAACCTTACGTCAGGTAAAAACTAAACAATGGTTTGTGTTAGAGATGTAGCGAAAGCCATGTGAAAGGATTACATCAGATTGTGTAATTGAAGCTCTAACCCAAACCTTATGTCAGCTATACACTAAACAATGATTTGTGTTAGAGATGTAGAGAAAGCCATGTGAAAGGAACACATCAGATTGTGTGATTGAAGCTGTAACCCAAACCTTACGTCAGCTAAACACTAAACAATACTTTGTGACAGAGATGTAGAGAATGCCATGTGAAAGGAACACATCAGATTGTTTGATTGAAGCTGTAACCCAAACCTTACGTCAGGTAAACACTAAGCAATGGTTTGTGTCAGAGATGTAGAGAAAAGCCATGTGAAAGGATTACATCAGATTGTTTGATTGAAGCTGCAACCCAAACCTTACGTCAGGTAAACACTAAAAAATGGCTTGTATCAGAGATATAGCGAAAGACATGTGAAAGGGACACATCAGATTGTGTAATTGAAGCTCTAACCCAAACCTTACGTCAGGTAAACACTAAACAATGGTTTGTGTCAGAGATGAAGAGAAATCCATGTGAAAGGAACACATCAGATTGTTTGATTGAAGCTCTAACCCAAACCTAACTTCAGGTAAACACTAAACAATGGTTTGTGTTAGAGATGTAGAGAAAGCCATGTGAAAGGATTACATCACATTGCGTAATTGAAGCTCTAACCCAAAACATACGTTAGGTTAACACTAAACAATGGTTTGTGTTAGAGATGTAGAAAAAGCCATGTGAAAGGATTACATCAGATTGTGTAATTGAAGCTCTAACCCAAACCTTACGTCAGGTAAAAACTAAACAATGGTTTGTGTTAGAGATGTAGAGAAAGCCATGTGAAAGGAACACATCAGATTGTGTAATTGAAGCTGTAATCCAAACCTTACGTCAGGTAAACACTAAACAATGGTTTGTGTCGGAGATGAAGAGAAAGCCATGTGCAAGGAACACATCAGATTCCGTGATTGAAGCTGTAACCCAAACCTTACGTCAGGTAAACACTAAACAATGGTTTGTTTTAGAGATGTAGCGAAAGCCATGTGCAAGGAACACATCAGATTGTTTGATTGAAGCAGTAACCCAAATCTTACGTCAGGTAAACACTAAACAATGGTTTGTGTCAGAGATGAAGAAAAAGCCATGTGAAAGGATTACATCAGATTGTGTAATTGAAGCTCTAATCCAAACCTTAGTCAGGTAAACACTAAACAATGGTTTGTGTTAGAGATGTAGAGAAAGCCATGTGAAAGGAACACATCAGATTGTGTGATTGAAGCTGTAACCCAAACCTTACGTCAGGTAAACACTAAGCAAAGGTTTGTGTTAGAGATGTAGCGAAAGCCATGTGAAAGGAACACATCAGATTGTGTAATTGAAGCTGTAACCCAAATCTTACGTCAGGTAAACACTAAGCAATGGTTTGTGTTAGAGATGTAGCGAAAGCCATGTGAAAGGAACACATCAGATTGTGTAATTGAAGCTCTAACCCAAACCTTACGTCAGGTAAACGCTAAACATTGGTTTGTGTTAGAGATGTAGGGAAAGCCATGTGAAAGTATTACATCAGATTGTGTAATTGAAGCTCTATCCCAAACCTTACGTCAGGTAAACACCAAACAATGGTTTGTGTTAGAGATGTAGAGAAAGCCATGTGAAAGAAACACATCAGATTGTGTGATTGAAGCTCTCACCCAAACCTTACGTCAGGTAAACACTAAACAATACTTTGTGACAGAGATGTAGAGAAAGCCATGTGAAAGGAACACATCAGATTGTGTGATTGAAGCTGTAACCCAAACCTTACGTCAGCTAAACACTAAACAATACATTGTGACAGAGATGTAGCAAAATCTATGTGAAAGGAAGACATCAGATTGTTTGATTGAAGCTGTAACCCAAACCTTACGTCAGCTAAAATCTAAACAATACTTTGTGTCAGAGATGTAGAGAAAGCCATGTGAAAGGATTACATCAGATTGTTTGATTGAAGCTGTAACCCAAACCTTACGTCAGTTAAACACTAAACAATGGTTTGTGTCAGAGATGTAGAGAAAGCCATGTGAAAAGAACACATCAGATTGTGTAATTGAAGCTCTAACCCAAACCTTACGTCAGCTAAACACTAAACAATACTTTGTGACAGAGATGAAGAGAAAGCCATGTGAAAGGATTACATCAGATTGTTTGATTGAAGCCGTAACCCAAACCTTACGTCAGCTAAACACTAAACAATACTTTGTTACAGAGATGAAGAGAAAGCCATGTGAAAGGAACACATCAGATTGTTTGATTGAAGCAGTAACCCAAACCTTACGTCAGGTAAACACTAAACATTGGTTTGTGTCAGAGATGTAGAGAAAGCCATGTGAAAGGATTACATCAGATTGTGTAATTGAAGCTCTAACCCAAACCTTACGTCAGGTAAACACTAAACAATGGTTTGTGTCAGAGATGTAGAGAAAGCCATGTGAAAGGATTACATCAGATTGTGTAATTGAAGCTCTAATCCAAACCTTACGTCAGGTAAACACTAAACAATGGTTTGTGTCAGAGATGTAGAGAAAGCCATGTGAAAGGAACACATCAGATTGTGTGAATGAAGCTCTAACCCAAATCTTACGTCAGGTAAACACTAAACAATGGTTTGTGTCAGAGATGAACAGAAAGCCATGTGAAAGGATTACATCAGATTGTGTAATTGAAGCTCTAATCCAAACCTTACGTCAGGTAAACAATAATCAATGGCTTGTGTCAGAGATGTAGAGAAAGCCATGTGAACGGAACACATCAGATTGTGTGATTGAAGCTGTAACCCAAACCTTACGTCAGGTAAACACTAAGCAATGGTTTGTGTTAGAGATGTAGCGAAAGCCATGTGAAAGGAACACATCACATTGTGTAATTGAAGCTGTAACCCAAACCTTACGTCAGTTAAACACTAAACAATGGTTTGTGTTAGAGATGTAGAGAAAGCCATGTGAAAGGAACACATCAGATTGTATAATTGAAGCTCTAACCCAAACCTTACGTCAGGTAAACACTAAACAATGGTTTGTGTTAGAGATGTAGCGAAAGCCATGTGAAAGGATTACATCAGATTGTGTAATTGAAGCTCTAACCCAAACCTTATGTCAGCTATACACTAAACAATGATTTGTGTTAGAGATGTAGAGAAAGCCATGTGAAAGGAACACATCAGATTGTGTGATTGAAGCTGTAACCCAAACCTTACGTCAGCTAAACACTAAACAATACTTTGTGACAGAGATGTAGAGAATGCCATGTGAAAGGAACACATCAGATTGTTTGATTGAAGCTGTAACCCAAACCTTACGTCAGGTAAACACTAAGCAATGGTTTGTGTCAGAGATGAAGAGAAATCCATGTGAAAGGAACACATCAGATTGTTTGATTGAAGCTCTAACCCAAACCTAACTTCAGGTAAACACTAAACAATGGTTTGTGTTAGAGATGTAGAGAAAGCCATGTGAAAGGATTACATCAGATTGTGTAATTGAAGCTGTAACCCAAACCTTACGTCAGGTAAACACTAAACAATGGTTTGTGTCAGAGATGAAGAGAAAGCCATGTGAAAGGAACACATCAGATTGTTTGATTGAAGCTGTAACCCAAACCTTACGTCAGGTAAACACTAAACAATGGTTTGTGTCAGAGATGAAGAGAAAGCCATGTGAAAGGAACACATCAGATTGTGTAATTGAAGCTCTAACCCAAACCTTACGTCAGGTAAACACTAAACAATGGTTTGTGTCAGAGATGTAGAGAAAGCCATGTGAAAGCATCACAGCAGATTGTGTAATTGAAGCTCTAACCCAAACCTTATGTCAGCTATACACTAAACAATGATTTGTGTTAGAGATGTAGAGAAAGCCATGTGAAAGGAACACATCAGATTGTGTGATTGAAGCTGTAACCCAAACCTTACGTCAGCTAAACACTAAACAATACTTTGTGACAGAGATGTAGAGAATGCCATGTGAAAGGAACACATCAGATTGTTTGATTGAAGCTGTAACCCAAACCTTACGTCAGGTAAACACTAAGCAATGGTTTGTGTCAGAGATGTAGAGAAAAGCCATGTGAAAGGATTACATCAGATTGTTTGATTGAAGCTGCAACCCAAACCTTACGTCAGGTAAACACTAAAAAATGGCTTGTATCAGAGATATAGCGAAAGACATGTGAAAGGGACACATCAGATTGTGTAATTGAAGCTCTAACCCAAACCTTACGTCAGGTAAACACTAAACAATGGTTTGTGTCAGAGATGAAGAGAAATCCATGTGAAAGGAACACATCAGATTGTTTGATTGAAGCTCTAACCCAAACCTAACTTCAGGTAAACACTAAACAATGGTTTGTGTTAGAGATTGAGAGAAAGCCATGTGAAAGGATTACATCACATTGTGTAATTGAAGCTCTAACCCAAAACATACGTTAGGTTAACACTAAACAATGGTTTGTGTTAGAGATGTAGAAAAAGCCATGTGAAAGGATTACATCAGATTGTGTAATTGAAGCTCTAACCCAAACCTTACGTCAGGTAAAAACTAAACAATGGTTTGTGTTAGAGATGTAGAGAAAGCCCTGTGAAAGGAACACATCAGATTGTGTAATTGAAGCTGTAATCCAAACCTTACGTCAGGTAAACACTAAACAATGGTTTGTGTCGGAGATGAAGAGAAAGCCATGTGCAAGGAACACATCAGATTGTTTGATTGAAGCAGTAACCCAAATCTTACGTCAGGTAAACACTAAACAATGGTTTGTGTCAGAGATGAAGAGAAAGCCATGTGAAAGGATTACATCAGATTGTGTAATTGAAGCTCTAATCCAAACCTTACGTCAGGTAAACACTAAACAATGGTTTGTGTTAGAGATGTAGAGAAAGCCATGTGAAAGGAACACATCAGATTGTGTGATTGAAGCTGTAACCCAAACCTTACGTCAGGTAAACACTAAGCAATGGTTTGTGTTAGAGATGTAGCGAAAGCCATGTGAAAGGAACACATCTTTTGTGTAATTGAAGCTGTAACCCAAATCTTACGTGAGGTAAACACTAAGCAATGGTTTGTGTTAGAAATGTAGCGAAAGCCATGTGAAAGGAACACTTCAGATTGTTAAATTGAAGCTCTAACCCAAACCTTACGTCAGGTAGACACTAAACAATGGTTTGTGTTAGAGATGTAGAGAAAGCCATGTGAAAGGATTACATCAGATTGTGTAATTGAAGCTCTATCCCAAACCTTACGTCAGGTAAACACCAAACAATGGTTTGTGTTAGAGATGTAGAGAAAGCCATGTGAAAGAAACACATCAGATTGTGTGATTGAAGCTCTCACCCAAACCTTACGTCAGGTAAACACTAAACAATACTTTGTGACAGAGATGTAGAGAAAGACATGTGAAAGGAACACATCAGATTGTGTGATTGAAGCTGTAACCCATACCTTACGTCAGCTAAACACTAAACAATACTTTGTGACAGAGATGTAGCAAAATCTATGTGAAAGGAAGACATTAGATTGTTTGATTGAAGCTGTAACCCAAACCTTACGTCAGCTAAAATCTAAACAATACTTTGTGTCAGAGATGTAGAGAAAGCCATGTGAAAGGATTACATCAGATTGTTTGATTGAAGCCGTAACCCAAACCTTACGTCAGCTAAACACTAAACAATACTTTGTGTCAGAGATGAAGAGAAAGCCATGTGAAAGGAACACATCACATTGTTTGATTGAAGCAGTAACCCAAACCTTACGTCAGGTAAACACTAAACATTGGTTTGTGTCAGAGATGTAGAGAAAGCCATGTGAAAGGATTACATCAGATTGTGTAATTGAAGCTCTAACCCAAACCTTACGTCAGGTAAACACTAAACAATGGTTTGTGTCAGAGATGTAGAGAAAGCCATGTGAAAGGATTACATCAGATTGTGTAATTGAAGCTCTAATCCAAACCTTACGTCAGGTAAACACTAAACAATGGTTTGTGTCAGAGATGTAGAGAAAGCCATGTGAAAGGAGCACATCAGATTGTGTGATTGAAGCTCTAACCCAAATCTTACGTCAGGTAAACACTAAACAATGGTTTGTGTCAGAGATGAAGAGAAAGCCATGTGAAAGGATTACATCAGATTGTGTAATTGAAGCTCTAATCCAAACCTTACGTCAGGTAAACAATAAACAATGGTTTGTGTCAGAGATGTAGAGAAAGCCATGTGAACGGAACACATCAGATTGTGTGATTGAAGCTGTAACCCAAACCTTACGTCAGGTAAACACTAAGCAATGGTTTGTGTTAGAGATGTAGAGAAAGCCATGTGAAAGGAACACATCACATTGTGTAATTGAAGCTGTAACCCAAACCTTACGTCAGTTAAACACTAAACAATGGTTTGTGTTAGAGATGTAGAGAAAGCCATGTGAAAGGAACACATCAGATTGTATAATTGAAGCTCTAACCCAAACCTAACGTCAGGTAAACACTAAACAATGGTTTGTGTTAGAGATGTAGCGAAAGCCATGTGAAAGGATTACATCAGATTGTGTAATTGAAGCTCTAACCCAAACCTTATGTCAGCTATACACTAAACAATGATTTGTGTTAGAGATGTAGAGAAAGCCATGTGAAAGGAACACATCAGATTGTGTGATTGAAGCTGTAACCCAAACCTTACGTCAGCTAAACACTAAACAATACTTTGTGACAGAGATGTAGAGAATGCCATGTGAAAGGAACACATCAGATTGTTTGATTGAAGCTGTAACCCAAACCTTACGTCAGGTAAACACTAAGCAATGGTTTGTGTCAGAGATGAAGAGAAATCCATGTGAAAGGAACACATCAGATTGTTTGATTGAAGCTCTAACCCAAACCTAACTTCAGGTAAACACTAAACAATGGTTTGTGTTAGAGATGTAGAGAAAGCCATGTGAAAGGATTACATCAGATTGTGTAATTGAAGCTGTAACCCAAACCTTACGTCAGGTAAACACTAAACAATGGTTTGTGTCAGAGATGAAGAGAAAGCCATGTGAAAGGAACACATCAGATTGTTTGATTGAAGCTGTAACCCAAACCTTACGTCAGGTAAACACTAAACAATGGTTTGTGTCAGAGATGAAGAGAAAGCCATGTGAAAGGAACACATCAGATTGTGTAATTGAAGCTCTAACCCAAACCTTACGTCAGGTAAACACTAAATAATGGTTTGTGTCAGAGATGTAGAGAAAGCCATGTGAAAGCATCACAGCAGATTGTTTGATTGAAGCTCTAACCCAAATCTTACGTCAGGTTATCACTAAACAACGGTTTGTGTTAGAGATGTAGCGAAAGCCATGTGAAAGGAACACATCAGATTGTGTAATTGAAGCTGTAACCCAAACCTTACGTCAGGTAAACACTAAACAATGGTTTATGTTAGAGATGTAGCGAAAGCCATGTGAAAGGAACACATCAGATTGTGTAATTGAAGCTCCAACCCAAACCTTACGTCAGGTAAACACTAAACAATGGTTTGTGTCAGAGATGTAGAGAAAGCCATGTGAAAGGATTACATCAGATTGTGTAATTGAAGCTCTAACCCAAACCTTACGTCAGGTAAACACTAAACAATGGTTTGTGTTAGAGATGTAGAGAAAGCCATGTGAAAGGATTACATCAGATTGTTTGATTGAAGCTGTAACCCAAACCTTATGTCGGGTACACACTAAACAATGGTTTGTGACAGAGATGTAGCGAAAGCCATTTGAAAGGATTACATCAGATTGTGTAATTGAAGCTCTAACCCAAAATATACGTTAGGTTAACACTAAACAATGGTTTGTGTTAGAGATGTAGAAAAAGCCATGTGAATGGATTACATCAGATTGTGTAATTGAAGCTCTAACCCAAACCTTACGTCAGGTAAAAACTAAACAATGGTTTGTGTTAGAGATGTAGCGAAAGCCATGTGCAAGGAACACATCAGATTGTTTGATTGAAGCAGTAACCCAAATCTTACGTCAGGTAAACACTAAACAATGGTTTGTGTTAGAGATGTAGAGAAAGCCATGTGAAAGGAACACATCAGACTGTGTGATTGAAGCTGTAACCCAAACCTTACGTCAGGTAAACACTAAACAATGGTTTGTGTTAGAGATGTATCGAAAGCCATGTGAAAGGAACACTTCAGATTGTTAAATTGAAGCTCTAACCCAAACCTTACGTCAGGTAAACACTAAACAATGGTTTGTGTTAGAGATGTAGAGAAAGCCATGTGAAAGGATTACATCAGATTGTGTAATTAAAGCTCTATCCCAAACCTTACGTCAGGTAAACACCAAACAATGGTTTGTGTTAGAGATGTAGAGAAAGCCATGTGAAAGAAACACATCAGATTGTGTGATTGAAGCTCTCACCCAAACCTTACGTCAGGTAAACACTAAACAATACTTTGTGACAGAGATGTAGAGAAAGCCATGTGAAAGGAACACATCAGATTGTGTGATTGAAGCTGTAACCCAAACCTTACGTCAGCTAAACACTAAACAATACCTTGTGACAGAGATGTAGCAAAATCTATGTGAAAGGAAGACATCAGATTGTTTGATTGAAGCTGTAACCCAAACCTTACGTCAGCTAAAATCTAAATAATACTTTGTGTCAGAGATGTAGAGAAAGCCATGTGAAAGGATTACATCAGATTGTTTGATTGAAGCTGTAACCCAAACCTTACGTCAGGTAAACACTAAACAATGGTTTGTGTCGGAGATGTAGAGAAAGTCATGTGAAAAGAACACATCAGATTGTGTAATTGAAGCTCTAACCCAAACCTTACGTCAGCTAAACACTAAACAATACTTTGTGACAGAGATGAAGAGAAAGCCATGTGAAAGGATTACATCAGATTGTTTGATTGAAGCCGTAACCCAAACCTTACGTCAGCTAAACACTAAACAATACTTTGTGTCAGAGATGAAGAGAAAGCCATGTGAAAGGAACACATCAGATTGTTTGATTGAAGCAGTAACCCAAACCTTACGTCAGGTAAACACTAAACAATGGTTTGTGTCAGAGATGTAGAGAAAGCCATGTGAAAGGATTACATCAGATTGTGTAATTGAAGCTCTAACCCAAACCTTACGTCAGGTAAACACTAAACAATGGTTTGTGTTAGAGATGTAGAGAGAGCCATGTGAAAGGATTACATCAGATTGTGTAATTGAAGCTCTTACCCAAAACTTACGTGAGGAAAACACTAAACAATGGTTTGTGTTAGAGATGTAGAGAAAGCCATGTGAAAGGATTACATCAGATTATGTAATTGAAGCTGTAACCCAAACCTTACGTCAGGTAAACACTAAACAATGGTTTGTGTCAGAGATGAAGAGAAAGCCATGTGAAAGGAACACATCAGATTGTGTAATTGAAGCTCTAACCCAAACCTTACGTCAGGTAAACACTAAACAACGGGTTGTGTTAGAGATGTAGAGAAAGCCATGTGAAAGGATTACATCAGATTGTTTGATTGAAGCTGTAACCCAAACCTTATGTCGGGTACACACTAAACAATGGTTTGTGACAGAGATGTATCGAAAACCATTTGAAAGGATTACATCAGATTGTGTAATTGAAGCTCTAACCCAAAACAAACGTTAGGTTAACACTAAACAATGGTTTGTGTTAGAGATGTAGAAAAAGCCATGTGAAAGGATTACATCAGATTGTGTAATTGAAGCTCTAACCCAAACCTTACGTCAGGTAAAAACTAAACAATGATTTGTGTTAGAGATGTAGAGAAAGCCATGTGAAAGGAACACATCAGATTGTGTAATTGAAGCTGTAACCCAAACCTTACGTCAGGTAAACACTAAACAATGGTTTGTGTCGGAGATGAAGAGAAAGCCATGTGCAAGGAACACATCAGATTGTGTGATTGAAGCTGTAACCCAAACCTTACGTCAGGTAAACACTAAACAATGGTTTGTGTTAGAGATGTAGCGAAAGCCATGTGCAAGGAACACATCAGATTGTTTGATTGAAGCAGTAACCCAAATCTTACGTCAGGTAAACACTAAACAATGGTTTGTGTTAGAGATGTAGAGAAAGCCATGTGAAAGGAACACATCAGATTGTGTGATTGAAGCTGTAACCCAAACCTTAGTCAGGTAAACACTAAGCAATGGTTTGTGTTAGAGATGAAGAGAAAGCCATGTGAAAGGAACACATCAGATTGTTTGATTGAAGCTGTAACCCAAACCTTACGTCAGGTAAACACTAAACAATGGTTTGTGTCAGAGATGAAGAGAAAGCCATGTGAAAGGAACACATCAGATTGTGTAATTGAAGCTCTAACCCAAACCTTACGTCAGGTAAACACTAAATAATGGTTTGTGTCAGAGATGTAGAGAAAGCCATGTGAAAGCATCACAGCAGATTGTTTGATTGAAGCTCTAACCCAAATCTTACGTCAGGTTATCACTAAACAACGGTTTGTGTTAGAGATGTAGCGAAAGCCATGTGAAAGGAACACATCAGATTGTGTAATTGAAGCTGTAACCCAAACCTTACGTCA
The DNA here is from genome assembly GCA_030762935.1 of Hymenopus coronatus. Classification (NCBI taxonomy): domain Eukaryota; kingdom Metazoa; phylum Arthropoda; class Insecta; order Mantodea; family Hymenopodidae; genus Hymenopus; species Hymenopus coronatus. The sequence goes on along the minus strand of CM060898.1, from coordinate 150,723,143 downwards.
GGTAAACACTAAACAATGGTTTATGTTAGAGATGTAGCGAAAGCCATGTGAAAGGAACACATCAGATTGTGTAATTGAAGCTCCAACCCAAACCTTACGTCAGGTAAACACTAAACAATGGTTTGTGTCAGAGATGTAGAGAAAGCCATGTGAAAGGATTACATCAGATTGTGTAATTGAAGCTCTAACCCAAACCTTACGTCAGGTAAACACTAAACAATGGTTTGTGTTAGAGATGTAGAGAAAGCCATGTGAAAGGATTACATCAGATTGTTTGATTGAAGCTGTAACCCAAACCTTATGTCGGGTACACACTAAACAATGGTTTGTGACAGAGATGTAGCGAAAGCCATTTGAAAGGATTACATCAGATTGTGTAATTGAAGCTCTAACCCAAAATATACGTTAGGTTAACACTAAACAATGGTTTGTGTTAGAGATGTAGAAAAAGCCATGTGAATGGATTACATCAGATTGTGTAATTGAAGCTCTAACCCAAACCTTACGTCAGGTAAAAACTAAACAATGGTTTGTGTTAGAGATGTAGCGAAAGCCATGTGCAAGGAACACATCAGATTGTTTGATTGAAGCAGTAACCCAAATCTTACGTCAGGTAAACACTAAACAATGGTTTGTGTTAGAGATGTAGAGAAAGCCATGTGAAAGGAACACATCAGACTGTGTGATTGAAGCTGTAACCCAAACCTTACGTCAGGTAAACACTAAACAATGGTTTGTGTTAGAGATGTATCGAAAGCCATGTGAAAGGAACACTTCAGATTGTTAAATTGAAGCTCTAACCCAAACCTTACGTCAGGTAAACACTAAACAATGGTTTGTGTTAGAGATGTAGAGAAAGCCATGTGAAAGGATTACATCAGATTGTGTAATTAAAGCTCTATCCCAAACCTTACGTCAGGTAAACACCAAACAATGGTTTGTTTTAGAGATGTAGAGAAAGCCATGTGAAAGAAACACATCAGATTGTGTGATTGAAGCTCTCACCCAAACCTTACGTCAGGTAAACACTAAACAATACTTTGTGACAGAGATGTAGAGAAAGCCATGTGAAAGGAACACATCAGATTGTGTGATTGAAGCTGTAACCCAAACCTTACGTCAGCTAAACACTAAACAATACCTTGTGACAGAGATGTAGCAAAATCTATGTGAAAGGAAGACATCAGATTGTTTGATTGAAGCTGTAACCCAAACCTTACGTCAGCTAAAATCTAAATAATACTTTGTGTCAGAGATGTAGAGAAAGCCATGTGAAAGGATTACATCAGATTGTTTGATTGAAGCTGTAACCCAAACCTTACGTCAGGTAAACACTAAACAATGGTTTGTGTCGGAGATGTAGAGAAAGTCATGTGAAAAGAACACATCAGATTGTGTAATTGAAGCTCTAACCCAAACCTTACGTCAGCTAAACACTAAACAATACTTTGTGACAGAGATGAAGAGAAAGCCATGTGAAAGGATTACATCAGATTGTTTGATTGAAGCCGTAACCCAAACCTTACGTCAGCTAAACACTAAACAATACTTTGTGTCAGAGATGAAGAGAAAGCCATGTGAAAGGAACACATCAGATTGTTTGATTGAAGCAGTAACCCAAACCTTACGTCAGGTAAACACTAAACAATGGTTTGTGTCAGAGATGTAGAGAAAGCCATGTGAAAGGATTACATCAGATTGTGTAATTGAAGCTCTAACCCAAACCTTACGTCAGGTAAACACTAAACAATGGTTTGTGTTAGAGATGTAGAGAGAGCCATGTGAAAGGATTACATCAGATTGTGTAATTGAAGCTCTTACCCAAAACTTACGTGAGGAAAACACTAAACAATGGTTTGTGTTAGAGATGTAGAGAAAGCCATGTGAAAGGATTACATCAGATTATGTAATTGAAGCTGTAACCCAAACCTTACGTCAGGTAAACACTAAACAATGGTTTGTGTCAGAGATGAAGAGAAAGCCATGTGAAAGGAACACATCAGATTGTGTAATTGAAGCTCTAACCCAAACCTTACGTCAGGTAAACACTAAACAACGGGTTGTGTTAGAGATGTAGAGAAAGCCATGTGAAAGGATTACATCAGATTGTTTGATTGAAGCTGTAACCCAAACCTTATGTCGGGTACACACTAAACAATGGTTTGTGACAGAGATGTATCGAAAACCATTTGAAAGGATTACATCAGATTGTGTAATTGAAGCTCTAACCCAAAACAAACGTTAGGTTAACACTAAACAATGGTTTGTGTTAGAGATGTAGAAAAAGCCATGTGAAAGGATTACATCAGATTGTGTAATTGAAGCTCTAACCCAAACCTTACGTCAGGTAAAAACTAAACAATGATTTGTGTTAGAGATGTAGAGAAAGCCATGTGAAAGGAACACATCAGATTGTGTAATTGAAGCTGTAACCCAAACCTTACGTCAGGTAAACACTAAACAATGGTTTGTGTCGGAGATGAAGAGAAAGCCATGTGCAAGGAACACATCAGATTGTGTGATTGAAGCTGTAACCCAAACCTTACGTCAGGTAAACACTAAACAATGGTTTGTGTTAGAGATGTAGCGAAAGCCATGTGCAAGGAACACATCAGATTGTTTGATTGAAGCAGTAACCCAAATCTTACGTCAGGTAAACACTAAACAATGGTTTGTGTTAGAGATGTAGAGAAAGCCATGTGAAAGGAACACATCAGATTGTGTGATTGAAGCTGTAACCCAAACCTTAGTCAGGTAAACACTAAGCAATGGTTTGTGTTAGAGATGTAGCGAAAGCCATGTGAAAGGAACACATCAGATTGTGTAATTGAAGCTCTAACCCAAATCTTACGTCAGGTAAACACTAAACAATGGTTTGTGTTAGAGATGTAGCGAAAGCCATGTGAAAGGAACACATCAGATTGTGTAATTGAAGCTCTAACCCAAACCTTACGTCAGGTAAACGCTAAACATTGGTTTGTGTTAGAGATGTAGGGAAAGCCATGTGAAAGTATTACATCAGATTGTGTAATTGAAGCTGTAACCCAAACCTTACGTCAGGTAAACACTAAACAATGGTTTGTGTTAGAGATGTATCGAAATCCATGTGAAAGGAACACTTCAGATTGTTAAATTGAAGCTCTAACCCAAACCTTACGTCAGGTAAACACTAAACAATGGTTTGTGTTAGAGATGTAGAGAAAGCCATGTGAAAGGATTACATCAGATTGTGTAATTGAAGCTCTATCCCTAACCTTACGTCAGGTAAACACCAAACAATGGTTTGTGTAAGAGATGTAGAGAAAGCCATGTGAAAGAAACACATCAGATTGTGTGATTGAAGCTCTCACCCAAACCTTACGTCAGGTAAACACTAAACAATACTTTGTGACAGAGATGTAGAGAAAGCCATGTGAAAGGAACACATCAGATTGTGTGATTGAAGCTGTAACCCAAACCTTACGTCAGCTAAACACTAAACAATACCTTGTGACAGAGATGTAGCAAAATCTATGTGAAAGGAAGACATCAGATTGTTTGATTGAAGCTGTAACCCAAACCTTACGTCAGCTAAAATCTAAATAATACTTTGTGTCAGAGATGTAGAGAAAGCCATGTGAAAGGATTACATCAGATTGTTTGATTGAAGCTGTAACCCAAACCTTACGTCAGGTAAACACTAAACAATGGTTTGTGTCGGAGATGTAGAGAAAGCCATGTGAAAAGAACACATCAGATTGTGTAATTGAAGCTCTAACCCAAACCTTACGTCAGCTAAACACTAAACAATACTTTGTGACAGAGATGAAGAGAAAGCCATGTGAAAGGATTACATCAGATTGTTTGATTGAAGCCGTAACCCAAACCTTACTTCAGCTAAACACTAAACAATACTTTGTGTCAGAGATGAAGAGAAAACCATGTGAAAGGAACACATCAGATTGTTTGATTGAAGCAGTAACCCAAACCTTACGTCAGGTAAACACTAAACAATGGTTTGTGTCAGAGATGTAGAGAAAGCCATGTGAAAGGATTACATCAGATTGTGTAATTGAAGCTCTAACCCAAACCTTACGTCAGGTAAACACTAAACAATGGTTTGTGTTAGAGATGTAGAGAAAGCCATGTGAAAGGATTACATCAGATTGTGTAATTGACGCTCTAACCCAAACCTTACGTCAGGTAAACACTAAACAATGGTTTGTGTTAGAGATGTAGAGAGAGCCATGTGAAAGGATTACATCAGATTGTGTAATTGAAGCTCTTACCCAAAACTTACGTGAGGAAAACACTAAACAATGGTTTGTGTTAGAGATGTAGAGAAAGCCATGTGAAAGGATTACATCAGATTGTGTAATTGAAGCTGTAACCCAAACCTTACGTCAGGTAAACACTAAACAATGGTTTGTGTCAGAGATGAAGAGAAAGCCATGTGAAAGGAACACATCAGATTGTGTAATTGAGGCTCTAACCCAAACCTTACGTCAGGTAAACACTAAACAATGGTTTGTGTCAGAGATGTAGAGAAAGCCATGTGAAAGCATCACAGCAGATTGTTTGATTGAAGCTCTAACCCAAATCTTACGTCAGGTTAACACTAAACAACGGTTTGTGTTAGAGATGTAGCGAAAGCCATGTGAAAGGAACACATCAGATTGTGTAATAGAAGCTCTAACCCAATCCTTACGTCAGGTAAACACTAAACAACGGTTTGTGTTAGAGATGTAGAGAAAGCCATGTGAAAGGATTACAACAGATTGTGTAATTGAAGCTCTAACCCAAACCTTACGTCAGGTAAACACTAAACAATGGTTTGTGTTAGAGATGTAGAGAAAGCCATGTGAAAGGAACACATCAGATTGTGTGATTGAAGCTCTAACCCAAACCTTACGTTAGGTAAACACTAAACAATGGTTTGTGTTAGAGATGTAGAGAAAGCCATGTGAAAGGAGCACATCAGATTGTTTGATTGAAGCTCTAACCCAAACCTTACGTCAGGTAAACACTAAACATTGGTTTGTGTCAGAGATGTAGAGAAAGCCATGTGAAAGGAACACATCAGATTGTGTGATTGAAGCTGTAACCTAAACCTTACGTCAGCTAAACTCTAAACAATACTTTGTGACAGGGATGTAGAGAAATCTATGTGAAAGGAACACATCAGACTGTTTGATTGAAGCTGTAACCCAAACCTTACGTCAGCTTAACACTGAACAATACTTTGTGTTAGAGATGTAGAGAAAGCCATGTGAAAGGATTACATCAGATTGTTAGATTGAAGCTGTAACCCAAACCTTATGTCAGGTAAACACTAAACAATGGTTTGTGTCAGAGATGTAGAGAAAGCCATGTGAAAGGAACACATCAAATGAGTAATTGAAGCTCTAACCCAAACCTTACGTCAGCTAAACACTAAACAATACATTGTGACATAGATGAAGAGAAAGCCATGTGAAAGAATTACATGAGATTGTTTGATTGAAGCGGTAACCCAAACCTTACGTCAGCTAAACACTAAACAATACTTTGTGAAGGAGATGAAGAGAAAGCCATGTGAAAGGAATACATCAGATTGTGTAATTGAAGCTGTAACCCAAACCTTACGTCAGCTATACACTAAACAATGGTTTGTGTCAGAGATGAACAGAAAGCCATGTGAAAGGAACACATCAGATTGTGTAATTGAAGCTCTAACCCAAACCTTACGTCACGTAAAACCTAAACAATGGTTTGTGTCAGAAATGAAGAGAAAGCCATGTGAAATAAACACATCAGATTGTTTGATTGAAGCTCTAACCCAAACCTAACGTCAGGTAAACACTAAACAATGGTTTGTGTCAAAGATGAAGAGACAGCCATGTGAAAGGAACACATCAGATTGTGTAATTGAAGCTCTAACCCAAACCTTACGTCAGGTAAACACTAAACAATGGTTTGTGTCAGAGATGTAGAGAAAGCCATGTGAAAGGAACACATCAGATTGTTTGATTGAAGCTCTAACCCAAACCTTACGTCAGGTAAACATTAATAAATGGTTTGCGTTAGAGATGTAGCGAAAGCCATGTGAAAGGATTACATCAGATTGTGTAATTGAAGCTGTAACCCAAAATTTACATCAGGTAAACACTAAACAATGGTTTGTGTTAGAGATGTAGCGAAAGCCATGTGAAAGGAACACATCAGATTGTGTAATTGAAGCTCTAACCCAAACTTTACGTCAGGTAAACACTAAACAGTGGTTTGTGTTAGAGATGTAGAGAAAGCCATGTGAAAGGATTACATCAGATTGTGTAATTGAAGCTCTAACCCAAACCTTACGTCAGGTAAACACTAAACAATGATTTGTGTCAGAGATGTAGAGAAAGCCATGTGAAAGGAACACATCAGATTGTGTAATTGAAGCTGTAACCCAAACCTTACGTCAGGTAAACACTAAACAATGGTTTGTGTCGGAGATGAAGAGAAAGTCATGTGCAAGGAACACATCAGATTGTGTGATTGAAGCTGTAACCCAAACCTTACGTCAGGTAAACACTAAACAATGGTTTGTGTTAGAGATGTAGCGAAAGCCATGTGCAAGGAACACATCAGATTGTTTGATTGAAGCTGTAACCCAAACCTTACGTCAGGAAAACACTAAACAATGGTTTGTGTCAGAGATGAAGAGAAAGCCATTTGAAAGGAACACATCAGATTGTGTAATTGAAGCTGTAACCCAAACCTTACGTCAGGTAAACACTAAACAATGGTTTGTGTCAGAGATGTAGAGAAAGCCATGTGAAAGCATCACAGCAGATTGTTTGATTGAAGCTCTAACCCAAATCTTACGTCAGGTTAACACTAAACAACGGTTTGTGTTAGAGATGTAGCGAAAGCCATGTGAAAGGAACACATCAGATTGTGTAATTGAAGCTGTAACCCAAACCTTACGTCAGGTAAACACTAAACAATGGTTTATGTTAGAGATGTAGCGAAAGCCATGTGAAAGGAACACATCAGATTGTGTAATTGAAGCTCCAACCCAAACCTTACGTCAGGTAAACACTAAACAATGGTTTGTGTCAGAGATGTAGAGAAAGCCATGTGAAAGGATTACATCAGATTGTGTAATTGAAGCTCTAACCCAAACCTTACGTCAGGGTAAACACTAAACAATGGTTTGTGTTAGAGATGTAGAGAAAGCCATGTGAAAGGATTACATCAGATTGTTTGATTGAAGCTGTAACCCAAACCTTATGTCGGGTACACACTAAACAATGGTTTGTGACAGAGATGTAGCGAAAGCCACTTGAAAGGATTACATCAGATTGTGTAATTGAAGCTCTAACCCAAAACATACGTTAGGTTAACACTAAACAATGGTTTGTGTCAGAGATGTAGAAAAAGCCATGTGAAAGGATTACATCAGATTGTGTAATTGAAGCTCTAACCCAAACCTTCCGTCAAGTAAACACTAAACAATGGTTTGTGTTAGAGATGTAGAGAAAGCCATGTGAAAGGAACACATCAGATTGTGTAATTGAAGCTGTAACCCAAACCTTACGTCAGGTAAACACTAAACAATGGTTTGTGTCGGAGATGAAGAGAAAGCCATGTGCAAGGAACACATCAGATTGTGTGATTGAAGCTGTAACCCAAACCTTACGTCAGGTAAACGCTAAACAATGGTTTGTATTAGAGATGTAGCGAAAGCCATGTGCAAGGAACACATCAGATTGTTTGATTGAAGCAGTAACCCAAATCTTACGTCAGGTAAACACTAAACAATGGTTTGTGTCAGAGATGAAGAGAAAGCCATGTGAAAGGATTACATCAGATTGTGTAATTGAAGCTCTAATCCAAACCTTACGTCAGGTAAACACTAAGCAATGGTTTGTGTTAGAGATGTAGCGAAAGCCATGTGAAAGGAACACATCAGATTGTGTAATAGAAGCTGTAACCCAAATCTTACGTCAGGTAAACACTAAACAATGGTTTGTTTTAGAGATGTAGCGAAAGCCATGTGAAAGGAACACATCAGATTGTGTAATTGAAGCTCTAACCCAAACCTTACGTCAGGTAAACGCTAAACATTGGTTTGTGTTAGAGATGTAGGGAAAGCCATGTGAAAGTATTACATCAGATTGTGTAATTGAAGCTGTAACCCAAACCTTACGTCAGGTAAACACTAAACAATGGTTTGTGTTAGAGATGTATCGAAAGCCATGTGAAAGGAACACTTCAGATTGTTAAATTGAAGCTCTAACCCAATCCTTACGTCTGGTAAAACTAAACAATGGTTTGTGTTAGAGATGTAGAGAAAGCCATGTGAAAGGATTACATCAGATTGTGTAATTGAAGCTCTAACCCAAACCTTACGTCAGGTAAACACCAAACAATGGTTTGTGTTAGAGATGTAGAGAAAGCCATGTGAAAGAAACACATCATATTGTGTGATTGAAGCTCTCACCCAAACCTTACGTCAGGTAAACACTAAACAATACTTTGTGACAGAGATGTAGAGAAAGCCATGTGAAAGGAACACATCAGATTGTGTGATTGAAGCTGTAACCCAAACCTTACGTCAGCTAAATACTAAACAATACTTTGTGACAGAGATGTAGCAAAATCTATGTGAAAGGAAGACATCAGATTGTTTGATTGAAGCTGTAACCCAAACCTTACGTCAGCTAAAATCTAAATAATACTTTGTGTCAGAGATGTAGAGAAAGCCATGTGAAAGGATTACATCAGATTGTTTGATTGAAGCTGTAACCCAAACCTTACGTCAGGTAAACACTAAACAATGGTTTGTGTCAGAGATGTAGAGAAAGCCATGTGAAAAGAACACATCAGATTGTGTAATTGAAGCTCTAACCCAAACCTTACGTCAGCTAAACACTAAACAATACTTTGTGACAGAGATGAAGAGAAAGCCATGTGAAAGGATTACATCAGATTGTTTGATTGAAGCCGTAACCCAAACCTTACATCAGCTAAACACTAAACAATACTTTGTGTCAGAGATGAAGAGAAAGCCATGTGAAAGGAACACATCAGATTGTTTGATTGAAGCAGTAACCCAATTCTTACGTCAGATAAACACTAAACAATGGTTTGTGTCAGAGATGTAGAGAAAGCCATGTGAAAGGATTACATCAGATTGTGTAATTGAAGCTCTAACCCAAACCTTACGTCAGGTAAACACTAAACAATGGTTTGTGTTAGAGATGTAGAGAAAGCCATGTGAAAGGATTACATCAGATTGTGTAATTGAAGCTCTAACCCAAACCTTACGTCAGGTAAACACTAAACAATGGTTTGTGTTAGAGATGTAGAGAGAGCCATGTGAAAGGATTACATCAGATTGTGTAATTGAAGCGCTTACCCAAAACTTACGTGAGGAAAACACTAAACAATGGTTTGTGTTAGAGATGTAGAGAAAGCCATGTGAAAGGATTACATCACATTGTGTAATTGAAGCTGTAACCCAAACCTTACGTCAGGTAAACACTAAACAATGGTTTGTGTTAGAGATGTAGCGAAAGCCATGTGAAAGGAACACATCAGATTGTGTAATTGAAGCTCTAACCCAAACCTTACGTCAGGTAAACACTAAACAACGGTTTGTGTTAGAGATGTAGAGAAAGCCATGTGAAAGGATTACAACAGATTGTCTAATTGAAGCTCTAACCCAAACCTTACGTCAGGTAAACACTAAACAATGGTTTGTGTTAGAGATGTAGAGAAAGCCATGTGAAAGGAACACATCAGATTGTGTGATTGAAGCTCTAACCCAAACCTTACGTTAGGTAAACACTAAACAATGGTTTGTGTTAGAGATGTAGAGAAAGCCATGTGAAAGGAGCACATCAGATTGTTTGATTGAAGCTCTAACCCAAACCTTACGTCAGGTAAACACTAAACATTGGTTTGTGTCAGAGATGTAGAGAAAGCCATGTGAAAGGAACACATCAGATTGTGTGATTGATGCTGTAACCTAAACCTTACGTCAGCTAAACACTAAACAATACTTTGTGACAGGGATGTAGAGAAATCTATGTGAAAGGAACACATCAGACTGTTTGATTGAAGCTGTAACCCAAACCTTACGTCAGCTTAACACTAAACAATACTTTGTGTTAGAGATGTAGAGAAAGCCATGTGAAAGGATTACATCAGATTGTTAGATTGAAGCTGTAACCCAAACCTTATGTCAGGTAAACACTAAACAATGGTTTGTGTCAGAGATGTAGAGAAAGCCATTTGAAAGAAACACATCAAATGTGTAATTGAAGCTCTAACCCAAACCTTACGTCAGCTAAACACTAAACAATACTTTGTGACATAGATGAAGAGAAAGCCATGTGAAAGAATTACATCAGATTGTTTGATTGAAGCGGTAACCCAAACCTTACGTCAGCTAAACACTAAACAATACTTTGTGACGGAGATGAAGAGAAAGCCATGTGAAAGGAATACATCAGATTGTGTAATTGAAGCTGTAACCCAAACCTTACGTCAGCTATACACTAAACAATGGTTTGTGTCAGAGATGAACAGAAAGCCATGTGAAAGTAACACATCAGATTGTGTAATTGAAGCTCTAACCCAAACCTTACGTCACGTAAAATCTAAACAATGGTTTGTGTCAGAAATGAAGAGAAAGCCATGTGAAATGAACACATCAGATTGTTTGATTGAAGCTCTAACCCAAACCTTACGTCAGGTAAACACTAAACAATGGTTTGTGTCAAAGATGAAGAGAAAGCCATGTGAAAGGAACACATCAGATTGTGTAATTGAAGCTCTAACCCAAACCTTACGTCAGGTAAACACTAAACAATGGTTTGTGTCAGATTTGTAGAGAAAGCCATGTGAAAGGAACACATCAGATTGTTTGATTGAAGCTCTAACCCAAACCTTACGTCAGGTAAACATTAAACAATGGTTTGTGTTAGAGATGTAGCGAAAGCCATGTGAAAGGATTACATCAGATTGTGTAATTGAAGCTGTAACCCAAAATTTACATCAGGTAAACACTAAACAATGGTTTGTGTTAGAGATGTAGCGAAAGCCATGTGAAAGGAACACATCAGATTGTGTAATTGAAGCTCTAACCCAAACTTTACGTCAGGTAAACACTAAACAATGGTTTGTGTTAGAGATGTAGAGAAAGCCATGTGAAAGGATTACATCAGATTGTGTAATTGAAGCTCTAACCCAAACCTTACGTCAGGTAAACACTAAACAATGATTTGTGTCAGAGATGTAGAGAAAGCCATGTGAAAGGAACACATCAGATTGTGTAATTGAAGCTGTAACCCAAACCTTACGTCAGGTAAACACTAAACAATGGTTTGTGTCGGAGATGAAGAGAAAGTCATGTGCAAGGAACACATCAGATTGTGTGATTGAAGCTGTAACCCAAACCTTACGTCAGGTAAACACTAAACAATGGTTTGTGTTAGAGATGTAGCGAAAGCCATGTGCAAGGAACACATCAGATTGTTTGATTGAAGCAGTATCCCAAATCTTACGTCAGGTAAACACTAAACAATGGTTTGTGTCAGAGATGTAGAGAAAGATATGTGAAAGGATTACATCAGATTGTGTAATTGAAGCTCTAACCCAAACCTTACGTCAGGTAAACACTAAACAATGGTTTGTGTCAGAGATGTAGAGAAAGCCATGTGAAAGGATTACATCAGATTGTGTAATTGAAGCTCTAATCCAAACCTTACGTCAGGTAAACACTAAACAATGGTTTGTGTCAGAGATGTAGAGAAAGCCATGTGAAAGGAACACATCAGATTGTGTGATTGAAGCTCTAACCCAAATCTTACGTCAGGTAAACACTAAACAATGGTTTGTGTCAGAGATGAAGAGAAAGCCATGTGAAAGGATTACATCAGATTGTGTAATTGAAGCTCTAATCCAAACCTTATGTCAGGTAAACACTAAACAATGGTTTGTGTCAGAGATGTAGAGAAAGCCATGTGAACGGAACACATCAGATTGTGTGATTGAAGCTGTAACCCAAACCTTACGTCAGGTAAACACTAAGCAATGGTATGTGTTAGAGACGTAGCGAAAGCCATGTGAAAGGAACACATCAGATTGTGTAATTGAAGCTGTAACCCAAACCTTACGTCAGGTAAACACTAAACAATGGTTTGTGTTAGAGATGTAGAGAAAGCCATGTGAAAGGAACACATCAGATTTTGTAATTGAAGCTCTACCCCAAACCTTAAGTCAGGTAAACACTAAACAATGGTTTGTGTTAGAGATGTAGCGAAAGCCATGTGAAAGGAACACATCAGATTGTGTGATTGAAGCTGTAACCCAAACCTTACGTCAGCTAAACACTAAACAATACTTTGTGACAGAGATGTAGAGAATGCCATGTGAAAGGAACACATCAGATTGTTTGATTGAAGCTGTAACCCAAACCTTACGTCAGCTAAACACTAACCAATACTTTGTGTCAGAGATGTAGAGAAAGACATGTGAAAGGATTACATCAGATTGTTTGATTGAAGCTGCAACCCAAAACTTACGTCAGGTAAACACTAAAAAATGGCTTGTATCAGAGATGTAGCGAAAGCCATGTGAAAGGAACACATCAGATTGTGTAATTGAAGCTCCAACCCAAACCTTACGTCAGGTAAACACTAAACAATGGTTTGTGTCAGAGATGTAGAGAAAGCCATGTGAAAGGATTACATCAGATTGTGTGATTGAAGCTCTAACCCAAACCTTACGTTAGGTAAACACTAAACAATGGTTTGTGTTAGAGATGTAGAGAAAGCCATGTGAAAGGAGCACATCAGATTGTTTGATTGAAGCTCTAACCCAAACCTTACGTCAGGTAAACACTAAACATTGGTTTGTGTCAGAGATGTAGAGAAAGCCATGTGAAAGGAACACATCAGATTGTGTGATTGAAGCTGTAACCTAAACCTTACGTCAGCTAAACACTAAACAATACTTTGTGACAGGGATGTAGAGAAATCTATGTGAAAGGAACACATCAGACTGTTTGATTGAAGCTGTAACCCAAACCTTACGTCAGCTTAACACTAAACAATACTTTGTGTTAGAGATGTAGAGAAAGCCATGTGAAAGGATTACATCAGATTGTTAGATTGAAGCTGTAACCCAAACCTTATGTCAGGTAAACACTAAACAATGGTTTGTGTCAGAGATGTAGAGAAAGCCATTTGAAAGAAACACATCAAATGTGTAATTGAAGCTCTAACCCAAACCTTACGTCAGCTAAACACTAAACAATACTTTGTGACATAGATGAAGAGAAAGCCATGTGAAAGAATTACATCAGATTGTTTGATTGAAGCGGTAACCCAAACCTTACGTCAGCTAAACACTAAACAATACTTTGTGACGGAGATGAAGAGAAAGCCATGTGAAAGGAATACATCAGATTGTGTAATTGAAGCTGTAACCCAAACCTTACGTCAGCTATACACTAAACAATGGTTTGTGTCAGAGATGAACAGAAAGCCATGTGAAAGTAACACATCAGATTGTGTAATTGAAGCTCTAACCCAAACCTTACGTCACGTAAAATCTAAACAATGGTTTGTGTCAGAAATTAAGAGAAAGCCATGTGAAATGAACACATCAGATTGTTTGATTGAAGCTCTAACCCAAACCTTACGTCAGGTAAACACTAAACAATGGTTTGTGTCAAAGATGAAGAGAAAGCCATGTGAAAGGAACACATCAGATTGTGTAATTGAAGCTCTAACCCAAACCTTACGTCAGGTAAACACTAAACAATGGTTTGTGTCAGAGATGTAGAGAAAGCCATGTGAAAGGAACACATCAGATTGTTTGATTGAAGCTCTAACCCAAACCTTACGTCAGGTAAACATTAAACAATGGTTTGTGTTAGAGATGTAGCGAAAGCCATGTGAAAGGATTACATCAGATTGTGTAATTGAAGCTGTAACCCAAAATTTACATCAGGTAAACACTAAACAATGGTTTGTGTTAGAGATGTAGCGAAAGCCATGTGAAAGGAACACATCAGATTGTGTAATTGAAGCTCTAACCCAAACTTTACGTCAGGTAAACACTAAACAATGGTTTGTGTTAGAGATGTAGAGAAAGCCATGTGAAAGGATTACATCAGATTGTGTAATTGAAGCTCTAACCCAAACCTTACGTCAGGTAAACACTAAACAATGATTTGTGTCAGAGATGTAGAGAAAGCCATGTGAAAGGAACACATCAGATTGTGTAATTGAAGCTGTAACCCAAACCTTACGTCAGGTAAACACTAAACAATGGTTTGTGTCGGAGATGAAGAGAAAGTCATGTGCAAGGAACACATCAGATTGTGTGATTGAAGCTGTAACCCAAACCTTACGTCAGGTAAACACTAAACAATGGTTTGTGTTAGAGATGTAGCGAAAGCCATGTGCAAGGAACACATCAGATTGTTTGATTGAAGCAGTATCCCAAATCTTACGTCAGGTAAACACTAAACAATGGTTTGTGTCAGAGATGTAGAGAAAGATATGTGAAAGGATTACATCAGATTGTGTAATTGAAGCTCTAACCCAAACCTTACGTCAGGTAAACACTAAACAATGGTTTGTGTCAGAGATGTAGAGAAAGCCATGTGAAAGGATTACATCAGATTGTGTAATTGAAGCTCTAATCCAAACCTTACGTCAGGTAAACACTAAACAATGGTTTGTGTCAGAGATGTAGAGAAAGCCATGTGAAAGGAACACATCAGATTGTGTGATTGAAGCTCTAACCCAAATCTTACGTCAGGTAAACACTAAACAATGGTTTGTGTCAGAGATGAAGAGAAAGCCATGTGAAAGGATTACATCAGATTGTGTAATTGAAGCTCTAATCCAAACCTTATGTCAGGTAAACACTAAACAATGGTTTGTGTCAGAGATGTAGAGAAAGCCATGTGAACGGAACACATCAGATTGTGTGATTGAAGCTGTAACCCAAACCTTACGTCAGGTAAACACTAAGCAATGGTATGTGTTAGAGACGTAGCGAAAGCCATGTGAAAGGAACACATCAGATTGTGTAATTGAAGCTGTAACCCAAACCTTACGTCAGGTAAACACTAAACAATGGTTTGTGTTAGAGATGTAGAGAAAGCCATGTGAAAGGAACACATCAGATTTTGTAATTGAAGCTCTACCCCAAACCTTAAGTCAGGTAAACACTAAACAATGGTTTGTGTTAGAGATGTAGCGAAAGCCATGTGAAAGGAACACATCAGATTGTGTGATTGAAGCTGTAACCCAAACCTTACGTCAGCTAAACACTAAACAATACTTTGTGACAGAGATGTAGAGAATGCCATGTGAAAGGAACACATCAGATTGTTTGATTGAAGCTGTAACCCAAACCTTACGTCAGCTAAACACTAACCAATACTTTGTGTCAGAGATGTAGAGAAAGACATGTGAAAGGATTACATCAGATTGTTTGATTGAAGCTGCAACCCAAAACTTACGTCAGGTAAACACTAAAAAATGGCTTGTATCAGAGATGTAGCGAAAGCCATGTGAAAGGAACACATCAGATTGTGTAATTGAAGCTCCAACCCAAACCTTACGTCAGGTAAACACTAAACAATGGTTTGTGTCAGAGATGTAGAGAAAGCCATGTGAAAGGATTACATCAGATTGTGTGATTGAAGCTCTAACCCAAACCTTACGTTAGGTAAACACTAAACAATGGTTTGTGTTAGAGATGTAGAGAAAGCCATGTGAAAGGAGCACATCAGATTGTTTGATTGAAGCTCTAACCCAAACCTTACGTCAGGTAAACACTAAACATTGGTTTGTGTCAGAGATGTAGAGAAAGCCATGTGAAAGGAACACATCAGATTGTGTGATTGAAGCTGTAACCTAAACCTTACGTCAGCTAAACACTAAACAATACTTTGTGACAGGGATGTAGCGAAATCTATGTGAAAGGAACACATCAGACTGTTTGATTGAAGCTGTAACCCAAACCTTACGTCAGCTTAACACTAAACAATACTTTGTGTTAGAGATGTAGAGAAAGCCATGTGAAAGGATTACATCAGATTGTTAGATTGAAGCTGTAACCCAAACCTTATGTCAGGTAAACACTAAACAATGGTTTGTGTCAGAGATGTAGAGAAAGCCATTTGAAAGAAACACATCAAATGTGTAATTGAAGCTCTAACCCAAACCTTACGTCAGCTAAACACTAAACAATACTTTGTGACATAGATGAAGAGAAAGCCATGTGAAAGAATTACATCAGATTGTTTGATTGAAGCGGTAACCCAAACCTTACGTCAGCTAAACACTAAACAATACTTTGTGACGGAGATGAAGAGAAAGCCATGTGAAAGGAATACATCAGATTGTGTAATTGAAGCTGTAACCCAAACCTTACGTCAGCTATACACTAAACAATGGTTTGTGTCAGAGATGAACAGAAAGCCATGTGAAAGTAACACATCAGATTGTGTAATTGAAGCTCTAACCCAAACCTTACGTCACGTAAAATCTAAACAATGGTTTGTGTCAGAAATGAAGAGAAAGCCATGTGAAATGAACACATCAGATTGTTTGATTGAAGCTCTAACCCAAACCTTACGTCAGGTAAACACTAAACAATGGTTTGTGTCAAAGATGAAGAGAAAGCCATGTGAAAGGAACACATCAGATTGTGTAATTGAAGCTCTAACCCAAACCTTACGTCAGGTAAACACTAAACAATGGTTTGTGTCAGAGATGTAGAGAAAGCCATGTGAAAGGAACACATCAGATTGTTTGATTGAAGCTCTAACCCAAACCTTACGTCAGGTAAACATTAAACAATGGTTTGTGTTAGAGATGTAGCGAAAGCCATGTGAAAGGATTACATCAGATTGTGTAATTGAAGCTGTAACCCAAAATTTACATCAGGTAAACACTAAACAATGGTTTGTGTTAGAGATGTAGCGAAAGCCATGTGAAAGGAACACATCAGATTGTGTAATTGAAGCTCTAACCCAAACTTTACGTCAGGTAAACACTAAACAATGGTTTGTGTTAGAGATGTAGAGAAAGCCATGTGAAAGGATTACATCAGATTGTGTAATTGAAGCTCTAACCCAAACCTTACGTCAGGTAAACACTAAACAATGATTTGTGTCAGAGATGTAGAGAAAGCCATGTGAAAGGAACACATCAGATTGTGTAATTGAAGCTGTAACCCAAACCTTACGTCAGGTAAACACTAAACAATGGTTTGTGTCGGAGATGAAGAGAAAGTCATGTGCAAGGAACACATCAGATTGTGTGATTGAAGCTGTAACCCAAACCTTACGTCAGGTAAACACTAAACAATGGTTTGTGTTAGAGATGTAGCGAAAGCCATGTGCAAGGAACACATCAGATTGTTTGATTGAAGCAGTATCCCAAATCTTACGTCAGGTAAACACTAAACAATGGTTTGTGTCAGAGATGTAGAGAAAGATATGTGAAAGGATTACATCAGATTGTGTAATTGAAGCTCTAACCCAAACCTTACGTCAGGTAAACACTAAACAATGGTTTGTGTCAGAGATGTAGAGAAAGCCATGTGAAAGGATTACATCAGATTGTGTAATTGAAGCTCTAATCCAAACCTTACGTCAGGTAAACACTAAACAATGGTTTGTGTCAGAGATGTAGAGAAAGCCATGTGAAAGGAACACATCAGATTGTGTGATTGAAGCTCTAACCCAAATCTTACGTCAGGTAAACACTAAACAATGGTTTGTGTCAGAGATGAAGAGAAAGCCATGTGAAAGGATTACATCAGATTGTGTAATTGAAGCTCTAATCCAAACCTTATGTCAGGTAAACACTAAACAATGGTTTGTGTCAGAGATGTAGAGAAAGCCATGTGAACGGAACACATCAGATTGTGTGATTGAAGCTGTAACCCAAACCTTACGTCAGGTAAACACTAAGCAATGGTATGTGTTAGAGACGTAGCGAAAGCCATGTGAAAGGAACACATCAGATTGTGTAATTGAAGCTGTAACCCAAACCTTACGTCAGGTAAACACTAAACAATGGTTTGTGTTAGAGATGTAGAGAAAGCCATGTGAAAGGAACACATCAGATTTTGTAAATGAAGCTCTACCCCAAACCTTAAGTCAGGTAAACACTAAACAATGGTTTGTGTTAGAGATGTAGCGAAAGCCATGTGAAAGGAACACATCAGATTGTGTGATTGAAGCTGTAACCCAAACCTTACGTCAGCTAAACACTAAACAATACTTTGTGACAGAGATGTAGAGAATGCCATGTGAAAGGAACACATCAGATTGTTTGATTGAAGCTGTAACCCAAACCTTACGTCAGCTAAACACTAACCAATACTTTGTGTCAGAGATGTAGAGAAAGACATGTGAAAGGATTACATCAGATTGTTTGATTGAAGCTGCAACCCAAACCTTACGTCAGGTAAACACTAAAAAATGGCTTGTATCAGAGATGTAGCGAAAGCCATGTGAAAGGAACACATCAGATTGTGTAATTGAAGCTCCAACCCAAACCTTACGTCAGGTAAACACTAAACAATGGTTTGTGTCAGAGATGTAGAGAAAGCCATGTGAAAGGATTACATCAGATTGTGTTATTGAAGCTCTAACCCAAACCCTACGTTAGGTAAACACTAAACAATGGTTTGTGTTAGAGATGTAGAGAAAGCCATGTGAAAGGAGCACATCAGATTGTTTGATTGAAGCTCTAACCCAAACCTTACGTCAGGTAAACACTAAACATTGGTTTGTGTCAGAGATGTAGAGAAAGCCATGTGAAAGGAACACATCAGATTGTGTGATTGAAGCTGTAACCTAAACCTTACGTCAGCTAAACACTAAACAATACTTTGTGACAGGGATGTAGAGAAATCTATGTGAAAGGAACACATCAGACTGTTTGATTGAAGCTGTAACCCAAACCTTACGTCAGCTTAACACTAAACAATACTTTGTGTTAGAGATGTAGAGAAAGCCATGTGAAAGGATTACATCAGATTGTTAGATTGAAGCTGTAACCCAAACCTTATGTCAGGTAAACACTAAACAATGGTTTGTGTCAGAGATGTAGAGAAAGCCATTTGAAAGAAACACATCAAATGTGTAATTGAAGCTCTAACCCAAACCTTACGTCAGCTAAACACTAAACAATACTTTGTGACATAGATGAAGAGAAAGCCATGTGAAAGAATTACATCAGATTGTTTGATTGAAGCGGTAACCCAAACCTTACGTCAGCTAAACACTAAACAATACTTTGTGACGGAGATGAAGAGAAAGCCATGTGAAAGGAATACATCAGATTGTGTAATTGAAGCTGTAACCCAAACCTTACGTCAGCTATACACTAAACAATGGTTTGTGTCAGAGATGAACAGAAAGCCATGTGAAAGTAACACATCAGATTGTGTAATTGAAGCTCTAACCCAAACCTTACGTCACGTAAAATCTAAACAATGGTTTGTGTCAGAAATGAAGAGAAAGCCATGTGAAATGAACACATCAGATTGTTTGATTGAAGCTCTAACCCAAACCTTACGTCAGGTAAACACTAAACAATGGTTTGTGTCAAAGATGAAGAGAAAGCCATGTGAAAGGAACACATCAGATTGTGTAATTGAAGCTCTAACCCAAACCTTACGTCAGGTAAACACTAAACAATGGTTTGTGTCAGAGATGTAGAGAAAGCCATGTGAAAGGAACACATCAGATTGTTTGATTGAAGCTCTAACCCAAACCTTACGTCAGGTAAACATTAAACAATGGTTTGTGTTAGAGATGTAGCGAAAGCCATGTGAAAGGATTACATCAGATTGTGTAATTGAAGCTGTAACCCAAAATTTACATCAGGTAAACACTAAACAATGGTTTGTGTTAGAGATGTAGCGAAAGCCATGTGAAAGGAACACATCAGATTGTGTAATTGAAGCTCTAACCCAAACTTTACGTCAGGTAAACACTAAACAATGGTTTGTGTTAGAGATGTAGAGAAAGCCATGTGAAAGGATTACATCAGATTGTGTAATTGAAGCTCTAACCCAAACCTTACGTCAGGTAAACACTAAACAATGATTTGTGTCAGAGATGTAGAGAAAGCCATGTGAAAGGAACACATCAGATTGTGTAATTGAAGCTGTAACCCAAACCTTACGTCAGGTAAACACTAAACAATGGTTTGTGTCGGAGATGAAGAGAAAGTCATGTGCAAGGAACACATCAGATTGTGTGATTGAAGCTGTAACCCAAACCTTACGTCAGGTAAACACTAAACAATGGTTTGTGTTAGAGATGTAGCGAAAGCCATGTGCAAGGAACACATCAGATTGTTTGATTGAAGCAGTATCCCAAATCTTACGTCAGGTAAACACTAAACAATGGTTTGTGTCAGAGATGTAGAGAAAGATATGTGAAAGGATTACATCAGATTGTGTAATTGAAGCTCTAACCCAAACCTTACGTCAGGTAAACACTAAACAATGGTTTGTGTCAGAGATGTAGAGAAAGCCATGTGAAAGGATTACATCAGATTGTGTAATTGAAGCTCTAATCCAAACCTTACGTCAGGTAAACACTAAACAATGGTTTGTGTCAGAGATGTAGAGAAAGCCATGTGAAAGGAACACATCAGATTGTGTGATTGAAGCTCTAACCCAAATCTTACGTCAGGTAAACACTAAACAATGGTTTGTGTCAGAGATGAAGAGAAAGCCATGTGAAAGGATTACATCAGATTGTGTAATTGAAGCTCTAATCCAAACCTTATGTCAGGTAAACACTAAACAATGGTTTGTGTCAGAGATGTAGAGAAAGCCATGTGAACGGAACACATCAGATTGTGTGATTGAAGCTGTAACCCAAACCTTACGTCAGGTAAACACTAAGCAATGGTATGTGTTAGAGACGTAGCGAAAGCCATGTGAAAGGAACACATCAGATTGTGTAATTGAAGCTGTAACCCAAACCTTACGTCAGGTAAACACTAAACAATGGTTTGTGTTAGAGATGTAGAGAAAGCCATGTGAAAGGAACACATCAGATTTTGTAATTGAAGCTCTACCCCAAACCTTAAGTCAGGTAAACACTAAACAATGGTTTGTGTTAGAGATGTAGCGAAAGCCATGTGAAAGGAACACATCAGATTGTGTGATTGAAGCTGTAACCCAAACCTTACGTCAGCTAAACACTAAACAATACTTTGTGACAGAGATGTAGAGAATGCCATGTGAAAGGAACACATCAGATTGTTTGATTGAAGCTGTAACCCAAACCTTACGTCAGCTAAACACTAACCAATACTTTGTGTCAGAGATGTAGAGAAAGACATGTGAAAGGATTACATCAGATTGTTTGATTGAAGCTGCAACCCAAACCTTACGTCAGGTAAACACTAAAAAATGGCTTGTATCAGAGATGTAGCGAAAGCCATGTGAAAGGAACACATCATTTTGTGTAATTGAAGCTCCAACCCAAAACTTACGTCAGGTAAACACTAAACAATGGTTTGTGTCAGAGATGTAGAGAAAGCCATGTGAAAGGATTACATCAGATTGTGTAATTGAAGCTCTAACCCAAACCTTACGTCAGGTAAACACTAAACAATGGTTTGTGTTAGAGATGTAGAGAAAGCCATGTGAAAGGATTACATCAGATTGTTTAATTGAAGCTGTAACCCAAACCTTATGTCGGGTACACACTAAACAATGGTTTGTGACAGAGATGTAGCGAAAGCCATTTGAAAGGATTACATCACATTGTGTAATTGAAGCTCTAACCCAAAACATACGTTAGGTTAACACTAGACAATGGTTTGTGTTAGAGATGTAGAAAAAGCCATGTGAAAGGATTACATCAGATTGTGTAATTGAAGCTCTAACCCAAAACTTACGTCAGGTAAAAACTAAACAATGGTTTGTGTTAGAGATGTAGAGAAAGCCATGTGAAAGGAACACATCAGATTGTGTAATTGAAGCTGTAGCCCAAACCTTACGTCAGGTAAACACTAAACAATGGTTTGTGTCGGAGATGAAGAGAAAGCCATGTGCAAGGAACACATCAGATTGTGTGATTGAAGCTGTAACCCAAACCTGACGTCAGGTAAACACTAAACAATGGTTTGTGTTAGAGATGTAGCGAAAGCCATGTGCAAGGAACACATCAGATTGTTTGATTGAAGCAGTAACCCAAATCTTACGTCAGGTAAACACTAAACAATGGTTTGTGTCAGAGATGAAGAGAAAGCCATGTGAAAGGATTACATCAGATTGTGTAATTGAAGCTCTAATCGAAACCTTACGTCAGGTAAACACTAAACAATGGTTTGTGTCAGAGATGTAGAGAAAGCCATGTGAAAGGAACACATCAGATTGTGTGATTGAAGCTGTAACCCAAACCTTACGTCAGGTAAACACTAAGCAATGGTTTGTGTTAGAGATGTAGCGAAAGCCATGTGAAAGGAACACATCAGATTGTGTAATTGAAGCTGTAACCCAAATCTTACGTCAGGTAAACACTAAACAATGGTTTGTGTTAGAGATGTAGAGAAAGCCATGTGAAAGGAACACATCAGATTGTGTAATTGAAGCTCTAACCCAAACGTTACGTCAGGTAAACGCTAAACATTGGTTTGTGTTAGAGATGTAGAGAAAGCCATGTGAAAGTATTACATCAGATTGTGTAATTGAAGCTGTAACACAAACCTTACGTCAGGTAAACACTAAACAATGGTTTGTGTTAGAGATGTATCGAAAGCCATGTGAAAGGAACACATCAGATTGTTAAATTGAAGCTCTAACCCAAACCTTACGTCAGGTAAACACTAAACAATGGTTTGTGTTATAGATGTAGAGAAAGCCATGTGAAAGTATTACATCAGATTGTGTGATTGAAGCTGTAACCCAAACCTTACGTCAGCTAAACACTAAACAATACTTTGTGACAGAGATGTAGCAAAATCTATGTGAAAGGAAGACATCAGATTGTTTGATTGAAGCTGTAACCCAAACCTTACGTCAGCTAAACACTAAACAATACTTTGTGACAGAGATGAAGAGAAAGCCATGTGAAAGGATTACATCAGATTGTTTGATTGAAGCCGTAACCCAAACCTTACGTCAGCTAAACACTAAACAATACTTTGTGTCATAGATGAAGAGAAAGCCATGTGAAAGGAACACATCAGATTTTTTGATTGAAGCTGTAACCCAAACCTTACGTCAGCTAAACACTTAACAAAACTTTGTGACAGAGATGAAGAGAAAGCCAAGTGAAAGGATCACATCAGATTGTGTAATTGAAGCTGTAAACCAAACCTTACGTCAGGTAAACACTAAACAATGGTTTGTGTCAGAGATGAAGAGAAAGCCATGTGAAAGGATTACATCAGATTGTGTAATTGAAGCTGTAACCCAAACATTACGTCAGGTAAACACTAAACAATGGTTTGTGTCAGTGATGAAGAGAAAGCCATGTTAAAGAAACACATCAGATTGTTTGATTGCAGCTGTAACCCAAATCTTACGTCAGGTAAACACTAAACAATGGTTTGTGTCAGAGATGAAGAGAAAGCCATGTGAAAGGAACACATCAGATTGTGTAATTGAAGCTCATACCCAAACCTCACGTCAGGTAAACACTAAACAATGGTTTGTGTTAGAGATGTAGCGAAAGCCATGTGAAAGGAACACATCAGATTGTGTAATTGAAGCTCCAACCCAAACCTTACGTCAGGTAAACACTAAACAATGGTTTGTGCCAGAGATGTAGAGAAAGCCATGTGAAAGGAACACATAAGATTGTGTAATTGAAGCTCTAACCCAAAGCTTACGTCAGGTAAACACTAAACAATAGTTTGTGTTAGAGATGTAGAGAAAGCCATGTGAAAGGATTAGATCAGATTTTGTAATTGAAGCGGTAACCCAAACCTTACGTCAGGTAAACACTAAATAATGGTGTGTGTTAGAGATGTAGCGATAGCCATGTGCAAGGAACACATCAGATTGTGTAATTGAAGCTCTAACCCAAACCTTACGTCAGGTCAACACTAAACAATGGTTTGTGTTAGAGATGTAGAGAAAGCCATGTGAAAGGAACACATCAGATTGTTTCATTGAAGCTCTTACCCAAACCTTACGTCAGGTAAACACTAAACAATGGTTTGTGTCAGAGATGAAGAGAAAGCCATGTGAAACAAACACATCAGATTGTGTAATTGAAGCTCTAACCCAAACCTTACGTCAGGTAAACACTAAACAATGGTTTGTGTTAGAGATGTAGAGAAAGCCATTTGTAGCGATTACATCAGATTGTGTAATTGAAGCTGTAACCCAAACCTTACGTCAGGTAAACACTAAACAATGGTTTGTGTTAGAGATGTAGCGAAAGCCATGTGCAAGGAACACATCAGATTGTTTGATTGAAGCAGTAACCCAAATCTTACGTCAGGTAAACACTAAACAATGGTTTGTGTCAGAGATGTAGAGAAAGATATGTGAAAGGATTACATCAGATTGTGTAATTGAAGCTCTAACCCAAACCTTACGTCAGGTAAACACTAAACAATGGTTTGTGTCAGAGATGTAGAGAAAGCCATGTGAAAGGATTACATCAGATTGTGTAATTGAAGCTCTAATCCAAACCTTACGTCAGGTAAACACTAAACAATGGTTTGTGTCAGAGATGTACAGAAAGCCATGTGAAAGGAACACATCAGATTGTGTGATTGAAGCTCTAACCCAAATCTTACGTCAGGTAAACACTAAACAATGGTTTGTGTCAGAGATGAAGAGAAAGCCATGTGAAAGGATTACATCAGATTGTGTAATTGAAGCTCTAATCCAAACCTTACGTCAGGTAAACACTAAACAATGGTTTGTGTCAGAGATGTAGAGAAAGCCATGTGAACGGAACACATCAGATTGTGTGATTGAAGCTGTAACCCAAACCTTACGTCAGGTAAACACTAAGCAATGGTATGTGTTAGAGACGTAGCGAAAGCCATGTGAAAGGAACACATCAGATTGTGTAATTGAAGCTGTAACCCAAACCTTACGTCAGGTAAACACTAAACAATGGTTTGTGTTAGAGATGTAGGGAAAGCCATGTGAAAGGAACACATCAGATTTTGTAATTGAAGCTCTACCCCAAACCTTAAGTCAGGTAAACACTAAACAATGGTTTGTGTTAGAGATGTAGCGAAAGCCATGTGAAAGGAACACATCAGATTGTGTGATTGAAGCTGTAACCCAAACCTTACGTCAGCTAAACACTAAACAATACTTTGTGACAGAGATGTAGAGAATGCCATGTGAAAGGAACACATCAGATTGTTTGATTGAAGCTGTAACCCAAACCTTACGTCAGCTAAACACTAACCAATACTTTGTGTCAGAGATGTAGAGAAAGACATGTGAAAGGATTACATCAGATTGTTTGATTGAAGCTGCAACCCAAACCTTACGTCAGGTAAACACTAAAAAATGGCTTGTATCAGAGATGTAGCGAAAGCCATGTGAAAGGAACACATCATTTTGTGTAATTGAAGCTCCAACCCAAAACTTACGTCAGGTAAACACTAAACAATGGTTTGTGTCAGAGATGTAGAGAAAGCCATGTGAAAGGATTACATCAGATTGTGTAATTGAAGCTCTAACCCAAACCTTACGTCAGGTAAACACTAAACAATGGTTTGTGTTAGAGATGTAGAGAAAGCCATGTGAAAGGATTACATCAGATTGTTTAATTGAAGCTGTAACCCAAACCTTATGTCGGGTACACACTAAACAATGGTTTGTGACAGAGATGTAGCGAAAGCCATTTGAAAGGATTACATCACATTGTGTAATTGAAGCTCTAACCCAAAACATACGTTAGGTTAACACTAGACAATGGTTTGTGTTAGAGATGTAGAAAAAGCCATGTGAAAGGATTACATCAGATTGTGTAATTGAAGCTCTAACCCAAAACTTACGTCAGGTAAAAACTAAACAATGGTTTGTGTTAGAGATGTAGAGAAAGCCATGTGAAAGGAACACATCAGATTGTGTAATTGAAGCTGTAGCCCAAACCTTACGTCAGGTAAACACTAAACAATGGTTTGTGTCGGAGATGAAGAGAAAGCCATGTGCAAGGAACACATCAGATTGTGTGATTGAAGCTGTAACCCAAACCTGACGTCAGGTAAACACTAAACAATGGTTTGTGTTAGAGATGTAGCGAAAGCCATGTGCAAGGAACACATCAGATTGTTTGATTGAAGCAGTAACCCAAATCTTACGTCAGGTAAACACTAAACAATGGTTTGTGTCAGAGATGAAGAGAAAGCCATGTGAAAGGATTACATCAGATTGTGTAATTGAAGCTCTAATCGAAACCTTACGTCAGGTAAACACTAAACAATGGTTTGTGTCAGAGATGTAGAGAAAGCCATGTGAAAGGAACACATCAGATTGTGTGATTGAAGCTGTAACCCAAACCTTACGTCAGGTAAACACTAAGCAATGGTTTGTGTTAGAGATGTAGCGAAAGCCATGTGAAAGGAACACATCAGATTGTGTAATTGAAGCTGTAACCCAAATCTTACGTCAGGTAAACACTAAACAATGGTTTGTGTTAGAGATGTAGAGAAAGCCATGTGAAAGGAACACATCAGATTGTGTAATTGAAGCTCTAACCCAAACGTTACGTCAGGTAAACGCTAAACATTGGTTTGTGTTAGAGATGTAGAGAAAGCCATGTGAAAGTATTACATCAGATTGTGTAATTGAAGCTGTAACACAAACCTTACGTCAGGTAAACACTAAACAATGGTTTGTGTTAGAGATGTATCGAAAGCCATGTGAAAGGAACACATCAGATTGTTAAATTGAAGCTCTAACCCAAACCTTACGTCAGGTAAACACTAAACAATGGTTTGTGTTATAGATGTAGAGAAAGCCATGTGAAAGGATTACATCAGATTGTGTGATTGAAGCTGTAACCCAAACCTTACGTCAGCTAAACACTAAACAATACTTTGTGACAGAGATGTAGCAAAATCTATGTGAAAGGAAGACATCAGATTGTTTGATTGAAGCTGTAACCCAAACCTTACGTCAGCTAAACACTAAACAATACTTTGTGACAGAGATGAAGAGAAAGCCATGTGAAAGGATTACATCAGATTGTTTGATTGAAGCCGTAACCCAAACCTTACGTCAGCTAAACACTAAACAATACTTTGTGTCATAGATGAAGAGAAAGCCATGTGAAAGGAACACATCAGATTTTTTGATTGAAGCTGTAACCCAAACCTTACGTCAGCTAAACACTTAACAAAACTTTGTGACAGAGATGAAGAGAAAGCCAAGTGAAAGGATCACATCAGATTGTGTAATTGAAGCTGTAAACCAAACCTTACGTCAGGTAAACACTAAACAATGGTTTGTGTCAGAGATGAAGAGAAAGCCATGTGAAAGGATTACATCAGATTGTGTAATTGAAGCTGTAACCCAAACATTACGTCAGGTAAACACTAAACAATGGTTTGTGTCAGTGATGAAGAGAAAGCCATGTTAAAGAAACACATCAGATTGTTTGATTGCAGCTGTAACCCAAATCTTACGTCAGGTAAACACTAAACAATGGTTTGTGTCAGAGATGAAGAGAAAGCCATGTGAAAGGAACACATCAGATTGTGTAATTGAAGCTCATACCCAAACCTCACGTCAGGTAAACACTAAACAATGGTTTGTGTCAGAGATGTAGAGAAAGCCATGTGAAAGGATCACATCAGATTGTTTGATTGAAGCTCTAACCCAAACCTTACGTCAGTAAACACTAAACAATGGTTTGTGTTAGAGATGTAGCGAAAGCCATGTGAAAGGAACACATCAGATTGTGTAATTGAAGCTCTAACCCAAACGTTACGTCAGGTAAACACTAAACAATGGTTTGTGTTAGAGATGTAGCGAAAGCCATGTGAAAGGAACACATCAGATTGTGTAATTGAAGCTCCAACCCAAACCTTACGTCAGGTAAACACTAAACAATGGTTTGTGCCAGAGATGTAGAGAAAGCCATGTGAAAGGAACACATAAGATTGTGTAATTGAAGCTCTAACCCAAAGCTTACGTCAGGTAAACACTAAACAATAGTTTGTGTTAGAGATGTAGAGAAAGCCATGTGAAAGGATTAGATCAGATTTTGTAATTGAAGCGGTAACCCAAACCTTACGTCAGGTAAACACTAAATAATGGTGTGTGTTAGAGATGTAGCGATAGCCATGTGCAAGGAACACATCAGATTGTGTAATTGAAGCTCTAACCCAAACCTTACGTCAGGTCAACACTAAACAATGGTTTGTGTTAGAGATGTAGAGAAAGCCATGTGAAAGGAACACATCAGATTGTTTCATTGAAGCTCTTACCCAAACCTTACGTCAGGTAAACACTAAACAATGGTTTGTGTCAGAGATGAAGAGAAAGCCATGTGAAACAAACACATCAGATTGTGTAATTGAAGCTCTAACCCAAACCTTACGTCAGGTAAACACTAAACAATGGTTTGTGTTAGAGATGTAGAGAAAGCCATTTGTAGCGATTACATCAGATTGTGTAATTGAAGCTGTAACCCAAACCTTACGTCAGGTAAACACTAAACAATGGTTTGTGTTAGAGATGTAGCGAAAGCCATGTGCAAGGAACACATCAGATTGTTTGATTGAAGCAGTAACCCAAATCTTACGTCAGGTAAACACTAAACAATGGTTTGTGTCAGAGATGTAGAGAAAGATATGTGAAAGGATTACATCAGATTGTGTAATTGAAGCTCTAACCCAAACCTTACGTCAGGTAAACACTAAACAATGGTTTGTGTCAGAGATGTAGAGAAAGCCATGTGAAAGGATTACATCAGATTGTGTAATTGAAGCTCTAATCCAAACCTTACGTCAGGTAAACACTAAACAATGGTTTGTGTCAGAGATGTAGAGAAAGCCATGTGAAAGGAACACATCAGATTGTGTGATTGAAGCTCTAACCCAAATCTTACGTCAGGTAAACACTAAACAATGGTTTGTGTCAGAGATGAAGAGAAAGCCATGTGAAAGGATTACATCAGATTGTGTAATTGAAGCTCTAATCCAAACCTTACGTCAGGTAAACACTAAACAATGGTTTGTGTCAGAGATGTAGAGAAAGCCATGTGAACGGAACACATCAGATTGTGTGATTGAAGCTGTAACCCAAACCTTACGTCAGGTAAACACTAAGCAATGGTATGTGTTAGAGACGTAGCGAAAGCCATGTGAAAGGAACACATCAGATTGTGTAATTGAAGCTGTAACCCAAACCTTACGTCAGGTAAACACTAAACAATGGTTTGTGTTAGAGATGTAGAGAAAGCCATGTGAAAGGAACACATCAGATTGTGTAATTGAAGCTCTACCCCAAACCTTAAGTCAGGTAAACACTAAACAATGGTTTGTGTTAGAGATGTAGCGAAAGCCATGTGAAAGGAACACATCAGATTGTGTGATTGAAGCTGTAACCCAAACCTTACGTCAGCTAAACACTAAACAATACTTTGTGACAGAGATGTAGAGAATGCCATGTGAAAGGAACACATCAGATTGTTTGATTGAAGCTGTAACCCAAACCTTACGTCAGCTAAACACTAACCAATACTTTGTGTCAGAGATGTAGAGAAAGACATGTGAAAGGATTACATCAGATTGTTTGATTGAAGCTGCAACCCAAACCTTACGTCAGGTAAACACTAAAAAATGGCTTGTATCAGAGATGTAGCGAAAGCCATGTGAAAGGAACACATCAGATTGTGTAATTGAAGCTCCAACCCAAACCTTACGTCAGGTAAACACTAAACAATGGTTTGTGTCAGAGATGTAGAGAAAGCCATGTGAAAGGATTACATCAGATTGTGTAATTGAAGCTCTAACCCAAACCTTACGTCAGGTAAACACTAAACAATGGTTTGTGTTAGAGATGTAGAGAAAGCCATGTGAAAGGATTACATCAGATTGTTTAATTGAAGCTGTAACCCAAACCTTATGTCGGGTACACACTAAACAATGGTTTGTGACAGAGATGTAGCGAAAGCCATTTGAAAGGATTACATCACATTGTGTAATTGAAGCTCTAACCCAAAACATACGTTAGGTTAACACTAAACAATGGTTTGTGTTAGAGATGTAGAAAAAGCCATGTGAAAGGATTACATCAGATTGTGTAATTGAAGCTCTAACCCAAAACTTACGTCAGGTAAAAACTAAACAATGGTTTGTGTTAGAGATGTAGAGAAAGCCATGTGAAAGGAACACATCAGATTGTGTAATTGAAGCTGTAGCCCAAACCTTACGTCAGGTAAACACTAAACAATGGTTTGTGTCGGAGATGAAGAGAAAGCCATGTGCAAGGAACACATCAGATTGTGTGATTGAAGCTGTAACCCAAACCTTACGTCAGGTAAACACTAAACAATGGTTTGTGTTAGAGATGTAGCGAAAGCCATGTGCAAGGAACACATCAGATTGTTTGATTGAAGCAGTAACCCAAATCTTACGTCAGGTAAACACTAAACAATGGTTTGTGTCAGAGATGAAGAGAAAGCCATGTGAAAGGATTACATCAGATTGTGTAATTGAAGCTCTAATCGAAACCTTACGTCAGGTAAACACTAAACAATGGTTTGTGTCAGAGATGTAGAGAAAGCCATGTGAAAGGACCACATCAGATTGTGTGATTGAAGCTGTAACCCAAACCTTACGTCAGGTAAACACTAAGCAATGGTTTGTGTTAGAGATGTAGCGAAAGCCATGTGAAAGGAACACATCAGATTGTGTAATTGAAGCTGTAACCCAAATCTTACGTCAGGTAAACACTAAACAAAGGTTTGTGTTAGAGATGTAGAGAAAGCCATGTGAAAGGAACACATCAGATTGTGTAATTGAAGCTCTAACCCAAACGTTACGTCAGGTAAACGCTAAACATTGGTTTGTGTTAGAGATGTAGAGAAAGCCATGTGAAAGTATTACATAAGATTGTGTAATTGAAGCTGTAACACAAACCTTACGTCAGGTAAACACTAAACAATGGTTTGTGTTAGAGATGTATCGAAAGCCATGTGAAAGGAACACATCAGATTGTTAAATTGAAGCTCTAACCCAAACCTTACGTCAGGTAAACACTAAACAATGGTTTGTGTTAGAGATGTAGAGAAAGCCATGTGAAAGGATTACATCAGATTGTGTGATTGAAGCTGTAACCCAAACCTTACGTCAGCTAAACACTAAACAATACTTTGTGACAGAGATGTAGCAAAATCTATGTGAAAGGAAGACATCAGATTGTTTGATTGAAGCTGTAACCCAAACCTTACGTCAGCTAAAAACTAAAGAATACTTTGTGTCAGAGATGTAGAGAAAGCCATGTGAAAAGAACACATCAGATTGTGTAATTGAAGCTCTAACCCAAACCTTACGTCAGCTAAACACTAAACAATACTTTGTGACAGAGATGAAGAGAAAGCCATGTGAAAGGATTACATCAGATTGTTTGATTGAAGCCGTAACCCAAACCTTACGTCAGCTAAACACTAAACAATACTTTGTGTCATAGATGAAGAGAAAGCCATGTGAAAGGAACACATCAGATTTTTTGATTGAAGCTGTAACCCAAACCTTACGTCAGCTAAACACTTAACAAAACTTTGTGACAGAGATGAAGAGAAAGCCAAGTGAAAGGATCACATCAGATTGTGTAATTGAAGCTGTAAACCAAACCTTACGTCAGGTAAACACTAAACAATGGTTTGTGTCAGAGATGAAGAGAAAGCCATGTTAAAGGAACACATCAGATTGTGTAATTGAAGCTGTAACCCAAATCTTACGTCAGGTAAACACTAAACAATGGTTTGTGTCAGAGATGAAGAGAAAGCCATGTGAAAGGAACACATCAGATTGTGTAATTGAAGCTCATACCCAAACCTCACGTCAGGTAAACACTAAACAATGGTTTGTGTCAGAGATGTAGAGAAAGCCATATGAAAGGATCACATCAGATTGTTTGATTGAAGCTCTAACCCAAACCTTACGTCAGTAAACACTAAACAATGGTTTGTGTTAGAGATGTAGCGAAAGCCATGTGAAAGGAACACATCAGATTGTGTAATTGAAGCTCTAACCCAAACCTTACGTCAGGTAAACACTAAACAATGGTTTGTGTTAGAGATGTAGCGAAAGCCATGTGAAAGGAACACATCAGATTGTGTAATTGAAGCTCCAACCCAAACCTTACGTCAGGTAAACACTAAACAATGGTTTGTGCCAGAGATGTAGAGAAAGCCATGTGAAAGGAACACATAAGATTGTGTAATTGAAGCTCTAACCCAAAGCTTACGTCAGGTAAACACTAAACAATAGTTTGTGTTAGAGATGTAGAGAAAGCCATGTGAAAGGATTAGATCAGATTTTGTAATTGAAGCTGTAACCCAAACCTTACGTCAGGTAAACACTAAACAATGGTTTGTGTTAGAGATGTAGCGATCGCCATGTGCAAGGAACACATCAGATTGTGTAATTGAAGCTCTAACCCAAACCTTACGTCAGTTCAACACTAAACAATGGTTTGTGTTAGAGATGTAGAGAAAACCATGTGAAAGGAACACATCAGATTGTTTCATTGAAGCTCTTACCCAAACCTTACGTCAGATAAACACTAAACAATGGGTTGTGGCAGAGATGAAGAGAAAGCCATGTGAAACAAACACATCAGATTGTGTAATTGAAGCTCTAACCCAAACCTTACGTCAGGTAAACACTAAACAATGGTTTGTGTTAGAGATGTAGAGAAAGCCATTTGAAAGGATTACATCAGATTGTGTAATTGAAGCTGTAACCCAAACCTTACGTCAGGTAAACACTAAACAATGGTTTGTGTTAGAGATGTAGCGAAAGCCATGTGAAAGGAACACATCAGATTGTTAAATTGAACTCTAACTCAAACCTTACGTCAGGTAAACACTAAACAATGGTTTGTGTCAGAGATGTAGAGAAAGCCATGTGAAAGGATTACATCAGATTGTTTGATTGAAGCTGAAACCCAAACCTTACGTCAGGTAAACACTAAACAATGGTTTGTGTCAGAGATGTAGAGAAAGCCATGTGAAAGGAACACATCAGATTGTGTAATTGAAGCTCTAACCCACACCTTACGTCAGCTAAACACTAAACAATACTTTGTTACAGAGATGAAGAGAAAGCCATGTGAAAGGATTACATCAGATTGTTTGATTGAAGCCGTAACCCAAACCTTACGTCAGCTAAACACTAAACAATACTTTGTGTCAGAGATGAAGAGAAAGCCATGTGAAAGGAACACATCAGGTTGTTTGATTGAAGCTGTAACCCAAACCTTACGTCAGCTAAACACTTAACAATACTTTGTGACAGAGATGAAGAGAAAGCCAAGTGAAAGGATTACATCAGATTTTGTAATTGAAGCTGTAACCCAAACCTTACGTCAGGTAAACACTAAACAATGGTTTGTGTCAGAGATGAAGAGAAAGCCATCTGAAAGGATTACATCAGATTGTGTAATTGAAGCTGTAACCCAAACATTACGTCAGGTAAACACTAAACAATGGTTTGTGTCAGAGATGAAGAGAGAGCCATGTGAAAGGAACACATCAGATTGTTTGATTGAAGCTGTAACCCAAACCTTTCGTCAGGTAAACACTAAACAATGGTTTGTGTCAGAGATGAAGAGAAAGCCATGTGAAAGGAACACATCAGTTTGTGTAATTGAAGCTCTAACCCAAACCTTACGTCAGGTAAACACTAAACAATGGTTTGTGTCAGAGATGTAGAGAAAGCCATGTGAAAGGATCACATCAGATTGTTTTATTGAAGCTCTAACCCAAACCTTACGTCAGGTAAACACTAAACAATGGTTTGTGTTAGAGATGTAGCGAAAGCCATGTGAAAGGAACACATCAGATTGTGTAATTGAAGCTGTAACCTAAACCTTACGTCAGGTAAACACTAAACAATGGTTTGTGTTAGAGATGTGGCGAAAGCCATGTGAAAGGAACACATCAGATTGTGTAATTGAAGCTCCAACCCAAACCTTACGTCAGGTAAACACTAAACAATGGTTTGTGTCAGAGATGTAGAGAAAGCCATGTGAAAGGATTACATCAGATTGTGTAATTGAAGCTCTAACCCAAACCTTACGTCAGGTAAACACTAAACAATGGTTTGTGTTAGAGATGTAGGGAAAGCCATGTGAAAGGATTACATCAGATTGTTTGATTGAAGCTGTAACCCTAACCTTATGTCGGGTAAACACTAAACAATGGTTTGTGACAGAAATGTAGCGAAAGCCATTTGAAAGGATTACATCAGATTGTGTAATTGAAGCTCTAACCCAAAACATACGTCAGGTTAACACTAAACAATGGTTTGTGTTAGAGATGTAGAAAAAGCCATGTGAAAGGATTACATCAGATTCTGTAATTGAAGCTCTAACCCAAACCTTACGTCAGGTAAATACTAAACAATGGTTTGTGTTAGAGATGTAGAGAAAGCCATGTGAAAGAACACATCAGATTGTGTAATTGAAGCAGTAACCCAAATCTTACGTCAGGTAAACACTAAACAATGGTTTGTGTCAGAGATGAAGAGAAAGCCATGTGAAAGGATTACATCAGATTGTGTAATTGAAGCTCTAACCCAAACCTTACGTCAGGTAAACACTAAACAATGGTTTGTGTCAGAGATGTAGAGAAAGCCATGTGAAAGGAACACATCAGATTGTGTGATTGAAGCTGTAACCCAAACCTTACGTCAGGTAAACACTAAGCAATGGTTTGTGTTAGAGATGTAGCGAAAGCCATGTGAAAGGAACACATCAGATTGTGTAATTGAAGCTGTAACCCAAATCTTACGTCAGGTAAACACTAAACAATGGTTTGTGCTAGAGATGTAGCGAAAGCCATGTGAAAGGAACACATCAGATTGTGTAATTGAAGCTCTAACCCAAACCTTACGTCAGGTAAACGCTAAACAATGGTTTGTGTTAGAGATGTAGAGAAAGCCATGTGAAAGTATTACATCAGATTGTGTAATTGAAGCTGTAACCCAAACCTTACGTCCGGTAAACAGTAAACAATGGTTTGTGTTAGAGATGTAGCGAAAGCCATGTGAAAGGAACACATCAGATTGTTAAATTGAAGCTCTAACCCAAACCTTACGTCAAGTAAACACTAAACAATGCTTTGTGTTAGAGATGTAGAGAAAGCCATGTGAAAGGATTACATCAGATTGTGTAATTGAAGCTCTATCCCAAACCTTACGCCAGGTAAACACCAAACAATGGTTTGTGTTAGAGATGTAGAGAAAGCCATGTGAAAGGAACACATCAGATTGTGTGATTGAAGCTCTCACCCAAACCTTACGTCAGGTAAACGCTAAACAATACTTTGTGACAGAGATGTAGAGAAAGCCATGTGAAAGGAACACATCAGATTGTGTGATTGAAGCTGTAACCCAAACCTTACGTCAGCAAAACACTAAACAATACTTTGTGACAGAGATGTAGAGAAATTTATGTGAAAGTTAGACATCAGATTGTTTGATTGAAGCTGTAACCCAAACCTTACGTCAGCTAAAAACTTAAACATTACTTTGTGTCAGAGATGTAGAGAAAGCCATGTGAAAGGATTACATCAGATTGTTTGATTGAAGCTGTAACCTAAACCTTACGTCAGGTAAACACTAAACAATGGTTTGTGTCAGAGATGTAGAGAAAGCCATGTGAAAGGAACACATCAGATTGTGTAATTGAAGCTCTAACCCAAACCTTACGTCAGCTAAACACTAAACAATACTTTGTGACAGAGATGAAGAGAAAGCCATGTGAAAGGATTACATCAGATTGTTTGATTGAAGCCGTAACCCAAACCTTACGTCAGCTAAACACTAAACAATACTTTGTGTCAGAGATGAAGAGAAAGCCATGTGAAAGGAACACATAAGATTGTTTGATTGAAGCTGTAACCCAAACCTTACGTCAGCTAAACACTTAACAATACTTTGTGACAGAGATGAAGAGAAAGCCAAGTGAAAGGATTACATCAGATTGTGTAATTGAAGCTGTAACCCAAACCTTACGTCAGGTAAACACTAAACAATGGTTTGTGTTAGAGACGTCGCGAAAGCCATGTGAAAGGAACACATCAGATTGTGTAATTGAAGCTCTAACCCAAACCTTACGTCAGTTAAACACTAAAC
This sequence comes from Hymenopus coronatus, assembly GCA_030762935.1. Classification (NCBI taxonomy): domain Eukaryota; kingdom Metazoa; phylum Arthropoda; class Insecta; order Mantodea; family Hymenopodidae; genus Hymenopus; species Hymenopus coronatus. The sequence goes on along the minus strand of CM060898.1, from coordinate 150,686,826 downwards.
AATGGTTTGTGTTAGAGATGTAGAGAAAGCCATGTGAAAGGAACACATCAGATTGTGTAATTGAAGCTCTACCCCAAACCTTACGTCAGGTAAACACTAAACAATGGTTTGTGTTAGAGATGTAGCGAAAGCCATGTGAAAGGAACACATCAGATTGTGTGATTGAAGCTGTAACCCAAACCTTACGTCAGCTAAACACTAAACAATACTTTGTGACAGAGATGTAGAGAATGCCATGTGAAAGGAACACATCAGATTGTTTGATTGAAGCTGTAACCCATACCTTACGTCAGCTAAACACTAACCAATACTTTGTGTCAGAGATGTAGAGAAAGACATGTGAAAGGATTACATCAGATTGTTTGATTGAAGCTGCAACCCAAACCTTACGTCAGGTAAACACTAAAAAATGGCTTGTATCAGAGATGTAGCCAAAGACATGTGAAAGGGACACATCAGATTGTGTAATTGAAGCTCTAACCCAAACCTTACGTCAGGTAAACACTAAACAATGGTTTGTGTCAGAGATGAAGAGAAAGCCATGTGAAAGGAACACATCAGATTGTTTGATTGAAGCTCTAACCCAAACCTAACTTCAGGTAAACACTAAACAATGGTTTGTGTTAGAGATGTAGAGAAAGCCATGTGAAAGGATTACATCAGATTGTGTAATTGAAGCTCTAACCCAAACCTTACGTCAGGTAAACACTAAACAATGGTTTGTGTCAGAGATGAAGAGAAAGCCATGTGAAAGGAACACATCAGATTGTTTGATTGAAGCTGTAACCCAAACCTTACGTCAGGTAAACACTAAACAATGGTTTGTGTCAGAGATGAAGAGAAAGCCATGTGAAAGGAACACATCAGATTGTGTAATTGAAGCTCTAACCCAAACCTTACGTCAGGTAAACACTAAACAATGGTTTGTGTCAGAGATGTAGAGAAAGCCATGTGAAAGGATCACATCAGATTGTTTGATTGAAGCTCTAACCCAAACCTTACGTCAGGTTAACACTAAACAATGGTTTGTGTTAGAGATGTAGCGAAAGCCATGTGAAAGGAACACATCAGATTGTGTAATTGAAGCTGTAACCCAAACCTTACGTCAGGTAAACACTAAACAATGGTTTATGTTAGAGATGTAGCGAAAGCCATGTGAAAGGAACACATCAGATTGTGTAATTGAAGCTCCAACCCAAACCTTACGTCAGGTAAACACTAAACAATGGTTTGTGTCAGAGATGTAGAGAAAGCCATGTGAAAGGATTACATCAGATTGTGTAATTGAAGCTCTAACCCAAACCTTACATCAGGTAAACACTAAACAATGGTTTGTGTTAGAGATGTAGAGAAAGCCATGTGAAAGGATTACATCAGATTGTTTAATTGAAGCTGAATCCCAAAACTTATGTCGGGTACACACTAAACAATGGTTTGTGACAGAGATGTAGCGAAAGCCATTTGAAAGGATTACATCACATTGTGTAATTGAAGCTCTAACCCAAAACATACGTTAGGTTAACACTAAACAATGGTTTGTGTTAGAGATGTAGAAAAAGCCATGTGAAAGGATTACATCACATTGTGTAATTGAAGCTCTAACCCAAAACTTACGTCAGGTAAAAACTAAACAATGGTTTGTGTTAGAGATGTAGAGAAAGCCATGTGAAAGGAACACATCAGATTGTGTAATTGAAGCTGTAGCCCAAACCTTACGTCAGGTAAACACTAAACAATGGTTTGTGTCGGAGACGAAGAGAAAGCCATGTGCAAGGAACACATCAGATTGTGTGATTGAAGCTGTAACCCAAACCTTACGTCAGGTAAACACTAAACAATGGTTTGTGTTAGAGATGTAGCGAAAGCCATGTGCAAGGAACACATCAGATTGTTTAATTGAAGCAGTAACCCAAATCTTACGTCAGATAAACATTAAACAATGGTTTGTGTCAGAGATGAAGAGAAAGCCATGTGAAAGGATATCATCAGATTGTGTAATTGAAGCTCTAATCCAAACCTTACGTCAGGTAAACACTAAACAATGGTTTGTGTCAGAGATGTAGAGAAAGACATGTGAAAGGAACACATCAGATTGTGTGATTGAAGCTGTAACCCAAACCTTACGTCAGGTAAACACAAAGCAATGGTTTGTTTTAGAGATGTAGCGAAAGCCATGTGAAAGGAACACATCAGATTGTGTAATTGAAGCTGTAAACCAAATCTTACGCCAGGTAAACACTAAACAATGGTTTGTGTTAGAGATGTAGCGAAAGCCATGTGAAAGGAACACATCAGATTGTGTAATTGAAGCTCTAACCCAAACCTTACGTCAGGTAAACGCTAAACATTGGTTTGTGTTAGAGATGTAGAGAAAGCCATGTGAAAGTATTACATCAGATTGTGTAATTGATGCTGTAACACAAACCTTACGTCAGGTAAACACTAAACAATGGTTTGTGTTAGAGATGTAGCGAAAGCCATGTGAAAGGAACACATCAGATTGTTAAATTGAACTCTAACCCAAACCTTACGTCAGGTAAACACTAAACAATGTTTTGTGTCACAGATGTAGAGAAAGCCATGTGAAAGGATTACATCAGATTGTTTGATTGAAGCTGTAACCCAAACCATACGTCAGGTAAACACTAAACAATGGTTTGTGTCAGAGATGTAGAGAAAGCCATGTGAAAGGAACACATCAGATTGTGTAATTGAAGCTCTAACCCAAACCTTACGTCAGCTAAACAATAAACAATACTTTGTGACAGAGATGAAGAGAAAGCCAAGTGAAAGGATTACATCAGATTTTGTAATTGAAGCTGTAACCCAAACCTTACGTCAGGTAAACACTAAACAATGGTTTGTGTCAGAGATGAAGAGAAAGCCATCTGAAAGGATTACATCAGATTGTGTAATTGAAGCTCTAAACCAAACCTTACGTCAGGTAAACACTAAACAATGGTTTGTGTCAGAGATGAAGAGAAAGCCATGTGAAAGGAACACATCAGATTGTTTGATTGAAGCTGTAACCCAAACCTTACGTCAGGTAAACAATAAACAATGGTTTGTGTCAGAGATGAAGAGAAAGCCATGTGAAAGGAACACATCAGTTTGTGTAATTGAAGCTCTAACCCAAACCTTACGTCAGGTAAACACTAAACAATGGTTTGTGTCAGAGATGTAGAGAAAGCCATGTGAAAGAATCACATCACATTGTTTTATTGAAGCTCTAACCCAAACCTTACGTCAGGTAAACACTAAACAATGGTTTGTGTTAGAGATGTAGCGAAAGCCATGTGAAAGGAACACATCAGATTGTGTAATTGAAGCTCCAACCCAAACCTTACGTCAGGTAAACACTAAACAATGGTTTGTGTCAGAGATGTAGAGAAAGCCATGTGAAAGGATTACATCAGATTGTGTAATTGAAGCTCTAACCCAAACCTTACGTCAGGTAAACACTAAACAATGGTTTGTGTTAGAGATGTAGAGAAAGCCATGTGAAAGGATTACATCAGATTGTTTGATTGAAGCTGTAACCCAAACCTTATGTCGGGTAAACACTAAACAATGGTTTGTGACAGAGATGTAGCGAAAGCCATTTCAAAGGATTACATCAGATTGTTTAATTGAAGCTGAATCCCAAAACATACGTCAGGTTAACACTAAACAATGGTTTGTGTTAGAGATGTAGAAAAAGCCATGTGAAAGGATTACATCAGATTCTGTAATTGAAGCTCTAACCCAAACCTTACGTCAGGTAAATACTAAACAATGGTTTGTGTTAGAGATGTAGAGAAAGCCATGTGAAAGGAACACATCAGATTGTGTAATTGAAGCAGTAACCCAAATCTTACGTCAGGTAAACACTAAACAATGGTTTGTGTCAGAGATGTAGAGAAAGCCATGTGAAAGGAACACATCAGATTGTGTGACTGAAGCTGTAACCCAAACTATACGTCAGGTAAACACTAAGCAATGGTTTGTGTTAGAGATGTAGCGAAAGCCATGTGAAAGGAACACATCAGATTGTGTAATTGAAGCTGTAACCCAAATCTTACGTCAGGTAAACACTAAACAATGGTTTGTGTTAGAGATGTAGCGAAAGCCATGTGAAAGGAACACATCAGATTGTGTAATTGAAGCTCTAACCCAAACCTTACGTCAGGTAAACGCTAAACAATGGTTTGTGTTAGAGATGTAGAGAAAGCCATGTGAAAGTATTACATCAGATTGTGTAATTGAAGCTGTAACCCAAACCTTACGTCAGGTAAACACTAAACAATGGTTTGTGTTAGAGATGTAGCGAAAGCCATGTGAAAGGAACACATCAGATTGTTAAATTCAAGCTCTAACCCAAACCTTACGTCAGGTATCCACTAAACAATGTTTTGTGTTAGATATGTAGAGAAAGCCATGTGAAAGAATTACATCAGATTGTGTAATTGAAGCTCTATCCCAAACCTTACGTCAGGTAAACACCAAACAATGGTTTGTGTTAGAGATGTAGAGAAAGCCATGTGAAAGGAACACATCAGATTGTGTGATTGAAGCTCTCACCCAAACCTTACGTCAGGTAAACACTAAACAATACTTTGTGACAGAGATGTAGAGAAAGCCATGTGAAAGGAAGACATCAGATTGTTTGATTGAAGCTGTAACCCAAACTTTACGTCACCTAAAAACTTAAACAATACTTTGTGTCAGAGATGTAGAGAAAGCCATGTGAAAGGATTACATCAGATTGTTTGATTGAAGCTGTAACCTAAACCTTACGTCAGGTAAACACTAAACAATGGTTTGTGTCAGAGATGTAGAGAAAGCCATGTGAAAGGAACACATCAGATTGTGTAATTGAAGCTCTAACCCAAACCTTACGTCAGCTAAACACTAAACAATACTTTGTGACAGAGATGTAGCGAAAGCCATTTGAAAGGATTACATCACATTGTGTAATTGAAGCTCTAACCCAAAACATACGTTAGGTTAACACTAAACAATGGTTTGTGTTAGAGATGTAGAAAAAGCTATGTGAAAGGATTACATCAGATTGTGTAATTGAAGCTCTAACTCAAAACTTACGTTAGGTAAGAACTAAACAATGGTTTGTGTTAGAGATGTAGAGAAAGCCATGTGAAAGGAACACATCAGATTGTGTGATTGAAGCTGTAACCCAAACCTTACGTCAGGTAAACACTAAACAATGGTTTGTGTTAGAGATGTAGCGAAAGCCATGTGCAAGGAACACATCAGATTGTTTAATTGAAGCAGTAACCCAAATCTTACGTCAGATAAACACTAAACAATGGTTTGTGTCAGAAATGAAGAGAAAGCCATGTGAAAGGATTACATCAGATTGTGTAATTGAAGCTCTAATCCAAACCTTACGTCAGGTAAACACTAAACAATGGTTTGTGTCAGAGATGTAGAGAAAGCCATGTGAAAGGAACACATCAGATTGTGTGATTGCAGCTGTAACCCAAACCTTACGTCAGGTAAACACAAAGCAATGGTTTGTGTTAGACATGTAGCGAAAGCCATGTGAAAGGAACACATCAGATTGTGTAATTGAAGCTGTATCCCAAATCTTACGTCAGGTAAACACTAAACAATGGTTTGTGTTAGAGATGTAGCGAAAGCCATGTGAAAGGAACACATCAGATTGTGTAATTGAAGCTCTAACCCAAACCTTACGTCAGGTAAACGCTAAACATTGGTTTGTGTTAGAGATGTAGAGAAAGCCATGTGAAAGTATTACATCAGATTGTGTAATTGAAGCTGTAACACAAACCTTACGTCAGGTAAACACTAAACAATGGTTTGTGTTAGAGATGTAGCGAAAGCCATGTGAAAGGAACACATCAGATTGTTAAATTGAACTCTAACCCAAACCTTACGTCAGGTAAACACTAAACAATGGTTTGTGTCAGAGATGTAGAGAAAGCCATGTGAAAGGATTACATCAGATTGTTTGATTGAAGCTGTAACCCAAACCATACGTCAGGTAAACACTAAACAATGGTTTGTGTCAGAGATGTAGCGAAAGCCATGTGAAAGGAACACATCAGATTGTGTAATTGAAGCTCTAACCCAAACCTTACGTCAGCTAAACAATAAACAATACTTTGTGACAGAGATGAAGAGAAAGCCAAGTGAAAGGATTACATCAGATTTTGTAATTGAAGCTGTAACCCAAACCTTATGTCAGGTAAACACTAAACAATGGTTTGTGTCAGAGATGAAGAGAAAGCCATCTGAAAGGATTACATCAGATTGTGTAATTGAAGCTCTAACCCAAACCTTACGTCAGGTAAACACTAAACAATGGTTTGTGTCAGAGATGAAGAGAAAGCCATGTGAAAGGAACACATCATTTTGTTTGATTGAAGCTGTAACCCAAACCTTACGTCAGGTAAACAATAAACAATGGTTTGTGTCAGAGATGAAGAGAAAGCCATGTGAAAGGAACACATCAGTTTGTGTAATTGAAGCTCTAACCCAAACCTTACGTCAGGTAAACACTAAACAATGGTTTGTGTCAGAGATGTAGAGAAAGCCATGTGAAAGGATCACATCACATTGTTTTATTGAAGCTCTAACCCAAACCTTACGTCAGGTAAACACTAAACAATGGTTTGTGTTAGAGATGTAGCGAAAGCCATGTGAAAGGAACACATCAGATTGTTAAATTGAAGCTGTAACCCAAACCTTACGTCAGGTAAACACTAAACAATGGTTTGTGTTAGAGATGTGGCGTAAGCCATGTGAAAGGAACACATCAGATTGTGTAATTGAAGCTCCAACCCAAACCTTACGTCAGGTAAACACTAAACAATGGTTTGTGTCAGAGATGTAGAGAAAGCCATGTGAAAGGATTACATCAGATTGTGTAATTGAAGCTCTAACCCAAACCCTACGTCAGGTAAACACTAAACAATGGTTTGTGTTAGAGATGTAGAGAAAGCCATGTGAAAGTATTATATCAGATTGTGTAATTGAAGCTGTAACCCAAACCTTACGTCAGGTAAACACTAAACAATGGTTTGTGTTAGAGATGTAGCGAAAGCCATGTGAAAGGAACACATCAGATTGTTAAATTCAAGCTGTAACCCAAACCTTACGTCAGGTAAACACTAAACAATGTTTTGTGTTAGATATGTAGAGAAAGCCATGTGAAAGAATTACATCAGATTGTGTAATTGAAGCTCTATCCCAAACCTTACGTCAGGTAAACACCAAACAATGGTTTGTGTTAGAGATGTAGAGAAAGCCATGTGAAAGGAACACATCAGATTGTGTGATTGAAGCTCTCACCCAAACCTTACGTCAGGTAAACACTAAACAATACTTTGTGACAGAGATGTAGAGAAAGCCATGTGAAAGGAAGACATCAGATTGTTTGATTGAAGCTGTAACCCAAACTTTACGTCACCTAAAAACTTAAACAATACTTTGTGTCAGAGATGTAGAGAAAGCCATGTGAAAGGATTACATCAGATTGTTTGATTGAAGCTGTAACCTAAACCTTACGTCAGGTAAACACTAAACAATGGTTTGTGTCAGAGATGTAGAGAAAGCCATGTGAAAGGAACACATCAGATTGTGTAATTGAAGCTCTAACCCAAACCTTACGTCAGCTAAACACTAAACAATACTTTGTGACAGAGATGTAGCGAAAGCCATTTGAAAGGATTACATCACATTGTGTAATTGAAGCTCTAACCCAAAACATACGTTAGGTTAACACTAAACAATGGTTTGTGTTAGAGATGTAGAAAAAGCTATGTGAAAGGATTACATCAGATTGTGTAATTGAAGCTCTAACTCAAAACTTACGTCAGGAAAGAACTAAACAATGGTTTGTGTTAGAGATGTAGAGAAAGCCATGTGAAAGGAACACATCAGATTGTGTAATTGAAGCTGTAGCCCAAACCTTACGTCAGGTAAACACTAAACAATGGTTTGTGTCGGAGATGAAGAGAAAGCCATGTGCAAGGAACACATCAGATTGTGTGATTGAAGCTGTAACCCAAACCTTACGTCAGGTAAACACTAAACAATGGTTTGTGTTAGAGATGTAGCGAAAGCCATGTGCAAGGAACACATCAGATTGTTTAATTGAAGCAGTAACCCAAATCTTACTTCAGATAAACACTAAACAATGGTTTGTGTCAGAGATGAAGAGAAAGCCATGTGAAAGGATTACATCAGATTGTGTAATTGAAGCTCTAATCCAAACCTTACGTCAGGTAAACACTAAACAATGGTTTGTGTCAGAGATGTAGAGAAAGCCATGTGAAAGGAACACATCAGATTGTGTGATTGAAGCTGTAACCCAAACCTTACGTCAGGTAAACACAAAGCAATGGTTTGTGTTAGAGATGTAGCGAAAGCCATGTGAAAGGAACACATCAGATTGTGTAATTGAAGCTGTAACCCAAATCTTACGTCAGGTAAACACTAAACAATGGTTTGTGTTAGAGATGTAGCGAAAGCCATGTGAAAGGAACACATCAGATTGTGTAATTGAAGCTCTAACCCAAACCTTACGTCAGGTAAACGCTAAACATTGGTTTGTGTTAGAGATGTAGAGAAAGCCATGTGAAAGTATTACATCAGATTGTGTAATTGAAGCTGTAACACAAACCTTACGTCAGGTAAACACTAAACAATGGTTTGTGTTAGAGATGTAGCGAAAGCCATGTGAAAGGAACACATCAGATTGTTAAATTGAACTCTAACCCAAACCTTACGTCAGGTAAACACTAAACAATGGTTTGTGTCAGAGATGTAGAGAAAGCCATGTGAAAGGATTACATCAGATTGTTTGATTGAAGCTGTAACCCAAACCATACGTCAGGTAAACACTAAACAATGGTTTGTGTCAGAGATGTACAGAAAGCCATGTGAAAGGAACACATCAGATTGTGTAATTGAAGCTCTAACCCAAACCTTACGTCAGCTAAACAATAAACAATACTTTGTGACAGAGATGAAGAGAAAGCCAAGTGAAAGGATTACATCAGATTTTGTAATTGAAGCTGTAACCCAAACCTTATGTCAGGTAAACACTAAACAATGGTTTGTGTCAGAGATGAAGAGAAAGCCATCTGAAAGGATTACATCAGATTGTGTAATTGAAGCTCTAACCCAAACCTTACGTCAGGTAAACACTAAACAATGGTTTGTGTCAGAGATGAAGAGAAAGCCATGTGAAAGGAACACATCATTTTGTTTGATTGAAGCTGTAACCCAAACCTTACGTCAGGTAAACAATAAACAATGGTTTGTGTCAGAGATGAAGAGAAAGCCATGTGAAAGGAACACATCAGTTTGTGTAATTGAAGCTCTAACCCAAACCTTACGTCAGGTAAACACTAAACAATGGTTTGTGTCAGAGATGTAGAGAAAGCCATGTGAAAGGATCACATCACATTGTTTTATTGAAGCTCTAACCCAAACCTTACGTCAGGTAAACACTAAACAATGGTTTGTGTTAGAGATGTGGCGTAAGCCATGTGAAAGGAACACATCAGATTGTGTAATTGAAGCTCCAACCCAAACCTTACGTCAGGTAAACACTAAACAATGGTTTGTGTCAGAGATGTAGAGAAAGCCATGTGAAAGGATTACATCAGATTGTGTAATTGAAGCTCTAACCCAAACCCTACGTCAGGTAAACACTAAACAATGGTTTGTGTTAGAGATGTAGAGAAAGCCATGTGAAAGGATTACATCAGATTGTTTGATTGAAGCTGTAACCCAAACCTTATGTCGGGTAAACACTAAACAATGGTTTGTGACAGAGATGTAGCGAAAGCCATTTGAAAGGATTACATCAGATTGTGTAATTGAAGCTCTAACCCAAAACATACGTCAGGTTAACACTAAACAATGGTTTGTGTTAGAGATGTAGAAAAAGCCATGTGAAAGGATTACATCAGATTCTGTAATTGAAGCTCTAACCCAAACCTTACGTCAGGTAAATACTAAACAATGGTTTGTGTTAGAGATGTAGAGAAAGCCATGTGAAAGGAACACATCAGATTGTGTAATTGAAGCAGTAACCCAAATCTTACGTCAGGTAAACACTAAACAATGGTTTGTGTCAGAGATGAAGAGAAAGCCATGTGAAAGGATTACATCAGATTGTGTAATTGAAGCTCTAACCCAAACCTTACGTCAGGTAAACACTAAACAATGGTTTGTGTCAGAGATGTAGAGAAAGCCATGTGAAAGGAACACATCAGATTGTGTGATTGAAGCTGTAACCCAAACCTTACTTCAGGTAAACACTAAGCAATGGTTTGTGTTAGAGATGTAGCGAAAGCCATGTGAAAGGAACACATCAGATTGTGTAATTGAAGCTGTAACCCAAATCTTACGTCAGGTAAACACTAAACAATGGTTTGTGTTAGAGATGTAGCGAAAGCCATGTGAAAGGAACACATCAGATTGTGTAATTGAAGCTCTAACTCAAACCTTACGTCAGGTAAACGCTAAACAATGGTTTGTGTTAGAGATGTAGAGAAAGCCATGTGAAAGTATTACATCAGATTGTGTAATTGAAGCTGTAACCCAAACCTTACGTCAGGTAAACACTAAACAATGGTTTGTGTTAGAGATGTAGCGAAAGCCATGTGAAAGGAACACATCAGATTGTTAAATTGAAGCTCTAACCCAAACCTTACGTCAGGTAAACACTAAACAATGTTTTGTGTTAGAGATGTAGAGAAAGCCATGTGAAAGAATTACATCAGATTGTGTAATTGAAGCTCTATCCCAAACCTTACGTCAGGTAATCACCAAACAATGGTTTGTGTTAGAGATGTAGAGAAAGCCATGTGAAAGGAACACATCAGATTGTGTGATTGAAGCTCTCACCCAAACCTTACGTCAGGTAAACACTAAACAATACTTTGTGACAGAGATGTAGAGAAAGCCATGTGAAAGGAAGACATCAGATTGTTTGATTGAAGCTGTAACCCAAACTTTACGTCAGCTAAAAACTTAAACAATACTTTGTGTCAGAGATGTAGAGAAAGCCATGTGAATGGATTACATCAGATTGTTTGATTGAAGCTGTAACCTAAACCTTACGTCAGGTAAACACTAAACAATGGTTTGTGTCAGAGATGTAGAGAAAGCCATGTGAAAGGAACACATCAGATTGTGTAATTGAAGCTCTAACCCAAACCTTACGTCAGCTAAACACTAAACAATACTTTGTGACAGAGATGAAGAGAAAGCCATGTGAAAGGATTACATCAGATTGTTTGATTGAAGCTGTAACCCAAACCTTACGTCAGCTAAACACTTAACAATACTTTGTGACAGAGATGAAGAGAAAGCCAAGTGAAAGGATTACATCAGATTGTGTAATTGAAGCTGTAACCCAAACCTTATGTCAGGTAAACACTAAACAATGGTTTGTATTAGAGATGTAGAGAAAGCCATGTGAAAGGATTACATCAGATTGTGTAATTGAAGCTGTAACCCAAACTTTACGTCAGGTAAACACTAAACAATGGTTTGTGTCAGAGATGAAGAGAAAGCCATGTGAAAGGATTACATCAAATTGTGTAATTGAAGCTGTAACCCAAACATTACGTCAGGTAAACACTAAACAATGATTTGTGTCAGAGATGAAGAGAAAGCCATGTTAAAGGAACACATCAGATTGTTTGATTGCAGCTGTAACCCAAATCTTACGTCAGGTAAACACTAAACAATGGTTTGTGTCAGAGATGAAGAGAAAGCCATGTGAAAGGAACACATCAGATTGTGTAATTGAAGCTCATACCCAAACCTCACGTCAGGTAAACACTAAACAATGGTTTGTGTCAGAGATGTAGAGAAAGCCATGTGAAAGGATCACATCAGATTGTTTGATTGAAGCTGCAACCCAAACCTTACGTCAGGTAAACACTAAAAAATGGCTTGTATCTGAGATGTAGCGAAAGACATGTGAAAGGGACACATCAGATTGTGTAATTGAAGCTCTAACCCAAACCTTACGTCAGGTAAACACTAAACAATGCTTTGTGTCAGAGATGAAGAGAAAGCCATGTGAAAGGAACACATCAGATTGTTTGATTGAAGCTCTAACCCAAACCTAACTTCAGGTAAACACTAAACAATGGTTTGTGTTAGAGATGTAGAGAAAGCCATGTGAAAGGATTACATCAGATTGTGTAATTGAAGCTGTAACCCAAACCTTACGTCAGGTAAACACTAAACAATGGTTTGTGTCAGAGATGAAGAGAAAGCCATGTGAAAGGAACACATTAGATTGTTTGATTGAAGCTGTAACCCAAACCTTACGTCAGGTTAACACTAAACAATGGTTTGTGTCAGAGATGAAGAGAAAGCCATGTGAAAGGAACACATCAGATTGTGTAATTGAAGCTCTAACCCAAACCTTACGTCAGGTAAACACTAAACAATGGTTTGTGTCAGAGATGTAGAGAAAGCCATGTGAAAGGATCACATCAGATTGTTTGATTGAAGCTCTAACCCAAACCTTACGTCAGGTTAACACTAAACAATGGTTTGTGTTAGAGATGTAGCGAAAGCCATGTGAAAGGAACACATCAGATTGTGTAATTGAAGCTGTAACCCAAACCTTACGTCAGGTAAACACTAAACAATGGTTTATGTTAGAGATGTAGCGAAAGCCATGTGAAAGGAACACATCAGATTGTGTAATTGAAGCTCCAACCCAAACCTTACGTCAGGTAAACACTAAACAATGGTTTGTGTCAGAGATGTAGAGAAAGCCATGTGAAAGGATTACATCAGATTGTGTAATTGAAGCTCTAACCCAAACCTTACGTCAGGTAAACACTAAACAATGGTTTGTGTTAGAGATGTAGAGAAAGCCATGTGAAAGGATTACATCAGATTGTTTAATTGAAGCTGTAACCCAAACCTTATGTCGGGTACACACTAAACAATGGTTTGTGACAGAGATGTAGCGAAAGCCATTTGAAAGGATTACATCACATTGTGTAATTGAAGCTCTAACCCAAAACATACGTTAGGTTAACACTAAACAATGGTTTGTGTTAGAGATGTAGAAAAAGCCATGTGAAAGGATTACATCAGATTGTGTAATTGAAGCTCTAACCCAAAACTTACGTCAGGTAAAAACTAAACAATGGTTTGTGTTAGAGATGTAGAGAAAGCCATGTGAAAGGAACACATCAGATTGTGTAATTGAAGCTGTAGCCCAAACCTTACGTCAGGTAAACACTAAACAATGGTTTGTGTCGGAGATGAAGAGAAAGCCATGTGCAAGGAACACATCAGATAGTGTGATTGAAGCTGTAACCCAAACCTTACGTCAGGTAAACACTAAACAATGGTTTGTGTTAGAGATGTAGCGAAAGCCATGTGCAAGGAACACATCAGATTGTTTGATTGAAGCAGTAACCCAAATCTTACGTCAGGTAAACACTAAACAATGGTTTGTGTCAGAGATGAAGAGAAAGCCATGTGAAAGGATTACATCAGATTGTGTAATTGAAGCTCTAATTCAAACCTTACGTCAGGTAAACACTAAACAATGGTTTGTGTCAGAGATGTAGAGAAAGCCATGTGAAAGGAACACATCAGATTGTGTGATTGAAGCTGTAACCCAAACCTTACGTCAGGTAAACACTAAGCAATGGTTTGTGTTAGAGATGTAGCGAAAGCCATGTGAAAGGAACACATCAGATTGTGTAATTGAAGCTGTAACCCAAATCTTACGTCAGGTAAACACTAAACAATGGTTTTTGTTAGAGATGTAGCGAAAGCTATGTGAAAGGAACACATCAGATTGTGTAATTGAAGCTCTAACCCAAACCTTACGTCAGGTAAACGCTAAACATTGGTTTGTGTTAGAGATGTAGAGAAAGCCATGTGAAAGTATTACATCAGATTGTGTAATTGAAGCTGTAACACAAACCTTACGTCAGGTAAACACTAAACAATGGTTTGTGTTAGAGATGTATCGAAAGCCCTGTGAAAGGAACACATCAGATTGTTAAATTGAAGCTCTAACCCAAACCTTACGTCAGGTAAACACTAAACAATGGTTTGTGTTAGAGATGTAGAGAAAGCCATGTGAAAGGATTACATCAGATTGTGTAATTGAAGCTCTATCCCAAACCTTACGTCAGGTAAACACCAAACAATGGTTTGTGTTAGAGATGTAGAGAAACCCATGTGAAAGGAACACATCAGATTGTGTGATTGAAGCTCTCACCCAAACCTTACGTCAGGTAAACACTAAACAATACTTTGTGACATAGATGTAGAGAAAGCCATGAGAAAGGAACACATCAGATTGTGTGATTGAAGCTGTAACTCAAACCTTACGTCAGCTAAACACTAAACAATACTTTGTGACAGAGATGTAGCAAAATCTATGTGAAAGGAAGACATCAGATTGTTTGATTGAAGCTGTTACCCAAACCTTACGTCAGCTAAAAACTAAACAATACTTTGTGTCAGAGATGTACAGAAAGCCATGTGAAAAGAACACATCAGATTGTGTAATTGAAGCTCTAACCCAAACCTTACGTCAGCTAAACACTAAACAATACTTTGTGACAGAGATGAAGAGAAAGCCATGTGAAAGGATTACATCAGATTGTTTGATTGAAGCCGTAACCCAAACCTTACGTCAGCTAAACACTAAACAATACTTTGTGTCAGAGATGAAGAGAAAGCCATGTGAAAGGAACACATCAGATTTTTTGATTGAAGCTGTAACCCAAACCTTACGTCAGCTAAACACTTAACAAAACTTTTTGACAGAGATGAAGAGAAAGCCAAGTGAAAGGATCACATCAGATTGTGTAATTGAAGCTGTAACCCAAACCTTACGTCAGGTAAACACTAAACAATGGTTTGTGTCAGAGATGAAGAGAAAGCCATGTGAAAGGATTACATCAGATTGTGTAATTGAAGCTGTAACCCAAACATTACGTCAGGTAAACACTAAACAATGGTTTGTGTCAGAGATGAAGAGAAAGCCATGTTAAAGGAACACATCAGATTGTTTGATTGCAGCTGTAACCCAAATCTTACGTCAGGTAAACACTAAACAATGGTTTGTGTCAGAGATGAAGAGAAAGCCATGTGAAAGGAACACATCAGATTGTGTAATTGAAGCTCATACCCAAACCTCACGTCAGGTAAACACTAAACAATGGTTTGTGTCAGAGATGAAGAGAAAGCCATGTGAAAGGATCACATCAGATTGTTTGATTGAAGCTCTAACCCAAACCTTACGTCAGTAAACACTAAACAATGGTTTGTGTTAGAGATGTAGCGAAAGCCATGTGAAAGGAACACATCAGATTGTGTAATTGAAGCTCTAACCCAAACCTTACGTCAGGTAAACACTAAACAATGGTTTGTGTTAGAGATGTAGCGAAAGCTATGTGAAAGGAACACATCAGATTGTGTAATTGAAGCTCCAACCCAAAACTTACGTCAGGTAAACACTAAACAATGGTTTGTTTCAGAGGTGTAGAGAAAGCCATGTGAAAGGAACACATCAGATTGTGTAATTGAAGCTCTAACCCAAAGCTTACGTCAGTTAACACTAAACAATAGCTTGTGTTAGAGATGTAGAGAAAGCCATGTGAAAGGATTACATCAGATTTTGTAATTGAAGCTGTAACCCAAACCTTACGTCAGGTAAACACTAAACAATGTTTTGTGTTAGAGATGTAGCGATCGCCATGTGCAAGGAACACATCAGATTGTGTAATTGAAGCTCTAACCCAAACCTTACGTCAGGTAAACACTAAACAATGGTTTGTGTTAGAGATGTAGAGAAAGCCATGTGAAAGGAACACATCAGATTGTTTCATTGAAGCTCTTACCCAAACCTTACGTCAGGTAAACACTGAACAATGGTTTGTGTCAGAGATGAAGAGAAAGCCATGTGAAACAAACACATCAGATTGTGTAAATGAAGCTCTAACCCAAACCTTACGTCAGGTAAACACTAAACAATGGTTTGTGTTAGAGATGTAGAGAAAGCCATTTGAAAGGATTACATCAGATTGTGTAATTGAAGCTGTAACACAAACCTTACGTCAGGTAAACACTAAACAATGGTTTGTGTAGAGATGTAGCGAAAGCCATGTGAAAGGAACACATCAGATTGTGTAATTGAAGCTCATACCCAAACCTCACGTCAGGTAAACACTAAACAATGGTTTGTGTCAGAGATGTAGAGAAAGCCATGTGAAAGGATTACATCAGATTGTTTGATTGAAGCTGTAACCCAAACCTTACGTCAGGTAAACACTAAACAATGGTTTGTGTCAGAGATGTAGAGAAAGCCATGTGAAAGGAACACATCAGATTGTGTAATTGAAGCTCTAACCCAAACCTTACGTCAGCTAAACACTAAACAATACTTTGTGACAGAGATGAAGAGAAAGCCATGTGAAAGGATTACATCAGATTGTTTGATTGAAGCCGTAACCCAAACCTTACGTCAGCTAAACACTAAACAATACTTTGTGTCAGAGATGAAGAGAAAGCCATGTGAAAGGAACACATCAGGTTGTTTGATTGAAGCTGTAACCCAAACCTTACGTCAGCTAAACACTTAACAATACTTTGTGACAGAGATGAAGAGAAAGCCAAGTGAAAGGATTACATCAGATTTTGTAATTGAAGCTGTAACCCAAACCTTACGTCAGGTAAACACTAAACAATGGTTTGTGTCAGAGATGAAGAGAAAGCCATCTGAAAGGATTACATCAGATTGTGTAATTGAAGCTGTAACCCAAACATTACGTCAGGTAAACACTAAACAATGGTTTGTGTCAGAGATGAAGAGAAAGCCATGTGAAAGGAACACATCAGATTGTTTGATTGAAGCTCTATCCCAAACCTTACGTCAGGTAAACACTAAACAATGGTTTGTGTTAGAGATGTAGCGAAAGCCATGTGAAAGGAACACATGAGATTGTGTAATTGAAGCTGTAACCCAAACCTTACGTCAGGTAAACACTAAGCAATGGTTTGTGTTAGAGATGTGGCGAAAACCATGTGAAAGAGACACATCAGATTGTGTAATTGAAGCTCCAACCCAAACCTTACGTCAGGTAAACACTAAACAATGGTTTGTGTCAGAGATGTAGAGAAAGCCATGTGAAAGGATTACATCAGATTGTGTAATTGAAGCTCTAATCCAAACCTTACGTCAGGTAAACACTAAACAATGGTTTGTGTTAGAGATGTAGAGAAAGCCATGTGAAAGGGTTACATCAGATTGTTTGATTGAAGCTGTAACCCAAACCTTATGTCGGGTAAACACTAAACAATGGTTTGTGACAGAGATGTAGCGAAAGCCATTTGAAAGGATTACATCAGATTGTGTAATTGAAGCTCTAACCCAAAACATACGTCAGGTTAACACTAAACAATGGTTTGTGTTAGAGATGTAGAAAAAGCCATGTGAAAGGATTACATCAGATTCTGTAATTGAAGCTCTAACCCAAACCTTACGTCAGGTAAATACTAAACAATGGTTTGTGTTAGAGATGTAGCGAAAGCCATGTGAAAGGAACACATCAGATTGTGTAATTGAAGCTGTAACCCAAATCTTACGTCAGGTAAACACTAAACAATGGTTTGTGTTAGAGATGTAGCGAAAGCCATGTGAAAGGAACACATCAGATTGTGTAATTGAAGCTCTAACTCAAACCTTACGTCAGGTAAACGCTAAACAATGGTTAGTGTTAGAGATGTAGAGAAAGCCATGTGAAAGTATTACATCAGATTGTGTAATTGAAGCTGTAACCCAAACCTTACGTCAGGTAAACACTAAACAATGGTTTGTGTTAGAGATGTAGCGAAAGCCATGTGAAAGGAACACATCAGATTGTTAAATTGAAGCTCTAACCCAAACCTTACGTCAGGTAAACACTAAACAATACTTTGTGACAGAGATGTAGAGAAAGCCATGTGAAAGGAAGACATCAGATTGTTTGATTGAAGCTGTAACCCAAACTTTACGTCAGCTAAAAACTTAAACAATACTTTGTGTCAGAGATGTAGAGAAAGCCATGTGAAAGGATTACATCAGATTGTTTGATTGAAGCTGTAACCTAAACCTTACGTCAGGTAAACACTAAACAATGGTTTGTGTCAGAGATGTAGAGAAAGCCATGTGAAAGGAACACATCAGATTGTGTAATTGAAGCTCTAACCCAAACCTTACGTCAGCTAAACACTAAACAATACTTTGTGACAGAGATGAAGAGAAAGCCATGTGAAAGGATTACATCAGATTGTTTGATTGAAGCTGTAACCCAAACCTTACGTCAGCTAAACACTTAACAATACTTTGTGACAGAGATGAAGAGAAAGCCAAGTGAAAGGATTACATCAGATTGTGTAATTGAAGCTGTAACCCAAACCTTATGTCAGGTAAACACTAAACAATGGTTTGTGTTAGAGATGTCGCGAAAGCCATGTGAAAGGAACACATCAGATTGTGTAATTGAAGCTCTAACCCAAACCTTACGTCAGTTTAACACTAAACAATGGTTTGTGTTAGAGATGTAGAGAAAGCCATGTGAAAGGAATACATCAGATTGTGTAATTGAAGCTCTACCCCAAACCTTACGTCAGGTAAACACTAAACAATGGTTTGTGTTAGAGATGTAGCGAAAGCCATGTGAAAGGAACACATCAGATTGTGTGATTGAAGCTGTAACCCAAACCTTACGTCAGCTAAACACTAAACAATACTTTGTGACAGAGATGTAGAGAATGCCATGTGAAAGGATTACATCAGATTGTATGATTGAAGCTGCAACCCAAACCTTACGTCAGGTAAACACTAAAAAATGGCTTGTATCAGAGATGTAGCGAAAGACATGTGAAAGGGACACATCAGATTGTGTAATTGAAGCTCTAACCCAAACCTTACGTCAGGTAAACACTAAACAATGCTTTGTGTCAGAGATGAAGAGAAAGCCATGTGAAAGGAACACATCAGATTGTTTGATTGAAGCTCTAACCCAAACCTAACTTCAGGTAAACACTAAACAATGGTTTGTGTTAGAGATGTAGAGAAAGCCATGTGAAAGGATTACATCAGATTGTGTAATTGAAGCTGTAACCCAAACCTTACGTCAGGTAAACACTAAACAATGGTTTGTGTCAGAGATGAAGAGAAAGCCATGTGAAAGGAACACATCAGATTGTTTTATTGAAGCTGTAACCCAAACCTTACGTCAGGTTAACACTAAACAATGGTTTGTGTCAGAGATGAAGAGAAAGCCATGTGAAAGGAACACATCAGATTGTGTAATTGAAGCTCTAACCCAAACCTTACGTCAGGTAAACACTAAACAATGGTTTGTGTCAGAGATGTAGAGAAAGCCATGTGAAAGGATCACATCAGATTGTTTGATTGAAGCTCTAACCCAAACCTTACGTCAGGTTAACACTAAACAATGGTTTGTGTTAGAGATGTAGCGAAAGCCATGTGAAAGGAACACATCAGATTGTGTAATTGAAGCTGTAACCCAAACCTTACGTCAGGTAAACACTAAACAATGGTTTATGTTAGAGATGTAGCGAAAGCCATGTGAAAGGAACACATCAGATTGTGTAATTGAAGCTCCAACCCAAACCTTACGTCAGGTAAACACTAAACAATGGTTTGTGTCAGAGATGTAGAGAAAGCCATGTGAAAGGAACACATCAGATTGTGGAAGTGAAGCTCTAACCCAAAGCTTACGTCAGGTAAACACTAAACAATAGTTTGTGTTAGAGCTGTAGAGAAAGCCATGTGAAAGGATTACATCAGATTGTGTAATTGAAACTGTAACCCAAACCTTACGTCAGGTAAACACTAAACAATGGTTTGTGTTAGAGATGTAGCGAAAGCCATGTGAAAGGAACACATCAGATTGTGTAATTGAAGCTCTAACCCAAACCTTACGTCAGGTAAACACTAAACAATGGTTTGTGTTAGAGATGTAGAGAAAGCCATGTGAAAGGATTACATCAGATTGTTTAATTGAAGCTGTAACCCAAACCTTATGTCGGGTACACACTAAACAATGGTTTGTGACAGAGATGTAGCGAAAGCCATTTGAAAGGATTACATCACATTGTGTAATTGAAGCTCTAACCCAAAACATACGTTAGGTTAACACTAAACAATGGTTTGTGTTAGAGATGTAGAAAAAGCCATGTGAAAGGATTACATCAGATTGTGTAATTGAAGCTCTAACCCAAAACTTACGTCAGGTAAAAACTAAACAATGGTTTGTGTTAGAGATGTAGAGAAAGCCATGTGAAAGGAACACATCAGATTGTGTAATTGAAGCTGTAGCCCAAACCTTACGTCAGGTAAACACTAAACAATGGTTTGTGTCGGAGATGTAGCGAAAGCCATGTGCAAGGAACACATCAGATTGTTTGATTGAAGCAGTAACCCAAATCTTACGTCAGGTAAACACTAAACAATGGTTTGTGTCAGAGATGAAGAGAAAGCCATGTGAAAGGATTACATCAGATTGTGTAATTGACGCTCTAATTCAAACCTTACGTCAGGTAAACACTAAACAATGGTTTGTGTCAGAGATGTAGAGAAAGCCATGTGAAAGGAACACATCAGATTGTGTGATTGAAGCTGTAACCCAAACCTTACGTCAGGTAAACACTAAGCAATGGTTTGTGTTAGAGATGTAGCGAAAGCCATGTGAAAGGAACACATCAGATTGTGTAATTGAAGCTGTAACCCAAATCTTACGTCAGGTAAACACTAAACAATGGTTTGTGTTAGAGATGTAGCGAAAGCTATGTGAAAGGAACACATCAGATTGTGTAATTGAAGCTCTAACCCAAACCTTACGTCAGGTAAACGCTAAACATTGGTTTGTGTTAGAGATGTAGAGAAAGCCATGTGAAAGTATTACATCAGATTGTGTAATTGAAGCTGTAACACAAACCCTACGTCAGGTAAACACTAAACAATGGTTTGTTTTAGAGATGTATCGAAAGCCCTGTGAAAGGAACACATCAGATTGTTAAATTGAAGCTCTAACCCAAACCTTACGTCAGGTAAACACTAAACAATGGTTTGTGTCAGAGATGTAGAGAAAGCCATGTGAAAGGAACACATCAGATTGTGTGATTGAAGCTGTAACCCAAACCTTACGTCAGGTAAACACTAAGCAATGGTTTGTGTTAGAGATGTAGCGAAAGCCATGTGAAAGGAACACATCAGATTGTGTAATTGAAGCTGTAACCCAAATCTTACGTCAGGTAAACACTAAACAATGGTTTGTGTTAGAGATGTAGCGAAAGCAATGTGAAAGGAACACATCAGATTGTGTAATTGAAGCTCTAACCCAAACCTTACGTCAGGTAAACGCTAAACATTGGTTTGTGTTAGAGATGTAGAGAAAGCCATGTGAAAGTATTACATCAGATTGTGTAATTGAAGCTGTAACACAAACCTTACGTCAGGTAAACACTAAACAATGGTTTGTGTTAGAGATGTATCGAAAGCCCTGTGAAAGGAACACATCAGATTGTTAAATTGAAGCTCTAACCCAAACCTTACGTCAGGTAAACACTAAACAATGGTTTGTGTTAGAGATGTAGAGAAAGCCATGTGAAAGGATTACTTCAGATTGTGTAATTGAAGCTCTATCCCAAACCTTACGTCAGGTAAACACCAAACAATGGTTTGTGTTAGAGATGTAGAGAAACCCATGTGAAAGGAACACATCAGATTGTGTGATTGAAGCTCTCACCCAAACCTTACGTCAGGTAAACACTAAACAATACTTTGTGACATAGATGTAGAGAAAGCCATGAGAAAGGAACACATCAGATTGTGTGATTGAAGCTGTAACCCAAACCTTACGTCAGCTAAACACTAAACAATACTTTGTGACAGAGATGTAGCAAAATCTATGTGAAAGGAAGACATCAGATTGTTTGATTGAAGCTGTAACCCAAACCTTACGTCAGCTAAAAACTAAACAATACTTTGTGTCAGAGATGTACAGAAAGCCATGTGAAAAGAACACATCAGATTGTGGAATTGAAGCTCTAACCCAAACCTTACGTCAGCTAAACACTAAACAATACTTTGTGACAGAGATGAAGAGAAAGCCATGTGAAAGGATTACATCAGATTGTTTGATTGAAGCCGTAACCCAAACCTTACGTCAGCTAAACACTAAACAATACTTTGTGTCAGAGATGAAGAGAAAGCCATGTGAAAGGAACACATCAGATTTTTTGATTGAAGCTGTAACCCAAACCTTACGTCAGCTAAACACTTAACAAAACTTTGTGACAGAGATGAAGAGAAAGCCAAGTGAAAGGATCACATCAGATTGTGTAATTGAAGCTGTAACCCAAACCTTACGTCAGGTAAACACTAAACAATGGTTTGTGTCAGAGATGAAGAGAAAGCCATGTGAAAGGATTACATCAGATTGTGTAATTGAAGCTGTAACCCAAACATTACGTCAGGTAAACACTAAACAATGGTTTGTGTCAGAGATGAAGAGAAAGCCATGTTAAAGGAACACATCAGATTGTTTGATTGCAGCTGTAACCCAAATCTTACGTCAGGTAAACACTAAACAATGGTTTGTGTCAGAGATGAAGAGAAAGCCATGTGAAAGGAACACATCAGATTGTGTAATTGAAGCTCATACCCAAACCTCACGTCAGGTAAACACTAAACAATGGTTTGTGTCAGAGATGAAGAGAAAGCCATGTGAAAGGATCACATCAGATTGTTTGATTGAAGCTCTAACCCAAACCTTACGTCAGTAAACACTAAACAATGGTTTGTGTTAGAGATGTAGCGAAAGCCATGTGAAAGGAACACATCAGATTGTGTAATTGAAGCTCTAACCCAAACCTTACGTCAGGTAAACACTAAACAATGGTTTGTGTTAGAGATGTAGCGAAAGCTATGTGAAAGGAACACATCAGATTGTGTAATTGAAGCTCCAACCCAAACCTTGCGTCAGGTAAACACTAAACAATGGTTTGTGTCAGAGATGTAGAGAAAGCCATGTGAAAGGAACACATCAGATTGTGTAATTGAAGCTCTAAACCAAAGCTTACGTCAGTTAACACTAAACAATAGCTTGTGTTAGAGATGTAGAGAAAGCCATGTGAAAGGATTACATCAGATTTTGTAATTGAAGCTGTAACCCAAACCTTACGTCAGGTAAACACTAAACAATGTTTTTGTTAGAGATGTAGCGATCGCCATGTGCAAGGAACACATCAGATTGTGTAATTGAAGCTCTAACCCAAACCTTACGTCAGGTAAACACTAAACAATGGTTTGTGTTAGAGATGTAGAGAAAGCCATGTGAAAGGAACACATCAGATTGTTTCATTGAAGCTCTTACCCAAACCTTACGTCAGGTAAACACTGAACAATGGTTTGTGTCAGAGATGAAGAGAAAGCCATGTGAAACAAACACATCAGATTGTGTAAATGAAGCTCTAACCCAAACCTTACGTCAGGTAAACACTAAACAATGGTTTGTGTTAGAGATGTAGAGAAAGCCATTTGAAAGGATTACATCAGATTGTGTAATTGAAGCTGTAACCCAAACCTTACGTCAGGTAAACACTAAACAATGGTTTGTGTTAGAGATGTAGCGAAAGCCATGTGAAAGGAACACATCAGATTGTTAAATTGAACCCTAACCCAAACCTTACGTCAGGTAAACACTAAACAATGGTTTGTGTCAGAGATGTAGAGAAAGCCATGTGAAAGGATTACATCAGATTGTTTGATTGAAGCTGTAACCCAAACCTTACGTCAGGTAAACACTAAACAATGGTTTGTGTCAGAGATGTAGAGAAAGCCATGTGAAAGGAACACATCAGATTGTGTAATTGAAGCTCTAACCCAAACCTTACGTCAGCTAAACACTAAACAATACTTTGTGACAGAGATGAAGAGAAAGCCATGTGAAAGGATTACATCAGATTGTTTGATTGAAGCCGTAACCCAAACCTTACGTCAGCTAAACACTAAACAATACTTTGTGTCAGAGATGAAGAGAAAGCCATGTGAAAGGAACACATCAGGTTGTTTGATTGAAGCTGTAACCCAAACCTTACGTCAGCTAAACACTTAACAATACTTTGTGACAGAGATGAAGAGAAAGCCAAGTGAAAGGATTACATCAGATTTTGTAATTGAAGCTGTAACCCAAACCTTACGTCAGGTAAACACTAAACAATGGTTTGTGTCAGAGATGAAGAGAAAGCCATCTGAAAGGATTACATCAGATTGTGTAATTGAAGCTGTAACCCAAACATTACGTCAGGTAAACACTAAACAATGGTTTGTGTCAGAGATGAAGAGAAAGCCATGTGAAAGGAACACATCAGATTGTTTGATTGAAGCTCTATCCAAAACCTTACGTCAGGTAAACACTAAACAATGGTTTGTGTCAGAGATGAAGAGA
This sequence comes from Hymenopus coronatus, assembly GCA_030762935.1. NCBI lineage: Eukaryota > Metazoa > Arthropoda > Insecta > Mantodea > Hymenopodidae > Hymenopus > Hymenopus coronatus. Next base: position 150,662,326 of record CM060898.1, on the reverse strand, counting down.
AAGCCATGTAAAGGAACACATCAGTTTGTGTAATTGAAGCTCTAACCCAAACCTTACGTCAGGTAAACACTAAACAATGGTTTGTGTCAGAGATGTAGAGAAAGCCATGTCAAAGGATCACATCAGATTGTTTTATTGAAGCTCTAACCCAAACCTTACGTCAGGTAAACACTAAACAATGGTTTGTGTTAGAGATGTAGCGAAAGCCATGTGAAAGGAACACATCAGATTGTGTAATTGAAGCTGTAACCCAAACCTTACGTCAGGTAAACACTAAACAATGGTTTGTGTTAGAGATGTGGCGAAAACCATGTGAAAGGAACACATCAGATTGTGTAATTGAAGCTCCAACCCAAACCTTACGTCAGGTAAACACTAAACAATGGTTTGTGTCAGAGATGTAGAGAAACCAATGTGAAAGGATTACATCAGATTGTGTAATTGAAGCTCTAATCCAAACCTTACGTCAGGTAAACACTAAACAATGGTTTGTGTTAGAGATGTAGAGAAAGCCATGTGAAAGGATTACATCAGATTGTTTGATTGAAGCTGTAACCCAAACCTTATGTCGGGTAAACACTAAACAATGGTTTGTGACAGAGATGTAGCGAAAGCCATTTGAAAGGATTACATCAGATTGTGTAATTGAAGCTCTAACCCAAAACATACGTTAGGTTAAAACTAAACAATGGTTTGTGTTAGAGATGTAGAAAAAGCCATGTGAAAGGATTACATCAGATTCTGTAATTGAAGCTCTAACCCAAACCTTACGTCAGGTAAATACTAAACAATGGTTTGTGTTAGAGATGTAGCGAAAGCCATGTGAAAGGAACACATCAGATTGTGTAATTGAAGCTGTAACCCAAATCTTACGTCAGGTAAACACTAAACAATGGTTTGTGTTAGAGATGTAGCGAAAGCCATGTGAAAGGAACACATCAGATTGTGTAATTGAAGCTCTAACTCAAACCTTACGTCAGGTAAACGCTAAACAATGGTTTGTGTTAGAGATGTAGAGAAAGCCATGTGAAAGTATTACATCAGATTGTGTAATTGAAGCTGTAACCCAAACCTTACGTCAGGTAAACACTAAACAATGGTTTGTGTTAGAGATGTAGCGAAAGCCATGTGAAAGGAACACATCAGATTGTTAAATTGAAGCTCTAACCCAAACCTTACGTCAGGTAAACACTAAACAATGTTTTGTGTTAGAGATGTAGAGAAAGCCATGTGAAAGAATTACATCAGATTGTGTAATTGAAGCTCTATCCCAAACCTTACGTCAGGTAATCACCAAACAATGGTTTGTGTTAGAGATGTAGAGAAAGCCATGTGAAAGGAACACATCAGATTGTGTGATTGAAGCTCTCACCCAAACCTTACGTCAGGTAAACACTAAACAATACTTTGTGACAGAGATGTAGAGAAAGCCATGTGAAAGGAAGACATCAGATTGTTTGATTGAAGCTGTAACCCAAACTTTACGTCAGCTAAAAACTTAAACAATACTTTGTGTCAGAGATGTAGAGAAAGCCATGTGAAAGGATTACATCAGATTGTTTGATTGAAGCTGTAACCTAAACCTTACGTCAGGTAAACACTAAACAATGGTTTGTGTCAGAGATGTAGAGAAAGCCATGTGAAAGGAACACATCAGATTGTGTAATTGAAGCTCTAACCCAAACCTTACGTCAGCTAAACACTAAACAATACTTTGTGACAGAGATGAAGAGAAAGCCATGTGAAAGGATTACATCAGATTGTTTGATTGAAGCTGTAACCCAAACCTTACGTCAGCTAAACACTTAACAATACTTTGTGACAGAGATGAAGAGAAAGCCAAGTGAAAGGATTACATCAGATTGTGTAATTGAAGCTGTAACCCAAACCTTATGTCAGGTAAACACTAAACAATGGTTTGTGTTAGAGATGTCACGAAAGCCATGTGAAAGGAACACATCAGATTGTGTAATTGAAGCTCTAACCCAAACCTTACGTCAGTTTAACACTAAACAATGGTTTGTGTTAGAGATGTAGAGAAAGCCATGTGAAAGGAATACATCAGATTGTGTAATTGAAGCTCTACCCCAAACCTTACGTCAGGTAAACACTAAACAATGGTTTGTGTTAGAGATGTAGCGAAAGCCATGTGAAAGGAACACATCAGATTGTGTGATTGAAGCTGTAACCCAAACCTTACGTCAGCTAAACACTAAACAATACTTTGTGACAGAGATGTAGAGAATGCCATGTGAAAGGATTACATCAGATTGTATGATTGAAGCTGCAACCCAAACCTTACGTCAGGTAATCACTAAAAAATGGCTTGTATCAGAGATGTAGCGAAAGACATGTGAAAGGGACACATCAGATTGTGTAATTGAAGCTCTAACCCAAACCTTACGTCAGGTAAACACTAAACAATGGTTTGTGTCAGAGATGAAGAGAAAGCCATGTGAAAGGAACACATCAGATTGTTTGATTGAAGCTGTAACCCAAACCATACGTCAGGTTAACACTAAACAATGGTTTGTGTCAGAGATGAAGAGAAAGCCATGTGAAAGGAACACATCAGATTGTGTAATTGAAGCTCTAACCCAAACCTTACGTCAGGTAAACACTAAACAATAGTTTGTGTCAGAGATGTAGAGAAAGCCATGTGAAAGGATCACATCAGATTGTTTGATTGAAGCTCTAACCCAAACCTTACGTCAGGTTAACACTAAACAATGGTTTGTGTTAGAGATGTAGCGAAAGCCATGTGAAAGGAACACATCAGATTGTGTAATTGAAGCTGTAACCCAAACCTTACGTCAGGTAAACACTAAACATTGGTTTATGTTAGAGATGTAGCGAAAGCCATGTGAAAGGAACACATCAGATTGTGTAATTGAAGCTCCAACCCAAACCTTACGTCAGGTAAACACTAAACAATGGTTTGTGTCAGAGATGTAGAGAAAGCCATGTGAAAGGAACACATCAGATTGTGGAATTGAAGCTCTAACCCAAAGCTTACGTCAGGTAAACACTAAACAATAGTTTGTGTTAGAGATGTAGAGAAAGCCATGTGAAAGGATTACATCAGATTGTGTAATTGAAACTGTAACCCAAACCTTACGTCAGGTAAACACTAAACAATGGTTTGTGTTAGAGATGTAGCGAAAGCCATGTGAAAGGAACACATCAGATTGTGTAATTGAAGCTCTAACCCAAACCTTACGTCAGGTAAACACTAAACAATGGTTTGTGTTAGAGATGTAGAGAAAGCCATGTGAAAGGATTACATCAGATTGTTTAATTGAAGCTGTAACCCAAACCTTATGTCGGGTACACACTAAACAATGGTTTGTGACAGAGATGTAGCGAAAGCCATTTGAAAGGATTACATCACATTGTGTAATTGAAGCTCTAACCCAAAACATACGTTAGGTTAACACTAAACAATGGTTTGTGTTAGAGATGTAGAAAAAGCCATGTGAAAGGATTACATCAGATTGTGTAATTGAAGCTCTAACCCAAAACTTACGTCAGGTAAAAACTAAACAATGGTTTGTGTTAGAGATGTAGAGAAAGCCATGTGAAAGGAACACATCAGATTGTGTAATTGAAGCTGTAGCCCAAACCTTACGTCAGGTAAACACTAAACAATGGTTTGTGTCGGAGATGAAGAGAAAGCCATGTGCAAGGAACACATCAGATAGTGTGATTGAAGCTGTAACCCAAACCTTACGTCAGGTAAACACTAAACAATGGTTTGTGTTAGAGATGTAGCGAAAGCCATGTGCAAGGAACACATCAGATTGTTTGATTGAAGCAGTAACCCAAATCTTACGTCAGGTAAAACTAAACAATGGTTTGTGTCAGAGATGAAGAGAAAGCCATGTGAAAGGATTACATCAGATTGTGTAATTGAAGCTCTAATTCAAACCTTACGTCAGGTAAACACTAAACAATGGTTTGTGTCAGAGATGTAGAGAAAGCCATGTGAAAGGAACACATCAGATTGTGTGATTGAAGCTGTAACCCAAACCTTACGTCAGGTAAACACTAAGCAATGGTTTGTGTTAGAGATGTAGCGAAAGCCATGTGAAAGGAACACATCAGATTGTGTAATTGAAGCTGTAACCCAAATCTTACGTCAGGTAAACACTAAACAATGGTTTGTGTTAGAGATGTAGCGAAAGCTATTTGAAAGGAACACATCAGATTGTGTAATTGAAGCTCTAAACCAAACCTTACGTCAGGTAAACGCTAAACATTGGTTTGTGTTAGAGATGTAGAGAAAGCCATGTGAAAGTATTACATCAGATTGTGTAATTGAAGCTGTAACACAAACCTTACGTCAGGTAAACACTAAACAATGGTTTGTGTTAGAGATGTAGAGAAAGCCATGTGAAAGGATTACATCAGATTGTGTAATTGAAGCTCTATCCCAAACCTTACGTCAGGTAAACACCAAACAATGGTTTGTGTTAGAGATGTAGAGAAACCCATGTGAAAGGAACACATCAGATTGTGTCATTGAAGCTCTCACCCAAACCTTACGTCAGGTAAACACTAAACAATACTTTGTGACATAGATGTAGAGAAAGCCATGAGAAAGGAACACATCAGATTGTGTGATTGAAGCTGTAACCCAAACCTTACGTCAGCTAAACACTAAACAATACTTTGTGACAGAGATGTAGCAAAATCTATGTGAAAGGAAGACATCAGATTGTTTGATTGAAGCTGTAACCCAAACCTTACGTCAGCTAAAAACTAAACAATACTTTGTGTCAGAGATGTACAGAAAGCCATGTGAAAAGAACACATCAGATTGTGTAATTGAAGCTCTAACCCAAACCTTACGTCAGCTAAACACTAAACAATACTTTGTGACAGAGATGAAGAGAAAGCCATGTGAAAGGATTACATCAGATTGTTTGATTGAAGCCGTAACCCAAACCTTACGTCAGCTAAACACTAAACAATACTTTGTGTCAGAGATGAAGAGAAGCCATGTGAAAGGAACACATCAGATTTTTTGATTGAAGCTGTAACCCAAACCTTACGTCAGCTAAACACTTAACAAAACTTTGTGACAGAGATGAAGAGAAAGCCAAGTGAAAGGATCACATCAGATTGTGTAATTGAAGCTGTAACCCAAACCTTACGTCAGGTAAACACTAAACAATGGTTTGTGTCAGAGATGAAGAGAAAGCCATGTGAAAGGATTACATCAGATTGTGTAATTGAAGCTGTAACCCAAACATTACGTCAGGTAAACACTAAACAATGGTTTGTGTCAGAGATGAAGAGAAAGCCATGTTAAAGGAACACATCAGATTGTTTGATTGCAGCTGTAACCCAAATCTTACGTCAGGTAAACACTAAACAATGGTTTGTGTCAGAGATGAAGAGAAAGCCATGTAATAGGAACACATCAGATTGTGTAATTGAAGCTCATACCCAAACCTCACGTCAGGTTAACACTAAACAATGGTTTGTGTCAGAGATGTAGAGAAAGCCATGTGAAAGGATCACATCAGATTGTTTGATTGAAGCTCTAACCCAAACCTTACGTCAGTAAACACTAAACAATGGTTTGTGTTAGAGATGTAGCGAAAGCCATGTGAAAGGAACACATCAGATTGTGTAATTGAAGCTCTAACCCAAACCTTACGTCAGGTAAACACTAAACAATGGTTTGTGTTAGAGATGTAGCGAAAGCTATGTGAAAGGAACACATCAGATTGTGTAATTGAAGCTCCAACCCAAACCTTACGTCAGGTAAACACTAAACAATGGTTTGTGTCAGAGATGTAGAGAAAGCCATGTGAAAGGAACACATCAGATTGTGTAATTGAAGCTCTAACCCAAAGCTTACGTCAGTTAACACTAAACAATAGCTTGTGTTAGAGATGTAGAGAAAGCCATGTGAAAGGATTACATCAGATTTTGTAATTGAAGCTGTAACCCAAACCTTACGTCAGGTAAACACTAAACAATGGTTTGTGTTAGAGATGTAGCGATCGCCATGTGCAAGGAACACATCAGATTGTGTAATTGAAGCTCTAACCCAAACCTTACGTCAGGTCAACACTAAACAATGGTTTGTGTTAGAGATGTAGAGAAAGCCATGTGAAAGGAACACATCAGATTGTTTCATTGAAGCTCTTACCCAAACCTTACGTCAGGTAAACACTGAACAATGGTTTGTGTCAGAGATGAAGAGAAAGCCATGTGAAACAAACACATCAGATTGTGTAAATGAAGCTCTAACCCAAACCTTACGTCAGGTAAACACTAAACAATGGTTTGTGTTAGAGATGTAGAGAAAGCCATTTGAAAGGATTACATCAGATTGTGTAATTGAAGCTGTAACCCAAACCTTACGTCAGGTAAACACTAAACAATGGTTTGTGTTAGAGATGTAGCGAAAGCCATGTGAAAGGAACACATCAGATTGTTAAATTGAACTCTAACCCAAACCTTACGTCAGGTAAACACTAAACAATGGTTTGTGTCAGAGATGTAGAGAAAGCCATGTGAAAGGATTACATCAGATTGTTTGATTGAAGCTGTAACCCAAACCTTACGTCAGGTAAACACTAAACAATGGATTGTGTCAGAGATGTAGAGAAAGCCATGTGAAAGGAACACATCAGATTGTGTAATTGAAGCTCTAACCCAAACCTTACGTCAGCTAAACACTAAACAATACTTTGTGACAGAGATGAAGAGAAAGCCATGTGAAAGGATTACATCAGATTGTTTGATTGAAGCCGTAACCCAAACCTTACGTCAGCTAAACACTAAACAATACTTTGTGTCAGAGATGAAGAGAAAGCCATGTCAAAGGATCACATCAGATTGTTTTATTGAAGCTCTAACCCAAACCTTACGTCAGGTAAACGCTAAACAATGGTTTGTGTTAGAGATGTAGCGAAAGCCATGTGAAAGGAACACATCAGATTGTGTAATTGAAGCTGTAACCCAAACCTTACGTCAGGTAAACACTAAACAATGGTTTGTGTTAGAGATGTGGCGAAAACCATGTGAAAGGAACACATCAGATTGTGTAATTGAAGATCCAACCCAAACCTTACGTCAGGTAAACACTAAACAATGGTTTGTGTCAGAGATGTAGAGAAAGCCATGTGAAAGGATTACATCACATTGTGTAATTGAAGCTCTAATCCAAACCTTACGTCAGGTAAACACTAAACAATGGTTTGTGTTAGAGATGTAGAGAAAGCCATGTGAAAGGATTACATCAGATTGTTTGATTGAAGCTGTAACCCAAACCTTATGTCGGGTAAACACTAAACAATGGTTTGTGACAGAGATGTAGCGAAAGCCATTTGAAAGGATTACATCAGATTGTGTAATTGAAGCTCTAACCCAAAACATACGTCAGGTTAACATTAAACAATGGTTTGTGTTAGAGATGTAGAAAAAGCCATGTGAAAGGATTACATCAGATTCTGTAATTGAAGCTCTAACCCAAACCTTACGTCAGGTAAATACTAAACAATGGTTTGTGTTAGAAATGTAGAGAAAGCCATGTGAAAGGAACACATCAGATTGTGTAATTGAAGCAGTAACCCAAATCTTACGTCAGGTAAACACTAAAAAATGGTTTGTGTCAGAGATGAAGAGAAAGCCATGTGAAAGGATTACATCAGATTGTGTAATTGAAGCTCTAACCCAAACCTTACGTCAGGTAAACACTAAACAATGGTTTGTGTCAGAGATGTAGAGAAAGCCATGTGAAAGGAACACATCAGATTGTGTGATTGAAGCTGTAACCCAAACCTTACGTCAGGTAAACACTAAGCAATGGTTTGTGTTAGAGATGTAGCGAAAGCCATGTGAAAGGAACACATCAGATTGTGTAATTGAAGCTGTAACCCAAATCTTACGTCAGGTAAACACTAAACAATGGTTTGTGTTAGAGATGTAGCGAAAGCCATGTGAAAGGAACACATCAGATTGTGTAATTGAAGCTCTAACCCAAACCTTACGTCAGGTAAACGCTAAACAATGGTTTGTGTTAGAGATGTAGAGAAAGCCATGTGAAAGTATTACATCAGATTGTGTAATTGAAGCTGTAACCCGAACCTTACGTCAGGTAAACACTAAACAATGGTTTGTGTTAGAGAGGTAGCAAAAGCCATGTGAAAGGAACACATCAGATTGTTAAATTGAAGCTCTAACCCAAACCTTACGTCAGGTAAACACTAAACAATGTTTTGTGTTAGAGATGTAGAGAAAGCCATGTGAAAGGATTACATCAGATTGTGTAATTGAAGCTCTATCCCAAACCTTACGTCAGGTAAACACCAAACAATGGTTTGTGTTAGAGATGTAGAGAAAGCCATGTGAAAGGAACACATCAGATTGTGTGATTGAAGCTCTCACCCAAACCTTACGTCAGGTAAACACTAAACAATACTTTGTGACAGAGATGTAGAGAAAGCCATGTGAAAGGAACACATCAGATTGTGTGATTGAAGCTGTAACCCAAACCTTACGTCAGCTAAACACTAAACAATACTTTGTGACAGAGATGTAGAGAAATCTATGTGAAAGGAAGACATCAGATTGTTTGATTGAAGCTGTAACCCAAACCTTACGTCAGCTAAAAACTTAAACAATACTTTGTGTCAGAGATGTAGAGAAAGCCATGTGAAAGGATTACATCAGATTGTTTGATTGAAGCTGTAACCTAAACCTTACGTCAGGTAAACACTAAACAATGGTTTGTGTCAGAGATGTAGAGAAAGCCATGTGAAAGGAACACATCAGATTGTGTAATTGAAGCTCTAACCCAAACCTTACGTCAGCTAAACACTAAACAATACTTTGTGACAGAGATGAAGAGAAAGCCATGTGAAAGGATTACATCAGATTGTTTGATTGAAGCCGTAACCCAAACCTTACGTCAGCTAAACACTAAACAATACTTTGTGTCAGAGATGAAGAGAAAGCCATGTGAAAGGAACACATCAGATTGTTTGATTGAAGCTGTAACCCAAACCTTACGTCAGCTAAACACTTAACAATACTTTGTGACAGAGATGAAGAGAAAGCCAAGTGAAAGGATTACATCAGATTGTGTAATTGAAGCTGTAACCCAAACCTTACGTCAGGTAAACACTAAACAATGGTTTGTGTCAGAGATGAAGAGAAAGCCATGTGAAAGGAACACATCAGATTGTGTAATTGAAGCTCTAACCCAAACCTTACGTCAGGTAAACACTAAACAATGGTTTGTGTCAGAGATGTAGAGAAAGCCATGTGAAAGGATCACATCAGATTGTTTGATTGAAGCTCTAACCCAAACCTTACGTCAGGTAAACACTAAACAATGGTTTGTGTTAGAGATGTAGCGAAGGCCATGTGAAAGGATTACATCAGATTGTGTAATTGAAGCTGTAACCCAAACCTTACGTCAGGTAAACACTAAACAACGGTTTTTGTTAGAGATGTAGCGAAAGCCATGTGAAAGGAACACATCAGATTGTTAAATTGAAGCTCTAACCCAAACCTTACGTCAGGTAAACACTAAACATTGGTTTGTGTCAGAGATGTAGAGAAATCTATGTGAAAGGAACACATCAGATTGTTTGATTGAAGCTGTAACCTAAACCTTACGTCAGCTTAACACTAAACAGTACTTTGTGTCAGAGATGTAGAGAAAGCCATGTGAAAGGATTACATCAGATTGTTTGATTGAAGCTGTAACCCAAAACTTACGTCAGGTAAACACTAAACAATGGTTTGTGTCAGAGATGTAGAGAAAGCCATGTGAAAGGAACACATAAGATTCTGTAACTGAAGCTCTAACCCAAACCTTATGTCAGCTAAACACTAAACAATACTTTGTGTCAGAGATGAAGAGAAAGCCATGTGAAAGGAATACATCAGATTGTGTAATTGAAGCTATAACCCAAACCTTACGTCAGCTAAACATTAAACAATGGTTTGTGTCAGAGATGAAGAGAAAGCCATGTGAAAGGAACACATCAGATTGTGTAATTGAAGCTCTAACCCAAACTTTACGTCAGTTAAACATTAAACAATACTTTGTGTCAGAGATGTAGAGAAAGCCATGTGAAAGGATTACATCACATTGTTTGATTGAAGCTGTAACCCAAACCTTACGTCAGGTAAACACTAAACAATGATTTGTGTCAGAGATGAAGAGAAAGCCATGTGAAAGAAACACATCAGATTGTTTGATTGAAGCTCTAACCCAAACCTTACGTCAGGTAAACACTAAACAATGGTTTGTGTCATAGATGAAGAGAAAGCCATGTGAAAGGATTACATCAGAAAGTGTAAATGAAGCTGTAACCTAAACATTACGTCAGGTAAACACTAAACAATACTTTGTGTCAGAGATGTAGAGATAGCCATGTGAAAGGATTACATCAGATTGTTTGATTGAAGCTGTAACCTAAACCTTACGTCAGGTAAACACTAAACAGTGGTTTGTGTCAGAGATGTAGAGAAAGCCATGTGAAAGGAACACATCAGATTGTGTAATTGAAGCTCTAACCCAAACCTTACGTCAGCTAAACACTAAACAATACTTTGTGACAGAGATGAAGAGAAAGCCATGTGAAAGAATTACATCAGATTGTTTGATTGAAGCCGTAACCCAAACCTTACGTCAGCTAAACACTAAACAATACTTTGTGTCAGAGATGAAGAGAAAGCCATGTGAAAGGAACACATCAGATTGTTTGATTGAAGCTGTAACCCAAACCTTACGTCAGCTAAACACTTAACAATACTTTGTGACAGAGATGAAGAGAAAGCCATGTGAAAGGAACACATCAGATTGTGTAATTGAAGCTCCAACCCAAACCTTACGTCAGGTAAACACTAAACAATGGTTTGTGTTAGAGATGTAGCGAAAGCCATGTGAAAGGATTACATCAGATTGTGTAATTGAAGCTGTAACCCAAACCTTACGTCAGGTAAACACTAAACAATGGTTTGTGTTAGAGATGTAGCGAAAGCCATGTGAAAGGAACACATCAGATTGTTAAATTGAAGCTCTAACCCAAACCTTACGTCAGGTAAACACTATACAATGGTTTGTGTTAGAGATGTAGCGAAAGCCATGTGAAAGGAACACATCAGATTGTGTAATTGAAGCTCTAACCCAAACCTTACGTCAGGTAAACGCTAAACAATGGTTTGTGTTAGAGATGTAGAGAAAGCCATTGAAAGTATTACATCAGATTGTGTAATTGATGCTGTAACCCAAACCTTACGTCAGGTAAACACTAAACAATGGTTTGTGTTAGAGATGTAGCGAAAGCCATGTGAAAGGAACACATCAGATAGTTAAATTGAAGCTCTAACCCAAACCTTACGTCAGGTAAACACTAAACAATGGTTTGTGTTAGAGATGTAGAGAAAGCCATGTGAAAGGAACACATCAGATTGTTTGATTGAAGCTCTAACCCAAACCTTACGTCAGGTAAACACTAAACATTGGTTTGTGTCAGAGATGTAGAGAAATCTATGTGAAAGGAACACATCAGATTGTTTGATTGAAGCTGTAACCTAAACCTTACGTCAGCTTAACACTAAACAGTACTTTGTGTCAGAGATGTAGAGAAAGCCATGTGAAAGGATTACATCACATTGTTTGATTGAAGCTGTAACCCAAACCTTACGTCAGGTAAACACTAAACAATGATTTGTGTCAGAGATGAAGAGAAAGCCATGTGAAAGAAACACATCAGATTGTTTGATTGAAGCTCTAACCCAAACCTTACGTCAGGAAAACACTAAACAATGGTTTGTGTCAGAGATGTAGAGAAAGCCATGTGAAAGGAACACATAAGATTGTGTAACTGAAGCTCTTACCCAAACCTTACGTCAGCTAAACACTAAACAATACTTTGTGTCAGAGATGAAGAGAAAGCCATGTGAAAGGAATACATCAGATTGTGTAATTGAAGCTCTAACCCAAACCTTACGTCAGCTAAACATTAAACAATGGTTTGTGTCAGAGATGAAGAGAAAGCCATGTGAAAGGAACACATCAGATTGTGTAATTGAAGCTCTAACCCAAACTTTACGTCAGTTAAACATTAAACAATACTTTATGTCAGAGATGTAGAGAAAGCCATGTGAAAGGATTACATCACATTGTTTGATTGAAGCTGTAACCCAAACCTTACGTCAGGTAAACACTAAACAATGATTTGTGTCAGAGATGAAGAGAAAGCCATGTGAAAGAAACACATCAGATTGTTTGATTGAAGCTCTAACCCAAACCTTACGTCAGGTAAACACTAAACAATGGTTTGTGTCATAGATGAAGAGAAAGCCATGTGAAAGAAACACATCAGATTGTTTGATTGAAGCTCTAACCCAAACCTTACGTCAGGTAAACACTAAACAATGGTTTGTGTCATAGATGAAGAGAAAGCCATGTGAAAGGATTACATCAGATTGTGTAAATGAAGCTGTAACCCAAACATTACGTCAGGTAAACACTAAACAATACTTTGTGTCAGAGATGTAGAGAAAGCCATGTGAAAGGATTACATCAGATTGTTTGATTGAAGCTGTAACCTAAACCTTACGTCAGGTAAACACTAAACAATGGTTTGTGTCAGAGATGTAGAGAAAGCCATGTGAAAGGAACACATCAGATTGTGTAATTGAAGCTCTAACCCAAACCTTACGTCAGCTAAACACTAAACAATACTTTGTGACAGAGATGAAGAGAAAGCCATGTGAAAGGAACACATCAGATTGTTTGATTGAAGCTGTAACCCAAACCTTACGTCAGCTAAACACTTAACAATACTTTGTGACAGAGATGAAGAGAAAGCCAAGTGAAAGGATTACATCAGATTGTGTAATTGAAGCTGTAACCCAAACCTTACGTCAGGTAAACACTAAACAATGGTTTGTGTCAGAGATGAAGAGAAAGCCATGTGAAAGGAACACATCAGATTGTGTAATTGAAGCTCTAACCCAAACCTTACGTCAGGTAAACACTAAACAATGGTTTGTGTCAGAGATGTAGAGAAAGCCATGTGAAAGGATCACATCAGATTGTGTAACTGAAGCTCTAACCCAAACCTTACGTCAGGTAAACACTAAACAATGGTTTGTGTTAGAGATGTAGCGAAAGCCATGTGAAAGGATTACATCAGATTGTGTAATTGAAGCTGTAACCCAAACCTTACGTCAGATAAACACTAAACAATGGTTTGTGTTAGAGATGTAGCGAAAGCCATGTGAAAGGAACACATCAGATTGTTAAATTGAAGCTCTAACGCAAACCTTACGTCAGGTAAACACTAAACAATGGTTTGTGTTAGAGATGTAGCGAAAGCCATGTGAAAGGAACACATCAGATTGTGTAATTGAAGCTCTAACCCAAACCTTACGTCAGGTAAACGCTAAACAATGGTTTGTGTTAGAGATGTAGAGAAAGCCATTGAAAGTATTACATCAGATTGTGTAATTGAAGCTGTAACCCAAACCTTACGTCTGGTAAACACTAAACAATGGTTTGTGTTAGAGATGTAGCGAAAGCCAAGTGAAAGGAACACATCAGATTGTTAAATTGAAGCTCTATCCCAAACCTTACGTCAGGTAAACACTAAACAATGGTTTGTGTTAGAGATGTAGAGAAAGCCATGTGAAAGGAACACATCAGATTGTTTGATTGAAGCTCTAACCCAAACCTTACGTCAGGTAAACACTAAACATTGGTTTGTGTCAGAGATGTAGAGAAATCTATGTGAAAGGAACACATCAGATTGTTTGTCTGAAGCTGTAACCTAAACCTTACGTCAGCTTAACACTAAACAATACTTTGTGTCAGAGATGTAGAGAAAGCCATGTGAAAGGATTACATCAGATTGTTTGATTGAAGCTGTAACCCAAAACTTACGTCAGGTAAACACTAAACAATGGTTTGTGTCAGAGATGTAGAGAAAGCCATGTGAAAGGAACACATAAGATTGTGTAATTGAAGCTCTAACCCAAACCTTACGTCAGCTAAACACTAAACAATACTTTGTGACATAGATGAAGAGAAAGCCATGTGAAAGGATTACATCAGATTGTTTGATTGAAGCGGTAACCCAAGCCTTATGTCAGCTAAACACTAAACAATACTTTGTGTCAGAGATGAAGAGAAAGCCATGTGAAAGGAATACATCACATTGTGTAATTGAAGCTGTAACCCAAACCTTACGTCAGCTAAACATTAAACAATGGTTTGTGTCAGAGATGAAGAGAAAGCCATGTGAAAGGAACACATCAGATTGTGTAATTGAAGCTCTAACCCAAACTTTACGTCAGTTAAACATTAAACAATACTTTGTGTCAGAGATGTAGAGAAAGCCATGTGAAAGGATTACATCACATTGTTTGATTGAAGCTGTAACCCAAACCTTACGTCAGGTAAACACTAAACAATGATTTGTGTCAGAGATGAAGAGAAAGCCATGTGAAAGAAACACATCAGATTGTTTGATTGAAGCTCTAACCCAAACCTTACGTCAGGTAAACACTAAACAATGGTTTGTGTCATAGATGAGGAGAAAGCCATGTGAAAGGATTACATCAGATTGTGTAATTGAAGCTGTAACCCAAACATTACGTCAGGTAAACACTAAACAATACTTTGTGTCAGAGATGAAGAGAAAGCCATGTGAAAGGAACACATCAGGTTGTTTGATTGAAGCTGTAACCCAAACCTTACGTCAGCTAAACACTTAACAATACTTTGTGACAGAGATGAAGAGAAAGCCAAGTGAAAGGATTACATCAGATTTTGTAATTGAAGCTGTAACCCAAACCATACGTCAGGTAAACACTAAACAATGGTTTCTGTCAGAGATGAAGAGAAAGCCATGTGAAAGGAACACATCAGATTGTTTGATTGAAGCTCTAACCCAAACCTTACGTCAGGTAAACACTAAACAATGGTTTGTGTCAGAGATGAAGAGAGAGCCATGTGAAAGGAACACATCAGATTGTGTAATTGAAGCTCTAACCCAAACCTTACGTCAGATAAACACTAAACAATGGTTTGTGTCAGAGATATAGAAAAGCCATGTGAAAGGATCACATCAGATTGTTTGATTTAAGCTCTAACCCAAACCTTACGTCAGGTAAACACTAAACAATGGTTTGTGTTAGAGATGTAGCGAAAGCCATGTGAAAGGAACACATCAGATTGTGTAATTGAAGCTGTAACCCAAACCTTACGTCAGGGAAACACTAAAAAATGGTTTGTGTTAGAGATGTGGCGAAAGCCATGTGAAAGGAACACATCAGATTGTGTAATTGAAGCTCCAACCCAAACCTTACGTCAGGTAAACACTAAACAATGGTTTGTGTCAGAGATGTAGAGAAAGCCATGTGAAAGGATTACATCAGATTGTGTAATTGAAGCTCTAACCCAAACCTTACGTCAGGTAAACACTAAACAATGGTTTGTGTTAGAGATGTAGAGAAAGCCATGTGAAAGGATTACATCTGATTGTTTGATTGAAGCTGTAACCCAAACCTTATGTCGGGTAAACACTAAACAATGGTTTGTGACAGAGATGTAGCGAAAGCCATTTCAAAGGATTACATTAGATTGTGTAATTGAAGCTCTAACCCAAAACATACGTCAGGTTAACACTAAACAATGGTTTGTGTTAGAGATGTAGAAAAAGCCATGTGAAAGGATTACATCAGATTCTGTAATTGAAGCTCTAACCCAAACCTTACGTCAGGTAAATACTAAACAATGGTTTGTTTTAGAGATGTAGAGAAAGCCATGTGAAAAGAACACATCAGATTGGGTAATTGAAGCAGTAACCCAAATCTTACGTCAGGTAAACACTAAACAATGGTTTGTGTCAGAGATGAAGAGAAAGCCATGTGAAAGGATTACATCAGATTGTATAATAGAAGCTCTAACCCAAACCTTACGTCAGGTGAACACTAAACAATGGTTTGTGTCAGAGATGTAGAGAAAGCCATGTGAAAGGAACACATCAGATTGTGTGATTGAAGCTGTAACCCAAACCTTACGTCAGGTAAACACTAAGCAATGGTTTGTGTTAGAGATGTAGCGAAAGCCATGTGAAAGGAACACATCAGATTGTGTAATTGAAGCTGTAACCCAAATCTTACGTCAGGTAAACACTAAACAATGGTTTGTGTTAGAGATGTAGCGAAAGCCATGTGAAAGGAACACATCGGATTGTGTAATTGAAGCTCTAACCCAAACCTTACGTCAGGTAAACGCTAAACAATGGTTTGTGTTAGAGATGTAGAGAAAGCCATGTGAAAGTATTACATCAGATTGTGTAATTGAAGCTGTAACCCAAACCTTACGTCAGGTAAACACTAAACAATGGTTTGTGTTAGAGATGTAGCGAAAGCCATGTGAAAGGAACACATCAGATTGTTAAATTGAAGTTCTAACCCAAACCTTACGTCAGGTAAACACTAAACAATGGTTTGTGTTAGAGATGTAGAGAAAGCCATGTGAAAGGATTACATCAGATTGTGTAATTGAAGCTCTATCCCAAACCTTACGTCAGGTAAACACCAAACAATGGTTTGTGTTAGAGATGTAGAGAAAGCAATGTGAAAGGAACACATCAGATTGTGTGATTGAAGCTCTCACCCAAACCTTACGTCAGCTAAACACTAAACAATACTTTGTGACAGAGATGTAGAGAAATCTATGTGAAAGGAAGACATCAGATTATTTGATTGAAGCTGTAACCCAAACCTTACGTCAGCTAAAAACTTAAACAATACTTTGTGTCAGAGATGTAGAGAAAGCCATGTGAAAGGATTACATCAGATTGTTTGATTGAGGCCGTAACCCAAACCTTACGTCAGCTAAACACTAAACAATACTTTGTGTCAGAGGTGAAGAGAAAGCCATGTGAAAGGAACACATCAGATTGTTTGATTGAAGCTCTAACCCAAACCTTACGTCAGCTAAACACTTAACAATACTTTGTGACAGAGATGAAGAGAAAGCCAAGTGAAAGGATTACATCAGATTGTGTAATTGAAGCTGTAACCCAAACCTTACGTCAGGTAAACACTAAACAATGGTTTGTGTCAGAGATGAAGAGAAAGCCATCTGAAAGGATTACATCAGATTGTGTAATTGAAGCTGTAACCCAAACATTACGTCAGGTAAACACTAAACAATGGTTTATGTCAGAGATGAAGAGAAAGCCATGTGAAAGGAACACATCAGATTGTTTGATTGAAGCTGTAACCCAAACCTTACGTCAGGTAAACACTAAACAATGGTTTGTGTCAGAGATGAAGAGAAAGCCATGTGAAAGGAACACATCAGATTGTGTAATTGAAGCTCTAACCCAAACCTTACGTCAGGTAAACACTAAACAATGGTTTATGTCAGAGATGTAGAGAAAGCCATGTGAAAGGATCACGTCAGATTGTTTGATTGAAGCTCTAACTCAAACCTTACGTCAGGTAAACACTAAACAATGGTTTGTGTTAGAGATGTAGCGAAAGCCATGTGAAAGGATTACATCAGATTGTGTAATTGAAGCTGTAACCCAAACCTTACGTCAGGTAAACACTAAACAATGGTTTGTGTTAGAGATGTAGCGAAAGCCATGTGAAAGGAACACATCAGATTGTTAAATTGAAGCTCTAATCCAAACCTTACGTCAGGTAAACACTAAACAATAGTTTGTGTTAGAGATGTAGCGAAAGCCATGTGAAAGGAACACATCCGATTGTGTAATTGAAGCTCTAACCCAAACCTTACGTCAGGTAAACGCTAAACAATGGTTTGTGTTAGAGATGTAGAGAAAGCCATGTGAAAGTATTACATCAGATTGTGTAATTGAAGCTGTAACCCAAACCTTACGTCAGCTAAACATTAAACAATGGTTTGTGGCAGAGATGAAGAGAAAGCCATGTGAAAGGAACACATCAGATTGTGTAATTGAAGCTCTAACCCAAACTTTACGTTAGTTAAACATTAAACAATACTTTGTGTCAGAGATGTAGAGAAAGCCATGAGAAAGGATTACATCACATTGTTTGATTGAAGCTGTAACCCAAACCTTACGTCAGGTAAACACTAAACAATGATTTGTGTCAGAGATGAAGAGAAAGCCATGTGAAAGAAACACATCAGATTGTTTGATTGAAGCTCTAACCCAAACCTTACGTCAGGTAAACACTAAACAATGGTTTGTGTCATAGATGAAGAGAAAGCCATGTGAAAGGATTACATCAGATTGTGTAATTGAAGCTGTAACCCAAACATTACGTCAGGTAAACACTAAACAATACTTTGTGACAGAGATGTAGAGAAATCTATGTGAAAGGAAGACATCAGATTGTTTGATTGAAGCTGTAACCCAAACCTTACGTCAGCTAAAAACTTAAACAATACTTTGTGTCAGAGATGTAGAGAAAGCCATGTGAAAGGATTACATCAGATTGTTTGATTGAAGCTGTAACCCAAACCTTACGTCAGGTAAACACTAAACAATGGTTTGTGTCAGAGATGTAGAGAAAGCCATGTGAAAGGAACACATCAGATTGTGTAATTGAAGCTCTAACCCAAACCTTTCGTCAGCTAAACACTAAACAATACTTTGTGACAGAGATGAAGAGAAAGCCATGTGAAAGGATTACATCAGATTCTTTGATTGAAGCCGTAACCCAAACCTTACGTCAGCTAAACACTAAACAATACTTTGTGTCAGAGATGAAGAGAAAGCCATGTGAAAGGAACACATCAGGTTGTTTGATTGAAGCTGTAACCCAAACCTTACGTCAGCTAAACACTTAACAATACTTTGTGACAGAGATGAAGAGAAAGCCAAGTGAAAGGATTACATCAGATTTTATAATTGAAGCTGTAACCCAAACCTTACGTCAGGTAAACACTAAACAATGGTTTGTGTCAGAGATGAAGAGAAAGCCATCTGAAAGGATTACATCAGATTGTGTAATTGAAGCTGTAACCCAAACATTACGTCAGGTAAACACTAAACAATGGTTTGTGTCAGAGATGAAGAGAAAGCCATGTGAAAGGAACACATCAGATTGTTTGATTTAAGCTCTAACCCAAACCTTACGTCAGGTAAACACTAAACAATGGTTTGTGTTAGAGATGTAGCGAAAGCCATGTGAAAGGAACACATCAGATTGTGTAATTGAAGCTGTAACCCAAACCTTACGTCAGGGAAACACTAAACAATCTTTGTGACAGAGATGAAGAGAAAGCCATGTGAAAGGACCACATCAGATTGTTTGATTGAAGCTCTAAACCAAACCTTACGTCAGCTAAACACTTAACAATATTTTGTGACAGAGATGAAGATAAAGCCAAGTGAAAGGATTACATCAGATTGTGTAATTGATACTGTAACCCAAACCTTACGTCAGGTAAACACTAAACAATGGTTTGTGTCAGAGACGAAGAGAAAGCCATCTGAAAGGATTACATCAGATTGTGTAATTGAAGCTGTAACCCAAACATTACGTCAGGTAAACACTAAACAATGGTTTTTGTCAGAGATGAAGAGAAAGCCATGTGAAAGGAACACATCAGATTGTTTGACTGAAGCTGTAACCCAAACCTTACGTCAGGTAAACACTAAACAATGGTTTGTGTCAGAGATGAAGAGAAAGCCATGTGAAAGGAATACATCAGATTGTGTAATTGAAGCTCTAACCCAAACCTTACGTCAGGTAAACACTAAACAATGGTTTGTGTCAGAGATGTGGAGAAAGCCATGTGAAAGGATCACATCAGAATGTTTGATTGAAGCTCTAACCCAAACCTTACGTCAGGTAAACACTAAACAATGGTTTGTGTTAGAGATGTAGCGATCGCCATGTGCAAGGAACACATCAGATTGTGTAATTGAAGCTCTAACCCAAACCTTACGTCAGGTCAACACTAAACAATGGTTTGTGTTAGAGATGTAGAGAAAGCCATGTGAAAGGAACACATCAGATTGTTTGATTGAAGCTCTTACCCAAACCTTACGTCAGGTAAACACTAAACAATGGTTTGTGTCAGAGATGAAGAGAAAGCCATGTGAAAGGAACACATCAGATTGTGTAATTGAAGCTCTAACCCAAAACTTACGTCAGGTAAACACTAAACAATGATTTGTGTCAGAGATGCAGAGAAAGCCATGCAAAGGAACACATCAGATTGTTTGATTGAAGCTCTAACCCAAACCTTACGTCAGGTAAACACTAAGCAATGGTTTGTGTTAGAGATGTAGCGAAAGCCATTTGAAAGGAACACATCAGATTGTGTAATTGAAGCTGTAACCCAAACCTTACGTCAGGTAAACACTAAACAATGGTTTGTATTAGAGATGTAGCGAGAGCCATGTGAAAGGAACACATCAGATTGTGTAATTGAAGCCGTAACCCAAACCTTACGTCAACTAAACACTAAACAATGGTTTGTGTCGGAGATGAAGAGAAAGCCATGTGAAAGGAACACATTAGATTGTTTGATTGAAGCTCTAACCCAAAGCTTACGTCAGGTAAACACTAAACAATGGTTTGTGTTAGAGATGTAGAGAAAGCCATGTGAAAGGAACACATCAGATTGTTTGATTGAAGCTGTAACCCAAACCTTGCGTCAGGTAAACACTAACCAATGGTTTGTGTTAGAGATGTAGCGAAAGCCATGTGAAAGGAACACATCAGATTGTTAAATTGAAGCTCTAACCCAAACCTTACGTCAGGTAAACTCTAAACAATGGTTTGTGTTAGAGATGTAGAGAAAGCCATGTGAAAGGATTACATAAGATTGTGTAATTGAAGCTCTATCGCAAACCTTACGTCAGGTAAACACCAAACAATGGTTTTTGTTAGAGATGTAGAGAAAGCCATGTGAAAGGAACATCAGATTGTGTGATTGAAGCTCTCACCCAAACCTTACGTCAGGTAAACACTAAACAATACTTTGTGACAGAGATGTAGAGAAAGCCATGTGAAAGGAACACATCAGATTGTGTGATTGAAGCTGTAACCCAAACCTTACGTCAGCTAAACACTAAACAATACTTTGTGACAGAGATGTAGAGAAATCTATGTGAAAGGAAGACATCAGATTGTTTCATTGAAGCTGTAACCCAAACCTTACGTCAGCTAAAAACTAAACAATACTTTGTGTCAGAGATGTAGAGAAAGCCATGTGAAAGGAACACATCAGATTGTGTAATTGAAGCTCTAACCCAAACCTTACGTCAGGTAAACGCTAAACAATGGTTTGTGTTAGAGATGTAGAGAAAGCCATTGAAAGTATTACATCAGATTGTGTAATTGAAGCTGTAACCCAAACCTTACGTCTGGTAAACACTAAACAATGGTTTGTGTTAGAGATGTAGCGAAAGCCAAGTGAAAGGAACACATCAGATTGTTAAATTGAAGCTCTATCCCAAAGCTTACGTCAGGTAAACACTAAACAATGGTTTGTGTTAGAGATGTAGAGAAAGCCATGTGAAAGGAACACATCAGATTGTTTGATTGAAGCTCTAACCCAAACCTTACGTCAGGTAAACACTAAACATTGGTTTGTGTCAGAGATGTAGAGAAATCTATGTGAAAGGAACACATCAGATTGTTTGTCTGAAGCTGTAACCTAAACCTTACGTCAGCTTAACACTAAACAATACTTTGTGTCAGAGATGTAGAGAAAGCCATGTGAAAGGATTACATCAGATTGTTTGATTGAAGCTGTAACCCAAAACTTACGTCAGGTAAACACTAAACAATGGTTTGTGTCAGAGATGTAGAGAAAGCCATGTGAAAGGAACACATAAGATTGTGTAATTGAAGCTCTAACCCAAACCTTACGTCAGCTAAACACTAAACAATACTTTGTGACATAGATGAAGAGAAAGCCATGTGAAAGGATTACATCAGATTGTTTGATTGAAGCGGTAACCCAAGCCTTATGTCAGCTAAACACTAAACAATACTTTGTGTCAGAGATGAAGAGAAAGCCATGTGAAAGGAATACATCACATTGTGTAATTGAAGCTGTAACCCAAACCTTACGTCAGCTAAACATTAAACAATGGTTTGTGTCAGAGATGAAGAGAAAGCCATGTGAAAGGAACACATCAGATTGTGTAACTGAAGCTCTAACCCAAACTTTACGTCAGTTAAACATTAAACAATACTTTGTGTCAGAGATGTAGAGAAAGCCATGTGAAAGGATTACATCACATTGTTTGATTGAAGCTGTAACCCAAACCTTACGTCAGGTAAACACTAAACAATGATTTGTGTCAGAGATGAAGAGAAAGCCATGTGAAAGAAACACATCAGATTGTTTGATTGAAGCTCTAACCCAAACCTTACGTCAGGTAAACACTAAACAATGGTTTGTGTCATAGATGAGGAGAAAGCCATGTGAAAGGATTACATCAGATTGTGTAATTGAAGCTGTAACCCAAACATTACGTCAGGTAAACACTAAACAATACTTTGTGTCAGAGATGAAGAGAAAGCCATGTGAAAGGAACACATCAGGTTGTTTGATTGAAGCTGTAACCCAAACCTTACGTCAGCTAAACACTTAACAATACTTTGTGACAGAGATGAAGAGAAAGCCAAGTGAAAGGATTACATCAGATTTTGTAATTGAAGCTGTAACCCAAACCATACGTCAGGTAAACACTAAACAATGGTTTGTGTCAGAGATGAAGAGAAAGCCATGTGAAAGGAACACATCAGATTGTTTGATTGAAGCTCTAACCCAAACCTTACGTCAGGTAAACACTAAACAATGGTTTGTGTCAGAGATGAAGAGAGAGCCATGTGAAAGGAACACATCAGATTGTGTAATTGAAGCTCTAACCCAAACCTTACGTCAGATAAACACTAAACAATGGTTTGTGTCAGAGATATAGAAAAGCCATGTGAAAGGATCACATCAGATTGTTTGATTTAAGCTCTAACCCAAACCTTACGTCAGGTAAACACTAAACAATGGTTTGTGTTAGAGATGTAGCGAAAGCCATGTGAAAGGAACACATCAGATTGTGTAATTGAAGCTGTAACCCAAACCTTACGTCAGGGAAACACTAAAAAATGGTTTGTGTTAGAGATGTGGCGAAAGCCATGTGAAAGGAACACATCAGATTGTGTAATTGAAGCTCCAACCCAAACCTTACGTCAGGTAAACACTAAACAATGGTTTGTGTCAGAGATGTAGAGAAAGCCATGTGAAAGGATTACATCAGATTGTGTAATTGAAGCTCTAACCCAAACCTTACGTCAGGTAAACACTAAACAATGGTTTGTGTTAGAGATGTAGAGAAAGCCATGTGAAAGGATTACATCTGATTGTTTGATTGAAGCTGTAACCCAAACCTTATGTCGGGTAAACACTAAACAATGGTTTGTGACAGAGATGTAGCGAAAGCCATTTCAAAGGATTACATTAGATTGTGTAATTGAAGCTCTAACCCAAAACATACGTCAGGTTAATACTAAACAATGGTTTGTGTTAGAGATGTAGAAAAAGCCATGTGAAAGGATTACATCAGATTCTGTAATTGAAGCTCTAACCCAAACCTTACGTCAGGTAAATACTAAACAATGGTTTGTTTTAGAGATGTAGAGAAAGCCATGTGAAAACAACACATCAGATTGGGTAATTGAAGCAGTAACCCAAATCTTACGTCAGGTAAACGCTAAACAATGGTTTGTGTTAGAGATGTAGAGAAAGCCATGTGAAAGTATTACATCAGATTGTGTAATTGAAGCTGTAACCCAAACCTTACGTCAGGTAAACACTAAACAATGGTTTGTGTTAGAGATGTAGCGAAAGCCATGTGAAAGGAACACATCAGATTGTGTAATTGAAGCTCTAACCCAAACCTTACGTCAGGTAAACGCTAAACAATGGTTTGTGTTAGAGATGTAGAGAAAGCCATGTGAAAGTATTACATCAGATTGTGTAATTGAAGCTGTAACCCAAACCTTACGTCAGGTAAACACTAAACAATGGTTTGTGTTAGAGATGTAGCGAAAGCCATGTGAAAGGAACACATCAGATTGTTAAATTGAAGTTCTAACCCAAACCTTACGTCAGGTAAACACTAAACAATGGTTTGTGTTAGAGATGTAGAGAAAGCCATGTGAAAGGATTACATCAGATTGTGTAATTGAAGCTCTATCCCAAACCTTACGTCAGGTAAACACCAAACAATGGTTTGTGTTAGAGATGTAGAGAAAGCAATGTGAAAGGAACACATCAGATTGTGTGATTGAAGCTCTCACCCAAACCTTACGTCAGCTAAACACTAAACAATACTTTGTGACAGAGATGTAGAGAAATCTATGTGAAAGGAAGACATCAGATTATTTGATTGAAGCTGTAACCCAAACCTTACGTCAGCTAAAAACTTAAACAATACTTTGTGTCAGAGATGTAGAGAAAGCCATGTGAAAGGATTACATCAGATTGTTTGATTGAGGCCGTAACCCAAACCTTACGTCAGCTAAACACTAAACAATACTTTGTGTCAGAGGTGAAGAGAAAGCCATGTGAAAGGAACACATCAGATTGTTTGATTGAAGCTCTAACCCAAACCTTACGTCAGCTAAACACTTAACAATACTTTGTGACAGAGATGAAGAGAAAGCCAAGTGAAAGGATTACATCAGATTGTGTAATTGAAGCTGTAACCCAAACCTTACGTCAGGTAAACACTAAACAATGGTTTGTGTCAGAGATGAAGAGAAAGCCATCTGAAAGGATTACATCAGATTGTGTAATTGAAGCTGTAACCCAAACATTACGTCAGGTAAACACTAAACAATGGTTTATGTCAGAGATGAAGAGAAAGCCATGTGAAAGGAACACATCAGATTGTTTGATTGAAGCTGTAACCCAAACCTTACGTCAGGTAAACACTAAACAATGGTTTGTGTCAGAGATGAAGAGAAAGCCATGTGAAAGGAACACATCAGATTGTGTAATTGAAGCTCTAACCCAAACCTTACGTCAGGTAAACACTAAACAATGGTTTATGTCAGAGATGTAGAGAAAGCCATGTGAAAGGATCACGTCAGATTGTTTGATTGAAGCTCTAACTCAAACCTTACGTCAGGTAAACACTAAACAATGGTTTGTGTTAGAGATGTAGCGAAAGCCATGTGAAAGGATTACATCAGATTGTGTAATTGAAGCTGTAACCCAAACCTTACGTCAGGTAAACACTAAACAATGGTTTGTGTTAGAGATGTAGCGAAAGCCATGTGAAAGGAACACATCAGATTGTTAAATTGAAGCTCTAATCCAAACCTTACGTCAGGTAAACACTAAACAATGGTTTGTGTTAGAGATGTAGCGAAAGCCATGTGAAAGGAACACATCCGATTGTGTAATTGAAGCTCTAACCCAAACCTTACGTCAGGTAAACGCTAAACAATGGTTTGTGTTAGAGATGTAGAGAAAGCCATGTGAAAGTATTACATCAGATTGTGTAATTGAAGCTGTAACCCAAACCTTACGTCAGCTAAACATTAAACAATGGTTTGTGGCAGAGATGAAGAGAAAGCCATGTGAAAGGAACACATCAGATTGTGTAATTGAAGCTCTAACCCAAACTTTACGTTAGTTAAACATTAAACAATACTTTGTGTCAGAGATGTAGAGAAAGCCATGAGAAAGGATTACATCACATTGTTTGATTGAAGCTGTAACCCAAACCTTACGTCAGGTAAACACTAAACAATGATTTGTGTCAGAGATGAAGAGAAAGCCATGTGAAAGAAACACATCAGATTGTTTGATTGAAGCTCTAACCCAAACCTTACGTCAGGTAAACACTAAACAATGGTTTGTGTCATAGATGAAGAGAAAGCCATGTGAAAGGATTACATCAGATTGTGTAATTGAAGCTGTAACCCAAACATTACGTCAGGTAAACACTAAACAATACTTTGTGACAGAGATGTAGAGAAATCTATGTGAAAGGAAGACATCAGATTGTTTGATTGAAGCTGTAACCCAAACCTTACGTCAGCTAAAAACTTAAACAATACTTTGTGTCAGAGATGTAGAGAAAGCCATGTGAAAGGATTACATAAGATTGTTTGATTGAAGCTGTAACCCAAACCTTACGTCAGGTAAACACTAAACAATGGTTTGTGTCAGAGATGTAGAGAAAGCCATGTGAAAGGAACACATCAGATTGTGTAATTGAAGCTCTAACCCAAACCTTTCGTCAGCTAAACACTAAACAATACTTTGTGACAGAGATGAAGAGAAAGCCATGTGAAAGGATTACATCAGATTCTTTGATTGAAGCCGTAACCCAAACCTTACGTCAGCTAAACACTAAACAATACTTTGTGTCAGAGATGAAGAGAAAGCCATGTGAAAGGAACACATCAGGTTGTTTGATTGAAGCTGTAACCCAAACCTTACGTCAGCTAAACACTTAACAATACTTTGTGACAGAGATGAAGAGAAAGCCAAGTGAAAGGATTACATCAGATTTTATAATTGAAGCTGTAACCCAAACCTTACGTCAGGTAAACACTAAACAATGGTTTGTGTCAGAGATGAAGAGAAAGCCATCTGAAAGGATTACATCAGATTGTGTAATTGAAGCTGTAACCCAAACATTACGTCAGGTAAACACTAAACAATGGTTTGTGTCAGAGATGAAGAGAAAGCCATGTGAAAGGAACACATCAGATTGTTTGATTTAAGCTCTAACCCAAACCTTACGTCAGGTAAACACTAAACAATGGTTTGTGTTAGAGATGTAGCGAAAGCCATGTGAAAGGAACACATCAGATTGTGTAATTGAAGCTGTAACCCAAACCTTACGTCAGGGAAACACTAAACAATCTTTGTGACAGAGATGAAGAGAAAGCCATGTGAAAGGACCACATCAGATTGTTTGATTGAAGCTCTAAACCAAACCTTACGTCAGCTAAACACTTAACAATATTTTGTGACAGAGATGAAGAGAAAGCCAAGTGAAAGGATTACATCAGATTGTGTAATTGATACTGTAACCCAAACCTTACGTCAGGTAAACACTAAACAATGGTTTGTGTCAGAGACGAAGAGAAAGCCATCTGAAAGGATTACATCAGATTGTGTAATTGAAGCTGTAACCCAAACATTACGTCAGGTAAACACTAAACAATGGTTTTTGTCAGAGATGAAGAGAAAGCCATGTGAAAGGAACACATCAGATTGTTTGACTGAAGCTGTAACCCAAACCTTACGTCAGGTAAACACTAAACAATGGTTTGTGTCAGAGATGAAGAGAAAGCCATGTGAAAGGAATACATCAGATTGTGTAATTGAAGCTCTAACCCAAACCTTACGTCAGGTCAACACTAAACAATGGTTTGTGTTAGAGATGTAGAGAAAGCCATGTGAAAGGAACACATCAGATTGTTTGATTGAAGCTCTTACCCAAACCTTACGTCAGGTAAACACTAAACAATGGTTTGTGTCAGAGATGAAGAGAAAGCCATGTGAAAGGAACACATCAGATTGTGTAATTGAAGCTCTAACCCAAAACTTACGTCAGGTAAACACTAAACAATGATTTGTGTCAGAGATGCAGAGAAAGCCATGTGAAAGGAACACATCAGATTGTTTGATTGAAGCTCTAACCCAAACCTTACGTCAGGTAAACACTAAGCAATGGTTTGTGTTAGAGATGTAGCGAAAGCCATTTGAAAGGAACACATCAGATTGTGTAATTGAAGCTGTAACCCAAACCTTACGTCAGGTAAACACTAAACAATGGTTTGTATTAGAGATGTAGCGAGAGCCATGTGAAAGGAACACATCAGATTGTGTAATTGAAGCCGTAACCCAAACCTTACGTCAACTAAACACTAAACAATGGTTTGTGTCGGAGATGAAGAGAAAGCCATGTGAAAGGAACACATTAGATTGTTTGATTGAAGCTCTAACCCAAAGCTTACGTCAGGTAAACACTAAACAATGGTTTGTGTTAGAGATGTAGAGAAAGCCATGTGAAAGGAACACATCAGATTGTTTGATTGAAGCTGTAACCCAAACCTTGCGTCAGGTAAACACTAACCAATGGTTTGTGTTAGAGATGTAGCGAAAGCCATGTGAAAGGAACACATCAGATTGTTAAATTGAAGCTCTAACCCAAACCTTACGTCAGGTAAACTCTAAACAATGGTTTGTGTTAGAGATGTAGAGAAAGCCATGTGAAAGGATTACATAAGATTGTGTAATTGAAGCTCTATCGCAAACCTTACGTCAGGTAAACACCAAACAATGGTTTTTGTTAGAGATGTAGAGAAAGCCATGTGAAAGGAACATCAGATTGTGTGATTGAAGCTCTCACCCAAACCTTACGTCAGGTAAACACTAAACAATACTTTGTGACAGAGATGTAGAGAAAGCCATGTGAAAGGAACACATCAGATTGTGTGATTGAAGCTGTAACCCAAACCTTACGTCAGCTAAACACTAAACAATACTTTGTGACAGAGATGTAGAGAAATCTATGTGAAAGGAAGACATCAGATTGTTTCATTGAAGCTGTAACCCAAACCTTACGTCAGCTAAAAACTAAACAATACTTTGTGTCAGAGATGTAGAGAAAGCCATGTGAAAGGATTACATCAGATTGTTTGATTGAAGCTGTAACCCAAACCTTACGTTAGGTAAACACTAAACAATGGTTTGTGTCAGAGATGTAGAGAAAGCCATGTGAAAGGAACACATCAGATTGTGTAATTGAAGCTCTAACCCAAAGCTTACGTCAGGTAAACACTAAACAATGGTTTATGTCAGAGATGAAGAGAATGCCATGTGAAAGGAACACTTCAGATTTTTGATTGAAGCTGTAACCCAAACCTTACGTCAGCTAAACACTTAACAATACTTTGTGACAGAGATGAAGAGAAAGCCAAGTGAAAGGATTACATCAGATTGTGTAATTGAAGCTGTAACCCAAACCTTACGTCAGGTAAACACTAAACAATGGTTTGTGTCAGAGATGAAGAGAAAGCCATATGAAAGGATTACATCAGATTGTGTAATTGAAGCTGTATCCCAAACATTACGTCAGGTAAACACAAAACAATGGTTTGTGTCAGAGATGAAGAGAAAGCCATGTGAAAGGAACACATCAGATTGTTTGATTGAAGCTGTAACCCAAACCTTACGTTAGGTAAACACTAAACAATGGTTTGTGTCAGAGATGAACAGAAAGCCATGTGAAAGGAATACATCAGATTGTGTAATTGAAGCTCTAACCCAAACCTTAAGTCAGGTAAACACTAAACAATGGTTTGTGTCAGAGATGTAGAGAAAGCCATGTGAAAGGATCACATCAGATTGTTTGATTGAAGCTGTAACCCAAACCTTGCGTCAGGTAAACACTAACCAATGGTTTGTGTTAGAGATGTAGCGAAAGCCATGTGAAAGGAACACATCAGATTGTTAAATTGAAGCTCTAACCCAAACCTTACGTCAGGTAAACTCTAAACAATGGTCTGTGTTAGAGATGTAGAGAAAGCCATGTGAAAGGATTACATCAGATTGTGTAATTGAAGCTCTATCCCAAACCTTACGTCAGGTAAACACCAAACAATGGTTTGTGTTAGAGATGTAGAGAAAGCCATGTGAAAGGAACATCAGATTGTGTGATTGAAGCTCTCACCCAAACCTTACGTCAGGTAAACACTAAACAATACTTTGTGACAGAGATGTAGAGAAAGCAATGTGAAAGGAACACATCAGATTGTGTGATTGAAGCTGTAACCCAAACCTTACGTCAGCTAAACACTAAACAATACTTTGTGACAGAGATGTAGAGAAATCTATGTGAAAGGAAGACATCAGATTGTTTCATTGAAGCTGTAACCCAAACCTTACGTCAGCTAAAAACTAAACAATACTTTGTGTCAGAGATGTAGAGAAAGCCATGTGAAAGGATTACATCAGATTGTTTGATTGAAGCTGTAACCCAAACCTTACGTCAGGTAAACACTAAAGAACGGTTTGTGTCAGAGATGTAGAGAAAGCCATGTGAAAGGAACACATCAGATTGTGTAATTGAAGCTCTAACCCAAACCTTACGTCAGCTAAACACTAAACAATACTTTGTGTCAGAGATGAAGAGAAAGCCATGTGAAAGGAACACTTCAGATTTTTGATTGAAGCTGTAACCCAAACCTTACGTCAGCTAAACACTTAACAATACTTTGTGACAGAGATGAAGAGAAAGCCAAGTGAAAGGATTACATCAGATTGTGTAATTGAAGCTGTAACCCAAACCTTACGTCAGGTAAACACTAAACAATGGTTTGTGTCAGAGATGAAGAGAAAGCCATATGAAAGGATTACATCAGATTGTGTAATTGACGCTGTATCCCAAACATTACGTCAGGTAAACACAAAACAATGGTTTGTGTCAGAGATGAAGAGAAAGCCATGTGAAAGGAACACATCAGATTGTTTGATTGAAGCTGTAACCCAAACCTTACGTTAGGTAAATACTAAACAATGGTTTGTGTCAGAGATGAACAGAAAGCCATGTGAAAGTAATACATCAGATTGTGTAATTGAAGCTCTAACCCAAACCTTACGTCAGGTAAACACTAAACAATGGTTTGTGTCAGAGATGTAGAGAAAGCCATGTGAAAGGATCACATCAGATTGTTTGATTGAAGCTCTAACCCAAACCTTACGTCAGGTAAACACTAAACAATGGTTTGTGTTAGAGATGTAGCGAAAGACATGTGAAAGGAACACATCAGATTGTGTAATTGAAGCTGTAACCCAAACCTTACGTCAGGTAAACACTAAACAATGGTTTGTGTCAGAGATGTAGAGAAAGCCATGTGAAAGGAACACATCAGATTGTGGAATTGAAGCTCTAACCCAAAGCTTACGTCAGGTAAACACTAAACAATAGTTTGTGTTAGAGATGTAGAGAAAGCCATGTGAAAGGATTACATCAGATTGTGTAATTGAAACTGTAACCCAAACCTTACGTCAGGTAAACACTAAACAATGGTTTGTGTTAGAGATGTAGCGAAAGCCATGTGAAAGGAACACATCAGATTGTGTAATTGAAGCTCTAACCCACACCTTACGTCAGCTAAACACTAAACAATACTTTGTTACAGAGATGAAGAGAAAGCCATGTGAAAGGATTACATCAGATTGTTTGATTGAAGCCGTAACCCAAACCTTACGTCAGCTAAACACTAAACAATACTTTGTGTCAGAGATGAAGAGAAAGCCATGTGAAAGGAACACATCAGATTGTGTAATTGAAGCTCTAACCCAAACCTTACGTCAGGTAAACACTAAACAATGGTTTGTGTCAGAGATGTAGAGAAAGCCATGTGAAAGGAACACATCAGATTGTTAAATTGAACCTCTAACCCAAACCTTACGTCAGGTAAACACTAAACAATGGTTTGTGTTAGAGATGTAGAGAAAGCCATGTGAAAGGATTACATCAGATTCTGAAATTGAAGCTCTATTCCAAACCTTACGTTAGGTAAACACCAAACAATGGTTTGTGTTAGAGATGTAGAGAAAGCCATGTGAAAGGAACACATCAGATTGTGTGATTGAAGCTCTCACCCAAAATTTACGTCAGGTAAACACTAAACAATGGTTTGTGTTAGAGATGTAGAGAAAGCCATGTGAAAGGATTACATCAGATTGTTTGATTGAAGCCCTAACCCATACCTTACCTCAGTTAAACACTAAACAATACTTTGTGACAGAGAGGTAGAGAAAGCCATGTGAAAGGAACACATCAGATTGTGTGATTGAAGCTGTAACCCAAACCTTACGTCAGCTAAACACTAAACAATACTTTGTGACAGAGATGTAGAGAAATCTATGTGAAAGGAACACATCAGATTGTTTGATTGAAGCTGTAACCCAAAACTTACGTCAGCTAAAAACTAAACAATACTTTGTGTCAGAGATGTAGAGAAAGCCATGTGAAAGGATTACATCAGATTTTTTGATTGAAGCGGTAACCCAAACCTTACGTCAGGTAAACACTAAACAATGGTTCATGTCAGAGATGTAGAGTAAGCCAGGTGAAAGGAACACATCAGATTGTGTAATTGAAGCTCTAACCCAAACCTTACGTCAGCTAATCACTAAACAATACTTTGTGACAGAGATGAAGAGAAAGCCATGTGAAAGGATTACATCAGATTGTTTGATTGAAGCCGTAATCCAAACCTTACGTCAGCTAAACACTAAACAATACTTTGTGTCAGAGATGAAGAGAAAGCCATGTGAAAGGAACACATCAGATTGTTTGATTGAAGCTGTAACCCAAACCTTACGTCAGCTAAACACTTAATAATACTTTGTGACAGAGATGAAGAGAAAGCCATGTGAAAAGATTACATCAGATTGTTTGATTGAAGCCGTAACCCAAACCTTACGTCAGCTAAACATTAAATAATACTTTGTGTCAGAGATGAAGAGAAAGCCATGTGAAAGGAACACATCAGATTGTTTGATTGAAGCTGTATCCCAAACCTTACGTCAGGTAAACACTAAACAATGGTTTGTGTCAGAGATGTAGAGAAAGCCATGTGAAAGGATTACATCAGATTGTGTAATTGAAGCTGTAACCCAAACCTTACGTCAGGTAAACACTAAACAATACTTAGTGACGGAGATAAAGAGAAAGCCATGTGAAAGGAACACATCAGATTGTGTGATTGAAGCTCTAACCCAAACCTTACGTCAGGTAAACACTAAACAATGGTTTGTCTTAGAGATGTAGAGAAAGCCATTTGAAAGGATTACATCAGATTGTGTAATTGAAGCTGTAACCCAAACCTTACGTCAGGTAAACACTAAACAATGGTTTGTGTTAGAGATGTAGCGAAAGCCATGTGAAAGGAACACATCAGATTGTGTAATTGAAGCTGTAACCCAAACCTTACGTCAGGTAAACACTAAACAATGGTTTGTGTTAGAGATTTAGAAAAAGCCATGTGAAAGGAACAAATCAGATTGTGTAATTGAAACTCTAACCCAAAGCTTACGTCAGGTAAACACTAAACAATGGTTTATGTTAGAGATGTAGAGAGAGCCATGTGAAAGGATTACATCAGATTGTGTAATTGAAGCTGTAACCCAAACCTTACGTCAGGTAAACACTAAACATTGTTTTGTGTTAGAGATGTAGCGAAAGCCATGTGAAAGGAACACATCAGATTGTGTAATTGAAGCTCTAACCCAAACCTTACGTCAGGTAAACACTAAACAATGGTTTGTGTCAGAGATGTAGAGAAAGCCATGTGAAAGGAACACATCAGATTGTGTAATTGAAGCTCTAACCCAAACCTAACATCAGCTAAACACTAAACAATACTTTGTAACAGAAATGTAGAGAAAGCCATGTGAAAGTAGCACATCAAATTGTGTAATTGAAGCTCTAACCCAAACCTTACGTCAGCTAAACACTAAACAATGGTTTGTGTTAGAGATGTAGAGAAAGCCATGTGAAAGGAACACATCAGATTGTGTGATTGAAGCTGTAACCCAAACCTTACGTCAGCTAAACACTAAACAATACTTTGTGTCAGAGATGTAGAGAAAGCCACGTGAAAGGATTACATCAGATTGTTTGACTGAAGCTGTAACCCAAACCTTACGTCAGGTAAACACTAAACAATGGTTGGTGTCAGAGATGTAGAGAAAGCCAGGTGAAAGCAACACATCAGATTGTGTAATTGAAGCTCTAACCCAAAACTTACGTCAGCTAAACACTAAACAATACTTTGTGACAGAGATGAAGAGAAAGCCATGTGAAAGAATTACATCAGATTGTTTGATTGAAGCCGTAACCCAAACCTTACGTCATCTAAACACTAAACAATACTTTGTGTCAGAGATGAAGAGAAAGCCATGTGAAAGGAACACATCAGATTGTTTGATTGAAGCTGTAACCCAAACCTTACGTCAGCTAAACACTTAATAATACTTTGTGACAGAGATGAAGAGAAAGCCATGTGAAAGGATTACATCAGATTGTTTGATTGAAGCCGTAACCCAAAAATTACGTCAGCTAAACACTAAACAATACTTTGTGTCAGAGATGAAGAGAAAGCCATGTGAAAGGAACACATCAGGTTGTTTGATTGAAGCTCTAACCCAAACCTTACGTCAGGTAAACACTAAACAATGGTTTGTGTCAGAGATAAAGAGAAAGCCATGTGAAAGGAACACATCAGATTGTTTGATTGAAGCTGTATCCCAAACCTTACGTCAGGTAAACACTAAACAATGGTTTGTGTCAGAGATGTAGAGAAAGCCATGTGAAAGGAACACATGAGATTGTGTGATTGAAGCTGAACCCAAACCTTACGTCAGCTAAACACTAAACAATACTTAGTGACGGAGATAAAGAGAAAGCCATGTGAAAGGAACACATCAGATTGTTTGATTGAAGCTCTAACCCAAACCTTACGTCAGGTAAACACTAAACAATGGTTTGTGTTAGAGATGTAGCGAAAGCCATGTGAAAGGAACACATCAGATTGTGTAATTGAAGCTGTAACCCAAACCTTACGTCAGGTAAACACTAAACAATGGTTTGTGTTAGAGATGTAGCGAAAGCCATGTGAAAGGAACACATCAGATTGTGTAATTGAAGCTCTAACCCAAACCTTACGTCAGGTAAACACTAAACAATGGTTTGTGTTAGAGATATAGAGAAAGCCATGTGACAGGATTACATCAGATTGTGTAATTGAAGCTCTAACCCAAACCTTACGTCAGGTAAACACTAAACAATGGTTTGTGTTAGAGATGTAGAAAAAGCCATGTGAAAGGAACACATCAGATTGAGTAATTGAAACTCTAACCCAAAGCTTACGTCAGGTAAACACTAAACAATGGTTTGTGTTAGAGATGTAGAGAAAGCCATGTGAAAGGATTACATCAGATTGTGTAATTGAAGCTGTAACCCAAACCTTACGTCAGGTAAACACTAAACAATGGTTTGTGTTAGAGTTGTAGCGAAAGCCATGTGAAAGGAACACATCAGATTGTGTAATTGAAGCTCTAACCCAAACCTTACGTCAGGTAAACACTAAACAATGGTTTGTGTTAGAGATGTAGAGAAAGCCATGTGAAAGGAACACATCAGATTGTTTGATTGAAGCTCTAACCCAAACCTTACGTCAGGTAAACACTAAACAATGGTTTGTGTCAGAGATGTAGAGAAAGCCATGTGAAAGGAACACATCCGATTGTGTAATTGAAGCTCTAACCCAAAACTTGTCAGCTAAACACTAAACAATACTTTGTGACAGAAATGTAGAGAAAGCCATGTGAAAGGAGCACATCAAATTGTGTAATTGAAGCTCTAACCCAAACCTTACGTCAGCTAAACACTAAAGAATGGTTTGTGTTAGAGATGTAGAGAAAGCCATGTGAAAGGAACACATCAGATTGTGTGATTGAAGCTGTAACCCAAACCTTACGTCAGCTAAACACTAAACAATACTTTGTGTCAGAGATGTAGAGAAAGCCACGTGAAAGGATTACATCAGATTGTTTGACTGAAGCTGTAACCCAAACCTTACGTCAGGTAAACACTAAACAATGGTTTGTGTCAGAGATGTAGAAAGCCATGTGAAAGGAACACATCAGATTGTGTAATTGAAGCTCTAACCCAAACCTTACGTCAGCTAAACACTAAACAATACTTTGTGACAGAGATGAAGAGAAAGCCATGTGAAAGGAATACATCACATTGTTGTATTGAAGCTGTAACCCAAACCTTACGTCAGCTAAACACTAAACAATACTTTGTGACAGAGATGAAGAGAAAGCCATGTGAAAGGATTACATCAGATTGTTTGATTGAAGCTGGAACCCAAAACTTACATCAGCTAAACACTAAACAATACTTTGTGACAGAGATGTAGAGAAAGCCATGTGAAAGGAACACATCAGATTGTGTTATTGAAGCTGTAACCCAAACCTTACTACAGCTAAACACTAAACAATACTTTGTGACAGAGATGTAGAGAAATCAATGTGAAAGGAACACATCAGATTGTTTGATTGATGCTGTAATCCAAACCTTACGTCAGCTAAAAACTAAACAATACTTTGTGTCAGAGATGTAGAGAAAGCCATGTGAAAGGATTATATCAGATTGTTTGATTGAAGCGGTAACCCAAACCTTACGTCAGGTAAACACTAAACAATGGTTGGTGTCAGAGATGTAGAGAAAGACCTGTGAAAGGAACACATCAGATTGTTTGATTGAAGCTCTAACCCAAACCTTACGTCAGGTAAACACTAAACATAGGTTTGTGTTAGAGATGTAGAGAAAGCCATGTGAAAAGATTACATAAGATCGTGTAATTGAAGCTCTAACCCAAACCTTACGTCAGGTAAATACTAAACAATGGTTTGTGTCAGAGATGAAGAGAAAGCCATGTGAAAGGAACACATCAGATTGTTTGATTGAAGCTGTATCCCAAACCTTACGTCAGGTAAACACTAAACAATGGTTTGTGTCAGAGATGTAGAGAAAGCGATGTGAAAGGAACACATCAGATTGTGTGATTGAAGCTGTAACCCAAACCTTACGTCAGCTAAACACTAAACAATGGTTTTTGTCAGAGATGTAGAGAAAGCCATGTGAAAGGATTACATCAGATTGTGTAATTGAAGCTGTAACCCAAACCTTACGTCAGGTAAACACTAAACAATGGTTTGTGTTAGAGATGTAGCGAAAGCCATGTGAAAGGAACACATCAGATTGTTAAATTGAAGCTCTAACCCAAACCTTACGTCAGGTTAACACTAAACAATGGTTTGTGTTAGAGATGTAGCGAAAGGCATGTGAAAGGAACACATCATATTGTGTAATTGAAGCTCTAACCCAAACCTTACGTCAGGTAAACGCTAAACAATGGTTTGTTTTAGAGATGTAGAGAAAGCCATGTGAAAGTATTACATCAGATTGTGTAATTGAAGCTCTAACCCAAACCTTACGTCAGGTAAACACTAAACAATGGTTTGTGTTAGAGATGTAGAGAAAGCCATGTGAAAGGAACACATCAGATTGTTTGACTGAAGCTCTAACCCAAACCTTACGTCAGCTAAACACTAAACAATACTTTGGGACAGAAATGTAGAGAAGCCATGTGAAAGGAACACATCAAATTGTGTAATTGAAGCTCTAACCCAAACCTTACGTCAGTTAAACACTAAAGAATGGTTTGTGTTAGAGATGTAGAGAAAGCCATGTGAAAGGAACACATCAGATTGTGTGATTGAAGCTGTAACCCAAACCTTACGTCAGCTAAACACTAAACATTACTTTGTGTCAGAGATGTAGAGAAAGCCACGTGAAAGGATTACATCAGATTGTTTGATTGAAGCTGTAACCCAAAACTTACGTCAGGTAAACACTAAACAATGGTTTGTGTCAGAGATGTAGAGAAAGACAGGTGAAAGCAACACATCAGATTGTGTAATTGAAGCTGTAACCCAAAACTTACGTCAGCTAAACACTAAACAATACTTTGTGACAGAGATGAAGAGAAAGCCATGTGAAAGAATTACATCAGATTGTTTGATTGAAGCCGTAACCCAAACCTTACGTCATCTAAACACTAAACAATACTTTGTGTCAGAGATGAAGAGAAAGCCATGTGAAAGGAACACATCAGATTGTTTGATTGAAGCTGTAACCCAAACCTTACGTCAGCTAAACACTTAATAATACTTTGTGACAGAGATGAAGAGAAAGCCATGTGAAAGGATTACATCAGATTGTTTGATTGAAGCCGTAACCCAAACCTTACGTCAGCCAAACACTAAACAATACTTTGTGTCAGAGATGAAGAGAAAGCCATGTGAAAGGAACACATCAGGTTGTTTGATTGAAGCTCTAACCCAAACCTTACGTCAGGTAAACACTAAACAATGGTTTGTGTTAGAGATGTAGAGAAAGCCATGTGAAAGGATTACATAAGATTGTGTAATTGAAGCTCTAACCCAAACCTTACGTCAGGTAAACACTAAACAATGGTTTGTGTCAGAGATGAAGAGAAAGCCATGTGAAAGGAACACATCAGATTGTTTGATTGAAGCTGTATCCCAAACCTTACGTCAGGTAAACACTAAACAATGGTTTGTGTCAGAGATGTAGAGAAAGCCATGTGAAAGGAACACATCAGATTGTGTGATTGAAGCTGAACCCAAACCTTACGTCAGCTAAACACTAAACAATACTTAGTGACGGAGATAAAGAGAAAGCCATGTGAAAGGAACACATCAGATTGTTTGATTGAAGCTCTAACCCAAACCTTACGTCATGTAAACACTAAACAATGGTTTGTGTTAGAGATGTAACGAAAGCCATGTGAAAGGAACACATCAGATTGTGTAATTGAAGCTGTAACCCAAACCTTACGTCAGGTAAACACTAAACAATGGTTTGTGTTAGAGATGTAGCGAAAGCCATGTGAAAGGAACACATCAGATTGTGTAATTGAAGCTCTAACCCAAACCTTACGTCAGGTAAACACTAAACAATGGTTTGTGTTAGAGATGTAGAGAAAGCCATGTGAAAGGATTACATCAGATTGTGTAATTGAAGCTCTAACCCAAACCTTACGTCAGGTAAACACTAAACAATGGTTTGTGTTAGAGATGTAGAAAAAGCCATGTGAAAGGAACACATCAGATTGTGTAATTGAAACTCTAACCCAAAGCTTACGTCAGGTAAACACTAAACAATGGTTTGTGTTAGAGATGTAGAGAAAGCCATGTGAAAGGATTACATCAGATTGTGTAATTGAAGCTATAACCCAAACCTTACGTCAGGTAAACACTAAACAATGGTTTGTGTTAGAGATGTAGCGAAAGCCATGTGAAAGGAACACATCAGATTGTGTAATTGAAGCTCTAACCCAAACCTTACGTCAGGTAAACACCAAACAATGGTTTGTGTTAGAGATGTAGAGAAAGCCATGTGAAAGGAACAAATCAGATTGTTTGATTGAAGCTCTAACCCAAACCTTACGTCAGGTAAACACTAAACAATGGTTTGTGTCAGAGATGTAGAGAAAGCCATGTGAAAGGAACACAACCGATTGTCTAATTGAAGCCCTAACCCAAACCTTACGTCAGCTAAACACTAAACAATACTTTGTGACAGAAATGTAGAGAAAGCCATGTGAAAGGAGCACATCAAATTGTGTAATTGAAGCTCTAACCCAAACCTTACGTCAGCTAAACACTAAAGAATGGTTTGTGTTAGAGATGTAGAGAAAGCCATGTGAAAGGAACACATCAGATTGTGTGATTCAAGCTGTAACCCAAACCTTACGTCAGCTAAACACTAAACAATACTTTGTGTCAGAGATGTAGAGAAAGCCACGTGAAAGGATTACATCAGATTGTTTGACTGAAGCTGTAACCCAAACCTTACGTCAGGTAAACACTAAACAATGGTTTGTGTCAGAGATGTAGAGCAAGCCATGTGAAAGGAACACATCAGATTGTGTAATTGAAGCTCTAACCCAAACCTTACGTCAGCTAAACACTAAACAATACTTTGTGACAGAGATGAAGAGAAAGCCATGTGAAAGGAACACATCAGATTGTTGTATTGAAGCTGTAACCCAAACCTTACGTCAGCTAAACACTAAACAATACTTTGTGACAGAGATGAAGAGAAAGCCATGTGAAAGGATTACATCAGATTGTTTGATTGAAGCTGGAACCCAAAACTTACATCAGCTAAACACTAAACAATACTTTGTGACAGAGATGTAGAGAAAGCCATGTGAAAGGAACACATCAGATTGTGTGATTGAAGCTGTAACCCAAACCTTACATCAGCTAAACACTAAACAATACTTTGTGACAGAAATGTAGAGAAATCTATGTGAAAGGAACACATCAGATTGTTTGATTGAAGCTGTAACCCAAACCTTACGTCAGCTAAAAACTAAACAATACTTTGTGTCAGAGATGTAGAGAAAGCCATGTGAAAGGATTACATCAGATTGTTTGATTGAAGCGGTAACCCAAACCTTACGTCAGGTAAACACTAAACAATGGTTGGTGTCAGAGATGTAGAGAAAGACATCTGAAAGGAACACATCAGATTGTGTAATTGAAGCTCTAACCCAAACCTTACGTCAGGTAAACACTAAACAATGGCTTGTGTTAGAGATGTAGAGAAAGCCATGTGAAAGGATTACATAAGATTGTGTAATTGAAGCTCTAACCCAAACCTTACGTCAGGTAAACACTAAACAATGGTTTATGTCAGAGATGAAGAGAAAGCCATGTGAAAGGAACACATCAGATTGTTTGATTGAAGCTGTATCACAAACCTTACGTCAGGTAAACACTAAACAATGGTTTGTGTCAGAGATGTAGAGAAAGCCATGTGAAAGGAACACATCAGATTGTGTGATTGAAGCTGTAACCCAAACCTTACGTCAGCTAAACACTAAACAATGGTTTTGTCAGAGATGTAGAGAAAGCCATGTGAAAGGATTACATCAGATTGTGTAATTGAAGCTGTAACCCAAACCTTACGTCAGGTAAACACTAAACAATGGTTTGTGTTAGAGATGTAGCGAAAGCCATGTGAAAGGAACACATCAGATTGTTAAATTGAAGCTCTAACCCAAACCTTACGTCAGGTAAACACTA
Source organism: Hymenopus coronatus (assembly GCA_030762935.1). Classification (NCBI taxonomy): domain Eukaryota; kingdom Metazoa; phylum Arthropoda; class Insecta; order Mantodea; family Hymenopodidae; genus Hymenopus; species Hymenopus coronatus. The sequence continues at coordinate 150,621,579 of CM060898.1, read as the reverse complement.
AACAATGGTTTGTGTTAGAGATGTAGCGAAAGCCATGTGAAAGGAACACATCATATTGTGTAATTGAAGCTCTAACCCAAACCTTACGTCAGGTAAACGCTAAACAATGGTTTGTTTTAGAGATGTAGAGAAAGCCATGTGAAAGTATTACATCAGATTGTGTAATTGAAGCTCTAACCCAAATCTTACGTCAGGTAAACACTAAACAATGGTTTGTGTTAGAGATGTAGAGAAAGCCATGTGAAAGGAACACATCAGATTGTTTGATTGAAGCTCTAACCCAAACCTTACGTCAGCTAAACACTAAACAATACTTTGTGACAGAAATGTAGAGAAGCCATGTGAAAGGAACACATCAAATTGTGTAATTGAAGCTCTAACCCAAACCTTACGTCAGCTAAACACTAAAGAATGGTTTGTGTTAGAGATGTAGAGAAAGCCATGTGAAAGGAACACATCAGATTTTGTGATTGAAGCTGTAACCCAAACCTTACGTCAGCTAAACACTAAACATTACTTTGTGTCAGAGATGTAGAGAAAGCCACGTGAAAGGATTACATCAGATTGTTTGATTGAAGCTGTAACCCAAACCTTACGTCAAGTAAACACTAAACAATGGTTTGTGTCAGAGATGGAGAGCAAGCCATGTGAAAGGAACACATCAGATTGTATAATTGAAGCTCTAACCTAAACCTTACGTCAGCTAAACACTAAACCATACTTTGTGACAGAGATGAAGAGAAAGCCATGTGAAAGGAACACATCAGATTGTTTGATTGAAGCCGTAACCCAAACCTTACGTCAGCTAAACACTAAACAATACTTTGTGACAGAGATGAAGAGAAAGCCATGTGAAAGGATTACATCAGATTGTTTGATTGAAGCTGTAACCCAAACCTTACGTCAGCTAAACACTAAACAATACTTTGTGACGGAGATGAAGAGAAAGCCATGTGAAAGGAATACATCAGATTTTGTAATTGAAGCTGTAACCAGAACCTTACGTCAGCTAAACACTAAACAATGGTTTGTGACAGAGATGTAGAAAAAGCCATGTGAAAGGAACACATCAGATTGTTTGATTGAAGCTGTAACCTAAACCTTACGTCAGCCAAACACTAAACAATACTTTGTGACAGAGATGTAGAGAAAGCCGTGTGAAAGGAACACATCAGATTGTGTGATTGAAGCTGTAACCCAAACCTTACATCAGCTAAACACTAAACAATACTTTGTGACACAGATGTAGAGAAAGCCATGTGAGAGGAACACATCAGATTGTGTGATTGAAGCTGTAACCCAAACCTTACATCAGCTAAACACTAAACAATACTTTGTGACAGAGATGTAGAGAAATCTATGTGAAAGGAACACATCAGATTGTTTGATTGAAGCTGTAACCCAAACCTTACGTCAGCTAAAAACTAAACAATACTTTGTGTCAGAGATGTAGAGAAAGCCATGTGAAAGGATTACATCAGATTGTTTGATTGAAGCGTTAACCCAAACCTTACGTCAGGTAAACACTAAACAATGGTTGGTGTCAGAGATGTAGAGAAAGACATGTGAAAGGAACACATCAGATTTTTGATTGAAGCTCTAACCCAAACCTTACGTCAGGTAAACACTAAATAATGGTTTGTGTTAGAGATGTAGAGAAAGCCATGTGAAAGGATTACATCAGATTGTGTAATTGAAGCTGTAACCCAAACCTTACGTCAGGTAAACACTAAACAATACTTAGTGACGGAGATAAAGAGAAAGCCATGTGAAAGGAACACATCAGATTGTGTGATTGAAGCTCTAACCCAAACCTTACGTCAGGTAAACACTAAACAATGGTTTGTCTTAGAGATGTAGAGAAAGCCATTTGAAAGGATTACATCAGATTGTGTAATTGAAGCTGTAACCCAAACCTTACGTCAGGTAAACACTAAACAATGGTTTGTGTTAGAGATGTAGCGAAAGCCATGTGAAAGGAACACATCAGATTGTGTAATTGAAGCTGTAACCCAAACCTTACGTCAGGTAAACACTAAACAATGGTTTGTGTTAGAGATTTAGAAAAAGCCATGTGAAAGGAACAAATCAGATTGTGTAATTGAAACTCTAACCCAAAGCTTACGTCAGGTAAACACTAAACAATGGTTTATGTTAGAGATGTAGAGAGAGCCATGTGAAAGGATTACATCAGATTGTGTAATTGAAGCTGTAACCCAAACCTTACGTCAGGTAAACACTAAACATTGTTTTGTGTTAGAGATGTAGCGAAAGCCATGTGAAAGGAACACATCAGATTGTGTAATTGAAGCTCTAACCCAAACCTTACGTCAGGTAAACACTAAACAATGGTTTGTGTCAGAGATGTAGAGAAAGCCATGTGAAAGGAACACATCAGATTGTGTAATTGAAGCTCTAACCCAAACCTAACATCAGCTAAACACTAAACAATACTTTGTAACAGAAATGTAGAGAAAGCCATGTGAAAGTAGCACATCAAATTGTGTAATTGAAGCTCTAACCCAAACCTTACGTCAGCTAAACACTAAACAATGGTTTGTGTTAGAGATGTAGAGAAAGCCATGTAAAAGGAACACATCAGATTGTGTGATTGAAGCTGTAACCCAAACCTTACGTCAGCTAAACACTAAACAATACTTTGTGTCAGAGATGTAGAGAAAGCCACGTGAAAGGATTACATCAGATTGTTTGACTGAAGCTGTAACCCAAACCTTACGTCAGGTAAACACTAAACAATGGTTGGTGTCAGAGATGTAGAGAAAGCCAGGTGAAAGGAACACATCAGATTGTGTAATTGAAGCTCTAACCCAAAACTTACGTCAGCTAAACACTAAACAATACTTTGTGACAGAGATGAAGAGAAAGCCATGTGAAAGAATTACATCAGATTGTTTGATTGAAGCCGTAACCCAAACCTTACGTCATCTAAACACTAAACAATACTTTGTGTCAGAGATGAAGAGAAAGCCATGTGAAAGGAACACATCAGATTGTTTGATTGAAGCTGTAACCCAAACCTTACGTCAGCTAAACACTTAATAATACTTTGTGACAGAGATGAAGAGAAAGCCATGTGAAAGGATTACATCAGATTGTTTGATTGAAGCCGTAACCCAAAAATTACGTCAGCTAAACACTAAACAATACTTTGTGTCAGAGATGAAGAGAAAGCCATGTGAAAGGAACACATCAGGTTGTTTGATTGAAGCTCTAACCCAAACCTTACGTCAGGTAAACACTAAACAATGGTTTGTGTCAGAGATAAAGAGAAAGCCATGTGAAAGGAACACATCAGATTGTTTGATTGAAGCTGTATCCCAAACCTTACGTCAGGTAAACACTAAACAATGGTTTGTGTCAGAGATGTAGAGAAAGCCATGTGAAAGGAACACATGAGATTGTGTGATTGAAGCTGAACCCAAACCTTACGTCAGCTAAACACTAAACAATACTTAGTGACGGAGATAAAGAGAAAGCCATGTGAAAGGAACACATCAGATTGTTTGATTGAAGCTCTAACCCAAACCTTACGTCAGGTAAACACTAAACAATGGTTTGTGTTAGAGATGTAGCGAAAGCCATGTGAAAGGAACACATCAGATTGTGTAATTGAAGCTGTAACCCAAACCTTACGTCAGGTAAACACTAAACAATGGTTTGTGTTAGAGATGTAGCGAAAGCCATGTGAAAGGAACACATCAGATTGTGTAATTGAAGCTCTAACCCAAACCTTACGTCAGGTAAACACTAAACAATGGTTTGTGTTAGAGATATAGAGAAAGCCATGTGACAGGATTACATCAGATTGTGTAATTGAAGCTCTAACCCAAACCTTACGTCAGGTAAACACTAAACAATGGTTTGTGTTAGAGATGTAGAAAAAGCCATGTGAAAGGAACACATCAGATTGAGTAATTGAAACTCTAACCCAAAGCTTACGTCAGGTAAACACTAAACAATGGTTTGTGTTAGAGATGTAGAGAAAGCCATGTGAAAGGATTACATCAGATTGTGTAATTGAAGCTGTAACCCAAACCTTACGTCAGGTAAACACTAAACAATGGTTTGTGTTAGAGTTGTAGCGAAAGCCATGTGAAAGGAACACATCAGATTGTGTAATTGAAGCTCTAACCCAAACCTTACGTCAGGTAAACACTAAACAATGGTTTGTGTTAGAGATGTAGAGAAAGCCATGTGAAAGGAACACATCAGATTGTTTGATTGAAGCTCTAACCCAAACCTTACGTCAGGTAAACACTAAACAATGGTTTGTGTCAGAGATGTAGAGAAAGCCATGTGAAAGGAACACATCCGATTGTGTAATTGAAGCTCTAACCCAAAACTTGTCAGCTAAACACTAAACAATACTTTGTGACAGAAATGTAGAGAAAGCCATGTGAAAGGAGCACATCAAATTGTGTAATTGAAGCTCTAACCCAAACCTTACGTCAGCTAAACACTAAAGAATGGTTTGTGTTAGAGATGTAGAGAAAGCCATGTGAAAGGAACACATCAGATTGTGTGATTGAAGCTGTAACCCAAACCTTACGTCAGCTAAACACTAAACAATACTTTGTGTCAGAGATGTAGAGAAAGCCACGTGAAAGGATTACATCAGATTGTTTGACTGAAGCTGTAACCCAAACCTTACGTCAGGTAAACACTAAACAATGGTTTGTGTCAGAGATGTAGAAAGCCATGTGAAAGGAACACATCAGATTGTGTAATTGAAGCTCTAACCCAAACCTTACGTCAGCTAAACACTAAACAATACTTTGTGACAGAGATGAAGAGAAAGCCATGTGAAAGGAATACATCACATTGTTGTATTGAAGCTGTAACCCAAACCTTACGTCAGCTAAACACTAAACAATACTTTGTGACAGAGATGAAGAGAAAGCCATGTGAAAGGATTACATCAGATTGTTTGATTGAAGCTGGAACCCAAAACTTACATCAGCTAAACACTAAACAATACTTTGTGACAGAGATGTAGAGAAAGCCATGTGAAAGGAACACATCAGATTGTGTTATTGAAGCTGTAACCCAAACCTTAGTACAGCTAAACACTAAACAATACTTTGTGACAGAGATGTAGAGAAATCAATGTGAAAGGAACACATCAGATTGTTTGATTGATGCTGTAATCCAAACCTTACGTCAGCTAAAAACTAAACAATACTTTGTGTCAGAGATGTAGAGAAAGCCATGTGAAAGGATTATATCAGATTGTTTGATTGAAGCGGTAACCCAAACCTTACGTCAGGTAAACACTAAACAATGGTTGGTGTCAGAGATGTAGAGAAAGACCTGTGAAAGGAACACATCAGATTGTTTGATTGAAGCTCTAACCCAAACCTTACGTCAGGTAAACACTAAACATAGGTTTGTGTTAGAGATGTAGAGAAAGCCATGTGAAAAGATTACATAAGATCGTGTAATTGAAGCTGTAACCCAAACCTTACGTCAGGTAAACACTAAACAATGGTTTGTGTTAGAGATGTAGCGAAAGCCATGTGAAAGGAACACATCAGATTGTTAAATTGAAGCTCTAACCCAAACCTTACGTCAGGTTAACACTAAACAATGGTTTGTGTTAGAGATGTAGCGAAAGCCATGTGAAAGGAACACATCATATTGTGTAATTGAAGCTCTAACCCAAACCTTACGTCAGGTAAACGCTAAACAATGGTTTGTTTTAGAGATGTAGAGAAAGCCATGTGAAAGTATTACATCAGATTGTGTAATTGAAGCTCTAACCCAAACCTTACGTCAGGTAAACACTAAACAATGGTTTGTGTTAGAGATGTAGAGAAAGCCATGTGAAAGGAACACATCAGATTGTTTGACTGAAGCTCTAACCCAAACCTTACGTCAGCTAAACACTAAACAATACTTTGGGACAGAAATGTAGAGAAGCCATGTGAAAGGAACACATCAAATTGTGTAATTGAAGCTCTAACCCAAACCTTACGTCAGTTAAACACTAAAGAATGGTTTGTGTTAGAGATGTAGAGAAAGCCATGTGAAAGGAACACATCAGATTGTGTGATTGAAGCTGTAACCCAAACCTTACGTCAGCTAAACACTAAACATTACTTTGTGTCAGAGATGTAGAGAAAGCCACGTGAAAGGATTACATCAGATTGTTTGATTGAAGCTGTAACCCAAAACTTACGTCAGGTAAACACTAAACAATGGTTTGTGTCAGAGATGTAGAGAAAGCCAGGTGAAAGCAACACATCAGATTGTGTAATTGAAGCTGTAACCCAAAACTTAAGTCAGCTAAACACTAAACAATACTTTGTGACAGAGATGAAGAGAAAGCCATGTGAAAGAATTACATCAGATTGTTTGATTGAAGCCGTAACCCAAACCTTACGTCATCTAAACACTAAACAATACTTTGTGTCAGAGATGAAGAGAAAGCCATGTGAAAGGAACACATCAGATTGTTTGATTGAAGCTGTAACCCAAACCTTACGTCAGCTAAACACTTAATAATACTTTGTGACAGAGATGAAGAGAAAGCCATGTGAAAGGATTACATCAGATTGTTTGATTGAAGCCGTAACCCAAACCTTACGTCAGCCAAACACTAAACAATACTTTGTGTCAGAGATGAAGAGAAAGCCATGTGAAAGGAACACATCAGGTTGTTTGATTGAAGCTCTAACCCAAACCTTACGTCAGGTAAACACTAAACAATGGTTTGTGTTAGAGATGTAGAGAAAGCCATGTGAAAGGATTACATAAGATTGTGTAATTGAAGCTCTAACCCAAACCTTACGTCAGGTAAACACTAAACAATGGTTTGTGTCAGAGATGAAGAGAAAGCCATGTGAAAGGAACACATCAGATTGTTTGATTGAAGCTGTATCCCAAACCTTACGTCAGGTAAACACTAAACAATGGTTTGTGTCAGAGATGTAGAGAAAGCCATGTGAAAGGAACACATCAGATTGTGTGATTGAAGCTGAACCCAAACCTTACGTCAGCTAAACACTAAACAATACTTAGTGACGGAGATAAAGAGAAAGCCATGTGAAAGGAACACATCAGATTGTTTGATTGAAGCTCTAACCCAAACCTTACGTCATGTAAACACTAAACAATGGTTTGTGTTAGAGATGTAACGAAAGCCATGTGAAAGGAACACATCAGATTGTGTAATTGAAGCTGTAACCCAAACCTTACGTCAGGTAAACACTAAACAATGGTTTGTGTTAGAGATGTAGCGAAAGCCATGTGAAAGGAACACATCAGATTGTGTAATTGAAGCTCTAACCCAAACCTTACGTCAGGTAAACACTAAACAATGGTTTGTGTTAGAGATGTAGAGAAAGCCATGTGAAAGGATTACATCAGATTGTGTAATTGAAGCTCTAACCCAAACCTTACGTCAGGTAAACACTAAACAATGGTTTGTGTTAGAGATGTAGAAAAAGCCATGTGAAAGGAACACATCAGATTGTGTAATTGAAACTCTAACCCAAAGCTTACGTCAGGTAAACACTAAACAATGGTTTGTGTTAGAGATGTAGAGAAAGCCATGTGAAAGGATTACATCAGATTGTGTAATTGAAGCTATAACCCAAACCTTACGTCAGGTAAACACTAAACAATGGTTTGTGTTAGAGATGTAGCGAAAGCCATGTGAAAGGAACACATCAGATTGTGTAATTGAAGCTCTAACCCAAACCTTACGTCAGGTAAACACCAAACAATGGTTTGTGTTAGAGATGTAGAGAAAGCCATGTGAAAGGAACAAATCAGATTGTTTGATTGAAGCTCTAACCCAAACCTTACGTCAGGTAAACACTAAACAATGGTTTGTGTCAGAGATGTAGAGAAAGCCATGTGAAAGGAACACAACCGATTGTCTAATTGAAGCCCTAACCCAAACCTTACGTCAGCTAAACACTAAACAATACTTTGTGACAGAAATGTAGAGAAAGCCATGTGAAAGGAGCACATCAAATTGTGTAATTGAAGCTCTAACCCAAACCTTACGTCAGCTAAACACTAAAGAATGGTTTGTGTTAGAGATGTAGAGAAAGCCATGTGAAAGGAACACATCAGATTGTGTGATTCAAGCTGTAACCCAAACCTTACGTCAGCTAAACACTAAACAATACTTTGTGTCAGAGATGTAGAGAAAGCCACGTGAAAGGATTACATCAGATTGTTTGACTGAAGCTGTAACCCAAACCTTACGTCAGGTAAACACTAAACAATGGTTTGTGTCAGAGATGTAGAGCAAGCCATGTGAAAGGAACACATCAGATTGTGTAATTGAAGCTCTAACCCAAACCTTACGTCAGCTAAACACTAAACAATACTTTGTGACAGAGATGAAGAGAAAGCCATGTGAAAGGAACACATCAGATTGTTGTATTGAAGCTGTAACCCAAACCTTACGTCAGCTAAACACTAAACAATACTTTGTGACAGAGATGAAGAGAAAGCCATGTGAAAGGATTACATCAGATTGTTTGATTGAAGCTGGAACCCAAAACTTACATCAGCTAAACACTAAACAATACTTTGTGACAGAGATGTAGAGAAAGCCATGTGAAAGGAACACATCAGATTGTGTGATTGAAGCTGTAACCCAAACCTTACATCAGCTAAACACTAAACAATACTTTGTGACAGAAATGTAGAGAAATCTATGTGAAAGGAACACATCAGATTGTTTGATTGAAGCTGTAACCCAAACCTTACGTCAGCTAAAAACTAAACAATACTTTGTGTCAGAGATGTAGAGAAAGCCATGTGAAAGGATTACATCAGATTGTTTGATTGAAGCGGTAACCCAAACCTTACGTCAGGTAAACACTAAACAATGGTTGGTGTCAGAGATGTAGAGAAAGACATCTGAAAGGAACACATCAGATTGTGTAATTGAAGCTCTAACCCAAACCTTACGTCAGGTAAACACTAAACAATGGCTTGTGTTAGAGATGTAGAGAAAGCCATGTGAAAGGATTACATAAGATTGTGTAATTGAAGCTCTAACCCAAACCTTACGTCAGGTAAACACTAAACAATGGTTTATGTCAGAGATGAAGAGAAAGCCATGTGAAAGGAACACATCAGATTGTTTGATTGAAGCTGTATCACAAACCTTACGTCAGGTAAACACTAAACAATGGTTTGTGTCAGAGATGTAGAGAAAGCCATGTGAAAGGAACACATCAGATTGTGTGATTGAAGCTGTAACCCAAACCTTACGTCAGCTAAACACTAAACAATGGTTTTGTCAGAGATGTAGAGAAAGCCATGTGAAAGGATTACATCAGATTGTGTAATTGAAGCTGTAACCCAAACCTTACGTCAGGTAAACACTAAACAATGGTTTGTGTTAGAGATGTAGCGAAAGCCATGTGAAAGGAACACATCAGATTGTTAAATTGAAGCTCTAACCCAAACCTTACGTCAGGTAAACACTAAACAATGGTTTGTGTTAGAGATGTAGCGAAAGCCATGTGAAAGGAACACATCATATTGTGTAATTGAAGCTCTAACCCAAACCTTACGTCAGGTAAACGCTAAACAATGGTTTGTTTTAGAGATGTAGAGAAAGCCATGTGAAAGTATTACATCAGATTGTGTAATTGAAGCTCTAACCCAAATCTTACGTCAGGTAAACACTAAACAATGGTTTGTGTTAGAGATGTAGAGAAAGCCATGTGAAAGGAACACATCAGATTGTTTGATTGAAGCTCTAACCCAAACCTTACGTCAGCTAAACACTAAACAATACTTTGTGACAGAAATGTAGAGAAGCCATGTGAAAGGAACACATCAAATTGTGTAATTGAAGCTCTAACCCAAACCTTACGTCAGCTAAACACTAAAGAATGGTTTGTGTTAGAGATGTAGAGAAAGCCATGTGAAAGGAACACATCAGATTTTGTGATTGAAGCTGTAACCCAAACCTTACGTCAGCTAAACACTAAACATTACTTTGTGTCAGAGATGTAGAGAAAGCCACGTGAAAGGATTACATCAGATTGTTTGATTGAAGCTGTAACCCAAACCTTACGTCAAGTAAACACTAAACAATGGTTTGTGTCAGAGATGGAGAGCAAGCCATGTGAAAGGAACACATCAGATTGTATAATTGAAGCTCTAACCTAAACCTTACGTCAGCTAAACACTAAACCATACTTTGTGACAGAGATGAAGAGAAAGCCATGTGAAAGGAACACATCAGATTGTTTGATTGAAGCCGTAACCCAAACCTTACGTCAGCTAAACACTAAACAATACTTTGTGACAGAGATGAAGAGAAAGCCATGTGAAAGGATTACATCAGATTGTTTGATTGAAGCTGTAACCCAAACCTTACGTCAGCTAAACACTAAACAATACTTTGTGACGGAGATGAAGAGAAAGCCATGTGAAAGGAATACATCAGATTTTGTAATTGAAGCTGTAACCAGAACCTTACGTCAGCTAAACACTAAACAATGGTTTGTGACAGAGATGTAGAAAAAGCCATGTGAAAGGAACACATCAGATTGTTTGATTGAAGCTGTAACCTAAACCTTACGTCAGCCAAACACTAAACAATACTTTGTGACAGAGATGTAGAGAAAGCCGTGTGAAAGGAACACATCAGATTGTGTGATTGAAGCTGTAACCCAAACCTTACATCAGCTAAACACTAAACAATACTTTGTGACACAGATGTAGAGAAAGCCATGTGAGAGGAACACATCAGATTGTGTGATTGAAGCTGTAACCCAAACCTTACATCAGCTAAACACTAAACAATACTTTGTGACAGAGATGTAGAGAAATCTATGTGAAAGGAACACATCAGATTGTTTGATTGAAGCTGTAACCCAAACCTTACGTCAGCTAAAAACTAAACAATACTTTGTGTCAGAGATGTAGAGAAAGCCATGTGAAAGGATTACATCAGATTGTTTGATTGAAGCGTTAACCCAAACCTTACGTCAGGTAAACACTAAACAATGGTTGGTGTCAGAGATGTAGAGAAAGACATGTGAAAGGAACACATCAGATTTTTGATTGAAGCTCTAACCCAAACCTTACGTCAGGTAAACACTAAATAATGGTTTGTGTTAGAGATGTAGAGAAAGCCATGTGAAAGGAACACATCAAATTGTTTGATTGAAGCTGTATCCCAAACCTTACGTCGGTAAACACTAAACAATGGTTTGTGTCAGAGATGTAGAGAAAGCCATCTGAAAGGAACACAACAAATTGTTTGATTGAAGCTGTATCCCAAACCTTACGTCGGTAAACACTAAACAATGGTTTGTGTCAGAGATGTAGAGAAAGCCATGTGAAAGGATTACATAAGATTGTGTAATTGAAGCTGTAACCCAAACGTTACGTCAGGTAAACACTAAACAATGGTTTGTGTCAGAGATGAAGAGAAAGCCATGTGAAAGGAACACATCAAATTGTTTGATTGAAGCTGTATCCCAAACCTTACGTCGGTAAACACTAAACAATGGTTTGTGTCAGAGATGTAGAGAAAGCCATCTGAAAGGAACACATCAGATTGTGTGATAGAAGCTGTAACCCAAACCTTACGTCAGCTAAACACTAAACAATGGTTTCTGTCAGAGATGTAGAGAAAGCCATGTGAAAGGATTACATCAGATTGTGTAATTGAAGCTGTAACCTAAACCTTACGTCAGGTAAACACTAAACAACGGTTGGTGTTAGAGATGTAGCGAAAGCCATGTGAAAGGAACACATCAGATTGTTAAATTGAAGCTCTAACCCAAACCTTACGTCAGGTAAACACTAAACAATGGTTTGTGTTAGAGATGTAGCGAAAGCCATGTGAAAGGAACACATCAGATTGTGTAATTGAAGCTCTAACCCAAACCTTACGTCAGGTAAACGCTAAACAATGGTTTGTGTTAGAGATGTAGAGAAAGCCATGTGAAAGTATTACATCAGATTGTGTAATTGAAGCTGTAACCCAAACCTTACGTCAGGTAAACACTAAAAATGGTTTGTGTTAGAGATGTAGCGACAGCCATGTGAAAGGAACACATCAGATTGTAAATTGAAGCTCTAACCCAAACCTTACCACAGGTAAACACTAAACAATGGTTTGTGTTAGAGATGTAGAGAAAGCCATGTGAAAGGATTACATCAAATTGTGTAATTGAAGCTCTATCCCAAACCTTACGTCAGGTAAACACCAAACAATGGTTTGTGTTAGAGATGTAGAGAAAGCCATGTGAAAGGAACACATCAGATTGTGTGATTGAAGCTGTAACCCAAACCTTACGTCAGCTAAACACTAAACAATGCTTTGTGACAGAGATGTAGAGAAATCTATGTGAAAGGAAGATATCAGATTGTTTGATTGAAGCTGTAACCCAAACCTTACTTATACTAAAAACTAAACAATACTTTGTGTCAGAGATGTAGAGAAAGCCATGTGAAAGGATTACATCAGATTGTTTGATTGAAGCTGTAACCCAAACCTTACGTCAGGTAAACACTAAACAATGGTTTGTGTCAGAGATGTAGAGAAAGTTTTGTGAAAGGAACACATCAGATTGTGTAATTGAAGCTCTAACCCAAACCTTACGTCAGCTAAACACTAAACAATACTTTGTGTCAGAGATGAAGAGAAAGCCATGTGAAAGGATTACATCAGATTGTTTGATTGAAGCCGTAACCCAAACCTTACGTCAGCTAAACACTAAACAATACTTTGTGTCAGAGATGAAGAGAAAGCCATGTGAAAGGAACACATAAGATTGTTTGATTGAAGCTGTAACCCAAACCTTACGTCAGCTAAACACTTAAAAATACTTTGTGACAAAGATGAAGAGAAAGCCAAGTGAAAGGATTACATCAGATTGTGTAATTGAAGCTGTAACCCAAACCTTACGTCAGGTAAACACTAAACAATGGTTTGTGTCAGAGATGAAGAGAAAGCCATGGGAAAGGATTACATCAGATTGTGTAATTGAAGCTGTAACCCAAACATTACGTCAGGTAAACACTAAACAATGGTTTGTGTCAGAGATGAAGAGAAAGCCATGTGAAAGGAACACATCAGTTTGTTTGATTGAAGCTGTAACCCAAACCTTACGTCAGGTAAACACTAAACAATGGTTTGTGTCAGAGATGTAGAGAAAGACATGTGAAAGAATCACATCAGATTGTTTGATAGAAGCTCTAACCCAAACCTTACGTCAGGTAAACACTAAACAATGGTTTGTGTTAGAGATGTAGCGAAAGCCATGTGAAAGGAACACATCAGATTGTGTAATTGAAGCTCCAACCCAAACCTTACGTCAGGTAAACACTAAACAATGGTTTGTGTCAGAGATGTAGAGAAAGCCTTGTGAAAGGAACACATCAGATTGTGTAATTGAAGCTCTAACCCAAAGCTTACGTCAGGTCAACACTAAACAATGGTTTGTGTTAGAGATGTAGAGAAAGCCATGTGAAAGGAACACATCAGATTGTTTGATTGAAGCTCTTACCCAAACCTTACGTCAGGTAACCACTAAACAAAGGTTTGTGTCAGAGATGAAGAGAAAGCCATGTGAAAGGAACACATCAGATTGTGTAATTGAAGCTCTAACCCAAACCTTACGTCAGCTAAAAACTAAACAATACTTTGTGTCAGAGATTTAGAGAAAGCCATGTGAAAGGATTACATCAGATTGTTTGATTGAAGCGGTAACACAAACCTTACATCAGGTAAACACTAAACAATGGTTGGTGTCAGAGATGTAGAGAAAGCCAGGTGAAAGGAACACATCAGATTGTGTAATTGAAGCTCTAACCCAAACCTTACGTCAGCTAAACACTAAACAATACTTTGTGACAGAGATGAAGAGAAAGCGATGTGAAAGGAACACATCAGATTGTTTGATTGAAGCTCTAACCCAAAACTTACGTCAGCTAAACACTTAATAATACTTTGTGACAGAGATGAAGAGAAAGCCATGTGAAAGGATTACATCAGATTGTTTGATTGAAGCCGTAACCCAAACCTTACGTCAGCTAAACACTAAACAATACTTTGTGTCAGAGATGAAGAGAAAGCCATGTGAAAGGAACACATCAGATTGTTTGATTCAAGCTCTAACCCAAACCTTACGTCAGGTAAACACTAAACAATGGTTTGTGTTAGAGATGTAGAGAAAGCCATGTGAAAGGATTACATAAGATTGTGTAATTGAAGCTCTAAGCCAAACTTTACGTCAGGTAAACATTAAACAATGGTTTGTGTCAGAGATGTAGAGAAAGCCATGTGAAAGGAACACATCAGATTGTTTGATTGAAGCTGTAACCCAAACCTTACGTCAGGTAAACAATAAACAATGGTTTGTGTTAGAGATGTAGCGAAAGCCATGTGAAAGGAACACATCAGATTGTGTAATTGAAGCTCTAACCCAAACCTTACGTCAGGTAAACGCTAAACAATGGTTTGTGTTAGAGATGTAGAGAAAGCCATGTGAAAGTATTACATCAGATTGTGTAATTGAAGCTGTAACCAAAACCTTACGTCAGGTAAACACTAAAAATGGTTTGTGTTAGAGATGTAGCGAAAGCCATGTGAAAGGAACACATCAGATTGTTAAATTGAAGCTCTAACCCAAACCTTACGTCAGGTAAACACTAAACAATGGTTTGTGTTAGAGATGTAGAGAAAGCCATGTGAAAGGTTACATCAGATTGTGTAATTGAAGCTCTATCCCAAACCTTACGTCAGGTAAACACCAAACAATGGTTTGTGTTAGAGATGTAGAGAAAGCCATGTGAAAGGAACACATCAGATTGTGTGATTGAAGCTCTCACCCAAACCTTACGTCAGGTAAACACTAAACAATACTTTGTGACAGAGATGAAGAGAAAGCCATGTGAAAGGAACACATCAGATTGTGTGATTGAAACTGTAACCCAAACCTTACGTCAGCTAAACACTAAACAATACTTTGTGACAGAGATGTAGAGAAATCTATGTGAAAGGAAGACATCAGATTGTTTGATTGAAGCTGTAACCCAAACCTTACTTATGCTAAAAACTAAACAATACTTTGTGGCAGAGATGTAGAGAAAGCCATGTGAAAGGATTACATCAGATTGTTTGATTGAAGCTGTAACCCAAACCTTACGTCAGGTAAACACTAAACAATGGTTTGTGTCAGAGATGTAGAGAAAGCCATGTGAAAGGAACACATCAGATTGTGTAATTGAAGCTCTAACCCAAACCTTACGTCGGCTAACACTAAACAATACTTTGTGACAGAGATGAAGAGAAAGCCATGTGAAAGGATTACATCAGATTGTTTGATTGAAGCCGTAACCCAAACCTTACGTCAGCTAAACACTAAACAATACTTTGTGTCAGAGATGAAGAGAAAGCCATGTGAAAGGAACACATCAGATTGTTTGATTGAAGCTGTAACCCAAACCTTACGTCAGCTAAACACTTAACAATACTTTGTGACAGAGATGAAGAGAAAGCCAAGTGAAAGGATTACATCAGATTGTGTAATTGAAGATGTAACCCAAACCTTACGTCAGGTAAACACTAAACAATGGTTTGTGTCAGAGATGAAGAGAAAGCCATGGGAACGGATTACATCAGATTGTGTAATTGAAGCTGTAACCCAAACATTACGTCAGGTAAACACTAAACAATGGTTTGTGTCAGAGGTGAAGAGAAAGCCATGTGAAAGGAACACATCAGATTGTTTGATTGAAGCTGTAACCCAAACCTTACGTCAGGTAAACACTAAACAATGGTTTGTGTCAGAGATGTAGAGAAAGCCATGTGAAAGAATCACATCAGATTGTTTGATTGAAGCTCTAACCCAAACCTTACGTCAGGTAAACACTAAACAATGGTTTGTGTTAGAGATGTAGCGAAAGCCATGTGAAAGGAACACATCAGATTGTGTAATTGAAGCTCCAACCCAAACCTTACGTCAGGTAAACACTAAACAATGGTTTGTGTCAGAGATGTAGAGAAAGCCTTGTGAAAGGAACACATCAGATTGTGTAATTGAAGCTCTAACCCAAAGCTTACGTCAGGTCAACACTAATTAATGGTTTGTGTTAGAGATGTAGAGAAAGCCATGTGAAAGGAACACATCAGATTGTTTGATTGAAGCTCTTACCCAAACCTTACGTCAGGTAACCACTAAACAAAGGTTTGTGTCAGAGATGAAGAGAAAGCCATGTGAAAGGAACACATCAGATTGTGTAATTGAAGCTCTAACCCAAACCTTACGTCAGCTAAAAACTAAACAATACTTTGTGTCAGAGATTTAGAGAAAGCCATGTGAAAGGATTACATCAGATTGTTTGATTGAAGCGGTAACACAAACCTTACGTCAGGTAAACACTAAACAATGGTTGGTGTCAGAGATGTAGAGAAAGCCAGGTGAAAGGAACACATCAGATTGTGTAATTGAAGCTCTAACCCAAACCTTACGTCAGCTAAACACTAAACAATACTTTGTGACAGAGATGAAGAGAAAGCCATGTGAAAGGAAGACATCAGATTGTTTGATTGAAGCCGTAACCCAAACCTTACGTCAGCTAAACACTAAACAATACTTTGTGACAGAGATGAAGAGAAAGCCATGTGAAAGGATTACATCAGATTGTTTGATTGAAGCTGTAACCCAAACCTTACGTCAGCTAAACACTAAACAATACTTTGTGTCAGAGATGAAGAGAAAGCCATGTGAAAGGAACACATCAGATTGTTTGATTCAAGCTCTAACCCAAACCTTACGTCAGGTAAACACTAAACAATGGTTTGTGTTAGAGATGTAGAGAAAGCCATGTGAAAGGATTACATAAGATTGTATAATTGAAGCTCTAACCCAAACCTTACGTCAGGTAAACACTAAACAATGGTTTGTGTCAGAGATGTAGAGAAAGCCATGTGAAAGGAACACATCAGATTGTTTGATTGAAGCTGTAACCCAAACCTTACGTCAGGTAAACACTAAACAATGGTTTGTGTCAGAGATGAAGAGAAAGCCATGTGAAAGGAACACATCAGATTGTGTAATTGAAGCTCTAACCCAAACCTTACGTCAGGTAAACACTAAACAATGGTTTAAGACAGAGATGTAGAGAAAGCCATGTGAAAGAAACACATCAGATTGTTTGATTGAAGCTCTAACCCAAACCTTACGTCAGGTAAACACTAAGCAATGGTTTGTGTTAGAGATGTAGCGAAAGCCATGTGAAAGGAACACATCAGATTGTGTAATTGAAGCTCCAACCCAAACCTTACGTCAGGTAAACACTAAACAATGGTTTGTGTTAGAGATGTAGCGAAAGCCATGTGAAAGGAACACATCAGATTGTGCAATTGAAGCTCTAACCCAAAACTTACGTCAGGTAAACACTAAACAATGGTTTGTGTTAGAGATGTAGAGAAAGCCATTTGAAAGGATTACATCAGATTGTGTAATTGAAGCTGTAACCCAAACCTTACGTCAGGTAAACACTAAACAATGGTTTGTGTTAAAGATGTAGCGAAAGCCATGTGAATGGAACACATCAGAATGTTAAATTGAACCTCTAACCCTAACTTACGTCTGGTAAACACAAAACAATGGTTTGTGTTAGAGATGTAGAGAAAGCCATGTGAAAGGATTACATCAGATTGTGAAATTGAAGCTCTATCCCAAACCTTACGTCAGGTAAACACCAAACAATGGTTTGTGTTAGAGATGTAGAGAAAGCCATGTGAAAGGAACACATCAGATTGTGTGATTGAAGCTCTCACCCAAACCTTACGTCAGGTAAACACTAAACAATGGTTTGTGTTAGAGATGTAGAGAAAGCCATGTGAAAGGATTACATCAGATTGTTTGATTGAAGCTCTAACCCATACCTTACCTCAGTTAAACACTAAACAATAGTTTGTGACAGAGATGTAGAGAAAGCCATGTGAAAGGAACACATCAGATTGTGCGATTGAAGCTGTAACCCAAACCTTACGTCAGCTAAACACTAAACAATACTTTGTGACAGAGATGTAGAGAAATCTATGTGAAAGGAAGACATCAGATTGTTTGATTGAAGCTGTAACCCAAACCTTACTTATGCTAAAAACTAAACAATACTTTGTGTCAGAGATGTAGAGAAAGCCATGTGAAAGGATTACATCAGATTGTTTGATTGAAGCTGTAACCCAAACCTTACGTCAGGTAAACACTAAACAATGGTTTGTGTCAGAGATGTAGAGAAAGCCATGTGAAAGGAACACATCAGATTGTGTAATTGAAGCTCTAACCCAAACCTTACGTCGGCTAAACACTAAACAATACTTTGTGACAGAGATGAAGAGAAAGCCATGTGAAAGGATTACATCAGATTGTTTGATTGAAGCCGTAACCCAAACCTTACGTCAGCTAAACACTAAACAATACTTTGTGACAGAGATGAAGAGAAAGCCATGTGAAAGGAACACATCAGATTGTACGATTGAAGCTGTAACCCAAACCTTACGTCAGCTAAACACTAAACAATACTTTGTGACAGAGATGTAGAGAAATCTATGTGAAAGGAAGACATCAGATTGTTTGATTGAAGCTGTAACCCAAACCTTACTTATGCTAAAAACTAAACAATACTTTGTGTCAGAGATGTAGAGAAAGCCATGTGAAAGGATTACATCAAATTGTTTGATTGAAGCTGTAACCCAAACCTTACGTCAGGTAAACACTAAACAATGGTTTGTGTCAGAGATGTAGAGAAAGCCATGTGAAAGGAACACATCAGATTGTGTAATTGAAGCTCTAACCCAAACCTTACGTCGGCTAAACACTAAACAATACTTTGTGACAGAGATGAAGAGAAAGCCATGTGAAAGGATTACATCAGATTGTTTGATTGAAGCCGTAACCCAAACCTTACGTCAGCTAAACACTAAACAATACTTTGTGTCAGAGATGAAGAGAAAGCCATGTGAAAGGAACACATCAGATTGTTTGATTGAAGCTGTAACCCAAACCTTACGTCAGCTAAACACTTAACAATACTTTGTGACAGAGATGAAGAGAAAGCCAAGTGAAAGGATTACATCAGATTGTGTAATTGAAGATGTAACCCAAACCTTACGTCAGGTAAACACTAAACAATGGTTTGTGTCAGAGATGAAGAGAAAGCCATGGGAACGGATTACATCAGATTGTGTAATTGAAGCTGAAACCCAAACATTACGTCAGGTAAACACTAAACAATGGTTTGTGTCAGAGGTGAAGAGAAAGCCATGTGAAAGGAACACATCATATTGTTTGATTGAAGCTGTAACCCAAACCTTACGTCAGGTAAACACTAAACAATGGTTTGTGTCAGAGATGTAGAGAAAGCCATGTGAAAGAATCACATCAGATTGTTTGATTGAAGCTCTAACCCAAATCTTACGTCAGGTAAACACTAAACAATGGTTTGTGTTAGAGATGTAGCGAAAGCCATGTGAAAGGAACACATCAGATTGTGTAATTGAAGCTCCAACCCAAACCTTACGTCAGGTAAACACTAAACAATGGTTTGTGTCAGAGATGTAGAGAAAGCCTTGTGAAAGGAACACATCAGATTGTGTAATTGAAGCTCTAACCCAAAGCTTACGTCAGGTCAACACTAAACAATGGTTTGTGTTAGAGATGTAGAGAAAGCCATGTGAAAGGAACACATCAGATTGTTTGATTGAAGCTCTTACCCAAACCTTACGTCAGGTAACCACTAAACAAAGGTTTGTGTCAGAGATGAAGAGAAAGCCATGTGAAAGGAACACATCAGATTGTGTAATTGAAGCTCTAACCCAAACCTTACGTCAGCTAAAAACTAAACAATACTTTGTGTCAGAGATTTAGAGAAAGCCATGTGAAAGGATTACATCAGATTGTTTGATTGAAGCGGTAACACAAACCTTACGTCAGGTAAACACTAAACAATGGTTGGTGTCAGAGATGTAGAGAAAGCCAGGTGAAAGGAACACATCAGATTGTGTAATTGAAGCTCTAACCCAAACCTTACGTCAGCTAAACACTAAACAATACTTTGTGACAGAGATGAAGAGAAAGCCATGTGAAAGGAAGACATCAGATTGTTTGATTGAAGCTCTAACCCAAACCTTACGTCAGCTAAACACTTAATAATACTTTGTGACAGAGATGAAGAGAAAGCCATGTGAAAGGATTACATCAGATTGTTTGATTGAAGCCGTAACCCAAACCTTACGTCAGCTAAACACTAAACAATACTTTGTGTCAGAGATGAAGAGAAAGCCATGTGAAAGGAACACATCAGATTGTTTGATTCAAGCTCTAACCCAAACCTTACGTCAGGTAAACACTAAACAATGGTTTGTGTTAGAGATGTAGAGAAAGCCATGTGAAAGGATTACATAAGATTGTGTAATTGAAGCTCTAACCCAAACCTTACGTCAGGTAAACACTAAACAATGGTTTGTGTCAGAGATGTAGAGAAAGCCATGTGAAAGGAACACATCAGATTGTTTGATTGAAGCTGTAATCCAAACCTTACGTCAGGTAAACACTAAACAATGGTTTGTGTCAGAGATGAAGAGAAAGCCATGTGAAAGGAACACATCAGATTGTGTAATTGAAGCTCTAACCCAAACCTTACGTCAGGTAAACACTAAACAATGGTTTAAGACAGAGATGTAGAGAAAGCCATGTGAAAGAAACACATCAGATTGTTTGATTGAAGCTCTAACCCAAACCTTACGTCAGGTAAACACTAAGCAATGGTTTGTGTTAGAGATGTAGCGAAAGCCATGTGAAAGGAACACATCAGATTGTGTAATTGAAGCTCCAACCCAAACCTTACGTCAGGTAAACACTAAACAATGGTTTGTGTTAGAGATGTAGCGAAAGCCATGTGAAAGGAACACATCAGATTGTGCAATTGAAGCTCTAACCCAAAACTTACGTCAGGTAAACACTAAACAATGGTTTGTGTTAGAGATGTAGAGAAAGCCATTTGAAAGGATTACATCAGATTGTGTAATTGAAGCTGTAACCCAAACCTTACGTCAGGTAAACACTAAACAATGGTTTGTGTTAGAGATGTAGCGAAAGCCATGTGAAAGGAACGCATCAGAATGTTAAATTGAACCTCTAACCCTAACTTACGTCTGGTAAACACAAAACAATGGTTTGTGTTAGAGATGTAGAGAAAGCCATGTGAAAGGATTACATCAGATTGTGAAATTGAAGCTCTATCCCAAACCTTACGTCAGGTAAACACCAAACAATGGTTTGTGTTAGAGATGTAGAGAAAGCCATGTGAAAGGAACACATCAGATTGTGTGATTGAAGCTCTCACCCAAACCTTACGTCAGGTAAACACTAAACAATGGTTTGTGTTAGAGATGTAGAGAAAGCCATGTGAAAGGATTACATCAGATTGTTTGATTGAAGCTCTAACCCATACCTTACCTCAGTTAAACACTAAACAATAGTTTGTGACAGAGATGTAGAGAAAGCCATGTGAAAGGAACACATCAGATTGTGCGATTGAAGCTGTAACCCAAACCTTACGTCAGCTAAACACTAAACAATACTTTGTGACAGAGATGTAGAGAAATCGATGTGAAACGAACACATCAGATTGTTTGATTGAAGCTGTAACCCAAACCTTACGTCAGCTAAAAACTAAACAATACTTTGTGTCAGAGATTTAGAGAAGGCCATGTGAAAGGATTACATCAGATTGTTTGATTGAAGCGGTAACCCAAACCTTACGTCAGGTAAACACTAAACAATGGTTGGTGTCAGAGATGTAGAGAAAGCCAGGTGAAAGGAACACATCAGATTGTGTAATTGAAGCTCTAACCCAAACCTTACGTCAGCTTAACACTAAACAATACTTTGTGACAGAGATGAAGAGAAAGCCATGTGTAAGGATTAACCCAGATTGTTTGATTGAAGCCGTAACCCAAACCTTACGTCAGCTAAACACTAAACAATACTTTGTGTCAGAGATGAAGAGAAAGCCATGTGAAAGGAACACATCAGATTGTTTGATTGAAGCTGTAACCCAAACCTTACGTCAGCTAAACAGTTAATAATACTTTGTGACAGAGAAAAAGAGAAAGCCATGTGAAAAGATTACATCAGATTGTTTGATTGAAGCCGTAACCCAAACCTTACGTCAGCTAAACACTAAACAATACTTTGTGTCAGAGATGAAGAGAAAGCCATGTGAAAGGAACACATCAGATTGTTTGATTGAAGCTCTAACCCAAACCTTACGTCAGGTAAACACTAAACAATGGTTTGTGTTAGAGATGTAGAGAAAGCCATGTGAAAGGATTACATAAGATTGTGTAATTGAAGCTCTAACCCAAACCTTACGTCAGGTAAACACTAAACAATGGTTTGTGTCAGAGATGTAGAGAAAGCCATGTGAAAGGAACACATCAGATTGTTTGATTGAAGCTGTAACCCAAACCTTACGTCAGGTAAACACTAAACAATGGTTTGTGTTAGAGATGTAGCGAAAGCCATGTGAAAGGAACACATCAGATTGTGTAATTGAAGCTCTAACCCAAACCTTACGTCAGGTAAACGCTAAACAATGGTTTGTGTTAGAGATGTAGAGAAAGCCATGTGAAAGTATTACATCAGATTGTGTAATTGAAGCTCTAACCCAAACCTTGCGTCAGGTAAACACTAAAAATGGTTTGTGTTAGAGATGTAGCGAAAGCCATGTGAAAGGAACACATCAGATTGTTAAATTGAAGCTCTAACCCAAACCTTACGTCAGGTAAACACTAAACAATGGTTTGTGTTAGAGATGTAGAGAAAGCCATGTGAAAGGATTACATCAGATTGTGTAATTGAAGCTCTATACCAAACCTTACGTCAGGTAAACACCAAACAATGGTTTGTGTTAGAGATGTAGAGAAAGCCATGTGAAAGGAACACATCAGATTGTGTGATTGAAGCTCTCACCCAAACCTTACGTCAGGTAAACACTAAACAATACTTTGTGACAGAGATGAAGAGAAAGCCATGTGAAAGGAACACATCAGATTGTGTGTTTTAAACTGTAACCCAAACCTTACGTCAGCTAAACACTAAACAATACTTTGTGACAGAGATGTAGAGAAATCTATGTGAAAGGAAGACATCAGATTGTTTGATTGAAGCTGTAACCCAAACCTTACTTATGCTAAAAACTAAACAATACTTTGTGTCAGAGATGTAGAGAAAGCCATGTGAAAGGATTACATCAGATTGTTTGATTGAAGCTGTAACCCAAACCTTACGTCAGGTAAACACTAAACAATGGTTTGTGTCAGAGATGTAGAGAAAGCCATGTGAAAGGAACACATCAGATTGTGTAATTGAAGCTCTAACCCAAACCTTACGTCGGCTAAACACTAAACAATACTTTGTGACAGAGATGAAGAGAAAGCCATGTGAAAGGATTACATCAGATTGTTTGATTGAAGCCGTAACCCAAATCTTACGTCAGCTAAACACTAAACAATACTTTGTGTCAGAGATGAAGAGAAAGCCATGTGAAAGGAACACATCAGATTGTTTGATTGAAGCTGTAACCCAAAGCTTACGTCAGCTAAACACTTAACAATACTTTGTGACAGAGATGAAGAGAAAGCCAAGTGAAAGAATTACATCAGATTGTGTAATTGAAGATGTAACCCAAACCTTACGTCAGGTAAACACTAAACAATGGTTTGTGTCAGAGATGAAGAGAAAGCCATGGGAACGGATTACATCAGATTGTGTAATTGAAGCTGTAACCCAAACATTACGTCAGGTAAACACTAAACAATGGTTTGTGTCAGAGGTGAAGAGAAAGCCATGTGAAAGGAACACATCAGATTGTTTGATTGAAGCTGTAACCCAAACCTTACGTCAGGTAAACACTAAACAATGGTTTGTGTCAGAGATGTAGAGAAAGCCATGTGAAAGAAACACATCAGATTGTTTGATTGAAGCTCTAACCCAAACCTTACGTCAGGTAAACACTAAACAATGGTTTGTGTTAGAGATGTAGCGAAAGCCATGTGAAAGGAACACATCAGATTGTGTAATTGAAGCTCCAACCCAAACCTTACGTCAGGTAAACACTAAACAATGGTTTGTGTCAGAGATGTAGAGAAAGCCTTGTGAAAGGAACACATCAGATTGTGTAATTGAAGCTCTAACCCAAAGCTTACGTCAGGTCAACACTAAACAATGGTTTGTGTTAGAGATGTAGAGAAAGCCATGTGAAAGGAACACATCAGATTGTTTGATTGAAGCTCTTACCCAAACCTTACGTCAGGTAACCACTAAACAAAGGTTTGTGTCAGAGATGAAGAGAAAGCCATGTGAAAGGAACACATCAGATTGTGTAATTGAAGCTCTAACCCAAACCTTACGTCAGCTAAAAACTAAACAATACTTTGTGTCAGAGATTTAGAGAAAGCCATGTGAAAGGATTACATCAGATTGTTTGATTGAAGCGGTAACACAAACCTTACGTCAGGTAAACACTAAACAATGGTTGGTGTCAGAGATGTAGAGAAAGCCAGGTGAAAGGAACACATCAGATTGTGTAATTGAAGCTCTAACCCAAACCTTACGTCAGCTAAACACTAAAGAATACTTTGTGACAGAGATGAAGAGAAAGCCATGTGAAAGGAACACATCAGATTGTTTGATTGAAGCTCTAACCCAAACCTTACGTCAGCTAAACACTTAATAATACTTTGTGACAGAGATGAAGAGAAAGCCATGTGAAAGGATTACATCAGATTGTTTGATTGAAGCCGTAACCCAAACCTTACGTCAGCTAAACACTAAACAATACTTTGTGTCAGAGATGAAGAGAAAGCCATGTGAAAGGAACACATCAGATTGTTTGATTGAAGCTCTAACCCAAACCTTACGTCAGGTAAACACTAAACAATGGTTTGTGTTAGAGATGTAGAGAAAGCCATGTGAAAGGATTACATAAGATTGTGTAATTGAAGCTCTAACCCAAACCTTACGTCAGGTAAACACTAAACAATGGTTTGTGTCAGAGATGTAGAGAAAGCCATGTGAAAGGAACACATCAGATTGTTTGATTGAAGCTGTAACCCAAACCTTACGTCAGGTAAACACTAAACAATGGTTTGTGTTAGAGATGTAGCGAAAGCCATGTGAAAGGAACACATCAGATTGTGTAATTGAAGCTCTAACCCAAACCTTACGTCAGGTAAACGCTAAACAATGGTTTGTGTTAGAGATGTAGAGAAAGCCATGTGAAAGTATTACATCAGATTGTGTAATTGAAGCTGTAACCCAAACCTTACGTCAGGTAAACACTAAAAATGGTTTGTGTTAGAGATGTAGCGAAAGCCATGTGAAAGGAACACATCAGATTGTTAAATTGAAGCTCTAACCCAAACCTTACGTCAGGTAAACACTAAACAATGGTTTGTGTTAGAGATGTAGAGAAAGCCATGTGAAAGGATTACATCAGATTGTGTAATTGAAGCTCTATACCAAACCTTACGTCAGGTAAACACCAAACAATGGTTTGTGTTAGAGATGTAGAGAAAGCCATGTGAAAGGAACACATCAGATTGTGTGATTGAAGCTCTCACCCAAACCTTACGTCAGGTAAACACTAAACAATACTTTGTGACAGAGATGAAGAGAAAGCCATGTGAAAGGAACACATCAGATTGTGTGATTGAAACTGTAACCCAAACCTTACGTCAGCTAAACACTAAACAATACTTTGTGACAGAGATGTAGAGAAATCTATGTGAAAGGAAGACATCAGATTGTTTGATTGAAGCTGTAACCCAAACCTTACTTATGCTAAAAACTAAACAATACTTTGTGTCAGAGATGTAGAGAAAGCCATGTGAAAGGATTACATCAGATTGTTTGATTGAAGCTGTAACCCAAACCTTACGTCAGGTAAACACTAAACAATGGTTTGTGTCAGAGATGTAGAGAAAGCCATGTGAAAGGAACACATCAGATTGTGTAATTGAAGCTCTAACCCAAACCTTACGTCGGCTAAACACTAAACAATACTTTGTGTCAGAGATGAAGAGAAAGCCATGTGAAAGGAACACATCAGATTGTTTGATTGAAGCTCTAACCCAAACCTTACGTCAGGTAAACACTAAACAATGGTTTGTGTTAGAGATGTAGAGAAAGCCATGTGAAAGGATTACATAAGATTGTGTAATTGAAGCTCTAACCCAAACCTTACGTCAGGTAAACACTAAACAATGGTTTGTGTCAGAGATGTAGAGAAAGCCATGTGAAAGGAACACATCAGATTGTTTGATTGAAGCTGTAACCCAAACCTTACGTCAGCTAAAAACTAAACAATACTTTGTGTCAGAGATTTAGAGAAGGCCATGTGAAAGGATTACATCAGATTGTTTGATTGAAGCGGTAACCCAAACCTTACGTCAGGTAAACACTAAACAATGGTTGGTGTCAGAGATGTAGAGAAAGCCAGGTGAAAGGAACACATCAGATTGTGTAATTGAAGCTCTAACCCAAACCTTACGTCAGCTTAACACTAAACAATACTTTGTGACAGAGATGAAGAGAAAGCCATGTATAAGGATTAACCCAGATTGTTTGATTGAAGCCGTAACCCAAACCTTACGTCAGCTAAACACTAAACAATACTTTGTGTCAGAGATGAAGAGAAAGCCATGTGAAAGGAACACATCAGATTGTTTGATTGAAGCTGTAACCCAAACCTTACGTCAGCTAAACAGTTAATAATACTTTGTGACAGAGAAAAAGAGAAAGCCATGTGAAAAGATTACATCAGATTGTTTGATTGAAGCCGTAACCCAAACCTTACGTCAGCTAA
Organism: Hymenopus coronatus; assembly: GCA_030762935.1. Taxonomy (NCBI): domain Eukaryota; kingdom Metazoa; phylum Arthropoda; class Insecta; order Mantodea; family Hymenopodidae; genus Hymenopus; species Hymenopus coronatus. Next base: position 150,594,681 of record CM060898.1, on the reverse strand, counting down.
ACACTAAACAATACTTTGTGTCAGAGATGAAGAGAAAGCCATGTGAAAGGAACACATCAGATTGTTTGATTGAAGCTCTAACCCAAACCTTACGTCAGGTAAACACTAAACAATGGTTTGTGTTAGAGATGTAGTGAAAGCCATGTGAAAGGATTACATAAGATTGTGTAATTGAAGCTCTAACCCAAACCTTACGTCAGGTAAACATTAAACAATGGTTTGTGTCAGAGATGTAGAGAAAGCCATGTGAAAGGAACACATCAGATTGTTTGATTGAAGCTGTAACCCAAACCTTACGTCAGGTAAACACTAAACAATGGTTTGTGTTAGAGATGTAGCGAAAGCCATGTGAAAGGAACACATCAGATTGTGTAATTGAAGCTCTAACCCAAACCTTACGTCAGGTAAACGCTAAACAATGGTTTGTGTTAGAGATGTAGAGAAAGCCATGTGAAAGTATTACATCAGATTGTGTAATTGAAGCTGTAACCCAAACCTTACGTCAGGTAAACACTAAAAATGGTTTGTGTTAGAGATGTAGCGAAAGCCATGTGAAAGGAACACATCAGATTGTTAAATTGAAGCTCTAACCCAAACCTTACGTCAGGTAAACACTAAACAATGGTTTGTGTTAGAGATGTAGAGAAAGCCATGTGAAAGGATTACATCAGATTGTGTAATTGAAGCTCTATACCAAACCTTACGTCAGGTAAACACCAAACAATGGTTTGTGTTAGAGATGTAGAGAAAGCCATGTGAAAGGAACACATAGGATTGTGTGATTGAAGCTCTCACCCAAACCTTACGTCAGGTAAACACTAAACAATACTTTGTGACAGAGATGAAGAGAAAGCCATGTGAAAGGAACACATCAGATTGTGTGATTGAAACTGTAACCCAAACCTTACGTCAGCTAAACACTAAACAATACTTTGTGACAGAGATGTAGAGAAATCTATGTGAAAGGAAGACATCAGATTGTTTGATTGAAGCTCTAACCCAAACCTTACTTATGCTAAAAACTAAACAATACTTTGTGTCAGAGATGTAGAGAAAGCCATGTGAAAGGATTACATCAGATTGTTTGATTGAAGCTGTAACCCAAACCTTACGTCAGGTAAACACTAAACAATGGTTTGTGTCAGAGATGTAGAGAAAGCCATGTGAAAGGAACACATCAGATTGTGTAATTGAAGCTCTAACCCAAACCTTACGTCGGCTAAACACTAAACAATACTTTGTGTCAGAGATGAAGAGAAAGCCATGTGAAAGGAACACATCAGATTGTTTGATTGAAGCTCTAACCCAAACCTTACGTCAGGTAAACACTAAACAATGGTTTGTGTTAGAGATGTAGAGAAAGCCATGTGAAAGGATTACATAAGATTGTGTAATTGAAGCTCTAACCCAAACCTTACGTCAGGTAAACACTAAACAATGGTTTGTGTCAGAGATGTAGAGAAAGCCATGTGAAAGGAACACATCAGATTGTTTGATTGAAGCTGTAACCCAAACCTTACGTCAGCTAAAAACTAAACAATACTTTGTGTCAGAGATTTAGAGAAGGCCATGTGAAAGGATTACATCAGATTGTTTGATTGAAGCGGTAACCCAAACCTTACGTCAGGTAAACACTAAACAATGGTTGGTGTCAGAGATGTAGAGAAAGCCAGGTGAAAGGAACACATCAGATTGTGTAATTGAAGCTCTAACCCAAACCTTACGTCAGCTTAACACTAAACAATACTTTGTGACAGAGATGAAGAGAAAGCCATGTGTAAGGATTAACCCAGATTGTTTGATTGAAGCCGTAACCCAAACCTTACGTCAGCTAAACACTAAACAATACTTTGTGTCAGAGATGAAGAGAAAGCCATGTGAAAGGAACACATCAGATTGTTTGATTGAAGCTGTAACCCAAACCTTACGTCAGCTAAACAGTTAATAATACTTTGTGACAGAGAAAAAGAGAAAGCCATGTGAAAAGATTACATCAGATTGTTTGATTGAAGCCGTAACCCAAACCTTACGTCAGCTAAACACTAAACAATACTTTGTGTCAGAGATGAAGAGAAAGCCATGTGAAAGGAACACATCAGATTGTTTGATTGAAGCTCTAACCCAAACCTTACGTCAGGTAAACACTAAACAATGGTTTGTGTTAGAGATGTAGAGAAAGCCATGTGAAAGGATTACATAAGATTGTGTAATTGAAGCTCTAACCCAAACCTTACGTCAGGTAAACACTAAACAATGGTTTGTGTCAGAGATGTAGAGAAAGTCATGTGAAAGGAACACATCAGATTGTTTGATTGAAGCTGTAACCCAAACCTTACGTCAGGTAAACACTAAACAATGGTTTGTGTTAGAGATGTAGCGAAAGCCATGTGAAAGGAACACATCAGATTGTGTAATTGAAGCTCTAACCCAAACCTTACATCAGGTAAACGCTAAACAATGGTTTGTGTTAGAGATGTAGAGAAAGCCATGTGAAAGTATTACATCAGATTGTGTAATTGAAGCTGTAACCCAAACCTTACGTCAGGTAAACACTAAAAATGGTTTGTGTTAGAGATGTAGCGAAAGCCATGTGAAAGGAACACATCAGATTGTTAAATTGAAGCTCTAACCCAAACCTTACGTCAGGTAAACACTAAACAATGGTTTGTGTTAGAGATGTAGAGAAAGCCATGTGAAAGGATTACATCAGATTGTGTAATTGAAGCTCTATACCAAACCTTACGTCAGGTAAACACCAAACAATGGTTTGTGTTAGAGATGTAGAGAAAGCCATGTGAAAGGAACACATCAGATTGTGTGATTGAAGCTCTCACCCAAACCTTACGTCAGGTAAACACTAAACAATACTTTGTGACAGAGATGAAGAGAAAGCCATGTGAAAGGAACACATCAGATTGTGTGATTGAAACTGTAACCCAAACCTTACGTCAGCTAAACACTAAACAATACTTTGTGACAGAGATGTAGAGAAATCTATGTGAAAGGAAGACATCAGATTGTTTGATTGAAGCTGTAACCCAAACCTTACTTATGCTAAAAGCTAAACAATACTTTGTGTCAGAGATGTAGAGAAAGCCATGTGAAAGGATTACATCAGATTGTTTGATTGAAGCTGTAACCCAAACCTTACGTCAGGTAAACACTAAACAATGGTTTGTGTCAGAGATGTAGAGAAAGCCATGTGAAAGGAACACATCAGATTGTGTAATTGAAGCTCTAACCCAAACCTTACGTCGGCTAAACACTAAACAATACTTTGTGACAGAGATGAAGAGAAAGCCATGTGAAAGGATTACATCAGATTGTTTGATTGAAGCCGTAACCCAAACCTTACGTCAGCTAAACACTAAACAATACTTTGTGTCAGAGATGAAGAGAAAGCCATGTGAAAGGAACACATCAGATTGTTTGATTGAAGCTGTAACCCAAACCTTACGTCAGCTAAACACTTAACAATACTTTGTGACAGAGATGAAGAGAAAGCCAAGTGAAAGGATTACATCAGATTGTGTAATTGAAGATGTAACCCAAACCTTACGTCAGGTAAACACTAAACAATGGTTTGTGTCAGAGATGAAGAGAAAGCCATGGGAACGGATTACATCAGATTGTGTAATTGAAGCTGTAACCCAAACATTACGTCAGGTAAACACTAAACAATGGTTTGTGTCAGAGGTGAAGAGAAAGCCATGTGAAAGGAACACATCAGATTGTTTGATTGAAGCTGTAACCCAAACCTTACGTCAGGTAAACACTAAACAATGGTTTGTGTCAGAGATGTAGAGAAAGCCATGTGAAAGAATCACATCAGATTGTTTGATTGAAGCTCTAACCCAAACCTTACGTCAGGTAAACACTAAACAATGGTTTGTGTTAGAGATGTAGCGAAAGCCATGTGAAAGGAACACATCAGATTGTGTAATTGAAGCTCCAACCCAAACCTTACGTCAGGTAAACACTAAACAATGGTTTGTGTCAGAGATGTAGAGAAAGCCTTGTGAAAGGAACACATCAGATTGTGTAATTGAAGCTCTAACCCAAAGCTTACGTCAGGTCAACACTAAACAATGGTTTGTGTTAGAGATGTAGAGAAAGCCATGTGAAAGGAACACATCAGATTGTTTGATTGAAGCTCTTACCCAAACCTTACGTCAGGTAACCACTAAACAAAGGTTTGTGTCAGAGATGAAGAGAAAGCCATGTGAAAGGAACACATCAGATTGTGTAATTGAAGCTCTAACCCAAACCTTACGTCAGCTAAAAACTAAACAATACTTTGTGTCAGAGATTTAGAGAAAGCCATGTGAAAGGATTACATCAGATTGTTTGATTGAAGCGGTAACACAAACCTTACGTCAGGTAAACACTAAACAATGGTTGGTGTCAGAGATGTAGAGAAAGCCAGGTGAAAGGAACACATCAGATTGTGTAATTGAAGCTCTAACCCAAACCTTACGTCAGCTAAACACTAAACAATACTTTGTGACAGAGATGAAGAGAAAGCCATGTGAAAGGATTACATCAGATTGTTTGATTGAAGCCGTAACCCAAACCTTACGTCAGCTAAACACTAAACAATACTTTGTGTCAGAGATGAAGAGAAAGCCATGTGAAAGGAACACATCAGATTGTTTGATTCAAGCTCTAACCCAAACCTTACGTCAGGTAAACACTAAACAATGGTTTGTGTTAGAGATGTAGAGAAAGCCATGTGAAAGGATTACATAAGATTGTGTAATTGAAGCTCTCACCCAAACCTTACGTCAGGTAAACACTAAACAATACTTTGTGACAGAGATGAAGAGAAAGCCATGTGAAAGGAACACATCAGATTGTGTGATTGAAACTGTAACCCAAACCTTACGTCAGCTAAACACTAAACAATGGTTTGTGTCAGAGATGTAGAGAAATCTATGTGAAAGGAAGACATCAGATTGTTTGATTGAAGCTGTAACCCAAACCTTACTTATGCTAAAAACTAAACAATACTTTGTGTCAGAGATGTAGAGAAAGCCATGTGAAAGGATTACATCAGATTGTTTGATTGAAGCTGTAACCCAAACCTTACGTCAGGTAAACACTAAACAATAGTTTGTGTCAGAGATGTAGAGAAAGCCATGTGAAAGGAACACATCAGATTGTGTAATTGAAGCTCTAACCCAAACCTTACGTCGGCTAAACACTAAACAATACTTTGTGACAGAGATGAAGAGAAAGCCATGTGAAAGGATTACATCAGATTGTTTGATTGAAGCCGTAACCCAAACCTTACGTCAGCTAAACACTAAACAATACTTTGTGACAGAGATGAAGAGAAAGCCATGTGAAAGGAACACATCAGATTGTGCGATTGAAGCTGTAACCCAAACCTTACGTCAGCTAAACACTAAACAATATTTTGTGACAGAGATGTAGAGAAATCTATGTGAAAGGAAGACATCAGATTGTTTGATTGAAGCTGTAACCCAAACCTTACTTATGCTAAAAACTAAACAATACTTTGTGTCAGAGATGTAGAGAAAGCCATGTGAAAGGATTACATCAGATTGTTTGATTGAAGCTGTAACCCAAACCTTACGTCAGGTAAACACTAAACAATGGTTTGTGTCAGAGATGTAGAGAAAGCCATGTGAAAGGAACACATCAGATTGTGTAATTGAAGCTCTAACCCAAACCTTACGTCGGCTAAACACTAAACAATACTTTGTGACAGAGATGAAGAGAAAGCCATGTGAAAGGATTACATCAGATTGTTTGATTGAAGCCGTAACCCAAACCTTACGTCAGCTAAACACTAAACAATACTTTGTGTCAGAGATGAAGAGAAAGCCATGTGAAAGGAACACATCAGATTGTTTGATTGAAGCTGTAACCCAAACCTTACGTCAGCTAAACACTTAACAATACTTTGTGACAGAGATGAAGAGAAAGCCAAGTGAAAGGATTACATCAGATTGTGTAATTGAAGATGTAACCCAAACCTTACGTCAGGTAAACACTAAACAATGGTTTGTGTCAGAGATGAAGAGAAAGCCATGGGAACGGATTACATCAGATTGTGTAATTGAAGCTGAAACCCAAACATTACGTCAGGTAAACACTAAACAATGGTTTGTGTCAGAGGTGAAGAGAAAGCCATGTGAAAGGAACACATCAGATTGTTTGATTGAAGCTGTAACCCAAACCTTACGTCAGGTAAACACTAAACAATGGTTTGTGTCAGAGATGTAGAGAAAGCCATGTGAAAGAATCACATCAGATTGTTTGATTGAAGCTCTAACCCAAATCTTACGTCAGGTAAACACTAAACAATGGTTTGTGTTAGAGATGTAGCGAAAGCCATGTGAAAGGAACACATCAGATTGTGTAATTGAAGCTCCAACCCAAACCTTACGTCAGGTAAACACTAAACAATGGTTTGTGTCAGAGATGTAGAGAAAGCCTTGTGAAAGGAACACATCAGATTGTGTAATTGAAGCTCTAACCCAAAGCTTACGTCAGGTCAACACTAAACAATGGTTTGTGTTAGAGATGTAGAGAAAGCCATGTGAAAGGAACACATCAGATTGTTTGATTGAAGCTCTTACCCAAACCTTACGTCAGGTAACCACTAAACAAAGGTTTGTGTCAGAGATGAAGAGAAAGCCATGTGAAAGGAACACATCAGATTGTGTAATTGAAGCTCTAACCCAAACCTTACGTCAGCTAAAAACTAAACAATACTTTGTGTCAGAGATTTAGAGAAAGCCATGTGAAAGGATTACATCAGATTGTTTGATTGAAGCGGTAACACAAACCTTACGTCAGGTAAACACTAAACAATGGTTGGTGTCAGAGATGTAGAGAAAGCCAGGTGAAAGGAACACATCAGATTGTGTAATTGAAGCTCTAACCCAAACCTTACGTCAGCTAAACACTAAACAATACTTTGTGACAGAGATGAATAGAAAGCCATGTGAAAGGAAGACATCAGATTGTTTGATTGAAGCTCTAACCCAAACCTTACGTCAGCTAAACACTTAATAATACTTTGTGACAGAGATGAAGAGAAAGCCATGTGAAAGGATTACATCAGATTGTTTGATTGAAGCCGTAACCCAAACCTTACGTCAGCTAAACACTAAACAATACTTTGTGTCAGAGATGAAGAGAAAGCCATGTGAAAGGAACACATCAGATTGTTTGATTCAAGCTCTAACCCAAACCTTACGTCAGGTAAACACTAAACAATACTTTGTGACAGAGATGAAGAGAAAGCCATGTGAAAGGAACACATCAGATTGTGTGATTGAAACTGTAACCCAAACCTTACGTCAGCTAAACACTAAACAATGGTTTGTGTCAGAGATGTAGAGAAATCTATGTGAAAGGAAGACATCAGATTGTTTGATTGAAGCTGTAACCCAAACCTTACTTATGCTAAAAACTAAACAATACTTTGTGTCAGAGATGTAGAGAAAGCCATGTGAAAGGATTACATCAGATTGTTTGATTGAAGCTGTAACCCAAACCTTACGTCAGGTAAACACTAAACAATAGTTTGTGTCAGAGATGTAGAGAAAGCCATGTGAAAGGAACACATCAGATTGTGTAATTGAAGCTCTAACCCAAACCTTACGTCGGCTAAACACTAAACAATACTTTGTGACAGAGATGAAGAGAAAGCCATGTGAAAGGATTACATCAGATTGTTTGATTGAAGCCGTAACCCAAACCTTACGTCAGCTAAACACTAAACAATACTTTGTGACAGAGATGAAGAGAAAGCCATGTGAAAGGAACACATCAGATTGTGCGATTGAAGCTGTAACCCAAACCTTACGTCAGCTAAACACTAAACAATATTTTGTGACAGAGATGTAGAGAAATCTATGTGAAAGGAAGACATCAGATTGTTTGATTGAAGCTGTAACCCAAACCTTACTTATGCTAAAAACTAAACAATACTTTGTGTCAGAGATGTAGAGAAAGCCATGTGAAAGGATTACATCAGATTGTTTGATTGAAGCTGTAACCCAAACCTTACGTCAGGTAAACACTAAACAATGGTTTGTGTCAGAGATGTAGAGAAAGCCATGTGAAAGGAACACATCAGATTGTGTAATTGAAGCTCTAACCCAAACCTTACGTCGGCTAAACACTAAACAATACTTTGTGACAGAGATGAAGAGAAAGCCATGTGAAAGGATTACATCAGATTGTTTGATTGAAGCCGTAACCCAAACCTTACGTCAGCTAAACACTAAACAATACTTTGTGTCAGAGATGAAGAGAAAGCCATGTGAAAGGAACACATCAGATTGTTTGATTGAAGCTGTAACCCAAACCTTACGTCAGCTAAACACTTAACAATACTTTGTGACAGAGATGAAGAGAAAGCCAAGTGAAAGGATTACATCAGATTGTGTAATTGAAGATGTAACCCAAACCTTACGTCAGGTAAACACTAAACAATGGTTTGTGTCAGAGATGAAGAGAAAGCCATGGGAACGGATTACATCAGATTGTGTAATTGAAGCTGAAACCCAAACATTACGTCAGGTAAACACTAAACAATGGTTTGTGTCAGAGGTGAAGAGAAAGCCATGTGAAAGGAACACATCAGATTGTTTGATTGAAGCTGTAACCCAAACCTTACGTCAGGTAAACACTAAACAATGGTTTGTGTCAGAGATGTAGAGAAAGCCATGTGAAAGAATCACATCAGATTGTTTGATTGAAGCTCTAACCCAAATCTTACGTCAGGTAAACACTAAACAATGGTTTGTGTTAGAGATGTAGCGAAAGCCATGTGAAAGGAACACATCAGAGTGTGTAATTGAAGCTCCAACCCAAACCTTACGTCAGGTAAACACTAAACAATGGTTTGTGTCAGAGATGTAGAGAAAGCCTTGTGAAAGGAACACATCAGATTGTGTAATTGAAGCTCTAACCCAAAGCTTACGTCAGGTCAACACTAAACAATGGTTTGTGTTAGAGATGTAGAGAAAGCCATGTGAAAGGAACACATCAGATTGTTTGATTGAAGCTCTTACCCAAACCTTACGTCAGGTAACCACTAAACAAAGGTTTGTGTCAGAGATGAAGAGAAAGCCATGTGAAAGGAACACATCAGATTGTGTAATTGAAGCTCTAACCCAAACCTTACGTCAGCTAAAAACTAAACAATACTTTGTGTCAGAGATTTAGAGAAAGCCATGTGAAAGGATTACATCAGATTGTTTGATTGAAGCGGTAACACAAACCTTACGTCAGGTAAACACTAAACAATGGTTGGTGTCAGAGATGTAGAGAAAGCCAGGTGAAAGGAACACATCAGATTGTGTAATTGAAGCTCTAACCCAAACCTTACGTCAGCTAAACACTAAACAATACTTTGTGACAGAGATGAATAGAAAGCCATGTGAAAGGAAGACATCAGATTGTTTGATTGAAGCTCTAACCCAAACCTTACGTCAGCTAAACACTTAATAATACTTTGTGACAGAGATGAAGAGAAAGCCATGTGAAAGGATTACATCAGATTGTTTGATTGAAGCCGTAACCCAAACCTTACGTCAGCTAAACACTAAACAATACTTTGTGTCAGAGATGAAGAGAAAGCCATGTGAAAGGAACACATCAGATTGTTTGATTGAAGCTCTAACCCAAACCTTACGTCAGGTAAACACTAAACAATGGTTTGTGTTAGAGATGTAGAGAAAGCCATGTGAAAGGATTACATAAGATTGTGTAATTGAAGCTCTAACCCAAACCTTACGTCAGGTAAACACTAAACAATGGTTTGTGTCAGAGATGTAGAGAAAGCCATGTGAAAGGAACACATCAGATTGTTTGATTGAAGCTGTAACCCAAACCTTACGTCAGGTAAACACTAAACAATGGTTTGTGTCAGAGATGAAGAGAAAGCCATGTGAAAGGAACACATCAGATTGTGTAATTGAAGCTCTAACCCAAACCTTACGTCAGGTAAACACTAAACAATGGTTTAAGACAGAGATGTAGAGAAAGCCATGTGAAAGAAACACATCAGATTGTTTGATTGAAGCTCTAACCCAAACCTTACGTCAGGTAAACACTAAGCAATGGTTTGTGTTAGAGATGTAGCGAAAGCCATGTGAAAGGAACACATCAGATTGTGTAATTGAAGCTCCAACCCAAACCTTACGTCAGGTAAACACTAAACAATGGTTTGTGTTAGAGATGTAGCGAAAGCCATGTGAAAGGAACACATCAGATTGTGCAATTGAAGCTCTAACCCAAAACTTACGTCAGGTAAACACTAAACAATGGTTTGTGTTAGAGATGTAGAGAAAGCCATTTGAAAGGATTACATCAGATTGTGTAATTGAAGCTGTAACCCAAACCTTACGTCAGGTAAACACTAAACAATGGTTTGTGTTAGAGATGTAGCGAAAGCCATGTGAAAGGAACGCATCAGAATGTTAAATTGAACCTCTAACCCTAACTTACGTCTGGTAAACACAAAACAATGGTTTGTGTTAGAGATGTAGAGAAAGCCATGTGAAAGGATTACATCAGATTGTGAAATTGAAGCTCTATCCCAAACCTTACGTCAGGTAAACACCAAACAATGGTTTGTGTTAGAGATGTAGAGAAAGCCTTGTGAAAGGAACACATCAGATTGTGTGATTGAAGCTCTCACCCAAACCTTACGTCAGGTAAACACTAAACAATGGTTTGTGTTAGAGATGTAGAGAAAGCCATGTGAAAGGATTACATCAGATTGTTTGATTGAAGCTCTAACCCATACCTTACCTCAGTTAAACACTAAACAATAGTTTGTGACAGAGATGTAGAGAAAGCCATGTGAAAGGAACACATCAGATTGTGCGATTGAAGCTGTAACCCAAACCTTACGTCAGCTAAACACTAAACAATACTTTGTGACAGAGATGTAGAGAAATCTATGTGAAAGGAACACATCAGATTGTTTGATTGAAGCTGTAACCCAAACCTTACGTCAGCTAAAAACTAAACAATACTTTGTGTCAGAGATTTAGAGAAGGCCATGTGAAAGGATTACATCAGATTGTTTGATTGAAGCGGTAACCCAAACCTTACGTCAGGTAAACGCTAAACAATGGTTGGTGTCAGAGATGTAGAGAAAGCCAGGTGAAAGGAACACATCAGATTGTGTAATTGAAGCTCTAACCCAAACCTTACGTCAGCTTAACACTAAACAATACTTTGTGACAGAGATGAAGAGAAAGCCATGTGTAAGGATTAACCCAGATTGTTTGATTGAAGCCGTAACCCAAACCTTACGTCAGCTAAACACTAAACAATACTTTGTGTCAGAGATGAAGAGAAAGCCATGTGAAAGGAACACATCAGATTGTTTGATTGAAGCTGTAACCCAAACCTTACGTCAGCTAAACAGTTAATAATACTTTGTGACAGAGAAAAAGAGAAAGCCATGTGAAAAGATTACATCAGATTGTTTGATTGAAGCCGTAACCCAAACCTTACGTCAGCTAAACACTAAACAATACTTTGTGTCAGAGATGAAGAGAAAGCCATGTGAAAGGAACACATCAGATTGTTTGATTGAAGCTCTAACCCAAACCTTACGTCAGGTAAACACTAAACAATGGTTTGTGTTAGAGATGTAGAGAAAGCCATGTGAAAGGATTACATAAGATTGTGTAATTGAAGCTCTAACCCAAACCTTACGTCAGGTAAACACTAAACAATGGTTTGTGTCAGAGATGTAGAGAAAGTCATGTGAAAGGAACACATCAGATTGTTTGATTGAAGCTGTAACCCAAACCTTACGTCAGGTAAACACTAAACAATGGTTTGTGTTAGAGATGTAGCGAAAGCCATGTGAAAGGAACACATCAGATTGTGTAATTGAAGCTCTAACCCAAACCTTACATCAGGTAAACGCTAAACAATGGTTTGTGTTAGAGATGTAGAGAAAGCCATGTGAAAGTATTACATCAGATTGTGTAATTGAAGCTGTAACCCAAACCTTACGTCAGGTAAACACTAAAAATGGTTTGTGTTAGAGATGTAGCGAAAGCCATGTGAAAGGAACACATCAGATTGTTAAATTGAAGCTCTAACCCAAACCTTACGTCAGGTAAACACTAAACAATGGTTTGTGTTAGAGATGTAGAGAAAGCCATGTGAAAGGATTACATCAGATTGTGTAATTGAAGCTCTATACCAAACCTTACGTCAGGTAAACACCAAACAATGGTTTGTGTTAGAGATGTAGAGAAAGCCATGTGAAAGGAACACATCAGATTGTGTGATTGAAGCTCTCACCCAAACCTTACGTCAGGTAAACACTAAACAATACTTTGTGACAGAGATGAAGAGAAAGCCATGTGAAAGGAACACATCAGATTGTGTGATTGAAACTGTAACCCAAACCTTACGTCAGCTAAACACTAAACAATACTTTGTGACAGAGATGTAGAGAAATCTATGTGAAAGGAAGACATCAGATTGTTTGATTGAAGCTGTAACCCAAACCTTACTTATGCTAAAAACTAAACAATACTTTGTGTCAGAGATGTAGAGAAAGCCATGTGAAAGGATTACATCAGATTGTTTGATTGAAGCTGTAACCCAAACCTTACGTCAGGTAAACACTAAACAATGGTTTGTGTCAGAGATGTAGAGAAAGCCATGTGAAAGGAACACATCAGATTGTGTAATTGAAGCTCTAACCCAAACCTTACGTCGGCTAAACACTAAACAATACTTTGTGACAGAGATGAAGAGAAAGCCATGTGAAAGGATTACATCAGATTGTTTGATTGAAGCCGTAACCCAAACCTTACGTCAGCTAAACACTAAACAATACTTTGTGTCAGAGATGAAGAGAAAGCCATGTGAAAGGAACACATCAGATTGTTTGATTGAAGCTGTAACCCAAACCTTACGTCAGCTAAACACTTAACAATACTTTGTGACAGAGATGAAGAGAAAGCCAAGTGAAAGGATTACATCAGATTGTGTAATTGAAGATGTAACCCAAACCTTACGTCAGGTAAACACTAAACAATGGTTTGTGTCAGAGATGAAGAGAAAGCCATGGGAACGGATTACATCAGATTGTGTAATTGAAGCTGTAACCCAAACATTACGTCAGGTAAACACTAAACAATGGTTTGTGTCAGAGGTGAAGAGAAAGCCATGTGAAAGGAACACATCAGATTGTTTGATTGAAGCTGTAACCCAAACCTTACGTCAGGTAAACACTAAACAATGGTTTGTGTCAGAGATGTAGAGAAAGCCATGTGAAAGAATCACATCAGATTGTTTGATTGAAGCTCTAACCCAAACCTTACGTCAGGTAAACACTAAACAATGGTTTGTGTTAGAGATGTAGCGAAAGCCATGTGAAAGGAACACATCAGATTGTGTAATTGAAGCTCCAACCCAAACCTTACGTCAGGTAAACACTAAACAATGGTTTGTGTCAGAGATGTAGAGAAAGCCTTGTGAAAGGAACACATCAGATTGTGTAATTGAAGCTCTAACCCAAAGCTTACGTCAGGTCAACACTAAACAATGGTTTGTGTTAGAGATGTAGAGAAAGCCATGTGAAAGGAACACATCAGATTGTTTGATTGAAGCTCTTACCCAAACCTTACGTCAGGTAACCACTAAACAAAGGTTTGTGTCAGAGATGAAGAGAAAGCCATGTGAAAGGAACACATCAGATTGTGTAATTGAAGCTCTAACCCAAACCTTACGTCAGCTAAAAACTAAACAATACTTTGTGTCAGAGATTTAGAGAAAGCCATGTGAAAGGATTACATCAGATTGTTTGATTGAAGCGGTAACACAAACCTTACGTCAGGTAAACACTAAACAATGGTTGGTGTCAGAGATGTAGAGAAAGCCAGGTGAAAGGAACACATCAGATTGTGTAATTGAAGCTCTAACCCAAACCTTACGTCAGCTAAACACTAAACAATACTTTGTGACAGAGATGAAGAGAAAGCCATGTGAAAGGAACACATCAGATTGTTTGATTGAAGCTCTAACCCAAACCTTACGTCAGCTAAACACTTAATAATACTTTGTGACAGAGATGAAGAGAAAGCCATGTGAAAGGATTACATCAGATTGTTTGTTTGAAGCCGTAACCCAAACCTTACGTCAGCTAAACACTAAACAATACTTTGTGTCAGAGATGAAGAGAAAGCCATGTGAAAGGAACACATCAGATTGTTTGATTGAAGCTCTAACCCAAACCTTACGTCAGGTAAACACTAAACAATGGTTTGTGTTAGAGATGTAGAGAAAGCCATGTGAAAGGATTACATAAGATTGTGTAATTGAAGCTCTAACCCAAACCTTACGTCAGCTAAACACTAAACAATGGTTTGTGTCAGAGATGTAGAGAAAGCCATGTGAAAGGAACACATCAGATTGTTTGATTGAAGCTGTAACCCAAACCTTACGTCAGGTAAACACTAAACAATGGTTTGTGTTAGAGATGTAGCGAAAGCCATGTGAAAGGAACACATCAGATTGTGTAATTGAAGCTCTAACCCAAACCTTACGTCAGGTAAACGCTAAACAATGGTTTGTGTTAGAGATGTAGATAAAGCCATGTGAAAGTATTACATCAGATTGTGTAATTGAAGCTGTAACCCAAACCTTACGTCAGGTAAACACTAAAAATGGTTTGTGTTAGAGATGTAGCGAAAGCCATGTGAAAGGAACACATCAGATTGTTAAATTGAAGCTCTAACCCAAACCTTACGTCAGGTAAACACTAAACAATGGTTTGTGTTAGAGATGTAGAGAAAGCCATGTGAAAGGATTACATCAGATTGTGTAGTTGAAGCTCTATACCAAACCTTACGTCAGGTAAACACCAAACAATGGTTTGTGTTAGAGATGTAGAGAAAGCCATGTGAAAGGAACACATCAGATTGTGTGATTGAAGCTCTCACCCAAACCTTACGTCAGGTAAACACTAAACAATACTTTGTGACAGAGATGAAGAGAAAGCCATGTGAAAGGAACACATCAGATTGTGTGATTGAAACTGTAACCCAAACCTTACGTCAGCTAAACACTAAAAAATACTTTGTGACAGAGATGTAGAGAAATCTATGTGAAAGGAAGACATCAGATTGTTTGATTGAAGCTGTAACCCAAACCTTACTTATGCTAAAAACTAAACAATATTTTGTGTCAGAGATGTAGAGAAAGCCATGTGAAAGGATTACATCAGATTGTTTGATTGAAGCTGTAACCCAAACCTTACGTCAGGTAAACACTAAACAATGGTTTGTGTCAGAGATGTAGAGAAAGCCATGTGAAAGGAACACATCAGATTGTGTAATTGAAGCTCTAACCCAAACCTTACGTCGGCTAAACACTAAACAATACTTTGTGACAGAGATGAAGAGAAAGCCATGTGAAAGGATTACATCAGATTGTTTGATTGAAGCCGTAACCCAAACCTTACGTCAGCTAAACACTAAACAATACTTTGTGTCAGAGATGAAGAGAAAGCCATGTGAAAGGAACACATCAGATTGTTTGATTGAAGCTGTAACCCAAACCTTACGTCAGCTAAACACTTAACAATACTTTGTGACAGAGATGAAGAGAAAGCCAAGTGAAAGGATTACATCAGATTGTGTAATTGAAGATGTAACCCAAACCTTACGTCAGGTAAACACTAAACAATGGTTTGTGTCAGAGATGAAGAGAAAGCCATGGGAACGGATTACATCAGATTGTTTGATTGAAGCTGTAACCCAAACCTTACGTCAGGTAAACACTAAACAATGGTTTGTGTCAGAGATGTAGAGAAAGCCATGTGAAAGAATCACATCAGATTGTTTGATTGAAGCTCTAACCCAAACCTTACGTCAGGTAAACACTAAACAATGGTTTGTGTTAGAGATGTAGCGAAAGCCATGTGAAAGGAACACATCAGATTGTGTAATTGAAGCTCCAACCCAAACCTTACGTCAGGTAAACACTAAACAATGGTTTGTGTCAGAGATGTAGAGAAAGCCTTGTGAAAGGAACACATCAGATTGTGTAATTGAAGCTCTAACCCAAAGCTTACGTCAGGTCAACACTAAACAATGGTTTGTGTTAGAGATGTAGAGAAAGCCATGTGAAAGGAACACATCAGATTGTTTGATTGAAGCTCTTACCCAAACCTTACGTCAGGTAACCACTAAACAAAGGTTTGTGTCAGAGATGAAGAGAAAGCCATGTGAAAGGAACACATCAGATTGTGTAATTGAAGCTCTAACCCAAACCTTACGTCAGCTAAAAACTAAACAATACTTTGTGTCAGAGATTTAGAGAAAGCCATGTGAAAGGATTACATCAGATTGTTTGATTGAAGCGGTAACACAAACCTTACGTCAGGTAAACACTAAACAATGGTTGGTGTCAGAGATGTAGAGAAAGCCAGGAGAAAGGAACACATCAGATTGTGTAATTGAAGCTCTAACCCAAACCTTACGTCAGCTAAACACTAAACAATACTTTGTGACAGAGATGAAGAGAAAGCCATGTGAAAGGAACACATCAGATTGTTTGATTGAAGCTGTAACCCAAACCTTACGTCAGGTAAACACTAAACAATGGTTTGTGTTAGAGATGTAGCGAAAGCCATGTGAAAGGAACACATCAGATTGTGTAATTGAAGCTCTAACCCAAACCTTACGTCAGGTAAACGCTAAACAATGGTTTGTGTTAGAGATGTAGAGAAAGCCATGTGAAAGTATTACATCAGATTGTGTAATTGAAGCTGTAACCCAAACCTTACGTCAGGTAAACACTAAAAATGGTTTGTGTTAGAGATGTAGCGAAAGCCATGTGAAAGGAACACATCAGATTGTTAAATTGAAGCTCTAACCCAAACCTTACGTCAGGTAAACACTAAACAATGGTTTGTGTTAGAGATGTAGAGAAAGCCATGTGAAAGGATTACATCAGATTGTGTAATTGAAGCTCTATACCAAACCTTACGTCAGGTAAACACCAAACAATGGTTTGTGTTAGAGATGTAGAGAAAGCCATGTGAAAGGAACACATCAGATTGTGTGATTGAAGCTCTCACCCAAACCTTACGTCAGGTAAACACTAAGCAATACTTTGTGACAGAGATGAAGAGAAAGCCATGTGAAAGGAACACATCAGATTGTGTGATTGAAACTGTAACCCAAACCTTACGTCAGCTAAACACTAAACAATACTTTGTGACAGAGATGTAGAGAAATCTATGTGAAAGGAAGACATCAGATTGTTTGATTGAAGCTGTAACCCAAACCTTACTTATGCTAAAAACTAAACAATACTTTGTGTCAGAGATGTAGAGAAAGCCATGTGAAAGGATTACATCAGATTGTTTGATTGAAGCTGTAACCCAAACCTTACGTCAGGTAAACACTAAACAATGGTTTGTGTCAGAGATGTAGAGAAAGCCATGTGAAAGGAACACATCAGATTGTGTAATTGAAGCTCTAACCCAAACCTTACGTCGGCTAAACACTAAACAATACTTTGTGTCAGAGATGAAGAGAAAGCCATGTGAAAGGAACACATCAGATTGTTTGATTGAAGCTCTAACCCAAACCTTACGTCAGGTAAACACTAAACAATGGTTTGTGTTAGAGATGTAGAGAAAGCCATGTGAAAGGATTACATAAGATTGTGTAATTGAAGCTCTAACCCAAACCTTACGTCAGGTAAACACTAAACAATGGTTTGTGTCAGAGATGTAGAGAAAGCCACGTGAAAGGAACACATGAGATTGTTTGATTGAAGCTGTAACCCAAACCTTACGTCAGCTAAAAACTAAACAATACTTTGTGTCAGAGATTTAGAGAAGGCCATGTGAAAGGATTACATCAGATTGTTTGATTGAAGCGGTAACCCAAACCTTACGTCAGGTAAACACTAAACAATGGTTGGTGTCAGAGATGTAGAGAAAGCCAGGTGAAAGGAACACATCAGATTGTGTAATTGAAGCTCTAACCCAAACCTTACGTCAGCTTAACACTAAACAATACTTTGTGACAGAGATGAAGAGAAAGCCATGTGTAAGGATTAACCCAGATTGTTTGATTGAAGCCGTAACCCAAACCTTACGTCAGCTAAACACTAAACAATACTTTGTGTCAGAGATGAAGAGAAAGCCATGTGAAAGGAACACATCAGATTGTTTGATTGAAGCTCTAACCCAAACCTTACGTCAGGTAAACACTAAACAATGGTTTGTGTTAGAGATGTAGAGAAAGCCATGTGAAAGGATTACATAAGATTGTGTAATTGAAGCTCTAACCCAAACCTTACGTCAGGTAAACACTAAACAATGGTTTGTGTCAGAGATGTAGAGAAAGCCATGTGAAAGGAACACATCAGATTGTTTGATTGAAGCTGTAACCCAAACCTTACGTCAGGTAAACACTAAACAATGGTTTGTGTTAGAGATGTAGCGAAAGCCATGTGAAAGGAACACATCAGATTGTGTAATTGAAGCTCTAACCCAAACCTTACGTCAGGTAAACGCTAAACAATGGTTTGTGTTAGAGATGTAGAGAAAGCCATGTGAAAGTATTACATCAGATTGTGTAATTGAAGCTGTAACCCAAACCTTACGTCAGGTAAACACTAAAAATGGTTTGTGTTAGAGATGTAGCGAAAGCCATGTGAAAGGAACACATCAGATTGTTAAATTGAAGCTCTAACCCAAACCTTACGTCAGGTAAACACTAAACAATGGTTTGTGTTAGAGATGTAGAGAAAGCCATGTGAAAGGATTACATCAGATTGTGTAATTGAAGCTCTATACCAAACCTTACGTCAGGTAAACACCAAACAATGGTTTGTGTTAGAGATGTAGAGAAAGCCATGTGAAAGGAACACATCAGATTGTGTGATTGAAGCTCTCACCCAAACCTTACGTCAGGTAAACACTAAACAATACTTTGTGACAGAGATGAAGAGAAAGCCATGTGAAAGGAACACATCAGATTGTGTGATTGAAACTGTAACCCAAACCTTACGTCAGCTAAACACTAAACAATACTTTGTGACAGAGATGTAGAGAAATCTATGTGAAAGGAAGACATCAGATTGTTTGATTGAAGCTCTAACCCAAACCTTACTTATGCTAAAAACTAAACAATACTTTGTGTCAGAGATGTAGAGAAAGCCATGTGAAAGGATTACATCAGATTGTTTGATTGAAGCTGTAACCCAAACCTTACGTCAGGTAAACACTAAACAATGGTTTGTGTCAGAGATGTAGAGAAAGCCATGTGAAAGGAACACATCAGATTGTGTAATTGAAGCTCTAACCCAAACCTTACGTCGGCTAAACACTAAACAATACTTTGTGTCAGAGATGAAGAGAAAGCCATGTGAAAGGAACACATCAGATTGTTTGATTGAAGCTCTAACCCAAACCTTACGTCAGGTAAACACTAAACAATGGTTTGTGTTAGAGATGTAGAGAAAGCCATGTGAAAGGATTACATAAGATTGTGTAATTGAAGCTCTAACCCAAACCTTACGTCAGGTAAACACTAAACAATGGTTTGTGTCAGAGATGTAGAGAAAGCCATGTGAAAGGAACACATCAGATTGTTTGATTGAAGCTGTAACCCAAACCTTACGTCAGCTAAAAACTAAACAATACTTTGTGTCAGAGATTTAGAGAAGGCCATGTGAAAGGATTACATCAGATTGTTTGATTGAAGCGGTAACCCAAACCTTACGTCAGGTAAACACTAAACAATGGTTGGTGTCAGAGATGTAGAGAAAGCCAGGTGAAAGGAACACATCAGATTGTGTAATTGAAGCTCTAACCCAAACCTTACGTCAGCTTAACACTAAACAATACTTTGTGACAGAGATGAAGAGAAAGCCATGTGTAAGGATTAACCCAGATTGTTTGATTGAAGCCGTAACCTAAACCTTACGTCAGCTAAACACTAAACAATACTTTGTGTCAGAGATGAAGAGAAAGCCATGTGAAAGGAACACATCAGATTGTTTGATTGAAGCTGTAACCCAAACCTTACGTCAGCTAAACAGTTAATAATACTTTGTGACAGAGAAAAAGAGAAAGCCATGTGAAAAGATTACATCAGATTGTTTGATTGAAGCCGTAACCCAAACCTTACGTCAGGTAAACACTAAACAATGGTTTGTGTTAGAGATGTAGAGAAAGCCATGTGAAAGGATTACATAAGATTGTGTAATTGAAGCTCTAACCCAAACCTTACGTCAGGTAAACACTAAACAATGGTTTGTGTCAGAGATGTAGAGAAAGCCATGTGAAAGGAACACATCAGATTGTTTGATTGAAGCTGTAACCCAAACCTTACGTCAGGTAAACACTAAACAATGGTTTGTGTTAGAGATGTAGCGAAAGCCATGTGAAAGGAACACATCAGATTGTGTAATTGAAGCTCTAACCCAAACCTTACGTCAGGTAAACGCTAAACAATGGTTTGTGTTAGAGATGTAGATAAAGCCATGTGAAAGTATTACATCAGATTGTGTAATTGAAGCTGTAACCCAAACCTTACGTCAGGTAAACACTAAAAATGGTTTGTGTTAGAGATGTAGCGAAAGCCATGTGAAAGGAACACATCAGATTGTTAAATTGAAGCTCTAACCCAAACCTTACGTCAGGTAAACACTAAACAATGGTTTGTGTTAGAGATGTAGAGAAAGCCATGTGAAAGGATTACATCAGATTGTGTAGTTGAAGCTCTATACCAAACCTTACGTCAGGTAAACACCAAACAATGGTTTGTGTTAGAGATGTAGAGAAAGCCATGTGAAAGGAACACATCAGATTGTGTGATTGAAGCTCTCACCCAAACCTTACGTCAGGTAAACACTAAACAATACTTTGTGACAGAGATGAAGAGAAAGCCATGTGAAAGGAACACATCAGATTGTGTGATTGAAACTGTAACCCAAACCTTACGTCAGCTAAACACTAAAAAATACTTTGTGACAGAGATGTAGAGAAATCTATGTGAAAGGAAGACATCAGATTGTTTGATTGAAGCTGTAACCCAAACCTTACTTATGCTAAAAACTAAACAATATTTTGTGTCAGAGATGTAGAGAAAGCCATGTGAAAGGATTACATCAGATTGTTTGATTGAAGCTGTAACCCAAACCTTACGTCAGGTAAACACTAAACAATGGTTTGTGTCAGAGATGTAGAGAAAGCCATGTGAAAGGAACACATCAGATTGTGTAATTGAAGCTCTAACCCAAACCTTACGTCGGCTAAACACTAAACAATACTTTGTGACAGAGATGAAGAGAAAGCCATGTGAAAGGAACACATCAGATTGTTTGATTGAAGCCGTAACCCAAACCTTACGTCAGCTAAACACTAAACAATACTTTGTGTCAGAGATGAAGAGAAAGCCATGTGAAAGGAACACATCAGATTGTTTGATTGAAGCTGTAACCCAAACCTTACGTCAGCTAAACACTTAACAATACTTTGTGACAGAGATGAAGAGAAAGCCAAGTGAAAGGATTACATCAGATTGTGTAATTGAAGATGTAACCCAAACCTTACGTCAGGTAAACACTAAACAATGGTTTGTGTCAGAGATGAAGAGAAAGCCATGGGAACGGATTACATCAGATTGTTTGATTGAAGCTGTAACCCAAACCTTACGTCAGGTAAGCACTAAACAATGGTTTGTGTCAGAGATGTAGAGAAAGCCATGTGAAAGAATCACATCAGATTGTTTGATTGAAGCTCTAACCCAAACCTTACGTCAGGTAAACACTAAACAATGGTTTGTGTTAGAGATGTAGCGAAAGCCATGTGAAAGGAACACATCAGATTGTGTAATTGAAGCTCCAACCCAAACCTTACGTCAGGTAAACACTAAACAATGGTTTGTGTCAGAGATGTAGAGAAAGCCTTGTGAAAGGAACACATCAGATTGTGTAATTGAAGCTCTAACCCAAAGCTTACGTCAGGTCAACACTAAACAATGGTTTGTGTTAGAGATGTAGAGAAAGCCATGTGAAAGGAACACATCAGATTGTTTGATTGAAGCTCTTACCCAAACCTTACGTCAGGTAACCACTAAACAAAGGTTTGTGTCAGAGATGAAGAGAAAGCCATGTGAAAGGAACACATCAGATTGTGTAATTGAAGCTCTAACCCAAACCTTACGTCAGCTAAAAACTAAACAATACTTTGTGTCAGAGATTTAGAGAAAGCCATGTGAAAGGATTACATCAGATTGTTTGATTGAAGCGGTAACACAAACCTTACGTCAGGTAAACACTAAACAATGGTTGGTGTCAGAGATGTAGAGAAAGCCAGGAGAAAGGAACACATCAGATTGTGTAATTGAAGCTCTAACCCAAACCTTACGTCAGCTAAACACTAAACAATACTTTGTGACAGAGATGAAGAGAAAGCCATGTGAAAGGAACACATCAGATTGTTTGATTGAAGCTGTAACCCAAACCTTACGTCAGGTAAACACTAAACAATGGTTTGTGTTAGAGATGTAGCGAAAGCCATGTGAAAGGAACACATCAGATTGTGTAATTGAAGCTCTAACCCAAACCTTACGTCAGGTAAACGCTAAACAATGGTTTGTGTTAGAGATGTAGAGAAAGCCATGTGAAAGTATTACATCAGATTGTGTAATTGAAGCTGTAACCCAAACCTTACGTCAGGTAAACACTAAAAATGGTTTGTGTTAGAGATGTAGCGAAAGCCATGTGAAAGGAACACATCAGATTGTTAAATTGAAGCTCTAACCCAAACCTTACGTCAGGTAAACACTAAACAATGGTTTGTGTTAGAGATGTAGAGAAAGCCATGTGAAAGGATTACATCAGATTGTGTAATTGAAGCTCTATACCAAACCTTACGTCAGGTAAACACCAAACAATGGTTTGTGTTAGAGATGTAGAGAAAGCCATGTGAAAGGAACACATCAGATTGTGTGATTGAAGCTCTCACCCAAACCTTACGTCAGGTAAACACTAAGCAATACTTTGTGACAGAGATGAAGAGAAAGCCATGTGAAAGGAACACATCAGATTGTGTGATTGAAACTGTAACCCAAACCTTACGTCAGCTAAACACTAAACAATACTTTGTGACAGAGATGTAGAGAAATCTATGTGAAAGGAAGACATCAGATTGTTTGATTGAAGCTGTAACCCAAACCTTACTTATGCTAAAAACTAAACAATACTTTGTGTCAGAGATGTAGAGAAAGCCATGTGAAAGGATTACATCAGATTGTTTGATTGAAGCTGTAACCCAAACCTTACGTCAGGTAAACACTAAACAATGGTTTGTGTCAGAGATGTAGAGAAAGCCATGTGAAAGGAACACATCAGATTGTGTAATTGAAGCTCTAACCCAAACCTTACGTCGGCTAAACACTAAACAATACTTTGTGTCAGAGATGAAGAGAAAGCCATGTGAAAGGAACACATCAGATTGTTTGATTGAAGCTCTAACCCAAACCTTACGTCAGGTAAACACTAAACAATGGTTTGTGTTAGAGATGTAGAGAAAGCCATGTGAAAGGATTACATAAGATTGTGTAATTGAAGCTCTAACCCAAACCTTACGTCAGGTAAACACTAAACAATGGTTTGTGTCAGAGATGTAGAGAAAGCCACGTGAAAGGAACACATCAGATTGTTTGATTGAAGCTGTAACCCAAACCTTACGTCAGCTAAAAACTAAACAATACTTTGTGTCAGAGATTTAGAGAAGGCCATGTGAAAGGATTACATCAGATTGTTTGATTGAAGCGGTAACCCAAACCTTACGTCAGGTAAACACTAAACAATGGTTGGTGTCAGAGATGTAGAGAAAGCCAGGTGAAAGGAACACATCAGATTGTGTAATTGAAGCTCTAACCCAAACCTTACGTCAGCTTAACACTAAACAATACTTTGTGACAGAGATGAAGAGAAAGCCATGTGTAAGGATTAACCCAGATTGTTTGATTGAAGCCGTAACCCAAACCTTACGTCAGCTAAACACTAAACAATACTTTGTGTCAGAGATGAAGAGAAAGCCATGTGAAAGGAACACATCAGATTGTTTGATTGAAGCTCTAACCCAAACCTTACGTCAGGTAAACACTAAACAATGGTTTGTGTTAGAGATGTAGAGAAAGCCATGTGAAAGGATTACATAAGATTGTGTAATTGAAGCTCTAACCCAAACCTTACGTCAGGTAAACACTAAACAATGGTTTGTGTCAGAGATGTAGAGAAAGCCATGTGAAAGGAACACATCAGATTGTTTGATTGAAGCTGTAACCCAAACCTTACGTCAGGTAAACACTAAACAATGGTTTGTGTTAGAGATGTAGCGAAAGCCATGTGAAAGGAACACATCAGATTGTGTAATTGAAGCTCTAACCCAAACCTTACGTCAGGTAAACGCTAAACAATGGTTTGTGTTAGAGATGTAGAGAAAGCCATGTGAAAGTATTACATCAGATTGTGTAATTGAAGCTGTAACCCAAACCTTACGTCAGGTAAACACTAAAAATGGTTTGTGTTAGAGATGTAGCGAAAGCCATGTGAAAGGAACACATCAGATTGTTAAATTGAAGCTCTAACCCAAACCTTACGTCAGGTAAACACTAAACAATGGTTTGTGTTAGAGATGTAGAGAAAGCCATGTGAAAGGATTACATCAGATTGTGTAATTGAAGCTCTATACCAAACCTTACGTCAGGTAAACACCAAACAATGGTTTGTGTTAGAGATGTAGAGAAAGCCATGTGAAAGGAACACATCAGATTGTGTGATTGAAGCTCTCACCCAAACCTTACGTCAGGTAAACACTAAACAATACTTTGTGACAGAGATGAAGAGAAAGCCATGTGAAAGGAACACATCAGATTGTGTGATTGAAACTGTAACCCAAACCTTACGTCAGCTAAACACTAAACAATACTTTGTGACAGAGATGTAGAGAAATCTATGTGAAAGGAAGACATCAGATTGTTTGATTGAAGCTCTAACCCAAACCTTACTTATGCTAAAAACTAAACAATACTTTGTGTCAGAGATGTAGAGAAAGCCATGTGAAAGGATTACATCAGATTGTTTGATTGAAGCTGTAACCCAAACCTTACGTCAGGTAAACACTAAACAATGGTTTGTGTCAGAGATGTAGAGAAAGCCATGTGAAAGGAACACATCAGATTGTGTAATTGAAGCTCTAACCCAAACCTTACGTCGGCTAAACACTAAACAATACTTTGTGTCAGAGATGAAGAGAAAGCCATGTGAAAGGAACACATCAGATTGTTTGATTGAAGCTCTAACCCAAACCTTACGTCAGGTAAACACTAAACAATGGTTTGTGTTAGAGATGTAGAGAAAGCCATGTGAAAGGATTACATAAGATTGTGTAATTGAAGCTCTAACCCAAACCTTACGTCAGGTAAACACTAAACAATGGTTTGTGTCAGAGATGTAGAGAAAGCCATGTGAAAGGAACACATCAGATTGTTTGATTGAAGCTGTAACCCAAACCTTACGTCAGCTAAAAACTAAACAATACTTTGTGTCAGAGATTTAGAGAAGGCCATGTGAAAGGATTACATCAGATTGTTTGATTGAAGCGGTAACCCAAACCTTACGTCAGGTAAACACTAAACAATGGTTGGTGTCAGAGATGTAGAGAAAGCCAGGTGAAAGGAACACATCAGATTGTGTAATTGAAGCTCTAACCCAAACCTTACGTCAGCTTAACACTAAACAATACTTTGTGACAGAGATGAAGAGAAAGCCATGTGTAAGGATTAACCCAGATTGTTTGATTGAAGCCGTAACCTAAACCTTACGTCAGCTAAACACTAAACAATACTTTGTGTCAGAGATGAAGAGAAAGCCATGTGAAAGGAACACATCAGATTGTTTGATTGAAGCTGTAACCCAAACCTTACGTCAGCTAAACAGTTAATAATACTTTGTGACAGAGAAAAAGAGAAAGCCATGTGAAAAGATTACATCAGATTGTTTGATTGAAGCCGTAACCCAAACCTTACGTCAGCTAAACACTAAACAATACTTTGTGTCAGAGATGAAGAGAAAGCCATGTGAAAGGAACACATCAGATTGTTTGATTGAAGCTCTAACCCAAACCTTACGTCAGGTAAACACTAAACAATGGTTTGTGTTAGAGATGTAGAGAAAGCCATGTGAAAGGATTACATAAGATTGTGTAATTGAAGCTCTAACCCAAACCTTACGTCAGGTAAACACTAAACAATGGTTTGTGTCAGAGATGTAGAGAAAGTCATGTGAAAGGAACACATCAGATTGTTTGATTGAAGCTGTAACCCAAACCTTACGTCAGGTAAACACTAAACAATGGTTTGTGTTAGAGATGTAGCGAAAGCCATGTGAAAGGAACACATCAGATTGTGTAATTGAAGCTCTAACCCAAACCTTACATCAGGTAAACGCTAAACAATGGTTTGTGTTAGAGATGTAGAGAAAGCCATGTGAAAGTATTACATCAGATTGTGTAATTGAAGCTGTAACCCAAACCTTACGTCAGGTAAACACTAAAAATGGTTTGTGTTAGAGATGTAGCGAAAGCCATGTGAAAGGAACACATCAGATTGTTAAATTGAAGCTCTAACCCAAACCTTACGTCAGGTAAACACTAAACAATGGTTTGTGTTAGAGATGTAGAGAAAGCCATGTGAAAGGATTACATCAGATTGTGTAATTGAAGCTCTATACCAAACCTTACGTCAGGTAAACACCAAACAATGGTTTGTGTTAGAGATGTAGAGAAAGCCATGTGAAAGGAACACATCAGATTGTGTGATTGAAGCTCTCACCCAAACCTTACGTCAGGTAAACACTAAACAATACTTTGTGACAGAGATGAAGAGAAAGCCATGTGAAAGGAACACATCAGATTGTGTGATTGAAACTGTAACCCAAACCTTACGTCAGCTAAACACTAAACAATACTTTGTGACAGAGATGTAGAGAAATCTATGTGAAAGGAAGACATCAGATTGTTTGATTGAAGCTGTAACCCAAACCTTACTTATGCTAAAAACTAAACAATACTTTGTGTCAGAGATGTAGAGAAAGCCATGTGAAAGGATTACATCAGATTGTTTGATTGAAGCTGTAACCCAAACCTTACGTCAGGTAAACACTAAACAATGGTTTGTGTCAGAGATGTAGAGAAAGCCATGTGAAAGGAACACATCAGATTGTGTAATTGAAGCTCTAACCCAAACCTTACGTCGGCTAAACACTAAACAATACTTTGTGACAGAGATGAAGAGAAAGCCATGTGAAAGGATTACATCAGATTGTTTGATTGAAGCTGTAACCCAAACCTTACGTCAGCTAAACACTTAACAATACTTTGTGACAGAGATGAAGAGAAAGCCAAGTGAAAGGATTACATCAGATTGTGTAATTGAAGATGTAACCCAAACCTTACGTCAGGTAAACACTAAACAATGGTTTGTGTCAGAGATGAAGAGAAAGCCATGGGAACGGATTACATCAGATTGTGTAATTGAAGCTGTAACCCAAACATTACGTCAGGTAAACACTAAACAATGGTTTGTGTCAGAGGTGAAGAGAAAGCCATGTGAAAGGAACACATCAGATTGTTTGATTGAAGCTGTAACCCAAACCTTACGTCAGGTAAACACTAAACAATGGTTTGTGTCAGAGATGTAGAGAAAGCCATGTGAAAGAATCACATCAGATTGTTTGATTGAAGCTCTAACCCAAACCTTACGTCAGGTAAACACTAAACAATGGTTTGTGTTAGAGATGTAGCGAAAGCCATGTGAAAGGAACACATCAGATTGTGTAATTGAAGCTCCAACCCAAACCTTACGTCAGGTAAACACTAAACAATGGTTTGTGTCAGAGATGTAGAGAAAGCCTTGTGAAAGGAACACATCAGATTGTGTAATTGAAGCTCTAACCCAAAGCTTACGTCAGGTCAACACTAAACAATGGTTTGTGTTAGAGATGTAGAGAAAGCCATGTGAAAGGAACACATCAGATTGTTTGATTGAAGCTCTTACCCAAACCTTACGTCAGGTAACCACTAAACAAAGGTTTGTGTCAGAGATGAAGAGAAAGCCATGTGAAAGGAACACATCAGATTGTGTAATTGAAGCTCTAACCCAAACCTTACGTCAGCTAAAAACTAAACAATACTTTGTGTCAGAGATTTAGAGAAAGCCATGTGAAAGGATTACATCAGATTGTTTGATTGAAGCGGTAACACAAACCTTACGTCAGGTAAACACTAAACAATGGTTGGTGTCAGAGATGTAGAGAAAGCCAGGAGAAAGGAACACATCAGATTGTGTAATTGAAGCTCTAACCCAAACCTTACGTCAGCTAAACACTAAACAATACTTTGTGACAGAGATGAAGAGAAAGCCATGTGAAAGGAACACATCAGATTGTTTGATTGAAGCTCTAACCCAAACCTTACGTCAGCTAAACACTTAATAATACTTTGTGACAGAGATGAAGAGAAAGCCATGTGAAAGGATTACATCAGATTGTTTGATTGAAGCCGTAACCCAAACCTTACGTCAGCTAAACACTAAACAATACTTTGTGTCAGAGATGAAGAGAAAGCCATGTGAAAGGAACACATCAGATTGTTTGATTGAAGCTCTAACCCAAACCTTACGTCAGGTAAACACTAAACAATGGTTTGTGTTAGAGATGTAGAGAAAGCCATGTGAAAGGATTACATAAGATTGTGTAATTGAAGCTCTAACCCAAACCTTACGTCAGGTAAACACTAAACAATGGTTTGTGTCAGAGATGTAGAGAAAGCCATGTGAAAGGAACACATCAGATTGTTTGATTGAAGCTGTAACCCAAACCTTACGTCAGGTAAACACTAAACAATGGTTTGTGTTAGAGATGTAGCGAAAGCCATGTGAAAGGAACACATCAGATTGTGTAATTGAAGCTCTAACCCAAACCTTACGTCAGGTAAACGCTAAACAATGGTTTGTGTTAGAGATGTAGAGAAAGCCATGTGAAAGTATTACATCAGATTGTGTAATTGAAGCTGTAACCCAAACCTTACGTCAGGTAAACACTAAAAATGGTTTGTGTTAGAGATGTAGCGAAAGCCATGTGAAAGGAACACATCAGATTGTTAAATTGAAGCTCTAACCCAAACCTTACGTCAGGTAAACACTAAACAATGGTTTGTGTTAGAGATGTAGAGAAAGCCATGTGAAAGGATTACATCAGATTGTGTAATTGAAGCTCTATACCAAACCTTACGTCAGGTAAACACCAAACAATGGTTTGTGTTAGAGATGTAGAGAAAGCCATGTGAAAGGAACACATCAGATTGTGTGATTGAAGCTCTCACCCAAACCTTACGTCAGGTAAACACTAAACAATACTTTGTGACAGAGATGAAGAGAAAGCCATGTGAAAGGAAAACATCAGATTGTGTGATTGAAACTGTAACCCAAACCTTACGTCAGCTAAACACTAAACAATACTTTGTGACAGAGATGTAGAGAAATCTATGTGAAAGGAAGACATCAGATTGTTTGATTGAAGCTGTAACCCAAACCTTACTTATGCTAAAAACTAAACAATACTTTGTGTCAGAGATGTAGAGAAAGCCATGTGAAAGGATTACATCAGATTGTTTGATTGAAGCTGTAACCCAAACCTTACGTCAGGTAAACACTAAACAATGGTTTGTGTCAGAGATGTAGAGAAAGCCATGTGAAAGGAACACATCAGATTGTGTAATTGAAGCTCTAACCCAAACCTTACGTCGGCTAAACACTAAACAATACTTTGTGACAGAGATGAAGAGAAAGCCATGTGAAAGGATTACATCAGATTGTTTGATTGAAGCCGTAACCCAAACCTTACGTCAGCTAAACACTAAACAATACTTTGTGTCAGATATGAAGAGAAAGCCATGTGAAAGGAACACATCAGATTGTTTGATTGAAGCTGTAACCCAAACCTTACGTCAGCTAAACACTTAACAATACTTTGTGACAGAGATGAAGAGAAAGCCAAGTGAAAGGATTACATCAGATTGTGTAATTGAAGATGTAACCCAAACCTTACGTCAGGTAAACACTAAACAATGGTTTGTGTCAGAGATGAAGAGAAAGCCATGGGAACGGATTACATCAGATTGTGTAATTGAAGCTGTAACCCAAACATTACGTCAGGTAAACACTAAACAATGGTTTGTGTCAGAGGTGAAGAGAAAGCCATTTGAAAGGAACACATCAGATTGTTTGATTGAAGCTGTAACCCAAACCTTACGTCAGGTAAACACTAAACAATGGTTTGTGTCAGAGATGTAGAGAAAGCCATGTGAAAGAATCACATCAGATTGTTTGATTGAAGCTCTAACCCAAACCTTACGTCAGGTAAACACTAAACAATGGTTTGTGTTAGAGATCTAGCGAAAGCCATGTGAAAGGAACACATCAGATTGTGTAATTGAAGCTCCAACCCAAACCTTACGTCAGGTAAACACTAAACAATGGTTTGTGTCAGAGATGTAGAGAAAGCCTTGTGAAAGGAACACATCAGATTGTGTAATTGAAGCTCTAACCCAAAGCTTACGTCAGGTCAACACTAAACAATGGTTTGTGTTAGAGATGTAGAGAAAGCCATGTGAAAGGAACACATCAGATTGTTTGATTGAAGCTCTTACCCAAACCTTACGTCAGGTAACCACTAAACAAAGGTTTGTGTCAGAGATGAAGAGAAAGCCATGTGAAAGGAACACATCAGATTGTGTAATTGAAGCTCTAACCCAAACCTTACGTCAGCTAAAAACTAAACAATACTTTGTGTCAGAGATTTAGAGAAAGCCATGTGAAAGGATTACATCAGATTGTTTGATTGAAGCGGTAACACAAACCTTACGTCAGGTAAACACTAAACAATGGTTGGTGTCAGAGATGTAGAGAAAGCCAGGTGAAAGGAACACATCAGATTGTGTAATTGAAGCTCTAACCCAAACCTTACGTCAGCTAAACACTAAACAATACTTTGTGACAGAGATGAAGAGAAAGCCATGTGAAAGGAACACATCAGATTGTTTGATTGAAGCTCTAACCCAAACCTTACGTCAGCTAAACACTTAATAATATTTTGTGACAGAGATGAAGAGAAAGCCATGTGAAAGGATTACATCAGATTGTTTGATTGAAGCCGTAACCCAAACCTTACGTCAGCTAAACACTAAACAATACTTTGTGTCAGAGATGAAGAGAAAGCCATGTGAAAGGAACACATCAGATTGTTTGATTCAAGCTCTAACCCAAACCTTACGTCAGGTAAACACTAAACAATGGTTTGTGTTAGAGATGTAGAGAAAGCCATGTGAAAGGATTACATAAGATTGTGTAATTGAAGCTCTAACCCAAACCTTACGTCAGGTAAACACTAAACAATGGTTTGTGTCAGAGATGTAGAGAAAGCCATGTGAAAGGAACACATCAGATTGTTTGATTGAAGCTGTAACCCAAACCTTACGTCAGGTAAACACTAAACAATGGTTTGTGTTAGAGATGTAGCGAAAGCCATGTGAAAGGAACACATCAGATTGTGTAATTGAAGCTCTAACCCAAACCTTACGTCAGGTAAACGCTAAACAATGGTTTGTGTTAGAGATGTAGAGAAAGCCATGTGAAAGTATTACATCAGATTGTGTAATTGAAGCTGTAACCCAAACCTTACGTCAGGTAAACACTAAAAATGGTTTGTGTTAGAGATGTAGCGAAAGCCATGTGAAAGGAACACATCAGATTGTTAAATTGAAGCTCTAACCCAAACCTTACGTCAGGTAAACACTAAACAATGGTTTGTGTTAGAGATGTAGAGAAAGCCATGTGAAAGGATTACATCAGATTGTGTAATTGAAGCTCTATCCCAAACCTTACGTCAGGTAAACACCAAACAGTGGTTTGTGTTAGAGATGTAGAGAAAGCCATGTGAAAGGAACACATCAGATTGTGTGATTGAAGCTCTCACCCAAACCTTACGTCAGGTAAACACTAAACAATACTTTGTGACAGAGATGAAGAGAAAGCCATGTGAAAGGAACACATCAGATTGTGTGATTGAAACTGTAACCCAAACCTTACGTCAGCTAAACACTAAACAATACTTTGTGACAGAGATGTAGAGAAATCTATGTGAAAGGAAGACATCAGATTGTTTGATTGAAGCTGTAACCCAAACCTTACTTATGCTAAAAACTAAACAATACTTTGTGTCAGAGATGTAGAGAAAGCCATGTGAAAGGATTACATCAGATTGTTTGATTGAAGCTGTAACCCAAACCTTACGTCAGGTAAACACTAAACAATGGTTTGTGTCAGAGATGTAGAGAAAGCCATGTGAAAGGAACACATCAGATTGTGTAATTGAAGCTCTAACCCAAACCTTACGTCGGCTAAACACTAAACAATACTTTGTGACAGAGATGAAGAGAAAGCCATGTGAAAGGATTACATCAGATTGTTTGATTGAAGCTGTAACCCAAACCTTACGTCAGCTAAACACTTAACAATACTTTGTGACAGAGATGAAGAGAAAGCCAAGCGAAAGGATTACATCAGATTTTGTAATTGAAGATGTAACCCAAACCTTACGTCAGGTAAACGCTAAACAATGGTTTGTGTCAGAGATGAAGAGAAAGCCATGGGAACGGATTACATCAGATTGTGTAATTGAAGCTGTAACCCAAACATTACGTCAGGTAAACACTAAACAATGGTTTGTGTCAGAGGTGAAGAGAAAGCCATGTGAAAGGAACACATCAGATTGTTTGATTGAAGCTGTAACCCAAACCTTACGTCAGGTAAACACTAAACAATGGTTTGTGTCAGAGATGTAGAGAAAGCCATGTGAAAGAATCACATCAGATTGTTTGATTGAAGCTCTAACCCAAACCTTACGTCAGGTAAACACTAAACAAGGTTTGTGTTAGAGATGTAGCGAAAGCCATGTGAAAGAACACATCAGATTGTGTAATTGAAGCTGTAACCCAAACCTTACGTCAGGTAAACACTAAACAATGGTTTGTGTTAGAGATGTAGCGAAAGCCATGTGAAAGGAACGCATCAGATTGTGTAATTGAAGCTCCAACCCAAACCTTACGTCAGGTAAACACTAAACAATGGTTTGTGTCAGAGATGTATAGAATGCCATGTGAAAGGAACACATCAGATTGTGTAATTGAAGCTCTAACCCAAACCTTACATCAGGTCAACACTAAACAATGGTTTGTGTTAGAGATGTAGAGAAAGCCATGTGAAAGGAACACATCAGATTGTTTGATTGAAGCTCTTACCCAAACCTTACGTCAGGTAAACACTAAACAATGGTTTGTGTCAGAGATGAAGAGAAAGCCATGTGAAAGGAACACATCAGATTGTGTAATTGAAGCTCTAACCCAAACCTTACGTCAGGTAAACACTAAACAATGGTTTAAGACAGAGATGTAGAGAAAGCCATGTGAAAGAAACACATCAGATTGTTTGATTGAAGCTCTAACCCAAACCTTACGTCAGGTAAACACTAAGCAATGGTTTGTGTTAGAGATGTAGCGAAAGCCATGTGAAAGGATTACATAAGATTGTGTAATTGAAGCTCTAACCCAAACCTTACGTCAGGTAAACACTAAACAATGGTTTGTGTCAGAGATGTAGAGAAAGCCATGTGAAAGGAACACATCAGATTGTTTGATTGAAGCTGTAACCCAAACCTTACGTCAGCTAAAAACTAAACAATACTTTGTGTCAGAGATTTAGAGAAGGCCATGTGAAAGGATTACATCAGATTGTTTGATTGAAGCGGTAACCCAAACCTTACGTCAGGTAAACACTAAACAATGGTTGGTGTCAGAGATGTACAGAAAGCCAGGTGAAAGGAACACATCAGATTGTGTAATTGAAGCTCTAACCCAAACCTTACGTCAGCTTAACACTAAACAATACTTTGTGACAGAGATGAAGAGAAAGCCATGTGTAAGGATTAACCCAGATTGTTTGATTGAAGCCGTAACCCAAACCTTACGTCAGCTAAACACTAAACAATACTTTGTGTCAGAGATGAAGAGAAAGCCATGTGAAAGGAACACATCAGATTGTTTGATTGAAGCTGTAACCCAAACCTTACGTCAGCTAAACAGTTAATAATACTTTGTGACAGAGAAAAAGAGAAAGCCATGTGAAAAGATTACATCAGATTGTTTGATTGAAGCCGTAACCCAAACCTTACGTCAGCTAAACACTAAACAATACTTTGTGTCAGAGATGAAGAGAAAGCCATGTGAAAGGAACACATCAGATTGTTTGATTGAAGCTCTAACCCAAACCTTACGTCAGGTAAACACTAAACAATGGTTTGTGTTAGAGATGTAGAGAAAGCCATGTGAAAGGATTACATAAGATTGTGTAATTGAAGCTCTAACCCAAACCTTACGTCAGGTAAACACTAAACAATGGTTTGTGTCAGAGATGTAGAGAAAGCCATGTGAAAGGAACACATCAGATTGTTTGATTGAAGCTGTAAACCAAACCTTACGTCAGGTAAACACTAAACAATGGTTTGTGTTAGAGATGTAGCGAAAGCCATGTGAAAGGAACACATCAGATTGTGTAATTGAAGCTCTAACCCAAACCTTACATCAGGTAAACGCTAAACAATGGTTTGTGTTAGAGATGTAGAGAAAGCCATGTGAAAGTATTACATCAGATTGTGTAATTGAAGCTGTAACCCAAACCTTACGTCAGGTAAACACTAAAAATGGTTTGTGTTAGAGATGTAGCGAAAGCCATGTGAAAGGAACACATCAGATTGTTAAATTGAAGCTCTAACCCAAACCTTACGTCAGGTAAACACTAAACAATGGTTTGTGTTAGAGATGTAGAGAAAGCCATGTGAAAGGATTACATCAGATTGTGTAATTGAAGCTCTATACCAAACCTTACGTCAGGTAAACACCAAACAATGGTTTGTGTTAGAGATGTAGAGAAAGCCATGTGAAAGGAACACATCAGATTGTGTGATTGAAGCTCTCACCCAAACCTTACGTCAGGTAAACACTAAACAATACTTTGTGACAGAGATGAAGAGAAAGCCATGTGAAAGGAACACATCAGATTGTGTGATTGAAACTGTAACCCAAACCTTACGTCAGCTAAACACTAAACAATACTTTGTGACAGAGATGTAGAGAAATCTATGTGAAAGGAAGACATCAGATTGTTTGATTGAAGCTGTAACCCAAACCTTACTTATGCTAAAAACTAAACAATACTTTGTGTCAGAG
This sequence comes from Hymenopus coronatus, assembly GCA_030762935.1. NCBI lineage: Eukaryota > Metazoa > Arthropoda > Insecta > Mantodea > Hymenopodidae > Hymenopus > Hymenopus coronatus. The sequence continues at coordinate 150,559,277 of CM060898.1, read as the reverse complement.
ATGTAGAGAAAGCCATGTGAAAGGATTACATCAGATTGTTTGATTGAAGCTGTAACCCAAACCTTACGTCAGGTAAACACTAAACAATGGTTTGTGTCAGAGATGTAGAGAAAGCCATGTGAAAGGAACACATCAGATTGTGTAATTGAAGCTCTAACCCAAACCTTACGTCGGCTAAACACTAAACAATACTTTGTGACAGAGATGAAGAGAAAGCCATGTGAAAGGATTACATCAGATTGTTTGATTGAAGCCGTAACCCAAACCTTACGTCAGCTAAACACTAAACAATACTTTGTGTCAGAGATGAAGAGAAAGCCATGTGAAAGGAACACATCAGATTGTTTGATTGAAGCTGTAACCCAAACCTTACGTCAGTTAAACACTTAACAATACTTTGTGACAGAGATGAAGAGAAAGCCAAGTGAAAGGATTACATCAGATTGTGTAATTGAAGATGTAACCCAAACCTTACGTCAGGTAAACACTAAACAATGGTTTGTGTCAGAGATGAAGAGAAAGCCATGGGAACGGATTACATCAGATTGTGTAATTGAAGCTGTAACCCAAACATTACGTCAGGTAAACACTAAACAATGGTTTGTGTCAGAGGTGAAGAGAAAGCCATGTGAAAGGAACACATCAGATTGTTTGATTGAAGCTGTAACCCAAACCTTACGTCAGGTAAACACTAAACAATGGTTTGTGTCAGAGATGTAGAGAAAGCCATGTGAAAGAATCACATCAGATTGTTTGATTGAAGCTCTAACCCAAACCTTACGTCAGGTAAACACTAAACAATGGTTTGTGTTAGAGATGTAGCGAAAGCCATGTGAAAGGAACACATCAGATTGTGTAATTGAAGCTCCAACCCAAACCTTACGTCAGGTAAACACTAAACAATGGTTTGTGTCACAGATGTAGAGAAAGCCTTGTGAAAGGAACACATCAGATTGTGTAATTGAAGCTCTAACCCAAAGCTTACGTCAGGTCAACACTAAACAATGGTTTGTGTTAGAGATGTAGAGAAAGCCATGTGAAAGGAACACATCAGATTGTTTGATTGAAGCTCTTACCCAAACCTTACGTCAGGTAACCACTAAACAAAGGTTTCTGTCAGAGATGAAGAGAAAGCCATGTGAAAGGAACACATCAGATTGTGTAATTGAAGCTCTAACCCAAACCTTACGTCAGCTAAAAACTAAACAATACTTTGTGTCAGAGATTTAGAGAAAGCCATGTGAAAGGATTACATCAGATTGTTTGATTGAAGCGGTTACACAAACCTTACGTCAGGTAAACACTAAACAATGGTTGGTGTCAGAGATGTAGAGAAAGCCAGGTGAAAGGAACACATCAGATTGTGTAATTGAAGCTCTAACCCAAACCTTACGTCAGCTAAACACTAAACAATACTTTGTGACAGAGATGAAGAGAAAGCCATGTGAAAGGAACACATCAGATTGTTTGATTGAAGCTCTAACCCAAACCTTACGTCAGCTAAACACTTAATAATACTTTGTGACAGAGATGAAGAGAAAGCCATGTGAAAGGATTACATCAGATTGTTTGATTGAAGCCGTAACCCAAACCTTACGTCAGCTAAACACTAAACAATACTTTGTGTCAGAGATGAAGAGAAAGACATGTGAAAGGAACACATCAGATTGTTTGATTGAAGCTCTAACCCAAACCTTACGTCAGGTAAACACTAAACAATGGTTTGTGTTAGAGATGTAGAGAAAGCCATGTGAAAGGATTACATAAGATTGTGTAATTGAAGCTCTAACCCAAACCTTACGTCAGGTAAACACTAAACAATGGTTTGTGTCAGAGATGTAGAGAAAGCCATGTGAAAGGAACACATCAGATTGTTTGATTGAAGCTGTAACCCAAACCTTACGTCAGGTAAACACTAAACAATGGTTTGTGTTAGAGATGTAGCGAAAGCCATGTGAAAGGAACACATCAGATTGTGTAATTGAAGCTCTAACCCAAACCTTACGTCAGGTAAACGCTAAACAATGGTTTGTGTTAGAGATGTAGAGAAAGCCATGTGAAAGTATTACATCAGATTGTGTAATTGAAGCTGTAACCCAAACCTTACGTCAGGTAAACACTAAAAATGGTTTGTGTTAGAGATGTAGCGAAAGCCATGTGAAAGGAACACATCAGATTGTTAAATTGAAGCTCTAACCCAAACCTTACGTCAGGTAAACACTAAACAATGGTTTGTGTTAGAGATGTAGAGAAAGCCATGTGAAAGGATTACATCAGATTGTGTAATTGAAGCTCTATACCAAACCTTACGTCAGGTAAACACCAAACAATGGTTTGTGTTAGAGATGTAGAGAAAGCCATGTGAAAGGAACACATCAGATTGTGTGATTGAAGCTCTCACCCAAACCTTACGTCAGGTAAACACTAAACAATACTTTGTGACAGAGATGAAGAGAAAGCCATGTGAAAGGAACACATCAGATTGTGTGATTGAAACTGTAACCCAAACCTTACGTCAGCTAAACACTAAACAATACTTTGTGACAGAGATGTAGAGAAATCTATGTGAAAGGAAGACATCAGATTGTTTGATTGAAGCTGTAACCCAAACCTTACTTATGCTAAAAACTAAACAATACTTTGTGTCAGAGATGTAGAGAAAGCCATGTGAAAGGATTACATCAGATTGTTTGATTGAAGCTGTAACCCAAACCTTACGTCAGGTAAACACTAAACAATGGTTTGTGTCAGAGATGTAGAGAAAGCCATGTGAAAGGAACACATCAGATTGTGTAATTGAAGCTCTAACCCAAACCTTACGTCGGCTAAACACTAAACAATACTTTGTGACAGAGATGAAGAGAAAGCCATGTGAAAGGATTACATCAGATTGTTTGATTGAAGCCGTAACCCAAACCTTACGTCAGCTAAACACTAAACAATACTTTGTGTCAGAGATGAAGAGAAAGCCATGTGAAAGGAACACATCAGATTGTTTGATTGAAGCTGTAACCCAAACCTTACGTCAGCTAAACACTTAACAATACTTTGTGACAGAGATGAAGAGAAAGCCAAGTGAAAGGATTACATCAGATTGTGTAATTGAAGATGTAACCCAAACCTTACGTCAGGTAAACACTAAACAATGGTTTGTGTCAGAGATGAAGAGAAAGCCATGGGAACGGATTACATCAGATTGTGTAATTGAAGCTGTAACCCAAACATTACGTCAGGTAAACACTAAACAATGGTTTGTGTCAGAGGTGAAGAGAAAGCCATGTGAAAGGAACACATCAGATTGTTTGATTGAAGCTGTAACCCAAACCTTACGTCAGGTAAACACTAAACAATGGTTTGTGTCAGAGATGTAGAGAAAGCCATGTGAAAGAATCACATCAGATTGTTTGATTGAAGCTCTAACCCAAACCTTACGTCAGGTAAACACTAAACAAGGTTTGTGTTAGAGATGTAGCGAAAGCCATGTGAAAGAACACATCAGATTGTGTAATTGAAGCTGTAACCCAAACCTTACGTCAGGTAAACACTAAACAATGGTTTGTGTTAGAGATGTAGCGAAAGCCATGTGAAAGGAACGCATCAGATTGTGTAATTGAAGCTCCAACCCAAACCTTACGTCAGGTAAACACTAAACAATGGTTTGTGTCAGAGATGTATAGAATGCCATGTGAAAGGAACACATCAGATTTAGTAATTGAAGCTCTAACCCAAACCTTACATCAGGTCAACACTAAACAATGGTTTGTGTTAGAGATGTAGAGAAAGCCATGTGAAAGGAACACATCAGATTGTTTGATTGAAGCTCTAACCCAAACCTTACGTCAGGTAAACACTAAACAATGGTTTGTGTTAGAGATGTAGAGAAAGCCATGTGAAAGGATTACATAAGATTGTGTAATTGAAGCTCTAACCCAAACCTTACGTCAGGTAAACACTAAACAATGGTTTGTGTCAGAGATGTAGAGAAAGCCATGTGAAAGGAACACATCAGATTGTTTGATTGAAGCTGTAACCCAAACCTTACGTCAGGTAAACACTAAACAATGGTTTGTGTTAGAGATGTAGCGAAAGCCATGTGAAAGGAACACATCAGATTGTGTAATTGAAGCTCTAACCCAAACCTTACGTCAGGTAAACGCTAAACAATGGTTTGTGTTAGAGATGTAGAGAAAGCCATGTGAAAGTATTACATCAGATTGTGTAATTGAAGCTGTAACCCAAACCTTACGTCAGGTAAACACTAAAAATGGTTTGTGTTAGAGATGTAGCGAAAGCCATGTGAAAGGAACACATCAGATTGTTAAATTGAAGCTCTAACCCAAACCTTACGTCAGGTAAACACTAAACAATGGTTTGTGTTAGAGATGTAGAGAAAGCCATGTGAAAGGATTACATCAGATTGTGTAATTGAAGCTCTATACCAAACCTTACGTCAGGTAAACACCAAACAATGGTTTGTGTTAGAGATGTAGAGAAAGCCATGTGAAAGGAACACATCAGATTGTGTGATTGAAGCTCTCACCCAAACCTTACGTCAGGTAAACACTAAACAATACTTTGTGACAGAGATGAAGAGAAAGCCATGTGAAAGGAACACATCAGATTGTGTGATTGTAACTGTAACCCAAACCTTACGTCAGCTAAACACTAAACAATACTTTGTGACAGAGATGTAGAGAAATCTATGTGAAAGGAAGACATCAGATTGTTTGATTGAAGCTGTAACCCAAACCTTACTTATGCTAAAAACTAAACAATACTTTGTGTCAGAGATGTAGAGAAAGCCATGTGAAAGGATTACATCAGATTGTTTGATTGAAGCTGTAACCCAAACCTTACGTCAGGTAAACACTAAACAATGGTTTGTGTCAGAGATGTAGAGAAAGCCATGTGAAAGGAACACATCAGATTGTGTAATTGAAGCTCTAACCCAAACCTTACGTCGGCTAAACACTAAACAATACTTTGTGACAGAGATGAAGAGAAAGCCATGTGAAAGGATTACATCAGATTGTTTGATTGAAGCCGTAACCCAAACCTTACGTCAGCTAAACACTAAACAATACTTTGTGTCAGAGATGAAGAGAAAGCCATGTGAAAGGAACACATCAGATTGTTTGATTGAAGCTGTAACCCAAACCTTACGTCAGCTAAACACTTAACAATACTTTGTGACAGAGATGAAGAGAAAGCCAAGTGAAAGGATTACATCAGATTGTGTAATTGAAGATGTAACCCAAACCTTACGTCAGGTAAACACTAAACAATGGTTTGTGTCAGAGATGAAGAGAAAGCCATGGGAACGGATTACATCAGATTGTGTAATTGAAGCTGTAACCCAAACATTACGTCAGGTAAACACTAAACAATGGTTTGTGTCAGAGGTGAAGAGAAAGCCATGTGAAAGGAACACATCAGATTGTTTGATTGAAGCTGTAACCCAAACCTTACGTCAGGTAAACACTAAACAATGGTTTGTGTCAGAGATGTAGAGAAAGCCATGTGAAAGAATCACATCAGATTGTTTGATTGAAGCTCTAACCCAAACCTTACGTCAGGTAAACACTAAACAAGGTTTGTGTTAGAGATGTAGCGAAAGCCATGTGAAAGAACACATCAGATTGTGTAATTGAAGCTGTAACCCAAACCTTACGTCAGGTAAACACTAAACAATGGTTTGTGTTAGAGATGTAGCGAAAGCCATGTGAAAGGAACGCATCAGATTGTGTAATTGAAGCTCCAACCCAAACCTTACGTCAGGTAAACACTAAACAATGGTTTGTGTCAGAGATGTATAGAATGCCATGTGAAAGGAACACATCAGATTTAGTAATTGAAGCTCTAACCCAAACCTTACATCAGGTCAACACTAAACAATGGTTTGTGTTAGAGATGTAGAGAAAGCCATGTGAAAGGAACACATCAGATTGTTTGATTGAAGCTCTTACCCAAACCTTACGTCAGGTAAACACTAAACAATGGTTTGTGTCAGAGATGAAGAGAAAGCCATGTGAAAGGAACACATCAGATTGTGTAATTGAAGCTCTAACCCAAACCTTACATCAGGTAAACACTAAACAATGGTTTAAGACAGAGATGTAGAGAAAGCCATGTGAAAGAAACACATCAGATTGTTTGATTGAAGCTCTAACCCAAACCTTACGTCAGGTAAACACTAAGCAATGGTTTGTGTTAGAGATGTAGCGAAAGCCATGTGAAAGGAACACATCAGATTGTGTAATTGAAGCTCCAACCCAAACCTTATGTCAGGTAAACACTAAACAATGGTTTGTGTTAGAGATGTAGCGAAAGCCATGTGAAAGGAACACATCAGATTGTGCAATTGAAGCTCTAACCCAAAACTTACGTCAGGTAAACACTAAACAATGGTTTGTGTTAGAGATGTAGAGAAAGCCATTTGAAAGGATTACATCAGATTGTGTAATTGAAGCTGTAACCCAAACCTTACGTCAGGTAAACACTAAACAATGGTTTGTGTTAGAGATGTAGCGAAAGCCATGTGAAAGGAACACATCAGAATGTTAAATTGAACCTCTAACCCTAACTTACGTCTGGTAAACACAAAACAATGGTTTGTGTTAGAGATGTAGAGAAAGCCATGTGAAAGGATTACATCAGATTGTGAAATCGAAGCTCTATCCCAAACCTTACGTCAGGTAAACACCAAACAATGGTTTGTGTTAGAGATGTAGAGAAAGCCATGTGAAAGGAACACATCAGATTGTGTGATTGAAGCTCTCACCCAAACCTTACGTCAGGTAAACACTAAACAATGGTTTGTGTTAGAGATGTAGAGAAAGCCATGTGAAAGGATTACATAAGATTGTGTAATTGAAGCTCTAACCCAAACCTTACGTCAGGTAAACACTAAACAATGGTTTGCGTCAGAGATGTAGAGAAAGCCATGTGAAAGGAACACATCAGATTGTTTGATTGAAGCTGTAACCCAAACCTTACGTCAGGTAAACACTAAACAATGGTTTGTGTTAGAGATGTAGCGAAAGCCATGTGAAAGGAACACATCAGATTGTGTAATTGAAGCTCTAACCCAAACCTTACGTCAGGTAAACGCTAAACAATGGTTTGTGTTAGAGATGTAGAGAAAGCCATGTGAAAGTATTACATCAGATTGTGTAATTGAAGCTGTAACCCAAACCTTACGTCAGGTAAACACTAAAAATGGTTTGTGTTAGAGATGTAGCGAAAGCCATGTGAAAGGAACACATCAGATTGTTAAATTGAAGCTCTAACCCAAACCTTACGTCAGGTAAACACTAAACAATGGTTTGTGTTAGAGATGTAGAGAAAGCCATGTGAAAGGATTACATCAGATTGTGTAATTGAAGCTCTATACCAAACCTTACGTCAGGTAAACACCAAACAATGGTTTGTGTTAGAGATGTAGAGAAAGCCATGTGAAAGGAACACATCAGATTGTGTGATTGAAGCTCTCACCCAAACCTTACGTCAGGTAAACACTAAACAATACTTTGTGACAGAGATGAAGAGAAAGCCATGTGAAAGGAACACATCAGATTGTGTGATTGAAACTGTAACCCAAACCTTACGTCAGCTAAACACTAAACAATACTTTGTGACAGAGATGTAGAGAAATCTATGTGAAAGGAAGACATCAGATTGTTTGATTGAAGCTGTAACCCAAACCTTACTTATGCTAAAAACTAAACAATACTTTGTGTCAGAGATGTAGAGAAAGCCATGTGAAAGGATTACATCAGATTGTTTGATTGAAGCTGTAACCCAAACCTTACGTCAGGTAAACACTAAACAATGGTTTGTGTCAGAGATGTAGAGAAAGCCATGTGAAAGGAACACATCAGATTGTGTAATTGAAGCTCTAACCCAAACCTTACGTCGGCTAAACACTAAACAATACTTTGTGACAGAGATGAAGAGAAAGCCATGTGAAAGGATTACATCAGATTGTTTGATTGAAGCCGTAACCCAAACCTTACGTCAGCTAAACACTAAACAATACTTTGTGTCAGAGATGAAGAGAAAGCCATGTGAAAGGAACACATCAGATTGTTTGATTGAAGCTGTAACCCAAACCTTACGTCAGTTAAACACTTAACAATACTTTGTGACAGAGATGAAGAGAAAGCCAAGTGAAAGGATTACATCAGATTGTGTAATTGAAGATGTAACCCAAACCTTACGTCAGGTAAACACTAAACAATGGTTTGTGTCAGAGATGAAGAGAAAGCCATGGGAACGGATTACATCAGATTGTGTAATTGAAGCTGTAACCCAAACATTACGTCAGGTAAACACTAAACAATGGTTTGTGTCAGAGGTGAAGAGAAAGCCATGTGAAAGGAACACATCAGATTGTTTGATTGAAGCTGTAACCCAAACCTTACGTCAGGTAAACACTAAACAATGGTTTGTGTCAGAGATGTAGAGAAAGCCATGTGAAAGAATCACATCAGATTGTTTGATTGAAGCTCTAACCCAAACCTTACGTCAGGTAAACACTAAACAATGGTTTGTGTTAGAGATGTAGCGAAAGCCATGTGAAAGGAACACATCAGATTGTGTAATTGAAGCTCCAACCCAAACCTTACGTCAGGTAAACACTAAACAATGGTTTGTGTCACAGATGTAGAGAAAGCCTTGTGAAAGGAACACATCAGATTGTGTAATTGAAGCTCTAACCCAAAGCTTACGTCAGGTCAACACTAAACAATGGTTTGTGTTAGAGATGTAGAGAAAGCCATGTGAAAGGAACACATCAGATTGTTTGATTGAAGCTCTTACCCAAACCTTACGTCAGGTAACCACTAAACAAAGGTTTCTGTCAGAGATGAAGAGAAAGCCATGTGAAAGGAACACATCAGATTGTGTAATTGAAGCTCTAACCCAAACCTTACGTCAGCTAAAAACTAAACAATACTTTGTGTCAGAGATTTAGAGAAAGCCATGTGAAAGGATTACATCAGATTGTTTGATTGAAGCGGTTACACAAACCTTACGTCAGGTAAACACTAAACAATGGTTGGTGTCAGAGATGTAGAGAAAGCCAGGTGAAAGGAACACATCAGATTGTGTAATTGAAGCTCTAACCCAAACCTTACGTCAGCTAAACACTAAACAATACTTTGTGACAGAGATGAAGAGAAAGCCATGTGAAAGGAACACATCAGATTGTTTGATTGAAGCTCTAACCCAAACCTTACGTCAGCTAAACACTTAATAATACTTTGTGACAGAGATGAAGAGAAAGCCATGTGAAAGGATTACATCAGATTGTTTGATTGAAGCCGTAACCCAAACCTTACGTCAGCTAAACACTAAACAATACTTTGTGTCAGAGATGAAGAGAAAGACATGTGAAAGGAACACATCAGATTGTTTGATTGAAGCTCTAACCCAAACCTTACGTCAGGTAAACACTAAACAATGGTTTGTGTTAGAGATGTAGAGAAAGCCATGTGAAAGGATTACATAAGATTGTGTAATTGAAGCTCTAACCCAAACCTTACGTCAGGTAAACACTAAACAATGGTTTGTGTCAGAGATGTAGAGAAAGCCATGTGAAAGGAACACATCAGATTGTTTGATTGAAGCTGTAACCCAAACCTTACGTCAGGTAAACACTAAACAATGGTTTGTGTTAGAGATGTAGCGAAAGCCATGTGAAAGGAACACATCAGATTGTGTAATTGAAGCTCTAACCCAAACCTTACGTCAGGTAAACGCTAAACAATGGTTTGTGTTAGAGATGTAGAGAAAGCCATGTGAAAGTATTACATCAGATTGTGTAATTGAAGCTGTAACCCAAACCTTACGTCAGGTAAACACTAAAAATGGTTTGTGTTAGAGATGTAGCGAAAGCCATGTGAAAGGAACACATCAGATTGTTAAATTGAAGCTCTAACCCAAACCTTACGTCAGGTAAACACTAAACAATGGTTTGTGTTAGAGATGTAGAGAAAGCCATGTGAAAGGATTACATCAGATTGTGTAATTGAAGCTCTATACCAAACCTTACGTCAGGTAAACACCAAACAATGGTTTGTGTTAGAGATGTAGAGAAAGCCATGTGAAAGGAACACATCAGATTGTGTGATTGAAGCTCTCACCCAAACCTTACGTCAGGTAAACACTAAACAATACTTTGTGACAGAGATGAAGAGAAAGCCATGTGAAAGGAACACATCAGATTGTGTGATTGAAACTGTAACCCAAACCTTACGTCAGCTAAACACTAAACAATACTTTGTGACAGAGATGTAGAGAAATCTATGTGAAAGGAAGACATCAGATTGTTTGATTGAAGCTGTAACCCAAACCTTACTTATGCTAAAAACTAAACAATACTTTGTGTCAGAGATGTAGAGAAAGCCATGTGAAAGGATTACATCAGATTGTTTGATTGAAGCTGTAACCCAAACCTTACGTCAGGTAAACACTAAACAATGGTTTGTGTCAGAGATGTAGAGAAAGCCATGTGAAAGGAACACATCAGATTGTGTAATTGAAGCTCTAACCCAAACCTTACGTCGGCTAAACACTAAACAATACTTTGTGACAGAGATGAAGAGAAAGCCATGTGAAAGGATTACATCAGATTGTTTGATTGAAGCCGTAACCCAAACCTTACGTCAGCTAAACACTAAACAATACTTTGTGTCAGAGATGAAGAGAAAGCCATGTGAAAGGAACACATCAGATTGTTTGATTGAAGCTGTAACCCAAACCTTACGTCAGCTAAACACTTAACAATACTTTGTGACAGAGATGAAGAGAAAGCCAAGTGAAAGGATTACATCAGATTGTGTAATTGAAGATGTAACCCAAACCTTACGTCAGGTAAACACTAAACAATGGTTTGTGTCAGAGATGAAGAGAAAGCCATGGGAACGGATTACATCAGATTGTGTAATTGAAGCTGTAACCCAAACATTACGTCAGGTAAACACTAAACAATGGTTTGTGTCAGAGGTGAAGAGAAAGCCATGTGAAAGGAACACATCAGATTGTTTGATTGAAGCTGTAACCCAAACCTTACGTCAGGTAAACACTAAACAATGGTTTGTGTCAGAGATGTAGAGAAAGCCATGTGAAAGAATCACATCAGATTGTTTGATTGAAGCTCTAACCCAAACCTTACGTCAGGTAAACACTAAACAAGGTTTGTGTTAGAGATGTAGCGAAAGCCATGTGAAAGAACACATCAGATTGTGTAATTGAAGCGGTAACCCAAACCTTACGTCAGGTAAACACTAAACAATGGTTTGTGTTAGAGATGTAGCGAAAGCCATGTGAAAGGAACGCATCAGATTGTGTAATTGAAGCTCCAACCCAAACCTTACGTCAGGTAAACACTAAACAATGGTTTGTGTCAGAGATGTATAGAATGCCATGTGAAAGGAACACATCAGATTTAGTAATTGAAGCTCTAACCCAAACCTTACATCAGGTCAACACTAAACAATGGTTTGTGTTAGAGATGTAGAGAAAGCCATGTGAAAGGAACACATCAGATTGTTTGATTGAAGCTCTAACCCAAACCTTACGTCAGGTAAACACTAAACAATGGTTTGTGTTAGAGATGTAGAGAAAGCCATGTGAAAGGATTACATAAGATTGTGTAATTGAAGCTCTAACCCAAACCTTACGTCAGGTAAACACTAAACAATGGTTTGTGTCAGAGATGTAGAGAAAGCCATGTGAAAGGAACACATCAGATTGTTTGATTGAAGCTGTAACCCAAACCTTACGTCAGGTAAACACTAAACAATGGTTTGTGTTAGAGATGTAGCGAAAGCCATGTGAAAGGAACACATCAGATTGTGTAATTGAAGCTCTAACCCAAACCTTACGTCAGGTAAACGCTAAACAATGGTTTGTGTTAGAGATGTAGAGAAAGCCATGTGAAAGTATTACATCAGATTGTGTAATTGAAGCTGTAACCCAAACCTTACGTCAGGTAAACACTAAAAATGGTTTGTGTTAGAGATGTAGCGAAAGCCATGTGAAAGGAACACATCAGATTGTTAAATTGAAGCTCTAACCCAAACCTTACGTCAGGTAAACACTAAACACTGGTTTGTGTTAGAGATGTAGAGAAAGCCATGTGAAAGGATTACATCAGATTGTGTAATTGAAGCTCTATACCAAACCTTACGTCAGGTAAACACCAAACAATGGTTTGTGTTAGAGATGTAGAGAAAGCCATGTGAAAGGAACACATCAGATTGTGTGATTGAAGCTCTCACCCAAACCTTACGTCAGGTAAACACTAAACAATACTTTGTGACAGAGATGAAGAGAAAGCCATGTGAAAGGAACACATCAGATTGTGTGATTGTAACTGTAACCCAAACCTTACGTCAGCTAAACACTAAACAATACTTTGTGACAGAGATGTAGAGAAATCTATGTGAAAGGAAGACATCAGATTGTTTGATTGAAGCTGTAACCCAAACCTTACTTATGCTAAAAACTAAACAATACTTTGTGTCAGAGATGTAGAGAAAGCCATGTGAAAGGATTACATCAGATTGTTTGATTGAAGCTGTAACCCAAACCTTACGTCAGGTAAACACTAAACAATGGTTTGTGTCAGAGATGTAGAGAAAGCCATGTGAAAGGAACACATCAGATTGTGTAATTGAAGCTCTAACCCAAACCTTACGTCGGCTAAACACTAAACAATACTTTGTGACAGAGATGAAGAGAAAGCCATGTGAAAGGATTACATCAGATTGTTTGATTGAAGCCGTAACCCAAACCTTACGTCAGCTAAACACTAAACAATACTTTGTGTCAGAGATGAAGAGAAAGCCATGTGAAAGGAACACATCAGATTGTTTGATTGAAGCTGTAACCCAAACCTTACGTCAGCTAAACACTTAACAATACTTTGTGACAGAGATGAAGAGAAAGCCAAGTGAAAGGATTACATCAGATTGTGTAATTGAAGATGTAACCCAAACCTTACGTCAGGTAAACACTAAACAATGGTTTGTGTCAGAGATGAAGAGAAAGCCATGGGAACGGATTACATCAGATTGTGTAATTGAAGCTGTAACCCAAACATTACGTCAGGTAAACACTAAACAATGGTTTGTGTCAGAGGTGAAGAGAAAGCCATGTGAAAGGAACACATCAGATTGTTTGATTGAAGCTGTAACCCAAACCTTACGTCAGGTAAACACTAAACAATGGTTTGTGTCAGAGATGTAGAGAAAGCCATGTGAAAGAATCACATCAGATTGTTTGATTGAAGCTCTAACCCAAACCTTACGTCAGGTAAACACTAAACAAGGTTTGTGTTAGAGATGTAGCGAAAGCCATGTGAAAGAACACATCAGATTGTGTAATTGAAGCTGTAACCCAAACCTTACGTCAGGTAAACACTAAACAATGGTTTGTGTTAGAGATGTAGCGAAAGCCATGTGAAAGGAACGCATCAGATTGTGTAATTGAAGCTCCAACCCAAACCTTACGTCAGGTAAACACTAAACAATGGTTTGTGTCAGAGATGTATAGAATGCCATGTGAAAGGAACACATCAGATTTAGTAATTGAAGCTCTAACCCAAACCTTACATCAGGTCAACACTAAACAATGGTTTGTGTTAGAGATGTAGAGAAAGCCATGTGAAAGGAACACATCAGATTGTTTGATTGAAGCTCTTACCCAAACCTTACGTCAGGTAAACACTAAACAATGGTTTGTGTCAGAGATGAAGAGAAAGCCATGTGAAAGGAACACATCAGATTGTGTAATTGAAGCTCTAACCCAAACCTTACATCAGGTAAACACTAAACAATGGTTTAAGACAGAGATGTAGAGAAAGCCATGTGAAAGAAACACATCAGATTGTTTGATTGAAGCTCTAACCCAAACCTTACGTCAGGTAAACACTAAGCAATGGTTTGTGTTAGAGATGTAGCGAAAGCCATGTGAAAGGAACACATCAGATTGTGTAATTGAAGCTCCAACCCAAACCTTATGTCAGGTAAACACTAAACAATGGTTTGTGTTAGAGATGTAGCGAAAGCCATGTGAAAGGAACACATCAGATTGTGCAATTGAAGCTCTAACCCAAAACTTACGTCAGGTAAACACTAAACAATGGTTTGTGTTAGAGATGTAGAGAAAGCCATTTGAAAGGATTACATCAGATTGTGTAATTGAAGCTGTAACCCAAACCTTACGTCAGGTAAACACTAAACAATGGTTTGTGTTAGAGATGTAGCGAAAGCCATGTGAAAGGAACACATCAGAATGTTAAATTGAACCTCTAACCCTAACTTACGTCTGGTAAACACAAAACAATGGTTTGTGTTAGAGATGTAGAGAAAGCCATGTGAAAGGATTACATCAGATTGTGAAATCGAAGCTCTATCCCAAACCTTACGTCAGGTAAACACCAAACAATGGTTTGTGTTAGAGATGTAGAGAAAGCCATGTGAAAGGAACACATCAGATTGTGTGATTGAAGCTCTCACCCAAACCTTACGTCAGGTAAACACTAAACAATGGTTTGTGTTAGAGATGTAGAGAAAGCCATGTGAAAGGATTACATCAGATTGTTTGATTGAAGCTCTAACCCATACCTTACCTCAGTTAAACACTAAACAATAGTTTGTGACAGAGATGTAGAGAAAGCCATGTGAAAGGAACACATCAGATTGTGCGATTGAAGCTGTAACCCAAACCTTACGTCAGCTACACACTAAACAATACTTTGTGACAGAGATGTAGAGAAATCTATGTGAAAGGAACACATCAGATTGTTTGATTGAAGCTGTAACCCAAACCTTACGTCAGCTAAAAACTAAACAATACTTTGTGTCAGAGATTTAGAGAAGGCCATGTGAAAGGATTACATCAGATTGTTTGATTGAAGCGGTAACCCAAACCTTACGTCAGGTAAACACTAAACAATGGTTGGTGTCAGAGATGTAGAGAAAGCCAGGTGAAAGGAACACATCAGATTGTGTAATTGAAGCTCTAACCCAAACCTTACGTCAGCTTAACACTAAACAATACTTTGTGACAGAGATGAAGAGAAAGCCATGTGTAAGGATTAACCCAGATTGTTTGATTGAAGCCGTAACCCAAACCTTACGTCAGCTAAACACTAAACAATACTTTGTGTCAGAGATGAAGAGAAAGCCATGTGAAAGGAACACATCAGATTGTTTGATTGAAGCTGTAACCCAAACCTTACGTCAGCTAAACAGTTAATAATACTTTGTGACAGAGAAAAAGAGAAAGCCATGTGAAAAGATTACATCAGATTGTTTGATTGAAGCCGTAACCCAAACCTTACGTCAGCTAAACACTAAACAATACTTTGTGTCAGAGATGAAGAGAAAGCCATGTGAAAGGAACACATCAGATTGTTTGATTGAAGCTCTAACCCAAACCTTACGTCAGGTAAACACTAAACAATGGTTTGTGTTAGAGATGTAGAGAAAGCCATGTGAAAGGATTACATAAGATTGTGTAATTGAAGCTCTAACCCAAACCTTACGTCAGGTAAACACTAAACAATGGTTTGTGTCAGAGATGTAGAGAAAGCCATGTGAAAGGAACACATCAGATTGTTTGATTGAAGCTGTAACCCAAACCTTACGTCAGGTAAACACTAAACAATGGTTTGTGTTAGAGATGTAGCGAAAGCCATGTGAAAGGAACACATCAGATTGTGTAATTGAAGCTCTAACCCAAACCTTACGTCAGGTAAACGCTAAACAATTGTTTGTGTTAGAGATGTAGAGAAAGCCATGTGAAAGTATTACATCAGATTGTGTAATTGAAGCTGTAACCCAAACCTTACGTCAGGTAAACACTAAAAATGGTTTGTGTTAGAGATGTAGCGAAAGCCATGTGAAAGGAACACATCAGATTGTTAAATTGAAGCTCTAACCCAAACCTTACGTCAGGTAAACACTAAACAATGGTTTGTGTTAGAGATGTAGAGAAAGCCATGTGAAAGGATTACATCAGATTGTGTAATTGAAGCTCTATACCAAACCTTACGTCAGGTAAACACCAAACAATGGTTTGTGTTAGAGATGTAGAGAAAGCCATGTGAAAGGAACACATCAGATTGTGTGATTGAAGCTCTCACCCAAACCTTACGTCAGGTAAACACTAAACAATACTTTGTGACAGAGATGAAGAGAAAGCCATGTGAAAGGAACACATCAGATTGTGTGATTGAAACTGTAACCCAAACCTTACGTCAGCTAAACACTAAACAATACTTTGTGACAGAGATGTAGAGAAATCTATGTGAAAGGAAGACATCAGATTGTTTGATTGAAGCTGTAACCCAAACCTTACTTATGCTAAAAACTAAACAATACTTTGTGTCAGAGATGTAGAGAAAGCCATGTGAAAGGATTACATCAGATTGTTTGATTGAAGCTGTAACCCAAACCTTACGTCAGGTAAACACTAAACAATGGTTTGTGTCAGAGATGTAGAGAAAGCCATGTGAAAGGAACACATCAGATTGTGTAATTGAAGCTCTAACCCAAACCTTACATCAGGTAAACACTAAACAATGGTTTAAGACAGAGATGTAGAGAAAGCCATGTGAAAGAAACACATCAGATTGTTTGATTGAAGCTCTAACCCAAACCTTACGTCAGGTAAACACTAAGCAATGGTTTGTGTTAGAGATGTAGCGAAAGCCATGTGAAAGGAACACATCAGATTGTGTAATTGAAGCTCCAACCCAAACCTTATGTCAGGTAAACACTAAACAATGGTTTGTGTTAGAGATGTAGCGAAAGCCATGTGAAAGGAACACATCAGATTGTGCAATTGAAGCTCTAACCCAAAACTTACGTCAGGTAAACACTAAACAATGGTTTGTGTTAGAGATGTAGAGAAAGCCATTTGAAAGGATTACATCAGATTGTGTAATTGAAGCTGTAACCCAAACCTTACGTCAGGTAAACACTAAACAATGGTTTGTGTTAGAGATGTAGCGAAAGCCATGTGAAAGGAACACATCAGAATGTTAAATTGAACCTCTAACCCTAACTTACGTCTGGTAAACACAAAACAATGGTTTGTGTTAGAGATGTAGAGAAAGCCATGTGAAAGGATTACATCAGATTGTGAAATCGAAGCTCTATCCCAAACCTTACGTCAGGTAAACACCAAACAATGGTTTGTGTTAGAGATGTAGAGAAAGCCATGTGAAAGGAACACATCAGATTGTGTGATTGAAGCTCTCACCCAAACCTTACGTCAGGTAAACACTAAACAATGGTTTGTGTTAGAGATGTAGAGAAAGCCATGTGAAAGGATTACATCAGATTGTTTGATTGAAGCTCTAACCCATACCTTACCTCAGTTAAACACTAAACAATAGTTTGTGACAGAGATGTAGAGAAAGCCATGTGAAAGGAACACATCAGATTGTGCGATTGAAGCTGTAACCCAAACCTTACGTCAGCTACACACTAAACAATACTTTGTGACAGAGATGTAGAGAAATCTATGTGAAAGGAACACATCAGATTGTTTGATTGAAGCTGTAACCCAAACCTTACGTCAGCTAAAAACTAAACAATACTTTGTGTCAGAGATTTAGAGAAGGCCATGTGAAAGGATTACATCAGATTGTTTGATTGAAGCGGTAACCCAAACCTTACGTCAGGTAAACACTAAACAATGGTTGGTGTCAGAGATGTAGAGAAAGCCAGGTGAAAGGAACACATCAGATTGTGTAATTGAAGCTCTAACCCAAACCTTACGTCAGCTTAACACTAAACAATACTTTGTGACAGAGATGAAGAGAAAGCCATGTGTAAGGATTAACCCAGATTGTTTGATTGAAGCCGTAACCCAAACCTTACGTCAGCTAAACACTAAACAATACTTTGTGTCAGAGATGAAGAGAAAGCCATGTGAAAGGAACACATCAGATTGTTTGATTGAAGCTGTAACCCAAACCTTACGTCAGCTAAACAGTTAATAATACTTTGTGACAGAGAAAAAGAGAAAGCCATGTGAAAAGATTACATCAGATTGTTTGATTGAAGCCGTAACCCAAACCTTACGTCAGCTAAACACTAAACAATACTTTGTGTCAGAGATGAAGAGAAAGCCATGTGAAAGGAACACATCAGATTGTTTGATTGAAGCTCTAACCCAAACCTTACGTCAGGTAAACACTAAACAATGGTTTGTGTTAGAGATGTAGAGAAAGCCATGTGAAAGGATTACATAAGATTGTGTAATTGAAGCTCTAACCCAAACCTTACGTCAGGTAAACACTAAACAATGGTTTGTGTCAGAGATGTAGAGAAAGCCATGTGAAAGGAACACATCAGATTGTTTGATTGAAGCTGTAACCCAAACCTTACGTCAGGTAAACACTAAACAATGGTTTGTGTTAGAGATGTAGCGAAAGCCATGTGAAAGGAACACATCAGATTGTGTAATTGAAGCTCTAACCCAAACCTTACGTCAGGTAAACGCTAAACAATTGTTTGTGTTAGAGATGTAGAGAAAGCCATGTGAAAGTATTACATCAGATTGTGTAATTGAAGCTGTAACCCAAACCTTACGTCAGGTAAACACTAAAAATGGTTTGTGTTAGAGATGTAGCGAAAGCCATGTGAAAGGAACACATCAGATTGTTAAATTGAAGCTCTAACCCAAACCTTACGTCAGGTAAACACTAAACAATGGTTTGTGTTAGAGATGTAGAGAAAGCCATGTGAAAGGATTACATCAGATTGTGTAATTGAAGCTCTATACCAAACCTTACGTCAGGTAAACACCAAACAATGGTTTGTGTTAGAGATGTAGAGAAAGCCATGTGAAAGGAACACATCAGATTGTGTGATTGAAGCTCTCACCCAAACCTTACGTCAGGTAAACACTAAACAATACTTTGTGACAGAGATGAAGAGAAAGCCATGTGAAAGGAACACATCAGATTGTGTGATTGAAACTGTAACCCAAACCTTACGTCAGCTAAACACTAAACAATACTTTGTGACAGAGATGTAGAGAAATCTATGTGAAAGGAAGACATCAGATTGTTTGATTGAAGCTGTAACCCAAACCTTACTTATGCTAAAAACTAAACAATACTTTGTGTCAGAGATGTAGAGAAAGCCATGTGAAAGGATTACATCAGATTGTTTGATTGAAGCTGTAACCCAAACCTTACGTCAGGTAAACACTAAACAATGGTTTGTGTCAGAGATGTAGAGAAAGCCATGTGAAAGGAACACATCAGATTGTGTAATTGAAGCTCTAACCCAAACCTTACGTCGGCTAAACACTAAACAATACTTTGTGACAGAGATGAAGAGAAAGCCATGTGAAAGGATTACATCAGATTGTTTGATTGAAGCCGTAACCCAAACCTTACGTCAGCTAAACACTAAACAATACTTTGTGTCAGAGATGAAGAGAAAGCCATGTGAAAGGAACACATCAGATTGTTTGATTGAAGCTGTAACCCAAACCTTACGTCAGCTAAACACTTAACAATACTTTGTGACAGAGATGAAGAGAAAGCCAAGTGAAAGGATTACATCAGATTGTGTAATTGAAGATGTAACCCAAACCTTACGTCAGGTAAACACTAAACAATGGTTTGTGTCAGAGATGAAGAGAAAGCCATGGGAACGGATTACATCAGATTGTGTAATTGAAGCTGTAACCCAAACATTACGTCAGGTAAACACTAAACAATGGTTTGTGTCAGAGGTGAAGAGAAAGCCATGTGAAAGGAACACATCAGATTGTTTGATTGAAGCTGTAACCCAAACCTTACGTCAGGTAAACACTAAACAATGGTTTGTGTCAGAGATGTAGAGAAAGCCATGTGAAAGAATCACATCAGATTGTTTGATTGAAGCTCTAACCCAAACCTTACGTCAGGTAAACACTAAACAAGGTTTGTGTTAGAGATGTAGCGAAAGCCATGTGAAAGAACACATCAGATTGTGTAATTGAAGCTGTAACCCAAACCTTACGTCAGGTAAACACTAAACAATGGTTTGTGTTAGAGATGTAGCGAAAGCCATGTGAAAGGAACGCATCAGATTGTGTAATTGAAGCTCCAACCCAAACCTTACGTCAGGTAAACACTAAACAATGGTTTGTGTCAGAGATGTATAGAATGCCATGTGAAAGGAACACATCAGATTTAGTAATTGAAGCTCTAACCCAAACCTTACATCAGGTCAACACTAAACAATGGTTTGTGTTAGAGATGTAGAGAAAGCCATGTGAAAGGAACACATCAGATTGTTTGATTGAAGCTCTTACCCAAACCTTACGTCAGGTAAACACTAAACAATGGTTTGTGTCAGAGATGAAGAGAAAGCCATGTGAAAGGAACACATCAGATTGTGTAATTGAAGCTCTAACCCAAACCTTACATCAGGTAAACACTAAACAATGGTTTAAGACAGAGATGTAGAGAAAGCCATGTGAAAGAAACACATCAGATTGTTTGATTGAAGCTCTAACCCAAACCTTACGTCAGGTAAACACTAAGCAATGGTTTGTGTTAGAGATGTAGTGAAAGCCATGTGAAAGGAACACATCAGATTGTGTAATTGAAGCTCCAACCCAAACCTTATGTCAGGTAAACACTAAACAATGGTTTGTGTTAGAGATGTAGCGAAAGCCATGTGAAAGGAACACATCAGATTGTGCAATTGAAGCTCTAACCCAAAACTTACGTCAGGTAAACACTAAACAATGGTTTGTGTTAGAGATGTAGAGAAAGCCATTTGAAAGGATTACATCAGATTGTGTAATTGAAGCTGTAACCCAAACCTTACGTCAGGTAAACACTAAACAATGGTTTGTGTTAGAGATGTAGCGAAAGCCATGTGAAAGGAACACATCAGAATGTTAAATTGAACCTCTAACCCTAACTTACGTCTGGTAAACACAAAACAATGGTTTGTGTTAGAGATGTAGAGAAAGCCATGTGAAAGGATTACATCAGATTGTGAAATCGAAGCTCTATCCCAAACCTTACGTCAGGTAAACACCAAACAATGGTTTGTGTTAGAGATGTAGAGAAAGCCATGTGAAAGGAACACATCAGATTGTGTGATTGAAGCTCTCACCCAAACCTTACGTCAGGTAAACACTAAACAATGGTTTGTGTTAGAGATGTAGAGAAAGCCATGTGAAAGGATTACATCAGATTGTTTGATTGAAGCTCTAACCCATACCTTACCTCAGTTAAACACTAAACAATAGTTTGTGACAGAGATGTAGAGAAAGCCATGTGAAAGGAACACATCAGATTGTGCGATTGAAGCTGTAACCCAAACCTTACGTCAGCTACACACTAAACAATACTTTGTGACAGAGATGTAGAGAAATCTATGTGAAAGGAACACATCAGATTGTTTGATTGAAGCTGTAACCCAAACCTTACGTCAGCTAAAAACTAAACAATACTTTGTGTCAGAGATTTAGAGAAGGCCATGTGAAAGGATTACATCAGATTGTTTGATTGAAGCGGTAACCCAAACCTTACGTCAGGTAAACACTAAACAATGGTTGGTGTCAGAGATGTAGAGAAAGCCAGGTGAAAGGAACACATCAGATTGTGTAATTGAAGCTCTAACCCAAACCTTACGTCAGCTAAACAGTTAATAATACTTTGTGACAGAGAAAAAGAGAAAGCCATGTGAAAAGATTACATCAGATTGTTTGATTGAAGCCGTAACCCAAACCTTACGTCAGCTAAACACTAAACAATACTTTGTGTCAGAGATGAAGAGAAAGCCATGTGAAAGGAACACATCAGATTGTTTGATTGAAGCTCTAACCCAAACCTTACGTCAGGTAAACACTAAACAATGGTTTGTGTTAGAGATGTAGAGAAAGCCATGTGAAAGGATTACATAAGATTGTGTAATTGAAGCTCTAACCCAAACCTTACGTCAGGTAAACACTAAACAATGGTTTGTGTCAGAGATGTAGAGAAAGCCATGTGAAAGGAACACATCAGATTGTTTGATTGAAGCTGTAACCCAAACCTTACGTCAGGTAAACACTAAACAATGGTTTGTGTTAGAGATGTAGCGAAAGCCATGTGAAAGGAACACATCAGATTGTGTAATTGAAGCTCTAACCCAAACCTTACGTCAGGTAAACGCTAAACAATGGTTTGTGTTAGAGATGTAGAGAAAGCCATGTGAAAGTATTACATCAGATTGTGTAATTGAAGCTGTAACCCAAACCTTACGTCAGGTAAACACTAAAAATGGTTTGTGTTAGAGATGTAGCGAAAGCCATGTGAAAGGAACACATCAGATTGTTAAATTGAAGCTCTAACCCAAACCTTACGTCAGGTAAACACTAAACAATGGTTTGTGTTAGAGATGTAGAGAAAGCCATGTGAAAGGATTACATCAGATTGTGTAATTGAAGCTCTATACCAAACCTTACGTCAGGTAAACACCAAACAATGGTTTGTGTTAGAGATGTAGAGAAAGCCATGTGAAAGGAACACATCAGATTGTGTGATTGAAGCTCTCACCCAAACCTTACGTCAGGTAAACACTAAACAATACTTTGTGACAGAGATGAAGAGAAAGCCATGTGAAAGGAACACATCAGATTGTGTGATTGAAACTGTAACCCAAACCTTACGTCAGCTAAACACTAAACAATACTTTGTGACAGAGATGTAGAGAAATCTATGTGAAAGGAAGACATCAGATTGTTTGATTGAAGCTGTAACCCAAACCTTACTTATGCTAAAAACTAAACAATACTTTGTGTCAGAGATGTAGAGAAAGCCATGTGAAAGGATTACATCAGATTGTTTGATTGAAGCTGTAACCCAAACCTTACGTCAGGTAAACACTAAACAATGGTTAGTGTCAGAGATGTAGAGAAAGCCATGTGAAAGGAACACATCAGATTGTGTAATTGAAGCTCTAACCCAAACCTTACGTCGGCTAAACACTAAACAATACTTTGTGACAGAGATGAAGAGAAAGCCATGTGAAAGGATTACATCAGATTGTTTGATTGAAGCCGTAACCCAAACCTTACGTCAGCTAAACACTAAACAATACTTTGTGTCAGAGATGAAGAGAAAGCCATGTGAAAGGAACACATCAGATTGTTTGATTGAAGCTGTAACCCAAACCTTACGTCAGCTAAACACTTAACAATACTTTGTGACAGAGATGAAGAGAAAGCCAAGTGAAAGGATTACATCAGATTGTGTAATTGAAGATGTAACCCAAACCTTACGTCAGGTAAACACTAAACAATGGTTTGTGTCAGAGATGAAGAGAAAGCCATGGGAACGGATTACATCAGATTGTGTAATTGAAGCTGTAACCCAAACATTACGTCAGGTAAACACTAAACAATGGTTTGTGTCAGAGGTGAAGAGAAAGCCATGTGAAAGGAACACATCAGATTGTTTGATTGAAGCTGTAACCCAAACCTTACGTCAGGTAAACACTAAACAATGGTTTGTGTCAGAGATGTAGAGAAAGCCATGTGAAAGAATCACATCAGATTGTTTGATTGAAGCTCTAACCCAAACCTTACGTCAGGTAAACACTAAACAAGGTTTGTGTTAGAGATGTAGCGAAAGCCATGTGAAAGAACACATCAGATTGTGTAATTGAAGCGGTAACCCAAACCTTACGTCAGGTAAACACTAAACAATGGTTTGTGTTAGAGATGTAGCGAAAGCCATGTGAAAGGAACGCATCAGATTGTGTAATTGAAGCTCCAACCCAAACCTTACGTCAGGTAAACACTAAACAATGGTTTGTGTCAGAGATGTATAGAATGCCATGTGAAAGGAACACATCAGATTGTGTAATTGAAGCTCTAACCCAAACCTTACATCAGGTCAACACTAAACAATGGTTTGTGTTAGAGATGTAGAGAAAGCCATGTGAAAGGAACACATCAGATTGTTTGATTGAAGCTCTTACCCAAACCTTACGTCAGGTAAACACTAAACAATGGTTTATGTCAGAGATGAAGAGAAAGCCATGTGAAAGGAACACATCAGATTGTGTAATTGAAGCTCTAACCCAAACCTTACGTCAGGTAAACACTAAACAATGGTTTAAGACAGAGATGTAGAGAAAGCCATGTGAAAGAAACACATCAGATTGTTTGATTGAAGCTCTAACCCAAACCTTACGTCAGGTAAACACTAAGCAATGGTTTGTGTTAGAGATGTAGCGAAAGCCATGTGAAAGGAACACATCAGATTGTGTAATTGAAGCTCCAACCCAAACCTTACGTCAGGTAAACACTAAACAATGGTTTGTGTTAGAGATGTAGCGAAAGCCATGTGAAAGGAACACATCAGATTGTGCAATTGAAGCTCTAACCCAAAACTTACGTCAGGTAATCACTAAACAATGGTTTGTGTTAGAGATGTAGAGAAAGCCATTTGAAAGGATTACATCAGATTGTGTAATTGAAGCTGTAACCCAAACCTTACGTCAGGTAAACACTAAACAATGGTTTGTGTTAGAGATGTAGCGAAAGCCATGTGAAAGGAACACATCAGAATGTTAAATTGAACCTCTAACCCTAACTTACGTCTGGTAAACACAAAACAATGGTTTGTGTTAGAGATGTAGAGAAAGCCATGTGAAAGGATTACATCAGATTGTGAAATTGAAGCTCTATCCCAAACCTTACGTCAGGTAAACACCAAACAATTGTTTGTGTTAGAGATGTAGAGAAAGCCATGTGAAAGGAACACATCAGATTGTGTGATTGAAGCTCTCACCCAAACCTTACGTCAGGTAAACACTAAACAATGGTTTGTGTTAGAGATGTAGAGAAAGCCATGTGAAAGGATTACATCAGATTGTTTGATTGAAGCTCTAACCCATACCTTACCTCAGTTAAACACTAAACAATACTTTGTGTCAGAGATTTAGAGAAGGCCATGTGAAAGGATTACATCAGATTGTTTGATTGAAGCTGCAACCCAAACCTTACGTCAGGTAAACACTAAACAATGGTTTGTGTCAGAGATGTAGAGAAAGCCATGTGAAAGGAACACATCAGATTGTGTAATTGAAGCTGTAACCCAAACCTTACGTCAGGTAAACACTAAACAATACTTAGTGACGGAGATAAAGAGAAAGCCATGTGAAAGGAACACATCAGATTGTGTGATTGAAGCTCTAACCCAAACCTTACGTCAGGTAAACACTAAACAATGGTTTGTCTTAGAGATGTAGAGAAAGCCATTTGAAAGGATTACATCAGATTGTGTAATTGAAGCTGTAACCCAAACCTTACGTCAGGTAAACACTAAACAATGGTTTGTGTTAGAGATGTAGCGAAAGCCATGTGAAAGGAACAAATCAGATTGTGTAATTGAAACTCTAACCCAAAGCTTACGTCAGGTAAACACTAAACAATGGTTTATGTTAGAGATGTAGAGAGAGCCATGTGAAAGGATTACATCAGATTGTGTAATTGAAGCTGTAACCCAAACCTTACGTCAGGTAAACACTAAACATTGTTTTGTGTTAGAGATGTAGCGAAAGCCATGTGAAAGGAACACATCAGATTGTGTAATTGAAGCTCTAACCCAAACCTTACGTCAGGTAAACACTAAACAATGGTTTGTGTCAGAGATGTAGAGAAAGCCATGTGAAAGGAACACATCAGATTGTGTAATTGAAGCTCTAACCCAAACCTAACATCAGCTAAACACTAAACAATACTTTGTAACAGAAATGTAGAGAAAGCCATGTGAAAGGAGCACATCAAATTGTGTAATTGAAGCTCTAACCCAAACCTTACGTCAGCTAAACACTAAACAATGGTTTGTGTTAGAGATGTAGAGAAAGCCATGTGAAAGGAACACATCAGATTGTGTGATTGAAGCTGTAACCCAAACCTTACGTCAGCTAAACACTAAACAATACTTTGTGTCAGAGATGTAGAGAAAGCCACGTGAAAGGATTACATCAGATTGTTTGACTGAAGCTGTAACCCAAACCTTACGTCAGGTAAACACTAAACAATGGTTGGTGTCAGAGATGTAGAGAAAGCCAGGTGAAAGCAACACATCAGATTGTGTAATTGAAGCTCTAACCCAAACCTTACGTCATCTAAACACTAAACAATACTTTGTGTCAGAGATGAAGAGAAAGCCATGTGAAAGGAACACATCAGATTGTTTGATTGAAGCTGTAACCCAAACCTTACGTCAGCTAAACACTTAATAATACTTTGTGACAGAGATGAAGAGAAAGCCATGTGAAAGGATTACATCAGATTGTTTGATTGAAGCCGTAACCCAAAAATTACGTCAGCTAAACACTAAACAATACTTTGTGTCAGAGATGAAGAGAAAGCCATGTGAAAGGAACACATCAGGTTGTTTGATTGAAGCTCTAACGCAAACCTTACGTCAGGTAAACACTAAACAATGGTTTGTGTCAGAGATAAAGAGAAAGCCATGTGAAAGGAACACATCAGATTGTTTGATTGAAGCTGTATCCCAAACCTTACGTCAGGTAAACACTAAACAATGGTTTGTGTCAGAGATGTAGAGAAAGCCATGTGAAAGGAACACATGAGATTGTGTGATTGAAGCTGAACCCAAACCTTACGTCAGCTAAACACTAAACAATACTTAGTGACGGAGATAAAGAGAAAGCCATGTGAAAGGAACACATCAGATTGTTTGATTGAAGCTCTAACCCAAACCTTACGTCAGGTAAACACTAAACAATGGTTTGTGTTAGAGATGTAGCGAAAGCCATGTGAAAGGAACACATCAGATTGTGTAATTGAAGCTGTAACCCAAACCTTACGTCAGGTAAACACTAAACAATGGTTTGTGTTAGAGATGTAGCGAAAGCCATGTGAAAGGAACACATCAGATTGTGTAATTGAAGCTCTAACCCAAACCTTACGTCAGGTAAACACTAAACAATGGTTTGTGTTAGAGATGTAGAGAAAGCCATGTGACAGGATTACATAGATTGTGTAATTGAAGCTCTAACCCAAACCTTACGTCAGGTAAACACTAAACAATGGTTTGTGTTAGAGATGTAGAAAAAGCCATGTGAAAGGAACACATCAGATTGAGTAATTGAAACTCTAACCCAAAGCTTACGTCAGGTAAACACTAAACAATGGTTTGTGTTAGAGATGTAGAGAAAGCCATGTGAAAGGATTACATCAGATTGTGTAATTGAAGCTGTAACCCAAACCTTACGTCAGGTAAACACTAAACAATGGTTTGTGTTAGAGTTGTAGCGAAAGCCATGTGAAAGGAACACATCAGATTGTGTAATTGAAGCTCTAACCCAAACCTTACGTCAGGTAAACACTAAACAATGGTTTGTGTTAGAGATGTAGAGAAAGCCATGTGAAAGGAACACATCAGATTGTTTGACTGAAGCTCTAACCCAAACCTTACGTCAGGTAAACACTAAACAATGGTTTGTGTCAGAAATGTAGAGAAAGCCATGTGAAAGGAACACATCCGATTGTGTAATTGAAGCTCTAACCCAAAACTTACGTCAGCTAAACACTAAACAATACTTTGTGACAGAAATGTAGAGAAAGCCATGTGAAAGGAGCACATCAAATTGTGTAATTGAAGCTCTAACCCAAACCTTACGTCAGCTAAACACTAAAGAATGGTTTGTGTTAGAGATGTAGAGAAAGCCATGTGAAAGGAACACATCAGATTGTGTGATTGAAGCTGTAACCCAAACCTTACGTCAGCTAAACACTAAACAATACTTTGTGTCAGAGATGTAGAGATAGCCACGTGAAAGGATTACATCAGATTGTTTGACTGAAGCTGTAACCCAAACCTTACGTCAGGTAAACACTAAACAATGGTTTGTGTCAGAGATGTAGAAAGCCATGTGAAAGGAACACATCAGATTGTGTAATTGAAGCTCTAACCCAAACCTTACGTCAGCTATACACTAAACAATACTTTGTGACAGGGATGAAGAGAAAGCCATGTGAAAGGAATACATCACATTGTTGTATTGAAGCTGTAACCCAAACCTTACGTCAGCTAAACACTAAACAATACTTTGTGACAGAGATGAAGAGAAAGCCATGTGAAAGGATTACATCAGATTGTTTGATTGAAGCTGGAACCCAAAACTTACATCAGCTAAACACTAAACAATACTTTGTGACAGAGATGTAGAGAAAGCCATGTGAAAGGAACACATCAGATTGTGTTATTGAAGCTGTAACCCAAACCTTACATCAGCTAAACACTAAACAATACTTTGTGACAGAGATGTAGAGAAATCTATGTGAAAGGAACACATCAGATTGTTTGATTGATGCTGTAATCCAAACCTTACGTCAGCTAAAAACTAAACAATACTTTGTGTCAGAGATGTAGAGAAAGCCATGTGAAAGGATTATATCAGATTGTTTGATTGAAGCGGTAACCCAAACCTTACGTCAGGTAAACACTAAACAATGGTTGGTGTCAGAGATGTAGAGAAAGACCTGTGAAAGGAACACATCAGATTGTTTGATTGAAGCTCTAACCCAAACCTTACGTCAGGTAAACACTAAACATAGGTTTGTGTTAGAGATGTAGAGAAAGCCATGTGAAAGGATTACATAAGATCGTGTAATTGAAGCTCTAACCCAAACCTTACGTCAGGTAAATACTAAACAATGGTTTGTGTCAGAGATGAAGAGAAAGCCATGTGAAAGGAACACATCAGATTGTTTGATTGAAGCTGTATCCCAAACCTTACGTCAGGTAAACACTAAACAATGGTTTGTGTCAGAGATGTAGAGAAAGCGATGTGAAAGGAACACATCAGATTGTGTGATTGAAGCTGTAACCCAAACCTTACGTCAGCTAAACACTAAACAATGGTTTTTGTCAGAGATGTAGAGAAAGCCATGTGAAAGGATTACATCAGATTGTGTAATTGAAGCTGTAACCCAAACCTTACGTCAGGTAAACACTAAACAATGGTTTGTGTTAGAGATGTAGCGAAAGCCATGTGAAAGGAACACATCAGATTGTTAAATTGAAGCTCTAACCCAAACCTTACGTCAGGTTAACACTAAACAATGGTTTGTGTTAGAGATGTAGCGAAAGCCATGTGAAAGGAACACATCATATTGTGTAATAGAAGCTCTAACCCAAACCTTACGTCAGGTAAACGCTAAACAATGGTTTGTTTTAGAGATGTAGAGAAAGCCATGTGAAAGTATTACATCAGATTGTGTAATTGAAGCTCTAACCCAAACCTTACGTCAGGTAAACACTAAACAATGGTTTGTGTTAGAGATGTAGAGAAAGCCATGTGAAAGGAACACATCAGATTGTTTGACTGAAGCTCTAACCCAAACCTTACGTCAGCTAAACACTAAACAATACTTTGGGACAGAAATGTAGAGAAGCCATGTGAAAGGAACACATCAAATTGTGTAATTGAAGCTCTAACCCAAACCTTACGTCAGTTAAACACTAAAGAATGGTTTGTGTTAGAGATGTAGAGAAAGCCATGTGAAAGGAACACATCAGATTGTGTGATTGAAGCTGTAACCCAAACCTTACGTCAGCTAAACACTAAACAATGGTTTTTGTCAGAGATGTAGAGAAAGCCATGTGAAAGGATTACATCAGATTGTGTAATTGAAGCTGTAACCCAAACCTTACGTCAGGTAAACACTAAATAATGGTTTGTGTTAGAGATGTAGCGAAAGCCATGTGAAAGGAACACATCAGATTGTTAAATTGAAGCTCTAACCCAAACCTTACGTCAGGTTAACACTAAACAATGGTTTGTGTTAGAGATGTAGCGAAAGCCATGTGAAAGGAACACATCATATTGTGTAATTGAAGCTCTAACCCAAACCTTACGTCAGGTAAACGCTAAACAATGGTTTGTTTTAGAGATGTAGAGAAAGCCATGTGAAAGTATTACATCAGATTGTGTAATTGAAGCTCTAACCCAAACCTTACGTCAGGTAAACACTAAACAATGGTTTGTGTTAGAGATGTAGAGAAAGCCATGTGAAAGGAACACATCAGATTGTTTGACTGAAGCTCTAACCCAAACCTTACGTCAGCTAAACACTAAACAATACTTTGGGACAGAAATGTAGAGAAGCCATGTGAAAGGAACACATCAAATTGTGTAATTGAAGCTCTAACCCAAACCTTACGTCAGTTAAACACTAAAGAATGGTTTGTGTTAGAGATGTAGAGAAAGCCATGTGAAAGGAACACATCAGATTGTGTGATTGAAGCTGTAACCCAAACCTTACGTCAGCTAAACACTAAACATTACTTTGTGTCAGAGATGTAGAGAAAGCCACGTGAAAGGATTACATCAGATTGTTTGATTGAAGCTGTAAACCAAACCTTACGTCAGGTAAACACTAAACAATGGTTTGTGTCAGAGATGTAGAGAAAGCCAGGTGAAAGCAACACATCAGATTGTGTAATTGAAGCTGTAACCCAAAACTTACGTCAGCTAAACACTAAACAATACTTTGTGACAGAGATGAAGAGAAAGCCATGTGAAAGAATTACATCAGATTGTTTGACTGAAGCCGTAACCCAAACCTTACGTCATCTAAACACTAAACAATACTTTGTGTCAGAGATGAAGAGAAAGCCATGTGAAAGGAACACATCAGATTGTTTGATTGAAGCTGTAACCCAAACCTTACGTCAGCTAAACACTTAATAATACTTTGTGACAGAGATGAAGAGAAAGCCATGTGAAAGGATTACATCAGATTGTTTGATTGAAGCCGTAACCCAAACCTTACGTCAGCCAAACACTAAACAATACTTTGTGTCAGAGATGAAGAGAAAGCCATGTGAAAGGAACACATCAGGTTGTTTGATTGAAGCTCTAACCCAAACCTTACGTCAGGTAAACACTAAACAATGGTTTGTGTTAGAGATGTAGAGAAAGCCATGTGAAAGGATTACATAAGATTGTGTAATTGAAGCTCTAACCCAAACCTTACGTCAGGTAAACACTAAACAATGGTTTGTGTCAGAGATGAAGAGAAAGCCATGTGAAAGGAACACATCAGATTGTTTGATTGAAGCTGTATCCCAAACCTTACGTCAGGTAAACACTAAACAATGGTTTGTGTCAGAGATGTAGAGAAAGCCATGTGAAAGGAACACATCAGATTGTGTGATTGAAGCTGAACCCAAACCTTACGTCAGCTAAACACTAAACAATACTTAGTGACGGAGATAAAGAGAAAGCCATGTGAAAGGAACAGATCAGATTGTTTGATTGAAGCTCTAACCCAAACCTTACGTCATGTAAACACTAAACAATGGTTTGTGTTAGAGATGTAACGAAAGCCATGTGAAAGGAACACATCAGATTGTGTAATTGAAGCTGTAACCCAAACCTTACGTCAGGTAAACACTAAACAATGGTTTGTGTTAGAGATGTAGCGAAAGCCATGTGAAAGGAACACATCAGATTGTGTAATTGAAGCTCTAACCCAAACCTTACGTCAGGTAAACACTAAACAATGGTTTGTGTTAGAGATGTAGAGAAAGCCATGTGAAAGGATTACATCAGATTGTGTAATTGAAGCTCTAACCCAAACCTTACGTCAGGTAAACACTAAACAATGGTTTGTGTTAGAGATGTAGAAAAAGCCATGTGAAAGGAACACATCAGATTGTGTAATTGAAACTCTAACCCAAAGCTTACGTCAGGTAAACACTAAACAATGGTTTGTGTTAGAGATGTAGCGAAAGCCATGTGAAAGGAACACATCAGATTGTGTAATTGAAGCTCTAACCCAAACCTTACGTCAGGTAAACACCAAACAATGGTTTGTGTTAGAGATGTAGAGAAAGCCATGTGAAAGGAACAAATCAGATTGTTTGATTGAAGCTCTAACCCAAACCTTACTTCAGGTAAACACTAAACAATGGTTTGTGTCAGAGATGTAGAGAAAGCCATGTGAAAGGAACACAACCGATTGTCTAATTGAAGCCCTAACCCAAACCTTACGTCAGCTAAACACTAAACAATACTTTGTGACAGAAATGTAGAGAAAGCTATGTGAAAGGAGCACATCAAATTGTGTAATTGAAGCTCTAACCCAAACCTTACGTCAGCTAAACACTAAAGAATGGTTTGTGTTAGAGATGTAGAGAAAGCCATGTGAAAGGAACACATCAGATTGTGTGATTCAAGCTGTAACCCAAACCTTACGTCAGCTAAACACTAAACAATACTTTGTGTCAGAGATGTAGAGAAAGCCACGTGAAAGGATTACATCAGATTGTTTGACTGAAGCTGTAACCCAAACCTTACGTCAGGTAAACACTAAACAATGGTTTGTGTCAGAGATGTAGAGCAAGCCATGTGAAAGGAACACATCAGATAGTGTAAATTAAAGCTCTAACCCAAACCTTACGTCAGCTAAACACTAAACAATACTTTGTGACAGAGATGAAGAGAAAGCCATGTGAAAGGAACACATCAGATTGTTGTATTGAAGCTGTAACCCAAACCTTACGTCAGCTAAACACTAAACAATACTTTGTGACAGAGATGAAGAGAAAGCCGTGTGAAAGGATTACATCAGATTGTTTGATTGAAGCTGGAACCCAAAACTTACATCAGCTAAACACTAAACAATACTTTGTGACAGAGATGTAGAGAAAGCCATGTGAAAGGAACACATCAGATTGTGTGATTGAAGCTGTAACCCAAACCTTACATCAGCTAAACACTAAACAATACTTTGTGACAGAAATGTAGAGAAATCTATGTGAAAGGAACACATCAGATTGTTTGATTGAAGCTGTAACCCAAACCTTACGTCAGCTAAAAACTAAACAATACTTTGTGTCAGAGATGTAGAGAAAGCCATGTGAAAGGATTACATCAGATTGTTTGATTGAAGCGGTAACCCAAACCTTACGTCAGGTAAACACTAAACAATGGTTTATGTCAGAGATGAAGAGAAAGCCATGTGAAAGGAACACATCAGATTGTTTGATTGAAGCTGTATCACAAACCTTACGTCAGGTAAACACTAAACAATGGTTTGTGTCAGAGATGTAGAGAAAGCCATGTGAAAGGAACACATCAGATTGTGTGATTGAAGCTGTAACCCAAACCTTACGTCAGCTAAACACTAAACAATGGTTTTGTCAGAGATGTAGAGAAAGCCATGTGAAAGGATTACATCAGATTGTGTAATTGAAGCTGTAACCCAAACCTTACGTCAGGTAAACACTAAACAATGGTTTGTGTTAGAGATGTAGCGAAAGCCATGTGAAAGGAACACATCAGATTGTTAAATTGAAGCTCTAACCCAAACCTTACGTCAGGTAAACACTAAACAATGGTTTGTGTTAGAGATGTAGCGAAAGCCATGTGAAAGTATTACATCATATTGTGTAATTGAAGCTCTAACCCAAACCTTACGTCAGGTAAACGCTAAACAATGGTTTGTTTTAGAGATGTAGAGAAAGCCATGTGAAAGTATTACATCAGATTGTGTAATTGAAGCTCTAACCCAACCCTTACGTCAGGTAAACACCAAACAATGGTTTGTGTTAGAGATGTAGAGAAAGCCATGTGAAAGGAACACATCAGATTGTGTGATTGAAGCTCTCACCCAAACCTTACGTCAGGTAAACACTAAACAATACTTTGTGACAGAGATGAAGAGAAAGCCATGTGAAAGGAACACATCAGATTGTGTGATTGAAACTGTAACCCAAACCTTACGTCAGCTAAACACTAAACAATACTTTGTGACAGAGATGTAGAGAAATCTATGTGAAAGGAAGACATCAGATTGTTTGATTGAAGCTGTAACCCAAACCTTACTTATGCTAAAAACTAAACAATACTTTGTGTCAGAGATGTAGAGAAAGCCATGTGAAAGGATTACATCAGATTGTTTGATTGAAGCTGTAACCCAAACCTTACGTCAGGTAAACACTAAACAATGGTTAGTGTCAGAGATGTAGAGAAAGCCATGTGAAAGGAACACATCAGATTGTGTAATTGAAGCTCTAACCCAAACCTTACGTCGGCTAAACACTAAACAATACTTTGTGACAGAGATGAAGAGAAAGCCATGTGAAAGGATTACATCAGATTGTTTGATTGAAGCCGTAACCCAAACCTTACGTCAGCTAAACACTAAACAATACTTTGTGTCAGAGATGAAGAGAAAGCCATGTGAAAGGAACACATCAGATTGTTTGATTGAAGCTGTAACCCAAACCTTACGTCAGCTAAACACTTAACAATACTTTGTGACAGAGATGAAGAGAAAGCCAAGTGAAAGGATTACATCAGATTGTGTAATTGAAGATGTAACCCAAACCTTACGTCAGGTAAACACTAAACAATGGTTTGTGTCAGAGATGAAGAGAAAGCCATGGGAACGGATTACATCAGATTGTGTAATTGAAGCTGTAACCCAAACATTACGTCAGGTAAACACTAAACAATGGTTTGTGTCAGAGGTGAAGAGAAAGCCATGTGAAAGGAACACATCAGATTGTTTGATTGAAGCTGTAACCCAAACCTTACGTCAGGTAAACACTAAACAATGGTTTGTGTCAGAGATGTAGAGAAAGCCATGTGAAAGAATCACATCAGATTGTTTGATTGAAGCTCTAACCCAAACCTTACGTCAGGTAAACACTAAACAAGGTTTGTGTTAGAGATGTAGCGAAAGCCATGTGAAAGAACACATCAGATTGTGTAATTGAAGCGGTAACCCAAACCTTACGTCAGGTAAACACTAAACAATGGTTTGTGTTAGAGATGTAGCGAAAGCCATGTGAAAGGAACGCATCAGATTGTGTAATTGAAGCTCCAACCCAAACCTTACGTCAGGTAAACACTAAACAATGGTTTGTGTCAGAGATGTATAGAATGCCATGTGAAAGGAACACATCAGATTGTGTAATTGAAGCTCTAACCCAAACCTTACATCAGGTCAACACTAAACAATGGTTTGTGTTAGAGATGTAGAGAAAGCCATGTGAAAGGAACACATCAGATTGTTTGATTGAAGCTCTTACCCAAACCTTACGTCAGGTAAACACTAAACAATGGTTTGTGTCAGAGATGAAGAGAAAGCCATGTGAAAGGAACACATCAGATTGTGTAATTGAAGCTCTAACCCAAACCTTACGTCAGGTAAACACTAAACAATGGTTTAAGACAGAGATGTAGAGAAAGCCATGTGAAAGAAACACATCAGATTGTTTGATTGAAGCTCTAACCCAAACCTTACGTCAGGTAAACACTAAGCAATGGTTTGTGTTAGAGATGTAGCGAAAGCCATGTGAAAGGAACACATCAGATTGTGTAATTGAAGCTCCAACCCAAACCTTACGTCAGGTAAACACTAAACAATGGTTTGTGTTAGAGATGTAGCGAAAGCCATGTGAAAGGAACACATCAGATTGTGCAATTGAAGCTCTAACCCAAAACTTACGTCAGGTAATCACTAAACAATGGTTTGTGTTAGAGATGTAGAGAAAGCCATTTGAAAGGATTACATCAGATTGTGTAATTGAAGCTGTAACCCAAACCTTACGTCAGGTAAACACTAAACAATGGTTTGTGTTAGAGATGTAGCGAAAGCCATGTGAAAGGAACACATCAGAATGTTAAATTGAACCTCTAACCCTAACTTACGTCTGGTAAACACAAAACAATGGTTTGTGTTAGAGATGTAGAGAAAGCCATGTGAAAGGATTACATCAGATTGTGAAATTGAAGCTCTATCCCAAACCTTACGTCAGGTAAACACCAAACAATTGTTTGTGTTAGAGATGTAGAGAAAGCCATGTGAAAGGAACACATCAGATTGTGTGATTGAAGCTCTCACCCAAACCTTACGTCAGGTAAACACTAAACAATGGTTTGTGTTAGAGATGTAGAGAAAGCCATGTGAAAGGATTACATCAGATTGTTTGATTGAAGCTCTAACCCATACCTTACCTCAGTTAAACACTAAACAATAGTTTGTGACAGAGATGTAGAGAAAGCCATGTGAAAGGAACACATCAGATTGTGCGATTGAAGCTGTAACCCAAACCTTACGTCAGCTAAACACTAAACAATACTTTGTGACAGAGATGTAGAGAAATCTATGTGAAAGGAACACATCAGATTGTTTGATTGAAGCTGTAACCCAAACCTTACGTCAGCTAAAAACTAAACAATACTTTGTGTCAGAGATTTAGAGAAGGCCATGTGAAAGGATTACATCAGATTGTTTGATTGAAGCTGCAACCCAAACCTTACGTCAGGTAAACACTAAACAATGGTTTGTGTCAGAGATGTAGAGAAAGCCATGTGAAAGGAACACATCAGATTGTGTAATTGAAGCTGTAACCCAAACCTTACGTCAGGTAAACACTAAACAATACTTAGTGACGGAGATAAAGAGAAAGCCATGTGAAAGGAACACATCAGATTGTGTGATTGAAGCTCTAACCCAAACCTTACGTCAGGTAAACACTAAACAATGGTTTGTCTTAGAGATGTAGAGAAAGCCATTTGAAAGGATTACATCAGATTGTGTAATTGAAGCTGTAACCCAAACCTTACGTCAGGTAAACACTAAACAATGGTTTGTGTTAGAGATGTAGCGAAAGCCATGTGAAAGGAACAAATCAGATTGTGTAATTGAAACTCTAACCCAAAGCTTACGTCAGGTAAACACTAAACAATGGTTTATGTTAGAGATGTAGAGAGAGCCATGTGAAAGGATTACATCAGATTGTGTAATTGAAGCTGTAACCCAAACCTTACGTCAGGTAAACACTAAACATTGTTTTGTGTTAGAGATGTAGCGAAAGCCATGTGAAAGGAACACATCAGATTGTGTAATTGAAGCTCTAACCAAAACCTTACGTCAGGTAAACACTAAACAATGGTTTGTGTCAGAGATGTAGAGAAAGCCATGTGAAAGGAACACATCAGATTGTGTAATTGAAGCTCTAACCCAAACCTAACATCAGCTAAACACTAAACAATACTTTGTAACAGAAATGTAGAGAAAGCCATGTGAAAGGAGCACATCAAATTGTGTAATTGAAGCTCTAACCCAAACCTTACGTCAGCTAAACACTAAACAATGGTTTGTGTTAGAGATGTAGAGAAAGCCATGTGAAAGGAACACATCAGATTGTGTGATTGAAGCTGTAACCCAAACCTTACGTCAGCTAAACACTAAACAATACTTTGTGTCAGAGATGTAGAGAAAGCCACGTGAAAGGATTACATCAGATTGTTTGACTGAAGCTGTAACCCAAACCTTACGTCAGGTAAACACTAAACAATGGTTGGTGTCAGAGATGTAGAGAAAGCCAGGTGAAAGCAACACATCAGATTGTGTAATTGAAGCTCTAACCCAAACCTTACGTCATCTAAACACTAAACAATACTTTGTGTCAGAGATGAAGAGAAAGCCATGTGAAAGGAACACATCAGATTGTTTGATTGAAGCTGTAACCCAAACCTTACGTCAGCTAAACACTTAATAATACTTTGTGACAGAGATGAAGAGAAAGCCATGTGAAAGGATTACATCAGATTGTTTGATTGAAGCCGTAACCCAAAAATTACGTCAGCTAAACACTAAACAATACTTTGTGTCAGAGATGAAGAGAAAGCCATGTGAAAGGAACACATCAGGTTGTTTGATTGAAGCTCTAACGCAAACCTTACGTCAGGTAAACACTAAACAATGGTTTGTGTCAGAGATAAAGAGAAAGCCATGTGAAAGGAACACATCAGATTGTTTGATTGAAGCTGTATCCCAAACCTTACGTCAGGTAAACACTAAACAATGGTTTGTGTCAGAGATGTAGAGAAAGCCATGTGAAAGGAACACATGAGATTGTGTGATTGAAGCTGAACCCAAACCTTACGTCAGCTAAACACTAAACAATACTTAGTGACGGAGATAAAGAGAAAGCCATGTGAAAGGAACACATCAGATTGTTTGATTGAAGCTCTAACCCAAACCTTACGTCAGGTAAACACTAAACAATGGTTTGTGTTAGAGATGTAGCGAAAGCCATGTGAAAGGAACACATCAGATTGTGTAATTGAAGCTGTAACCCAAACCTTACGTCAGGTAAACACTAAACAATGGTTTGTGTTAGAGATGTAGCGAAAGCCATGTGAAAGGAACACATCAGATTGTGTAATTGAAGCTCTAACCCAAACCTTACGTCAGGTAAACACTAAACAATGGTTTGTGTTAGAGATGTAGAGAAAGCCATGTGACAGGATTACATAGATTGTGTAATTGAAGCTCTAACCCAAACCTTACGTCAGGTAAACACTAAACAATGGTTTGTGTTAGAGATGTAGAAAAAGCCATGTGAAAGGAACACATCAGATTGAGTAATTGAAACTCTAACCCAAAGCTTACGTCAGGTAAACACTAAACAATGGTTTGTGTTAGAGATGTAGAGAAAGCCATGTGAAAGGATTACATCAGATTGTGTAATTGAAGCTGTAACCCAAACCTTACGTCAGGTAAACACTAAACAATGGTTTGTGTTAGAGTTGTAGCGAAAGCCATGTGAAAGGAACACATCAGATTGTGTAATTGAAGCTCTAACCCAAACCTTACGTCAGGTAAACACTAAACAATGGTTTGTGTTAGAGATGTAGAGAAAGCCATGTGAAAGGAACACATCAGATTGTTTGATTGAAGCTCTAACCCAAACCTTACGTCAGGTAAACACTAAACAATGGTTTGTGTCAGAGATGTAGAGAAAGCCATGTGAAAGGAACACATCCGATTGTGTAATTGAAGCTCTAACCCAAAACTTACGTCAGCTAAACACTAAACAATACTTTGTGACAGAAATGTAGAGAAAGCCATGTGAAAGGAGCACATCAAATTGTGTAATTGAAGCTCTAACCCAAACCTTACGTCAGCTAAACACTAAAGAATGGTTTGTGTTAGAGATGTAGAGAAAGCCATGTGAAAGGAACACATCAGATTGTGTGATTGAAGCTGTAACCCAAACCTTACGTCAGCTAAACACTAAACAATACTTTGTGTCAGAGATGTAGAGATAGCCACGTGAAAGGATTACATCAGATTGTTTGACTGAAGCTGTAACCCAAACCTTACGTCAGGTAAACACTAAACAATGGTTTGTGTCAGAGATGTAGAAAGCCATGTGAAAGGAACACATCAGATTGTGTAATTGAAGCTCTAACCCAAACCTTACGTCAGCTATACACTAAACAATACTTTGTGACAGGGATGAAGAGAAAGCCATGTGAAAGGAATACATCACATTGTTGTATTGAAGCTGTAACCCAAACCTTACGTCAGCTAAACACTAAACAATACTTTGTGACAGAGATGAAGAGAAAGCCATGTGAAAGGATTACATCAGATTGTTTGATTGAAGCTGGAACCCAAAACTTACATCAGCTAAACACTAAACAATACTTTGTGACAGAGATGTAGAGAAAGCCATGTGAAAGGAACACATCAGATTGTGTTATTGAAGCTGTAACCCAAACCTTACATCAGCTAAACACTAAACAATACTTTGTGACAGAGATGTAGAGAAATCTATGTGAAAGGAACACATCAGATTGTTTGATTGATGCTGTAATCCAAACCTTACGTCAGCTAAAAACTAAACAATACTTTGTGTCAGAGATGTAGAGAAAGCCATGTGAAAGGATTATATCAGATTGTTTGATTGAAGCGGTAACCCAAACCTTACGTCAGGTAAACACTAAACAATGGTTGATGTCAGAGATGTAGAGAAAGACCTGTGAAAGGAACACATCAGATTGTTTGATTGAAGCTCTAACCCAAACCTTACGTCAGGTAAACACTAAACATAGGTTTGTGTTAGAGATGTAGAGAAAGCCATGTGAAAGGATTACATAAGATCGTGTAATTGAAGCTCTAACCCAAACCTTACGTCAGGTAAATACTAAACAATGGTTTGTGTCAGAGATGAAGAGAAAGCCATGTGAAAGGAACACATCAGATTGTTTGATTGAAGCTGTATCCCAAACCTTACGTCAGGTAAACACTAAACAATGGTTTGTGTCAGAGATGTAGAGAAAGCGATGTGAAAGGAACACATCAGATTGTGTGATTGAAGCTGTAACCCAAACCTTACGTCAGCTAAACACTAAACAATGGTTTTTGTCAGAGATGTAGAGAAAGCCATGTGAAAGGATTACATCAGATTGTGTAATTGAAGCTGTAACCCAAACCTTACGTCAGGTAAACACTAAACAATGGTTTGTGTTAGAGATGTAGCGAAAGCCATGTGAAAGGAACACATCAGATTGTTAAATTGAAGCTCTAACCCAAACCTTACGTCAGGTTAACACTAAACAATGGTTTGTGTTAGAGATGTAGCGAAAGCCATGTGAAAGGAACACATCATATTGTGTAATAGAAGCTCTAACCCAAACCTTACGTCAGGTAAACGCTAAACAATGGTTTGTTTTAGAGATGTAGAGAAAGCCATGTGAAAGTATTACATCAGATTGTGTAATTGAAGCTCTAACCCAAACCTTACGTCAGGTAAACACTAAACAATGGTTTGTGTTAGAGATGTAGAGAAAGCCATGTGAAAGGAACACATCAGATTGTTTGACTGAAGCTCTAACCCAAACCTTACGTCAGCTAAACACTAAACAATACTTTGGGACAGAAATGTAGAGAAGCCATGTGAAAGGAACACATCAAATTGTGTAATTGAAGCTCTAACCCAAACCATACGTCAGTTAAACACTAAAGAATGGTTTGTGTTAGAGATGTAGAGAAAGCCATGTGAAAGGAACACATCAGATTGTGTGATTGAAGCTGTAACCCAAACCTTACGTCAGCTAAACACTAAACAATGGTTTTTGTCAGAGATGTAGAGAAAGCCATGTGAAAGGATTACATCAGATTGTGTAATTGAAGCTGTAACCCAAACCTTACGTCAGGTAAACACTAAATAATGGTTTGTGTTAGAGATGT
Source organism: Hymenopus coronatus (assembly GCA_030762935.1). Classification (NCBI taxonomy): domain Eukaryota; kingdom Metazoa; phylum Arthropoda; class Insecta; order Mantodea; family Hymenopodidae; genus Hymenopus; species Hymenopus coronatus. Next base: position 150,518,207 of record CM060898.1, on the reverse strand, counting down.
AGCGAAAGCCATGTGAAAGGAACACATCAGATTGTTAAATTGAAGCTCTAACCCAAACCTTACGTCAGGTTAACACTAAACAATGGTTTGTGTTAGAGATGTAGCGAAAGCCATGTGAAAGGAACACATCATATTGTGTAATTGAAGCTCTAACCCAAACCTTACGTCAGGTAAACGCTAAACAATGGTTTGTTTTAGAGATGTAGAGAAAGCCATGTGAAAGTATTACATCAGATTGTGTAATTGAAGCTCTAACCCAAACCTTACGTCAGGTAAACACTAAACAATGGTTTGTGTTAGAGATGTAGAGAAAGCCATGTGAAAGGAACACATCAGATTGTTTGACTGAAGCTCTAACCCAAACCTTACGTCAGCTAAACACTAAACAATACTTTGGGACAGAAATGTAGAGAAGCCATGTGAAAGGAACACATCAAATTGTGTAATTGAAGCTCTAACCCAAACCTTACGTCAGTTAAACACTAAAGAATGGTTTGTGTTAGAGATGTAGAGAAAGCCATGTGAAAGGAACACATCAGATTGTGTGATTGAAGCTGTAACCCAAACCTTACGTCAGCTAAACACTAAACATTACTTTGTGTCAGAGATGTAGAGAAAGCCACGTGAAAGGATTACATCAGATTGTTTGATTGAAGCTGTAAACCAAACCTTACGTCAGGTAAACACTAAACAATGGTTTGTGTCAGAGATGTAGAGAAAGCCAGGTGAAAGCAACACATCAGATTGTGTAATTGAAGCTGTAACCCAAAACTTACGTCAGCTAAACACTAAACAATACTTTGTGACAGAGATGAAGAGAAAGCCATGTGAAAGAATTACATCAGATTGTTTGACTGAAGCCGTAACCCAAACCTTACGTCATCTAAACACTAAACAATACTTTGTGTCAGAGATGAAGAGAAAGCCATGTGAAAGGAACACATCAGATTGTTTGATTGAAGCTGTAACCCAAACCTTACGTCAGCTAAACACTTAATAATACTTTGTGACAGAGATGAAGAGAAAGCCATGTGAAAGGATTACATCAGATTGTTTGATTGAAGCCGTAACCCAAACCTTACGTCAGCCAAACACTAAACAATACTTTGTGTCAGAGATGAAGAGAAAGCCATGTGAAAGGAACACATCAGGTTGTTTGATTGAAGCTCTAACCCAAACCTTACGTCAGGTAAACACTAAACAATGGTTTGTGTTAGAGATGTAGAGAAAGCCATGTGAAAGGATTACATAAGATTGTGTAATTGAAGCTCTAACCCAAACCTTACGTCAGGTAAACACTAAACAATGGTTTGTGTCAGAGATGAAGAGAAAGCCATGTGAAAGGAACACATCAGATTGTTTGATTGAAGCTGTATCCCAAACCTTACGTCAGGTAAACACTAAACAATGGTTTGTGTCAGAGATGTAGAGAAAGCCATGTGAAAGGAACACATCAGATTGTGTGATTGAAGCTGAACCCAAACCTTACGTCAGCTAAACACTAAACAATACTTAGTGACGGAGATAAAGAGAAAGCCATGTGAAAGGAACAGATCAGATTGTTTGATTGAAGCTCTAACCCAAACCTTACGTCATGTAAACACTAAACAATGGTTTGTGTTAGAGATGTAACGAAAGCCATGTGAAAGGAACACATCAGATTGTGTAATTGAAGCTGTAACCCAAACCTTACGTCAGGTAAACACTAAACAATGGTTTGTGTTAGAGATGTAGCGAAAGCCATGTGAAAGGAACACATCAGATTGTGTAATTGAAGCTCTAACCCAAACCTTACGTCAGGTAAACACTAAACAATGGTTTGTGTTAGAGATGTAGAGAAAGCCATGTGAAAGGATTACATCAGATTGTGTAATTGAAGCTCTAACCCAAACCTTACGTCAGGTAAACACTAAACAATGGTTTGTGTTAGAGATGTAGAAAAAGCCATGTGAAAGGAACACATCAGATTGTGTAATTGAAACTCTAACCCAAAGCTTACGTCAGGTAAACACTAAACAATGGTTTGTGTTAGAGATGTAGCGAAAGCCATGTGAAAGGAACACATCAGATTGTGTAATTAAAGCTCTAACCCAAACCTTACGTCAGGTAAACACCAAACAATGGTTTGTGTTAGAGATGTAGAGAAAGCCATGTGAAAGGAACAAATCAGATTGTTTGATTGAAGCTCTAACCCAAACCTTACTTCAGGTAAACACTAAACAATGGTTTGTGTCAGAGATGTAGAGAAAGCCATGTGAAAGGAACACAACCGATTGTCTAATTGAAGCCCTAACCCAAACCTTACGTCAGCTAAACACTAAACAGTACTTTGTGACAGAAATGTAGAGAAAGCTATGTGAAAGGAGCACATCAAATTGTGTAATTGAAGCTCTAACCCAAACCTTACGTCAGCTAAACACTAAAGAATGGTTTGTGTTAGAGATGTAGAGAAAGCCATGTGAAAGGAACACATCAGATTGTGTGATTCAAGCTGTAACCCAAACCTTACGTCAGCTAAACACTAAACAATACTTTGTGTCAGAGATGTAGAGAAAGCCACGTGAAAGGATTACATCAGATTGTTTGACTGAAGCTGTAACCCAAACCTTACGTCAGGTAAACACTAAACAATGGTTTGTGTCAGAGATGTAGAGCAAGCCATGTGAAAGGAACACATCAGATAGTGTAAATTAAAGCTCTAACCCAAACCTTACGTCAGCTAAACACTAAACAATACTTTGTGACAGAGATGAAGAGAAAGCCATGTGAAAGGAACACATCAGATTGTTGTATTGAAGCTGTAACCCAAACCTTACGTCAGCTAAACACTAAACAATACTTTGTGACAGAGATGAAGAGAAAGCCGTGTGAAAGGATTACATCAGATTGTTTGATTGAAGCTGGAACCCAAAACTTACATCAGCTAAACACTAAACAATACTTTGTGACAGAAATGTAGAGAAATCTATGTGAAAGGAACACATCAGATTGTTTGATTGAAGCTGTAACCCAAACCTTACGTCAGCTAAAAACTAAACAATACTTTGTGTCAGAGATGTAGAGAAAGCCATGTGAAAGGATTACATCAGATTGTTTGATTGAAGCGGTAACCCAAACCTTACGTCAGGTAAACACTAAACAATGGTTTATGTCAGAGATGAAGAGAAAGCCATGTGAAAGGAACACATCAGATTGTTTGATTGAAGCTGTATCACAAACCTTACGTCAGGTAAACACTAAACAATGGTTTGTGTCAGAGATGTAGAGAAAGCCATGTGAAAGGAACACATCAGATTGTGTGATTGAAGCTGTAACCCAAACCTTACGTCAGCTAAACACTAAACAATGGTTTTGTCAGAGATGTAGAGAAAGCCATGTGAAAGGATTACATCAGATTGTGTAATTGAAGCTGTAACCCAAACCTTACGTCAGGTAAACACTAAACAATGGTTTGTGTTAGAGATGTAGCGAAAGCCATGTGAAAGGAACACATCAGATTGTTAAATTGAAGCTCTAACCCAAACCTTACGTCAGGTAAACACTAAACAATGGTTTGTGTTAGAGATGTAGCGAAAGCCATGTGAAAGTATTACATCATATTGTGTAATTGAAGCTCTAACCCAAACCTTACGTCAGGTAAACGCTAAACAATGGTTTGTTTTAGAGATGTAGAGAAAGCCATGTGAAAGTATTACATCAGATTGTGTAATTGAAGCTCTAACCCAAACCTTACGTCAGGTAAACACTAAACAATGGTTTGTGTTAGAGATGTAGAGAAAGCCATGTGAAAGGAACACATCAGATTGTTTGATTGAAGCTCTAACCCAAACCTTACGTCAGCTAAACACTAAACAATACTTTGTGACAGAAATGTAGAGAAGCCATGTGAAAGGAACACATCAAATTGTGTAATTGAAGCTCTAACCCAAACCTTACGTCAGCTAAACACTAAAGAATGGTTTGTGTTAGAGATGTAGAGAAAGCCATGTGAAAGGAACACATCTGATTTTGTGATTGAAGCTGTAACCCAAACCTTACGTCAGCTAAACACTAAACATTACTTTGTGTCAGAGATGTAGAGAAAGCCACGTGAAAGGATTACATCAGATTGTTTGATTGAAGCTGTAACCCAAACCTTACGTCAAGTAAACACTAAACAATGGTTTGTGTCAGAGATGTAGAGCAAGCCATGTGAAAGGAACACATCAGATTGTATAATTGAAGCTCTAACCTAAACCTTACGTCAGCTAAACACTAAACCATACTTTGTGACAGAGATGAAGAGAAAGCCATGTGAAAGGAACACATCAGATTGTTTGATTGAAGCCGTAACCCAAACCTTACGTCAGCTAAACACTAAACAATACTTTGTGACAGAGATGAAGAGAAAGCCATGTGAAAGGATTACATCAGATTGTTTGATTGAAGCTGTAACCCAAACCTTACGTCAGCTAAACACTAAACAATACTTTGTGACGGAGATGAAGAGAAAGCCATGTGAAAGGAATACATCAGATTTTGTAATTGAAGCTGTAACCCAAACCTTACGTCAGCTAAACACTAAACAATGGTTTGTGACAGAGATGTAGAAAAAGCCATGTGAAAGGAACACATCAGATTGTTTGATTGAAGCTGTAACCCAAACCTTACGTCAGCCAAACACTAAACAATACTTTGTGACAGAGATGTAGAGAAAGCCGTGTGAAAGGAACACATCAGATTGTGTGATTGAAGCTGTAACCCAAACCTTACATCAGCTAAACACTAAACAATACTTTGTGACACAGATGTAGAGAAAGCCATGTGAGAGGAACACATCAGATTGTGTGATTGAAGCTGTAACCCAAACCTTACATCAGCTAAACACTAAACAATACTTTGTGACAGAGATGTAGAGAAATCTATGTGAAAGGAACACATCAGATTGTTTGATTGAAGCTGTAACCCAAACCTTACGTCAGCTAAAAACTAAACAATACTTTGTGTCAGAGATGTAGAGAAAGCCATGTGAAAGGATTACATCAGATTGTTTGATTGAAGCGTTAACCCAAACCTTACGTCAGGTAAACACTAAACAATGGTTGGTGTCAGAGATGTAGAGAAAGACATGTGAAAGGAACACATCAGATTTTTGATTGAAGCTCTAACCCAAACCTTACGTCAGGTAAACACTAAATAATGGTTTGTGTTAGAGATGTAGAGAAAGCCATGTGAAAGGATTACATAAGATTGTGTAATTGAAGCTCTAACCCAAACCTTACGTCAGGTAAACACTAAACAATGGTTTGTGTCAGAGATGAAGAGAAAGCCATGTGAAAGGAACACATCAAATTGTTTGATTGAAGCTGTATCCCAAACCTTACGTCGGTAAACACTAAACAATGGTTTGTGTCAGAGATGTAGAGAAAGCCATCTGAAAGGAACACATCAGATTGTGTGATAGAAGCTGTAACCCAAACCTTACGTCAGCTAAACACTAAACAATGGTTTTTGTCAGAGATGTAGAGAAAGCCATGTGAAAGGATTACATCAGATTGTGTAATTGAAGCTGTAACCCAAACCTTACGTCAGGTAAACACTAAACAACGGTTTGTGTTAGAGATGTAGCGAAAGCCATGTGAAAGGAACACATCAGATTGTTAAATTGAAGCTCTAACCCAAACCTTACGTCAGGTAAACACTAAACAATGGTTTGTGTTAGAGATGTAGCGAAAGCCATGTGAAAGGAACACATCAGATTGTGTAATTGAAGCTCTAACCCAAACCTTACGTCAGGTAAACGCTAAACAATGGTTTGTGTTAGAGATGTAGAGAAAGCCATGTGAAAGTATTACATCAGATTGTGTAATTGAAGCTGTAACCCAAACCTTACGTCAGGTAAACACTAAAAATGGTTTGTGTTAGAAATGTAGCGAAAGCCATGTGAAAGGAACACATCAGATTGTTAAATTGAAGCTCTAACCCAAACCTTACCACAGGTAAACACTAAACAATGGTTTGTGTTAGAGATGTAGAGAAAGCCATGTGAAAGGATTACATCAAATTGTGTAATTGAAGCTCTATCCCAAACCTTACGTCAGGTAAACACCAAACAATGGTTTGTGTTAGAGATGTAGAGAAAGCCATGTGAAAGGAACACATCAGATTGTGTGATTGAAACTGTAACCCAAACCTTACGTCAGGTAAACACTAAACAATACTTTGTGACAGAGATGTAGTGAAAGCCATGTGAAAGGAACACATCAGATTGTGTGATTGAAGCTGTAACCCAAACCTTACGTCAGCTAAACACTAAACAATGCTTTGTGACAGAGATGTAGAGAAATCTATGTGAAAGGAAGATATCAGATTGTTTGATTGAAGCTGTAACCCAAACCTTACTTATACTAAAAACTAAACAATACTTTGTGTCAGAGATGTAGAGAAAGCCATGTGAAAGGATTACATCAGATTGTTTGATTGAAGCTGTAACCCAAACCTTACGTCAGGTAAACACTAAACAATGGTTTGTGTCAGAGATGTAGAGAAAGTTTTGTGAAAGGAACACATCAGATTGTGTAATTGAAGCTCTAACCCAAACCTTACGTCAGCTAAACACTAAACAATACTTTGTGTCAGAGATGAAGAGAAAGCCATGTGAAAGGATTACATCAGATTGTGTAATTGAAGCTGTAACCCAAACCTTACGTCAGGTAAACACTAAACAATGGTTTGTGTCAGAGATGAAGAGAAAGCCATGGGAAAGGATTACATCAGATTGTGTAATTGAAGCTGTAACCCAAACATTACGTCAGGTAAACACTAAACAATGGTTTGTGTCAGAGATGAAGAGAAAGCCATGTGAAAGGAACACATCAGTTTGTTTGATTGAAGCTGTAACCCAAACCTTACGTCAGGTAAACACTAAACAATGGTTTGTGTCAGAGATGTAGAGAAAGCCATGTGAAAGAATCACATCAGATTGTTTGATTGAAGCTCTAACCCAAACCTTACGTCAGGTAAACACTAAACAATGGTTTGTGTTAGAGATGTAGCGAAAGCCATGTGAAAGGAACACATCAGATTGTGTAATTGAAGCTCCAACCCAAACCTTACGTCAGGTAAACACTAAACAATGGTTTGTGTCAGAGATGTAGAGAAAGCCTTGTGAAAGGAACACATCAGATTGTGTAATTGAAGCTCTAACCCAAAGCTTACGTCAGGTCAACACTAAACAATGGTTTGTGTTAGAGATGTAGAGAAAGCCATGTGAAAGGAACACATCAGATTGTTTGATTGAAGCTCTTACCCAAACCTTACGTCAGGTAACCACTAAACAAAGGTTTGTGTCAGAGATGAAGAGAAAGCCATGTGAAAGGAACACATCAGATTGTGTAATTGAAGCTCTAACCCAAACCTTACGTCAGCTAAAAACTAAACAATACTTTGTGTCAGAGATTTAGAGAAAGCCATGTGAAAGGATTACATCAGATTGTTTGATTGAAGCGGTAACACAAACCTTACGTCAGGTAAACACTAAACAATGGTTGGTGTCAGAGATGTAGAGAAAGCCAGGTGAAAGGAACACATCAGATTGTGTAATTGAAGCTCTAACCCAAACCTTACGTCAGCTAAACACTAAACAATACTTTGTGACAGAGATGAAGAGAAAGCCATGTGAAAGGAACACATCAGATTGTTTGATTGAAGCTCTAACCCAAACCTTACGTCAGCTAAACACTTAATAATACTTTGTGACAGAGATGAAGAGAAAGCCATGTGAAAGGATTACATCAGATTGTTTGATTGAAGCCGTAACCCAAACCTTACGTCAGCTAAACACTAAACAATACTTTGTGTCAGAGATGAAGAGAAAGCCATGTGAAAGGAACACATCAGATTGTTTGATTCAAGCTCTAACCCAAACCTTACGTCAGGTAAACACTAAACAATGGTTTGTGTTAGAGATGTAGAGAAAGCCATGTGAAAGGATTACATAAGATTGTGTAATTGAAGCTCTAACCCAAACCTTACGTCAGGTAAACACTAAACAATGGTTTGTGTCAGAGATGTAGAGAAAGCCATGTGAAAGGAACACATCAGATTGTTAAATTGAAGCTCTAACCCAAACCTTACGTCAGGTAAACACTAAACAATGGTTTGTGTTAGAGATGTAGCGAAAGCCATGTGAAAGGAACACATCAGATTGTGTAATTGAAGCTCTAACCCAAACCTTACGTCAGGTAAACGCTAAACAATGGTTTGTGTTAGAGATGTAGAGAAAGCCATGTGAAAGTATTACATCAGATTGTGTAATTGAAGCTGTAACCCAAACCTTACGTCAGGTAAACACTAAAAATGGTTTGTGTTAGAGATGTAGCGAAAGCCATGTGAAAGGAACACATCAGATTGTTAAATTGAAGCTCTAACCCAAACCTTACGTCAGGTAAACACTAAACAATGGTTTGTGTTAGAGATGTAGAGAAAGCCATGTGAAAGGATTACATCAGATTGTGTAATTGAAGCTCTATCCCAAACCTTACGTCAGGTAAACACCAAACAATGGTTTGTGTTAGAGATGTAGAGAAAGCCATGTGAAAGGAACACATCAGATTGTGTGATTGAAGCTCTCACCCAAACCTTACGTCAGGTAAACACTAAACAATGCTTTGTGACAGAGATGAAGAGAAAGCCATGTGAAAGGAACACATCAGATTGTGTGATTGAAACTGTAACCCAAACCTTACGTCAGCTAAACACTAAACAATACTTTGTGACAGAGATGTAGAGAAATCTATGTGAAAGGAACACATCAGATTGTTTGATTGAAGCTCTAACCTAAACCTTACGTCAGCTAAACACTTAATAATACTTTGTGACAGAGATGAAGAGAAAGCCATGTGAAAGGATTACATCAGATTGTTTGATTGAAGCCGTAACCCAAACCTTACGTCAGCTAAACACTAAACAATACTTTGTGTCAGAGATGAAGAGAAAGCCATGTGAAAGGAACACATCAGATTGTTTGATTCAAGCTCTAACCCAAACCTTACGTCAGGTAAACACTAAACAATGGTTTGTGTTAGAGATGTAGAGAAAGCCATGTGAAAGGATTACATAAGATTGTGTAATTGAAGCTCTAACCCAAACCTTACGTCAGGTAAACACTAAACAATGGTTTGTGTCAGAGATGTAGAGAAAGCCATGTGAAAGGAACACATCAGATTGTTTGATTGAAGCTGTAACCCAAACCTTACGTCAGGTAAACACTAAACAATGGTTTGTGTCAGAGATGAAGAGAAAGCCATGTGAAAGAAACACATCAGATTGTGTAATTGAAGCTCTAACCCAAACCTTACGTCAGGTAAACACTAAACAATGGTTTAAGACAGAGATGTAGAGAAAGCCATGTGAAAGAAACACATCAGATTGTTTGATTGAAGCTCTAACCCAAACCTTACGTCAGGTAAACACTAAGCAATGGTTTGTGTTAGAGATGTAGCGAAAGCCATGTGAAAGGAACACATCAGATTGTGTAATTGAAGCTCCAACCCAAACCTTACGTCAGGTAAACACTAAACAATGGTTTGTGTTAGAGATGTAGCGAAAGCCATTTGAAAGGATTACATCAGATTGTGTAATTGAAGCTGTAACCCAAACCTTACGTCAGGTAAACACTAAACAATGGTTTGTGTTAGAGATGTAGCGAAAGCCATGTGAAAGGAACACATCAGAATGTTAAATTGAACCTCTAACCCTAACTTACGTCTGGTAAACACAAAACAATGGTTTGTGTTAGAGATGTAGAGAAAGCCATGTGAAGGGATTACATCAGATTGTGAAATTTAAGCTCTATCCCAAACCTTACGTCAGGTAAACACCAAACAATGGTTTGTGTTAGAGATGTAGAGAAAGCCATGTGAAAGGAACACATCAGATTGTGTGATTGAAGCTCTCACCCAAACCTTACGTCAGGTAAACACTAAACAATGGTTTGTGTTAGAGATGTAGAGAAAGCCATGTGAAAGGATTACATCAGATTGTTTGATTGAAGCTCTAACCCATACCTTACCTCAGTTAAACACTAAACAATAGTTTGTGACAGAGATGTAGAGAAAGCCATGTGAAAGGAACACATCAGATTGTGCGATTGAAGCTGTAACCCAAACCTTACGTCAGCTAAACACTAAACAATACTTTGTGACAGAGATGTAGAGAAATCTATGTGAAAGGAACACATCAGATTGTTTGATTGAAGCTGTAACCCAAACCTTACGTCAGCTAAAAACTAAACAATACTTTGTGTCAGAGATTTAGAGAAGGCCATGTGAAAGGATTACATCAGATTGTTTGATTGAAGCGGTAACCCAAACCTTACGTCAGGTAAACACTAAACAATGGTTGGTGTCAGAGATGTAGAGAAAGCCAGGTGAAAGGAACACATCAGATTGTGTAATTGAAGCTCTAACCCAAACCTTACGTCAGCTTAACACTAAACAATACTTTGTGACAGAGATGAAGAGAAAGCCATGTGTAAGGATTAACCCAGATTGTTTGATTGAAGCCGTAACCCAAACCTTACGTCAGCTAAACACTAAACAATACTTTGTGTCAGAGATGAAGAGAAAGCCATGTGAAAGGAACACATCAGATTGTTTGATTCAAGCTCTAACCCAAACCTTACGTCAGGTAAACACTAAACAATGGTTTGTGTTAGAGATGTAGAGAAAGCCATGTGAAAGGATTACATAAGATTGTGTAATTGAAGCTCTAACCCAAACCTTACGTCAGGTAAACACTAAACAATGGTTTGTGTCAGAGATGTAGAGAAAGCCATGTGAAAGGAACACATCAGATTGTTAAATTGAAGCTCTAACCCAAACCTTACGTCAGGTAAACACTAAACAATGGTTTGTGTTAGAGATGTAGCGAAAGCCATGTGAAAGGAACACATCAGATTGTGTAATTGAAGCTCTAACCCAAACCTTACGTCAGGTAAACGCTAAACAATGGTTTGTGTTAGAGATGTAGAGAAAGCCATGTGAAAGTATTACATCAGATTGTGTAATTGAAGCTGTAACCCAAACCTTACGTCAGGTAAACACTAAAAATGGTTTGTGTTAGAGATGTAGCGAAAGCCATGTGAAAGGAACACATCAGATTGTTAAATTGAAGCTCTAACCCAAACCTTACGTCAGGTAAACACTAAACAATGGTTTGTGTTAGAGATGTAGAGAAAGCCATGTGAAAGGATTACATCAGATTGTGTAATTGAAGCTCTATCCCAAACCTTACGTCAGGTAAACACCAAACAATGGTTTGTGTTAGAGATGTAGAGAAAGCCATGTGAAAGGAACACATCAGATTGTGTGATTGAAGCTCTCACCCAAACCTTACGTCAGGTAAACACTAAACAATACTTTGTGACAGAGATGAAGAGAAAGCCATGTGAAAGGAACACATCAGATTGTGTGATTGAAACTGTAACCCAAACCTTACGTCAGCTAAACACTAAACAATACTTTGTGACAGAGATGTAGAGAAAGCCATGTGAAAGGAACACATCAGATTGTTTGATTGAAGCTCTTACCCAAACCTTACGTCAGGTAACCACTAAACAAAGGTTTGTGTCAGAGAAGAAGAGAAAGCCATGTGAAAGGAACACATCAGATTGTGTAATTGAAGCTCTAACCCAAACCTTACGTCAGCTAAAAACTAAACAATACTTTGTGTCAGAGATTTAGAGAAAGCCATGTGAAAGGATTACATCAGATTGTTTGATTGAAGCGGTAACACAAACCTTACGTCAGGTAAACACTAAACAATGGTTGGTGTCAGAGATGTAGAGAAAGCCAGGTGAAAGGAACACATCAGATTGTGTAATTGAAGCTCTAACCCAAACCTTACGTCAGCTAAACACTAAACAATACTTTGTGACAGAGATGAAGAGAAAGCCATGTGAAAGGAACACATCAGATTGTTTGATTGAAGCTCTAACCCAAACCTTACGTCAGCTAAACACTTAATAATACTTTGTGACAGAGATGAAGAGAAAGCCATGTGAAAGGATTACATCAGATTGTTTGATTGAAGCCGTAACCCAAACCTTACGTCAGCTAAACACTAAACAATACTTTGTGTCAGAGATGAAGAGAAAGCCATGTGAAAGGAACACATCAGATTGTTTGATTGAAGCTCTAACCCAAACCTTACGTCAGGTAAACACTAAACAATGGTTTGTGTTAGAGATGTAGAGAAAGCCATGTGAAAGGATTACATAAGATTGTGTAATTGAAGCTCTAACCCAAACCTTACGTCAGGTAAACACTAAACAATGGTTTGTGTCAGAGATGTAGAGAAAGCCATGTGAAAGGAACACATCAGATTGTTTGATTGAAGCTGTAACCCAAACCTTACGTCAGGTAAACACTAAACAATGGTTTGTGTTAGAGATGTAGCGAAAGCCATGTGAAAGGAACACATCAGATTGTGTAATTGAAGCTCTAACCCAAACCTTACGTCAGGTAAACGCTAAACAATGGTTTGTGTTAGAGATGTAGAGAAAGCCATGTGAAAGTATTACATCAGATTGTGTAATTGAAGCTGTAACCCAAACCTTACGTCAGGTAAACACTAAAAATGGTTTGTGTTAGAGATGTAGCGAAAGCCATGTGAAAGGAACACATCAGATTGTTAAATTGAAGCTCTAACCCAAACCTTACGTCAGGTAAACACTAAACAATGGTTTGTGTTAGAGATGTAGAGAAAGCCATGTGAAAGGATTACATCAGATTGTGTAATTGAAGCTCTATACCAAACCTTACGTCAGGTAAACACCAAACAATGGTTTGTGTTAGAGATGTAGAGAAAGCCATGTGAAAGGAACACATCAGATTGTGTGATTGAAGCTCTCACCCAAACCTTACGTCAGGTAAACACTAAACAATACTTTGTGACAGAGATGAAGAGAAAGCCATGTGAAAGGAACACATCAGATTGTGTGATTGAAACTGTAACCCAAACCTTACGTCAGCTAAACACTAAACAATACTTTGTGACAGAGATGTAGAGAAATCTATGTGAAAGGAAGACATCAGATTGTTTGATTGAAGCTGTAACCCAAACCTTACTTATGCTAAAAACTAAACAATACTTGGTGTCAGAGATGTAGAGAAAGCCATGTGAAAGGATTACATCAGATTGTTTGATTGAAGCTGTAACCCAAACCTTACGTCAGGTAAACACTAAACAATGGTTTGTGTCAGAGATGTAGAGAAAGCCATGTGAAAGGAACACATCAGATTGTGTAATTGAAGCTCTAACCCAAACCTTACGTCGGCTAAACACTAAACAATACTTTGTGACAGAGATGAAGAGAAAGCCATGTGAAAGGATTACATCAGATTGTTTGATTGAAGCCGTAACCCAAACCTTACGTCAGCTAAACACTAAACAATACTTTGTGTCAGAGATGAAGAGAAAGCCATGTGAAAGGAACACATCAGATTGTTTGATTGAAGCTGTAACCCAAACCTCACGTCAGCTAAACACTTAACAATACTTTGTGACAGAGATGAAGAGAAAGCCAAGTGAAAGGATTACATCAGATTGTGTAATTGAAGATGTAACCCAAACCTTACGTCAGGTAAACACTAAACAATGGTTTGTGTCAGAGATGAAGAGAAAGCCATGGGAACGGATTACATCAGATTGTGTAATTGAAGCTGTAACCCAAACATTACGTCAGGTAAACACTAAACAATGGTTTGTGTCAGAGGTGAAGAGAAAGCCATGTGAAAGGAACACATCAGATTGTTTGATTGAAGCTGTAACCCAAACCTTACGTCAGGTAAACACTAAACAATGGTTTGTGTCAGAGATGTAGAGAAAGCCATGTGAAAGAATCACATCAGATTGTTTGATTGAAGCTCTAACCCAAACCTTACGTCAGGTAAACACTAAACAATGGTTTGTGTTAGAGATGTAGCGAAAGTCATGTGAAAGGAACACATCAGATTGTGTAATTGAAGCTCCAACCCAAACCTTACGTCAGGTAAACACTAAACAATGGTTTGTGTCAGAGATGTAGAGAAAGCCTTGTGAAAGGAACACATCAGATTGTGTAATTGAAGCTCTAACCCAAAGCTTACGTCAGGTCAACACTAAACAATGGTTTGTGTTAGAGATGTAGAGAAAGCCATGTGAAAGGAACACATCAGATTGTTTGATTGAAGCTCTTACCCAAACCTTACGTCAGGTAACCACTAAACAAAGGTTTGTGTCAGAGATGAAGAGAAAGCCATGTGAAAGAAACACATCAGATTGTGTAATTGAAGCTCTAACCCAAACCTTACGTCAGCTAAAAATTAAACAATACTTTGTGTCAGAGATTTAGAGAAAGCCATGTGAAAGGATTACATCAGATTGTTTGATTGAAGCGGTAACACAAACCTTACGTCAGGTAAACACTAAACAATGGTTGGTGTCAGAGATGTAGAGAAAGCCAGGTGAAAGGAACACATCAGATTGTGTAATTGAAGCTCTAACCCAAACCTTACGTCAGCTAAACACTAAACAATACTTTGTGACAGAGATGAAGAGAAAGCCATGTGAAAGGAACACATCAGATTGTTTGATTGAAGCTCTAACCCAAACCTTACGTCAGCTAAACACTTAATAATACTTTGTGACAGAGATGAAGAGAAAGCCATGTGAAAGGATTACATCAGATTGTTTGATTGAAGCCGTAACCCAAACCTTACGTCAGCTAAACACTAAACAATACTTTGTGTCAGAGATGAAGAGAAAGCCATGTGAAAGGAACACATCAGATTGTTTGATTGAAGCTCTAACCCAAACCTTACGTCAGGTAAACACTAAACAATGGTTTGTGTTAGAGATGTAGAGAAAGCCATGTAAAAGGATTACATAAGATTGTGTAATTGAAGCTCTAACCCAAACCTTACGTCAGGTAAACACTAAACAATGGTTTGTGTCAGAGATGTAGAGAAAGCCATGTGAAAGGAACACATCAGATTGTTTGATTGAAGCTGTAACCCAAACCTTACGTCAGGTAAACACTAAACAATGGTCTGTGTTAGAGATGTAGCGAAAGCCATGTGAAAGGAACACATCAGATTGTGTAATTGAAGCTCTAACCCAAACCTTACGTCAGGTAAACGCTAAACAATGGTTTGTGTTAGAGATGTAGAGAAAGCCATGTGAAAGTATTACATCAGATTGTGTAATTGAAGCTGTAACCCAAACCTTACGTCAGGTAAACACTAAAAATGGTTTGTGTTAGAGATGTAGCGAAAGCCATGTGAAAGGAACACATCAGATTGTTAAATTGAAGCTCTAACCCAAACCTTACGTCAGGTAAACACTAAACAATGGTTTGTGTTAGAGATGTAGAGAAAGCCATGTGAAAGTATTACATCAGATTGTGTAATTGAAGCTCTATCCCAAACCTTACGTCAGGTAAACACCAAACAATGGTTTGTGTTAGAGATGTAGAGAAAGCCATGTGAAAGGAACACATCAGATTGTGTGATTGAAGCTCTCACCCAAACCTTACGTCAGGTAAACACTAAACAATACTTTGTGACAGAGATGAAGAGAAACCCATGTGAAAGGAACACATCAGATTGTGTGATTGAAACTGTAACCCAAACCTTACGTCAGCTAAACACTAAACAATACTTTGTGACAGAGATGTAGAGAAATCTATGTGAAAGGAAGACATCAGATTGTTTGATTGAAGCTGTAACCCAAACCTTACTTATGCTAAAAACTAAACAATACTTTGTGTCAGAGATGTAGAGAAAGCCATGTGAAAGGTTTACATCAGATTGTTTGATTGAAGCTGTAACCCAAACCTTACGTCAGGTAAACACTAAACAATGGTTTGTGTCAGAGATGTAGAGAAAGCCATGTGAAAGGAACACATCAGATTGTGTAATTGAAGCTCTAACCCAAACCTTACGTCGGCTAAACACTAAACAATACTTTGTGACAGAGATGAAGAGAAAGCCATGTGAAAGGATTACATCAGATTGTTTGATTGAAGCCGTAACCCAAACCTTACGTCAGCTAAACACTAAACAATACTTTGTGTCAGAGATGAAGAGAAAGCCATGTGAAAGGAACACATCAGATTGTTTGATTGAAGCTGTAACCCAAACCTTACGTCAGCTAAACACTTAACAATACTTTGTGACAGAGATGAAGAGAAAGCCATGTTAAAGGATTACATCAGATTGTTTGATTGAAGCGGTAACACAAACCTTACGTCAGGTAAACACTAAACAATGGTTGGTGTCAGAGATGTAGAGAAAGCCAGGTGAAAGGAACACATCAGATTGTGTAATTGAAGCTCTAACCCAAACCTTACGTCAGCTAAACACTAAACAATACTTCGTGACAGAGATGAAGAGAAAGCCATGTGAAAGGAACACATCAGATTGTTTGATTGAAGCTCTAACCCAAACCTTACGTCAGCTAAACACTTAATAATACTTTGTGACAGAGATGAAGAGAAAGCCATGTGAAAGGATTACATCAGATTGTTTGATTGAAGCCGTAACCCAAACCTTACGTCAGCTAAACACTAAACAATACTTTGTGTCAGAGATGAAGAGAAAGCCATGTGAAAGGAACACATCAGATTGTTTGATTCAAGCTCTAACCCAAACCTTACGTCAGGTAAACACTAAACAATGGTTTGTGTTAGAGATGTAGAGAAAGCCATGTGAAAGGATTACATAAGATTGTGTAATTGAAGCTCTAACCCAAACCTTACGTCAGGTAAACACTAAACAATGGTTTGTGTCAGAGATGTAGAGAAAGCCATGTGAAAGGAACACATCAGATTGTTTGATTGAAGCTGTAACCCAAACCTTACGTCAGGTAAACACTAAACAATGGTTTGTGTCAGAGATGAAGAGAAAGCCATGTGAAAGGAACACATCAGATTGTGTAATTGAAGCTCTAACCCAAACCTTACGTCAGGTAAACACTAAACAATGGTTTAAGACAGAGATGTAGAGAAAGCCATGTGAAAGAAACACATCAGATTGTTTGATTGAAGCTCTAACCCAAACCTTACGTCAGGTAAACACTAAGCAATGGTTTGTGTTAGAGATGTAGCGAAAGCCATGTGAAAGGAACACATCAGATTGTGTAATTGAAGCTCCAACCCAAACCTTACGTCAGGTAAACACTAAACAATGGTTTGTGTTAGAGATGTAGCGAAAGCCATGTGAAAGGAACACATCAGATTGTGCAATTGAAGCTCTAACCCAAAACTTACGTCAGGTAAACACTAAACAATGGTTTGTGTTAGAGATGTAGAGAAAGCCATTTGAAAGGATTACATCAGATTGTGTAATTGAAGCTGTAACCCAAACCTTACGTCAGGTAAACACTAAACAATGGTTTGTGTTAGAGATGTAGCGAAAGCCATGTGAAAGGAACACATCAGAATGTTAAATTGAACCTCTAACCCTAACTTACGTCTGGTAAACACAAAACAATGGTTTGTGTTAGAGATGTAGAGAAAGCCATGTGAAGGGATTACATCAGATTGTGAAATTGAAGCTCTATCCCAAACCTTACGTCAGGTAAACACCAAACAATGGTTTGTGTTAGAGATGTAGAGAAAGCCATGTGAAAGGAACACATCAGATTGTGTGATTGAAGCTCTCACCCAAACCTTACGTCAGGTAAACACTAAACAATGGTTTGTGTTAGAGATGTAGAGAAAGCCATGTGAAAGGATTACATCAGATTGTTTGATTGAAGCTCTAACCCATACCTTACCTCAGTTAAACACTAAACAATAGTTTGTGACAGAGATGTAGAGAAAGCCATGTGAAAGGAACACATCAGATTGTGCGATTGAAGCTGTAACCCAAACCTTACGTCAGCTAAACACTAAACAATACTTTGTGACAGAGATGTAGAGAAATCTATGTGAAAGGAACACATCAGATTGTTTGATTGAAGCTGTAACCCAAACCTTACGTCAGCTAAAAACTAAACAATACTTTGTGTCAGAGATTTAGAGAAGGCCATGTGAAAGGATTACATCAGATTGTTTGATTGAAGCGGTAACCCAAACCTTACGTCAGGTAAACACTAAACAATGGTTGGTGTCAGAGATGTAGAGAAAGCCAGGTGAAAGGAACACATCAGATTGTGTAATTGAAGCTCTAACCCAAACCTTACGTCAGCTTAACACTAAACAATACTTTGTGACAGAGATGAAGAGAAAGCCATGTGTAAGGATTAACCCAGATTGTTTGATTGAAGCCGTAACCCAAACCTTACGTCAGCTAAACACTAAACAATACTTTGTGTCAGAGATGAAGAGAAAGCCATGTGAAAGGAACACATCAGATTGTTTGATTCAAGCTCTAACCCAAACCTTACGTCAGGTAAACACTAAACAATGGTTTGTGTTAGAGATGTAGAGAAAGCCATGTGAAAGGATTACATAAGATTGTGTAATTGAAGCTCTAACCCAAACCTTACGTCAGGTAAACACTAAACAATGGTTTGTGTCAGAGATGTAGAGAAAGCCATGTGAAAGGAACACTTCAGATTGTTAAATTGAAGCTCTAACCCAAACCTTACGTCAGGTAAACACTAAACAATGGTTTGTGTTAGAGATGTAGCGAAAGCCATGTGAAAGGAACACATCAGATTGTGTAATTGAAGCTCTAACCCAAACCTTACGTCAGGTAAACGCTAAACAATGGTTTGTGTTAGAGATGTAGAGAAAGCCATGTGAAAGTATTACATCAGATTGTGTAATTGAAGCTGTAACCCAAACCTTACGTCAGGTAAACACTAAAAATGGTTTGTGTTAGAGATGTAGCGAAAGCCATGTGAAAGGAACACATCAGATTGTTAAATTGAAGCTCTAACCCAAACCTTACGTCAGGTAAACACTAAACAATGGTTTGTGTTAGAGATGTAGAGAAAGCCATGTGAAAGGATTACATCAGATTGTGTAATTGAAGCTCTATCCCAAACCTTACGTCAGGTAAACACCAAACAATGGTTTGTGTTAGAGATGTAGAGAAAGCCATGTGAAAGGAACACATCAGATTGTGTGATTGAAGCTCTCACCCAAACCTTACGTCAGGTAAACACTAAACAATACTTTGTGACAGAGATGAAGAGAAAGCCATGTGAAAGGAACACATCAGATTGTGTGATTGAAACTGTAACCCAAACCTTACGTCAGCTAAACACTAAACAATACTTTGTGACAGAGATGTAGAGAAATCTATGTGAAAGGAACACATCAGATTGTTTGATTGAAGCTCTTACCCAAACCTTACGTCAGGTAACCACTAAACAAATGTTTGTGTCAGAGATGAGGAGAAAGCCATGTGAAAGGAACACATCAGATTGTGTAATTGAAGCTCTAACCCAAACCTTACGTCAGCTAAAAACTAAACAATACTTTGTGTCAGAGATTTAGAGAAAGCCATGTGAAAGGATTACATCAGATTGTTTGATTGAAGCGGTAACACAAACCTTACGTCAGGTAAACACTAAACAATGGTTGGTGTCAGAGATGTAGAGAAAGCCAGGTGAAAGGAACACATCAGATTGTGTAATTGAAGCTCTAACCCAAACCTTACGTCAGCTAAACACTAAACAATGGTTTGTGTTAGAGATGTAGAGAAAGCCATGTGAAAGGATTACATAAGATTGTGTAATTGAAGCTCTAACCCAAACCTTACGTCAGCTAAACAGTTAATAATACTTTGTGACAGAGAAAAAGAGAAAGCCATGTGAAAAGATTACATCAGATTGTTTGATTGAAGCCGTAACCCAAACCTTACGTCAGCTAAACACTAAACAATACTTTGTGTCAGAGATGAAGAGAAAGCCATGTGAAAGGAACACATCAGATTGTTTGATTGAAGCTCTAACCCAAACCTTACGTCAGGTAAACACTAAACAATGGTTTGTGTTAGAGATGTAGAGAAAGCCATGTGAAAGGATTACATAAGATTGTGTAATTGAAGCTCTAACCCAAACCTTACGTCAGGTAAACACTAAACAATGGTTTGTGTCAGAGATGTAGAGAAAGCCATGTGAAAGGAACACATCAGATTGTTTGATTGAAGCTGTAACCCAAACCTTACGTCAGGTAAACACTAAACAATGGTTTGTGTTAGAGATGTAGCGAAAGCCATGTGAAAGGAACACATCAGATTGTGTAATTGAAGCTCTAACCCAAACCTTACGTCAGGTAAACGCTAAACAATGGTTTGTGTTAGAGATGTAGAGAAAGCCATGTGAAAGTATTACATCAGATTGTGTAATTGAAGCTGTAACCCAAACCTTACGTCAGGTAAACACTAAAAATGGTTTGTGTTAGAGATGTAGCGAAAGCCATGTGAAAGGAACACATCAGATTGTTAAATTGAAGCTCTAACCCAAACCTTACGTCAGGTAAACACTAAACAATGGTTTGTGTTAGAGATGTAGAGAAAGCCATGTGAAAGGATTACATCAGATTGTGTAATTGAAGCTCTATACCAAACCTTACGTCAGGTAAACACCAAACAATGGTTTGTGTTAGAGATGTAGAGAAAGCCATGTGAAAGGAACACATCAGATTGTGTGATTGAAGCTCTCACCCAAACCTTACGTCAGGTAAACACTAAACAATACTTTGTGACAGAGATGAAGAGAAAGCCATGTGAAAGGAACACATCAGATTGTGTGATTGAAACTGTAACCCAAACCTTACGTCAGCTAAACACTAAACAATACTTTGTGACAGAGATGTAGAGAAATCTATGTGAAAGGAAGACATCAGATTGTTTGATTGAAGCTGTAACCCAAACCTTACTTATGCTAAAAACTAAACAATACTTGGTGTCAGAGATGTAGAGAAAGCCATGTGAAAGGATTACATCAGATTGTTTGATTGAAGCTGTAACCCAAACCTTACGTCAGGTAAACACTAAACAATGGTTTGTGTCAGAGATGTAGAGAAAGCCATGTGAAAGGAACACATCAGATTGTGTAATTGAAGCTCTAACCCAAACCTTACGTCGGCTAAACACTAAACAATACTTTGTGACAGAGATGAAGAGAAAGCCATGTGAAAGGATTACATCAGATTGTTTGATTGAAGCCGTAACCCAAACCTTACGTCAGCTAAACACTAAACAATACTTTGTGTCAGAGATGAAGAGAAAGCCATGTGAAAGGAACACATCAGATTGTTTGATTGAAGCTGTAACCCAAACCTTACGTCAGCTAAACACTTAACAATACTTTGTGACAGAGGTGAAGAGAAAGCCAAGTGAAAGGATTACATCAGATTGTGTAATTGAAGATGTAACCCAAACCTTACGTCAGGTAAACACTAAACAATGGTTTGTGTCAGAGATGAAGAGAAAGCCATGGGAACGGATTACATCAGATTGTGTAATTGAAGCTGTAACCCAAACATTACGTCAGGTAAACACTAAACAATGGTTTGTGTCAGAGGTGAAGAGAAAGCCATGTGAAAGGAACACATCAGATTGTTTGATTGAAGCTGTAACCCAAACCTTACGTCAGGTAAACACTAAACAATGGTTTGTGTCAGAGATGTAGAGAAAGCCATGTGAAAGAATCACATCAGATTGTTTGATTGAAGCTCTAACCCAAACCTTACGTCAGGTAAACACTAAACAATGGTTTGTGTTAGAGATGTAGCGAAAGCCATGTGAAAGGAACACATCAGATTGTGTAATTGAAGCTCCAACCCAAACCTTACGTCAGGTAAACACTAAACAATGGTTTGTGTCAGAGATGTAGAGAAAGCCTTGTGAAAGGAACACATCAGATTGTGTAATTGAAGCTCTAACCCAAAGCTTACGTCAGGTCAACACTAAACAATGGTTTGTGTTAGAGATGTAGAGAAAGCCATGTGAAAGGAACACATCAGATTGTTTGATTGAAGCTCTTACCCAAACCTTACGTCAGGTAACCACTAAACAAAGGTTTGTGTCAGAGATGAAGAGAAAGCCATGTGAAAGGAACACATCAGATTGTGTAATTGAAGCTCTAACCCAAACCTTACGTCAGCTAAAAACTAAACAATACTTTGTGTCAGAGATTTAGAGAAAGCCATGTGAAAGGATTACATCAGATTGTTTGATTGAAGCGGTAACACAAACCTTACGTCAGGTAAACACTAAACAATGGTTGGTGTCAGAGATGTAGAGAAAGCCAGGTGAAAGGAACACATCAGATTGTGTAATTGAAGCTCTAACCCAAACCTTACGTCAGCTAAACACTAAACAATACTTTGTGACAGAGATGAAGAGAAAGCCATGTGAAAGGAACACACCAGATTGTTTGATTGAAGCTCTAACCCAAACCTTACGTCAGCTAAACACTTAATAATACTTTGTGACAGAGATGAAGAGAAAGCCATGTGAAAGGATTACATCAGATTGTTTGTTTGAAGCCGTAACCCAAACCTTACGTCAGCTAAACACTAAACAATACTTTGTGTCAGAGATGAAGAGAAAGCCATGTGAAAGCAACACATCAGATTGTTTGATTGAAGCTCTAACCCAAACCTTACGTCAGGTAAACACTAAACAATGGTTTGTATTAGAGATGTAGAGAAAGCCATGTGAAAGGATTACATAAGATTGTGTAATTGAAGCTCTAACCCAAACCTTACGTCAGGTAAACACTAAACAATGGTTTGTGTCAGAGATGTAGAGAAAGCCATGTGAAAGGAACACATCAGATTGTTTGATTGAAGCTGTAACCCAAACCTTACGTCAGGTAAACACTAAACAATGGTTTGTGTTAGAGATGTAGCGAAAGCCATGTGAAAGGAACACATCAGATTGTGTAATTGAAGCTCTAACCCAAACCTTACGTCAGGTAAACGCTAAACAATGGTTTGTGTTAGAGATGTAGAGAAAGCCATGTGAAAGTATTACATCAGATTGTGTAATTGAAGCTGTAACCCAAACCTTACGTCAGGTAAACACTAAAAATGGTTTGTGTTAGAGATGTAGCGAAAGCCATGTGAAAGGAACACATCAGATTGTTAAATTGAAGCTCTAACCCAAACCTTACGTCAGGTAAACACTAAACAATGGTTTGTGTTAGAGATGTAGAGAAAGCCATGTGAAAGGATTACATCAGATTGTGTAATTGAAGCTCTATATCAAACCTTACGTCAGGTAAACACCAAACAATGGTTTGTGTTAGAGATGTAGAGAAAGCCATGTGAAAGGAACACATCAGATTGTGTGATTGAAGCTCTCACCCAAACCTTACGTCAGGTAAACACTAAACAATACTTTGTGACAGAGATGAAGAGAAAGCCATGTGAAAGGAACACATCAGATTGTGTGATTGAAACTGTAACCCAAACCTTACGTCAGCTAAACACTAAACTATACTTTGTGACAGAGATGTAGAGAAATCTATGTGAAAGGAAGACATCAGATTGTTTGATTGAAGCTGTAACCCAAACCTTACTTATGCTAAAAACTAAACAATACTTTGTGTCAGAGATGTAGAGAAAGCCATGTGAAAGGATTACATCAGATTGTTTGATTGAAGCTGTAACCCAAACCTTACGTCAGGTAAACACTAAACAATGGTTTGTGTCAGAGATGTAGAGAAAGCCATGTGAAAGGAACACATCAGATTGTGTAATTGAAGCTCTAACCCAAACCTTACGTCG
Organism: Hymenopus coronatus; assembly: GCA_030762935.1. Classification (NCBI taxonomy): domain Eukaryota; kingdom Metazoa; phylum Arthropoda; class Insecta; order Mantodea; family Hymenopodidae; genus Hymenopus; species Hymenopus coronatus. The sequence goes on along the minus strand of CM060898.1, from coordinate 150,494,491 downwards.
GCTAAACACTAAACAATACTTTGTGACAGAGATGAAGAGAAAGCCATGTGAAAGGATTACATCAGATTGTTTGATTGAAGCCGTAACCCAAATCTTACGTCAGCTAAACACTAAACAATACTTTGTGTCAGAGATGAAGAGAAAGCCATGTGAAAGGAACACATCAGATTGTTTGATTGAAGCTGTAACACAAACCTTACGTCAGCTAAACACTTAACAATACTTTGTGACAGAGATGAAGAGAAAGCCAAGTGAAAGGATTACATCAGATTGTGTAATTGAAGATGTAACCCAAACCTTACGTCAGGTAAACACTAAACAATGGTTTGTGTCAGAGATGAAGAGAAAGCCATGGGAACGGATTACATCAGATTGTGTAATTGAAGCTGTAACCCAAACATTACGTCAGGTAAACACTAAACAATGGTTTGTGTCAGAGGTGAAGAGAAAGCCATGTGAAAGGAACACATCAGATTGTTTGATTGAAGCTGTAACCCAAACCTTACGTCAGGTAAACACTAAACAATGGTTTGTGTCAGAGATGTAGAGAAAGCCATGTGAAAGAATCACATCAGATTGTTTGATTGAAGCTCTAACCCAAACCTTACGTCAGGTAAACACTAAACAATGGTTTGTGTTAGAGATGTAGCGAAAGCCATGTGAAAGGAACACATCAGATTGTGTAATTGAAGCTCCAACCCAAACCTTACGTCAGGTAAACACTAAACAATGGTTTGTGTCAGAGATGTAGAGAAAGCCTTGTGAAAGGAACACATCAGATTGTGTAATTGAAGCTCTAACCCAAAGCTTACGTCAGGTCAACACTAAACAATGGTTTGTGTTAGAGATGTAGAGAAAGCCATGTGAAAGGAACACATCAGATTGTTTGATTGAAGCTCTTACCCAAACCTTACGTCAGGTAACCACTAAACAAAGGTTTGTGTCAGAGATGAAGAGAAAGCCATGTGAAAGGAACACATCAGATTGTGTAATTGAAGCTCTAACCCAAACCTTACGTCAGCTAAAAACTAAACAATACTTTGTGTCAGAGATTTAGAGAAAGCCATGTGAAAGGATTACATCAGATTGTTTGATTGAAGCGGTAACACAAACCTTACGTCAGGTAAACACTAAACAATGGTTGGTGTCAGAGATGTAGAGAAAGCCAGGTGAAAGGAACACATCAGATTGTGTAATTGAAGCTCTAACCCAAACCTTACGTCAGCTAAACACTAAACAATACTTTGTGACAGAGATGAAAAGAAAGCCATGTGAAAGGAACACATCAGATTGTTTGATTGAAGCTCTAACCCAAACCTTACGTCAGCTAAACACTTAATAATACTTTGTGACAGAGATGAAGAGAAAGCCATGTGAAAGGATTACATCAGATTGTTTGATTGAAGCCGTAACCCAAACCTTACGTCAGCTAAACACTAAACAATACTTTGTGTCAGAGATGAAGAGAAAGCCATGTGAAAGGAACACATCAGATTGTTTGATTGAAGCTCTAACCCAAACCTTACGTCAGGTAAACACTAAACAATGGTTTGTGTTAGAGATGTAGAGAAAGCCATGTGAAAGGATTACATAAGATTGTGTAATTGAAGCTCTAACCCAAACCTTACGTCAGGTAAACACTAAACAATGGTTTGTGTCAGAGATGTAGAGAAAGCCATGTGAAAGGAACACATCAGATTGTTTGATTGAAGCTGTAACCCAAACCTTACGTCAGGTAAACACTAAACAATGGTTTGTGTTAGAGATGTAGCGAAAGCCATGTGAAAGGAACACATCAGATTGTGTAATTGAAGCTCTAACCCAAACCTTACGTCAGGTAAACGCTAAACAATGGTTTGTGTTATAGATGTAGAGAAAGCCATGTGAAAGTATTACATCAGATTGTGTAATTGAAGCTGTAACCCAAACCTTACGTCAGGTAAACACTAAAAATGGTTTGTGTTAGAGATGTAGCGAAAGCCATGTGAAAGGAACACATCAGATTGTTAAATTGAAGCTCTAACCCAAACCTTACGTCAGGTAAACACTAAACAATGGTTTGTGTTAGAGATGTAGAGAAAGCCATGTGAAAGGATTACATCAGATTGTGTAATTGAAGCTCTATACCAAACCTTACGTCAGGTAAACACCAAACAATGGTTTGTGTTAGAGATGTAGAGAAAGCCATGTGAAAGGAACACATCAGATTGTGTGATTGAAGCTCTCACCCAAACCTTACGTCAGGTAAACACTAAACAATACTTTGTGACAGAGATGAAGAGAAAGCCATGTGAAAGGAACACATCAGATTGTGTGATTGAAACTGTAACCCAAACCTTACGTCAGCTAAACACTAAACAATACTTTGTGACAGAGATGTAGAGAAATCTATGTGAAAGGAAGACATCAGATTGTTTGATTGAAGCTGTAACCCAAACCTTACTTATGCTAAAAACTAAACAATACTTTGTGTCAGAGATGTAGAGAAAGCCATGTGAAAGGATTACATCAGATTGTTTGATTGAAGCTGTAACCCAAACCTTACGTCAGGTAAACACTAAACAATGGTTTGTGTCAGAGATGTAGAGAAAGCCATGTGAAAGGAACACATCAGATTGTGTAATTGAAGCTCTAACCCAAACCTTACGTCGGCTAAACACTAAACAATACTTTGTGACAGAGATGAAGAGAAAGCCATGTGAAAGGATTACATCAGATTGTTTGATTGAAGCCGTAACCCAAACCTTACGTCAGCTAAACACTAAACAATACTTTGTGTCAGAGATGAAGAGAAAGCCATGTGAAAGGAACACATCAGATTGTTTGATTGAAGCTGTAACCCAAACCTCACGTCAGCTAAACACTTAACAATACTTTGTGACAGAGATGAAGAGAAAGCCAAGTGAAAGGATTACATCAGATTGTGTAATTGAAGATGTAACCCAAACCTTACGTCAGGTAAACACTAAACAATGGTTTGTGTCAGAGATGAAGAGAAAGCCATGGGAACGGATTACATCAGATTGTGTAATTGAAGCTGTAACCCAAACATTACGTCAGGTAAACACTAAACAATGGTTTGTGTCAGAGGTGAAGAGAAAGCCATGTGAAAGGAACACATCAGATTGTTTGATTGAAGCTGTAACCCAAACCTTACGTCAGGTAAACACTAAACAATGGTTTGTGTCAGAGATGTAGAGAAAGCCATGTGAAAGAATCACATCAGATTGTTTGATTGAAGCTCTAACCCAAACCTTACGTCAGGTAAACACTAAACAATGGTTTGTGTTAGAGATGTAGCGAAAGTCATGTGAAAGGAACACATCAGATTGTGTAATTGAAGCTCCAACCCAAACCTTACGTCAGGTAAACACTAAACAATGGTTTGTGTCAGAGATGTAGAGAAAGCCTTGTGAAAGGAACACATCAGATTGTGTAATTGAAGCTCTAACCCAAAGCTTACGTCAGGTCAACACTAAACAATGGTTTGTGTTAGAGATGTAGAGAAAGCCATGTGAAAGGAACACATCAGATTGTTTGATTGAAGCTCTTACCCAAACCTTACGTCAGGTAACCACTAAACAAAGGTTTGTGTCAGAGATGAAGAGAAAGCCATGTGAAAGAAACACATCAGATTGTGTAATTGAAGCTCTAACCCAAACCTTACGTCAGCTAAAAACTAAACAATACTTTGTGTCAGAGATTTAGAGAAAGCCATGTGAAAGGATTACATCAGATTGTTTGATTGAAGCGGTAACACAAACCTTACGTCAGGTAAACACTAAACAATGGTTGGTGTCAGAGATGTAGAGAAAGCCAGGTGAAAGGAACACATCAGATTGTGTAATTGAAGCTCTAACCCAAACCTTACGTCAGCTAAACACTAAACAATACTTTGTGACAGAGATGAAGAGAAAGCCATGTGAAAGGAACACATCAGATTGTTTGATTGAAGCTCTAACCCAAACCTTACGTCAGCTAAACACTTAATAATACTTTGTGACAGAGATGAAGAGAAAGCCATGTGAAAGGATTACATCAGATTGTTTGATTGAAGCCGTAACCCAAACCTTACGTCAGCTAAACACTAAACAATACTTTGTGTCAGAGATGAAGAGAAAGCCATGTGAAAGGAACACATCAGATTGTTTGATTGAAGCTCTAACCCAAACCTTACGTCAGGTAAACACTAAACAATGGTTTGTGTTAGAGATGTAGAGAAAGCCATGTGAAAGGATTACATAAGATTGTGTAATTGAAGCTCTAACCCAAACCTTACGTCAGGTAAACACTAAACAATGGTTTGTGTCAGAGATGTAGAGAAAGCCATGTGAAAGGAACACATCAGATTGTTTGATTGAAGCTGTAACCCAAACCTTACGTCAGGTAAACACTAAACAATGGTTTGTGTTAGAGATGTAGCGAAAGCCATGTGAAAGGAACACATCAGATTGTGTAATTGAAGCTCTAACCCAAACCTTACGTCAGGTAAACGCTAAACAATGGTTTGTGTTAGAGATGTAGAGAAAGCCATGTGAAAGTATTACATCAGATTGTGTAATTGAAGCTGTAACCCAAACCTTACGTCAGGTAAACACTAAAAATGGTTTGTGTTAGAGATGTAGCGAAAGCCATGTGAAAGGAACACATCAGATTGTTAAATTGAAGCTCTAACCCAAACCTTACGTCAGGTAAACACTAAACAATGGTTTGTGTTAGAGATGTAGAGAAAGCCATGTGAAAGGATTACATCAGATTGTGTAATTGAAGCTCTATCCCAAACCTTACGTCAGGTAAACACCAAACAATGGTTTGTGTTAGAGATGTAGAGAAAGCCATGTGAAAGGAACACATCAGATTGTGTGATTGAAGCTCTCACCCAAACCTTACGTCAGGTAAACACTAAACAATACTTTGTGACAGAGATGAAGAGAAACCCATGTGAAAGGAACACATCAGATTGTGTGATTGAAACTGTAACCCAAACCTTACGTCAGCTAAACACTAAACAATACTTTGTGACAGAGATGTAGAGAAATCTATGTGAAAGGAAGACATCAGATTGTTTGATTGAAGCTGTAACCCAAACCTTACTTATGCTAAAAACTAAACAATACTTTGTGTCAGAGATGTAGAGAAAGCCATGTGAAAGGTTTACATCAGATTGTTTGATTGAAGCTGTAACCCAAACCTTACGTCAGGTAAACACTAAACAATGGTTTGTGTCAGAGATGTAGAGAAAGCCATGTGAAAGGAACACATCAGATTGTGTAATTGAAGCTCTAACCCAAACCTTACGTCGGCTAAACACTAAACAATACTTTGTGACAGAGATGAAGAGAAAGCCATGTGAAAGGATTACATCAGATTGTTTGATTGAAGCCGTAACCCAAACCTTACGTCAGCTAAACACTAAACAATACTTTGTGTCAGAGATGAAGAGAAAGCCATGTGAAAGGAACACATCAGATTGTTTGATTGAAGCTGTAACCCAAACCTTACGTCAGCTAAACACTTAACAATACTTTGTGACAGAGATGAAGAGAAAGCCAAGTGAAAGGATTACATCAGATTGTGTAATTGAAGATGTAACCCAAACCTTACGTCAGGTAAACACTAAACAATGGTTTGTGTCAGAGATGAAGAGAAAGCCATGGGAACGGATTACATCAGATTGTGTAATTGAAGCTGTAACCCAAACATTACGTCAGGTAAACACTAAACAATGGTTTGTGTCAGAGGTGAAGAGAAAGCCATGTGAAAGGAACACATCAGATTGTTTGATTGAAGCTGTAACCCAAACCTTACGTCAGGTAAACACTAAACAATGGTTTGTGTCAGAGATGTAGAGAAAGCCATGTGAAAGAATCACATCAGATTGTTTGATTGAAGCTCTAACCCAAACCTTACGTCAGGTAAACACTAAACAAGGTTTGTGTTAGAGATGTAGCGAAAGCCATGTGAAAGAACACATCAGATTGTGTAATTGAAGCTGTAACCCAAACCTTACGTCAGGTAAACACTAAACAATGGTTTGTGTTAGAGATGTAGCGAAAGCCATGTGAAAGGAACGCATCAGATTGTGTAATTGAAGCTCCAACCCAAACCTTACGTCAGGTAAACACTAAACAATGGTTTGTGTCAGAGATGTATAGAATGCCATGTGAAAGGAACACATCAGATTGTGTAATTGAAGCTCTAATCCAAACCTTACATCAGGTCAACACTAAACAATGGTTTGTGTTAGAGATGTAGAGAAAGCCATGTGAAAGGAACACATCAGATTGTTTGATTGAAGCTCTTACCCAAACCTTACGTCAGGTAAACACTAAACAATGGTTTGTTACAGAGATGAAGAGAAAGCCATGTGAAAGGAACACATCAGATTGTGTAATTGAAGCTCTAACCCAAACCTTACGTCAGGTAAACACTAAACAATGGTTTAAGACAGAGATGTAGAGAAAGCCATGTGAAAGAAACACATCAGATTGTTTGATTGAAGCTCTAACCCAAACCTTACGTCAGGTAAACACTAAGCAATGGATTGTGTTAGAGATGTAGCGAAAGCCATGTGAAAGGAACACATCAGATTGTGTAATTGAAGCTCCAACCCAAACCTTACGTCAGGTAAACACTAAACAATGGTTTGTGTTAGAGATGTAGCGAAAGCCATGTGAAAGTAACACATCAGATTGTGCAATTGAAGCTCTAACCCAAAACTTACGTCAGGTAAACACTAAACAATGGTTTGTGTTAGAGATGTAGAGAAAGCCATTTGAAAGGATTACATCAGATTGTGTAATTGAAGCTGTAACCCAAACCTTACGTCAGGTAAACACTAAACAATGGTTTGTGTTAGAGATGTAGCGAAAGCCATGTGAAAGGAACACATCAGAATGTTAAATTGAACCTCTAACCCTAACTTACGTCTGGTAAACACAAAACAATGGTTTGTGTTAGAGATGTAGAGAAAGCCATGTGAAAGGATTACATCAGATTGTGAAATTGAAGCTCTATCCCAAACCTTACGTCAGGTAAACACCAAACAATGGTTTGTGTTAGAGATGTAGAGAAAGCCATGTGAAAGGAACACATCAGATTGTGTGATTGAAGCTCTCACCCAAACCTTACGTCAGGTAAACACTAAACAATGGTTTGTGTTAGAGATGTAGAGAAAGCCATGTGAAAGGATTACATCAGATTGTTTGATTGAAGCTCTAACCCATACGTTACCTCAGTTAAACACTAAACAATAGTTTGTGACAGAGATGTAGAGAAAGCCATGTGAAAGGAACACATCAGATTGTGCGATTGAAGCTGTAACCCAAACCTTACGTCAGCTACACACTAAACAATACTTTGTGACAGAGATGTAGAGAAATCTATGTGAAAGGAACACATCAGATTGTTTGATTGAAGCTGTAACCCAAACCTTACGTCAGCTAAAAACTAAACAATACTTTGTGTCAGAGATTTAGAGAAGGCCATGTGAAAGGATTACATCGGATTGTTTGATTGAAGCGGTAACCCAAACCTTACGTCAGGTAAACACTAAACAATGGTTGGTGTCAGAGATGTAGAGAAAGCCAGGTGAAAGGAACACATCAGATTGTGTAATTGAAGCTCTAACCCAAACCTTACGTCAGCTTAACACTAAACAATACTTTGTGACAGAGATGAAGAGAAAGCCATGTGTAAGGATTAACCCAGATTGTTTGATTGAAGCCGTAACCCAAACCTTACGTCAGCTAAACACTAAACAATACTTTGTGTCAGAGATGAAGAGAAAGCCATGTGAAAGGAACACATCAGATTGTTTGATTGAAGCTCTAACCCAAACCTTACGTCAGGTAAACACTAAACAATGGTTTGTGTTAGAGATGTAGAGAAAGCCATGTGAAAGGATTACATAAGATTGTGTAATTGAAGCTCTAACCCAAACCTTACGTCAGGTAAACACTAAACAATGGTTTGTGTCAGAGATGTAGAGAAAGCCATGTGAAAGGAACACATCAGATTGTTTGATTGAAGCTGTAACCCAAACCTTACGTCAGGTAAACACTAAACAATGGTTTGTGTTAGAGATGTAGCGAAAGCCATGTGAAAGGAACACATCAGATTGTGTAATTGAAGCTCTAACCCAAACCTTACGTCAGGTAAACGCTAAACAATGGTTTGTGTTAGAGATGTAGAGAAAGCCATGTGAAAGTATTACATCAGATTGTGTAATTGAAGCTGTAACCCAAACCTTACGTCAGGTAAACACTAAAAATGGTTTGTGTTAGAGATGTAGCGAAAGCCATGTGAAAGGAACACATCAGATTGTTAAATTGAAGCTCTAACCCAAACCTTACGTCAGGTAAACACTAAACAATGGTTTGTGTTAGAGATGTAGAGAAAGCCATGTGAAAGGATTACATCAGATTGTGTAATTGAAGCTCTATACCAAACCTTACGTCAGGTAAACACCAAACAATGGTTTGTGTTAGAGATGTAGAGAAAGCCATGTGAAAGGAACACATCAGATTGTGTGATTGAAGCTCTCACCCAAACCTTACGTCAGGTAAACACTAAACAATACTTTGTGACAGAGATGAAGAGAAAGCCATGTGAAAGGAACACATCAGTTTGTGTGATTGAAACTGTAACCCAAACCTTACGTCAGCTAAACACTAAACAATACTTTGTGACAGAGATGTAGAGAAATCTATGTGAAAGGAAGACATCAGATTGTTTGATTGAAGCTGTAACCCAAACCTTACTTATGCTAAAAACTAAACAATACTTTGTGTCAGAGATGTAGAGAAAGCCATGTGAAAGGATTACATCAGATTGTTTGATTGAAGCTGTAACCCAAACCTTACGTCAGGTAAACACTAAACAATGGTTTGTGTCAGAGATGTAGAGAAAGCCATGTGAAAGGAACACATCAGATTGTGTAATTGAAGCTCTAACCCAAACCTTACGTCAGCTAAACACTAAACAATACTTTGTGACAGAGATGAAGAGAAAGCCATGTGAAAGGAACACATCAGATTGTTTGATTGAAGCTGTAACCCAAACCTTACGTCAGCTAAATACTAAACAATACTTTGTGACAGAGATGAAGAGAAAGCCATGTGAAAGGATTACATCAGATTGTTTGATTGAAGCAGTAACCCAAACCTTACGTCAGCTAAACACTAAACAATACTTTGTGACGGAGATGAAGAGAAAGCCATGTGAAAGGAATACATCAGATTGTGTAATTGAAGCTGTAACCCAAACCTTACGTCAGCTAAACACTAAACAATGGTTTGTGACAGAGATGTAGAGAAAGCCATGTGAAAGGAACACATCAGATTGTTTGATTGAAGCTGTAACCCAAACCTTACGTCAGGTAAACACTAAACAATGGTTTGTGTTAGAGATGTAGAGAAAGCCATGTGAAAGGAACACATCAGATTGTTTGACTGAAGCTCTAACCCAAACCTTACGTCAGCTAAACACTAAACAATACTTTGGGACAGAAATGTAGAGAAGCCATGTGAAAGGAACACATCAAATTGTGTAATTGAAGCTCTAACCCAAACCTTACGTCAGTTAAACACTAAAGAATGGTTTGTGTTAGAGATGTAGAGAAAGCCATGTGAAAGGAACACATCAGATTGTGTGATTGAAGCTGTAACCCAAACCTTACGTCAGCTAAACACTAAACAATGGTTTTTGTCAGAGATGTAGAGAAAGCCATGTGAAAGGATTACATCAGATTGTGTAATTGAAGCTGTAACCCAAACCTTACGTCAGGTAAACACTAAATAATGGTTTGTGTTAGAGATGTAGCGAAAGCCATGTGAAAGGAACACATCAGATTGTTAAATTGAAGCTCTAACCCAAACCTTACGTCAGGTTAACACTAAACAATGGTTTGTGTTAGAGATGTAGCGAAAGCCATGTGAAAGGAACACATCATATTGTGTAATTGAAGCTCTAACCCAAACCTTACGTCAGGTAAACGCTAAACAATGGTTTGTTTTAGAGATGTAGAGAAAGCCATGTGAAAGTATTACATCAGATTGTGTAATTGAAGCTCTAACCCAAACCTTACGTCAGGTAAACACTAAACAATGGTTTGTGTTAGAGATGTAGAGAAAGCCATGTGAAAGGAACACATCAGATTGTTTGACTGAAGCTCTAACCCAAACCTTACGTCAGCTAAACACTAAACAATACTTTGGGACAGAAATGTAGAGAAGCCATGTGAAAGGAACACATCAAATTGTGTAATTGAAGCTCTAACCCAAACCTTACGTCAGTTAAACACTAAAGAATGGTTTGTGTTAGAGATGTAGAGAAAGCCATGTGAAAGGAACACATCAGATTGTGTGATTGAAGCTGTAACCCAAACCTTACGTCAGCTAAACACTAAACATTACTTTGTGTCAGAGATGTAGAGAAAGCCACGTGAAAGGATTACATCAGATTGTTTGATTGAAGCTGTAAACCAAACCTTACGTCAGGTAAACACTAAACAATGGTTTGTGTCAGAGATGTAGAGAAAGCCAGGTGAAAGCAACACATCAGATTGTGTAATTGAAGCTGTAACCCAAAACTTACGTCAGCTAAACACTAAACAATACTTTGTGACAGAGATGAAGAGAAAGCCATGTGAAAGAATTACATCAGATTGTTTGACTGAAGCCGTAACCCAAACCTTACGTCATCTAAACACTAAACAATACTTTGTGTCAGAGATGAAGAGAAAGCCATGTGAAAGGAACACATCAGATTGTTTGATTGAAGCTGTAACCCAAACCTTACGTCAGCTAAACACTTAATAATACTTTGTGACAGAGATGAAGAGAAAGCCATGTGAAAGGATTACATCAGATTGTTTGATTGAAGCCGTAACCCAAACCTTACGTCAGCCAAACACTAAACAATACTTTGTGTCAGAGATGAAGAGAAAGCCATGTGAAAGGAACACATCAGGTTGTTTGATTGAAGCTCTAACCCAAACCTTACGTCAGGTAAACACTAAACAATGGTTTGTGTTAGAGATGTAGAGAAAGCCATGTGAAAGGATTACATAAGATTGTGTAATTGAAGCTCTAACCCAAACCTTACGTCAGGTAAACACTAAACAATGGTTTGTGTCAGAGATGAAGAGAAAGCCATGTGAAAGGAACACATCAGATTGTTTGATTGAAGCTGTATCCCAAACCTTACGTCAGGTAAACACTAAACAATGGTTTGTGTCAGAGATGTAGAGAAAGCCATGTGAAAGGAACACATCAGATTGTGTGATTGAAGCTGAACCCAAACCTTACGTCAGCTAAACACTAAACAATACTTAGTGACGGAGATAAAGAGAAAGCCATGTGAAAGGAACAGATCAGATTGTTTGATTGAAGCTCTAACCCAAACCTTACGTCATGTAAACACTAAACAATGGTTTGTGTTAGAGATGTAACGAAAGCCATGTGAAAGGAACACATCAGATTGTGTAATTGAAGCTGTAACCCAAACCTTACGTCAGGTAAACACTAAACAATGGTTTGTGTTAGAGATGTAGCGAAAGCCATGTGAAAGGAACACATCAGATTGTGTAATTGAAGCTCTAACCCAAACCTTACGTCAGGTAAACACTAAACAATGGTTTGTGTTAGAGATGTAGAGAAAGCCATGTGAAAGGATTACATCAGATTGTGTAATTGAAGCTCTAACCCAAACCTTACGTCAGGTAAACACTAAACAATGGTTTGTGTTAGAGATGTAGAAAAAGCCATGTGAAAGGAACACATCAGATTGTGTAATTGAAACTCTAACCCAAAGCTTACGTCAGGTAAACACTAAACAATGGTTTGTGTTAGAGATGTAGCGAAAGCCATGTGAAAGGAACACATCAGATTGTGTAATTGAAGCTCTAACCCAAACCTTACGTCAGGTAAACACCAAACAATGGTTTGTGTTAGAGATGTAGAGAAAGCCATGTGAAAGGAACAAATCAGATTGTTTGATTGAAGCTCTAACCCAAACCTTACTTCAGGTAAACACTAAACAATGGTTTGTGTCAGAGATGTAGAGAAAGCCATGTGAAAGGAACACAACCGATTGTCTAATTGAAGCCCTAACCCAAACCTTACGTCAGCTAAACACTAAACAATACTTTGTGACAGAAATGTAGAGAAAGCTATGTGAAAGGAGCACATCAAATTGTGTAATTGAAGCTCTAACCCAAACCTTACGTCAGCTAAACACTAAAGAATGGTTTGTGTTAGAGATGTAGAGAAAGCCATGTGAAAGGAACACATCAGATTGTGTGATTCAAGCTGTAACCCAAACCTTACGTCAGCTAAACACTAAACAATACTTTGTGTCAGAGATGTAGAGAAAGCCACGTGAAAGGATTACATCAGATTGTTTGACTGAAGCTGTAACCCAAACCTTACGTCAGGTAAACACTAAACAATGGTTTGTGTCAGAGATGTAGAGCAAGCCATGTGAAAGGAACACATCAGATAGTGTAAATTAAAGCTCTAACCCAAACCTTACGTCAGCTAAACACTAAACAATACTTTGTGACAGAGATGAAGAGAAAGCCATGTGAAAGGAACACATCAGATTGTTGTATTGAAGCTGTAACCCAAACCTTACGTCAGCTAAACACTAAACAATACTTTGTGACAGAGATGAAGAGAAAGCCGTGTGAAAGGATTACATCAGATTGTTTGATTGAAGCTGGAACCCAAAACTTACATCAGCTAAACACTAAACAATACTTTGTGACAGAGATGTAGAGAAAGCCATGTGAAAGGAACACATCAGATTGTGTGATTGAAGCTGTAACCCAAACCTTACATCAGCTAAACACTAAACAATACTTTGTGACAGAAATGTAGAGAAATCTATGTGAAAGGAACACATCAGATTGTTTGATTGAAGCTGTAACCCAAACCTTACGTCAGCTAAAAACTAAACAATACTTTGTGTCAGAGATGTAGAGAAAGCCATGTGAAAGGATTACATCAGATTGTTTGATTGAAGCGGTAACCCAAACCTTACGTCAGGTAAACACTAAACAATGGTTTATGTCAGAGATGAAGAGAAAGCCATGTGAAAGGAACACATCAGATTGTTTGATTGAAGCTGTATCACAAACCTTACGTCAGGTAAACACTAAACAATGGTTTGTGTCAGAGATGTAGAGAAAGCCATGTGAAAGGAACACATCAGATTGTGTGATTGAAGCTGTAACCCAAACCTTACGTCAGCTAAACACTAAACAATGGTTTTGTCAGAGATGTAGAGAAAGCCATGTGAAAGGATTACATCAGATTGTGTAATTGAAGCTGTAACCCAAACCTTACGTCAGGTAAACACTAAACAATGGTTTGTGTTAGAGATGTAGCGAAAGCCATGTGAAAGGAACACATCAGATTGTTAAATTGAAGCTCTAACCCAAACCTTACGTCAGGTAAACACTAAACAATGGTTTGTGTTAGAGATGTAGCGAAAGCCATGTGAAAGTATTACATCATATTGTGTAATTGAAGCTCTAACCCAAACCTTACGTCAGGTAAACGCTAAACAATGGTTTGTTTTAGAGATGTAGAGAAAGCCATGTGAAAGTATTACATCAGATTGTGTAATTGAAGCTCTAACCCAAACCTTACGTCAGGTAAACACTAAACAATGGTTTGTGTTAGAGATGTAGAGAAAGCCATGTGAAAGGAACACATCAGATTGTTTGATTGAAGCTCTAACCCAAACCTTACGTCAGCTAAACACTAAACAATACTTTGTGACAGAAATGTAGAGAAGCCATGTGAAAGGAACACATCAAATTGTGTAATTGAAGCTCTAACCCAAACCTTACGTCAGCTAAACACTAAAGAATGGTTTGTGTTAGAGATGTAGAGAAAGCCATGTGAAAGGAACACATCTGATTTTGTGATTGAAGCTGTAACCCAAACCTTACGTCAGCTAAACACTAAACATTACTTTGTGTCAGAGATGTAGAGAAAGCCACGTGAAAGGATTACATCAGATTGTTTGATTGAAGCTGTAACCCAAACCTTACGTCAAGTAAACACTAAACAATGGTTTGTGTCAGAGATGTAGAGCAAGCCATGTGAAAGGAACACATCAGATTGTATAATTGAAGCTCTAACCTAAACCTTACGTCAGCTAAACACTAAACCATACTTTGTGACAGAGATGAAGAGAAAGCCATGTGAAAGGAACACATCAGATTGTTTGATTGAAGCCGTAACCCAAACCTTACGTCAGCTAAACACTAAACAATACTTTGTGACAGAGATGAAGAGAAAGCCATGTGAAAGGATTACATCAGATTGTTTGATTGAAGCTGTAACCCAAACCTTACGTCAGCTAAACACTAAACAATACTTTGTGACGGAGATGAAGAGAAAGCCATGTGAAAGGAATACATCAGATTTTGTAATTGAAGCTGTAACCCAAACCTTACGTCAGCTAAACACTAAACAATGGTTTGTGACAGAGATGTAGAAAAAGCCATGTGAAAGGAACACATCAGATTGTTTGATTGAAGCTGTAACCCAAACCTTACGTCAGCCAAACACTAAACAATACTTTGTGACAGAGATGTAGAGAAAGCCGTGTGAAAGGAACACATCAGATTGTGTGATTGAAGCTGTAACCCAAACCTTACATCAGCTAAACACTAAACAATACTTTGTGACACAGATGTAGAGAAAGCCATGTGAGAGGAACACATCAGATTGTGTGATTGAAGCTGTAACCCAAACCTTACATCAGCTAAACACTAAACAATACTTTGTGACAGAGATGTAGAGAAATCTATGTGAAAGGAACACATCAGATTGTTTGATTGAAGCTGTAACCCAAACCTTACGTCAGCTAAAAACTAAACAATACTTTGTGTCAGAGATGTAGAGAAAGCCATGTGAAAGGATTACATCAGATTGTTTGATTGAAGCGTTAACCCAAACCTTACGTCAGGTAAACACTAAACAATGGTTGGTGTCAGAGATGTAGAGAAAGACATGTGAAAGGAACACATCAGATTTTTGATTGAAGCTCTAACCCAAACCTTACGTCAGGTAAACACTAAATAATGGTTTGTGTTAGAGATGTAGAGAAAGCCATGTGAAAGGATTACATAAGATTGTGTAATTGAAGCTCTAACCCAAACCTTACGTCAGGTAAACACTAAACAATGGTTTGTGTCAGAGATGAAGAGAAAGCCATGTGAAAGGAACACATCAAATTGTTTGATTGAAGCTGTATCCCAAACCTTACGTCGGTAAACACTAAACAATGGTTTGTGTCAGAGATGTAGAGAAAGCCATCTGAAAGGAACACATCAGATTGTGTGATAGAAGCTGTAACCCAAACCTTACGTCAGCTAAACACTAAACAATGGTTTTTGTCAGAGATGTAGAGAAAGCCATGTGAAAGGATTACATCAGATTGTGTAATTGAAGCTGTAACCCAAACCTTACGTCAGGTAAACACTAAACAACGGTTTGTGTTAGAGATGTAGCGAAAGCCATGTGAAAGGAACACATCAGATTGTTAAATTGAAGCTCTAACCCAAACCTTACGTCAGGTAAACACTAAACAATGGTTTGTGTTAGAGATGTAGCGAAAGCCATGTGAAAGGAACACATCAGATTGTGTAATTGAAGCTCTAACCCAAACCTTACGTCAGGTAAACGCTAAACAATGGTTTGTGTTAGAGATGTAGAGAAAGCCATGTGAAAGTATTACATCAGATTGTGTAATTGAAGCTGTAACCCAAACCTTACGTCAGGTAAACACTAAAAATGGTTTGTGTTAGAGATGTAGCGAAAGCCATGTGAAAGGAACACATCAGATTGTTAAATTGAAGCTCTAACCCAAACCTTACCACAGGTAAACACTAAACAATGGTTTGTGTTAGAGATGTAGAGAAAGCCATGTGAAAGGATTACATCAAATTGTGTAATTGAAGCTCTATCCCAAACCTTACGTCAGGTAAACACCAAACAATGGTTTGTGTTAGAGATGTAGAGAAAGCCATGTGAAAGGAACACATCAGATTGTGTGATTGAAACTGTAACCCAAACCTTACGTCAGGTAAACACTAAACAATACTTTGTGACAGAGATGTAGTGAAAGCCATGTGAAAGGAACACATCAGATTGTGTGATTGAAGCTGTAACCCAAACCTTACGTCAGCTAAACACTAAACAATGCTTTGTGACAGAGATGTAGAGAAATCTATGTGAAAGGAAGATATCAGATTGTTTGATTGAAGCTGTAACCCAAACCTTACTTATACTAAAAACTAAACAATACTTTGTGTCAGAGATGTAGAGAAAGCCATGTGAAAGGATTACATCAGATTGTTTGATTGAAGCTGTAACCCAAACCTTACGTCAGGTAAACACTAAACAATGGTTTGTGTCAGAGATGTAGAGAAAGTTTTGTGAAAGGAACACATCAGATTGTGTAATTGAAGCTCTAACCCAAACCTTACGTCAGCTAAACACTAAACAATACTTTGTGTCAGAGATGAAGAGAAAGCCATGTGAAAGGATTACATCAGATTGTTTGATTGAAGCTGTAACCCAAACCTTACGTCAGCTAAACACTTAACAATACTTTGTGACAAAGATGAAGAGAAAGCCAAGTGAAAGGATTACATCAGATTGTGTAATTGAAGCTGTAACCCAAACCTTACGTCAGGTAAACACTAAACAATGGTTTGTGTCAGAGATGAAGAGAAAGCCATGGGAAAGGATTACATCAGATTGTGTAATTGAAGCTGTAACCCAAACATTACGTCAGGTAAACACTAAACAATGGTTTGTGTCAGAGATGAAGAGAAAGCCATGTGAAAGGAACACATCAGTTTGTTTGATTGAAGCTGTAACCCAAACCTTACGTCAGGTAAACACTAAACAATGGTTTGTGTCAGAGATGTAGAGAAAGCCATGTGAAAGAATCACATCAGATTGTTTGATTGAAGCTCTAACCCAAACCTTACGTCAGGTAAACACTAAACAATGGTTTGTGTTAGAGATGTAGCGAAAGCCATGTGAAAGGAACACATCAGATTGTGTAATTGAAGCTCCAACCCAAACCTTACGTCAGGTAAACACTAAACAATGGTTTGTGTCAGAGATGTAGAGAAAGCCTTGTGAAAGGAACACATCAGATTGTGTAATTGAAGCTCTAACCCAAAGCTTACGTCAGGTCAACACTAAACAATGGTTTGTGTTAGAGATGTAGAGAAAGCCATGTGAAAGGAACACATCAGATTGTTTGATTGAAGCTCTTACCCAAACCTTACGTCAGGTAACCACTAAACAAAGGTTTGTGTCAGAGATGAAGAGAAAGCCATGTGAAAGGAACACATCAGATTGTGTAATTGAAGCTCTAACCCAAACCTTACGTCAGCTAAAAACTAAACAATACTTTGTGTCAGAGATTTAGAGAAAGCCATGTGAAAGGATTACATCAGATTGTTTGATTGAAGCGGTAACACAAACCTTACGTCAGGTAAACACTAAACAATGGTTGGTGTCAGAGATGTAGAGAAAGCCAGGTGAAAGGAACACATCAGATTGTGTAATTGAAGCTCTAACCCAAACCTTACGTCAGCTAAACACTAAACAATACTTTGTGACAGAGATGAAGAGAAAGCCATGTGAAAGGAACACATCAGATTGTTTGATTGAAGCTCTAACCCAAACCTTACGTCAGCTAAACACTTAATAATACTTTGTGACAGAGATGAAGAGAAAGCCATGTGAAAGGATTACATCAGATTGTTTGATTGAAGCCGTAACCCAAACCTTACGTCAGCTAAACACTAAACAATACTTTGTGTCAGAGATGAAGAGAAAGCCATGTGAAAGGAACACATCAGATTGTTTGATTCAAGCTCTAACCCAAACCTTACGTCAGGTAAACACTAAACAATGGTTTGTGTTAGAGATGTAGAGAAAGCCATGTGAAAGGATTACATAAGATTGTGTAATTGAAGCTCTAACCCAAACCTTACGTCAGGTAAACACTAAACAATGGTTTGTGTCAGAGATGTAGAGAAAGCCATGTGAAAGGAACACATCAGATTGTTAAATTGAAGCTCTAACCCAAACCTTACGTCAGGTAAACACTAAACAATGGTTTGTGTTAGAGATGTAGCGAAAGCCATGTGAAAGGAACACATCAGATTGTGTAATTGAAGCTCTAACCCAAACCTTACGTCAGGTAAACGCTAAACAATGGTTTGTGTTAGAGATGTAGAGAAAGCCATGTGAAAGTATTACATCAGATTGTGTAATTGAAGCTGTAACCCAAACCTTACGTCAGGTAAACACTAAAAATGGTTTGTGTTAGAGATGTAGCGAAAGCCATGTGAAAGGAACACATCAGATTGTTAAATTGAAGCTCTAACCCAAACCTTACGTCAGGTAAACACTAAACAATGGTTTGTGTTAGAGATGTAGAGAAAGCCATGTGAAAGGATTACATCAGATTGTGTAATTGAAGCTCTATCCCAAACCTTACGTCAGGTAAACACCAAACAATGGTTTGTGTTAGAGATGTAGAGAAAGCCATGTGAAAGGAACACATCAGATTGTGTGATTGAAGCTCTCACCCAAACCTTACGTCAGGTAAACACTAAACAATGCTTTGTGACAGAGATGAAGAGAAAGCCATGTGAAAGGAACACATCAGATTGTGTGATTGAAACTGTAACCCAAACCTTACGTCAGCTAAACACTAAACAATACTTTGTGACAGAGATGTAGAGAAATCTATGTGAAAGGAACACATCAGATTGTTTGATTGAAGCTCTAACCTAAACCTTACGTCAGCTAAACACTTAATAATACTTTGTGACAGAGATGAAGAGAAAGCCATGTGAAAGGATTACATCAGATTGTTTGATTGAAGCCGTAACCCAAACCTTACGTCAGCTAAACACTAAACAATACTTTGTGTCAGAGATGAAGAGAAAGCCATGTGAAAGGAACACATCAGATTGTTTGATTCAAGCTCTAACCCAAACCTTACGTCAGGTAAACACTAAACAATGGTTTGTGTTAGAGATGTAGAGAAAGCCATGTGAAAGGATTACATAAGATTGTGTAATTGAAGCTCTAACCCAAACCTTACGTCAGGTAAACACTAAACAATGGTTTGTGTCAGAGATGTAGAGAAAGCCATGTGAAAGGAACACATCAGATTGTTTGATTGAAGCTGTAACCCAAACCTTACGTCAGGTAAACACTAAACAATGGTTTGTGTCAGAGATGAAGAGAAAGCCATGTGAAAGAAACACATCAGATTGTGTAATTGAAGCTCTAACCCAAACCTTACGTCAGGTAAACACTAAACAATGGTTTAAGACAGAGATGTAGAGAAAGCCATGTGAAAGAAACACATCAGATTGTTTGATTGAAGCTCTAACCCAAACCTTACGTCAGGTAAACACTAAGCAATGGTTTGTGTTAGAGATGTAGCGAAAGCCATGTGAAAGGAACACATCAGATTGTGTAATTGAAGCTCCAACCCAAACCTTACGTCAGGTAAACACTAAACAATGGTTTGTGTTAGAGATGTAGCGAAAGCCATTTGAAAGGATTACATCAGATTGTGTAATTGAAGCTGTAACCCAAACCTTACGTCAGGTAAACACTAAACAATGGTTTGTGTTAGAGATGTAGCGAAAGCCATGTGAAAGGAACACATCAGAATGTTAAATTGAACCTCTAACCCTAACTTACGTCTGGTAAACACAAAACAATGGTTTGTGTTAGAGATGTAGAGAAAGCCATGTGAAGGGATTACATCAGATTGTGAAATTTAAGCTCTATCCCAAACCTTACGTCAGGTAAACACCAAACAATGGTTTGTGTTAGAGATGTAGAGAAAGCCATGTGAAAGGAACACATCAGATTGTGTGATTGAAGCTCTCACCCAAACCTTACGTCAGGTAAACACTAAACAATGGTTTGTGTTAGAGATGTAGAGAAAGCCATGTGAAAGGATTACATCAGATTGTTTGATTGAAGCTCTAACCCATACCTTACCTCAGTTAAACACTAAACAATAGTTTGTGACAGAGATGTAGAGAAAGCCATGTGAAAGGAACACATCAGATTGTGCGATTGAAGCTGTAACCCAAACCTTACGTCAGCTAAACACTAAACAATACTTTGTGACAGAGATGTAGAGAAATCTATGTGAAAGGAACACATCAGATTGTTTGATTGAAGCTGTAACCCAAACCTTACGTCAGCTAAAAACTAAACAATACTTTGTGTCAGAGATTTAGAGAAGGCCATGTGAAAGGATTACATCAGATTGTTTGATTGAAGCGGTAACCCAAACCTTACGTCAGGTAAACACTAAACAATGGTTGGTGTCAGAGATGTAGAGAAAGCCAGGTGAAAGGAACACATCAGATTGTGTAATTGAAGCTCTAACCCAAACCTTACGTCAGCTTAACACTAAACAATACTTTGTGACAGAGATGAAGAGAAAGCCATGTGTAAGGATTAACCCAGATTGTTTGATTGAAGCCGTAACCCAAACCTTACGTCAGCTAAACACTAAACAATACTTTGTGTCAGAGATGAAGAGAAAGCCATGTGAAAGGAACACATCAGATTGTTTGATTCAAGCTCTAACCCAAACCTTACGTCAGGTAAACACTAAACAATGGTTTGTGTTAGAGATGTAGAGAAAGCCATGTGAAAGGATTACATAAGATTGTGTAATTGAAGCTCTAACCCAAACCTTACGTCAGGTAAACACTAAACAATGGTTTGTGTCAGAGATGTAGAGAAAGCCATGTGAAAGGAACACATCAGATTGTTAAATTGAAGCTCTAACCCAAACCTTACGTCAGGTAAACACTAAACAATGGTTTGTGTTAGAGATGTAGCGAAAGCCATGTGAAAGGAACACATCAGATTGTGTAATTGAAGCTCTAACCCAAACCTTACGTCAGGTAAACGCTAAACAATGGTTTGTGTTAGAGATGTAGAGAAAGCCATGTGAAAGTATTACATCAGATTGTGTAATTGAAGCTGTAACCCAAACCTTACGTCAGGTAAACACTAAAAATGGTTTGTGTTAGAGATGTAGCGAAAGCCATGTGAAAGGAACACATCAGATTGTTAAATTGAAGCTCTAACCCAAACCTTACGTCAGGTAAACACTAAACAATGGTTTGTGTTAGAGATGTAGAGAAAGCCATGTGAAAGGATTACATCAGATTGTGTAATTGAAGCTCTATCCCAAACCTTACGTCAGGTAAACACCAAACAATGGTTTGTGTTAGAGATGTAGAGAAAGCCATGTGAAAGGAACACATCAGATTGTGTGATTGAAGCTCTCACCCAAACCTTACGTCAGGTAAACACTAAACAATACTTTGTGACAGAGATGAAGAGAAAGCCATGTGAAAGGAACACATCAGATTGTGTGATTGAAACTGTAACCCAAACCTTACGTCAGCTAAACACTAAACAATACTTTGTGACAGAGATGTAGAGAAATCTATGTGAAAGGAACACATCAGATTGTTTGATTGAAGCTCTTACCCAAACCTTACGTCAGGTAACCACTAAACAAAGGTTTGTGTCCGAGATGAGGAGAAAGCCATGTGAAAGGAACACATCAGATTGTGTAATTGAAGCTCTAACCCAAACCTTACGTCAGCTAAAAACTAAACAATACTTTGTGTCAGAGATTTAGAGAAAGCCATGTGAAAGGATTACATCAGATTGTTTGATTGAAGCGGTAACACAAACCTTACGTCAGGTAAACACTAAACAATGGTTGGTGTCAGAGATGTAGAGAAAGCCAGGTGAAAGGAACACATCAGATTGTGTAATTGAAGCTCTAACCCAAACCTTACGTCAGCTAAACACTAAACAATGGTTTGTGTTAGAGATGTAGAGAAAGCCATGTGAAAGGATTACATAAGATTGTGTAATTGAAGCTCTAACCCAAACCTTACGTCAGCTAAACAGTTAATAATACTTTGTGACAGAGAAAAAGAGAAAGCCATGTGAAAAGATTACATCAGATTGTTTGATTGAAGCCGTAACCCAAACCTTACGTCAGCTAAACACTAAACAATACTTTGTGTCAGAGATGAAGAGAAAGCCATGTGAAAGGAACACATCAGATTGTTTGATTGAAGCTCTAACCCAAACCTTACGTCAGGTAAACACTAAACAATGGTTTGTGTTAGAGATGTAGAGAAAGCCATGTGAAAGGATTACATAAGATTGTGTAATTGAAGCTCTAACCCAAACCTTACGTCAGGTAAACACTAAACAATGGTTTGTGTCAGAGATGTAGAGAAAGCCATGTGAAAGGAACACATCAGATTGTTTGATTGAAGCTGTAACCCAAACCTTACGTCAGGTAAACACTAAACAATGGTTTGTGTTAGAGATGTAGCGAAAGCCATGTGAAAGGAACACATCAGATTGTGTAATTGAAGCTCTAACCCAAACCTTACGTCAGGTAAACGCTAAACAATGGTTTGTGTTAGAGATGTAGAGAAAGCCATGTGAAAGTATTACATCAGATTGTGTAATTGAAGCTGTAACCCAAACCTTACGTCAGGTAAACACTAAAAATGGTTTGTGTTAGAGATGTAGCGAAAGCCATGTGAAAGGAACACATCACATTGTTAAATTGAAGCTCTAACCCAAACCTTACGTCAGGTAAACACTAAACAATGGTTTGTGTTAGAGATGTAGAGAAAGCCATGTGAAAGGATTACATCAGATTGTGTAATTGAAGCTCTATACCAAACCTTACGTCAGGTAAACACCAAACAATGGTTTGTGTTAGAGATGTAGAGAAAGCCATGTGAAAGGAACACATCAGATTGTGTGATTGAAGCTCTCACCCAAACCTTACGTCAGGTAAACACTAAACAATACTTTGTGACAGAGATGAAGAGAAAGCCATGTGAAAGGAACACATCAGATTGTGTGATTGAAACTGTAACCCAAACCTTACGTCAGCTAAACACTAAACAATACTTTGTGACAGAGATGTAGAGAAATCTATGTGAAAGGAAGACATCAGATTGTTTGATTGAAGCTGTAACCCAAACCTTACTTATGCTAAAAACTAAACAATACTTGGTGTCAGAGATGTAGAGAAAGCCATGTGAAAGGATTACATCAGATTGTTTGATTGAAGCTGTAACCCAAACCTTACGTCAGGTAAACACTAAACAATGGTTTGTGTCAGAGATGTAGAGAAAGCCATGTGAAAGGAACACATCAGATTGTGTAATTGAAGCTCTAACCCAAACCTTACGTCGGCTAAACACTAAACAATACTTTGTGACAGAGATGAAGAGAAAGCCATGTGAAAGGATTACATCAGATTGTTTGATTGAAGCCGTAACCCAAACCTTACGTCAGCTAAACACTAAACAATACTTTGTGTCAGAGATGAAGAGAAAGCCATGTGAAAGGAACACATCAGATTGTTTGATTGAAGCTGTAACCCAAACCTTACGTCAGCTAAACACTTAACAATACTTTGTGACAGAGATGAAGAGAAAGCCAAGTGAAAGGATTACATCAGATTGTGTAATTGAAGATGTAACCCAAACCTTACGTCAGGTAAACACTAAACAATGGTTTGTGTCAGAGATGAAGAGAAAGCCATGGGAACGGATAACATCAGATTGTGTAATTGAAGCTGTAACCCAAACATTACGTCAGGTAAACACTAAACAATGGTTTGTGTCAGAGGTGAAGAGAAAGCCATGTGAAAGGAACACATCAGATTGTTTGATTGAAGCTGTAACCCAAACCTTACGTCAGGTAAACACTAAACAATGGTTTGTGTCAGAGATGTAGAGAAAGCCATGTGAAAGAATCACATCAGATTGTTTGATTGAAGCTCTAACCCAAACCTTACGTCAGGTAAACACTAAACAATGGTTTGTGTTAGAGATGTAGCGAAAGCCATGTGAAAGGAACACATCAGATTGTGTAATTGAAGCTCCAACCCAAACCTTACGTCAGGTAAACACTAAACAATGGTTTGTGTCAGAGATGTAGAGAAAGCCTTGTGAAAGGAACACATCAGATTGTGTAATTGAAGCTCTAACCCAAAGCTTACGTCAGGTCAACACTAAACAATGGTTTGTGTTAGAGATGTAGAGAAAGCCATGTGAAAGGAACACATCAGATTGTTTGATTGAAGCTCTTACCCAAACCTTACGTCAGGTAACCACTAAACAAAGGTTTGTGTCAGAGATGAAGAGAAAGCCATGTGAAAGGAACACATCAGATTGTGTAATTGAAGCTCTAACCCAAACCTTACGTCAGCTAAAAACTAAACAATACTTTGTGTCAGAGATTTAGAGAAAGCCATGTGAAAGGATTACATCAGATTGTTTGATTGAAGCGGTAACACAAACCTTACGTCAGGTAAACACTAAACAATGGTTGGTGTCAGAGATGTAGAGAAAGCCAGGTGAAAGGAACACATCAGATTGTGTGATTGAAACTGTAACCCAAACCTTACGTCAGCTAAACACTAAACAATACTTTGTGACAGAGATGAAGAGAAAGCCATGTGAAAGGAACACACCAGATTGTTTGATTGAAGCTCTAACCCAAACCTTACGTCAGCTAAACACTTAATAATACTTTGTGACAGAGATGAAGAGAAAGCCATGTGAAAGGATTACATCAGATTGTTTGTTTGAAGCCGTAACCCAAACCTTACGTCAGCTAAACACTAAACAATACTTTGTGTCAGAGATGAAGAGAAAGCCATGTGAAAGGAACACATCAGATTGTTTGATTGAAGCTCTAACCCAAACCTTACGTCAGGTAAACACTAAACAATGGTTTGTATTAGAGATGTAGAGAAAGTCATGTGAAAGGATTACATAAGATTGTGTAATTGAAGCTCTAACCCAAACCTTACGTCAGGTAAACACTAAACAATGGTTTGTGTCAGAGATGTAGAGAAAGCCATGTGAAAGGAACACATCAGATTGTTTGATTGAAGCTGTAACCCAAACCTTACGTCAGGTAAACACTAAACAATGGTTTGTGTTAGAGATGTAGCGAAAGCCATGTGAAAGGAACACATCAGATTGTGTAATTGAAGCTCTAACCCAAACCTTACGTCAGGTAAACGCTAAACAATGGTTTGTGTTAGAGATGTAGAGAAAGCCATGTGAAAGTATTACATCAGATTGTGTAATTGAAGCTGTAACCCAAACCTTACGTCAGGTAAACACTAAAAATGGTTTGTGTTAGAGATGTAGCGAAAGCCATGTGAAAGGAACACATCAGATTGTTAAATTGAAGCTCTAACCCAAACCTTACGTCAGGTAAACACTAAACAATGGTTTGTGTTAGAGATGTAGAGAAAGCCATGTGAAAGGATTACATCAGATTGTGTAATTGAAGCTCTATATCAAACCTTACGTCAGGTAAACACCAAACAATGGTTTGTGTTAGAGATGTAGAGAAAGCCATGTGAAAGGAACACATCAGATTGTGTGATTGAAGCTCTCACCCAAACCTTACGTCAGGTAAACACTAAACAATACTTTGTGACAGAGATGAAGAGAAAGCCATGTGAAAGGAACACATCAGATTGTGTGATTGAAACTGTAACCCAAACCTTACGTCAGCTAAACACTAAACTATACTTTGTGACAGAGATGTAGAGAAATCTATGTGAAAGGAAGACATCAGATTGTTTGATTGAAGCTGTAACCCAAACCTTACTTATGCTAAAAACTAAACAATACTTTGTGTCAGAGATGTAGAGAAAGCCATGTGAAAGGATTACATCAGATTGTTTGATTGAAGCTGTAACCCAAACCTTACGTCAGGTAAACACTAAACAATGGTTTGTGTCAGAGATGTAGAGAAAGCCATGTGAAAGGAACACATCAGATTGTGTAATTGAAGCTCTAACCCAAACCTTACGTCGGCTAAACACTAAACAATACTTTGTGACAGAGATGAAGAGAAAGCCATGTGAAAGGATTACATCAGATTGTTTGATTGAAGCCGTAACCCAAATCTTACGTCAGCTAAACACTAAACAATACTTTGTGTCAGAGATGAAGAGAAAGCCATGTGAAAGGAACACATCAGATTGTTTGATTGAAGCTGTAACCCAAACCTTACGTCAGCTAAACACTTAACAATACTTTGTGACAGAGATGAAGAGAAAGCCAAGTGAAAGGATTACATCAGATTGTGTAATTGAAGATGTAACCCAAACCTTACGTCAGGTAAACACTAAACAATGGTTTGTGTCAGAGATGAAGAGAAAGCCATGGGAACGGATTACATCAGATTGTGTAATTGAAGCTGTAACCCAAACATTACGTCAGGTAAACACTAAACAATGGTTTGTGTCAGAGGTGAAGAGAAAGCCATGTGAAAGGAACACATCAGATTGTTTGATTGAAGCTGTAACCCAAACCTTACGTCAGGTAAACACTAAACAATGGTTTGTGTCAGAGATGTAGAGAAAGCCATGTGAAAGAATCACATCAGATTGTTTGATTGAAGCTCTAACCCAAACCTTACGTCAGGTAAACACTAAACAATGGTTTGTGTTAGAGATGTAGCGAAAGCCATGTGAAAGGAACACATCAGATTGTGTAATTGAAGCTCCAACCCAAACCTTACGTCAGGTAAACACTAAACAATGGTTTGTGTCAGAGATGTAGAGAAAGCCTTGTGAAAGGAACACATCAGATTGTGTAATTGAAGCTCTAACCCAAAGCTTACGTCAGGTCAACACTAAACAATGGTTTGTGTTAGAGATGTAGAGAAAGCCATGTGAAAGGAACACATCAGATTGTTTGATTGAAGCTCTTACCCAAACCTTACGTCAGGTAACCACTAAACAAAGGTTTGTGTCAGAGATGAAGAGAAAGCCATGTGAAAGGAACACATCAGATTGTGTAATTGAAGCTCTAACCCAAACCTTACGTCAGCTAAAAACTAAACAATACTTTGTGTCAGAGATTTAGAGAAAGCCATGTGAAAGGATTACATCAGATTGTTTGATTGAAGCGGTAACACAAACCTTACGTCAGGTAAACACTAAACAATGGTTGGTGTCAGAGATGTAGAGAAAGCCAGGTGAAAGGAACACATCAGATTGTGTAATTGAAGCTCTAACCCAAACCTTACGTCAGCTAAACACTAAACAATACTTTGTGACAGAGATGAAAAGAAAGCCATGTGAAAGGAACACATCAGATTGTTTGATTGAAGCTCTAACCCAAACCTTACGTCAGCTAAACACTTAATAATACTTTGTGACAGAGATGAAGAGAAAGCCATGTGAAAGGATTACATCAGATTGTTTGATTGAAGCCGTAACCCAAACCTTACGTCAGCTAAACACTAAACAATACTTTGTGTCAGAGATGAAGAGAAAGCCATGTGAAAGGAACACATCAGATTGTTTGATTGAAGCTCTAACCCAAACCTTACGTCAGGTAAACACTAAACAATGGTTTGTGTTAGAGATGTAGAGAAAGCCATGTGAAAGGATTACATAAGATTGTGTAATTGAAGCTCTAACCCAAACCTTACGTCAGGTAAACACTAAACAATGGTTTGTGTCAGAGATGTAGAGAAAGCCATGTGAAAGGAACACATCAGATTGTTTGATTGAAGCTGTAACCCAAACCTTACGTCAGGTAAACACTAAACAATGGTTTGTGTTAGAGATGTAGCGAAAGCCATGTGAAAGGAACACATCAGATTGTGTAATTGAAGCTCTAACCCAAACCTTACGTCAGGTAAACGCTAAACAATGGTTTGTGTTAGAGATGTAGAGAAAGCCATGTGAAAGTATTACATCAGATTGTGTAATTGAAGCTGTAACCCAAACCTTACGTCAGGTAAACACTAAAAATGGTTTGTGTTAGAGATGTAGCGAAAGCCATGTGAAAGGAACACATCAGATTGTTAAATTGAAGCTCTAACCCAAACCTTACGTCAGGTAAACACTAAACAATGGTTTGTGTTAGAGATGTAGAGAAAGCCATGTGAAAGGATTACATCAGATTGTGTAATTGAAGCTCTATACCAAACCTTACGTCAGGTAAACACCAAACAATGGTTTGTGTTAGAGATGTAGAGAAAGCCATGTGAAAGGAACACATCAGATTGTGTGATTGAAGCTCTCACCCAAACCTTACGTCAGGTAAACACTAAACAATACTTTGTGACAGAGATGAAGAGAAAGCCATGTGAAAGGAACACATCAGATTGTGTGATTGAAACTGTAACCCAAACCTTACGTCAGCTAAACACTAAACAATACTTTGTGACAGAGATGTAGAGAAATCTATGTGAAAGGAAGACATCAGATTGTTTGATTGAAGCTGTAACCCAAACCTTACTTATGCTAAAAACTAAACAATACTTTGTGTCAGAGATGTAGAGAAAGCCATGTGAAAGGATTACATCAGATTGTTTGATTGAAGCTGTAACCCAAACCTTACGTCAGGTAAACACTAAACAATGGTTTGTGTCAGAGATGTAGAGAAAGCCATGTGAAAGGAACACATCAGATTGTGTAATTGAAGCTCTAACCCAAACCTTACGTCGGCTAAACACTAAACAATACTTTGTGACAGAGATGAAGAGAAAGCCATGTGAAAGGATTACATCAGATTGTTTGATTGAAGCCGTAACCCAAACCTTACGTCAGCTAAACACTAAACAATACTTTGTGTCAGAGATGAAGAGAAAGCCATGTGAAAGGAACACATCAGATTGTTTGATTGAAGCTGTAACCCAAACCTCACGTCAGCTAAACACTTAACAATACTTTGTGACAGAGATGAAGAGAAAGCCAAGTGAAAGGATTACATCAGATTGTGTAATTGAAGATGTAACCCAAACCTTACGTCAGGTAAACACTAAACAATGGTTTGTGTCAGAGATGAAGAGAAAGCCATGGGAACGGATTACATCAGATTGTGTAATTGAAGCTGTAACCCAAACATTACGTCAGGTAAACACTAAACAATGGTTTGTGTCAGAGGTGAAGAGAAAGCCATGTGAAAGGAACACATCAGATTGTTTGATTGAAGCTGTAACCCAAACCTTACGTCAGGTAAACACTAAACAATGGTTTGTGTCAGAGATGTAGAGAAAGCCATGTGAAAGAATCACATCAGATTGTTTGATTGAAGCTCTAACCCAAACCTTACGTCAGGTAAACACTAAACAATGGTTTGTGTTAGAGATGTAGCGAAAGTCATGTGAAAGGAACACATCAGATTGTGTAATTGAAGCTCCAACCCAAACCTTACGTCAGGTAAACACTAAACAATGGTTTGTGTCAGAGATGTAGAGAAAGCCTTGTGAAAGGAACACATCAGATTGTGTAATTGAAGCTCTAACCCAAAGCTTACGTCAGGTCAACACTAAACAATGGTTTGTGTTAGAGATGTAGAGAAAGCCATGTGAAAGGAACACATCAGATTGTTTGATTGAAGCTCTTACCCAAACCTTACGTCAGGTAACCACTAAACAAAGGTTTGTGTCAGAGATGAAGAGAAAGCCATGTGAAAGAAACACATCAGATTGTGTAATTGAAGCTCTAACCCAAACCTTACGTCAGCTAAAAATTAAACAATACTTTGTGTCAGAGATTTAGAGAAAGCCATGTGAAAGGATTACATCAGATTGTTTGATTGAAGCGGTAACACAAACCTTACGTCAGGTAAACACTAAACAATGGTTGGTGTCAGAGATGTAGAGAAAGCCAGGTGAAAGGAACACATCAGATTGTGTAATTGAAGCTCTAACCCAAACCTTACGTCAGCTAAACACTAAACAATACTTTGTGACAGAGATGAAGAGAAAGCCATGTGAAAGGAACACATCAGATTGTTTGATTGAAGCTCTAACCCAAACCTTACGTCAGCTAAACACTTAATAATACTTTGTGACAGAGATGAAGAGAAAGCCATGTGAAAGGATTACATCAGATTGTTTGATTGAAGCCGTAACCCAAACCTTACGTCAGCTAAACACTAAACAATACTTTGTGTCAGAGATGAAGAGAAAGCCATGTGAAAGGAACACATCAGATTGTTTGATTGAAGCTCTAACCCAAACCTTGCGTCAGGTAAACACTAAACAATGGTTTGTGTTAGAGATGTAGAGAAAGCCATGTAAAAGGATTACATAAGATTGTGTAATTGAAGCTCTAACCCAAACCTTACGTCAGGTAAACACTAAACAATGGTTTGTGTCAGAGATGTAGAGAAAGCCATGTGAAAGGAACACATCAGATTGTTTGATTGAAGCTGTAACCCAAACCTTACGTCAGGTAAACACTAAACAATGGTCTGTGTTAGAGATGTAGCGAAAGCCATGTGAAAGGAACACATCAGATTGTGTAATTGAAGCTCTAACCCAAACCTTACGTCAGGTAAACGCTAAACAATGGTTTGTGTTAGAGATGTAGAGAAAGCCATGTGAAAGTATTACATCAGATTGTGTAATTGAAGCTGTAACCCAAACCTTACGTCAGGTAAACACTAAAAATGGTTTGTGTTAGAGATGTAGCGAAAGCCATGTGAAAGGAACACATCAGATTGTTAAATTGAAGCTCTAACCCAAACCTTACGTCAGGTAAACACTAAACAATGGTTTGTGTTAGAGATGTAGAGAAAGCCATGTGAAAGTATTACATCAGATTGTGTAATTGAAGCTCTATCCCAAACCTTACGTCAGGTAAACACCAAACAATGGTTTGTGTTAGAGATGTAGAGAAAGCCATGTGAAAGGAACACATCAGATTGTGTGATTGAAGCTCTCACCCAAACCTTACGTCAGGTAAACACTAAACAATACTTTGTGACAGAGATGAAGAGAAACCCATGTGAAAGGAACACATCAGATTGTGTGATTGAAACTGTAACCCAAACCTTACGTCAGCTAAACACTAAACAATACTTTGTGACAGAGATGTAGAGAAATCTATGTGAAAGGAAGACATCAGATTGTTTGATTGAAGCTGTAACCCAAACCTTACTTATGCTAAAAACTAAACAATACTTTGTGTCAGAGATGTAGAGAAAGCCATGTGAAAGGTTTACATCAGATTGTTTGATTGAAGCTGTAACCCAAACCTTACGTCAGGTAAACACTAAACAATGGTTTGTGTCAGAGATGTAGAGAAAGCCATGTGAAAGGAACACATCAGATTGTGTAATTGAAGCTCTAACCCAAACCTTACGTCGGCTAAACACTAAACAATACTTTGTGACAGAGATGAAGAGAAAGCCATGTGAAAGGATTACATCAGATTGTTTGATTGAAGCCGTAACCCAAACCTTACGTCAGCTAAACACTAAACAATACTTTGTGTCAGAGATGAAGAGAAAGCCATGTGAAAGGAACACATCAGATTGTTTGATTGAAGCTGTAACCCAAACCTTACGTCAGCTAAACACTTAACAATACTTTGTGACAGAGATGAAGAGAAAGCCATGTGAAAGGATTACATCAGATTGTTTGATTGAAGCGGTAACACAAACCTTACGTCAGGTAAACACTAAACAATGGTTGGTGTCAGAGATGTAGAGAAAGCCAGGTGAAAGGAACACATCAGATTGTGTAATTGAAGCTCTAACCCAAACCTTACGTCAGCTAAACACTAAACAATACTTTGTGACAGAGATGAAGAGAAAGCCATGTGAAAGGAACACATCAGATTGTTTGATTGAAGCTCTAACCCAAACCTTACGTCAGCTAAACACTTAATAATACTTTGTGACAGAGATGAAGAGAAAGCCATGTGAAAGGATTACATCAGATTGTTTGATTGAAGCCGTAACCCAAACCTTACGTCAGCTAAACACTAAACAATACTTTGTGTCAGAGATGAAGAGAAAGCCATGTGAAAGGAACACATCAGATTGTTTGATTCAAGCTCTAACCCAAACCTTACGTCAGGTAAACACTAAACAATGGTTTGTGTTAGAGATGTAGAGAAAGCCATGTGAAAGGATTACATAAGATTGTGTAATTGAAGCTCTAACCCAAACCTTACGTCAGGTAAACACTAAACAATGGTTTGTGTCAGAGATGTAGAGAAAGCCATGTGAAAGGAACACATCAGATTGTTTGATTGAAGCTGTAACCCAAACCTTACGTCAGGTAAACACTAAACAATGGTTTGTGTCAGAGATGAAGAGAAAGCCATGTGAAAGGAACACATCAGATTGTGTAATTGAAGCTCTAACCCAAACCTTACGTCAGGTAAACACTAAACAATGGTTTAAGACAGAGATGTAGAGAAAGCCATGTGAAAGAAACACATCAGATTGTTTGATTGAAGCTCTAACCCAAACCTTACGTCAGGTAAACACTAAGCAATGGTTTGTGTTAGAGATGTAGCGAAAGCCATGTGAAAGGAACACATCAGATTGTGTAATTGAAGCTCCAACCCAAACCTTACGTCAGGTAAACACTAAACAATGGTTTGTGTTAGAGATGTAGCGAAAGCCATGTGAAAGGAACACATCAGATTGTGCAATTGAAGCTCTAACCCAAAACTTACGTCAGGTAAACACTAAACAATGGTTTGTGTTAGAGATGTAGAGAAAGCCATTTGAAAGGATTACATCAGATTGTGTAATTGAAGCTGTAACCCAAACCTTACGTCAGGTAAACACTAAACAATGGTTTGTGTTAGAGATGTAGCGAAAGCCATGTGAAAGGAACACATCAGAATGTTAAATTGAACCTCTAACCCTAACTTACGTCTGGTAAACACAAAACAATGGTTTGTGTTAGAGATGTAGAGAAAGCCATGTGAAGGGATTACATCAGATTGTGAAATTGAAGCTCTATCCCAAACCTTACGTCAGGTAAACACCAAACAATGGTTTGTGTTAGAGATGTAGAGAAAGCCATGTGAAAGGAACACATCAGATTGTGTGATTGAAGCTCTCACCCAAACCTTACGTCAGGTAAACACTAAACAATGGTTTGTGTTAGAGATGTAGAGAAAGCCATGTGAAAGGATTACATCAGATTGTTTGATTGAAGCTCTAACCCATACCTTACCTCAGTTAAACACTAAACAATAGTTTGTGACAGAGATGTAGAGAAAGCCATGTGAAAGGAACACATCAGATTGTGCGATTGAAGCTGTAACCCAAACCTTACGTCAGCTAAACACTAAACAATACTTTGTGACAGAGATGTAGAGAAATCTATGTGAAAGGAACACATCAGATTGTTTGATTGAAGCTGTAACCCAAACCTTACGTCAGCTAAAAACTAAACAATACTTTGTGTCAGAGATTTAGAGAAGGCCATGTGAAAGGATTACATCAGATTGTTTGATTGAAGCGGTAACCCAAACCTTACGTCAGGTAAACACTAAACAATGGTTGGTGTCAGAGATGTAGAGAAAGCCAGGTGAAAGGAACACATCAGATTGTGTAATTGAAGCTCTAACCCAAACCTTACGTCAGCTTAACACTAAACAATACTTTGTGACAGAGATGAAGAGAAAGCCATGTGTAAGGATTAACCCAGATTGTTTGATTGAAGCCGTAACCCAAACCTTACGTCAGCTAAACACTAAACAATACTTTGTGTCAGAGATGAAGAGAAAGCCATGTGAAAGGAACACATCAGATTGTTTGATTCAAGCTCTAACCCAAACCTTACGTCAGGTAAACACTAAACAATGGTTTGTGTTAGAGATGTAGAGAAAGCCATGTGAAAGGATTACATAAGATTGTGTAATTGAAGCTCTAACCCAAACCTTACGTCAGGTAAACACTAAACAATGGTTTGTGTCAGAGATGTAGAGAAAGCCATGTGAAAGGAACACTTCAGATTGTTAAATTGAAGCTCTAACCCAAACCTTACGTCAGGTAAACACTAAACAATGGTTTGTGTTAGAGATGTAGCGAAAGCCATGTGAAAGGAACACATCAGATTGTGTAATTGAAGCTCTAACCCAAACCTTACGTCAGGTAAACGCTAAACAATGGTTTGTGTTAGAGATGTAGAGAAAGCCATGTGAAAGTATTACATCAGATTGTGTAATTGAAGCTGTAACCCAAACCTTACGTCAGGTAAACACTAAAAATGGTTTGTGTTAGAGATGTAGCGAAAGCCATGTGAAAGGAACACATCAGATTGTTAAATTGAAGCTCTAACCCAAACCTTACGTCAGGTAAACACTAAACAATGGTTTGTGTTAGAGATGTAGAGAAAGCCATGTGAAAGGATTACATCAGATTGTGTAATTGAAGCTCTATCCCAAACCTTACGTCAGGTAAACACCAAACAATGGTTTGTGTTAGAGATGTAGAGAAAGCCATGTGAAAGGAACACATCAGATTGTGTGATTGAAGCTCTCACCCAAACCTTACGTCAGGTAAACACTAAACAATACTTTGTGACAGAGATGAAGAGAAAGCCATGTGAAAGGAACACATCAGATTGTGTGATTGAAACTGTAACCCAAACCTTACGTCAGCTAAACACTAAACAATACTTTGTGACAGAGATGTAGAGAAATCTATGTGAAAGGAACACATCAGATTGTTTGATTGAAGCTCTTACCCAAACCTTACGTCAGGTAACCACTAAACAAATGTTTGTGTCAGAGATGAGGAGAAAGCCATGTGAAAGGAACACATCAGATTGTGTAATTGAAGCTCTAACCCAAACCTTACGTCAGCTAAAAACTAAACAATACTTTGTGTCAAAGATTTAGAGAAAGCCATGTGAAAGGATTACATCAGATTGTTTGATTGAAGCGGTAACACAAACCTTACGTCAGGTAAACACTAAACAATGGTTGGTGTCAGAGATGTAGAGAAAGCCAGGTGAAAGGAACACATCAGATTGTGTAATTGAAGCTCTAACCCAAACCTTACGTCAGCTAAACACTAAACAATGGTTTGTGTTAGAGATGTAGAGAAAGCCATGTGAAAGGATTACATAAGATTGTGTAATTGAAGCTCTAACCCAAACCTTACGTCAGCTAAACAGTTAATAATACTTTGTGACAGAGAAAAAGAGAAAGCCATGTGAAAAGATTACATCAGATTGTTTGATTGAAGCCGTAACCCAAACCTTACGTCAGCTAAACACTAAACAATACTTTGTGTCAGAGATGAAGAGAAAGCCATGTGAAAGGAACACATCAGATTGTTTGATTGAAGCTCTAACCCAAACCTTACGTCAGGTAAACACTAAACAATGGTTTGTGTTAGAGATGTAGAGAAAGCCATGTGAAAGGATTACATAAGATTGTGTAATTGAAGCTCTAACCCAAACCTTACGTCAGGTAAACACTAAACAATGGTTTGTGTCAGAGATGTAGAGAAAGCCATGTGAAAGGAACACATCAGATTGTTTGATTGAAGCTGTAACCCAAACCTTACGTCAGGTAAACACTAAACAATGGTTTGTGTTAGAGATGTAGCGAAAGCCATGTGAAAGGAACACATCAGATTGTGTAATTGAAGCTCTAACCCAAACCTTACGTCAGGTAAACGCTAAACAATGGTTTGTGTTAGAGATGTAGAGAAAGCCATGTGAAAGTATTACATCAGATTGTGTAATTGAAGCTGTAACCCAAACCTTACGTCAGGTAAACACTAAAAATGGTTTGTGTTAGAGATGTAGCGAAAGCCATGTGAAAGGAACACATCAGATTGTTAAATTGAAGCTCTAACCCAAACCTTACGTCAGGTAAACACTAAACAATGGTTTGTGTTAGAGATGTAGAGAAAGCCATGTGAAAGGATTACATCAGATTGTGTAATTGAAGCTCTATACCAAACCTTACGTCAGGTAAACACCAAACAATGGTTTGTGTTAGAGATGTAGAGAAAGCCATGTGAAAGGAACACATCAGATTGTGTGATTGAAGCTCTCACCCAAACCTTACGTCAGGTAAACACTAAACAATACTTTGTGACAGAGATGAAGAGAAAGCCATGTGAAAGGAACACATCAGATTGTGTGATTGAAACTGTAACCCAAACCTTACGTCAGCTAAACACTAAACAATACTTTGTGACAGAGATGTAGAGAAATCTATGTGAAAGGAAGACATCAGATTGTTTGATTGAAGCTGTAACCCAAACCTTACTTATGCTAAAAACTAAACAATACTTGGTGTCAGAGATGTAGAGAAAGCCATGTGAAAGGATTACATCAGATTGTTTGATTGAAGCTGTAACCCAAACCTTACGTCAGGTAAACACTAAACAATGGTTTGTGTCAGAGATGTAGAGAAAGCCATGTGAAAGGAACACATCAGATTGTGTAATTGAAGCTCTAACCCAAACCTTACGTCGGCTAAACACTAAACAATACTTTGTGACAGAGATGAAGAGAAAGCCATGTGAAAGGATTACATCAGATTGTTTGATTGAAGCCGTAACCCAAACCTTACGTCAGCTAAACACTAAACAATACTTTGTGTCAGAGATGAAGAGAAAGCCATGTGAAAGGAACACATCAGATTGTTTGATTGAAGCTGTAACCCAAACCTTACGTCAGCTAAACACTTAACAATACTTTGTGACAGAGATGAAGAGAAAGCCAAGTGAAAGGATTACATCAGATTGTGTAATTGAAGATGTAACCCAAACCTTACGTCAGGTAAATACTAAACAATGGTTTGTGTCAGAGATGAAGAGAAAGCCATGGGAACGGA
This sequence comes from Hymenopus coronatus, assembly GCA_030762935.1. Taxonomy (NCBI): domain Eukaryota; kingdom Metazoa; phylum Arthropoda; class Insecta; order Mantodea; family Hymenopodidae; genus Hymenopus; species Hymenopus coronatus. The sequence goes on along the minus strand of CM060898.1, from coordinate 150,457,738 downwards.
TTACATCAGATTGTGTAATTGAAGCTGTAACCCAAACATTACGTCAGGTAAACACTAAACAATGGTTTGTGTCAGAGGTGAAGAGAAAGCCATGTGAAAGGAACACATCAGATTGTTTGATTGAAGCTGTAACCCAAACCTTACGTCAGGTAAACACTAAACAATGGTTTGTGTCAGAGATGTAGAGAAAGCCATGTGAAAGAATCACATCAGATTGTTTGATTGAAGCTCTAACCCAAACCTTACGTCAGGTAAACACTAAACAATGGTTTGTGTTAGAGATGTAGCGAAAGCCATGTGAAAGGAACACATCAGATTGTGTAATTGAAGCTCCAACCCAAACCTTACGTCAGGTAAACACTAAACAATGGTTTGTGTCAGAGATGTAGAGAAAGCCTTGTGAAAGGAACACATCAGATTGTGTAATTGAAGCTCTAACCCAAAGCTTACGTCAGGTCAACACTAAACAATGGTTTGTGTTAGAGATGTAGAGAAAGCCATGTGAAAGGAACACATCAGATTGTTTGATTGAAGCTCTTACCCAAACCTTACGTCAGGTAACCACTAAACAAAGGTTTGTGTCAGAGATGAAGAGAAAGCCATGTGAAAGGAACACATCAGATTGTGTAATTGAAGCTCTAACCCAAACCTTACGTCAGCTAAAAACTAAACAATACTTTGTGTCAGAGATTTAGAGAAAGCCATGTGAAAGGATTACATCAGATTGTTTGATTGAAGCGGTAACACAAACCTTACGTCAGGTAAACACTAAACAATGGTTGGTGTCAGAGATGTAGAGAAAGCCAGGTGAAAGGAACACATCAGATTGTGTAATTGAAGCTCTAACCCAAACCTTACGTCAGCTAAACACTAAACAATACTTTGTGACAGAGATGAAGAGAAAGCCATGTGAAAGGAACACACCAGATTGTTTGATTGAAGCTCTAACCCAAACCTTACGTCAGCTAAACACTTAATAATACTTTGTGACAGAGATGAAGAGAAAGCCATGTGAAAGGATTACATCAGATTGTTTGTTTGAAGCCGTAACCCAAACCTTACGTCAGCTAAACACTAAACAATACTTTGTGTCAGAGATGAAGAGAAAGCCATGTGAAAGGAACACATCAGATTGTTTGATTGAAGCTCTAACCCAAACCTTACGTCAGGTAAACACTAAACAATGGTTTGTATTAGAGATGTAGAGAAAGCCATGTGAAAGGATTACATAAGATTGTGTAATTGAAGCTCTAACCCAAACCTTACGTCAGGTAAACACTAAACAATGGTTTGTGTCAGAGATGTAGAGAAAGCCATGTGAAAGGAACACATCAGATTGTTTGATTGAAGCTGTAACCCAAACCTTACGTCAGGTAAACACTAAACAATGGTTTGTGTTAGAGATGTAGCGAAAGCCATGTGAAAGGAACACATCAGATTGTGTAATTGAAGCTCTAACCCAAACCTTACGTCAGGTAAACGCTAAACAATGGTTTGTGTTAGAGATGTAGAGAAAGCCATGTGAAAGTATTACATCAGATTGTGTAATTGAAGCTGTAACCCAAACCTTACGTCAGGTAAACACTAAAAATGGTTTGTGTTAGAGATGTAGCGAAAGCCATGTGAAAGGAACACATCAGATTGTTAAATTGAAGCTCTAACCCAAACCTTACGTCAGGTAAACACTAAACAATGGTTTGTGTTAGAGATGTAGAGAAAGCCATGTGAAAGGATTACATCAGATTGTGTAATTGAAGCTCTATATCAAACCTTACGTCAGGTAAACACCAAACAATGGTTTGTGTTAGAGATGTAGAGAAAGCCATGTGAAAGGAACACATCAGATTGTGTGATTGAAGCTCTCACCCAAACCTTACGTCAGGTAAACACTAAACAATACTTTGTGACAGAGATGAAGAGAAAGCCATGTGAAAGGAACACATCAGATTGTGTGATTGAAACTGTAACCCAAAACTTACGTCAGCTAAACACTAAACTATACTTTGTGACAGAGATGTAGAGAAATCTATGTGAAAGGAAGACATCAGATTGTTTGATTGAAGCTGTAACCCAAACCTTACTTATGCTAAAAACTAAACAATACTTTGTGTCAGAGATGTAGAGAAAGCCATGTGAAAGGATTACATCAGATTGTTTGATTGAAGCTGTAACCCAAACCTTACGTCAGGTAAACACTAAACAATGGTTTGTGTCAGAGATGTAGAGAAAGCCATGTGAAAGGAACACATCAGATTGTGTAATTGAAGCTCTAACCCAAACCTTACGTCGGCTAAACACTAAACAATACTTTGTGACAGAGATGAAGAGAAAGCCATGTGAAAGGATTACATCAGATTGTTTGATTGAAGCCGTAACCCAAATCTTACGTCAGCTAAACACTAAACAATACTTTGTGTCAGAGATGAAGAGAAAGCCATGTGAAAGGAACACATCAGATTGTTTGATTGAAGCTGTAACACAAACCTTACGTCAGCTAAACACTTAACAATACTTTGTGACAGAGATGAAGAGAAAGCCAAGTGAAAGGATTACATCAGATTGTGTAATTGAAGATGTAACCCAAACCTTACGTCAGGTAAACACTAAACAATGGTTTGTGTCAGAGATGAAGAGAAAGCCATGGGAACGGATTACATCAGATTGTGTAATTGAAGCTGTAACCCAAACATTACGTCAGGTAAACACTAAACAATGGTTTGTGTCAGAGGTGAAGAGAAAGCCATGTGAAAGGAACACATCAGATTGTTTGATTGAAGCTGTAACCCAAACCTTACGTCAGGTAAACACTAAACAATGGTTTGTGTCAGAGATGTAGAGAAAGCCATGTGAAAGAATCACATCAGATTGTTTGATTGAAGCTCTAACCCAAACCTTACGTCAGGTAAACACTAAACAATGGTTTGTGTTAGAGATGTAGCGAAAGCCATGTGAAAGGAACACATCAGATTGTGTAATTGAAGCTCCAACCCAAACCTTACGTCAGGTAAACACTAAACAATGGTTTGTGTCAGAGATGTAGAGAAAGCCTTGTGAAAGGAACACATCAGATTGTGTAATTGAAGCTCTAACCCAAAGCTTACGTCAGGTCAACACTAAACAATGGTTTGTGTTAGAGATGTAGAGAAAGCCATGTGAAAGGAACACATCAGATTGTTTGATTGAAGCTCTTACCCAAACCTTACGTCAGGTAACCACTAAACAAAGGTTTGTGTCAGAGATGAAGAGAAAGCCATGTGAAAGGAACACATCAGATTGTGTAATTGAAGCTCTAACCCAAACCTTACGTCAGCTAAAAACTAAACAATACTTTGTGTCAGAGATTTAGAGAAAGCCATGTGAAAGGATTACATCAGATTGTTTGATTGAAGCGGTAACACAAACCTTACGTCAGGTAAACACTAAACAATGGTTGGTGTCAGAGATGTAGAGAAAGCCAGGTGAAAGGAACACATCAGATTGTGTAATTGAAGCTCTAACCCAAACCTTACGTCAGCTAAACACTAAACAATACTTTGTGACAGAGATGAAAAGAAAGCCATGTGAAAGGAACACATCAGATTGTTTGATTGAAGCTCTAACCCAAACCTTACGTCAGCTAAACACTTAATAATACTTTGTGACAGAGATGAAGAGAAAGCCATGTGAAAGGATTACATCAGATTGTTTGATTGAAGCCGTAACCCAAACCTTACGTCAGCTAAACACTAAACAATACTTTGTGTCAGAGATGAAGAGAAAGCCATGTGAAAGGAACACATCAGATTGTTTGATTGAAGCTCTAACCCAAACCTTACGTCAGGTAAACACTAAACAATGGTTTGTGTTAGAGATGTAGAGAAAGCCATGTGAAAGGATTACATAAGATTGTGTAATTGAAGCTCTAACCCAAACCTTACGTCAGGTAAACACTAAACAATGGTTTGTGTCAGAGATGTAGAGAAAGCCATGTGAAAGGAACACATCAGATTGTTTGATTGAAGCTGTAACCCAAACCTTACGTCAGGTAAACACTAAACAATGGTTTGTGTTAGAGATGTAGCGAAAGCCATGTGAAAGGAACACATCAGATTGTGTAATTGAAGCTCTAACCCAAACCTTACGTCAGGTAAACGCTAAACAATGGTTTGTGTTAGAGATGTAGAGAAAGCCATGTGAAAGTATTACATCAGATTGTGTAATTGAAGCTGTAACCCAAACCTTACGTCAGGTAAACACTAAAAATGGTTTGTGTTAGAGATGTAGCGAAAGCCATGTGAAAGGAACACATCAGATTGTTAAATTGAAGCTCTAACCCAAACCTTACGTCAGGTAAACACTAAACAATGGTTTGTGTTAGAGATGTAGAGAAAGCCATGTGAAAGGATTACATCAGATTGTGTAATTGAAGCTCTATACCAAACCTTACGTCAGGTAAACACCAAACAATGGTTTGTGTTAGAGATGTAGAGAAAGCCATGTGAAAGGAACACATCAGATTGTGTGATTGAAGCTCTCACCCAAACCTTACGTCAGGTAAACACTAAACAATACTTTGTGACAGAGATGAAGAGAAAGCCATGTGAAAGGAACACATCAGATTGTGTGATTGAAACTGTAACCCAAACCTTACGTCAGCTAAACACTAAACAATACTTTGTGACAGAGATGTAGAGAAATCTATGTGAAAGGAAGACATCAGATTGTTTGATTGAAGCTGTAACCCAAACCTTACTTATGCTAAAAACTAAACAATACTTTGTGTCAGAGATGTAGAGAAAGCCATGTGAAAGGATTACATCAGATTGTTTGATTGAAGCTGTAACCCAAACCTTACGTCAGGTAAACACTAAACAATGGTTTGTGTCAGAGATGTAGAGAAAGCCATGTGAAAGGAACACATCAGATTGTGTAATTGAAGCTCTAACCCAAACCTTACGTCGGCTAAACACTAAACAATACTTTGTGACAGAGATGAAGAGAAAGCCATGTGAAAGGATTACATCAGATTGTTTGATTGAAGCCGTAACCCAAACCTTACGTCAGCTAAACACTAAACAATACTTTGTGTCAGAGATGAAGAGAAAGCCATGTGAAAGGAACACATCAGATTGTTTGATTGAAGCTGTAACCCAAACCTCACGTCAGCTAAACACTTAACAATACTTTGTGACAGAGATGAAGAGAAAGCCAAGTGAAAGGATTACATCAGATTGTGTAATTGAAGATGTAACCCAAACCTTACGTCAGGTAAACACTAAACAATGGTTTGTGTCAGAGATGAAGAGAAAGCCATGGGAACGGATTACATCAGATTGTGTAATTGAAGCTGTAACCCAAACATTACGTCAGGTAAACACTAAACAATGGTTTGTGTCAGAGGTGAAGAGAAAGCCATGTGAAAGGAACACATCAGATTGTTTGATTGAAGCTGTAACCCAAACCTTACGTCAGGTAAACACTAAACAATGGTTTGTGTCAGAGATGTAGAGAAAGCCATGTGAAAGAATCACATCAGATTGTTTGATTGAAGCTCTAACCCAAACCTTACGTCAGGTAAACACTAAACAATGGTTTGTGTTAGAGATGTAGCGAAAGTCATGTGAAAGGAACACATCAGATTGTGTAATTGAAGCTCCAACCCAAACCTTACGTCAGGTAAACACTAAACAATGGTTTGTGTCAGAGATGTAGAGAAAGCCTTGTGAAAGGAACACATCAGATTGTGTAATTGAAGCTCTAACCCAAAGCTTACGTCAGGTCAACACTAAACAATGGTTTGTGTTAGAGATGTAGAGAAAGCCATGTGAAAGGAACACATCAGATTGTTTGATTGAAGCTCTTACCCAAACCTTACGTCAGGTAACCACTAAACAAAGGTTTGTGTCAGAGATGAAGAGAAAGCCATGTGAAAGAAACACATCAGATTGTGTAATTGAAGCTCTAACCCAAACCTTACGTCAGCTAAAAACTAAACAATACTTTGTGTCAGAGATTTAGAGAAAGCCATGTGAAAGGATTACATCAGATTGTTTGATTGAAGCGGTAACACAAACCTTACGTCAGGTAAACACTAAACAATGGTTGGTGTCAGAGATGTAGAGAAAGCCAGGTGAAAGGAACACATCAGATTGTGTAATTGAAGCTCTAACCCAAACCTTACGTCAGCTAAACACTAAACAATACTTTGTGACAGAGATGAAGAGAAAGCCATGTGAAAGGAACACATCAGATTGTTTGATTGAAGCTCTAACCCAAACCTTACGTCAGCTAAACACTTAATAATACTTTGTGACAGAGATGAAGAGAAAGCCATGTGAAAGGATTACATCAGATTGTTTGATTGAAGCCGTAACCCAAACCTTACGTCAGCTAAACACTAAACAATACTTTGTGTCAGAGATGAAGAGAAAGCCATGTGAAAGGAACACATCAGATTGTTTGATTGAAGCTCTAACCCAAACCTTACGTCAGGTAAACACTAAACAATGGTTTGTGTTAGAGATGTAGAGAAAGCCATGTGAAAGGATTACATAAGATTGTGTAATTGAAGCTCTAACCCAAACCTTACGTCAGGTAAACACTAAACAATGGTTTGTGTCAGAGATGTAGAGAAAGCCATGTGAAAGGAACACATCAGATTGTTTGATTGAAGCTGTAACCCAAACCTTACGTCAGGTAAACACTAAACAATGGTTTGTGTTAGAGATGTAGCGAAAGCCATGTGAAAGGAACACATCAGATTGTGTAATTGAAGCTCTAACCCAAACCTTACGTCAGGTAAACGCTAAACAATGGTTTGTGTTAGAGATGTAGAGAAAGCCATGTGAAAGTATTACATCAGATTGTGTAATTGAAGCTGTAACCCAAACCTTACGTCAGGTAAACACTAAAAATGGTTTGTGTTAGAGATGTAGCGAAAGCCATGTGAAAGGAACACATCAGATTGTTAAATTGAAGCTCTAACCCAAACCTTACGTCAGGTAAACACTAAACAATGGTTTGTGTTAGAGATGTAGAGAAAGCCATGTGAAAGGATTACATCAGATTGTGTAATTGAAGCTCTATCCCAAACCTTACGTCAGGTAAACACCAAACAATGGTTTGTGTTAGAGATGTAGAGAAAGCCATGTGAAAGGAACACATCAGATTGTGTGATTGAAGCTCTCACCCAAACCTTACGTCAGGTAAACACTAAACAATACTTTGTGACAGAGATGAAGAGAAACCCATGTGAAAGGAACACATCAGATTGTGTGATTGAAACTGTAACCCAAACCTTACGTCAGCTAAACACTAAACAATACTTTGTGACAGAGATGTAGAGAAATCTATGTGAAAGGAAGACATCAGATTGTTTGATTGAAGCTGTAACCCAAACCTTACTTATGCTAAAAACTAAACAATACTTTGTGTCAGAGATGTAGAGAAAGCCATGTGAAAGGTTTACATCAGATTGTTTGATTGAAGCTGTAACCCAAACCTTACGTCAGGTAAACACTAAACAATGGTTTGTGTCAGAGATGTAGAGAAAGCCATGTGAAAGGAACACATCAGATTGTGTAATTGAAGCTCTAACCCAAACCTTACGTCGGCTAAACACTAAACAATACTTTGTGACAGAGATGAAGAGAAAGCCATGTGAAAGGATTACATCAGATTGTTTGATTGAAGCCGTAACCCAAACCTTACGTCAGCTAAACACTAAACAATACTTTGTGTCAGAGATGAAGAGAAAGCCATGTGAAAGGAACACATCAGATTGTTTGATTGAAGCTGTAACCCAAACCTTACGTCAGCTAAACACTTAACAATACTTTGTGACAGAGATGAAGAGAAAGCCAAGTGAAAGGATTACATCAGATTGTGTAATTGAAGATGTAACCCAAACCTTACGTCAGGTAAACACTAAACAATGGTTTGTGTCAGAGATGAAGAGAAAGCCATGGGAACGGATTACATCAGATTGTGTAATTGAAGCTGTAACCCAAACATTACGTCAGGTAAACACTAAACAATGGTTTGTGTCAGAGGTGAAGAGAAAGCCATGTGAAAGGAACACATCAGATTGTTTGATTGAAGCTGTAACCCAAACCTTACGTCAGGTAAACACTAAACAATGGTTTGTGTCAGAGATGTAGAGAAAGCCATGTGAAAGAATCACATCAGATTGTTTGATTGAAGCTCTAACCCAAACCTTACGTCAGGTAAACACTAAACAAGGTTTGTGTTAGAGATGTAGCGAAAGCCATGTGAAAGAACACATCAGATTGTGTAATTGAAGCTGTAACCCAAACCTTACGTCAGGTAAACACTAAACAATGGTTTGTGTTAGAGATGTAGCGAAAGCCATGTGAAAGGAACGCATCAGATTGTGTAATTGAAGCTCCAACCCAAACCTTACGTCAGGTAAACACTAAACAATGGTTTGTGTCAGAGATGTATAGAATGCCATGTGAAAGGAACACATCAGATTGTGTAATTGAAGCTCTAATCCAAACCTTACATCAGGTCAACACTAAACAATGGTTTGTGTTAGAGATGTAGAGAAAGCCATGTGAAAGGAACACATCAGATTGTTTGATTGAAGCTCTTACCCAAACCTTACGTCAGGTAAACACTAAACAATGGTTTGTTACAGAGATGAAGAGAAAGCCATGTGAAAGGAACACATCAGATTGTGTAATTGAAGCTCTAACCCAAACCTTACGTCAGGTAAACACTAAACAATGGTTTAAGACAGAGATGTAGAGAAAGCCATGTGAAAGAAACACATCAGATTGTTTGATTGAAGCTCTAACCCAAACCTTACGTCAGGTAAACACTAAGCAATGGATTGTGTTAGAGATGTAGCGAAAGCCATGTGAAAGGAACACATCAGATTGTGTAATTGAAGCTCCAACCCAAACCTTACGTCAGGTAAACACTAAACAATGGTTTGTGTTAGAGATGTAGCGAAAGCCATGTGAAAGGAACACATCAGATTGTGCAATTGAAGCTCTAACCCAAAACTTACGTCAGGTAAACACTAAACAATGGTTTGTGTTAGAGATGTAGAGAAAGCCATTTGAAAGGATTACATCAGATTGTGTAATTGAAGCTGTAACCCAAACCTTACGTCAGGTAAACACTAAACAATGGTTTGTGTTAGAGATGTAGCGAAAGCCATGTGAAAGGAACACATCAGAATGTTAAATTGAACCTCTAACCCTAACTTACGTCTGGTAAACACAAAACAATGGTTTGTGTTAGAGATGTAGAGAAAGCCATGTGAAAGGATTACATCAGATTGTGAAATTGAAGCTCTATCCCAAACCTTACGTCAGGTAAACACCAAACAATGGTTTGTGTTAGAGATGTAGAGAAAGCCATGTGAAAGGAACACATCAGATTGTGTGATTGAAGCTCTCACCCAAACCTTACGTCAGGTAAACACTAAACAATGGTTTGTGTTAGAGATGTAGAGAAAGCCATGTGAAAGGATTACATCAGATTGTTTGATTGAAGCTCTAACCCATACGTTACCTCAGTTAAACACTAAACAATAGTTTGTGACAGAGATGTAGAGAAAGCCATGTGAAAGGAACACATCAGATTGTGCGATTGAAGCTGTAACCCAAACCTTACGTCAGCTACACACTAAACAATACTTTGTGACAGAGATGTAGAGAAATCTATGTGAAAGGAACACATCAGATTGTTTGATTGAAGCTGTAACCCAAACCTTACGTCAGCTAAAAACTAAACAATACTTTGTGTCAGAGATTTAGAGAAGGCCATGTGAAAGGATTACATCGGATTGTTTGATTGAAGCGGTAACCCAAACCTTACGTCAGGTAAACACTAAACAATGGTTGGTGTCAGAGATGTAGAGAAAGCCAGGTGAAAGGAACACATCAGATTGTGTAATTGAAGCTCTAACCCAAACCTTACGTCAGCTTAACACTAAACAATACTTTGTGACAGAGATGAAGAGAAAGCCATGTGTAAGGATTAACCCAGATTGTTTGATTGAAGCCGTAACCCAAACCTTACGTCAGCTAAACACTAAACAATACTTTGTGTCAGAGATGAAGAGAAAGCCATGTGAAAGGAACACATCAGATTGTTTGATTGAAGCTCTAACCCAAACCTTACGTCAGGTAAACACTAAACAATGGTTTGTGTTAGAGATGTAGAGAAAGCCATGTGAAAGGATTACATAAGATTGTGTAATTGAAGCTCTAACCCAAACCTTACGTCAGGTAAACACTAAACAATGGTTTGTGTCAGAGATGTAGAGAAAGCCATGTGAAAGGAACACATCAGATTGTTTGATTGAAGCTGTAACCCAAACCTTACGTCAGGTAAACACTAAACAATGGTTTGTGTTAGAGATGTAGCGAAAGCCATGTGAAAGGAACACATCAGATTGTGTAATTGAAGCTCTAACCCAAACCTTACGTCAGGTAAACGCTAAACAATGGTTTGTGTTAGAGATGTAGAGAAAGCCATGTGAAAGTATTACATCAGATTGTGTAATTGAAGCTGTAACCCAAACCTTACGTCAGGTAAACACTAAAAATGGTTTGTGTTAGAGATGTAGCGAAAGCCATGTGAAAGGAACACATCAGATTGTTAAATTGAAGCTCTAACCCAAACCTTACGTCAGGTAAACACTAAACAATGGTTTGTGTTAGAGATGTAGAGAAAGCCATGTGAAAGGATTACATCAGATTGTGTAATTGAAGCTCTATACCAAACCTTACGTCAGGTAAACACCAAACAATGGTTTGTGTTAGAGATGTAGAGAAAGCCATGTGAAAGGAACACATCAGATTGTGTGATTGAAGCTCTCACCCAAACCTTACGTCAGGTAAACACTAAACAATACTTTGTGACAGAGATGAAGAGAAAGCCATGTGAAAGGAACACATCAGATTGTGTGATTGAAACTGTAACCCAAACCTTACGTCAGCTAAACACTAAACAATACTTTGTGACAGAGATGTAGAGAAATCTATGTGAAAGGAAGACATCAGATTGTTTGATTGAAGCTGTAACCCAAACCTTACTTATGCTAAAAACTAAACAATACTTTGTGTCAGAGATGTAGAGAAAGCCATGTGAAAGGATTACATCAGATTGTTTGATTGAAGCTGTAACCCAAACCTTACGTCAGGTAAACACTAAACAATGGTTTGTGTCAGAGATGTAGAGAAAGCCATGTGAAAGGAACACATCAGATTGTGTAATTGAAGCTCTAACCCAAACCTTACGTCAGCTAAACACTAAACAATACTTTGTGACAGAGATGAAGAGAAAGCCATGTGAAAGGAACACATCAGATTGTTTGATTGAAGCTGTAACCCAAACCTTACGTCAGCTAAATACTAAACAATACTTTGTGACAGAGATGAAGAGAAAGCCATGTGAAAGGATTACATCAGATTGTTTGATTGAAGCAGTAACCCAAACCTTACGTCAGCTAAACACTAAACAATACTTTGTGACGGAGATGAAGAGAAAGCCATGTGAAAGGAATACATCAGATTGTGTAATTGAAGCTGTAACCCAAACCTTACGTCAGCTAAACACTAAACAATGGTTTGTGACAGAGATGTAGAGAAAGCCATGTGAAAGGAACACATCAGATTGTTTGATTGAAGCTGTAACCCAAACCTTACGTCAGCTAAACACTAAACAATACTTTGTGACAGAGATGAAGAGAAAGCCATGTGAAAGGAGCACATCAGATTGTTTGATTGAAGCTGTAACCCAAACCTTACGTCAGCTAAACACTAAACAAGTTAGCTAACTTCTAAGAATAAGCAGGAAGTTTCACAGAAAATTGCACTCACTCAACTACGCTTTATATGCAAGATTTTTCGTAATTTTCAACTTTTACTTTCTCTACATGTACTATGTACATAATATGTAGAGAAGGTATTGCATTCCACCCAAATTTCGATACCGCAATTTCACCGGAAATAGACGTTTTAGTGTCCCTTGTATCCAAGAAAACATTTTTAGAAAAAGATTCGTGTGAACACAATAACTTAAAAAGGAACACTCGGTAAAATACCAAACACGATATATAAGTTTAGTATCTACCAAGCCAGCGACAGGAATATTTTCAAGAAAATCTCTCCACTACAAACTACACTTTACATAGAATAATTTTCTCAAATGTTAAATTTCTCAAAAATGGGTTCAATGACTTTAATTAAAATAACCTTATGTTTAAGATGGTTTTATGACATATGAAATTTATATCTGGAATTTTCTGGCAATAGCGTCTGAACCCTTTCACTCGGATGACTTTTACATAACTGACAAGCCATACAAGATACACAAAAATATAGATCTCATTAAAACACATAATTTATGTCATATATTTGTTTCTGTACAGTTAACCGTTTCGGAATATTTTGGATGCTTGTTTAAATTTTAGTGACTTGAAGTTTTCTCAAACGGGAAGGCACCTTTTTTTTCGTTTCTAGTTGATTATTCCTGACAAGCAAAGAGAATGGAATTTCAATTGTTTCACATAGCGACCAGCTTTTATAGAATGACATTAGCGCTTTATCCCGTGGATTTTCTTATTTTCCTTTGAAGCATGAGACCCTCTTCACATTCGCGCTAAATTTGAACTAAAAGTCTGGTCGCTTGGTTTGGAGTAGCAATCGACTCTTCTCAGGGCGTTTAAACAGACCTGGCGACTTCTTGAATAGTAAATGACTAGCATTTGTAGTTTATGTTGTAATCATTTCGTACAATTCTAAAGTGAAACTGCAATCGCTCGATGCAATTTATGTGCTTTGTTGAATGCTGCAAATATTTGTAAGCATATAATTCTACGTGAATACATTAATTTACGTGTAATCTCCAAGTGGCCTTTTCCATGCTTGTGAAAAAGTCTCTTACTGTTTGATAACTGGCTTCACAAGAAACAAAATCAACACATAAATATCATACTTATTGTTGGCAAACAACATCATAGAGAAAATCAAACCACTTACACGCGACGAAAGCACAAGAAACAATAAACATTTGCATCCAGCGATTTCAACTTCGAATACAACAGAACAAAAACATTCGAACATCAAATATTACAAAAATGACATGAAATTCACAAAATGTCGGCAGATTTTGTGGTTAAGATATAAATGTTGCCTCATTTTCTAGTTTCAAGGAGCTAGTAGTAAAACTGCTAAGATATATCTTGATTAGCAGGATGTAGATAGAAGATTAAGCTTGTTACAGAAATGTGGAGAAAGTCATGTGAATGGAACACAAGGAAGCACTACGTGGGAAGAAATCAAGCAGATGATGGTCAAGAAACAAAACATAATTATGTTAAATATATGAAGTATGTGTGTATGTGTGTATGTGTGTATGTATATATGTGTGTGTATGTGTGTAAATGTGTGTATGTGTGTGTATGTGTGTATGTGTGTGTATGTGGGTATGTGTGTGTATGTGTGTATGTGTATGTGTATGTATGTGTGTATGTGTGTATGTGTGTTTCTATGTGTGTGTATGTGTGTGTATGTGTGTATGTGTGTATGTATATATGTGTGTGTATGTGTGTAAATGTGTGTATGTGTGTGTATGTGTGTATGTGTGTGTATGTGTGTATGTGTGTGTATGTGTGTATGTGTATGTGTATGTATGTGTGTATGTGTGTATGTGTGTATGTGTGTTTCTATGTGTGTGTATGTGTGTGTATGTGTGTATGTGTGTATGTGCGTGTGTATGTGTGTATGTATGTGTATGTGTGTGTGTTTATGTGTGTATGTGTGTGTTTATGTGTATGTGTTTATGTGTATGTGTATATGTGTGTATGTGTGTATGTGTGTGTTTATGCGTATGTGTGTATATGTGTGTGTTTATCTGTATGTGTATGTATATGTGTGTGTTTATGTGTGTGTATGTGTGTATGTGAGTATGTGTGTGTTTATGTGTATGTGTGTATGTGTGTGTTTATGTGTATGTGTGTATGTGTGTATGAGTGTATGTGTGTGTTTATGTGTGTGTATGTGTGTATGTGTGTGTTTATGTGTTTGTGTGTGTATGTCTGTGTATGTGTGTATGTGTGTGTGTTTATGTGTATGTGTGTATGTGTGCATTTGTGTGTGTGTTTATGTGTATGTGTGTTTATGTGTATATGTATTTGTGTATGTATGTGTTTATGTGTATGTGTGTATGTGTATATGTGTGTATGTGTATGTGTGTATGTGTATATGTGTGTATGTGTATATGTGTGTATGTGTATATGTGTGTATGTGTGTATATGTGTGTATGTGTGTATGGTTTATGAGTGTGTATGTGTGTATGTGTGTATGTGTGTTTCTATGTCTGTGTATGTGTGTATGTGTGTATGTGTGTGTTTATGTGTGTGTATATCTGTATATGTGTGTATGTGTGTATGTGTGTTTATGTGTGTATGTGTGTATGTGTGTTTCTATGTGTGTATGTGTGTATGTGTATATGTGTATATGTGTGTATGTGTGTATGTGTGTGTCTACGTGTGTGTATGTGTGTATATGTGTGTGTATGTGTGTATGTGTGTATGTGTGTGTATTTGTGTATATGTGTGTATGTGTGTATGTGTATGTGTGTGTATTTGTGTATGTGGGTATGTGTGTATGTGTATGTGTGTATGTGTGTGTATGTGTGTGTATGTGTGTGTGTGTTTCGTTAGCAGTGAAAGGATTTAATGTAAACGTATATGTTTTGCTGCAGTGTTTCGAGTGCAGCTATTATAATAGAATTTGTTTACTCTAGAAAGATAGAAGTGGAGAGTTTTCTTTTTGACTCGGAAAGCCGGATGTTTTACGCGCTATTTACGTTGCTAGTGCACGTTACGTAGATCAATTTATGTGTGACGCTGCAAGTGCAGACCAGCAACTCATGTAGGATATTTACGTAGCTTACTGCAGCAGCCTGGGCTTCACTTCTACCAACACGTCCGTGTAATTTCAAACAGTGTCACGTGTTCCATTCACATTACCTTCTCTACATCTCTCAAACGAAGTGTTGTTAAAAAGCTTATGCTTCTATTTACTTCATGCTAACTGGAAACAAATTTAGCAGTACTTGCTTTCTTGTAAGTAGAAGCGATATAAGAGAGTACCATAGGTTAAAGTGATAGTCAAAAGCTGGTTGTTATGTGACTGAAGTTTCTTTGTTTGTTTGGACACGAGTTGACAAGTTCCTGTATGAGAAAAGTGTAAGTTTTTTAAAGCTGAAACCAATAACAAGGAATATCTCAAAACGATAAACTCCATGAAAAAAAAAAAATATATATATAGTATAAATTGTGTGTTTTATCGTGATCTACATTTTTGGTGTAGTAAGTTTTGGTCTATTTCTTAGGGTTTACCAATAATACAAAATTCAATAAAAATCATCGAGAATAAAAACGTCTTTAGAGGCTATTCGCACAAAATTCAAGATATACATTTTATTTCTGATGCAGACATCTTTAATATTCGATATTTTTAACAAAATCGTTAGAGCTATTTTTAAGAAAATCAAACATTTTGAAAAATTTTCCATATAAAGGGTAGTTGGGGATGGGGGATTTTCTTGAAAATCTTCATGCCACATCCTTGGACGATACTGAACTTAATAACCAAATTTGGTATTTCACGGCCTTTTCGTTTTTGAGCTATGCTGCACTCAGGTACATACACACTATACACACACAAACACACACACACAGATTCACATGGGGACATTTATCTAAAAATGATTTTTGTTTTCGTTTTCAGGGGGTCCTAAAACATGTATTTCCAGTAAAATCTCGGTATAAAATTTTAGGGAGCATTACAATACCTTCTCTATACACTATGTACATAGAACGTGTAGAGAAAGTAATAAATTGTATTTCCTGAATTTCGTATGGAGTACTCTTAGTTTTTAATGAATTTTGTATTACTGGCAAAGCGTAAGAAGTAAGGCAAAACTTGCTTCCTAAACAATGTAGATCTCATTAAAACAATGCGTGTCATAATAAGCTTTTTTTTTAATTTCTTTTATTGCACAGATAAAGAGTTCTGAGATATTCACTGTTACTGTTTTCGATTTTAAAATACCAAAAACTTTTCTCAAACGGAACTTCCACATTCGTTTCCTATATCTTTTGTTCTGTATCCAAAAAAGGGACTTTTAGAAAAAGTTTGTGAGTGTGTGTGTGTCTGTATGTATGTGTATTTTGTGTGTTTGTGTGTGTTTGTGTGTGTATGTGTGTTTGTGTGTGTTGTGTATGTTTATGTGTGTAGGTGTGTTTGTGTGTGTTGTGTGTGTTTGTGTGTAAGTGTTTGTGTGTGTGTTTGTGTGTATATATGTGTTTTGTGTGTGTTTGTGTGTGCTTGTGTGTTTGTGTGTGTCTGTGTGTGTTTGCGTGTGTCTGTGTGTGTTTGTGTGTGTTTGTGTGTGTTTGCGTGTGTCTGTGTGTGTTTGCGTGTGTCTGTGTGTGTTTGCGTGTGTTTGTGTGTGTTTGTGTGTATGTGCTTGTAATTGTGTGTGTTTTTATGTATGTGTGTTTGTGTGTATGTGAGTTTGTGTTTGTGTGTGTTTGTGTGTCTCTGTGTGTGTTTGCGTGTGTCTGTGTGTGTTTGCGTGTGTCTGTGTGTGTTTGTGTGTATGTGCTTGTATTTGTGTGTGTTTTTGTGTATGTGTGTTTGTGTGTATGTGAGTTTGTGTTAGTGTTTGTGTGTATGTGTGCCTGTGAACACGATAACCAAAAGTCGGTAATATATGAAACTTGATATTTAACTTAAGTAGCTTCCAAAGACACTAAACGACTATTTTGAGAAAGATTCCTCCACATAAACCTATCCTTTACATGGTAAAACATTTTGAATATTTTGATTTTCTCTAAAATGACTCTAAAGATTTTGATTACAATACTGTAATTTTGTTAAATTTTGCATAACTAGAAAAGCGTAAGCAATAGACAAAAACTTACTACATAAAAATGTAGATCTGATTAACACTCACATTGTATGCCATGTACATTTTATATTTGGGGTTAACCATTGCCGAGATATTTCTGTTATTTGTTGCAGTTTAAAAATACTTTTCCCATGTTAAAAAGGTATAAACTCCTGGTCATGTAAATAACCGATTTCAACCACATGGCAACCGGCTTTT
Organism: Hymenopus coronatus; assembly: GCA_030762935.1. NCBI lineage: Eukaryota > Metazoa > Arthropoda > Insecta > Mantodea > Hymenopodidae > Hymenopus > Hymenopus coronatus. Next base: position 150,440,599 of record CM060898.1, on the reverse strand, counting down.
ACAGTCGTTTTAGGCTAGTGCATTCCCTTTATTTATCTTTTACTTACAAGAAAGTAAGCAAAATGATTAATGATAACAATTTGTTACAGAGATGTAGAGAAAGTCATATGAATGGAACGCGCCAGATTTTATTTTAACCGTAATTATTAAAGAAAATTGTTATATATTTTATACTTTCCAAAACTCTCTATTTTTCAAAATCTAATAATGTATTTCCTAAAATTAGAACCTCATTTCCAGAAAGGATATGGCAGTGTTCTTTAATGTACTTTTGTGAGAGTATTGCATCATGTGGAACATTTTGAGTATGGAAAAGTTTGCTGGCAAATAAGGTTTAAAGTTGGGCGTTTTTTATTAAAAAATTAATTAGTAATTAAAGCTCGCCAAGTAGGAAAACATGCCTATTTAATGTTAAAATTATTGTATTATGAGAACCTTACCTTCTCTATTTAGCATATAGAGAAGGTATTGCATTCCAGTCCATATCACATGCTCAAGTCTCAAGACCCCAATGAAAACATGATAATTCAAAGCAAAAGGTCGAGTAAATACTAAACTTGATATTTAAGGTTAGCAACTTTCAAGGATACGAAAAGGAGATTTTAAAGAAAATATGCACCCAAAATTACCGTTTAGATGAAAAAAATTGGAAGGTTTTATTTTTTCAAAAATTGCTCTATCGATTTTGATTAAAATGCCGTATATTAAATAAATTAAATATTATTTATGAACGCTCTTTAACTACTAAAGTTCTCAGCGTTCCTTTCTATATTTTGAGTGAAAGTTGGATACATTTTGCTCAGAGGCCTGTTTATCATCATAAGGCTCTTTTATATGCCGAACTATACCACAGGGGAGCGACTCCTTTACTTCCCTTCCGGAGTAGGACATGCTGAGGATTTTATGCCCGAAAAATGCATAACTCTCCACTGTGTTTGAAGCCGCGACCCTGGGAACCAGAGAGTAACATGTCAACCCTAGACAGCATATTAAAACTACATAGCTATATGCCACTTGGGTCTGAGCTGTTCTTCGGTCTCAATGACTTTTACACAACAGTTACACAAAAAGTTACTACACATAAACTGTTAAAACAAACTTCCTTACTGGCATCGTTTTCGAGATATTCCTTGTTATTGGTTTCAGTTTTAAAAAAAGTTCAATTTTCCAGGCAGGAAGTCCTCCATGTTACTTTCGCTATACTCCTGCCAGTGAAAAGTATCGAATTTCAGTAATAATCATCTCATTATGATAGATGTTACGTATAACACTTGAATATCGCTTTAGCATAGTCCCATTCTGCTCACAAGGAATTAGTGATAAGACTGTTCTAGTAATTCTTATCATGCAGCAGAGGGAACAACAATCCTTTGTCACAAGTTTCTTTGCAGAACAGGTAGAGAAAGTCATGTAAAGGCAACTCAGCAGCCTTTTCTCCAGGTAAATGGAAAACTCGCCCTAGCAGAGATTCGAACTCGGCATCTTTTGAGTGAGTCAGACACGCCACGTGCAGTTTATTGTATCGCTAAAGGGATGGAGGTGCGGAGCCTTGACACCAGCGCTGCCAAGTGTTGACTTAGTAAACATCAAATTTAAGCCCGCTGGGTTGCCTATACACAGGCGTCTGTTTCTCTATATGGACGTATTTACAATATCCTGTTGGGTCGAGATAATAATATTTACTGCTTTGTGCAAATAATACATTAACATCAAAAAGCGTTACCTTTGCTTGCCATATCATCATTAAAAACTCCAATTTTTAAAAAGTCTTCACTTCCCAGTGGATTTAAAAAAGCTAAGTTAATTAATATAAATACCACTATTAATATTCTGTACTACGTCACTAGTACATTCCCTACTATGCATAGAGGTATAGGAAGTTATGCATTCCATATTTAAAATTTTGATGTGTTCCATTCACATGACTTTCTCTACATCTCTGTCACAAATGATTGTTAAAAGGCTTATTCTTTTATTTACTTCATGCTAATTGAGAAACAAATAGCAGAAATAGTCTTTGCTTCCTTGTAAGTATAAGGTACATAAGGAAATACACCAGGCTAAAGTGATACTCAAAAGCTGGTTGCTATGTGACTGAAGTTCCTTTGTTTATATTGACACAAGTTGAGAAAAGTATAAGTATTTTAAAGCTCAAACCAATAAGAAAGAATATCTCGAAAATGATCAAATCCATGAAAAAAATGTGTATACCATAAATTGTGAGTTAGACGAACTCTATATTTTCTGTTAAATTACTTTTGTTCATGTCTTACAGTTTAGCAGTTATGCAAAATTCCATAAAATTCATCCAGAATAAAGAAGTATTCAGAGAATATTTCCAAAAAATTCAAAATATACATTTTATTTGTCAGTTAAATGTCTTTCACATACCATATTTTAATCAAAATCGTTAGAGCCATTTTTCGGAAAATCAAAAATTTTGAAAATTTTTCCTTGAAAAGGGTAGTTGGGGGTGCGAAGATTTTCATGAAAACCTTTGTGTCGAATCCTTGGAAGATACTAAACATAAATGTCAAGTTTGCTGTTTTATCGGCTTTTCGTTTTCGAGTTATCCTGTTGAGACACATGGACGCACGAACACATGTACACAGACACACACGAACCTTTTTCCAAAAATGCTTTTTTGGATACATGGAACCCTAAAACCTCTATTTCCGGTGAAATTTCTGCATCGAGTTTTTGGGTGGAATGCAGTACCTTCTCTATACACTATGTATGTGTTACGTGGAGATAGTAAAACATCGTACGCATTCCATTCTATGACTTTCTTAATCTCCTCTGCAAACAAACTATTCTTACAAAATATTATTTCTATGCACTTCTTGCTAATCGAGATAAACATTAGCAGAATGTTCTTATTACTTAGTTCCTTATAAGTACAAGGCAACTAAAGGAATGTGTAGTGCTAAAGTGGTAGTCAAATGTTTTAAAAGCTGTCGTTATGCGACTGTCATTGAATATCGCTTATTTGTTTGGCCAGGAGTAGAACAAAAGAAAAAGGGACACTCCTGTCTGAGAAAAGTATACGTACTTCACAACTGAAACTAATAACAAGGAATATCTTGGAAACGGTTAGCTCCACAACAAAAAAGTAAACGACATACATTGCGTGTTTTGACGAGGATCTACATTTATTTTTTTTTTTTTTTGTGCAGCAAGTTTTTGTCTAACTCTTATGGTTTAGTAAAATTCGACAAAATTGCAGGGGACTTCAGAGGCTATAACCAGAAAGTTGAAGATATACATTTTATTTGGGATGTAAATATACGGAATTTAAACAAAATTGTTGGAGACCATTTTTTGGGAAAATCACAATTTTCGAAAAATTTTCCATATGAAGTGTAGTTTGTGGCGGAAGGAACTTCTCGAAAATCTTCGTATCGCATCCTTGGAAAATACTAAACGTAAATACCAAGATTTTAAGCTATGCTATCCAAGAAAGCTGTAGAGATTGTCTTATATATTATATTAGCACAACAAGGGAACTAGATGAGCTTGTGTCCAGCTGCTTATACTTTTGTTTCCCTCCTGTCAACTTGTGTTGATATCCTTCTACATATATAAGAAGTAAACAAAAATTGTGTGTTTTATCAAGTTCTCAGTTTCATTTGACCACTTTATACATTCTCTGATATCGTCAGCCTGGTTAAAGGTCGTCAGGTTTTAAAAAAAATGGGCATTGTTTTAGCCTAGTGTGTTCCCGGAAGTCCCTTCTATTTAAAAGGAAACAGGTAGTAAAACCAATTCTGTTTATATGCTCAAAGGCTTTCACGGCCGGTGTTATTATTATAGTTTTAATATTCGACCACGGCCTACAAGCCCGGACATGTTATATTTTAGCAATAATTCTGCCATAGTTTATCTCTGTATAATGTTTATACAAGGAAGAAGGTAACAAGACCAATTTTGCTAATATTTATCTTTGTTAGTGTGATGTTAATAGAGCAATAACCTTTTTAGGAATGGTTTGTAATGGAATAGCTCGAGAAATGTATGTGAGTGGAATCCGGTAGATATTTAGTTATATTCATTGACGCAAATACCCATGGATAAACACACATACAGACCTCTTTCTATAAGTGCTCTTTTCGACTCGGGAAATTCAAACATACATTTCTGGTGAACTCACGCCATCGGATTTTATATGGACTGCGATATCTATATACACCTCTGTGTAAATGGTTCATATAGAGAAAGAAAAATCTTGCTCAAGTTACAAGTGCTGACAAAGAGAAACTTGTAGTATGGGACAGTTACCACGAATTGAGAATCAGCAACTGATGAGGCGCTGTAAACAGATCGCAACTAACGACCATTTTTACTAATGAGGCGCATTAACAGTTTGCAACTAGTAACCACTCTAACTGATAAGATGCTGTAAACAGATTGCAACTAGCAACTATTATAACTGATGAGGCGCAATAAACAGATTGAAACTAGCAGCCATTTTAACTAATGAGGCACAGTAAACACATTGCAACTAACAGTCATTTTAACTGATGAGGCGCAGTAAACAGATTACAACCAGCAGCCATTATTACTGGTGAGGCGCAGTAAACAGATTGCTACTAGCAACCATTATAACCGATGAAGCGCTGTAAACAGATTGCAATTAGCAGCCATTTTAACTGATGAGGCGCAGTAAACAGAGTGCAACCAGCAGCCATTATAACCGATGAAGCGCTGTAAACAGATTGCAATTAGCAGCCATTTTAACTGCTGAGGTGCCGTAAACAGATTGCAACTAGCAGCCATTATAACCGATGAAGCGCTGTAAACAGATTGCAATTAGCAGCCATTTTAACTGATGAGGCACAGTAAACAGATTGCAACTAACAGACATTTTAACTAATGAGGAGCATTAAACAGATTCCAACAAAGGAACATTTTAACTGATGAGGCGCATAAAACAGATTGCAACTAGCGACCATTTTTACTCATGAGGCGCAGTTAACATATTGCAAATGGCGACCATTTTAACTGATGAGGCGCAGCAAATAGATTGCAACAAGCGACCATTTTAACTCATGAGGCTCAGTAAACATATTGCAACTAGCGACCATTTTAACTGATGAGGCGCAGTAAACAGATTACAACTAGACACCATTTTAACGGATGTGGTGCAGTAAACACATGGCAACTAGCAGCCATTTTAACTGATAAGGATCTGTATACAGACTACAACTAGCGACCATTATAACTGAGGAGGCGCTGTAAACAGATTGTAACTTCCGACCATTTTAACTGATGAGGTGCTGTAAACAGATTGCAACTAGCAAATATTTTAACTGATGAGGCTCAGTAAATAGATTGCACCTAGGGACCATTTTAACTGATAAGGTGCTGAAAACAGATTGCACTAGCGACCATTTTAACTGATGAGGCGCAGTAAACAGATTGCAACCAGCGGCCATTTTAATTCATGAGGTACAGTAAACAGATTGCAACTAGCAATCATTTTAACTGATGAGGCGCAGTAAACAGATTACAAGTAACAGCCATTTTATCTGATCAGGCGCTGTAAACAGATTGCAACTAGCGACCATTATAACTAATGAGGCGCTGTAAACATATTGTAGCTAGCAGCCATATTAAATGATAAGGCGCTGTAAACAGATTGCAACTAGCGACCATTTTAACTAATGAGGTGCTGTAAGTAGATTGCAACTTGCGACCATTTTAACTGATGAGGCGCAGTAAAAGAATTTGCAACTAGCAGCAACTTTAACTAATAAGGCGCTGTAAACAAATTGTAACTAGCGACCATTATAACTGATGAGGCGCTGTAAACAAATTGCAACTAGCAACCACTTTATTTGATGACGCGTAGTAAACAGATTGCAACTAGCAGCCATTTTTACTTGTAAGGTGCTGTAAACAGATTGCAACTAGCGACAATTTTAACTCATGAGGTGCTGTGAACAGATTGTAACTTCCGACCATTTTAACTGGTGTGGAGCAGTAAACATATTGAAACTAGTGACCATTTTAACTGATGAGGCGCTGTAAACAGATTCCAACTAGCAACCGTTTTAACTAATGAGGTGCTGTAAACAGATTGTAACTTCCGACTATTTTAACTGATGTGGAGCAGTAAACAGATTGCAACTAGCAACCATTTTAGCTGATGAGGGGCTGAAGGCAGATTGCAACTAGCAGTCATTTGAATTATTGAGGCGCTGTAAACAGATTGACAAGCAGGCATTATAACTGTTGAGGCGCTGTAAATAGATTGCAACTAGCAACCGTTTTAACTATTGAGGTGCTGTAAACAGATTGTAACTTCCGACTATTTTAACTGATGTGGAGCAGTAAACAGATTGCAACTAGCAACCATTTTAGCTGATGAGGGGCTGAAGGCAGATTGCAACTAGCAGTCATTTGAACTATTGAGGCGCTGTAAACAGGTTGACAAGCAGGCATTATAACTGTTGAGGCGCTGTAAATAGATTGCAACTAGCGAACATTTTAATTGATGAGGCGCATTAAACAGATTGCCACTATTGACCAATTTAACTGATGAGGCGCAGTAAACAGATCGCAACTAGCGACCATTTTAACTGATGATGCGCAGTAAACAGATTGCAACTAGCAACCATTATAATTGAAGAGACGCTGTAAACATATTGCAATTGTCAGCCATTTTAATTGATGAGCTGCAGTTAACAGATTGCAACTAGCGACCCATTTAACTGATGAGGCGCAGTAAACCGATTGCAACGAGCGACCATTATAACTAATGAGGCGCTATAAACATATTGTAACTAGCAGGCATATTAAATGATAAGGGGCTGTAAACAGATTGCAAACAGCGACCATTTTAACTAATGAGGTCCTGTAAACAGATTGCGACTAGCGACCATTTTGAATGATGATACGCATTAAACAGATTGCAACTAGCGACCATTTTAACTCATGAGGCCCTGTAAACATACTGCAACTAGCGACCATTTTAAATGTGGAGCCGCAGTAAATAGATTGCAACTAGCAAACATTTTAACTAATGAGGCGCAGTAAATATATTGCAAACAGCGACCATTTTAACTGATGAGCTGTAAACTGATTGCTACTAAGCAGGCATTATAACTGCTGAGGCGCAGTAAACAGATTGCAACTAGCGACCATTTTAATACACGAGGCGCAGTAAACAGATTGCAACTAGCGAACATTTTAACTGATGAGGCGCAGTAAACAGATTGCAACTAGCGACCATTTAACTGATGAGGCGCTGTAAACTGATTGCAACAAGCAGGCATTATAACTGATGAGGCACTGTCAACATATTGCAACTAGCGAACATTTTAACTGATGAGGCGCAGTAAACAGATTGCAACTAGCAGCCACTTTAAATAATAAGGCGCTGTCAATAGATTGTAACTAGCGACCATTATAACTGATGTGGCGCTGTAAACAGATTGAAACTAGCAACCATTTTATTTGATGAGGCGCAGTCAACAGAATGTAATTAGCAGCCATTTTTACTTATAAGGCGCTGTAAACAGATTGCAACTAGCGACCATTTTAACTGATGAGGCACAGTAAACAGATTGCAACTAGCGACCCTTTTAACTGATGCGGCGAAGTAAACCGATTGCAACTAGCGAACATTTTAACTGATGAGGCGCAGTAACAGATTGCAACTATCGACCATTTAAATGATGATGCGCAATAAACAGATTGCAACTAGCGACCATTTTAACTCATGAGGCCAAGTAAACATACTGCAACTAGCGACCATTTTAACTTTGGAGGCGCAGTAAATAGATTGCAACAAGCAAATATTTTAACTGCTGAGGCGCAGTAAACAGATTGCAACTAGCGACCATTTTAATACATGAGGCGCAGTAAACAGATTGCAACTAGCGAGCATTTTAACTGATGAGGCGCAGTAAACAGATTGCAACTAGAAACCATTTTAACTGATGAGGCTCAGTAAACAGATTGCAATTAGCAACCATTATAACTGTGGAGCCGCTGTTAACATATTGCAACTAGCAACCACTTTAACTGATGAGGCGCAGTTAACAGATTGCAACTAGCGTCCATTTAACTGATGAGGTGCTGTAAACTGATTGCAACAATCAGGCATTATAACTGATAAGTCACTGTCAACATATTTCAACTAGCGAACATTTTAAATGATGAGGCGCAGTAAACAGATTGCAACTAGCAGCCACTTTAAATAATAAGGCGCTGTCAATAGATTGTAACTAGCGACCATTATAACTGATGAGGCGCTGTAAACAGATTGCAACTGGCAACCATTTTATTTAAAGAGGCGCAGTCATCAGAATGCAATTAGCAGCCATTTTTACCTATAAGGCGCTGTAAACAGGTTGCAACTAGCAACCATTATAACTGTGGAGACGCTGTTAACATATTGCAACTAGCAAACACTTTAACTGATGAGCCGCAGTAAACAGATTGCAACTAGCGACCATTTAACTGATGAGGCGCTGTAAACTGATTGCAACAAGCAGGCATTATAACTGATGAGGCACTGTCAACAGATTGCAACTAGCGAACATTTTAACTGATGAGGCGCAGTAAACAGACTGCAACTAGCAGCCACTTTAAATAATAAGGCGTTGTCAACAGAGTGTAACTAACGACCATTATAACTGATGAGGCGCAGTAAACAGATTCCAAATAGCAACCATTTTATTTGATGAGGCGCAGTCAACTGAATGCAATTAGAAGCCATTTTTATAAGGCGCTGTAAACAGATTGCAACTAGCAACCATTTTAACTAATGAGGTGCTGTGAACAGATTGTAACTTCTGACCATTTTAACCGATGTGGAGTTGTAAACAGATTGCAACTAGTGAGCATTTTAACTGATGAGGCGCTGTAAACAGATTGCAACTAGCAGAAATCTTAACTTATGAGGTGATGTAAACAGATTGCAACTAGCAACCATTTTAACTGATGAGGGGCTGAAGGCAGATTGCAACTAGCAGTCGTTTGAACTATTGAGGCGCTGGAAACCGATTGCAACAAGCAAGTATTACAACTGATGAGGCGCCGAAAACAGATTGCAAATAGCGACCATTTTAATTGATGAGGCGCATATAAATGATTGCAACTACTGACCAATTTAACTGATGAGGCGCAGTAAACAGATTGCGACTAGCGACCATTTAAACTTATGAGGCGCAGTAAACAGATTGCAACTAGCAACCATTATAATTGATGAGACGCTGTAAACATATTGCAATTGTCAGCCATTTTAATTGATGAGGTGCTGTAAACAGATTGCAACTAGCGATTAATTTAACTGATGAGGCGCAGTAAACAGATTGCAACTAGCGAACATTTTAACCGATGAGAGGCAGTAAACAGATTGCAACTAGCGACCATTTTAACTGATGAGACGCAGTAAACATATTGCAACTGGCGACCATTTTAACTGATGAGGGTAAGTAAACAGATTGCAACTAGCGACCATTTTAAATGATGAGACGCAGTAAACGTATTGCAACGTGCGACCATTTTAACTGATGAGGACCTGTAAACATATTGCAACTAGCGACCATTTTAACTGATGTGGCGCAGTAAACAGATTGCAACTAGCAACCATTATAATTGATGAGACGCTGTAAACATATTGCAATTGTCAGCCATTTTAATTATGGAGGTTCTGTAAACAGATTGCAACTAGCAACCATTATAACTGATGAGCTGCTCTAAACAGATTGCAACTAGCAGTCATTTTAACTGGTGAGGCGCAGTAAACAGATTACAACCAGCAGCCATTATAACTGATGAGGCGCAGTAAACAGATTGCAACTAGCAACCATTATAACCAATGAAGCGCTGTAAACAGATTGCAATTAGCAGCCATGTTAACTGATGAGGCACAGTAAACAGATTGCAACTAACAGACATTTTAACTGATGAGGCGCATTAAACAGATTGCAACTAGCGACCATTTTTACTCATGAGGCGCAGTTAGCATATTGCAACTGGCGACTATTTTAACTGATGAGGCGCAGTAAACAAATTGCAACTGGACACCATTTTAACTGATGTTGTGCAGTAAACAGATGGCAACTAACAGGCATTTTAACTGATAACGATCTGTACACCAACTGCAACTAGCGACAATTATAACTGAGGAGCGCTGTAAACAGATTGCAACTAGCGACCATTATAACTGATGAGGCGCTGTAAACAGATTGCCACTAGCAAATATTTTAACCGATGAGGCGCAGTAAACAGATTGCAGCCAGCGGCCATTTTAATTCATGAGGTACAGTAAACAGATCGCAACTAGCAACCATTTTAACTAATGAGGTGCTGTAAACAGATTGTAACTTCCGACTATTTTAACTGACGTGGAGCAGTAAACAAATTGCAACTAGTGACCATTTTAACTGATGAGGCGCTGTAAACAGATTGCAACTAGCAGAAATTTTAACTCATGAGGTGTTGTAAACAGATTGCAACTAGCAACCATTTTAGCAGATGAGGGGCTGAAGGCAGATTGCAACTAGCAGTCGTTTGAACTATTGAGCCGCTGTAAACAGATTGACAAGCAGGCATTATAACTTATGAGGCGCTGTAAACAGATTGCAACTAGCGAACATTTTAATTGATGAGGCGCATTAAACAGATTGCCACTATTGACCAATTTAACTGATGAGGCGCAGTAAACAGATCGCAACTAGCGACCATTTAACTGCTGATGCGCAGTAAACAGATTGCAACTAGCAACCATTATAATTGATGAGAAGCTGTAAACATTTTGCAATTGTCAGCCATTTTAATTGGTAAGGTGATGTAAACAGATTGCAACTAGCGATCATTTTAACTGATGAGTCGCAGTAAACAGATTGCAACTAGCGACCCTTTTAACTGATGAGGCGCAGTAAATCCGATTGCAACGAGCGAACATTTTAACTGATGAGGCGCAATTACAGATTGCAACTATCGACCATTTTGAATGATGATGCGCAATAAAGAGATTGCTACTAGCGACCATTTTAACTCATGAGGCCGTGTAAACATACTGCAACTAGCGACCATTTTAACTGTGGAGGCGCAGTAAATAGATTGCAACTAGCAAATATTTTAACTGATGAGGCGCAGTAAACAGATTGTAACTAGCGACCATTTTAACTAATGAGGCGCTGTAAACTGATTGCAACTAACAGGCATTATAACTGATGAGGCGCAGTAAACAGATTGCAATTAGCGATCATTTTAGTAGATGAGGCGCAGTAAACAGATTACAACTAGCAAGCATTTTAACTGATGAGGCGCAGTAAACAGATTGAAACTAGGAATCATTTTAACTGATGAGGCTCAGTAAACAGATTGCAACTAGCAACAATTATAACTGCGGAGCCGCTGTTACCTTATTGTAACTAGCAACCACTTTAACTGATGAGGCGCAGTAAACAGATTGCAACTGGCTACCATTTAACTGATGAGGCGCTGTAAACTGATTGTAACAAGCAGGCATTATAACTGAAGAGGCACTCTCAACAGATTGCAACTAGCGAACATTTTACCTGATGAGGCGCAGTAAACGGACTGAAAGCAGCGACCATTTTAACTGATGAGTCGCAGTAAACAGGTTGTAACTAGCAGCCATTATAACTGATGAGGCGCTGAAAGCTGATTACAACTAGCAACCATTTTAACTAATGAAGCACAGTTAACACATTGTTACTAGCAACGATTTTAGCTGATGAGGCGCAGTAAACAGATTGCAACTAGCAACCATTTTAACTGATGAGACGCAGTAAACCGATAGCAAATAGCGGCCATTTTAACTGATGAGGTGCTGTAAACAGATTGTAATTAGCAAACATTGTGACTAATGTGGTGCAGTAAACACATTGTAACTAGTAGCCATTTTAACTGATGAGGCGCAGTCAACAAATTGTTACTAGCAGCCTTTTTATCTGATGAGCTGCTGTAAACAGATTGTAACTAGCAATCATTTTAACAAATAGACGCTGAAAACCAATTGCAACTAGCAACCATTTTAACTGATGAGGCGCAGTAAACAGATTGTAATTAGCAAACAGTGTAACTAATGTGGTGTAGTAAACAGATTGTAACTAGCAGCCATTTTAACTGATGAGGCGCGGTCAACAAATTGTAACTAGCAGCCATTTTATCTGATGCACAGCAGTAAACAGATTGTAACTAGCAACCATTGTAACTGGTGAGGCCCAGTATACAGATTGCAACTAGCAGCCATTTTAACTGACGATTCGCTGTAAACATATTGCAACTAGCAGCCATTTTAACCAATGAGACGCAGTAAACACATTGCAAATAGGAGCCATTTTAAGTGATGAGGCGCTGTAAACAGATTGCACCTAGAATCCATTTTAAACAATGAGACGCAGTAAACAGATTGCAACTAGCGACCATTTTAGCTGATGAGGCGCAGTAAACAGATTGCAACTAGCTACCATTATTATTGACGAGACGCTGTAAACATATTGCAATTTTTTTCCATTTTAATTGATGAGGTGCTGTAAACAGTTTGCAACTAGCCACCATTTTAACTCATGAGGCCCTGTAAACCTTTTGAAACAAGCGACCATTTTAACTGATGAGCTAATGTAAAAAGATTGCAACCAGCGATCATTGTAACTGATGAGGCGCAGTAAACAGATTGCAACTAACGACCATTTTAACTGATGAGGCGCAATAAACAGAATGCAACTAGCGACCATTATAACTGATGAGCTGCTGTAAACAGATTGCAACTAGCGATCATTTTAACTGTGGAGGCGCAGTATTTAGATTGCAACTAGCGAATATTTTAGCTGATGGGACGCAGTAAACAGATTGCAACTAGCGATCATTTTAACTGTGGAGGCGTAGTATTTAGATTGCAACTAGCGAATATTTTAGCTGATGGGGCGCAGTAAACAGATTGCAACTAGCGACCATTTTACCTGATGAAGCGCTGTAAACTGATTGCAACAAGTAGGCATTATAACTGATGAGGCGCAGTAAACAGATTGCAACTAGCGACCATTTTAATAGATGAGGCGCAGTAAATAGATTGTAACTAGCGACCATTTAACTGATGAGACGCTGTAAACAGATTGCAACTAGCAACCATTTTATTTGATGAGGGGCAGTCAACATATTGCAACTAGCGGCCATTTTTACTTATAAGGCGCTGGAAACAGATTGCAACTACCGACCATTTTAACTGTGGAGGTGCAGTAAATAGATTGCAACCAGCGAATATTTTAACTGATGAGGTGCTGTAAACTGATTGCAATTGGAAGCATTATAACCGATGAGGCACTGTCAACAGATTGCAACTAGCGAACATTTTAAGTGATGAGGCGCAGTAAACAGATTGAAAGTTGCGATCATTTTAACTGTTGAGGCGCAGTAAACAGATTGCAACTAGCAACCATTTTAACTAATGAAATGCAGTAAACAGGTTGCAACTAGCAACCATTTTAACTGATGAGTGGCAGTAAGTTGTTTGCAACTAGTAACCATTATTACTGAAGAGACGCAGTAAACCGTTTGCAACTAGCAACCATTTTAACTGATGAGACGCAGTAAACCGATTGCAACTAGCAACGATTTTAACTGATGAGGCGCAATAAACAGGTTTCAACTAGCAAGTATTTGAACTGATGAGAGGCAGTAAACAGTTTGCAACTAGCAACCATTTTAACTCATGAGACGCAGTAAACTGATTGCAACTAGCGGCCATTTTAACTCATGAGGTGCTTAAACAGATTGTAATTAGCAACTATTGTAACTAATGTGGTGCAGTAAACAGATTGTAACTAGCAGCCTTTTTAACTGATGAGCCGCTGTAAACATATTGTAACTAGCAACAATTTTCACAAAGGAGGCGCTGTAAACAAATTGCAACTTGCAACCATTTTAACTGATTAGGCGGAGTAAACATTTTCAACTAGCAACCATTTTAACTGATGAACAGCAGTAAACAGTTTGTAACTAGCAACCATTGTAACTGATGAAGCGCAGTAAACAGATTGCAACTAGCAAACATTTTAACTGATGAGGCGCAGTCAAAATATTGCAACTAGCGGCCATTTTAACGGATAATGTGCCTTAAACAGATTACAACTAGCAGCCATTTTAACTGATGAGGTGCAGTAAAAAATTGCAACGAGCGAACATTTTTGCTGATGAGGCGCAGTAAACAGATTGTAACTAGCGACCATTATAATTAATGAGGAGCTGGAAACAGATTGCAACTTCCGCCCATTTTGACTGATGAGGCGCAGCATACAGATTGCTAGTAGCAGCAATTTTAACTGATGAGTCGCAGTAAACAGGTTGTAACTAATAGCCATTATAACTGATGAGGCGCTGTAAACAGATTGCAACCAGCAGCCATTTTAACTGACGATTCGCTGTAAACATATTGCAACTAGCAGCCATTTTAAACAATGAGACGCAGTAAACACTTTGCAACTAGGAGCCATTTTAAGTGATGAGGCGCTGTAAACAGATTGCACCTAGAATCCATTTTAAACAATGAGGCGCAGTAAACAGATTGTAACTAGCAAACATTGTAGCTGGTGAGGCCCAGTATACAGATTGCAACTAGCAGTCATTTTAACTGACAATTCGCTGTAAACTTATTGCAACTAGCAGCCATTAAAACTGATGAGTCGCAGTAAACATATTGCAAGTTGCAGCCATTATAACTGATAAGGCGATGAGGGCAGATTGCAACTAGCAGCCAGTTTAACTAATGATGCACAGTTAACAGATTGCAACTAGCAACGATTTTAACTGATGAGGCGCAGTAAACCGATTGCAACTAGCAGGCATTTGAACTGATTAGGCGCAGTAAACAGATTGCAATAACATTCATTTTAACTGATGCGGCGCTGTAAACAGATTGCAACTAGCGACCATTTTAACTGATGAAACGCTGAAAACAGATTGCAACTAGCGACCATTTTAACTGATGAAACGCTGAAAACAAGTTGCAACTAGCGACCATTTTAACTGATGACGCGCAGTAAACAGATTGCAACTAGCGACCATTTTAACTGCTGACGCGCAGTAAACAGATTGCAACTAGCAGCCATTTTAACTGATGAGGCCCAGTAAACAGATTGCAACTAGCGACCATTTTAACTGATGAAACGCTGTAAACAGATTGCAACTAGCGACCATTTTAACTGATGAAACGCTGTAAACAGATTGCAACTAGCGACCATTTTAACTGATGACGCGCAGTAAACAGATTGCAACTAGCAGCCATTTTAACTGATGAGGCCCAGTAAACAGATTGCAACTAATGAGCATTTAAACTAATGAGGCGCTGTAAACAGATTGCAACTAGCAACCATTTTAACTGATGAGATGCAGTAAACAGGTTGCAACTAGCAGCCATTTAAACTAATGAGGCGCAGTAAAAAGATTGCAACTGGCGACCATTTTAATTGATGAGGCACAGTCAAGAGATTGCGACTTGCGTACATTTTAACTGATAAAGCGCGTTAAACATATTGCAACTAGCAGCTACTTTAACTGATAAGGCGCTGTAAACCGATTGTAACTAGCGACCATTTTAACTGATGAGGCGCTGTAAACATATTGCAACTATCAACCATTTTTTCTGATTAGGCGCTGTAAACAGATTGCAATTAGCGACCATTTTCACTGATGAGCTGTAAACAGATTGAACTTGCGACCATTTTAACTGATGAGGCGCTGTAAACAGATTGCAACTAGTGACCATTTTAACTGATGAGTCGCAGTAAACAGATTGCAACTTGCGACCATTTTAACTGATGAGGCGCTGTAAACAGATTGCAACTAGTTACCATTTTAACCGATGAGTCGCAGTAAACAGATTGCATCTAGCAGACATTAAAACTGATGAGTCGCAGTAAACAGATTGCAAGTAGCAGCCATTATATCTGATGAGGCGATGAAGGCCGATTGCAACTAGCACCCAGTTTAACTAATGATGCACAGTTAACAGATTGCAATTAGCATCGATTTTTACTGATGAGGCGCAGTAAACCGATTGCAATTAGCAGCCATTTGAACTGATGAGGCGCAGTAAACAGTTTGCAATTTGCAGCCATTTTAACTGATGAGACGCTGTAAACAGATTGCAAATAGCGACCATTTTAACTGATGAAACGCTGAAAACAGATTGCAACTAGCGACCATTTTAACTGATGAGGCGCAGTAAACAGATTGGAACTAGCAGCCATTTTAACTGATGAGGCGCAGTAAACAGGTGGCAACTAGTGACCATTTTAGCTGATGAGGCGCTGTAAACAAATTACAACTAACAACCATTTTAGCTGATTAAGCAATAAACAGATTGCAAAAAGCAACCATTTTAACTGATGAGGTGCTGTAAATAAATTGCAACTAGCAGCCATTTAAACTGATGATTCACAGTTAACAGATTGCAACTAGCGACCACTTTAATTGATGAGGCGCAGTAAACAGTTTGCGACAAGCGACCATTTTAACTGATGAGGCGCAGTAAACAGATTGCAATTAGTGACCATTTTAACTAATGAGTCGCAGTAAACAGATTGCAACTTGCGACCATTTTAACTGATGAGGCGCTGTAAACAGATTGCAACTAGTTACCATTTTAACCGATGAGTCGCAGTAAACAGATTGCATCTAGCAGACATTAAAACTGATGAGTCGCAGTAAACAGATTGCAAGTAGCAGCCATTATATCTGATGAGGCGATGAAGGCCGATTGCAACTAGCACCCAGTTTAACTAATGATGCACAGTTAACAGATTGCAATTAGCATCGATTTTTACTGATGAGGCGCAGTAAACCGATTGCAATTAGCAGCCATTTGAACTGATGAGGCGCAGTAAACAGTTTGCAATTTGCAGCCATTTTAACTGATGAGACGCTGTAAACAGATTGCAAATAGCGACCATTTTAACTGATGAAACGCTGAAAACAGATTGCAACTAGCGACCATTTTAACTGATGAGGCGCAGTAAACAGATTGGAACTAGCAGCCATTTTAACTGATGAGTTGCTGTAAACAGATTGTAACTAGCAACCGTTTGAACTGATGAGGCGCTGTAAACAGATTGCAACTAACAGGCATTTTAACTAATGAGGAGCTGTCTGCAGATTGCAACTAGCAGCCATTTTAACTGATGAGGCGCTGTAAACAAATTGCAACTAGGAACCATTTTAACTGCGTGAAGAAAAACAAAGCATACGGTATGCCAAACAAAACCTCCACAGATATAACTTGTGTATAAGTTTCTTTGAGATTAAATGTATAAAGTTTATGTTATTTGGATTAAGTTCAATAATCTATGAAGTTCTAGAAGCATTGTGTAATACTAAAGATCAACTTTTTCGTAATAGACTAATATACATTCCAACGTTTAAGACATATATTCGTGTGTTAATTGATTCATTTAAGTCACCATTTAAATGAAGCTATAAAAGCATAAAGTAATACTTCTTAACACAACTGACAGGTTTGCCCAACTACCACTTGCGCTCCCTTGGTATCCGTGACAAACACAAGCGTTCCTATACCTGAATCAGCGCACTATCATCCTTAACACTGACGTAATTTACACATGTACAGCTTCCACGCGTTACTGGCTAGATTCACAAATTTTGCTTCTTAGTTCTCGGTATTCGACACAACTCCTGCTGATATCACCAGCTCTACATCCAAAACAACGTTCCTGGTATTCCACAGAAGGTCACCACGCCGTCTCCTGCTGATATCACCAGCTCTACATCCAAAACAACGTTCCTGGTATTCCACACAAGGTCACCACGCCGTCTCCTGCTGATATCACCAGCTCTACATCCAAAACAACGTTCCTGGTATTCGACACAAGTTCACCACGCTGTCTCCTGCTGATATCACCAGCTCTACATCCAAAACAACGTTCCAGGAATTCGACACAAGTTCACCACGCCGTCTCCTGCTGATATCACCAGCTCTACATCCAAAACAACGTTCCAGGTATTCCACACAACTTCGCCACGCTGTCTCCTGCAGATATCACCAGCTCTACATCCAAAACAACGTTCCAGGTATTCCACACAACTTCACCACGCCGTCTCCTGCTGATATCACCAGCTCTACATCCAAAACAACGTTACAGTTATTCGACACAACTGCGACCAAAGACAACACCAGGTTACATCCAAAAAAGTCGGTAACCTGATGACTGTCCCACCTTGCATGAAGCATGTTTGTTAGCCACCTTTAGAACCCCTCATAACTGTCCACACAATTTCCAACCATTATCACTGAGCTTAGGTGGATCCAGTGCATATGGCAACTTTTAAACCCAGCGATTCACGAAGGACTTCAGTCCTGGTAAATTATTTAACATGCTCGCATGTATGCATGCCAGGAACCTTACAACCGTCACTAAGCGAGGTGCTTCTGCGGAACCCCATTAACACTAACAAAGCACTCCCTTACACCCTGCATGTTTAGCCTATTAAGAGCAAGGGCATGAGGAAACGATGTAGCCTCTGAGAATGATAGTCCCCGTGGGCGGCGGGTGTAGGACCGGTACAAAAAACAACATTTAAAAAATTGACACAAACGTCCAACTTTAAACATTGTTTTCCCGACAACATTTTTTCATCGCTGTTCCACACAGCAGATGCTCTACATGATTTAATGTTTACTTTCTCTACACGTAATACGTATATGTTAGCTAGAGAAAATATTCTGTTCCACCCACAAATTCTCTGTAGAGATTTATCCTTTTATCCTTTGAAGTTCTCTAATTAAAACAAAAACATTTCTAGGAAATGATCCGTTTGTTCAACATAGTTTGTACACGCTTTCCAAAAACTAATAACATTACGTTTTGCACAAAACAAAAGCATCTTAGACTTAGTGGTAGAATATGAAAAGAATCAAATTGCAGAAGATACCAATATAAAATTCCTGAGTTTTATTATAGATCGTAACATGATTGGAAACACCATATTGATTATTTCTTATCCAAACCTAGCTCTGTCGTTTTTTGTAATCAGATTATTAATTCAGCTTATACATAAGAGCATACTAAAACAGCTTATTATTGTCATTCACTGATTAGCAATGGAGTAATATTCTGGGGCAATTCAGTAGATGTCCAAAAAGTGTTTATTATGCAAAAAAGGTAATAAGAATAATAGCTGTGGTTATTTGTAATAAATATCTCAGAAAATTTTACAAAAAAATCTGATGTATACCATTCACATGACTTTCTCTACATCTGCCAAAAAGTATTGTTAGAAAGCTTAGACTTCTATTTACCTAAAGCTAATTGAGAAAACATTAGCAGAAATATTCTTATTACTTGTTTTTGTAAGTAGAAGGGAAGTAAGGGAGTACCATAGGTTAAAGTGATAGTCAAAAGCCGGTTGCTATGTGACTGAAGCTCCTTTGTTTGTATGGACACGAGTTGACAAATTCCTGTAGTATGAGAAAAGTATAAGTTTTTAAAACCTGAAACTGAAAATAAGAAATATTTTAAAAACAATTCAACTCAACGGAAAAAGATGTATATAACATAAATTGCTTATTTTTACGTGTTGTACATTTTCTGTGCGGTAAGTTTTTGTCCATCTCTTACCGTTAAGCTGTTGTGCAAAAATCCGTGACATTGATCCAGAATAAAGGAGTCCTAAGAGGCTATTCCCAGAAAATTCAGGATACATATTTTATACTGGCTCGAGTATAATCCGGGCTTGTGGTCTACTGGGCTCCTCCTCCTTCTTCTTCCCAGACGTTTCGTCTGCAACTACGGCAGACATCTTCAGTGGCAGCGGCGAGCTCAAAGTACTCTAGTGGACGTTTCAACTGCGACTGTGCCCGGATTATACCCCAGCCAGTATTGACACCGGCCGTGAAAGCCTAACAATATACCTTTCATTTGTCAAGTAAATATCCTCAATGTACGACATTTTAATCAAAATCGTTACAGCCATTTTTAAGAAAATCTAAATTTTCGAAGTGTTTTCCATGTAAAGGGTAGTTTGAGGTGGGGTGCATTTCTTGAAAAACTTCGTGTCTCATCCTTGGAAGATATCAAATTTAAATACCAAGTTTGGTTTTTAACGGTCTTTTCATTTTTGGGCTATGCTGTCCATAGACACACCGACACGCAGACACACACACACACACACACACATGGACATTTTTCTAAAAATGCTTTTTTTTGATTCAGAGGGTCTCAAAACACATATTTCCGGTGAAATCTCGGTGTGGAATTTTTTGGTGCAACACAATACCTTCTCTATTCATGTACATAGTACGTATAGAGAAAGTAATACAGTTATACATAACAAAGAGACTAGACACAGACCGGATTTACATGCACTATTAAATAATTTGCAGAAACCTAAAAATGACGTTTACTACAAGAGAATAGTTTTATTTAATTGACTTCCTAGTGATATAAAGGAATTGTATAGGAACAAAAACAAGCTTTGGT
Source organism: Hymenopus coronatus (assembly GCA_030762935.1). NCBI lineage: Eukaryota > Metazoa > Arthropoda > Insecta > Mantodea > Hymenopodidae > Hymenopus > Hymenopus coronatus. The sequence continues at coordinate 150,420,125 of CM060898.1, read as the reverse complement.
CAGAATTAAAGACAACTCTTGATTCACACTTTCTGTACAGAGGAGGAATTCGTCCAATCAAAAATACTAATAATAATCAGTAAGTATTGTAAATATAATATGCCTACATGAATATTCTAAGAAAACTTACGTTACAAGTTCGATTTTATGGAAATAGAGATATAATAATAATTGTAAATTTTCCACATTTGATACCTCTGAAAAATTAAAAATCAGAGCTAATCTTTGTAAACAAATGTATTATTAACTATCAAGAATAGTCAATAAATGTAACTTCTGACTAAATCTACATACTAAAGTTGGACCCACAGATTACAATGTGTGTTTGTCCGTGTGCGCATGCGTGAACATCATAACATCGAGAAGTCGATTGAATACCAAACCTAATATTTAAGTTGAGCATCTTCCAAGGACGCGACACAAATACCCTCATGAAAATTACCCCCCCCTTAAACAGTCCCCTATATGGAGCATCTTCCAAGGACGCGACACAAATACCCTCATGAAAATTACCCCCCCCCACCTTAAACAGTCCCCTATATGGAGCATCTTCCAAGGACGCGACACAAATACCCTCATGAAAATTACCCCCCCCACCTTAAACAGTCCCCTATATGGAGCATCTTCCAAGGACGCGACACAAATACCCTCATGAAAATTACCCCCCCCCCCGCCTTAAACAGTCCCCAATATGGAGCATCTTCCAAGGACGAGACACAAATACCCTCATGAAAATTACCCCCCCTTAAACAGTCCCCTATATGGAGCATCTTCCAAGGACGCGACACAAATACCCTCATGAAAATTACCCCCCCCACCTTAAACAGTCCCCTATATGGAGCATCTTCCAAGGACGCGACACAAATACCCTCATGAAAATTACCCCCCCCACCTTAAACAGTCCCCTATATGGAGCATCTTCCAAGGACGCGACACAAATACCCTCATGAAAATTTCCCCCCCCCCACCTTAAACAGTCCCCTATATGGAGCATCTTCCAAGGACGCGACACAAATACCCTCATGAAAATTACCCCCCCCCACCTTAAACAGTCCCCTATATGGAGCATCTTCCAAGGACGCGACACAAATACCCTCATGAAAATTACCCCCCCCTTAAACAGTCCCCTATATGGAGCATCTTCCAAGGACGCGACACAAATACCCTCATGAAAATTACCCCCCCCCACCTTAAACAGTCCCCTATATGGAGCATCTTCCAAGGACGCGACACAAATACCCTCATGAAAATTACCCCCCCCCACCTTAAACAGTCCCCTATATGGAGCATCTTCCAAGGACGCGACACAAATACCCTCATGAAAATTACCCCCCCCCACCTTAAACAGTCCCCTATATGGAGCATCTTCCAAGGACGCGACACAAATACCCTCATGAAAATTTCCCCCCCCCCCCACCTTAAACAGTCCCCTATATGGAGCATCTTCCAAGGACGCGACACAAATACCCTCATGAAAATTACCCCCCCCACCTTAAACAGTCCCCTATATGAAGCATCTTCCAAGGACGCAACACAAATACCCTAATGAAAATTACCCCCCCTCCCACCTTAAACAGTCCCCTATATGGAGCATCTTCCAAGGACGCGACACAAATACCCTCATGAAAATTACCCCCCCACCTTAAACAGTCCCCTATATGAAGCATCTTCCAAGGACGCGACACAAATACCCTCATGAAAATTACCCCCCCCACCTTAAACAGTCCCATATATGAAGCATCTTCCAAGGACGCGACACAAATACCCTCATGAAAATTACGCCCCCGCCTTAAACAGTCCCCTATATGAAGCATCTTCCAAGGACGCGACACAAATACCCTCATGAAAATTACCCCCCCCCACCTTAAACAGTCCCCTATATGGAGCATCTTCCAAGGACGCGACACAAATACCCTCATGAAAATTACCCCCCCCCCACCTTAAACAGTCCCCTATATGGAGCATCTTCCAAGGACGCGACACAAATACCCTCATGAAAATTTCCCCCCCCACCTTAAACAGTCCCCTATATGGAGCATCTTCCAAGGACGCGACACAAATACCCTCATGAAAATTACCCCCCCCCACCTTAAACAGTCCCCTATATGAAGCATCTTCCAAGGACGCAACACAAATACCCTAATGAAAATTACCCCCCCTCCCACCTTAAACAGTCCCCTATATGGAGCATCTTCCAAGGACGCGACACAAATACCCTCATGAAAATTACCCCCCCACCTTAAACAGTCCCCTATATGAAGCATCTTCCAAGGACGCGACACAAATACCCTCATGAAAATTACCCCCCCCCCCACCTTAAACAGTCCCCTATATGAAGCATCTTCCAAGGACGCGACACAAATACCCTCATGAAAATTACCCCCCCGCCTTAAACAGTCCCCTATATGAAGCATCTTCCAAGGACGCGACACAAATACCCTCATGAAAATTACCCCCCCTCCCACCTTAAACAGTCCCCTATATGGAGCATCTTCCAAGGACGCGACACAAAAACCCTCATGAAAATTACCCCCCCCCCCACCTTAAACAGTCCCCTATATGAAGCATCTTCCAAGGACGCGACACAAATACCCTCATGAAAATTACCCCCCCTCCCACCTTAAACAGTCCCCTATATGGAGCATCTTCCAAGGACGCGACACAAAAACCCTCATGAAAATTACCCCCCCGCCTTAAACAGTCCCCTATATGGAGCATCTTCCAAGGACGCGACACAAATACCCTCATGAAAATTACCCCCCCTCCCACCTTAAACAGTCCCCTATATGGAACAATTTCCGAAAGTGTTTAGTTTCTCTATAAAATGACTCTAATGATGCTCATTGAAATACCGTTCATCAAATACATGAGCAATAGAATGTATAGGTATCTTGAAGTCCTCTTCCTGCTGATAAAGGACAAAAGGACTCACACAGTGTAGACCACACAATATATTATGTCATATACAGGTTTTTCATGCGAATGGTCATTTCCAAGATATGCCTTGTTACTGCAATTTTTTTTTTTATTTTTTTTTTAGCTTAAAGCCCTATAACCTGTTTGGTTATATCGAACAATGAATGGAATTAGGAAAATGATGCTCAAATGATCTCCGGGTCCAAGGAGCTTAAAAGCTACTCAACATTTGTCTTCTCAGGATAAGGGAAAACCCCGAAAAAATCTTATCCGGTTTACTCATCCTAAGCAAGATTCGAACTCATGACCTTTTGAATGTAAGGTAGACATGCAACCCAGGCGAACCTTAAGCATTTCTCATGAGGAGTTTGTCAATTCCTAGCATGCAAATAGAAATTTATTTCAATTAGACTATCGCTTTGCTAGTGCATCCCATTATTTCCCTTGTACTTGCAAGGAACTGACCAATTAAGTCATTTCTGTTAATCTTTGTTATGATAAGCATGAAGCAGTTGGAAGAATAAGCTTTTAAGAATAATTTCTTACACAAAGGTAGAGAAAGTCATGTGAATGGAACACATCCGATTGTTTATTCCAGGCTTTCTATCCTGAAAGAATTTCAACAGAAGCCTCCAAGGCATTCTAGATAATTCACAGTATGACGGTAACTTCAACTATAACCTAAATATAGAGTTTAAAACATAGAATTGTTCTGTTCTGAAAGTACAAATCAAGCACTGAGGACGTTCATAAGCAGTAACTGCATTACCTCTTCAATGGTGATGTGGCTATTTGCATTTCCGAGAAATGAGCTTGCTTCCAGTATTAGATGTCCCTCTGAGGCTAAAATCACTTAAAACAGGACATTTTCGTGCGGTACAATCTCCTGTAGTGGATGCCCCTCTTGCCCTTGACTAGTCACATAGTTCTAAAATGTCGCAGTTTATTGGATCGAGTCACTGAATCATTCTGTGAGCCGCTTCAGCAGAATGGTGCACAGGCACCTCAACTCTGCAACACCACAGCCACCTCCTGAAACTTTTGGGACACAGAAACCTGACTGACTGCAACGACACAAACAAGTGAAGGCCTTTAGAGAAGAATGGCGGTTTCCACATGCTCAACTTGACATCAACAGCAGAGCAACAGGAGTCGAGTAATTTACTTTATTGTTTGAAAGAAACAATATGGGGTTGTAGAATGCCAGAAATTAAATTTGAAGGGAGCTATGATCTGATATAGTGGCGAATTTTAGAGGGAGAGTGCCAGAGAGAAATGCATATTTGTTCTTTATTATTATTATTATTATTATTATTATTATATAAACATACGTACTGATAATAGTAGAGATCTTATAAAATTTTCATTTGTATGCATCATCTATATTCAGTAAGATTACATGAATTTATTTTTCGTAATATTTGACGCAAAATAATATAACATGTAAAAGAAAACTCGAATTTAAGCTGATTCTACCTTTCAAATCAACATTTATTGGTTATCTTTATAAATGTTTTTACTCTCAATAAAACATTTCCTGTTTCATTCTTACTTTACATATAATGTAAATATTCCATAGGAAATTGACAAAGAATACATAACTTCATTATTTCCATAATATGTACTTGTATTTTATATTCATAAATTGTCTCATAGCATACCAAACCATATTGTTATTATTATTTGATATTTGAGTACTATTAGTATTGGAATAATTGTGGTTGTATTGTAGTTATTGGTAAGTGAGTTGCAGGCTGTTATGTCATACGCGCTTGCAGCAGAGTGCTGATTGTGTGCATGGAGCCTTAGAATCATTCTCTTCCTCTGTGAACTCTTTGCAGCAAGGAAAGATTGTAGTTTTCTTTGGCTAAGTTCAGTTTAAGGGTTTCCAGCCATCTCTGTGTCCAACTATCTTCAAATTAGTGATGTGGTTATTAAATGTTTTATAACCTAATCACTCGCCGTATAAAATCATATTGGGGGATGCAAGGTTGGCAACCATGTTTTGGAACATTCACAATATTGCCAGTATGTAATGGAATAGTCACGATAGTCCCAAAATGAAACGAAACCTTCTAAAACATTGCAGAGAAAACATTTCAGTAATAACAAAGAATTCCAGAAAGTGGCATGATCTCCCAACATTTTCTGGAACTTTTAAGAGAATACCAGAAAGTAAAAGAATACTGTAGATCCTCGTAATAGGGTGCAACACTATAGGGTCTTTTAAAACTATAAACCGTTATATATTGCACTATTTGAGATAGGTAAGAACAAAAGAAGTGTCATACTAGGCTAATAGTTTTATAAAACATTGGGAAAACATCTTGTTCAACATACACCATACGCAGCACTTTGCAGATGATGTCTTGGAATATTAGCAATTTCTGGTGAAATAACATCTCTCAGTTGGATGTGTCAGGAAACTCGTTCTTTAAGGTCATCCAACAGCCATGAGATCTGGAGGTCGCAGAGGCCAATCTTTACGATTGAAGCAACTCTTAAATTGTTAGTCTTCTAAAGTTTCACGACCTTGAGAAAAACTGCTCTTCCTTTCATATTAGCATCGAATCAGATGTATTCTACCATTTAGTGATAGAGATGTGATTTGTAACTTACAAATTCTTGTAGCAGAATGAATAAAAGGTACTAATGTTTTATTGAACAAAACTGTAAGCATGGTAAGGGTGTACTAAAAAACCAAACCCATTGCTTGCCCAATATGTGACCTCTCTGGGTTTTTTTGTTGTTTTTTTTAATCCAATTCAAATATTATATTTATAGAGGTTTAAAGTTTGAAGCGACATTTGCACAGCTGTTTTGTTTACGTCATTTGATGGTTTTAAAGTTGGACAGCAGTGAAATTATTCTTTACTGTTTGGCGTGTTTTATCTTCAGACTGCCAGTGTTTTGAGAATCTCCAGTGAATCTGTATCAAATGCCAAAATGCGTCTAGAAAGCTTTTTGGGGCCAGCAGCCACAAAAAAAGGCCAATAGAAAATCTGCGATTACACGCAGAGTTGCGCTTTAAAAGGGATTTAATTAAATCCGACGAACCGGAGTTTCCGGTGTTACTTTGTGCACACAAAGTGCATTTAAAGAGCACACAAAGACTTACAAATAATGTGGAATCTTTTCAAGCAGATCCTTTATCTGTTTCTGTGTCTTGATTAGCTCTTCCGCAGATTCCTTTATAAGCTACCCCCCCCCTCCAAATATATGACGTGCCTTACCTACCTCTTCTGCAATAAATTATTGTAGTCCGTCTGGATAGTGTGGTGTCTGCGTCACATTCAACAGGTCGCGAGTTCGAACCTCACTTAGGGTGAGTTTATTGGATAGGTTTTTTCGGGGTTTTTCCTTGTTCTGAGAAGGCGAATGTCCAGTAACTTTAAGCTCCATGGACTCCAGATCATTTGAACATCATTTCACAAATTTCATTCATCGTCCGATATGACCAACCAGGTTAAAGGACGTTAAGTTACACACAGACACACACAGACACACACAGACACACACACAGACATACACACAGACAGTCACACACAGACACACACATACACACACATACACACAGACACACACACAGACACACACAGACACACACATACACACAGACACACATAGACACACACACAGACACACACACAGACAGACACACAGACAGACACACACAGACACACACAGACACACACAGACACGCACAGACACACACAGACACACACAGACAGACACACACATGCACAGACACTCACACATTGACAGACACACACATGCACAGACACACACACACACACACACACACAGACACACACATATTCTTACAAAACGTATAACTCTCTTTATTTCATGCTAATAGAGATGAACATTAGCAGACATTATTTTTATTGCCTGGTTCGTATGGAAACTTGGGAATACACTTGTCCAAAGCAATAGTCAAATGTTTTAAAAGCCGGTCGCTATGTGGTGCAATTTAAATTACTTGTAACATTTTGCATGTTGTCAAAAATAACATAATAAATGGAAAACCTTGTTAGACAGCCTCTTGTTCTCAGACCTCTCCTTCTTAACGATGTTTACAGCGTCTTTAATTCTGAGACCTCTTTCCTTTAATCCCCTTCTGGACATGTAGCATGCAATTCTCTTGCCATAACTTTTATTTGTCTCTCATTTTTATTTTCATAAGTTTGCCAGTTAATTTTTTCTGAATCTAATTTCTTAGCCAGGGTCTCTAGCTATCAGAATAAATAGTTTTGATCTTCCATACATTGTTATTTAGTGCTGTAGTTTTATGTTGTTGTGCTGATTTTAACACTATCTGAAGTTTTTAGTAGTCTATATATTAACAGGTGGTGGCTGGGGTTCCTTGCATTAGACAGTTTTCATGTCCTTCCTTTTATCTGCTTTATTGTTATTATTTTCCTTTTGTTTCCATCATTGGATTTTTCAAGTTCTTCTGTTTCTATTTCTGGAATGTTTCAGCTCTCTTTCTCTGTAGAACCACAGCTTCTTGTAAGAGATCCCTTTAACTAACGTTTTTCTTTCTTATTTGCTCTACCACTTTACACTCATGGATTTATGTCTTTCTTTAACTATGTTTCTTTTAAGTTCTTCATTTTCAAATTCAAGTACTCTTATTTCATTTTGTAATTCGTCACACTGAAATTGGGTTAGAGTACGTGTCTTGTTAAGTTCCTCATTCTCACAATACAAGAGTGCTACTGGTTTTGTTGTGTTTCAAAACACGCTTTCCGCAAACAATTGAAGATTCCTGCAGAATACACGAGTCTGCCTCCGAAGAAGATGACTGTCCAGTTTACCTGGAGTACCACCTGGAGTAGTGGTTCCAATATTTGTTTTATCCATAGCTTTTGTTTGTTGTGGAATGTTCCGAGCTTCCCGACGTCTCTTGGTAGCAAATGCTCACACAACTGACTCACTCAGTACCACCTGGAGTAGTGGTTTCAATATTTGTTTTATCCATTGCTTTTGTTTGTTGTGGAATGTTCCGAGCTTCCCCTCGTCTCTTGGTAGCAAATGCTCACACAACTGACTCACTCAGTACCACCTGGAGTAGTGGTTTCAATATTTGTTTTATCCATTGCTTTTGTTTGTTGTGGAATGTTCCGAGCTTCCCCTCGGCCCTTGGTAGCAAATGCTCACACAACCACTCGACTGACTCACTCAGTACCACCTGGAGTAGTGGTTCCAATATTTGTTTTATCCATTGCTTTTGGTGTTGTGGACTGTTCCGAGCTTCCCCTTGTCCCTTGGTGGCAAATGCTCACACAACCGCGTGTCTGGCTCATTGGTACTAAGTCCTGCACCCCTGACAATGCGATATTCCTTGGGCAGTTTTTGAAAATGTTGATTCTTCTAAAATGGCTCTAACAATTTGATTAAGGTTCCGTATATTAAACATATTAACACAATGAATAGAATATAAATTTTGAATTTTTTGAGAATAGGCTGAGAAGACCTCTTGATTCTAATATCATCTTTTGAATAACTGGTAAAGCGTGAGAGATGGCAAATATTTACTAAACAAAGCTAGTAGATTCTGTTAAAACACATAATTTGTCATTCACATTTTTTTGTATGGAATTAACCGTTTCCAAGATATTCATTTCTAAACGGGAATTTGACTTCCTGTTTTTAATCTCACCGTGCAAAGACAACTGAACTTCAGTCTACTTTGGAAAAATTTAACCAACGGCGTATTCCGTTTTACTTACTCTACACCTTCTATATACAGGGTGTATAGAAAAGGTTTTGTAATGCACCCAAAAATTCGATAACGAGATTTCACCAGAAATACATGTTTTGAGACCCCATGAATAAAAAATAATTTTTAGAAAAATGTCCGTGTGTGTCTGTCTGTGAGCCTATGTATGTGTATCTGTTTATGTGTGTGTATGAGTCTGTGGACAGCACAGCTCAAAGACGAAAAGTGCGTTAAAAACCAATCTTGGTATTTAGGTATCTTCCAAAGAAGACACGAAGTTTTCCAAAAAAAACCCACCATCAACTACCCTATACATGGAACTTTTTTTCGAAAATTATGATTTTCTAATAAATGGCTCTAACGATTTTGTTTAAAACATCGTATATTAAAGATATCTATCTGACAAATATAATGCATATCTAACATTTCCTGGGAATAGGCTCTGAAGACTATTTTATTCAGGATGAATTTTACGGAATTTTGTATATCTGGTCAACCGTAATAGATAGACAAAAGCTTATTGGAGAACACGTTAAAACTCACAATTTATATAATATACATTTTTTTCGTGGAGTTGATCGTCTTTTTATATATTCATGATTTGAGTTTCAGCTTTAAAAAAAGTATACCTTTCTCATAAAGGAATTTTTCAACTCCTGTCCATACAGGCAAAGAAACTTCAGTCAAATAGCAACCAGCTTTTGACTATCACTTTAAACTGGTACTCCCTTATTGCATTTCTACTTAGAAGGAAGCAAGTAATAACACTATTTCTGCTTCCTTTTTCTCGATTCGCATGAATTGCATAGAAGCATAAACCTTTTAACGAGAATTTGTTGCAGAGATGTAGAGAAAGTCATGTGAATAGAACACATTAAGGTTTTTGTACTGCCTCTCAAAAGTGTACCTATGAAAATGTCCTTATGCTTGTTTAAAATACATTAAGTCTCTACTTTTCAGGAATAATCAATTAAATGTTGAAAACATGGAGGGAAGAGAAGGAGTAGTTAGTTACAATGCTGAGATGTTAATACAGACATTGTATTCTTGTAAGCAGATTTCAAATCAAGCAGGGAAGTGAAGGAATAGTTACAATACTGAGATGTTAATACAGACATTGTATTGCTGTGAATAGCTTTCAAAACATGGAGGTAAGTGAAGGAATAGTTACAGTACTGTGATGTTAATACAGACATTGTATTGTTGTGTATAGCTTTCAAAACATGGAGGGAAGAGAAGGAATAGTTACAGTACTGGGATGTTAATACAGACAGTGTATTGTTGTGAATAGCTTTCAAAACATGGAGGGAAGAGAAGGAATAGTTACAGTACTGAGATGTTAATACAGACATTGTATTGTTGTGAATAACTTTCAAAACATGGAGGTAAGCGAAGAAATAGTTACAGTACCGAGATGTTAATACAGACAGTGTATTGTTGTGAATAGCTTTCAAAACATGGAGGTAAGTGAAGGAATAGTTACAGTACTGAAATGTTAATACAGACATTGTATTCTTGTGAATAGCTTTCAAAACATGGTGGTAAGTGAAGGAATAGTTACAGTACTGAGATGTTAATACAGACATTGTATTCCTGTGAATAACTTTCAAAACATGGAGGGAAGAGAAGGAATAGTTACAGTACTGAGATGTTAATACAGACATTGTATTCTTGTGAACAGCTTTCAAAACATGGAGGGAAGTGAAGGAATAGTTACAGTACTGTGATGTTAATACAGACATTGTATTCTTGTGGATAGCTTTCACAACATGGAGGGAAGTGAAGGAATAGTAACAATACTGAGATATTAAAACAGACATTGTATTCTTGTGATTAGCTTTCAAAACATAGAGGGAAGAGAACGAATACTTACAGTACAGACATGTTAATACAGACATTGTATTCATGTGAATAGCATTCAAAACATGGAAGGAAGAGAATGAAAAGTTACAGTACTAAGATGATAATATAGACATTGTATTGTTGTGAATAGCTTTCAAACATGCAGTGAAGAGAAGAAATAGTTACAATACTGAGTTATTAATACAGACATTGTATTCTTGTGAATAGCTTTCAAAACATGGAGGGAAGAGAAGAAACAGTAACAGTACTGAGTTGTTAATACAGACATTGTATTCCCGTGAATAGCTTTCAAAACATAGAGGGAAGAGAAGAAATAGTTACAGTACTGAGATGCTTATACAGACATTGTATTCTTGGGAATAGCTGTCAAAACATGGTGGGAAGAGAAGAAATAGTAACAGTACTGAGTTGTTAATACAGACATTGTATTCCTGTGAATAGCTTTCAAAACATGGAGGAAAGAGAAGGAATAGTTACAGTACTGAGATGCTAATACAGACATTATATTCTTGGGAATAGCTTTCAAAACATGAAGGGAAGAGAAGGAATAGTACAGTACTGAGATGTTAATACAGACATTCAATTCCTGTGAACAGCTTTCAAAACATGGAAGGAAGAGAAGGAATAGTTACAGTACTGAGATATTAATGCAGACATTGTATTCTTGGGAATAGCTTTCAAAACATGGAGGGAAGAGAAGGTATAGTTACAGTACTGAGATGTTAATACAGACATTGTATTGTTGTGAACAGCTTTCAAAACGTGGAGGGAAGAGAAGGAATAGTTACAAAACTGAGATGTTAATACAGACATTGTATTGTTGTGAATAGATTTCAAAACATGGAGGAAAGAGAAGGAATTGTTATAACAATGAGATGTTAATACAGACATTGTATTGTTGTGAATAGCTTTCAAAACATGGAGGAAAGAGAAGGAATAGTTACAATACTGAGATGCTAATACAGGCATTGTATTCCTGTGAATAGCTTTCAAAACATGGAGGGAAGAGAAGGAATAGTTACGGTACTGAGATGTTAATACAGACATTGTGTTCTTGTGAACAGCTTTCAAAACATGGAGGGAAGTGAAGGAATAGCTACAGTACTGAGATGTTAATACAGACAGTGTATTGTTGTGAATAGCTTTCAAAACATGGAGGGAAGAGAAGGAATAGTTACAGTACTGAGATGTTAACACAGACATTGTATTCCTGTGAATAGCTTTCAAAACATGGAGGGAAGAGAAGGAATAGTTACGGTATTGAGATGTTAATACAGACATTGTATTCCTGTGAATAGCTTTCAAAACATGGAGGGAAGAGAAGGAATAGTTACAGTACTGAGATGTTAATACAGACATTGTATTCCTGTGAATTGCTTTCAAAACATGGAGGGAAGAGAAGGAATAGTTACGGTATTGAGATGTTAATACAGACATTGTATTCTTGTTAACAGCTTTCATAACATGGAGGAAAGTGAAGGAATAGGTACAGTACTGAGATGTTAATACATACATTGTATTTTGTGAACAGCATTCAAAACATGGAGGAAAGTGAAGGAATAGCTACAGTACTGACATGTTAATACAGACATTGTATTCTTGTGAATAGCTTTCAGAACATGCAGGGAAGTGAAGGAATAGTTACAATATTGATATATTAAAACAGACATTGTATTCTTGTGATTAGATTTCAAAACATAGAGGGAAGAGAACGAATACTTCCAGTACTGACATGTTAATACAGACATTGTATTTACATGAATAGCATTCAAAACATGAAGGGAAGAGAATGAAAAGTTACAGTACTAAGATGATAATATAAACATTGTATTTTTGTGAATAGCTTTCCAAAATGCAGTGAAGAGAAAAAATAGTTACAATACTGAGTTGTTAATACAGACATTGTATTCTTGTGAATAGCTTTAAAAACATGGAGGGAAGAGAAGAAACAGTAACAGTACTAAGATGTTAATACAGACATTGTATTCCTGTGAATAGCTTTCAAAACATGGAGCGAAGACAAGGAATAGTTACAGTACTTAGATGCTAATACAGACATTGTATTCTTGCGAATAGCTTTCAAAACATGAAGGGAAGAGAAGGAATAGTTACAGTACTGAGATGTTAATAAAGGCATTGTATTGTTGTGAATAGCTTTCAAAACATAGAGGGAAGAGAACGAATAATTACAGTACTGAGATGTTAATACAGACATTGTATTCCTGTGAATAACTTTCAAAACATGGAGGGAAGAGAAGGAATAGTTACAGTACTGAGATATTAATACAGACATTGTATTGTTGTGAATAGCTTTCAAAACATAGAGGGAAGAGAACGAATACTTACAGTACTGAGATGTTAATACAGACATTGTATTCCTGTGAATAACTTTCAAAACATGGAGGGAAGAGAAGGAACAGTTACAGTACTGAGATATTAATACAGACATTGTATTCTTGGGAATAGATTTCAAAACATGGAGGGAAGAGAAGGAATAGTTACAAAACTGAGATGTTAATACAGACATTGTATTGTTGTGAACAGCTTCCAAAACATGGTGGGAAGAGAAGGAACAGTTACAGTACTGAGATATTAATACAGACATTGTATTCTTGGGAATAGATTTCAAAACATGGAGGAAAGCGAAGGCATTGTTCCAATACTGAAATGTTAATACAGACATTGTATTCTTGCGAATAGCTTTCAAAACATGGAGGAAAGAGAGGGAATTGTTACAACACTGAGATGTTAATACAGACATTGTATTATAGTGAATAGCTTTCAAAACATGGAGGAAAGAGAAACAATAGTTACAGTACTGAGATGTTAATACAGACATTGTATTCCTGGGAATAGCTTTTTCAAAACATGGAGGGTAGAGAAGGTATAGTTACAGTACTGAGATGTTAATACAGACATTGTATTGTTGTCAACAGCTTCAAAAGTTGGAGGGAAGTGAAGGAATATTTAGAGACAGTACTGAGATGTTAATACAGACATTGTATTCTTGTGAATAGCTTTCAAAACATGGAGGAAAGAGAGGGAATTGCTACAATACTGAGATGTTAAAACAGACATTGTATTGTTGTGAACAGCTTCAAAAATGGAGGGAAGTGAAGGAATATTTAGTTACAGTACTGAGTTGTTAACACAGACATAGTATTCTTGTGAATAGCTTTCAAAACAAGAAGGAAAGAGAAGGAATTGTTACAATACTGAGATGTTAATATAGACCATGTATTCTTGTGAATAGCTTTCAAAACATGGAGGAAAGAGAAGGAATTGTTACAATAATGAGATGTTAATACAGACATTGTATTGTTGTGAATAGCTTTCAAAACATGGAGGAAAGAGAAGGAATAGCTACAATACTGAGATGATAATACAGGCATTGTATTCCTGTGAATAGCTTTCAAAACATGGAGGGAAGAGAATTAATAGTTACGGTACTGAGATGTTAATACAGACATTGTATTGTTGTGAATAGCTTTCAAAACACGGAAGGACGAGAAGGAATAGTTACAGTACTGAGATGTTAATACAGACATTGTATTGTTGTGAACAGCTTTCAAAACATGGAGGGAAGAGAAGGAATTGTTACAATACTGAGATGTTAATACAGGCATTGTATTGTTGTGAATAGCTTTCAAAACATGGAGGGAAGAGAAGGAATAGTTACAGTACTGAGATATTAATACAGACATTGTATTCTTGGGAATAGCTTTTTCAAAACATGGAGGGTAGAGAAGGTATAGTTACAGTACTGAGATGTTAATACAGACATTGTATTGTTGTGAACAGCTTCAAAAGTTGGAGGGAAGTGAAGGAAAATTTAGAGACAGTACTGAGATGTTAATACAGACATTGTATTCTTGTGAATAGCTTTCAAAACATGGAGGAAAGAGAGGGAATTGCTACAGAACTGAGATGTTAAAACAGACATTGTATTGTTGTGAACAGCTTCAAAAATGGAGGGAAGTGAAGGAATATTTAGTTACAGTACTGAGTTGTTAACACAGACATAGTATTCTTGTGAATAGCTTTCAAAACAAGAAGGAAAGAGAAGGAATTGTTACAATACTGAGATGTTAATATAGACCATGTATTCTTGTGAATAGCTTTCAAAACATGGAGGAAAGAGAAGGAATTGTTACAACAATCAGATGTTAATACAGACATTGTATTGTTGTGAATAGCTTTCAAAACATGGAGGAAAGAGAAGGAATAGTTACAATACTGAGATGATAATACAGGCATTGTATTCCTGTGAATAGCTTTCAAAACATGGAGGGAAGAGAATTAATAGTTACGGTACTGAGATGTTAATACAGACATTGTATTCTTGGGAATAGCTTTCAAAACATGGAGGGAAGTGAAGGCATAGTTACAGTACTGAGATGTTAATACAGACAGTGTATTTTTGTAAATAACTTTCAAAACATGGAGGGAATTGAAGGAATAGCCACAGTACTGAGATGTTAATACAGACATTGTATTCCTGTGAATAGCTTTCAAAACATGGAGGGAAGAGAAGGAATAGTTACAGTACTGAGATATTAATACAGACATTGTATTCTTGTTTATTGCTTTCAAAACATGGAGGGAAGAGTAGGAATAGTTACAGTACTGAGATGTTAATACATACATTGTATTGTTGTGAACAGCTTTCAAAACGTGGAGGGAAAGGAAGGAATAGTTACAGTACTGAGATGTTAATACAGACATTGTATTCCTGTGAATAGCTTTCAAAATATGGAGGTAAGTGAAGGAATAGTTAGTTACGGTACTGAGATTTTAATACAGACATAGTATTCTTGTGAATAGCTTTCAAAACATTGTGAAAAGGAAGGAATTGTTACAATACTGAGATGCTAATACAGACATTCTATTATTGTGAACAGCGTTCAAATCATGGAGGGAAGAGAAGGAATAGTTAGTTACAGTACTGAGATGTTAATACAGATATTGTATTGTTGTCAATAACTTTCAAAACATGGTGATGGAGAAGGAATAGTTAGTTTCAGTACTGAGATGTTAATACAGACATTGTACTGTTGTGAATAGCTTTCAAAACACGGAAGGACGAGAAGGAATAGTTACAGTACTGAGATGTTAATACAGACATTGTATTGTTGTGAACAGCTTTCAAAACATGGAGGGAAGTGACGGAATAGTTACAGTACTGAGATGTTAATACAGACATTGTATTCTTGTGAATATCCTTCAAAATATGGAGGGAAGTGAAGCAATTGATACAGTACTGAGATGTTAATACAGACATTGTATTGTTGTGAATGGCTTTCAAAGCATGGAGGGAAGAGAATAAGAAGTTAAAGTACTGAGATGTTAATACAGACATTGTATTGTGGTCATTAGCTTTCAAAACATGAAGGGAAATGAAGGAATAGTTAGTTACAGTACTGAGATGTTAATACAGGCATTGTATTCTTGTGAATAGCTTTCAAAACATGGAGGGAAGTGAAGGAATAGTTACGGTACTGAGATTTTAATACAGGCATTGTATTCTTGTGAACAGCTTTCAAAACATGGAGGGAAGTGAAGGAATAGCTACAGTACTCAAATGTTAATACAGACAGTGTATTGTTGTGAATAGCTTTCAAAACATGGAGGGAATTGAAGGAATAGCTACAGTACTAAGATGATAATACAGACATTGTATTCCTGTGAATAGCTCTCAAAACATAGAGGGAAGAGAAGGAGTAGTTACAATACTGAGATGTTAATACAGACATTGTATTGTTGTGAATAGCTTTCAAAATATGGAGGGAAGTGAAGGAATAGTTAGTTACAGTACTGAGATTTTAATACAGACATAGTATTCTTGTGAATAGCTTTCAAAACATAGAGAAAAAGAAGGAATTGTTACAATACTGAGATGCTAATACAGACATTGTATTATTGTGAACAGCGTTCAAAACATGGAGGAAAGTGAAGGAATAGCTACAATACTGAGATGTTAATACAGACATTGTATTCTTGTGAACAGCTTTCAAAACATGGAGGAAAGTGAAGGAATAGCTACAATACTGAGATGTTAATACAGACATTGTATTCTTGTGAACAGCTTTCAAAACATGGAGGGAAGTGAAGGAATAGCTACAGTACTGAGATGTTAATACAGACAGTGTATTGTTGTGAATAGATTTCAAAACATTGAGGGAATTGAAGGAATAGCTACAGTACTGAGATTTTAATACAGACATTGTATTCCTGTAAATAGCTTTCACAACATGGAGGGAAGTGAAGGAATAGTTACAATATTGATATATTAAAACAGACATTGTATTCTTGTGATCAGAATTCAAAACTTAGAGGTAAGAGAACGAATACTTACAGTACTGACATGTTAATACAGATATTGTATTTATGTGAATAGCATTCAAAACATGGAGGGAAGAGAATGAAATGTTACAGTACTAAGATGATAATATAGACATTGTATTTTTGTGAAATTTTTTCAAAAATGCAGTGAAGAGAAGAAATAGTTACAATACTGAGTTGTTAATACAGACATTGTATTCTTGGGAATAGCCTTCAAAACATGGAGGAAAGAGACCGGATTGTTACAATACTGAGATGTTAATACAAACATTGTATTGTGGTGAATAGCTTTCAAAACATGGAGGAAAGAGAAGCAATAGATACAGTACTGAGAAGTTAATACAGACATTGTATTCTTGTGAATGATTTTCAAAAATGTAGGGAAGAGAAGGAATAGTTACGGTACTGAGATGTTAATACAGACATTGTATTCTTGTGAACAGCTTTCAAAACATAGAGGGAAGTGAAGGAATAGTTACAGTACTGAGATGTTAATACAGACAGTGTATTGTTGTAAATAACTTTCAAAACATGGAGGGAATTGAAGGAATAGCCACAGTACTGAGATGTTAATACAGACATTGTATTGTTGTGAACAGCTTCAAAAGTTGGAGGGAAGTGAAGGAATATTTAGAGACAGTACTGAGATGTTAATACAGACATTGTATTCTTGTGAATAGCTTTCAAAACATGGAGGAAAGAGAGGGAATTGCTACAATACTGAGATGTTAAAACAGACATTGTATTGTTGTGAACAGCTTCAAAAATGGGAAAGTGAAGGAATATTTAGTTACAGTACTGAGTTGTTAACACAGACATAGTATTCTTGTGAATAGCTTTCAAAACAAGAAGGAAAGAGAAGGAATTGTTACAATACTGAGATGTTAATATAGACCATGTATTCTTGTGAATAGCTTTCAAAACATGGAGGAAAGAGAAGGAATTATTACAACAATGAGATGTTAATACAGACATTGTATTGTTGTGAATAGCTTTCAAAACATGGAGGAAAGAGAAGGAATAGTTACAATACTGAGATGATAATACAGACATTGTATTGTTGTGAATAGCTTTCAAAACATGGAGGAAAGAGAAGGAATAGTTACAATACTGAGATGATAATACAGGCATTGTATTCCTGTGAATAGCTTTCAAAACATGGAGGAAAGACAATTAATAGTTACGGTACTAAGATGATAATATAGACATTGTATTGTTGTGAACAGCTTTCAAACATGCAGTGAAGAGAAGAAATAGTTACAATACTGAGTTATTAATACAGACATTGTATTCTTGTGAATAGCTTTCAAAACATGGAGGGAAGAGAAGAAACATTAACAGTACTGAGTTGTTAATACAGACATTGTATTCCCGTGAATAGCTTTCAAAACATAGAGGGAAGAGAAGAAATAGTTACAGTACTGAGATGCTTATACAGACATTGTATTCTTGGGAATAGCTGTCAAAACATGGAGGGAAGAGAAGAAATAGTAACAGTACTGAGTTGTTAATACAGACATTGTATTCCTGTGAATAGCTTTCAAAACATGGAGGAAAGAGAAGGAATAGTTACAGTACTGAGATGCTAATACAGACATTATATTCTTGGGAATAGCTTTCAAAACATGGAGGGAAGAGAAGGAATAGTACAGTACTGAGATGTTAATACAGACATTCAATTCCTGTGAACAGCTTTCAAAACATGGAAGGAAGAGAAGGAATAGTTACAGTACTGAGATATTAATGCAGACATTGTATTCTTGGGAATAGCTTTCAAAACATGGAGGGAAGAGAAGGTATAGTTACAGTACTGAGATGTTAATACAGACATTGTATTGTTGTGAACAGCTTTCAAAACGTGGAGGGAAGAGAAGGAATAGTTACAAAACTGTGATGTTCATACAGACATTGTATTGTTGTGAATAGATTTCAAAACATGGAGGAAAGAGATGGAATTGTTACAACAATGAGATGTTAATACAGACATTGTATTGTTGTGAATAGCTTTCAAAACATGGAGGAAAGAGAAGGAATAGTTACAATACTGAGATGCTAATACAGGCATTGTATTCCTGTGAATAGCTTTCAAAACATGGAGGGAAGAGAAGGAATAGTTACGGTACTGAGATGTTAATACAGACATTGTGTTCTTGTGAACAGCTTTCAAAACATGGAGGGAAGTGAAGGAATAGCTACAGTACTGAGATGTTAATACAGACAGTGTATTGTTGTGAATAGCTTTCAAAACATGGAGGGAAGAGAAGGAATAGTTACAGTACAGAGATGTTAACACAGACATTGTATTCCTGTGAATAGCTTTCAAAACATGGAGGGAAGAGAAGGAATAGTTACGGTATTGAGATGTTAATACAGACATTGTATTCCTGTGAATAGCTTTCAAAACATGGAGGGAAGAGAAGGAATAGTTACAGTACTGAGATGTTAATACAGACATTGCATTCCTGTGAATTGCTTTCAAAACATGGAGGGAAGAGAAGGAATAGTTACGGTATTGAGATGTTAATACAGACATGGTATTCTTGTTAACAGCTTTCATAACATGGAGGAAAGTGAAGGAATAGGTACAGTACTGAGATGTTAATACATACATTGTATTTTGTGAACAGCTTTCAAAACATGGAGGAAAGTGAAGGAATAGCTACAGTACTGACATGTTAATACAGACATTGTATTCTTGTGAATAGCTTTCACAACATGCAGGGAAGTGAAGGAATAGTTACAATATTGATATATTAAAACAGACATTGTATTCTTGTGATTAGATTTCAAAACATAGAGGGAAGAGAACGAATACTTCCAGTACTGACATGTTAATACAGACATTGTATTTACATGAATAGCATTCAAAACATGAAGGGAAGAGAATGAAAAGTTACAGTACTAAGATGATAATATAAACATTGTATTTTTGTGAATAGCTTTCCAAAATGCAGCGAAGAGAAAAAATAGTTACAATACTGAGTTGTTAATACAGACATTGTATTCTTGTGAATAGTTTTAAAAACATGGAGGGAAGAGAAGAAACAGTAACAGTACTAAGATGTTAATACAGACATTGTATTCCTGTGAATAGCTTTCAAAACATGGAGCGAAGACAAGGAATAGTTACAGTACTTAGATGCTAATACAGACATTGTATTCTTGCGAATAGCTTTCAAAACATGGAGGGAAGAGAAGGAATAGTTACAGTACTGAGATGTTAATAAAGGCATTGTATTGTTGTGAATAGCTTTCAAAACATAGAGGGAAGAGAACGAATACTTACAGTACTGAGATGTTAATACAGACATTGTATTCCTGTGAATAACTTTCAAAACATGGAGGGAAGAGAAGGAATAGTTACAGTCCTGAGATATTAATACAGACATTGTATTGTTGTGAATAGCTTTCAAAACATAGAGGGAAGAGAACGAATACTTACAGTACTGAGATGTTAATACAGACATTGTATTCCTGTGAATAACTTTCAAAACATGGAGGGAAGAGAAGGAACAGTTACAGTACTGAGATATTAATACAGACATTGTATTCTTGGGAATAGATTTCAAAACATGGAGGGAAGAGAAGGAATAGTTACAGTATTGAGATGTTAATACAGACATTGTATTGTTGTGAACAGCTTCCAAAACATGGTGGGAAGAGAAGGAACAGTTACAGTACTGAGATATTAATACAGACATTGTATTCTTGGGAATAGATTTCAAAACATGGAGGAAAGAGAAGGCATTGTTCCAATACTGAAATGTTAATACAGACATTGTATTCTTGCGAATAGCTTTCAAAACATGGAGGAAAGAGGGAATTGTTACAACACTGAGATGTTAATACAGACATTGTATTATAGTGAATAGCTTTCAAAACATGGAGGAAAGAGAAGCAATAGTTACAGTACTGAGATGTTAATACAGACATTGTATTCTTCTGAAGAGCTTTCAAAATATGGAGGGAAGAGAAGGAATAGTTAGGGTACTGAGATGTTAATACACACATTGTATTCTTGTGAACAGCTTTCAAAACATGGAGGGAAGAGAAGGAATAGTTAGGGTACTGAGATGTTAATACACACATTGTATTCTTGTGAACAGCTTTCAAAACATGGAGGGAAGTGAAGGAATAGTTACGGTATTGAGATGTTAATACAGACATTGTATTCTTGTTAACAGCTTTCAAAACATGGAGGAAAGTGAAGGAATAGGTACAGTACTGAGATGTTACTACAGACATTGTATTCTTGTGAACAGCTTTCAAAACATGGAGGAAAGTGAAGGAATAGCTACAGTACTGAGATGTTAATACAGACATTGTATTGTTGTGAATAGCTTTCAAAATATGGAGGGAAGTGAAGGAATATTTAGTTACATTACTGAGATGTTAATTAAGACATAGTATTCTTGTGAATAGCTTTCAAAACATAGAGAAAAAGAAGGAACTGTTACAATACTGAGATGCTAATACGGACATTGTATTATTGTGAACAGCTTTCAAAACATGGAGGGAAGAGAAGGAATAGTTAGTTACAGTACTGAGATGTTAATAAAGGCATTGTATTGTTGTGAATAACTTTCAAAACACGGAAGGACGAGAAGGAATAGTTACAGTACTGAGATGTTAATACAGACATTGTATTGTTGTGAACAGCTTTCAAAACATGGAGGGAAGAGAAGGAATTGTTACAATACTGAGATGTTAATACAGACATTGTATTGTTGTGAATAGCTTTCAAAACATGGAGGGAAGAGAAGGAATAGTTACAGTACTGAGATATTAATACAGACATTGTATTCTTGGGAATAGCTTTTTCAAAACAAGGAGGGTAGAGAAGGTATAGTTACAGTACTGAGATGTTAATACAGACATTGTATTGTTGTCAACAGCTTCAAAAGTTGGAGGGAAGTGAAGGAATATTTAGAGACAGTACCGAGATGTTAATACAGACATTGTATTCTTGTGAATAGCTTTCAAAGCATGGAGGAAAGAGAGGGAATTGCTACAATACTGAGATGGTAAAACAGACATTGTATTGTTGCGAACAGCTTCAAAAATAGAGGGAAGTGAAGGAATATTTAGTTACAGTACTGAGTTGTTAACACAGACATAGTATTCTTGTGAATAGCTTTCAAAACAAGAAGGAAAGAGAAGGAATTGTTACAATACTGAGATGTTAATATAGACCATGTATTCTTGTGAATAGCTTTCAAAACATGGAGGAAAGAGAAGGAATTGTTACAACAATGAGATGTTAATACAGACATTGTATTGTTGTGAATAGCTTTCAAAACATGGAGGAAAGAGAAGGAATAGTTACAATACTGAGATGATAATACAGTAATTGTATTCCTGTGAATAGCTTTCAAAACATGGAGGGAAGAGAATTAATAGTTACGGTACTGAGATGTTAATACAGACATTGTATTGTTGTGAATAGCTTTCAAAACACGGAAGGACGAGAAGGAATAGTTACAGTACTGAGATGTTAATACAGACATTGTATTGTTGTGAACAGCTTTCAAAACATGGAGGGAAGAGAAGGAATTGTTACAATACTGAGATGTTAATACAGACATTGTATTGTTGTGAATAGCTTTCAAAACATGGAGGGAAGAGAAGGAATAGTTACAGTACTGAGATATTAATACAGACATTGTATTCTTGGGAATAGGTTTTTCAAAACATGGAGGGTAGAGAAGGTATAGTTACAGTACTGAGATGTTAATACAGACATTGTATTGTTGTGAACAGCTTCAAAAGTTGGAGGGAAGTGAAGGAATATTTAGAGACAGTACTGAGATGTTAATACAGACATTGTATTCTTGTGAATAGCTTTCAAAACATGGAGGAAAGAGAGGGAATTGCTACAATACTGAGATGTTAAAACAGACATTGTATTGTTGTGAACAGCTTCAAAAATGGAGGGAAGTGAAGGAATATTTAGTTAAAGTACTGAGTTGTTAACACAGACATAGTATTCTTGTGAATAGCTTTCAAAACAAGAAGGAAAGAGAAGGAATTGTTACAATACTGAGATGTTAATATAGAGCATGTATTCTTGTGAATAGCTTTCAAAACATGGAGGAAAGAGAAGGAATTGTTACAACAATGAGATGTTAATACAGACATTGTATTGTTGTGAATAGCTTTCAAAACATGGAGGAAAGAGAAGGAATAGTTACAATACTGAGATGATAATACAGGCATTGTATTCCTGTGAATAGCTTTCAAAACATGGAGGGAAGAGAATTAATAGTTACGGTACTGAGATGTTAATACAGACATTGTATTCTTGTGAAGAGCTTTCAAAGCATGGAGCGAAGTGAAGGAATAGCTACAGTACTGAGATGTTAATACAGAAAGTGTATTGTTGTGAATAGCTTTCAAAACATGGAGGGAATTGAAGGAATAGCTACAGTACTGAGATGTTAATACAGACATTGTATTCTTGTGAATGGCTTTTACAACATGGAGGGAAGTGAAGGAATAGTTACAATACTGATATATTAAAACAGACATTGTATTCTTGTGATTATCTTTCAAAACATATGGGGAAGAGAACGAATACTTCCAGTACTGACATGTTAATACATACATTGTATTCATGTAACAAGCGTTCTAAACATGGAGGGAAGATAATGAAAAGTTACAGTACTAAGATGATAATATAGACATTGTATTTTTGTGAATATTTTTCAAAAATGCAGTGAAGAGAAGAAATAGTTACAATACTGAGTTGTTAATACAGACATTGTATTCTTGTGAATAGCTTTAAAAATATGGAGGGAAGAGAAGGAATAGTTACGGTACTGAGATGTTAATACAGACATTGTATTCCTGGGAATAGCTTTCAAAACATGGAGGGAAGTGAAGGCATAGTTACAGTACTGAGATGTTAATACAGACAGTGTATTGTTGTAAATAACTTTCAAAACATGGAGGGAATTGAAGGAATAGCCACAGTACTGAGATGTTAATACAGATATTGTATTGTTGTCAAAAACTTTCAAAACATGGTGATGGAGAAGGAATAGTTAGTTTCAGTACTGAGATGTTAATACAGACATTGTACTGTTGTGAATAGCTTTCAAAACACGGAAGGACGAGAAGGAATAGTTACAGTACTGAGATGTTAATACAGACATTGTATTGTTGTGAACAGCTTTCAAAACATGGAGGGAAGTGACGGAATAGTTACAGTACTGAGATGTTAATACAGACATTGTATTCTTGTGAATATCCTTCAAAATATGGAGGGAAGTGAAGCAATAGATACAGTACTGAGATGTTAATACAGACATTGTATTGTTGTGAATGGCTTTCAAAGCATGGAGGGAAGAGAATAAGAAGTTAAAGTACTGAGATGTTAATACAGACATTGTATTGTGGTGATTAGCTTTCAAAACATGAAGGGAAATGAAGGAATAGTTAGTTACAGTACTGAGATGTTAATACAGGCATTGTATTCTTGTGAATAGCTTTCAAAACATGGAGGGAAGTGAAGGAATAGTTACGGTACTGAGATTTTAATACAGACATTGTATTCTTGTGAACAGCTTTCAAAACATGAAGGGAAGTGAAGGAATAGCTACAGTACTGAGATGTTAATACAGACAGTGTATTGTTGTGAATAGCTTTCAAAACATGGAGGGAATTGAAGGAATAGCTACAGTACTAAGATGATAATACAGACATTGTATTCCTGTGAATAGCTCTCAAAACATAGAGGGAAGAGGAGTAGTTACAATACTGAGATGTTAATACAGACATTGTATTGTTGTGAATAGCTTTCAAAATATGGAGGGAAGTGGAGGAATAGTTAGTTACAGTACTGAGATTTTAATACAGACATAGTATTCTTGTGAATAGCTTTCAAAACATAGAGAAAAAGAAGGAATTGTTACAATACTGAGATGCTAATACAGACATTGTATTATTGTGAACAGCGTTCAAAACATGGAGGAAAGTGAAGGAATAGCTACAATACTGAGATGTTAATACAGACATTGTATTCTTGTGAACAGCTTTCAAAACATGGAGGATACTGAAGGAATAGCTACAATACTGAGATGTTAATACAGACATTGTATTCTTGTGAACAGCTTTCAAAACATGGAGGGAAGTGAAGGAATAGCTACAGTACTGAGATGTTAATACAGACAGTGTATTGTTGTGAATAGATTTCAAATCATTGAGGGAATTGAAGGAATAGCTACAGTACTGAGATGTTAATACAGACATTGTATTCCTGTGAATAGCTTTCACAACATGGAGGGAAGTGAAGGAATAGTTACAATACTGATATATTAAAACAGACATTGTATTCTTGTGATCAGAATTCAAAACTTAGAGGTAAGAGAACGAATACTTACAGTACTGACATGTTAATACAGACATTGTATTTATGTGAATAGCATTCAAAACATGGAGGGAAGAGAATGAAATGTTACAGTACTAAGATGATAATATAGACATTGTATTTTTGTGAATATTTTTCAAAAATGCAGTGAAGAGAAGAAATAGTTACAATACTGAGTTGTTAATACAGACATTGTATTCTTGGGAATAGCCTTCAAAACATGGAGGAAAGAGACCGGATTGTTACAATACTGAGATGTTAATACAAACATTGTATTGTGGTGAATAGCTTTCAAAACATGGAGGAAAGAGAAGCAATAGTTACAGTAATGAGAAGTTAATACAGACATTGTATTCTTGTGAATGACTTTCAAAAATGTAGGGAAGAGAAGGAATAGTTACGGTACTGAGATGTTAATACAGACATTGTATTCTTGTGAACAGCTTTCAAAACATAGAGGGAAGTGAAGGAATAGTTACAGTACTGAGATGTTAATACAGACAGTGTATTGTTGTAAATAACTTTCAAAACATGGAGGGAATTGAAGGAATAGCCACAGTACTGAGATGTTAATACAGACATTGTATTCTTGTTTATAGCTTTCAAAAGATGGAGGGAAGAGAAGGAATAGTTACAGTACTGAGATGTTAATACAGACATTGTATTACTGTGAATAGCTTTCAAAACATAGAGGGAAGAGAAGGAATAGTTACAATACTGAGATGTTAATACAGACATTGTATTGTTGTGAATTGCTTTCAAAATATGGAGAGAAGTGAAGGAATAGTTAGTTACTGTACTGAGATGTTAATACAGACATAGTAATCTTGTGAATAGCTTTCAAAACATAGAGAAAAAGAAGGAATTGTTACAATACTGAGATGCTAATACAGCCATTGTATAATTGTGAACAGCTTTCAAAACATGGAGGGAAGAGGAGGTATTGTTAGTTACAGTACTGTGATGTTAATACAGACATTGTATTGTTGTGAATAACTTTCAAAACATGGTTATGGAGAAGGAATAGTTAGTTACAGTACTGAGATGTTAATACAGACATTGTATTGTTGTGAATAGCTTTCAAAACACGGAGGGAAGAGAAGAAACAGTAACAGTACTGAGTTGTTAATACAGACATTGTATTCCTGTGAATAGCTTTCAAAACATAGAGGAAAGAGAAGGAATAGTTACAGTACTGAGAAGCTAATACAGACATTGTATTCTTGGGAATAGCTTTCAAAACATGGAGGGAAGAGAAGGAATAGTACAGTACTGAGATGTTAATACAGACATTGTATTGTTGTATAAAAGCTTTCAAAACAGTTTGGGAAGAGAAGGATTTATTACAAAACTAAGATGTTAAAACAGACATTGTATTGTTGTGAACAGCTTCAAAAAATGGAGTGAAGTGAAGGAATAGTTAGTTACAGTACTGAGATGTTAATACAGACATAGTATTCTTGTGAAAAGCTTTCAAAGCAAGGAGGAAAGAGAAGGAATTGTTACAATACTGAGATGTTAATATAGACATTGTATTCTTGTGAATAGCTTTCAAAACATGGAGGAAAAAGAAGGAATTGTTACAACAATGAAAAGTTAATACAGACATTGTATTGTTGAGAATAGCTTTCAAAACATGGAGGAAAGAGAAAAATAGTTACAATACTAAGATGCTAATACAGGCATTGTATTCCTGTGAATAGCTTTCAAAACATGGAGGGAAGAGAAGGATAAGTTACGGTACTGAGATGTTAATACAGACATTGTATTCTTGTGAACAGCTTTCAAAACATGGAGGGAAGAGAAGGATTAGTTACAGCACTGAGATGTTAATACAGACATTGTATTCCTGTGAATAGCTTTCAAAACATGGAGGGAAGAGAAGGATAAGTTACGGTACTGAGATGTTAATACAGGCATTGTATTCTTGTGAACAGCTTTCAAAACATGGAGGAAAGTGAAGGAATAACTACAGTACTGAGATGTTAATACAGACATTGTATTCTTGTGAACAGCTTTCAAAACATGGAGGAAAGTGAAGGAATAGCTACTGTACTGAGATGTTAATACAGACATTGTATTCTTGTGAACAGCTTTCAAAACATGGAGGGAAGTGAATGAATAGCTACAGTACTGAGATGTTAATACAGACAGTGTATTGTTGTGAACAGCTTTCAAAACATGGAGGGAATTGAAGGAATAGCTACAGTACTGAGATGTTAATACAGACATTGTATTCCTGTGAATAGCTTTCAGAACATGGAGGGAAGTGAAGGAATAGTTACAATATTGATATATTAAAACAGACATTTTATTCTTGTGATTAGATTTCACAACATAGAGGGAAGAGAACGAATACTTACAGTACTGACATAATAATACAGGCATTTTATTTATGTGAATAGCATTCAAAACATGGAGGGAAGAGAATGAAAAGTTACAGTACTAAGATGATAATATAGACATTGTATTTTTGTGAATAGCTTTCAAAAATGCAGTGAAGAGAAGAAATAGTTACAGTACTGAGTTTTTAATACAGACATTGTATTCTTGTGAACAGCTTTCAAAACATGGAGGGAAGTGAAGGAATAGTTACAGTACTGAGATGTTAATACAGACAGTGTATTGTTGTAAATAACTTTCAAAACATGGAGGGAAGAGAAGGAATTGTTACAATACTGAGATGTTAATACATACATTGTATTGTTGTGAATAGCTTTCAAAACATGGAGGGAAGAGAAGGAATAGCCACAGTACTGAGATGTTAATACAGACATTGTATTCCTGTGAATAGCTTTCAAAACATGGAGGAAAGAGAAGGAATAGTTACAGTACTGAGATGTTAATACAGACATTGTATACCTGTGAATAGCTTTCAAACCATGGCGGGAATTGAAGGAATAGCCACAGCACTGAGATGTTAATACAGACATTGTATATCTGTGAATAGCTTTCAAAACATGGAGGGAAGAGAAGGAATAGTTACAGTACTGAGATATTAATACAGACATTGTATTCTTGTTTATAGCTTTCAAAACATTGAGGGATGAGAAGGAATAGTTACAGTACTGAAATGTTAATACAGACATTGTATTGTTGTGAACAGCTTTCAAAACGTTGAGGGAAAGGAAGGAATAATTACAGTACTGAGATGGTAATACAGACATTGTATTCCTGTGAATAGCTTTGAAAATATGGAGGGAAGTGAAGGAATAGTTAGTTACAGTACTGAGATTTTAATACAGACATAGTATTCTTGTGAATAGCCTTCAAAACCTAGAGAAAAATAAGGAATTGTTACAATACTGAGATGCTAATACAGACATTGTATTATTGTGAACAGGGTTCAAAACATGGAGGGAAGAGTAGGAATAGTTAGTTACAGTACTGGGATGTTAATACAGACATTGTATTGTTGTCAATAACTTTCAAAACATGGTGATGGAGAAGGAATAGTTAGTTTCAGTACTGAGATGTTAATACAGACATTGTACTGTTGTGAATAGCTTTCAAAACACGGAAGGACGAGAAGGAATAGTTACAGTACTGAGATGTTAATACAGACATTGTATTGTTGTGAATAGCTTTCAAAACATGGAGGGAAGTGACGGAATAGTTACAGTACTGAGATGTTAATACAGACATTGTATTCTTGTGAATATCCTTCAAAATATGGAGGGAAGTGAAGCAATAGATACAGTACTGAGATGTTAATACAGACATTGTATTGTTGTGAATGGCTTTCAAAGCATGGAGGGAAGAGAATAAGAAGTTAAAGTACTGAGATGTTAATACAGACATTGTATTGTGGTGATTAGCTTTCAAAACATGAAGGGAAATGAAGGAATAGTTAGTTACAGTACTGAGATGTTAATACAAGCATTGTATTCTTGTGAATAGCTTTCAAAACATGGAGGGAAGTGAAGGAATAGTTACGGTACTGAGATTTTAATACAGACATTGTATTCTTGTGAACAGCTTTCAAAACATGGAGGGAAGTGAAGGAATAGCTACAGTACTGAGATGTTAATACAGACAGTGTATTGTTGTGAATAGCTTTCAAAACATGGAGGGAATTGAAGGAATAGCTACAGTACTAAGATGATAATACAGACATTGTATTCCTGTGAATAGCTCTCAAAACATAGAGGGAAGAGAAGGAGTAGTTACAATATTGAGATGTTAATACAGACATTGTATTGTTGTGAATAGCTTTCAAAATATGGAGGGAAGTGAAGGAATAGTTAGTTACAGTACTGAGATTTTAATACAGACATAGTATTCTTGTGAATAGCTTTCAAAACATAGAGAAAAAGAAGGAATTGTTACAATACTGAGATGCTAATACAGACATTGTATTATTGTGAACAGCGTTCAAAACATGGAGGAAAGTGAAGGAATAGCTACAATACTGAGATGTTAATACAGACATTGTATTCTTGTGAACAGCTTTCAAAACATGGAGGAAAGTGAAGGAATAGCTACAATACTGAGATGTTAATACAGACATTGTATTCTTGTGAACAGCTTTCAAAACATGGAGGGAAGTGAAGGAATAGCTACAGTACTGAGATGTTAATACAGACAGTGTATTGTTGTGAATAGATTTCAAAACATTGAGGGAATTGAAGGAATAGCTACAGTACTGAGATGTTAATACAGACATTGTATTCCTGTGAATAGCTTTCACAACATGGAGGGAAGTGAAGGAATAGTTACAATATTGATATATTAAAACAGACATTGTATTCTTGTGATCAGAATTCAAAACTTAGAGGTAAGAGAACGAATACTTACAGTACTGACATGTTAATACAGACATTGTATTTATGTGAATAGCATTCAAAACATGGATGGAAGAGAATGAAATGTTACAGTACTAAGATGATAATATAGACATTGTATTTTTGTGAATATTTTTCAAAAATGCAGTGAAGAGAAGAAATAGTTACAATACTGAGTTGTTAATACAGACATTGTATTCTTGGGAATAGCCTTCAAAACATGCAGGAAAGAGACCGGATTTTTACAATACTGAGATGTTAATACAAACATTGTATTGTGGTGAATAGTTTTCAAAACATGGAGGAAAGAGAAGCAATAGTTACAGTACTGAGAAGTTAATACAGACATTGTCTTCTTGTGAATGACTTTCAAAAATGTAGGGAAGAGAAGGAATAGTTACGTTACTGAGATGTTAATACAGACATTGTATTCTTGTGAACAGCTTTCAAAACATAGAGGGAAGTGAAGGAATTGTTACAGTACTGAGATGTTAATACAGACAGTGTATTGTTGTAAATAACTTTCAAAACATGGAGGGAATTGAAGGAATAGCCACAGTACTGAGATGTTAATACAGACATTGTATTCCTGTGAATAGCTTTCAGAACATGGAGGGAAGAGAAGGAATAGTTACAGTAATGAGATATTAATACAGACATTGTATTCTTGTTTATAGCTTTCAGAAGATGGAGGGAAGAGAAGGAATAGTTACAGTACTGAGATGTTAATACAGACATTGTATTACTGTGAATAGCTTTCAAAACATAGAGGGAAGAGAAGGAATAGTTACAATACTGAGATGTTAATACAGACATTGTATTGTTGTGAATTGCTTTCAAAATATGGAGAGAAGTGAAGGAATAGTTAGTTACTGTACTGAGATGTTAATACAGACATAGTAATCTTGTGAATAGCTTTCAAAACATAGAGAAAAAGAAGGAATTGTTACAATACTGAGATTCTAATACAGCCATTGTATAATTGTGAACAGCTTTCAAAACATGGAGGGAAGAGGAGGTATTGTTGGTTACAGTACTGTGATGTTAATACAGACATTGTATTGTTGTGAATAACTTTCAAAACATGGTTATGGAGAAGGAATAGTTAGTTACAGTACTGAGATGTTAATACAGACATTGTATTGTTGTGAATAGCTTTCAAAACACGGAGGGAAGAGAAGAAACAGTAACAGTACTGAGTTGTTAATACAGACATTGTATTCCTGTGAATAGCTTTCAAAACATAGAGGAAAGAGAAGGAATAGTTACAGTACTGAGAAGCTAATACAGACATTGTATTCTTGGGAATAGCTTTCAAAACATGGAGGGAAGAGAAGGAATAGTACAGTACTGAGATGTTAATACAGACATTGTATTGTTGTATGAAAGCTTTCAAAATAGTTTGGGAAGAGAAGGATTTATTACAAAACTGAGATGTTAAAACAGACATTGTATTGTTGTGAACAGCTTCAAAAAATGGAGTGAAGTGAAGGAATAGTTAGTTACAGTACTGAGATGTTAATACAGACATAGTATTCTTGTGAAAAGCTTTCAAAGCAAGGAGGAAAGAGAAGGAATTGTTACAATACTGAGATGTTAATATAGACATTGTATTCTTGTGAATAGCTTTCAAAACATGGAGGAAAAAGATGGAATTGTTACAACAATGAAAAGTTAATACAGACATTGTATTGTTGAGAATAGCTTTCAAAACATGGAGGAAAGAGAAAAATAGTTACAATACTGAGATGCTAATACAGGCATTGTATTCCTGTGAATAGCTTTCAAAACATGGAGGGAAGAGAAGGATAAGTTACGGTACTGAGATGTTAATACAGACATTGTATTCTTGTGAACAGCTTTCAAAACATGGAGGGAAGTGAATGAATAGCTGCAGTACTGAGACGTTAATACATACAGTGTATTGTTGTGAATAGCTTTCAAAACATGGAGGGAATTGAAGGAATAGCCACAGTACTGAGATGTTAATACAGACCGTGTTGTTGTGAATAGCTTTCACAACATGGAGGGAATTCAAGGAATAGCTACAGTACTGAGATGTTAATACAGACATTGTATTCCTGTGAATAGCTTTCACAACATGTAGGGAAGTGAAGGAATAGTTACAATATTGATATATTAAAACAGACATTGTATTCTTGTGATTAGATTTCAAAACATAGAGGGAAGAGAACGAATACCTACAGTACTGACATGTTCATACAGACATTGTATTTATGTGAATAGCATTCAAAAACATGGAGGGAAGAGAATGAAAATTTACAGTACTAAGATGATAATATAGACATTGTATTTTTGTGAATAGCTTTCATAAATGCAGTGAAGAGAAAAAATTGTTACAATACTGAGTTGTTAATACAGACATTGTATACTTGTGAATAGCTTTAAAAACATGGAGGGAAGAGAAGAAACAGTAACAGTACAGAGATGTTAATACAGACATAGTATTCTTGTGAAAAGCTTTCAAAACAAGGAGGAAATGGAAGGAATTGTTACAATACTGAGATGTTAATATAGACATTGTATTCTTGTGAATAGCTTTCAAAACATGGAGGAAAGAGAAGGAATTGTTACAACAATGAAATGTTAATACAGACATTGTATTGTTGTGAATAGCTTTCAAAACATGGAGGAAAGAGAAAAATGGTTACAATACTGAGATGCTAATACAGGGATTGTATTCCTGTGAATAGCTTTCAAAACATGGAGGGAAGAGAAGGAATAGTTACGGTATTGAGATGTTAATACAGACATTGTATTGTTGTGAATAGCTTTCAAAACATGGAAGGAAGAGAAGGAATAGTTACAGTACTGAGATGTTAATACAGACATTATATTCCTGTGAATAGCTTTCAAAACATGGAGGGAAGAGAAGGAATAGTTACGGTATTGAGATGTTAATACAGACATTGTATTCCTGTGAATAGCTTTCAAAACATGGAGGGAAGAGAAGGAATAGTTATAGTACTGAGATGTTAATACAGACATTGTATTCCTGTGAATAGCTTTCAAAACATGGAGGGAAGAGAAGGAATAGTTACGGTACTGAGATGTTAATACAGACATTGTATTTTTGTGAACAGCTTTCAAAACATGGAGGAAAGTGAAGGAATAGCTACAGTACTGAGATGTTAATACAGACATTGTATTCCTGTGAACAGCTTTCAAAACATGGAGGAAAGTGAAGGAATAGCTACAGTACTGAGATGTTAATACAGACAGTGTATTGTTGTGAATAGCTTTCAAAACATGGAGGGAAGAGAACGAATACTGACAGTACTGACATGTTAATACAGATATTGTATTTATGTGAATAGCATTCAAAACATGGAGGGAAGAGAATGAAAAGTTACAGTACTAAGATGACAATATAGACATTGTATTTTTGTGAATAGCTTTCAAATATGAAGTGAAGAGAAGAAATAGTTACAATACTGAGTTGTTAATACAGACATGGTATTCTTGGGAATAGCTTTCAAAACCTGGAGGAAAGAGAAGGAATAGTTACGGTACTGAGATGTTAATACAGACATTGTATTCTTGTGAACAGCTTTCAAAACATGGAGGGAAGTGAAGGAATAGTTACAGTACTGAGATGTTAATACAGACATTGTATTGCTGTGAATAGCCTTTAAAACATGGAGGGAAGATAAAGAATAGTTACAGTACTGAGATATTAAAACAGACATTGTATTCTTGTTTATAGCATTCAAAACATGGAGGGAATAGAAAGAATAGTTACAGTACTGAGATGTTAATACAGACATTGTATTGTTGTGAACAGCTTTCAAAACGTGGAGGGAAAGGAAGGAATAGTTACAGTATTGAGATGTTAATACAGACATTGTATTCCTGTGAAAAGCTTTCAAAATATGGAGGGAAGTGAAGGAATAGTTAGTTACAGTACTGAGATTTTAATACAGACATAGTATTCTTGTGAACAGCTTTCAAAACATAGAGAAAAAGAAGGAATTGTTACAAAATTGAGATGCTAATACAGACATTGTTTTATTGTGAACAGCGTTCAAAACATGGAGGGAAGAGAAGGAATAGTTAGTTACAGTACTGAGATGTTAATACAGACATTGTATTGTTTTCAATAACTTTCAAAACATGGTGATGGAGAAGGAATAGTTAGTTTCAGTACTGAGATGTTAATACAGACATTGTATTGTTGTGAACAGCTTTCAAAACATGGAGGGAAGTGACGGAATAGTCACAGTACTGAGATGTTAATACAGACATTGTATTCTTTTGAATATCCTTCAAAATATGGAGGGAAGTAAAGCAATAGTTACAGTACTGAGATGTTAATACAGACATTGTATTGTTGTGAATAGCTTTCAAAGCATGGAGGGAAGAGAATGAATAGTTAATGTACTGAGATGTAAATACAGACATTGCATTGTGGTGATTAGCTTTCAAAACATGAAGGGAAGTGAAGGAATAGTTAGTTACAGTACTGAGATGTTAATACAGACATTGTATTCTTGTGAATAACTTTCAAAACATGGAGGGAAGTGAAGGAATAGTTACGGTACTGAGATTTTAATACAGATATTGTATTCTTGTGAACAGCTTTCAAAACATGGAGGGAAGTGAAGGAATAGCTACAGTACTGAGATGTTAATACAGATAGTGTATTGTTGTGAATAGCTTTCAAAACATGGAGGGAATTGAAGGAATAGCCACAGTACTGAGATGTTAATACAGACCGTGTTGTTGTGAATAGCTTTCACAACATGGAGGGTATTGAAGGAATAGCTACAGTACTGAGATGTTAATACAGACATTGTATTCCTGTGAATAGCTTTCACAACATGGAAGGAAGTGAAGGAATAGTTACAATATTGATATATTAAAACAGACATTGTATTCTTGTGATTAGATTTCAAAACATAGAGGGAAGAGAACGAATACTTACAGTACTGACATGTTAATACAGACATTGTATTTATGTGAATAGCATTCAAAACATGGAGGGAAGAGAATGAAAAGTTACAGTACTAAGATGATAATATAGATATTGTATTTTTGTGAATAGCTGTCATAAATGCAGTGAAGAGAAGAAATAGTTACAATACTGAGTTGTTAATACAGACATTGTATTCTTGTGAACAGCTTTAAAAATATGGAGGGAACAGAAGAAACAGTAACAGTACTGAGATGTTAATACACACATTGTATTCCTGTGTATAGCTTTCAAAACATGGAGGGAAGAGAAGGAATAGCCACAGTACTGAGATGTTAATACAGACATTGTATTCTTGTGAACAGCTTTCAAAACGTGGAGGGAAAGGAAGGATTAGTTACAATATTGAGATGTGAATACTGACATTATATTGTAGTGAATAGCTTTCAAAATATGGAGGGAAGTGAAGGAATAGTTAGTTAGTTACAGTACTGAGATGTTAATACAGACATAGTATTCTTGTGAATAGCTTTCAAAACATAGAGAAAAAGAAGGAATTGTTCCAATATTGAGATGCTAATACATACATTGTATTATTGTGAACAGCTTTCAAAACATGGAGGGAAGGGAAGGAATAGTTAGTTACAGTACTGAGATGTTAATACAGACATTGTATTGTTGTGAATAACTTTCAAAACATGGTGAAGGAGAAGGAATAGTTAGTTACAGTACTGAGATGTTAATACAGACATTGTATTGTTGTGATTAGCTTTCATAACACGGAAGGACGAGAAGAAATAGTTACAGTACTGAAATATTAATACAGACATTGTATTGTTGTGAACAGCTTTCAAAACATGGAGGGAAGTGAAGGAATAGTTACAGTACTGAAATGTTAATACAGACATTGTATTCTTGTGTATATCCTTCAAAATATGGAGGGAAGTGAAGGAATAGTTACAGTACTGATATGTTAATACAGACATTGTGTTGTTGTGAATAGCTTTCAAACCATGGAGGGAAGAGAATGAATAGTTAAGGTACTGAGATGTTAATACAGACATTGTATTGTGGTGATTAACTTTCAAAACATGAAGGGAAGTAAAGGAATAGTTAGTTACAGTACTGAGATGTTAATACAGACATTGTATTCTTGTGAATAGCTTTCAAAACATGGAGGGAAGAGAAGGAATTGTTACAGTACTGAGAAGTTAATACAGACATTGTATTCTTGTGAATAGCTTTCAAAACATAAAGGTAAATAGAGGAATAGTTACAATACTGAGATGTGATTACAGACATTGTATTGTTGTGAATAGCTTTCAAAACATGGAAGTAACTATAAGTACTGAGATGTTAATACAGACATTGTATTCTGGTGAATAGCTTTCAAAACATGGAGGGAAGTGAAGGAATAGTTACAGTACTGAGATGTTAATACAGACATTGTATTCCTGTGAATAGCTTTCAAAACATGGAGGGAAGAGAAGGAATAGCCACAGTACTGAGATGTTAATACAGACATTGTATTCTTGTGAATAGCTTTCAAAACATGGAGGGAAGAGGAGGAATAATTACAGTACTGAGATGTTAATACAGACATTGTATTGTTGTGAACAGCTTTCAAAACGTGGAGGGAAAGGAAGGATTAGTTACAAAATTGAGATGTGAATACAGACATTGTATTGTTGTGAATAGCTTTCAAAATATGGAGGGAAGTGAAGGAATAGTTAGTTACAGTACTGAGATGTTAATACAGACTTAGTATTCTTGTGAATAGCTTTCAAAACATAGAGAAAAAGAAGGAATTGTTACAATATTGAGATGCTAATACATACATTGTATTATTGTGAACAGCTTTCAAAATATGGAGGGAAGGGAAGGAATAGTTAGTTACAGTACTGAGATGTTAATACAGACATTGCATTGTTGTGATTAGCTTTCATAACACGGAAGGACGAGAAGAAATAGTTACAGTACTGAGATGTTAATACAGACATTGTATTGTTGTGAACAGCTTTCAAAACATGGAGGGAAGTGAAGGAATAGTTACAGTACTGAAATGTTAATACAGACATTGTATTGTGGTGATTAACTTTCAAAACATGAAGGGAAGTAAAGGAATAGTTAGTTACAGTACTGAGATGTTAATACAGACATTGTATTCTTGTGAATAGCTTTCAAAACATGGAGGGAAGAGAAGGAATTGTTACAGTACTGAGATGTTAATACAGACATTGTATTCTTGTGAATAGCTTTCAAAACATAAAGGTAAATAGAGGAATAGTTACAATACTGAGATGTGATTACAGACATTGTCTTGTTGTGAATAGCTTTCAAAACATGGAAGTAACTATAAGTACTGAGTTGTTAATACAGACATTGTATTCTGGTGAATAGCTTTCAAAACATGGAGGGAAGTGAAGGAATAGTTACAGTACTGAGATGTGAATACAGACATTGTATTCTTGTGAACAGCTTTCAAAGCATGTAGGGAAGAGAAGGAATAGTTAGCTACAGTACTTAGATATTAATACAGACATTGTAATCTGGTAAATAGCTTTCAATGCATGCAGGGAATGTGAAGGAATAGTTAGTAACAGTACTGAGATGTTAATACAGACATTGTATTGTTGTGATTAACTTTCAAAACATGGAAGGAAGTGAAGGAATAATTAGTTACTGGACTGAGATGTTAATACAGATATTGTATTCCTGTGAATATCTTTCAAAACATGCAGGGAAGTGAAGGAATAGTTAGTTACAGTACTGACATGTTAATACAGACATTGTATTCCTGTGAATAGCTTTCAAAACATGGAGGGAAGTGAAGGAATAGTTACAATACTGAGATGTTAATACAGACATTGTATCCTTGTGAATAGCTTTCACAACATGGAGGAAAGAGAAGGAATAGTTACAATACTGAGATTTTAATACAGACATTGTATTGTTGTGAACAGCTTTCAAAACATGGAGGAAATTAAAGGAATAGTAAGTAGATATTGTCACATATGTCATTGTTGAGAGTATAACTGATATTGTCACATGTGTCATTGGTGTGAGTTTAACTGATATTGCCACATGTGTCATTGGTGAGAGTTTAACTGATATTGTCACATGTGTCATTGGTGAGAGTTTAACTGATATTGTCACATGTGTCATTGGTGTGAGTTTAACTGATATTGTCACATGTGTCATTGGTGAGGGTTTAACTGATTTTGTCCCATGTGTCATTGGTGTGAGTTTAACTGATATTGTCACATGTGTCATTGTTGAGAGTTTAACTGATACTGTCACATGTGTCATTGGTGAGAGTTTAACTGATATTGTCACATGTGTCATTGGTGAGAGTTTAACTGATATTGTCACATGTGTCATTGGTGTGAGTTTAACTGATATTGTCACATGTGTCATTGGTGAGGGTTTAACTGATTTTGTCCCATGTGTCATTGGGGAGAATTTAACTGATATTGTCACATGCGTCATTGGTGAGAGTTTAACTGATATTGTCACATGTGTCATTGGTGAGAGTTTAACTGATATTGTCACTTGTGTCATTGTTGAGAGTTTAACTGATATTGTCACTTGTGTCATTGGTGAGAGTTTAACTGATATTGTCACATGTGTCAGTGGTAAGAGGTTACCTGATATTGTCACATGTGTCATTGGTGTGAGTTTAACTGATATTGTCACATGTGTCACTGTTGAGAGTTTAACTGATATTGTCATATGTGTCATTGGTGTGAGTTTAACTGATATTGTCACATGTGTCACTGTTGAGAGTTTAACTGATATTATCACATGTGTCATTGGTGTGAGTTTAACTGATATTGTCACATGTGTCACTGTTGAGAGTTTAACTGATATTGTCATATGTGTCATTGGTGTGAGTTTAACTGATATTGTCACATGTGTCATTGGTGTGAGTTTAACTGATATTGTCACATGTGTCACTGTTGAGAGTTTAACTGATATTGTCACATGTGTCATTGGTGTGAGTTTAACTGATATTGTCACATGTGTCATTGGTGTGAGTTTAACTGATATTGTCACTTGTGCCATTGTTGAGAGTTTAACTGATATTATCACATGTGTCATTGGTGAGAGTTTAACTGATACTGTCCTATGTGTTATTGGTGAGAGTTTAACTGATATTGTCACATGTGTCTTTGTTGAGAGTTTAACTGATAGTAACTGATATTGTCACATGTGTCATTTGTGAGAGTTTAACTGATACTGTCACGTGTGTCATTGTTGAGAGTTTAACTGATATTAACTGATATTGTCACATGTGTCACTGTTGAGAATTTAACTGATAGTAACTGATATTGTCACATGTGTCATTTGTGAGAGTTTAACTGATACTGTCACGTGTGTCATTGTTGAGAATTTAACTGATATTAACTGATATTGTCACATGTGTCACTGTTGAGAATTTAACTGATAGTAACTGATACTGTCACGTGTGTCATTGTTGAGAGTTTAACTGATATTAACTGATATTGTCACATGTGTCACTGTTGAGAATTTAACTGATAGTAACTGATATTGTCACATGTGTCATTGGTGAGAGTTTAACTGATACTGTCACGTGTGTCATTGTTGAGAGTTTAACTGATATTAACTGATATTGTCACATGTGTCACTGTTGAGAATTTAACTGATATTAACTGATATTGTCACATGTGTCATTGGTGAGAGTTTAACTGATACTGTCACGTGTGTCATTGTTGAGAGTTTAACTGATATTAACTGATATTGTCACATGTGTCACTGTTGAGAATTTAACTGATACTGTCACGTGTGTCATTGTTGAGAGTTTAACTGATATTAACTGATATTGTCACATGTGTCACTGTTGAGAATTTAACTGATACTGTCACGTGTGTCATTGTTGAGAGTTTAACTGATATTAACTGATATTGTCACATGTGTCACTGTTGAGAATTTAACTGATAGTAACTGATATTGTCACATGTGTTATTGGTGAGAGTTTAACTGATACTGTCACGTGTGTCATTGTTGAGAGTTTAACTGATATTAACTGATATTGTCACATGTGTCACTGTTGAGAGTTTAACTGATATTAACTGATATTGTCACATGTGTCACTGTTGAGAGTTTAACTGATATTAACTGATATTGTCACATGTGTCATTTGTGAGAGTTTAACTGATACTGTCACATGTGTCATTGTTGAGAGTTTAACTGATATTAACTGATATTGTCACATGTGTCACTGTTGAGAGTTTAACTGATATTAACTGATACTGTCACATGTGTCACTGTTGAGAGTTTAACTGATACTGTCACATGTGTCATTGGTGAGAGTTTAACTGATACTGTCACATGTGTCATTGGTGAGAGTTTAACTGATACTGTCACATGTGTCACTGTTGAGAGTTTAACTGATACTGTCACATGTGTCATTGGTGTGAGTTTAACTGATATTGTCACATGTGTCACTGTTGAGAGTTTAACTGATACTGTCACATGTGTCATTGGTGTGAGTTTAACTGATATTGTCACATGTGTCACTGTTGAGAGTTTAACTGATATTGTCACATGTGTCATTGGCAAGAGTTTAACTGATATTAACTGATATTGTCACATGTGTCACTGTTGAGAGTTTAACTGATATTAACTGATATTGTCACATGTGTCACTGTTGAGAGTTTAACTGATATTAACTGATATTGTCACATGTGTCATTTGTGAGAGTTTAACTGATACTGTCACATGTGTCATTGTTGAGAGTTTAACTGATATTAACTGATATTGTCACATGTGTCACTGTTGAGAGTTTAACTGATATTAACTGATACTGTCACATGTGTCACTGTTGAGAGTTTAACTGATACTGTCACATGTGTCATTTGTGAGAGTTTAACTGATACTGTCACATGTGTCACTGTTGAGAGTTTAACTGATACTGTCACATGTGTCATTGGTGAGAGTTTAACTGATACTGTCACATGTGTCATTGGTGAGAGTTTAACTGATACTGTCACATGTGTCATTGGTGAGAGTTTAACTGATACTGTCACATGTGTCATTGGTGAGAGTTTAACTGATACTGTCACATGTGTCATTGGTGAGAGTTTAACTGATACTGTCACATGTGTCACTGTTGAGAGTTTAACTGATACTGTCACATGTGTCATTGGTGAGAGTTTAACTGATACTGTCACATGTGTCATTGGTGTGAGTTTAACTGATATTGTCACATGTGTCACTGTTGAGAGTTTAACTGATACTGTCACATGTGTCATTGGTGTGAGTTTAACTGATATTGTCACATGTGTCACTGTTGAGAGTTTAACTGATACTGTCACATGTGTCATTGGTGTGAGTTTAACTGATACTGTCACATGTGTCATTGGTGAGAGTTTAACTGATACTGTCACATGTGTCATTAGTGAGAGTTTAATTGATACTGTCACATGTGTCATTGTTGAGAGTTTAACTGATATTGTCACATGTGTCATTGGTGAGAGTTTAACTGATATTGTCACATGTGTCATTGTTGAGAGCTTAACTTTTATTGCCACATATGTCATTGGTGAGAGTTTAACTGATACTGTCACATGTGTCATTGGTGAGAGTTTAACTGATATTGTCACATGTGTCATTGGTGAGGGTTTAACTGATTTTGTCCCATGTGTCATTGGTGTGAGTTTAACTGATATTGTCACATGTGTCACTGTTGAGAGTTTAACTGATACTGTCACATGTGTCATTGGTGTGAGTTTAACTGATACTGTCACATGTGTCATTGGTGAGAGTTTAACTGATATTAACTGATACTGTCACATGTGTCACTGTTGAGAGTTTAACTGATATTGTCACATGTGTCACTGTTGAGAGTTTAACTGATACTGTCACATGTGTCACTGTTGAGAGTTTAACTGATACTGTCACATGTGTCACTGTTGAGAGTTTAACTGATATTGTCACATGTGTCACTGTTGAGAGTTTAACTGATATTAACTGATACTGTCACATGTGTCACTGTTGAGAGTTTAACTGATATTGTCACATGTGTCACTGTTGAGAGTTTAACTGATACTGTCACATGTGTCATTGGTGTGAGTTTAACTGATATTGTCACATGTGTCATTGTTGAGAGTTTAACTGATACTGTCACATGTGTCATTGGTGTGAGTTTAACTGATATTGTCACATGTGTCACTGTTGAGAGTTTAACTGATACTGTCACATGTGTCATTGGTGTGAGTTTAACTGATACTGTCACATGTGTCATTGGTGAGAGTTTAACTGATACTGTCACATGTGTCATTAGTGAGAGTTTAATTGATACTGTCACATGTGTCATTGTTGAGAGTTTAACTGATATTGTCACATGTGTCATTGGTGAGAGTTTAACTGATATTGTCACATGTGTCATTGTTGAGAGCTTAACTTTTATTGCCACATATGTCATTGGTGAGAGTTTAACTGATACTGTCACATGTGTCATTGGTGAGAGTTTAACTGATATTGTCACATGTGTCATTGTTGAGAGCTTAACTTTTATTGCCACATATGTCATTGGTGAGAGTTTAACTGATATTGTCACATGTGTCATTGGTGAGAGCTTAACTTTTATTGCCACATGTGTCATTGGCAAGAGTTTAACTTATATTGCCACATGTGTTATTGGCGAGAGTTAAACTGATATTGTCACATGTGTCATTGGTGAGAGCTTAACTTATGTTGCCACATGTGTCATTGGTGAGAGTTTAACATTTATTGCCACATGTGTCATTGGTGAGAGTTTAACTGATATTGTCACAGGTGTCATTGGCGAGAGTTTAACATATATTGTCACATGTGTCATTGGCGAGAGTTTAACATTTATTGCCACATGTGTCATTGGTGAGAGTTTAACTTATATTGTCACATGTGTCATTGGCGAGAGTTTAACTTATATTGCCACATGTGTCATTGGCGAGAGTTTTAACTTATATTGCCACATGTGTCATCGGCGAGAGTTTAACTTATGTTGCCACATGTGTCATTGGCGAGAGTTTAACTTATATTGTCATATGTTTTATTGGCCAGAGTTTAACTTATATTGTCACGTGTGTCATTGGCGAGAGTTTAACTTATATTGTCACATGTGTCATTGTTGAGAGTATAACTTATATTGCCACATGTGTCATTGGCGAGAGTTTAACTTATATTGTCACATGTGTCATTGGTGAGATTTTAAATTATATTGCCACATGTGTCATTGGTGAGAGTTTAACTTATATTGTCACATGTTGCATTGGCAAGGGTTTAACTTATATTGTCACGTGTGTTATTGTTGAGAGCTTAACTTATATTTTGACATGTGTCATTGTTGAGAGTTTAACTTATATTGCCACATGTGTCCTTCGCGAGAGTTTAACTTATATTGCCACATGTGTCATTGGTGAGAGTTTAACTTATATTGTCACATGTGTCATTGGTGAGAGTTTAACTTATATTGCCACATGTGTCATTGGTGAGAGTTTAACTTATATTGTCACATGTGCCCTTGGTGAGAGTTTAACTGATACTGTCACGTGTGTCATTGTTGAGAGTTTAACTTATATTGCCACATGTGTCATTGGTGAGAGTTTAACTGATACTGTCACATGTGTTATTGGTGAGAGTTTAACTGATACTGTCACATGTGTTATTGGTGAGAGTTTAACTGATACTGTCACATGTGTTATTGGTGTGAGTTTAACTGATACTGTCACATGTGTTATTGGTGAGAGTTTAACTGATACTGTCACATGTGTTATTGGTAAGAGTTTAACTGATACTGTCACATGTGTCCTTGGTGAGAGTTTAACTTATATTGCCACATGTGTCTTTGGTGAGAGTTTAACTTATATTGCCACATGTGTCATTGGTGAGAATTTAACTTATATTGCCACATGTGTCATTGGTGAGAATTTAACTTATAATGTCACCTGTGTCATTGGATTGGAGTTCCCGCTTGAGAAAGGTAAGGGAAGTTTAAAATTTAAACGAATAGCCAAAATATTTCTGAAACGGTTAACTCTACGTGAATGTATTTATATATAAATCTGTTTATGTATGAACAAAAATGTAACAGTATAATAATGTCTATCTCTTTTTGTCTGGTTCACCGAGTATGCAAAAGTCATTCAGAATGAAGAGGATTTTAGAGGGTATTAGCAAGGAATTCAGGACATAATTTTAGCAGACTTATTAAAATCCTTAAACAAGAGCTCATGAAAAAAATTTTAGATTGTAGAACATCTAAAAATGTACCATGTATGCGGTAGTTTGAGGCATTTTTTTTTTAAATCTTAGGGTCTTAGCTTTAGAAGAACTTAAATACCAAGTTTGGTATTTATCCCACTTTTCGTTTGCGCCAACAGACGCACACCACAAACAGGCAGAAACACACATATATGCAGATCTTTTTCAATAAACGTTTTTGATTTGGGGGTCCTCATAAATGTATTTTCGTGAAATCTAGGTACCAATTTTTTTTGTAGAATACAAAACCTTCTCTGCCTAGATGTACATTGTACATGCGTATTAGAGAAATTAATTATGTTAGCAGTTGAGCACTGCAACGGTCTCCATGATACTAAATTTATCACGAATGCTGGTACATATCTCCGATGAAATCAGAGCAAACTAATTCATCAGACGTCTGAAGGAATGCATTAGCAAACAGATCTGCCTTACAAAACCGGGCAAGTGAGACATAAAAAGATCCTGCCGGTGAAGGAAGCAACGCTCCTCTGGTTTTATGGAAATGGGATTTTTTTTTTTTTTTTTTTTGCGATTCCATTGAAAATATCAGTCCCTTTATGGTAGTCAAAAATATATTGAAAGTAGGGGAAGGGGAGGCAGGATCGGGTGTCTAACAATAAATTATAATTGATCATAACATATA
This sequence comes from Hymenopus coronatus, assembly GCA_030762935.1. Classification (NCBI taxonomy): domain Eukaryota; kingdom Metazoa; phylum Arthropoda; class Insecta; order Mantodea; family Hymenopodidae; genus Hymenopus; species Hymenopus coronatus. The sequence goes on along the minus strand of CM060898.1, from coordinate 150,375,281 downwards.
ATGTTTCAAGAAATTGACTTTATTGTAAATTATTGTATTATGAATTGTGAACATTTTATAACATATCACATACGTAATATAAATTAAAAAGTTTTGTTTGCAAAATACGGCTTTTCCCTTAGGGTAGGGGCAGAACCGTTAAAACGGTGGGCCACAACCGGGTACTACAGTTTTTCTGTGCTTAACACTCATTACATTCAAAATATTTCAATACCTTTTGGGGCCACCCTGTCCAAAGTTCATGGCCCACCTGTTGCACTTCACACACTGAATCCAGTCGTCATTTCGTTTTGTCTCACTATATTTCTCCCTGCAATTCTGGCTATCGCTAGAATTTTCGTCGCTATATTTGACTTTCTTTGCTCTTGTTGTTTCACCAAACTTAAACTGAAGCGACTTTCTACAAATTTCTGGTGATTAGGTTGAGTATATGCCTTTTTTTGAAGCTCAACCTGATATGGTAACTCTGTAAGGACACCTGTTTTCCCGCGGCGTCTTCCTGACGACGAGGGAAGTCTTTTAGCACATGGAAATGGCAACACATCTTTTGTTGAAACTGCAAATGTTTGTGGTTCAGCCGATATTGTTATTCTGTGCAAGTCACTGGAGTATGTCTGGGTGGAAGGTGATGCGACATCCATTAGTTCTGAAGAACATACTAGTTCTTTTAGAGAACTCTGATCTCCAATTTGTGTCTCTGCAATTTTGGAGGTAAGAAGAGAGGCTGACTCATAAGGCTGGGTATGTGGATGTTGAGAAGTGTATTGTTCTGTGGTTTCAGCTGGCATGAAGTCAGCATCATTAAACTTGTTAGGACACTAGATTGGTGGGACCCGGTTCTGCCCCCTCACGCCATTTTGTCCTCCTTAAGCCACACCACAATAACGACTTGCTTCCCGAATTGTAACGACATTGAAAACAATACTTAAATCTTTGCAATTTAATGTAGGAAAAGTAAAATATGTTGCTGTAGATACTTACTTCTTAAACTCCGACTTCAAATTTCAGTTAAATTACTTCAAAACGCGGAAATTTCTAATCATAAAAATTACAGACACAATAATGCGACTATATTCTTCGAACTCCTGCTTCTAACTGCTGCCGATATGAGAATGCAGTTCACTTTTCAGTTTAAAAAAAAAAAAAAAAAAAAAAAAACCCCGGTTGTGCCTCACTACCCGGTCCTGCCCCCCTTCCCCTACTGGAGTTTACTGGGTGTGCAAAACTAACGTAAACAAAGTATATTTATTTTACACTCTCCAGCAACTATGTACATTGCACTTCATCCAAAAATGCGATACAGAGATTTTACAGCAAAAACAGGCTTTATGGTGTATTGGCCTTAAAAAATAGAAAATGGACCGAGATGCTACCTGTTTGTGTGTGTGAACAACTAACACAAAACAACCGACACATCCATCCAACCATCCACGCATTCTCAACCCACCCATCCGTGCATCCATTCAACCATCCAACCATCCACCCATTCTCAACCCATCCATCCGTGCATCCATTCAACCATCCAACCATCCACCCATCCATCCGCTCATCCATTCAACCATCCAACCATCCACCCATTCTCAACCCATCCATCCGTGCATCCATTCAACCATCCACACATCCATTCATCCAACCATTCATCCCACCATCCGTCCACACATCCAGCCACTCATCCTTCCAACCATCCATCCACCATCCAAATATCCATCCAACCACCATCGATCAATCAGCCATCCACCCATCCATTCAATCATCCATTCCACCATACACCAATCCATCCTTCCACCCATCCAACCATCCATCCATCCACCCATCCACCCACCCGTTCATCCACACAATCATCCTTTGATCCACCCATCCATACATCCAACAATCCACCCACGCACCGATTTATCCGCTCAAGCACCCATCGCTCCATACACAAATCCGTCCATTCACCAATCAATCCTTCCACCCGATCATCAACCCCCCCATCCATCCACCCAACCATCCGCCCATCCACCCATCCATCCATCCATCCACCCATACATCCATCCACCCATCCATCCATCCATCCACCCATCCATCCACCCATTCATCCACCATCCACCCATCCAATCATCCATCCATTCATCCGCCCTCCATCAAACCATTCACCCATCCATCCACCCACCCTTCCATCCAACCATCCATCTACCCATCCACCCTTCCATCCATCCATCCATTCATCCACCCACCCATCCATCCCCCATTCATCCTCTCATTCATCCATTCATCAAACCATTCACCCATCCATCCATCCAACCATCCATCCACCCAACCTTCCATCCATCCATCCATCCATCCACCCATTCATCCAACCATCCATCCATTCATTCGACCACCCACCTATCCATCCACCCATCCATCCACCCTTCCATCCATCCATCCATCCATCCACCATACCATCCACCCATCCATCCACCCATCCATCCTCCCATCCATCCATTCATCCATCAAACCATTCACCCATCTATCAATCCATTCACCCATCCATCCATCCACCCTTCCATCCAACCATCCATCCACCCATTCATTTAACCATCCATCCACCCATCCAATCACCCAACCATCCATTCACCCATCCATGCATGCACCCATCCTTCCAACCGTCCACCTAAACGTCCATCCGAGCGTGCATCCACCCATCCAACCAAAAATCCACCCACTCATCCATCCAAACATCCATCCAATCACACGTCCAACCATCCATGCACCCATGCATACAAAAATCCATACAACCATCCATCCATCGACCCATCCAACTATTCAACCATCCATTCATCCAACCATTCATTCACCCATCCAGCCATCCATTCAACCATGTATCCCTCCAAATATACATCCACCGATCCATCTAACTATCCATTTATCCACCCATCCATTCACACATCAATCCATTCATCCATCCACTCATTAAACCAGCCATCCACCCATCCATCCATTCACCCAGCCTTCCATCTAACCATCCATCCACCCATCCATTCACCCAGCCATCCATCCATCCATCCATCCATCTATCCATCCATCCATCCATCCATCCTTCCACCCTTCCATCCATCTATCCACCTATCCATTCACCCAGCCATCCATCCATCCTTCCACCCTTCCATCCATCTATCCACCCATTCATCCACCTATCCATTCACCCAGCCATCCAACCATCCTTCCACCCAGCCATCCATCCTTCCACCCATCCATCCACCCACCCACTCATCCATTCGTCTGTCTGTCTATCTATATATCTATTTATAGAGCAATCTATCTAGCTACCTACCTACCTACCCATCAATCTATCTGCCTATCTATCGTATCTATTTATCTATATATCTGTCTTTCGTATCTATATATCTATCTATCGAGCGTCTATCTACTAACCTATCTACCGATCGAGCGATTATCTATTGTAGCTATCTACAGATCGAGCGATTTAGCTATCTACCTATTTCCTATCTATATTTTTATCCAATTAGCTATCTATCCATCTATGTACATATCTCTCTGTCTATCCATCTATCTATTTATCTAACTATCTACCTATCTATCTGTTTGTCTATATATCTAGGTATCTTTCTGTCTATATATATTTATTTATTTAAGTATATCTCTCTGTCCGTCTATATATCTAGCTATTTGCCTACTTATATATCTATGTATCTGTAAATTTACCTGCCTATCTATATATCTAGCTATTTACCTATGTATATGTCTATCTACCTGTCTATTTATATATCTAGCTATTTATCTATGTATATCTATCTGTCTATGTTTCCTTCCTACGTTCTTTCGTCCTTCTTCCTCTCCTTTTTCTTCTTTCTTTCTTTCTTATTTGCTTCCTTTCTTGCTTTCGTTCTTTTTTTTTGCTTCTTTATAACTTTTTTGTTTCTTCCCATCCTTTCGCCGCTCTCTTTCTTTTCTTATTTCTTTCTGTCCTTACATTTCTCAGCACAATCAGACCTATTGAGGAGCAGAGTCTCATGATCAGAGACAGAGAACACAAGATGGGTGATCAACGCGAAGCCTGGAATGAAAGTGAGAAAGTGGTGAAAATAGACGGTGAAATAGATGACAGGAATGATGATTATGGAGCAATAGGCGTATGAATGGCGGGCAAAAGCAGAGAAACTCGCCAATACGCCGCTTTGTCCACCTGAAATAAAACCAGTCACGACGTGAGAGGAGAGTGGTCTAGCCAATCGGCAACGGCGTAGGTAATCTAAACAAAACCCTGCTACACAGAACGGTGTCTTTAAAACAAATGGTTAAATACTTTTTTTTCTGGAATAAACCATTTTCGAAAATTGTTTGTTTTTTCTTTATATTCTGCAGTCCTTTGCATTCTCTAATAATAAATTGTTATTCTATTTATTTATTTATTATTTATTCTCCTCTTTTTCATTCTGGGCAATCAGGGAGAGCAGAATTTGAATTCTATGGCAGAGCAACCAGCTTTTAAAATATTTGAGTGTCGCTGTATTATAATACAATGTTTTATTTTCCTTGTATCTACAAGAGAACATAAAACGATTATTGTAAAGTATAACGGACTTTTCATTTTTCATTTATGCTGCCCACAGACCCCACAGACACACACACACTGACACACACGGACATTTTTCTAAAACTGTTTTTTTATTCAGGGGGTCTCAAAACATATATTTGCAGTGAAATCTCGGTATCGAAGTTTAGGGAGGCCTGTAATACCCTCTATGGCTACTAGCGAATAGTACACAGCAGATTGAGTAAAAAGTAAAATCTCCAAAGCATTACTTTTGTAAACAAGGAAGATGAACATGTGTGCAGGAATAAAGGAAGCTGTAATAACAGGAAGAAGTGTAATGAGAGAATTCAAATAAACGTGACGAGAAAACAAAGAGATCTCCGTCTAATTATTTCGCTAATATCGTCAGCTGGTGACTATTCTGACACATGATGTAAACAGAATTGTTGGCCGGCCTCAATCATAAAAAAGATGTTCATTTAAATAATGGCTGTGACCGTTGTTTGTGGATTCCAGACGCGCCTGTCACGGCTATTTCTGGCTCCCTGCGTGCTGGGAATGTTTCGTTAGAGGGCACAATTAGACATTATATCTAAAGAAACGCTCTCCTGTGCTGTATTCATATGGGTTTCTCTACTCAGGGGCACCGTACCTGTTGAAGCGTTGCATTCCATTCACCTTCTGTAACTGTATTCATATGGCTTTCTCTACTCAGGGGCACCGTACCTGTTGAAGCATTGCATTCCATTCACTTCTGTAACTGTATTCATATGGCTTTCTCTACTCAAGGGCACCGTACCTGCTGAAGCATTGCATTCCCATCACCATCTGTAACTGTATTCATATGGGTTTCTCTACTCAGGGGCACCGTACCTGTTGAAGCATTGCATTCCATTCACCTTCTGTAACTGTATTCATATGGGTTTCTCTACTCAGGGGTACCGTACCTGTTGAAGCATTGCATTCCCATCACCATCTGTAACTGTATTCATATGGGTTTCTCTACTCAGGGGCACCGTACCTGTTGAAGCATTGCATTCCATTCACCTTCTGTAACTGTATTCATATGGGTTTCTCTACTCAGGGGTACCGTACCTGTTGAAGCATTGCATTCCATTCACCTTCTGTAACTGTATTCATATGGGTTTCTCTACTAAGGGGCACAATTAAATGTGTGGTACATTATATCTAAAGAAACGCTTTCCTGTGCTGTATTCATATGGGTTTCTCTACTCAGGGGCACCGTACCTGTTGAAGCTTTGCATTCCATTCACCTTCTGTAACTGTATTCATATGGGTTTCTCTACTCAGGGGCACCGTACCTGTTGAAGCATTGCATTCCCATCACCTTCTGTAACTGTATGCATATGGGTTTCTCTACTCAGAGGCAACGTACATGTTGAAACATAGCATTCCATTCACCTTCTGTAACTGCATTCATATGGGTTTCTCTACTCAGGGGCACCCTACCTGTTGAAGCATTGCATTCCATTCACCTTCTGTAACTGTATTCATATGGATTTTTCTACTCAGGGGCACCGTACCTGTTGAAGCATAGCATTCTATTCACCTTCTGTAACTGTATTCATATGGGTTTCTCTACTCAGGGGCACCGTACCTGTTGAAGCATTGCATTCCATTCACCTTCTGTAACTGTATTCATATGGGTTTCTCTACTCAGGGGCACCGTACCTGTTGAAGCATAGCATTCCCATCACCATCTGTAACTGTATTCATATGGGTTTCTCTACTCAGGGGCACCGTATCTGTTGAAGCATAGCATTCCATTCACCTCTGTAACTGTATTCATATGGGTTTCTCTACTCAGGGGCACCGTACCTGTTGAAGCATTACATTCCATTCACCTTCTGTAACTGTATTCATATGGATTTCTCTACTCAGGGGCACCGTACCTGTTGAAGCATAGCATTCCCATCACCATCTGTAACTGTATTCATATGGGTTTCTCTACTCAGGAGCACCGTACCTGTTAAAGCATTACATTCCATTCACCTTCTGTAACTGTATTCATATGGGTTTCTCTACTCAGGGGCACCGTACCTGTTGAAGCATAGCATTCCTATCAACATCTGTAACTGTATTCATATGGGTTTCTCTACTCAGGGGCACCTTACCTGTTGAAGCATAGCATTCCCATCACCATCTGTAACTGTATTCATATGGGTTTCTCTACTCAGGGGCACCATACCTGTTGAACCATAGCATTCCATTCACCTTCTGTAACTATATTCATATGGGTTTCTCTACTCAGGGGCACCGTACCTGTTGAAGCATTGCATTCCCATCACCTTATGTAACTGTATTCATATGGGTTTCTCTACACAGGGGCACCGTACATGTTGAAGCATAGCATTCCATTCACCTTCTGTAACTATATTCATATGGGTTTCTCTACACAGGGGCACCCTGTTTGTTGAACCATTGCATTCTCATCACTTTCTGAAACTGTTTCTTTATATGCAATGTCTACTTTATGTGGAGTTTCATTTTAACTCATTCTCAATCTTATGTATGTGTTGCTTATTATTATTATTTTCACTATAACTAAAGGTGCATCTTTCACATTGAACAAAAGCCTTACTGTTAACGAATGTTCAATTAACTAACTTTTCAGTATTATCAAAAACTTGTTTCTTTGAATATATTACGAATTTGTCTTCTTTTCCAATTTAAAATAAAGTAAACATTTTTTCTGATATAAGTAAGTGACTTAAAATGCCCCAAATTTAACAATTTTAAATGATATTGTCATTTTAAAGCTCTGAACATCTGCCCCTTTAAGAAATGTTGAAAAATATTGCAAATCAAAGCAATTTCACAATTTATTTATTGTTGTTATATTATCTAAACTAGAACAAATCAATACTAATTACTTAAAGATAAAACTTATCAGGTAGCATTATAAATGTGCAGTTTCCTTAGTTCCCATAATCTAGAGCATGTTGTGCAGCTGCTGCCACTTCGTAGATAACAGCATAACTCTGAAGCATAACAAATTTACAGCTTCCTTAGTTCCTATAATCCAGAGCAAGTTGTGCAGCAGGTGCCCCCTTGTTGATAAGAGCAGGACTCTGAAATACGCATAAAAAAAGTGCAGTTTCCTTAGTTGCCATAATCCAGTGCAAGCCGTGTAGCAGCTGCACCACGGTGATAAGAGCAGGACTCTGAAACATAATGAATTTGCAGTTTCTTTTGTTCCCATAATCTAGAGCCAGTTCTGCAGTAGCTGCCCCTTCGTTGATAAGAGCAGGACTTTGAGGCATAATAAATGTGCAGATTCCTTAGTTCCCATAATCTAGAAACATTTCTACAGCAGCTGCCCTTCGTTGATAAGAGCAGGACTCTGAAGCTTAATAAATGTGCAGATTCCTTAGTTCTCATAATCTAGAGACATTTCTACAGCAGCTGCCCCTTCGTTGATAAGAAAAGGACTCTGAAGCTTAATAAATGTGCAGATTCCTTAGTTCCCATAATCTAGAGACATTTCTACAGCAGCTACCCCTTCGTTGATAAGAGCAGGACTCTGAAGCTTAATAAATGTGCAGTTTCCTTAGTTCCCATAATCTAGAGACATTTCTACAGCAGCTGCCCCTACGTTGATAAGAGCAGGACTCTGAAGCTTAATAAATGTGCAGATTCCTTAGTTCCCATAATCTAGAGACATTTCTACAGCAGCTGCCCTTCGTTGATAAGAGCAGGACTCTGAAGCTTAATAAATGTGCAGATTCGTTAGTTCTCATAATCTAGAGACATTTCTACAGCAGCTGCCCTTCGTTGATAAGAGCAGGACTCTGAAGCTTAATAAATGTGCAGATTCCTTAGTTCCCATAATCTAGAGACATTTCTACAGTAGCTGCCCCTTCGTTGATAAGAGCAGGACTCTGAAGCTTAATAAATGTGCAGATTCCTTAGTTCCCATAATCTAGAGATATTTCTACAGCAGCTGCCCCTTCGTTGATAAGAGCAGGACTCTGAAGCTTAATAAATGTGCAGATTCCTTAGTTCTCATAATCTAGAGACATTTCTACAGCAGCTGCCCCTTCGTTCATAAGAGCAAGACTCTGAAGCATAATAAATGGCAGTTTCCCTTGTACCCATAATACAGAGCAATTTGTGTAGCAGCTGCCCCCTCGTTGATAAGAGCAGTCTCTGAAGCGTAATAAATGTGCAGTTTCCCTACTTCCCATAATCAAGAGCAAGTTGTGCAGCACTTGCCCCTTCGTTGATAAGAGCAGGACTCTGTTATATAATAAATGTGCAGTTCCTTAGTTCACATAATCCAGTACAAGCTGTGTAGCAGCTGCCCCTCGTTGATAAGAGCAGGACTCTGAAACATAATAAATGTGCAGTTTCTTTTGTTCCCATAATCTAGAGCCAGTTCTGCAGTAGCTGCACATTCGTTAATAAGAGCAGGACTCTGAAGCATAATAAATGTGCAGTTTCCTTAGTTCCCATAATCTAGAGCCAGTTCTACAGCAGCTACCCCTTCGCTGATAAGAGCATTACTCTGAAGCTTAATAAATGTGCACCTTCCTTAGTCCCCGTAATCCAGAGCAAGTAATGCAGCAGCTGCCCCTCGTTCATAAGAGCAGGACTCTGAGGCATAATAAATGTGCAGTTTGCCTAGTTCCCATAATCCAGAGCAAGTTGTGTAGCAGCTGCCGCCTCGTTGATAAGAGAAGTCTCTGAACCATAATATATGTGCAATTCCGCTAGTTCCCATAATCTGCAGAATTTGTGCAGCAGCTGCCCCTTCGTTGATAAGAGCAGGACTCTGAAGCATAATAAATGTGCAGCATCCTTAGTTCCCATTCTCCAGAGAAAGCTGTGTAGAAGCTGCCCCTCGTTGATAAGAGCTGGACTCTGAAGCATAATTAATGTGCAGTTTTCTTAGTTCCTATACTCTAGAGCAAGCTGTGTAGCAGCTGCCCCTCGTTGATAGCAGCGGGACTCTGAAACATAATAAATGCACAGTTTCCTTAGATGCCATAATCCAGTATAAGCTGTGTTGCAGCTGCCCCTTGTTGATAAGAGCAGGACTCTGAAACATAATAAATGTGCAGTTTCTTTAGTTTCCATAATCCAGAGCAAGTTGTGCAGCAGCTGCCCCTTCATTGATAAGAGCAGGACTCAGAATCATAATAAATGTGCAGTTTCCTTACTTCCCATAATCCAGATCAAGCTGTGTAGCAGCTGCCCCTCGTTGATAAGAGCAGGACTCTGAAACAATAAATGTGCAGTTTCCCTGGTTCCCATACAACAGAGCAAGTTGCGCAGCAGCTGCCCCTTCTATGATAAGAGCAGGACTCTGAAGCATAGTAAATGTGCAATTTCCTTAGTTCAACATAATCTAGAGCCAGTTCAGCAGCAGCAGCCCCTTCGTTGATAAAAGCAGGACTCTGAAGCATAATAATGTGCAGTTTCCCTACTTCCCATAATCAAGAGCTATTTGTGCAGCATTTGCCCCTTCGTTGAGAAGAGCAGAACTCTGTTATATAATAAATGTGCAGTTTCCTTAGTTCCCATAATCCAGTGCAAGCTATGTAGCAGCTGCCCCTCGTTGATAAGAGCAGGACTCTAAAATATACTAGATGTGCAGTTTCTTTTGTTCCCATAATCCAGAGCCAGTTCTGCAGCAGCCGCCCCTACATTGATAAGAGCAGGACTCAGAAGCATAATTAATCTGCAGTTTTCTTAACTCACATAATCTAGAACAAGCTGTGCAATAGCTGCCCCTCGTTAATAACAACAGGACTCTGAACAATAATAAATGTGCAATTTCCTTAGGTCCCAAAAATCTAGAACCTGTAGTGCAGCAGCTGCCCCATCGTTGATAAGAGCAGGACTTTGAAGCGTAATAAATGTGCAGTTTCCCTAATTCCCATAAATCAGAGAAAATTGTGGAGCCGCTGCCCCTCATTGCTAAGAGCAGGACTTGAAAAATAATAAATGTGCAATTTCCTTAGTTCCCATATTCTAGAGCCACTACTGCAGCAGCTGCCTCATCGTTGATAAGAGCATGTGTGTGAAGCATAATAAATGAGCAGCTTCCTTAGTTCCCATAATCCAGAACAAGCTGTGTAGAAGCTGCCCCTCGTTGATAAGTGCGGGACTCTGAAGCATAATAGATGTGGAGATTTCCTAGTTCCCATAGTCTAGAACAAGTTGTGCAGCAGCTGCCTCCTCCTTGATAAGAGCAGAACTAGAAGAATAATAAATGTGCAGTTTCTTTAGTTCCCATAATCCAGAGCAGGTTGTGCAGCAACTGCCCCTTCATTGATAAGAGCAGGACACTAAAGCATAATAAATTTGCAGTTTCCCTTGTTCCCATAATCCAGAGCAAGTTGTGCAGCAGCTGCCCCCTCGTTGATAAGATCAGGAATATGAAGAACAATAAATGTTCATTTACCTTGGTTCCCATAATACAGAGCAAGTTGTGCAGTAGCTGCCCCATCGTTGATAAGAGCATGACACTGAAGCAAAATAAATGTTCAGTTTCGCTAGATTCCATAATCTACAGAATTTGATCAGCATCTGCCCCTTCGTTGATAAGAGTAGGACTCTGAAGCAAAATAAATGTGCAGTTTCCTTAATTTACATAATCCAGAGCAGGTTGTGGAGTAGCCGCCCCTTATTGATAAGATCAGGACTCTGAAGCATAATAAATGTGCAGCTTCCCTAGTTCCCATAAATCAGAGCAAGTTGTGCAGTAGCTGCCCCTTTCGTTAATAAGAACAGGACTCTGAAGCATAATAAATGTGCAGTTTCCCTAGTTCCCATAATCTAGAGCAAGCTGGCAGCAGCTGCCCGTTCATTGATAAGAGCAGGACTCTTAAGTATAGTAAATGTGCAGCTTCTTTAGTTCCCATAATCTTGAGCCAGTTCAGCAGCAGCTCCCCTTCGTTGATAAGAGCAGGACTCTCTAGCATATTAGATGTGCAGTTTCCCTAGTTCCCATAAGCCAGGGCAAGTATTACAGCAGATGCACATCGTTGATTAAAGCAAGACCTTGAAGCATAACAAATTTGCAGTTTCCTTAGTTCCCATAATCTACATCCAGTTCTGCAGTAGCTGCTCCATCGTTGATAAGAGCAGGACTCTGAGGCATAATAAATGTACAGATTCCCTACTTCTCAAAATTAAGAGTAAGTTGTGCAGCACTTGCCCTTTCGTTAATAAGAGAAGGACTCTGAAATATAATAAATGTGCACTTTCTTTAGTTCCCATAATTGCAGAGCACGTTCTGCAACAGCTGCCCCTTCCTTTATAAGAGCAGGACTCTGAAGCATAATAAATGTGCAGTTTCCTTGTTTCCCATAATCCAGAGCAAGCTGTGTAGCAGCTGCCCCTCGTTGATAAGAGCAGGTCTCTGAAACATAATAAATATGCAGTTTCCTTGTTTCCCATAATCCAGAGCAAGCTGTGTAGCAGCTGCCCCTCGTTGATAAGAGCAGGACTCCGAAACATAATAAATGTGCAGTTTCCTTGGTTCTCATAATACAGAGCAAGTTGTGCAGCAGCTGCCCCTTAATTGATAAGAGCAGGACTGTGATGCATAGTAAATTGTGCAGTTTCCTTAGTAGCCATAATCCAGAGCCAGTTCAGCAGCAGCTGCATCTTCGTTGATAAGAGCAGGACTCTAGAGCATACTAATGTGCAGTTTCCCTAGTTCCCATAATCCAGAGCAAGCTGTGTAGAAGCTGCCGGCCGTTGATAAGAGCGGGACGCTGAAGCATAATAAATGTGCAGTTTTTCTAGTTCCCATAGTCTAGAACAAGCTGTGCAGCAGTTGCCTCCTCGTTGATAAGAGCAAGTCTCTGAAACATAATAAATGAAAAGTTTCTTATTTACCATAATTTAGAGGAAGTTGTGCAGCAGTTGCCTCCTCGTTGATAAGAGCAAGTCTCTGAAACATAATTAATGAGAAGTTTCTTATTTATCATAATTTAGAGGAAGTTGTGCAGCTGCTGCCTCGTCGTTGATAAGAGCAGGACTCTGAGGCATATAAAATGTGCAGTTTCCCTAGTTCCCATAATCTAGAGCAAGCTGTGCAGCAGCTGCCCCTCGTTGATAACAGTGGGATTCTGCAGCATAGTAAATGTGCAGTTTCCTTAGTTCGCATAATCTGGAGCCATTTATGCCCCAGCTGCCCCTTTCGTTGATAAAAGCAGGACTCTGAAATAAAATGAATGTGCAGTTTCCTTAGTTGCCATAATCCAGGGCTAGCTGTGCAGCAGCTGCCCCTTCATTGATAAGCGCAGAACTTTGAAGCATAATAAATGTGCAGTTTCCTTACTTCCCGAAACCCAGAGCTCGCTTTGCAGCAGCTCCCTCTCGTTGATAAGAGCAGGACTCTGAAGAATAATAAATGTGCAGTTTCCCTAGTTCCCATAATTCTGAGCAATTCGTTCAGCTGCTGCCCCTCATTGATGAGAGCAGGCTTCAGAAGCATAATAAATTTCCATTTTCCTTAGTTCCCATAGTCTAGAGCCATTTCTGCAGTAGCTGCCCCATCGTTGATAAGAGCTGAACTATGAAGCATAATAAATGTGCAGTTTCCTTAGTTCCTATAATCCAGAGCAATTTCTGCAGCAGCTGCCCCCTCCTTTATAAGAGCAGGACTCTGAAGCATAATAAATGTGCAGTTTCCTTAGTTCCTATAATCCAGAGCAATTTCTGCAGCAGCTGCCCCCTCCTTTCTAAGAGCAGGACTCTGAAGCATAATAAATGTGCAGTTTCCCTAGTACCCGAAATCTAGAGCAAGCTGTGTAGCAGCTGCCCCTCGTTGATAAGAACAGGACTCTGAAACATAATAAATGTGCAATTTCCTTGGTTTCCATAATTCAGAGAAAGCTGTGTAGCAGCTGCCCCGCGTTGATAAGAGCAGGATTACGAAACATAATAAATGTGCAGTTTCCTTGGTTCCCATAATTCAGAGAAAGCTGTGTAGCAGCTGCCCCGCGTTGATAAGAGCAGGATTACGAAACATAATAAATGTGCAGTTTCCTTGGTTCCCATAGGACAGAGCAAGTTGTGCAGCAATTGCCCCTTAATTGATAAGAGCAGCACTCTGAAGCATAGTAAATTGTGCAGTTTCCTTAGTTGCCATTATCTACAGTCAGTTCAGCAGTAGCTGCCCCTTCGTTGATAAGAGCAGGACTCTGAGGCATATTAAAAGTTCAGTTTCCCTAGTTCCCATAATCAGAGCAAGTTATACAGCAGCTGCACCTTGTTGATTACAGCAAGACTCTGAAGCATAATAAATGTGCAGTTTCCTTAATTTCCATAATCCAGAGCAAGTTGCGCATCAGTCGCCCCTTATTGATAAGATCAGGACTGTGACGCATAATAAATCTGGAGCTTCCCTAGTTCCCATAATGCACAACAAGTTGTGCAGCCGCTACCCCTCATTACTGAGAGGAGGACCCGGAAGAATAATAAATGCGCAGTTTCCTTAGTTCCCATAATCTAGAGCCAGTTATGCAGCAGCTGCCCCATCGCTGATAAGAGCTGGACTCTGAAGCACAATAAATCTGCAGGTTCCCTTGCTCCCATAATGCAGAGCAAGTTGTGCAGCAGCTGCCCCTCATTGCTGAAAGGACGACTCTGAAGAGTAATAAATGCGCAGTTTCCTTAGTTCCCATAATCTAGAGCCAGTACTGCAGCAACTGCCCCATCGTTGATAAGAGGTGGACTCTGAAGCATAATAAATGTGCAGTTTCCTTAGTTCCTATAAATTAGAGCATTTTCTGAAGCAGCTGCCCCCTCCTTTATAAGAGCAGGACTCTGAAGCATAATAAATGTGCAGTTTCCCTAGTACCCAAAATCCAGAGCAAGCTGTGTAGCAGCTGCTCCTCGTTGATAAGAGCAGGACCCTGAAACATAATAAATGTGCAGTTTCCTTGGTTCCTATTATACAGAGCAAGTTGTGCAGCAGCTGCCCCTTAATTGATAAGAGCAGGACTCTGAAGCATAGTAAATTGTGCAGTTTCCATAGTAGCCATAATCTAGACCAGTTAAGCAGCAGTTGCTCCTTCGTTGATAAGAGCAGGACTCTGGAGCATACTAAATGTGCAGTTTCCCTAGTTCCCATAATCCAGAGCAAGTTAAACAGCAGCTGCACCTCGTTGATTACAGCAAGACTCTGAAGCATAATAAATGTGGAGTTTCCTTATTTTCCATAATCCAGAGCTTGTTGTGCAGCAGCTGCCCCTCATTGCTGAGAGGAGAACTCTGAAGAATAATAAATATGCAATTTCCTTAGTTCCCGTAACCTAGAGTCGGTACTGCAGCAGCTGCCCCATAGTTGATAAGGGCTGGACTCTGAAGCATAATAAATGTGCAGTTTCCCTACTTCCCATAATTAAGAGCAAGTTTTGCAGCATTTGCCCCTTCGTTGATAAGAGCAGGACTCTGAAATATAATAAATGTGCGGTTTCCTTAGTTCCCGTAATCCAGTACAAGCTGTTTAGCAGCTGCCCCTCGTTGATATGAGCAGAATTCTGAAACATAATAAATGTGCAGTTTTTTTTGTTCCATAATCCAGAGCAGGTTGTGCAGCAGCTGCCCCTTCATTGATAAGAGCAGGACTCTGAAGCATAATAAATGTGCAGTTTCCTTAGTTCCCATAATATAGAGCCAGTTCTGCAGTAGCTGCCCCTTCGTTGATAAGAGCAGGACTCTGAAGCATAATAATTGTGCAGTTTCTTTAGTTCCCACGATCTAGAGCCAGTTCTGCAGCAGCTGCCCCTTCAGTGATAAGAGCGTCACCCTGAAACTTATTAATGAGCAGTTTCCTTAGATCCCATTATCTAGAGCCATTTCTGCACCGGCTGCCCCTTCGTTGATAAGATTAGGACTCTGAATCATAAAAAATTTGCAGTTTCCTTAGTACCCGTAATCCAGAGCAAGCTGTGTAGCAATTGCCAATTGTTGATAAGAGCAGGACTCCGAAACATAATAAATGTGCAATTTCCTTGGTTCACATTAAAAAAGAGCAAGCTGTGCAGCAGCTGCCCTTTAATTGATAAGAGCAGGACTCTGAAGCATAGTAAATTGTGCAGTTTCCTTAATTGCCATTATCTAGAGCCAGTTCAGCAGCAGCTGCCCCTTCGTTGATAAGAGCAGGACTCTGAAGCATATTAAATGTACAGTTTCCCTAGTTCCCATAATCTAGAGCAAGTTATACAGCAGCTGCACCTTGTTGATTACAGCAAGACTCTGAAGCATAATAAATGTGCAGTTTCCTTAATTTCCATAATCCAGAGCAAGTTGCGCATCAGTCACCTTTATTGATAAGATCAGGCCTCTGAAGCATAATAAATCTGCAGCTTCCCTAGTTCCCATAATGCACAGAAAGTTGTGCAGCAGCTTCCCCTCATTGCTGAGAGGAGGACCCGGAAGAATAATAAATGCGCAGTTTCCTTAGTTCCCATAATCTAGAGCCAGTACTGCAGCAGCTGCCCCATCATTGATAAGAGCAGGACTCTTCAGCATAATAAATGAGCAGATTCCCTACTTCCCATAATTAAGAGCAAGTTGTGCAGCACTTGCCCCTTCGTTGATAAGCGCAGGACTCTGAAATATAATAAATTTGCAGTTTCCTTGGTTCCCATAATACAGAGCAAGTTGTGCAGCAGCTGCCCCTTCACTGATAAAAGCAGGACTCTGAAGCATATTAAATGTGCAGTTTCATTAATTCCCATAATCCACAGCAAGTTATACAGCAGCAGCATATCGTTGATAAGAGCAGGACTCAGAAGCATAATAAATATGCAGTTTCCTTAATTTCCATTATCCAGAGCAAGTTGTGCAGCACTTGCCACTTCGTTGATAAGAGCAGTACGCTGAAGCATAATAAATGTGCAATTTCCTCAGTTCCAATAATCTAGAGCCAGTACTGCAGCAGCTGCCCGATCGTTGATAAGAGCAGGACTCTTAAGCATAATAAATGAGCAGATTCCCTACTTCCCATAATTAAGAGCAAGTTGTGCAGCACTTGCCCCTTCGTTGATAAGCGCAGGACTCTGAAATATAATAAATTTGCAGTTTCCTTAGTTCCCATAATCCAGTACAAGCTCTGTAGCAGCTGCCCCTCGTTGATAAGAGCAGGACTCTGAAACATAGTAAATTGCAGTTTCTTTTGTTCAAAAAATCCAGAGCAGGTTGTGCAGCAGCTGCCCCTTCATTGATAAGAGCAGGACCCTGAAGCATAATAAATGTGCAGTTTCCTTAGTTCCCCATAATCTAGAACCAGTTCTGCAGTAGCTGCCCCTTTTCTGTTAAGAGCGTGACTCTGAAACATAATAAATGTGCAGTTTCCTTACTTCCCATAATCTAGAGCCATTTCTGCACCAGCTGCCCCATCGTTGATAAGGGCAAGACTCTGATTCATAATAAATGTGCAGTTTCCTCAGTTCCCAAAATTCAGAGCAAGCTGTGTTACAGCTGCCCTCGTTGATAACAGCATTACTCTGAAGCATAATAAATGTGCAGTTACTTAGGTACCATAATTTAGAGGAAGTTGTGCAGCAGCGTTCCCTTCGTTGATAAGAGCAGGACTCTCAAGCATAATAAATGTGCAGTTTCCTTAGGTCCTAAAATCCAGAGCAATTTCTGCAGCAGCTGCCCCCTCCATTATAAGAGCAGGACTCTGAAGAATAATAAATGTGCAGTTTCCTTAGTACCCAAAATCCAGAGCAAGCTGTGTGGCAGCTGCTCCTCGCTGATAAGAGCAGGACTCCGAAACATAATAAATGTGCAGTTTCCTTGGTTCCCAAAATACAGAGTAAGTTGAGCAGCAGCTTCGCCTTAATTGGTAAGACCAGGACTCTGAAGCATAGTAAATTGTGCAGTTTCCTTAGTGTTCATTATCTAGAGCCAGTTCAGCAGTAGCTGCCCCTTCGTTGATAAAATCAGGACTCTGAAGCATATTAAATGTGCAGTTTCCCTAGTTCCCATAATCCAGAGCAAGTTATACAGCAGCTGCACCTTGTTGATTACAGCAAGACTCTGAAGCATAATAAATGTGCAGTTTCCTTAATTTCCATAATCCAGAGCAAGTTGCGCACCAGTCGCCCCTTATTGATAAGATCAGGACTCTGAAGCATAATAAATCTGCAGCTTCCCTAGCTCCCATAATGCAGAGCAAGTTGTGCAGCAGCTGCCCCTCATTGCTGAGAGGAGGACTCTGAAGAATAATAAATGCGCAATTTCCTTAGTTCCCATAATCTAGAGCCAGTTATGCAGCAGCTGCCCCATCGCTGATAAGAGCTGGACTCTGAAGCACAATAAATCTGCAGGTTCCCTTGCTCCCATAATGCAGAGCAAGTTGTGCAGCAGCTGCCCCTCATTGCTGAAAGGACGACTCTGAAGAGTAATAAATGCGCAGTTTCCTTAGTTCCCATAATCTAGAGCCAGTACTGCAGCAACTGCCCCATCGTTGATAAGAGGTGGACTCTGAAGCATAATAAATGTGCAGTTTCCTTAGTTCCTATAAATTAGAGCATTTTCTGAAGCAGCTGCCCCCTCCTTTATAAGAGCAGGACTCTGAAGCATAATAAATGTGCAGTTTCCCTAGTACCCAAAATCCAGAGCAAGCTGTGTAGCAGCTGCTCCTCGTTGATAAGAGCAGGACCCTGAAACATAATAAATGTGCAGTTTCCTTGGTTCCTATTATACAGAGCAAGTTGTGCAGCAGCTGCCCCTTAATTGATAAGAGCAGGACTCTGAAGCATAGTAAATTGTGCAGTTTCCATAGTAGCCATAATCTAGACCAGTTAAGCAGCAGTTGCTCCTTCGTTGATAAGAGCAGGACTCTGGAGCATACTAAATGTGCAGTTTCCCTAGTTCCCATAATCCAGAGCAAGTTAAACAGCAGCTGCACCTCGTTGATTACAGCAAGACTCTGAAGCATAATAAATGTGGAGTTTCCTTATTTTCCATAATCCAGAGCATGTTGTGCAGCAGCTGCCCCTCATTGCTGAGAGGAGAACTCTGAAGAATAATAAATATGCAATTTCCTTAGTTCCCGTAACCTAGAGTCGGTACTGCAGCAGCTGCCCCATAGTTGATAAGGGCTGGACTCTGAAGCATAATAAATGTGCAGTTTCCCTACTTCCCATAATTAAGAGCAAGTTTTGCAGCATTTGCCCCTTCGTTGATAAGAGCAGGACTCTGAAATATAATAAATGTGCGGTTTCCTTAGTTCCCGTAATCCAGTACAAGCTGTTTAGCAGCTGCCCCTCGTTGATATGAGCAGAATTCTGAAACATAATAAATGTGCAGTTTTTTTTGTTCCATAATCCAGAGCAGGTTGTGCAGCAGCTGCCCCTTCATTGATAAGAGCAGGACTCTGAAGCATAATAAATGTGCAGTTTCCTTAGTTCCCATAATATAGAGCCAGTTCTGCAGTAGCTGCCCCTTCGTTGATAAGAGCAGGACTCTGAAGCATAATAATTGTGCAGTTTCTTTAGTTCCCACGATCTAGAGCCAGTTCTGCAGCAGCTGCCCCTTCAGTGATAAGAGCGTCACCCTGAAACTTATTAATGAGCAGTTTCCTTAGATCCCATTATCTAGAGCCATTTCTGCACCGGCTGCCCCTTCGTTGATAAGATTAGGACTCTGAATCATAAAAAATTTGCAGTT
The DNA here is from genome assembly GCA_030762935.1 of Hymenopus coronatus. Classification (NCBI taxonomy): domain Eukaryota; kingdom Metazoa; phylum Arthropoda; class Insecta; order Mantodea; family Hymenopodidae; genus Hymenopus; species Hymenopus coronatus. The sequence continues at coordinate 150,356,095 of CM060898.1, read as the reverse complement.
TCCTTAGTACCCGTAATCCAGAGCAAGCTGTGTAGCAATTGCCAATTGTTGATAAGAGCAGGACTCCGAAACATAATAAATGTGCAATTTCCTTGGTTCCCATTAAAAAAGAGCAAGTTGTGCAGCAGCTGCCCTTTAATTGATAAGAGCAGGACTCTGAAGCATAGTAAATTGTGCAGTTTCCTTAATTGCCATTATCTAGAGCCAGTTCAGCAGCAGCTGCCCCTTCGTTGATAAGAGCAGGACTCTGAAGCATATTAAATGTACAGTTTCCCTAGTTCCCATAATCTAGAGCAAGTTATACAGCAGCTGCACCTTGTTGATTACAGCAAGACTCTGAAGCATAATAAATGTGCAGTTTCCTTAATTTCCATAATCCAGAGCAAGTTGCGCATCAGTCACCTTTATTGATAAGATCAGGACTCTGAAGCATAATAAATCTGCAGCTTCCCTAGTTCCCATAATGCACAGCAAGTTGTGCAGCAGCTTCCCCTCATTGCTGAGAGGAGGACCCGGAAGAATAATAAATGCGCAGTTTCCTTAGTTCCCATAATCTAGAGCCAGTACTGCAGCAGCTGCCCCATCATTGATAAGAGCAGGACTCTTCAGCATAATAAATGAGCAGATTCCCTACTTCCCATAATTAAGAGCAAGTTGTGCAGCACTTGCCCCTTCGTTGATAAGCGCAGGACTCTGAAATATAATAAATTTGCAGTTTCCTTGGTTCCCATAATACAGAGCAAGTTGTGCAGCAGCTGCCCCTTCACTGATAAAAGCAGGACTCTGAAGCATATTAAATGTGCAGTTTCATTAATTCCCATAATCCACAGCAAGTTATACAGCAGCAGCATATCGTTGATAAGAGCAGGACTCAGAAGCATAATAAATATGCAGTTTCCTTAATTTCCATTATCCAGAGCAAGTTGTGCAGCACTTGCCACTTCGTTGATAAGAGCAGTACGCTGAAGCATAATAAATGTGCAATTTCCTCAGTTCCAATAATCTAGAGCCAGTACTGCAGCAGCTGCCCGATCGTTGATAAGAGCAGGACTCTTAAGCATAATAAATGAGCAGATTCCCTACTTCCCATAATTAAGAGCAAGTTGTGCAGCACTTGCCCCTTCGTTGATAAGCGCAGGACTCTGAAATATAATAAATTTGCAGTTTCCTTAGTTCCCATAATCCAGTACAAGCTCTGTAGCAGCTGCCCCTCGTTGATAAGAGCAGGACTCTGAAACATAGTAAATTGCAGTTTCTTTTGTTCAAAAACTCCAGAGCAGGTTGTGCAGCAGCTGCCCCTTCATTGATAAGAGCAGGACCCTGAAGCATAATAAATGTGCAGTTTCCTTAGTTCCCATAATCTAGAACCAGTTCTGCAGTAGCTGCCCCTTTTCTGTTAAGAGCGTGACTCTGAAACATAATAAATGTGCAGTTTCCTTACTTCCCATAATCTAGAGCCATTTCTGCACCAGCTGCCCCATCGTTGATAAGGGCAAGACTCTGATTCATAATAAATGTGCAGTTTCCTCAGTTCCCAAAATTCAGAGCAAGCTGTGTTACAGCTGCCCTCGTTGATAAGAGCATTACTCTGAAGCATAATAAATGTGCAGTTACTTAGGTACCATAATTTAGAGGAAGTTGTGCAGCAGCTGTCCCTTCGTTGATAAGAGCAGGACTCTCAAGCATAATAAATGTGCAGTTTCCTTAGGTCCTAAAATCCAGAGCAATTTCTGCAGCAGCTGCCCCCTCCATTATAAGAGCAGGACTCTGAAGAATAATAAATGTGCAGTTTCCTTAGTACCCAAAATCCAGAGCAAGCTTTGTGGCAGCTGCTCCTCGCTGATAAGAGCAGGACTCCGAAACATAATAAATGTGCAGTTTCCTTGGTTCCCAAAATACAGAGTAAGTTGAGCAGCAGCTTCGCCTTAATTGGTAAGACCAGGACTCTGAAGCATAGTAAATTGTGCAGTTTCCTTAGTGTTCATTATCTAGAGCCAGTTCAGCAGTAGCTGCCCCTTCGTTGATAAAATCAGGACTCTGAAGCATATTAAATGTGCAGTTTCCCTAGTTCCCATAATCCAGAGCAAGTTATACAGCAGCTGCACCTTGTTGATTACAGCAAGACTCTGAAGCATAATAAATGTGCAGTTTCCTTAATTTCCATAATCCAGAGCAAGTTGCGCACCAGTCGCCCCTTATTGATAAGATCAGGACTCTGAAGCATAATAAATCTGCAGCTTCCCTAGCTCCCATAATGCAGAGCAAGTTGTGCAGCAGCTGCCCCTCATTGCTGAGAGGAGGACTCTGAAGAATAATAAATGCGCAATTTCCTTAGTTCCCATAATCTAGAGCCAGTACTGCAGCAACTGCCCCATCGTGATAAGAGCAGGACTCTCAAGCATAATAAATGTACAGCATCCTTAGTTCCTATAATCCAGAGCAAGTTCTGCAGCAGCCCCCCCTTTTTATAAGAGCACGACTCTGAAGCATAATAAATGTGCAGTTTCCTTAGTTCCCATAACCTAAAGATAGTTGTACAGCAGCTGCCCCCTAGTTATTAAGACCAGGACTCTGAAACATAATAAATGTGCAGTTTCTTTAGTTGCCATAATCTAGAGCAAGTTGTGCAACAGCTTCCCTTCGTTCGTAAGAGCACGACTGTGAAGATTAATAAAGGTGCATTTTCCTTAGTTCCCATAATCTAGAGCAAATTGTGCAGCAGCTGCCCCTCGTTCATAAGAGCAGGACTCTGAAGCATAGTAAGTGTGCAGTTTCGTTAGTTACCATAATCCAGAGCAACCTGTGCAGCAGCTGCCCCTCGTTGATAAGAGCGGGACTCTGAAGTAAAGAAATGTGCAGTTTCCTTAGTTCCAGTAATCCAGAGCAAGCTTTGTAGAAGCTGCCCCTCTTTGATAAGAGCAGGTTTCTGAAACATAATAAATGTGCAGTTTTCTTGGTTCCCATAATACAGCGCAAGTAGTGCAGCAGCTGCCCCTCATAGTTAAGAGCAGGACTCTGAAGAATAATAAATGTGCAAATTCCTTAGTTCCCACAATCTAGAGCCAGTACAGCAGCAGTTGCCCCATCGTTGATAAGAGCAGGACTCTGAAGCATAATAAATGTGCAGTTTCCCTACTTCCTATAATCAAGAGCAAGTTGTGCAGCACTTGCCCCTTCGTTTATAAGAGCAGGACTCTGAAATATAATGCATGTGCAGTTTCCTTGGTTCCCATAATCCAGAGGAAGCTGTGAGTTAGCTACCCCTTCATTTAGAAGCGCAGAACTTTGAAGAATAATAAATGTGCAGATTCCTTACTTCCCATAACCCAGAGATTGCTGTGCAACAGCTACCTCTCGTCGATAAGAGCAGGAATCTGAAGAGTAATATATCTGCAGTTTCCCTAGTTCCCATAATCCTGAGCAATTCATTCAGCAGCTGCCCCTTATTGATAAGAGCAGGATTCTGAATTATATTAAATTTCCAGTTTCCTTAGTTCCCATAGTCTAGAGCCATTTCTGCAGCAGCCCCCCCCCTTTTTATAAGAGCACGACTCAGAAGCATAATAAATGTGCAGTTTTCTTAAATCCCATAATCTAGAGCTAGTTGTGCAGCAGCTGTCCCTTCGTTGATAACAGCAGGACTCTCAAGCATAATAAATGTGCAGCTTCCCTACTTCCTATAATCAAGAGCAAGTTCTGCAGCAGCTCCCATCCTTTTTATAAGATCAGGTTTCTGAAACATAATAAATGTGCAGTTTTCTTGGGTCCCATAATACAGCGCAATCTGAGCAGCAGGTGCCCCTTCATTGATAAGAGCAGGACTCTGAAGCATAATAAAAGGTATACAGCTTCCCTAGTTCCCATAATCTAGAGCCAGTACTGCAGCAACTGCCCCATCGTTGATAAGAGGTGGACTCTGAAGCATAATAAATGTGCAGTTTCCTTAGTTCCTATAAATTAGAGCATTTTCTGAAGCAGCTGCCCCCTCCTTTATAAGAGCAGGACTCTGAAGCATAATAAATGTGCAGTTTCCCTAGTACCCAAAATCCAGAGCAAGCTGTGTAGCAGCTGCTCCTCGTTGATAAGAGCAGGACCCTGAAACATAATAAATGTGCAGTTTCCTTGGTTCCTATTATACAGAGCAAGTTGTGCAGCAGCTGCCCCTTAATTGATAAGAGCAGGACTCTGAAGCATAGTAAATTGTGCAGTTTCCATAGTAGCCATAATCTAGACCAGTTAAGCAGCAGTTGCTCCTTCGTTGATAAGAGCAGGACTCTGGAGCATACTAAATGTGCAGTTTCCCTAGTTCCCATAATCCAGAGCAAGTTAAACAGCAGCTGCACCTCGTTGATTACAGCAAGACTCTGAAGCATAATAAATGTGGAGTTTCCTTATTTTCCATAATCCAGAGCATGTTGTGCAGCAGCTGCCCCTCATTGCTGAGAGGAGAACTCTGAAGAATAATAAATATGCAATTTCCTTAGTTCCCGTAACCTAGAGTCGGTACTGCAGCAGCTGCCCCATAGTTGATAAGGGCTGGACTCTGAAGCATAATAAATGTGCAGTTTCCCTACTTCCCATAATTAAGAGCAAGTTTTGCAGCATTTGCCCCTTCGTTGATAAGAGCAGGACTCTGAAATATAATAAATGTGCGGTTTCCTTAGTTCCCGTAATCCAGTACAAGCTGTTTAGCAGCTGCCCCTCGTTGATATGAGCAGAATTCTGAAACATAATAAATGTGCAGTTTTTTTTGTTCCATAATCCAGAGCAGGTTGTGCAGCAGCTGCCCCTTCATTGATAAGAGCAGGACTCTGAAGCATAATAAATGTGCAGTTTCCTTAGTTCCCATAATATAGAGCCAGTTCTGCAGTAGCTGCCCCTTCGTTGATAAGAGCAGGACTCTGAAGCATAATAATTGTGCAGTTTCTTTAGTTCCCACGATCTAGAGCCAGTTCTGCAGCAGCTGCCCCTTCAGTGATAAGAGCGTCACCCTGAAACTTATTAATGAGCAGTTTCCTTAGATCCCATTATCTAGAGCCATTTCTGCACCGGCTGCCCCTTCGTTGATAAGATTAGGACTCTGAATCATAAAAAATTTGCAGTTTCCTTAGTACCCGTAATCCAGAGCAAGCTGTGTAGCAATTGCCAATTGTTGATAAGAGCAGGACTCCGAAACATAATAAATGTGCAATTTCCTTGGTTCCCATTAAAAAAGAGCAAGTTGTGCAGCAGCTGCCCTTTAATTGATAAGAGCAGGACTCTGAAGCATAGTAAATTGTGCAGTTTCCTTAATTGCCATTATCTAGAGCCAGTTCAGCAGCAGCTGCCCCTTCGTTGATAAGAGCAGGACTCTGAAGCATATTAAATGTACAGTTTCCCTAGTTCCCATAATCTAGAGCAAGTTATACAGCAGCTGCACCTTGTTGATTACAGCAAGACTCTGAAGCATAATAAATGTGCAGTTTCCTTAATTTCCATAATCCAGAGCAAGTTGCGCATCAGTCACCTTTATTGATAAGATCAGGACTCTGAAGCATAATAAATCTGCAGCTTCCCTAGTTCCCATAATGCACAGCAAGTTGTGCAGCAGCTTCCCCTCATTGCTGAGAGGAGGACCCGGAAGAATAATAAATGCGCAGTTTCCTTAGTTCCCATAATCTAGAGCCAGTACTGCAGCAGCTGCCCCATCATTGATAAGAGCAGGACTCTTCAGCATAATAAATGAGCAGATTCCCTACTTCCCATAATTAAGAGCAAGTTGTGCAGCACTTGCCCCTTCGTTGATAAGCGCAGGACTCTGAAATATAATAAATTTGCAGTTTCCTTGGTTCCCATAATACAGAGCAAGTTGTGCAGCAGCTGCCCCTTCACTGATAAAAGCAGGACTCTGAAGCATATTAAATGTGCAGTTTCATTAATTCCCATAATCCACAGCAAGTTATACAGCAGCAGCATATCGTTGATAAGAGCAGGACTCAGAAGCATAATAAATATGCAGTTTCCTTAATTTCCATTATCCAGAGCAAGTTGTGCAGCACTTGCCACTTCGTTGATAAGAGCAGTACGCTGAAGCATAATAAATGTGCAATTTCCTCAGTTCCAATAATCTAGAGCCAGTACTGCAGCAGCTGCCCGATCGTTGATAAGAGCAGGACTCTTAAGCATAATAAATGAGCAGATTCCCTACTTCCCATAATTAAGAGCAAGTTGTGCAGCACTTGCCCCTTCGTTGATAAGCGCAGGACTCTGAAATATAATAAATTTGCAGTTTCCTTAGTTCCCATAATCCAGTACAAGCTCTGTAGCAGCTGCCCCTCGTTGATAAGAGCAGGACTCTGAAACATAGTAAATTGCAGTTTCTTTTGTTCAAAAACTCCAGAGCAGGTTGTGCAGCAGCTGCCCCTTCATTGATAAGAGCAGGACCCTGAAGCATAATAAATGTGCAGTTTCCTTAGTTCCCATAATCTAGAACCAGTTCTGCAGTAGCTGCCCCTTTTCTGTTAAGAGCGTGACTCTGAAACATAATAAATGTGCAGTTTCCTTACTTCCCATAATCTAGAGCCATTTCTGCACCAGCTGCCCCATCGTTGATAAGGGCAAGACTCTGATTCATAATAAATGTGCAGTTTCCTCAGTTCCCAAAATTCAGAGCAAGCTGTGTTACAGCTGCCCTCGTTGATAAGAGCATTACTCTGAAGCATAATAAATGTGCAGTTACTTAGGTACCATAATTTAGAGGAAGTTGTGCAGCAGCTGTCCCTTCGTTGATAAGAGCAGGACTCTCAAGCATAATAAATGTGCAGTTTCCTTAGGTCCTAAAATCCAGAGCAATTTCTGCAGCAGCTGCCCCCTCCATTATAAGAGCAGGACTCTGAAGAATAATAAATGTGCAGTTTCCTTAGTACCCAAAATCCAGAGCAAGCTTTGTGGCAGCTGCTCCTCGCTGATAAGAGCAGGACTCCGAAACATAATAAATGTGCAGTTTCCTTGGTTCCCAAAATACAGAGTAAGTTGAGCAGCAGCTTCGCCTTAATTGGTAAGACCAGGACTCTGAAGCATAGTAAATTGTGCAGTTTCCTTAGTGTTCATTATCTAGAGCCAGTTCAGCAGTAGCTGCCCCTTCGTTGATAAAATCAGGACTCTGAAGCATATTAAATGTGCAGTTTCCCTAGTTCCCATAATCCAGAGCAAGTTATACAGCAGCTGCACCTTGTTGATTACAGCAAGACTCTGAAGCATAATAAATGTGCAGTTTCCTTAATTTCCATAATCCAGAGCAAGTTGCGCACCAGTCGCCCCTTATTGATAAGATCAGGACTCTGAAGCATAATAAATCTGCAGCTTCCCTAGCTCCCATAATGCAGAGCAAGTTGTGCAGCAGCTGCCCCTCATTGCTGAGAGGAGGACTCTGAAGAATAATAAATGCGCAATTTCCTTAGTTCCCATAATCTAGAGCCAGTACTGCAGCAACTGCCCCATCGTGATAAGAGCAGGACTCTCAAGCATAATAAATGTACAGCATCCTTAGTTCCTATAATCCAGAGCAAGTTCTGCAGCAGCCCCCCCTTTTTATAAGAGCACGACTCTGAAGCATAATAAATGTGCAGTTTCCTTAGTTCCCATAACCTAAAGATAGTTGTACAGCAGCTGCCCCCTAGTTATTAAGACCAGGACTCTGAAACATAATAAATGTGCAGTTTCTTTAGTTGCCATAATCTAGAGCAAGTTGTGCAACAGCTTCCCTTCGTTCGTAAGAGCACGACTGTGAAGATTAATAAAGGTGCATTTTCCTTAGTTCCCATAATCTAGAGCAAATTGTGCAGCAGCTGCCCCTCGTTCATAAGAGCAGGACTCTGAAGCATAGTAAGTGTGCAGTTTCGTTAGTTACCATAATCCAGAGCAACCTGTGCAGCAGCTGCCCCTCGTTGATAAGAGCGGGACTCTGAAGTAAAGAAATGTGCAGTTTCCTTAGTTCCAGTAATCCAGAGCAAGCTTTGTAGAAGCTGCCCCTCTTTGATAAGAGCAGGTTTCTGAAACATAATAAATGTGCAGTTTTCTTGGTTCCCATAATACAGCGCAAGTAGTGCAGCAGCTGCCCCTCATAGTTAAGAGCAGGACTCTGAAGAATAATAAATGTGCAAATTCCTTAGTTCCCACAATCTAGAGCCAGTACAGCAGCAGTTGCCCCATCGTTGATAAGAGCAGGACTCTGAAGCATAATAAATGTGCAGTTTCCCTACTTCCTATAATCAAGAGCAAGTTGTGCAGCACTTGCCCCTTCGTTTATAAGAGCAGGACTCTGAAATATAATGCATGTGCAGTTTCCTTGGTTCCCATAATCCAGAGGAAGCTGTGAGTTAGCTACCCCTTCATTTAGAAGCGCAGAACTTTGAAGAATAATAAATGTGCAGATTCCTTACTTCCCATAACCCAGAGATTGCTGTGCAACAGCTACCTCTCGTCGATAAGAGCAGGAATCTGAAGAGTAATATATCTGCAGTTTCCCTAGTTCCCATAATCCTGAGCAATTCATTCAGCAGCTGCCCCTTATTGATAAGAGCAGGATTCTGAATTATATTAAATTTCCAGTTTCCTTAGTTCCCATAGTCTAGAGCCATTTCTGCAGCAGCCCCCCCCCTTTTTATAAGAGCACGACTCAGAAGCATAATAAATGTGCAGTTTTCTTAAATCCCATAATCTAGAGCTAGTTGTGCAGCAGCTGTCCCTTCGTTGATAACAGCAGGACTCTCAAGCATAATAAATGTGCAGCTTCCCTACTTCCTATAATCAAGAGCAAGTTCTGCAGCAGCTCCCATCCTTTTTATAAGATCAGGTTTCTGAAACATAATAAATGTGCAGTTTTCTTGGGTCCCATAATACAGCGCAATCTGTGCAGCAGGTGCCCCTTCATTGATAAGAGCAGGACTCTGAAGCATAATAAAAGGTATACAGCTTCCCTAGTTCCCATAATCTAGAGCAAGTTCTGCAGCAGCTGCCCCCGTCGTTGGTAAGAGCAGGACTCTGAAGCATAATAAATGTGCAGTTTCGCTAGTTCCTATAATCTAGAGCAAGTTCTGCAGCAGCTGCCCCCGTCGTTGATATAGGCAGGACTTTGAAGCCTAATGAACGTGCAGTTTGCTTAGTTCCCATAATCTACAGCAAGTTCTGCGTCAGCTGCCCCCGTCGTTGATAAGAGCAGGACATTGAAGCATTAAATGTGCAGTTTCCCTAGTTCCCATAATCCAGAGCAAGTTGTGGAGCAGCTGCCCCTCACTGATAAGAGCAGGACTCTGAAGCATAATAAATGTGCAGTTTCCTTAGTTCCCATAATCTAGAGCCATTTCTGCAGCAGCTGTCCCTTCGTTGATAAGAGCAGCACTCTGAATCATAATAAATGTGCAGTTTCCTTGGTTCCGTTAATACAAAACAAGTTTTGCAGCTGCCCCTCATTGCTAAGAGCAGGTCTCTGAAGACTAATAAATGTGCAATTTCCTTAGTTCCCATAATCTAGAGCCAGTACTGCAGCAGCTGCCCCATCGTTGATAAGAGCATTACTCTGAAGCATAATAAACGTGCAGTTTCTTAGGTACCATAATTTAGAGGAAGTTGTGCAGCAGCTGCCCCGTCGTTGTAAGAGCAGGACCCTGAAGCATAATAAATGTGCAGTTTCCCTAGTTCCCATAATCTAGATCAAGCTGTGTAGCAGCTCCCTCTCGTTGATAAGAGCAGGACTCTGAAATATAATACATGTGCAGTTTCCTTGGTTCCCATAATACAGAGCAAGTTTTGCAGCTGCTTCTTCATTGATAAGAGCAGGACCCTGAAGCATAGTAAATGTGCAGTTTACCTATTTCCCATAATCCAGAACAAGCTATACAGCATAATCACCTCGTTGATTAAAGCAAGACTCTGAAGCATATTAAATGTGCAGTTTCCTTGACTTCCATAATCCATAGCAAGTTGTGCAGTAGCCGCCCCTTATTGGTAAGATCAGGACTCTGAAACATTTTAAATGTGCAGCTTCCGTAGTTTCTATAAAGCAGAGCAAGTAGTGTAGCAGCTGCCCCTCATTGCTAAGAGCAGGACTCTGAAGACTAATAAATGTGCAATTTCCTTAGTACCCATAATCTAGAGCCAGTACTGCAGCAGCTGCCCCAACGTTGATAAGAGCAAGTCTCTGAAACATCATAAGTGTGCAGTTTCCTTTGTTCCCAAAATCCAGAGCAAGTTGTGTAGCAGCTGCCCCCTCGTTGATAAGAGCGTCCTGGTGACTCTCATCAACATACTGCACAAGTTTGCGAAGGTCCTCCATTTTTTTCCTTTTTACTTTCTCTACACGCACTATGTACTTATTGTATAGAGAATGTATTGCACTCCACTCAAAAATTCGATACCGAGATTTCACCGAAAATATATGTTTTAGGGTACCCTGTAGCCAATAAAATCATTTTCAGAAGAAAAAAAGAGTACGCGCGCGTGTGTTTGTGTATCTGTGTGTGAGTGTCCATGTGTGTGTGCACAGGATAACTCAAAAACGAAAATTCAGTAAACTACCAAATTTGGTGTTTATTTTTAGTATCTTTTAGGGATGCGACACGAAAATTTTGAGAAAAATCACCCCACCCCAAACTACCCTTTACATGGAACTTCTATAGAAAATAATTATTTTCTCAAAAATGGCTCTAACAATTTTTATTAAAATATCGTATATTAAAGATATTTACCTAACAAATATAATTTATATCTTGGATTTTCTGGGAGTAGCTTCTGAAGAATGTTTTATTCTGGATGAATGTGATAGTATTTTGCATAACTGCTAAACCGTATGAGATATACAGAAACTTACCACACAAAAATTGTAGAGCATGTTAAAACATACAATTTATGTCACATACATTTTTTTCGTGAAGTTGATCGTTTTTGAGATATTCCTATTTTTTTATTTCAGCTTTAAAAACGTACATTTTTCTCATACAGGAATTTTGTGAACTCCTGTCCATACAAACAAAGGAATTTCAGTCACATAGCAGCCAGCTTTTGGCTTTCACTTTAACCTATGGTACTCCCTTATTTTGCTTACACTTACAAGGAAGCAAGTAATAAGACCATTTCTGATCATTTTTTCTGGCTTAGCATAAAGTAAATGGAAGCATTAGCTTTTTAACACTAATTTGTTGCAGAGATGTAGAGAAAGTCATGTGAATGGAACACATCAGATTTTTACTTTCTCCATACGCACTATGTACCCATTGAATAGAGAATGTATTGCACTCCACCCAAAAATTCGATACCGTGATTTCACCGGAAATATATGTTTTAGGGTCCCCAACATCCAAAAAAAAAAAAAAAAACATTGTCACAAAAAGGTCCGTGTGTGTGTGTGTGTGTGTGTGTGTGTATGTCCGTGTGTCCGTGTGACCGTGAGTCCGTGTGTCCGTGTGTCCGTGTGTTCGTGTATCTGTGAATACGATAACTAAAAAACGAAAAGTCGGTAAAATACCAAACTTGGTATTTAAGTTCAGTATCTTCCAGGGATGCGACACGAAGATTTTGAGAAAAATCCCCCCACCACCAACTACCCTTTACATGGAACTTTTTTCGAAAATGTTGATTTTCTCAAAAATGGCTCTAACGATTTTGATTAAAATTTCGTATATTAAACATATTTACCTGACAAATAAAATGTTTATCTTGAATTTTCTGGGAATAGTCTCTGAAGAGTAGTTTAATCTGGATGAATGCTACTAAATTTTGAATAACTGCTAAACCGTAAGAGATGGACAAAACCTTACTTCACAAAAAATGTAGAGCACATTAAAACACACAATTTATGTTATATACATTTTTTTCGTGGAGTTCGTCGTTTTTGTGACACTTCTTATTTTTGGTTTCTGCTATGAAAAACGTATACTTTTCTCATACAGGAACTTGTCAACTCCTTCCATATAAACAAAGGAACTTCATTGACCTAGCAACCAGCTTTTGATTATCACTTTAACCTATGGCTGTTCCTTATTTCGCTTCTACTTACAAGGAAGTGAGTAATTAGACTAGTTGTGCTATTTTTTTTCTGATTAGCATAAAGTAAATAGAAGTATAAGCTTTTTTAAGAATTATTTGTTGCAGGGATATGGAGAAAGTCATGTGATTGGTACACATCAGAATTTTAAGGATGCCTTGCCAGTATTTTATTGAATGTATGTTTCACTAGACTGTTGCCAAATGACATACCCAGAGCCGTGATACAGAGATGTGATTCCAAACTGAATTCTCTCATCTCTTGGTTTTGATGAACTTTCTATACAGACAGCTGACCTCTTATAGAACTGGCTTCACCAATCTTTGGAATTAAAAATGTCAGTGGAACTATCTACTTCTTTCACTATAAATTTATTTGTGGGGCTACTTCAAATAAGTTCTGTTAATTGATGTACAGAATAAATTCAATCAGTTCTCCTGAACTTTCTCTTCATAATATTAAAATCGCGTTCACAAGCGAGGAAACTCTGCCCCGTTATGGGAAAAAAGTGCTGGATCTTTTGTGTCAGTTGATGCTAGAAGGAACCTGGAAAGCGGGTGATTTTTATTGTCACTGAACAAACGAGTTTCATTAACATGAGCAGGTATATAATTTTGTAAACAATTCCACAAAAAAGAAGACACTTCGTTGGGACCTTTCCTAGCTTGTCTCTCGTGATATAAATAACACACAGCTCTGTTTTTCTTTACATCATGATTGCAGCTGCCTCAGATAAAAGAGTTCCAGTTGGACAGGAACTTCCGGAAGTGAAATGTTCATCACGTAATCGAATGACAAGGAAAGTACATTCTTATTGAGCCCTCTTTTTGAGTGCAGCATAGAACTTCTTACTTCTTCTTTTAGGTACAGCACAACGTTTATAACTGGCGCAACAGATCTGGAGATGTGAAAATGTTAATGAGAGCTAGGAAGCGAGTTGTACTTTCAGTACACCAGTCGATTCATGTCAAATATCTGTCACCTGCACTGATAAACATGTGTTATATTCATATCTATACAAATGGCCTACTATATAATTAATGTCAATCGTCTGCCTCCAATTCTTCCACACCTGACAGTCCTTCGTCTTCGCTTACATCATTGTCATCATCAACGTTAGCGCTTCTTTCTGCACCATTATCCTGGATTACAATTCTTTCTTTTTGATTTTCTACAATTCTTTCTAATGATTTTCAACGTTCTCAACATATCGGCATACATTTTCCTACTCTGGCCTGCCAATTTCTGCAATTCGCTAGCGACACAACTGTTCCACATCTTATAATTTAAAAGTGATAAATTAACTTTTATTCTTCTTTCTTTCTTATCTCTAAGAACCCTGGAAACGGAACTCAGTGAAATATCAGTTGCCTTGGCTACACTTTCATTCACTTTCTGCAGGCTTTTGAAGAACTCGGGGAACATACATTTTCTTCCTTCATCTTTGCCTCTTGTTTCATGAAGTCAAGGACATTTACAATTATTTCTCTGCTCTGACTAAGTAATACCTTGCCACTTAACTTGAAAACGTAGGAGCCATGGTTAAAAAACTAAAATAAATAAAATGAACCCTATTTACTGCCCACTCTGAATACAAACAATTGCGGAAATTTTCGATGCAGACTGTACAAAGTTTGCTCGCTGTGACTTTAGGCAAGCAAAGTATCATATTACAAACTGCGATAAGCTAGGCTCGGTAGCTGGGTTGCCGGTCAGGGTAACGATTCCACAAGTTTTACGCCGGCTATAGCAGCACCATTAATATGTGGTGACTTGATTTCAAGCTTTAACTCTGCGCATGTGCAACAACAGTCTACTTGTGGCTCACGAAGTTATAATTAATATTATCCTGAAAAAGTTTACAGAGGCTGCTGTAACTGACCTTCATACTTTCGCCGGAACAAGTTATACATACTTTTGACATTCAAATCCGCACTTAGATAGCGATCTACTCGTCCAGTATAGTGTGCTTCTTTCAATGGAAAGGAAGTTATGTGTTCATGCATTTGTATTTTCTCTAGTCCCGGCATAGAGAAATATTGTATTCCACCCAAAAGTTCCATGTCGAGATTTCACCGAAAAATACACGTTTTAGGACCCCCTGAGCCAAAAAAAAAAAAAAAAAAGCATTTTCAGAAACAGGTGTGTGTGTGTGTGTCTGTGTGTAGGTGTGTGTTGTGTCTGTGTGTAGGTGAGTGTTGTGTCTGTGTGTGTGTCAGTGTGGCTGTGTGTGTGCGTGTGTGTGTGTCAGTGTGCCTGCGAACACGATAACTCAAAAACGAAAAGTCGGTAAACTACCAAATTTGGTATTTAAGTTTAGTTTCTTCCAAGGATGCGACACGAAGATTTTCAAGAAAATCCCCCCATTCCTTACAGCCCTTTACATGGAAAAATTTTCAAACATTTTGTATTCCTTAAAATCGCTCTAACGATTTTGATTAAAACACTACGTATTAAAGCCATTTCTATCACAAATAAAATGTATATCTTGAATTTTCTGGAAAAAGCTTCTAAAGACCGGTTTATTCTGGATGAATTTTGCTTAATTTGGCATAACTGGTAAACCGTGAGAGATAGACAAAAACTTACTTCACAAAAAATGTAAATATTGTTAAAATACACAGTTATGTAACATAAATTTTTTTCGTGGAGCTTACCGTTTTCGAGGCATTCCTTGTTATTAGTTTCAGTTGTGAAGTACTTACACTTTTCTCAGACGGGAGTGTCCATTTTTCTTTTGTTCTGCTCCTGGCCAAGCAAAGAGGCGATTTGTAATGACAATCACATAACGATAGCCTATAAAACATTTGACTATCACTTTAGCATAGCACATTGCTTTAGTTCCCTTCTACTTACAAGGATCTAAGTAATAAGAAGATTCTGCTAATGTTTATCTCGATTAGTATGGTGTTGAAACAAGAGTTATCTTTTGTAAGAAGTTTGTAGAGTAGCTAGAAAATGCAATGTGAGTGTAACGCATCAGATTTTCATTTTTGTTTCTGCAGACAAACATTTTTACCTATCTTATCATTTGGGCTCTTCCCATTAAATCTCTTATGCTCATAGCACGCTTTGCGCTCAGAGTATAAAGTGAAAGAAATGAGTGAAACGTGATGCTTAAAAGTATGCCTTGCACGTGCTGCATTAAGAAACATATCTTGTTCGCCCTTTGTTTTGAGGGTGTATGTATCACCATTCACTTCATTCTGCATCCACAGTGAAAACAAAACTTACATGAGCAATTGTTTACATTGGAAGTAGCAATAAAATAATAAAACTATTTCATATTTACAGTGAAATTTAACCAATTAAATGCAGTAAAAATACCATTACTACTTAACTTCAAATCACCCAAATATTATTCTAAATACATTATAAAAAGATTATTACATGCATCCATGCGCAGTTGTTTTAGCATCTATTTTCCTTCCAGAACAGTTTGTGTGAGCTTCTGCTCTCAGACTTTCTCTTGTAAGTGACATCTGCCCTTTTAACAAATGGTCATTCAAGGACAGAAAAAACGTATATGACCAAGACGCCAATACATTTGTGCATATTTCTGAGCATCTACTGATACTGTTTGGTAACAAAAGACTTTCTACTAGTGAAACAGAGAGAAATACATGTGAATGGAACATCGTTTTTTTTACTTTCTCTATACGTACTATATACATCGTGTATAGACAAGGTATTGCATTGAACCCAAAAATTCGATACCGAGATTTCACAGGAAATATATGTTTTGAGACCCCCTGAATCCAAAAAAAGCATAATGCACCCAAAAATTCGATACCGAGATTTCACCGAAAATATATGTTTTGGGGTCCCCTGAGTACGAAATAAGCATTTTTAAAAAAAGATCCGTCTGTATGTGTGTGTGTGTGTGTGTGTGGACTGCATAGCCTCAAA
Source organism: Hymenopus coronatus (assembly GCA_030762935.1). Taxonomy (NCBI): domain Eukaryota; kingdom Metazoa; phylum Arthropoda; class Insecta; order Mantodea; family Hymenopodidae; genus Hymenopus; species Hymenopus coronatus. The sequence continues at coordinate 150,340,167 of CM060898.1, read as the reverse complement.
ATAAAAAGACCGTTAAATACCAAACTTAGTATTTAGGTTTAGTATCTTCCAAGGATGCGATACGAAGGTTTTCAATAGAATCCCCCCACCACAAACTACCCTTTACATGGAAAAAAATTCGAAAAATTTTATTTTCTTAAAAATGGCTCTAACGATTTTGATTAAAATCCCGTATATTAAATCTATTTATGTCCGAAATAAAATGTATATCTCGAAATTTTGGATGAATTTTGCTTAACTGCCAAACCGTAAGAAATAGAAAAAACGTAAGCACAAAAAATGTACGCCATGACAAAACACACAGTTTTTGTCCTTTACGTTTTTGTTGTGGAGGTAACCGTTTTCGAGATATTCTTTGTTATTGGTTTCAATTGTGAAGTACTTAAACTTTTCTCACATAGGAAGTGTCTGTTTTTCTTTTGTTTTACTCCTGGCCAAGCAAAGAAGTGATTTCCATGATAATTGCGTGATAGCTTTTAAAACATTTAACAATCACTTTAGTATAGTGCATTCCCTTATTCCCTTCTACTTATAAGGAACTAAGTAATAACATTCTGCTAACATTTATCTCGATTAGCATTGTGTACAAAGAAGAATAATCTTTTGTAGGAGTTTTGTAGAGCAGCTAGAGAAAGTCATGTGAGTCTACCACATCAGAATAACGCATTGTTGGACAATGTCTTATTCAGTAACAATAGTGTAACACATCACCTCTTTATTCTGGATGAATTTTGCTTAACTGCTAAACGGTAAGATATAGACGAAAGCTTACTGTACGGAAAATGTAGAGTACGTTAAAACACACAATTCATTTTATATAATTTTTTTTCGTGGAGTTGATTTTTTTCCCCTAGTTATTAATTGCTTTTTATTTCACCTTTCAAAAGCTTATATTTCCTCATACAGGAATTTATCAACTCCATTCCATGCAAACAAAGGAACTTCCGTCACATAGCAACCAGCCTTTGACTGTCACTTTAACTTATGGTAGTGCCTTATTTTACTTCTACTTAAAGGAAGCAAGCAATAAGACCATTCCTGACATTTTTTTCCCCTCGTTTAAAATGAATTAAATAGAAATATAAGCTTTTTAAAAATAATTTGTTGCAGAGATGTAGATAAATTCATGTGAATTGAACACCAGATTGTTTCTATCATTTTACTTTCTCTACACGTACTATGTACATAGTGTATAGAGAAAGTATTCAATTGCACTCAAAAATTCAATACTGAGATTTCCCCGAAAATACAAGTTTTGGGTGCCCCTGTACCCAAAAAATGTATTTTTGGAAAACAGGTCCGTGTGTGTGCGAAAGTGGGTGTATCTGTGTGTGTAGATAGCATAGCTCAAAAACGAAAAGACCGTTAAATACCAAACTTGGTATTTAAGTTTGGTATGTTAGAAGGATGCGACACGAAGATCTTCAAGAAAATCCCCTACCCCCCTTTGCATGGAACTTTTTCAAAAATTTTGATTTTCTTAAAAATGGCTGTAAAGATTTTGATTAAAATATCGGATATTAAAGATATTTACCTGACAAATAATATACATATCTTGAATTTCCTGGGAATAGCCTCTGAAGACTACTTTATTCTGGATGAATATTAAGAAATTTTTCATAACTGCTAAACCGTAAGATATGGACAAAAACTTACCACACAAAATATGTAGAGCACATTAAAACACACAAGTTATGTTATATATATTTTGTTCGAGAAGTTGATCAGTTTTAGATATTTCTTATTTTTGATTTCAGATCTGAAAAAGTTGTACTTTTCTCATACATGAATTTGTCAACTCGTGTCCATACAATGGAACTTTACTCACCAAGTAACCAGCTTTTTGACTAACACTTTAACCGATGCTACTCCCTCCATCTTTCAAGGAAGCAAATAGGAAGTTCTGCATACCACAAGGGTAATATAAAAAAGAAAGAAAACTTAACGGTTGAAGCTACTTGCTCAAGTAACTCTTATTTCCTGATAAGTGTAAAATGGTACTCAACTTGTTTTGTGACGTTTCGCTATAGTGTATATTAAAAGTGGTCTTCATTACCATCTACTAGAAAACAATACTATTTGTATAAATCTGATGTCTTCAATTCACATGACTTTCTGTGCACATCTATAACAAATTATTATTAAAATACTTATGCTTCTATTTACTTCATACTAATCGAGAGAAAAAAGCAGAAATAACCTTATTACTCGCATCCTTGTAAGTATAAGGGAAATAAGGGAGTACCATATGTTAAAGTGATAGTCAACAGCTGGTTACTATGTGACTGAAGTTCCTTTGTTTGTATGGACAGGAGTTGACAAGTTCCTGTAAGAGAAAGTATAAGTTCTTTAAAGGTGGAATCAAAAACTAGGACCATCTCAAAACCATCAACTCCATGGAAAAAATGCATATTACATAAATCGTGTTTTAAAGTGCTCTAAAATTGTTGTGTGGCAAGTTCTTATCCATCTCTTACGGTTTAGCAGTTATACAAAATGTGTCTTCAGACACTATTTCCAGAAAATTCAAGATATACATCTTATTTGTCAGGTAAATATCTTTAATGCAAGAAATTTTAATCAAAATTGTTCGACACATTTTTGAGAAAATCAAAAATTTTGAAAGAAGTTCCATGTAAAGGGTAGTTTGGAGTTGGGGGAATTTTCTCAAAATCTTCGTGTCGCATCCTTGGAAGATACTAATTTTAAATACCAACTTCGTTATTTTACCGAATTTTCGTTTTAGCTATCGTGTTCACAGATACGCAGACACACGGAACCTTTTCTGAAAACTCTTTACTTGGATACAGGGGACCACAAAACATATATTTCCGGTGAAATCTCGGGATCGAATTTTTGGTGGAGTGCAGTACCTTTTCTATACACTATATACGTAGTGCGTATAGAGAAAGTAAAACTATCTAACTAAACATTAACCGTCAAAATTAATCATTACGATGCTTCTAGCTGTCATGCAAAGTGAATAGCGTTTCAAAGCTATCATTAGCAACACTTTTTAACAATCTGACTGTCGCTTTAGCCGCTATACAAAGTGGTTCAGCTCTCCCTTATTCTCTGATTTTATGCAACCCGCAGATTACCATCTAATCTGAAAACATCGAGACCCATCTTCTGCATAATAGGGGAAATAATAATAATAATAATATAGTAGTCTATAAGGGTGCATCCTGGACCACATTTGCATAATAATTAGAGCAATTAATGTGCATGATTAAATAATTTGCATAATTAATTCATTTGCACATCACAAAATTTCCATATAAACATTTGAATAATAATTTGAGCAGTTTATTTGCATATCTGACAGCTATTAATCATTGATGCATATTAATGAGCCCGCGGACCACGTCACTCGTGGAATAGGCCCCCACAGACACCGCACCCCCGCTCGCGAAAAACATCGCTGCTCGCCAATTATTGAGGTACATGGGACTTTGAGGGGTCATTTCCAAATAAAATTTAATGAGGATTCTAATTATGATTTCCACGTTTACCTATCATTGCGTAATAATGATTTATACATTACATGATTTGAATATTTATATAGTTAATTTAATGATGAATGAATAGTCATTTCAAGGTATACAATCACAAGATGACATCACATTTCAGCTGTTTGGAGACGAAAATGTTTAGAAATATTTAATACCAACACTTAGTCATACAAAAACCAAATTTTGCGTTTTATTTAGCAAAATGCGCTTACAAATTTGCCAAAATCACAAAAGGATAAGAAATATAAGCAAAACAGATCTTCAAATATATAACCCTTAAGTGGATTAATGCATCTTATACCTAATAAAAGAAGTACTCAACTCAGGCAAAACGGAAAGAGGAATTATTTATTTAATTTATTTATTTTTAATTTTATTGCAGAGCTGAGTATAAGCTCGGAAAATGGACTTATTGTTGGGGGTGTGCATTCATGCAATACTTTGAGAATGAAATGTCATTGAGTCATCAGTATGACAAAATTCAAATGAAATGCAATAGCGCTTTGAGAACAAATATCACATCAGCGGGAACATACATACACAGGTACGCACACAGACACATACATATATTCATATCCTCATTAAAAATCACGAATTCCAATGCAATAGCGCTAAGAGGAACAAAGAAGGCACAAGCGGGCATCCAACCCTGGCTATCAGAACTTACTTGCATACTTATACGCACACTTACACGAAAACACATACACACACGCATTCACACATAAACGAATAAAAATTTCATACATACACATGCACAACACATGCATTCTTGCACGTACGCACGCTCATACAATCCCTCACATACATACACTTACAAGCATTCACACCTAAACACACAAAATCCCACACACGCACACACAGACTCACATGAACGTACAAATATACAGACACAATCTAACAAATACATAAACATGCACATTTGCACGCACGCGCACACACGCACAAACACTCATACACTCATATACACAGTTAAACGCACACACAGACATAATGTTGCTCCCGACTATACTTGCATTTGAGCAAGCACGCATACATAAACAAGAACAGTTGTTTTATGAATTTGTATTTATATATTAGAATAATGTTGGCATTTTTTGTTAAAATACATAAATAATTAGTACATTTACAATAACACGGATTTAAAAAGAGTATCAGTGGAGCATTAAACAAACTACGAGATCGGCCTTCACAATTTAGTCAAAATATCATTGATATACAATATCAACAATTTTCAATAATATAATAGGGAAACAATGAATGAGCAATATTCTCCTACTACGAGCGTACAATATATATAAACAGGAAATCGGCCTACAGCACATGTACTTCTGAACAACGCTATAGCCACTCTGAACTGAAATTCAAAGGGACACGTATAGATTCCCTTCAGGTGAGGCCATGGTCGACCCAACATTCCACTGCAAGACCAAAGGTATTGTCTCCCATTGTATGAAGAAATATTACTGACAGTAAACCGCCACTTTCACACAGTCCCACAAGACCGAGATATAAAGCGACTTTTCCAAACTAAATAAGCCTACTTTCCTGTGACATTGTACAATATCATTCCACAGGAACCTAAAAAATTAAAATCTTACCAAGTATACTCAAATCTGAAATGTACCATTAATTTTTAATATAGATACAAATACATACTCATATTCTACACTTAAGACATTAAGAAACATACCACACCATAAACTTACACACGACTAAAGAGTTAAAATCTTACCAATTATATTTAAACTTGAAATGTACCGTTTATTTTTCAATGTACATACCAACTACATACCCATATTCTATACTTAAGACCTTTTCAGAAACCTCTACAGCTCTATTATCTTACACATGCCAAAAAAATTAAAATCTTGCCAATTATACTCAAACTCGAAATGTACCACTAATTTCCAATGTAGATACCAACTACATATTCATATTCTACAGTTAAGATATTTTCAGAAACATATATAACACCATAAATTTACACGTGCTTAAAAAGTTAAATTATTACCATTGTTACGCAAACCCTTAAATGTACTACTAACTTGCAATGTATATACCAACTATAAATTCATATTCTAAAGTTAAGACAATTTCAGGAACATTTATAACGCAATAAACTTACACGAGAATAAAAAATTAAAATCGTACCAATTTTACTCATACTTGAAATTTACTAACAATTTTCAATATAGATACCAAATATATACTCATATTGTACACTTAAGACGTTTTCAGAAACATATACAATACCACAAACATACACGTGCGTAAAAAATTAAAACTGTACCAGCTTTATTCAAACTCGAAATATACCACTCATCTTTAATGTGCTTACTAAATATTCACTCATATTTACGCTTAAGACATTTTCAGAAACATATACTACACCATAAATTTACAGGTGCCTAAAATTAAAATAATACCATTTTGGAGAAATTTAAAATTGCAATGCTAGATCTCAGTGGAAATCCCGAGTTCATAATCACATTGATTTAAGACATTCAAAATATGGACAACCAAACAAGAAACAAGAAAAGGATATGTATCGATCTTAACTCGCCTAATCCTATCTAGTCTAACCTAATCTAGGGTTATCCTAAGCTATTGTAATCTAAAATTTCTAAGTGATCTTAACCCACCTTAACATGAACATAGTATTTGGAGAGGTACGTAGAACTTCCAGACATTCTAATATTTTATAATGCTACGCCACACAATTCACGCCTCTACTTACATATCATCTAAAGCAAAAAATATTAAATGGAGAGAGGGATAGGGGATTGCCACAGATATCACGCCTATACTTACATATCATCCAAAGACAAAAATATTAAATGGAGAGAGGGGTAGCGGATTGCCACAGATTTCACGCCTCTACTTACATACCATCTAAAGAAAAAATATTAAATGGAGAGAAGGGTAGCGGATTGCCACAGATTTCACGCTTCTACTTACATATCATACAACGAAAAATATATTAAATGGAGAGAGGGGTAGCGGATTGCCACAGAATTCACGCCTCTACTTACATATCATCCAAAACAAAAAATATTAAATGGAGAGAGGAGTAGCGGATTGCCACAGAATTCACGCCTCTACTTACATATCATCTAAAGCAAAACATATTAAATGGAGAGAGGTGTAGCGAATTGCCACAGATTTCACGCCTCTACTTACATATCATCCAAAGATAAAAATATTAAATGGAGAGAGGGGTTGCGGATTGCCACAGATTTCACGCCTCTACTTACATATCATCCAAAGAAAAAAATATGAAATTGAGAGAGAGGGGGGTAGCGGATTGCCACAGAATTAACGCCTCTACTTACGTATCACCTAGAGCGAAAATATTAAATGGAGAGAGGGATAGCGAATTGCCACACAATTCACACCTCTACTTACATATCATCTAAAGCAAAACTAATTTAAATGGAGAGAGGAGGAACGGATTGCCACAGATTTCACGCCTCTACTTACATATCATCCAAAGGAAAAAATATTAAATGGAGAGAGGGGTAGTGGATTGCTACAGGATTCACGCCTCTATTTACATATCATCCAAAGAAAAAAATATTAAATGCAGAGAGGGGTAGCGGATTGCCACAGATTTCGCGCCTCTACTTTCATATCATCCAAAGCAAAAAATATTTAATGGAGTGAGGGATAGCGGATTGCCACAGAATTCACGCCAATACTTACATATCATCTAAAGCAAAAAATATTAAATGGAGAGAGTGGTAGCGGATTGCCACAGAATTCACGCCTCTACTTATATATCATCCAAAGAATAAAATATTAAATGGAGAGAGGTGTTGAGGATTGCCACAGAATTGACGCCTCTATCTACATATCATCCAAAGAATAAAATACTAAATGGAGAGAGAGAGGTAGCGGATTGCCACAGAATTCACGCCTGTACTTACATATCATCTAAAGCAAAACTAATTTAAATGGAGAGAGCTGTAGCGAATTGCCACAGATTTCACTCCTCTACTTACATATCATCTAATGGAAAAAAAAACATTAAATGGAGAGAGAGGTAGCGGATTGCCACAGATTTAACGTCTCTACTTACATATCATCCAAAGAAAAAAATATTAAATGGAGAGAGGGGTAGCGGATTGCCACAGAATTCACGCCTCTACTTACATATCATCCAAAGAAAAAAATATTAAATGGAGAGAGGGGTAGCGGATTGCCACAGAATTCACGCCTCTAATTACATATCATTTGAAACAAAAAATATTAAATGGAGAGAGGGGTAGCGGATTGCCACAGATTTCACGCCTCTACTTGCATATCATCCAAAGCAAAACATATTACATGGAAAGAGGGGTAGCGGATTGCCACAGAATTTCTTAACATCATCAGTATTACATTAAAGTCATTCAAAGAGAACTTTGAGAAATACGTTTCTGTTTTATATAGCTAAATTAGTCAACCATTTAACATCGGTATATCTACAATCTTCATTTCAAATGGGATCTGCAATCAACAATATGATTTTAGAAATAATTTTAAGCAAAACTGCATGTAGACGTGCAAGCTACACCTTCAGAGAAACACTCAGCGATTTTTTAAGAAATGTAAGTGGCCCAACCAAGCTGACAACATTGAATAGCACCTCCTATTAGAAAGCAAAATTTTACACTAAGCAAAAATGCAATGAAAGTTTCACTGTCTTGCATTCTGATGCTCGATTACTAGAATAAAACGAATATATCACTTCAGAAGAAAAAAACAACCAGATAAGCATCACTTAGTCACAGCTATATAAAGAAAAGCTCGTAGAAAACCAGAATACTGATGAAATAATAAGCATTTGTGATGGTGTTAACTATAAGTATAAAGCAGCTCAGCACGATTTAGCTAAGGAGTTCAACAGACCAAACATGATTGAGAGAATTAATCATAAATTAAAAAAGGCATCAGGAGTCAAATGAAATGAATGCTATATTTTGATTCAAGGCAAAATGGAATAAATAAATTAAGTTACAAGGACAAGTGATAGAAGAAAGGCATTCCAACAATGGAAACAACAAAATAAACAGAAAATTAAGGAGTGGACAGTAAATACGACAGAACTAACCCATAACAGCTGACTTCTTCACCAAGCAGAATGCTGCAAACATTACAATACAAGAACTCTGTTAAACGATCTCACATAGGCAGAACCAAAAAGTGAACAAAATGGTTGCCTGAAATTAGAATTCATTAATTCACATTCAAAATAAATGATCTTTGGATATAATACTTTAACTACACGGATCAATAATGCATCTTTTCAAACTAAATAGGCTTATGACCATATTGATATAAATTTACAAGATTATTTTGAAAACTGCAATATCGCAATGTATTGTTTGCAATAATTTTTTCTTGATAAATACCGTTAAGAATGAACAGCAGTGTTTTTATTTACACCTATATAACAACATATCCAGTCATTTTCATCCAATTTAAAATAGACCAAGTCCAACACAATGAAATTGAAATGTATGGAATGGCATTCTATGTCAGTCATTCCGAGATTTGAAGATATACTACATTTATGGAATTATTTAAAAGCAATAGTAAAGCAGCACACATATAACAATCAGTACACACCTCTGAAAAAATCTCTTCAAGAATCTTTTACCGAACCTAACTCAACCAAACTAATCTATTTTAACCTAGCCTAACACAAAATAAATGATTTTAACCTAATCTTTGCCTCTTGTGCTAGGAGAAAATTTAACATCAAAACTTTTCGTTAATTAACTACACCACGTAATTAAACATATAAATAAAAACACATCAAGTATCTTTAACATTACCTAACTAACCTATTCGAACCTGGCCTTACCAAAACTAATAATCCTAACCTAATTTTTGCCTAGAAGAATACTTAACATCAACATTTTTTATTAATTAACTACACCACGTAATTAACCACATTATTAAGTGCACATCAAGAATCTTTCAGCTAACCTGATCTAACCCAACCTAACTAACTTAATCTTTGCGTCACTTCCTAAGAGAATATTTAACATGAAACTTTTTAATTATCTACACCACGATATTCATCACATTAATAAAAGCACATTAAGTATCTTTTACCTAACCTAATCTGATCTAACCCAACCTAACTAACCTAACCTTTGCCTCACTTCCTAGGAGAATACTTAACATCAAAGCTTTTCATTAATTAATTACGCCAAGCAATTAAACACATTAATTAACTACACCCCGTAATTAACCGCATTCACTAACTACGTCAATTAGTTGCATCAATTAGCTACGTCATATATTAAATTTCATCAACTAATTACATTGAGCGATTAGTTGTAACCACCCTAATATATAATTTTCACTACAATGTGGGAAAAGGATATGTCTGAATAAGAGAAACAGAATTAAATTATATAAATCATTTATTATAAATCATTTTGGTACATATGACATTTTCACTAAATAACACCTGCATTTTTCAATTCTTGTCTAATCTATGTGTGCTGCTTAACTCTTGCTTTTAAATAATTCCATAAATGCAGTATATCTTCAAATTTCCGAATGAGTGACATAGAATGCCATTCCATACATTTCATCTGCATTGTGTTAGCCTCGGTCTTTTTTAGATTGGATGAAAATGACTGGATATAGCTGTAAATAAAACACTGCTGTTGATTCTTAATCATATTTATCAAGAAAAATTATTGCAACCAATACATTGCGATATTACAGTTTTCAAAATAATCTTGTAAATTTTTATAAGTATGGTCATAAGCCTATCTAGTTTGAAAAGAGGCATTATTGATCCGTGTAGTTAAAGTAGTATATCATAAGATCATTTATTTTGAATGTGAATTAATACATTCTAATTTCAGGCAACCGTTTTGTTCACTCTTTGGTTCTGCCTATGTGAGATCCTTTAACAGAGTTCTTGTATTGTAATGTTGGCAGCATTCTGCTTGGTGAGGAAGTCAGCTGTTATGGGTTAGTTCTGTCATATTTATTGTCCACTCCTTACTTTGCTGTTTATTTTGTTGTTTTCATTAATGAAATGTCGTCCTTCTATCACTTGTCCTTGTAACTTAATTTGTTTATTTAATTATATCTTGAATGGAAATATAGTATTAACTTCCTGTGATTCCTTATGCCTTTTATTAATTTATGATTGATGCTCTCAATCATGCTTGGTCTGTTGAACTCCTTAGCTAAATCGTGCTGTGCTGCTTTATACTTATAGTTAACACCATCTCAAATGCTTATTATTTCATCAGTATTCCGGTTTTCTACGAGTTTTTCTTTATATATCTCTAACCAAGTCATGCTCATATGGTTGTAGATGTGTTCTAGATTCAATCATTTTTCTTCTGAAGTGATATATTCGTTGTATTCTAGTAGTCGAGCATTAGAATGCACAACAGTGAAACTTTCATTGCATTTTTGCTTAGTGTAGAACTTTGCTTTCTGATAGGAGGTGCTATTCAATGTTGTCAGTTTGGTTAGGACACTTGCATTTCTTAAAAAAATCGCTGAGTGTTTGCTTGAGGGTGTAGCTTCCAGGTCTACATGCAGTTTTGCTTAAAATTATTTCTAAAATCAAATTGTTGATTGCAGATCCGATTTGAAATGAAGATTGTAGATATACCGATGTTAAATGCTTGACTAATTTAGCTATATAAAACAAAAACGTATTTCTCAAAGTTCTCTTTGAATGACTTCAATGTATTACTGATGATGTTAAGAAATTCTGTGGCAATCCGCTACCCCTCTCTCCATTAAATATATTTTTCTTTGGATGATATGTAAGTAGAGGCGTGAAATCTGTGGCAATCCGCTACCCCTCTCTGCATGTAATATTTTTTTCTTTGGATGATATGTAAGTAGAGGCGCGAAATCTGTGGGAATCCGCTACGCCTATCTCCATTTAATATTCTTTTTTTGGATGATATGTAAGTATAGGTGTGAAATCTGTGGCAATTCGCTATCCCTCTCTCGATTTAATATCTTTTGCTTTAGATGATATGTAAGTATAGGCGTGAATTCTGTGGAAATCCGCTACCTCCTCTCTCCATTTAATATTTTATTCTTTGGATGATATGTAAGTAGAAGCGTGAATTCTGTGGCAATCCGCTACCACTCTCTCCATTTCATATTTTATTCTTTGGATGATATGTAGATAGAGGCGTGAATTCTGTGGCAAGCCGCTACCCCTCTCTCCATTTAATATTTTTCGCTTTAGATGATGCGTAAGTAGAGGCGTTAATTCTGTGGCAATCCGCTACCCCCCTCTCTCAATTTCATATTTTTTTCTTTGGATGATATGTAAGTAGAGACGTGAAATCTGTTGCAATCCGCAACCCCTCTCTCCATTTAATATTTTTTCTTTGGATGATATGTAAGTAGAGGCGTGAAATCTGTGACAATTCGCTACCCCTCTCTCCATTAAATATTTTTTGCTTTAGAGGATATGTAAGTAGAGGCGTGAATTCTGTGGCAATCCGCTACCCCTCTCTCCAATTAATATTTTTTGCTTTAGAGGATATGTAAGTAGAGGCGTGAATTCTGTGGCAATCCGCTACCACTCTCTCCATTTAATATTTTTTTTCTTTGTATGATATGTAAGTAGATGCGTGAATTCTGTGGAAATCCGCTACCCCTCTCTCCATTTAATATTTTTTGCTTTAGATGATATGTAAGTAGAGGAGTGAATTCTGTGGCAATCCGCTATCCCTCACTCCATTAACTATTTTTTGCTTTGGATGATATGAAAGTAGAGGCGCGAAATCTGTGGCAATCCGCTACCCCTCTCTGCATTTAATATTTTTTCCTTTGGATGATATGTAAGTAGAGGCGTGAAATCTGTGGCAATCTGCTCCCCCTCTCTCCATTTAAATTAGTTTTGCTTTAGATGATATGTACGTAGTGGCGTGAATTCTGTGGCAATCCGCTACCCCTCTCTCAATTTAATATTTTTCGCTTTAGATGATACGTAAATAGAGGCGTTAATTCTGTGGCAATCCGCTATCCCTCTCTCTCAATTTCATATTTTTTTCCTTGGATGATATATAAGTAGAGGCGTGAAATCTGTGGCAATCCGCAACCCCTCTCTCCATTTAACAGGTTTTCTTTGGATGATATGTAAGTAGAGGCGTGAATTCGCTACCCCTCTCTCCATTTAATATTTTTTTCTCTGGATGATATGTAAGTAGAGGCGTGAATCCTGTGGCAATCAGCTACCCCTCTCTCCATTTAATATTTTTTGCTTTAGATTATATGTAAGTAGAGGCGTGAATTTTGTGGCAATCCGCAATCCCTCTCACCATTTAATATTTTTTGCTTTAGATGATATGAAAGTAGAGGCGCGAAATCTGTGGCAATCCGCTACCCCTCTCTCCATTTAATATTTTTTCTTTGGATGATATGTAAGTAGCGGTGTGAATTGTTTGGCAATCCGCTACCCCTCTCTCCATTTAATATTGTTTGCTTTAGATGATATGTAAGTAGAGGCGTGAAATCTGTGGCAATCTGCTACCCCTCTCTCCATTTAATATTTTTTTTCTTTGGATGATATGTAAGTAGAGGCGTGAATCTTGTGGCAATCCGCTACCCTCTCTCCATTTAATATTTTTTGCTTTAGATGATTTGTAAGTAGAGGCGTGAAATCTGTGGCGTAGAATTATAAAAGATTAAAATGGCATACGTACCTCTCCAAATACTATGTTCATGTTAAGGTGGGTTAAGATCACATAGATGTGTTAGATTACATAAGTTTAGGATAACCGTAGATTAGGTTAGACTAGATAAGATTAGGCGAGTTGAGATCGATACATATCCTTTTCTCCTCTTGTTTGGTTGTCCATGTCTTGAATGTCTAAAATCAATGTGATTATGAAGTTGAGATTTCCACTGAAATCTAACATTGCAATTTGCAATTTTACCAAAAATGGTTATATTTAAATTTTTAGGCACTTATAAGTTTACAGTGTGGATTATAAAAATGTCGTAAGTGTAAAATATGAGTAAGTACTGGGTATCTACATTGAAATGAGTGGCACATTTCGAGTTTGAATAAAGCTTGAACAATTTTAATTTTTAGGCACCTGTAAGTTGAAGGGTTAATCTCTCTTTTCTAATGCCCAATAATTCAACATAAATCCTCTTTTTAAAAACCTTAATTAGAGGTGTATTAATTTCACTATATGCTAGTTCATGTATTGAATATGCTTCTGAAAATGTCTTAAGTGTAGAACATGAGTACGTATTTGTAATCTACATTGGAAGTTTATGGTGCATTTCGAATTTGAGAATAATTGGTACGGTTTAAATTTTTTAGGCATGTGTAAGTTTATGGTGTATATTTTTCTGAAGTTTTCGTAAGTATGGAACATGAGTACGTATTTGGTATCTACCTTGAAAATTAATTTTATATTTCGCGTTTAGGTATAATTGATGAGATTTTAATTTTATAGGTATGTGTAAGTTTATGGTGTAGTATATTTTTCTGAAAAAGTTTTAAGTGTAGTATATGAGTATGTTTTTGGTATCTACTTTGAAAATTAATGGTATATTTCGCGTTTCGGTATAATTGGTATGATTTTAATTTTCTGGGTTCCTATGGAATAATTATGTGCAAAGTCATAGAATAGTAGGCTTTTTAGTTGGAATTTGTGGCATTTTATCTTGGTCTTGTGGGACTGTGTGAAAGAGGCGGTTTTCTGTCAGAATATTTCTTCATAGAATGGAAGAAAATACCTATGGGCTTACAATGGAATTTTGGATCGATTACGGCGTTACCTGAAGCGAGTCTTTGTACGTGTTCCTTTGCATTTCAGGTCAGAGTGGTTTTAGCATTGGTTAGGAGTACATGTGTTGTAGGCCGGTTTCCTGTTTAGATATATTGTACGCTCATAGTAGGAGAAGATTGCTAGTTCATTGTTTCCCTATTCTATTAGTGAAAATTGTTGATATTGTATATTAATGATATTTTGACTAAATTGTGAAAGCCGATCTCGTGGTTTTGTTATTACTCCACTGATAATGTTTTTTAAACTCGTGTTATTGAAATTCGTGTTCTTGTTTATGTATGCGTGCTTGCTCAAATGCAAGTATAATCGGGAGCAATATTATGTCTGTGTGTGCGTGTAAATGTGTATGTGTGCATGAGTGTTTGTGCGTGTGTGCGTGTGCGTGCAAGTGTTCATGTATATGTATGCTAGATTGTGTCTGTGTGTGTGCGTTCAAGTGATACTGGGGGTGGTTTGTGGGATTGTGTATGTTTAGGTGTGAATGCTTGTAAGTGTATGTATGTGGGGGATTGTAGGTGTGTGCGTGCGTGCAGGTATACATGTGTGTGCATATGTATGTATGAGATTTGTGTTTGTTTATGTGTGAATGCTTGCAAGTGTGTGCGTGTGTGTATGTGTGTTCCTGTAAGTGTGCGTGTGTGCATGTAGGTGGGCATTTAAGTTCTGATGGCCACGGTTCGATTCCCGCTTGTACGATGTTTGTTCCTCTTAGCGCTATTGCTTTGCATTGGAATTCGTGATTTTTATTGAATATTTGAATATATGTACGTGTCTGTGTGCGTATCAATGTATGTATGTTCTGATGATCAGGGTTCGATTCTCGCTGGCGTAATATATATTCATCGAAGCGCTATTGCATTTCATTTGAATTTTGTCATACTGATGACTCAATAACATTTCATTCTCAAAGTATTGCACGAATACACACCCCCGACAATAAGTCCATTTTCCGAGCTTATACTCAGCTCTGCAATGAAATAAAGAATATATAAATTAAATAAATAATTCCTATTTCCGTTTTGCCTGAGTTGAGTACTTCTTTATTAGCTATTAGTTGCATTAATTTACTTAAGGTTATATATTTGAAGATTTGTTCTGCTTATATTTCTAATCAGTTTGTGATTTTGGTGAATTTTTAAGCGTATTTTGCTAAATAAAACGCGAAATTTGGTTTTAATATGACTAAGTGTTGGTATTAAATATTTCTAAACATTTTCGTCTCCAAACAGCTGAAATGTGATGCCATCTTGTGATTGTATACCTTGAAATGACTAAAGTTTTTATTACGCAATGATAGGTAAACGTGGATTGCATAATTAGAATCCTCATTAAACTTTATTTGGAAATGACCCTTAAATGTCCCATGTACCTCAATAATTGGCGAGCAGCGATGTTTTTCGCGAGTGGGGGTGCGGTGTCTGTGGGGGCGTATTCCGCGAGTGGCGTGGTCCGCGGGCTCATTAATGCGCATTAATGGTTGATAATTGTCAGATATGCAAATAAACTGCTCAAATTATTATTCAAATGTTTATATGTTAATTTTGTGATATACAAATGTATTAAATTATGAAAATTATTTAATTATGCACATTAATTGCTCTAATTATTATGCAAATGTGGTCCAGGATGCACCCTTATAGACTACTATGTTATTATTATTTCCACTATTATGCAGAAGATGGGTCTCGATGTTTTCAGATTAGATTGTAATCTGCGGGTTGCATAAAATCAGAGAATAAGGGACAGCTGAACCACTTTGTGTAGCGGCTAAAGCGACAGTCAGATTGTTAAAAAGTGTTGCTATTGATGGCTTTGAAACGCTATTCACTTTGCATGACAGCTAGAAGCATTGTAATGATTAATTTTGACGGTTAATGTTTAGTTGGATAGTTTTACTTTCTCTATACGCACTACGTATATAGTGTATAGAGAAGGTACTGCACTCCACCAAAAATTCGATATCGAGGTTTCACCGTAAATATATGTTTTGTGGCCCCCTGTATCCAAGTAAAGAGTTTTCAGAAAAGGTTCCGTGTGTCTGCGTATCTGTGAACACGATAGCTAAAACGAAAATTCGGTAAAATAACGAAGTTGGTATTTAAAATTAGTATCTTCCAAGGATGCGACACGAAGATTTTGATAAAAATCTTGGAATTAAATATTGAAAAAAATTTTGATGTCTAAACAGGTAACGTGTGATAACACCTTGTTATGGTATACGTTGAAATGACTATTCATTCATCATTACATTAGTTATAGTATATATTCAAATCGTGTAAAGTATAAAGTGTTTATTATGCGAAGATAGGTAAAGTTGGAATGCATAATTAGAATCCTCATTAAATTGTATTTGGAAGTGACCCCACAAAATCCCATGTACCTAAATAATTGGCGAGCAGCAATGCTTTTCGCTAGGGGGCGTGGTCCGTGGAGGCGTGATCAACGAGGGGCGTGGTTCGCGGGCTCATTAATATGCATCAATGATTGATAGCTGTCAGATATGCAATTAAACTGCTCTAATTTTTATTCAAATTTAATATGGACATTTTTTAATGTGCAAATGAATAAATTATGCAAATCAATTGCTCTAATTATTATGCAAATGTGGGCCAGGACGCACCATTATAGACTACCTACATTATTAAATATAAAGTATAATAGAGGACTCAGTGGTTTATTCTAAACCCAGGAAACTTGATTGAAACATATTTTTCTTTTTTAATTTATATACTCCATTTTTTGCATCATCCGTTTGTTGTTATGTTATTTGTTATGTTATTACTGTGTTCTGGTGGTATATGTGTAGGCGGTTATGATTTTATTTTCTTTTGAGATTATGAAGAAATGTGATAAGCACTGAGCACCATAATTAATCAAATTTGTAACTATATTGTTCTGGAATATACCAGGAGGCTATGACTTACCCAGATATTTTGATATGTTTACGGTAACTGGATAACCTATATAGTCATATACAATAAAACTTTATTATTAATATTTTACTCATCTATGATTAATTAGTGAATTCCATTTTAGCTGTGTTATCTTCTACTGCTTCGGAACATCAACTAGCTACAATTAAATGGAACTTGTGTGGAACAAAATTTAGTAAAAGAGGTATCAATATTCACATCACTCGGAGCCACAATTTTCCTTAGGATTCCGTCTGTATAAATAACAGCTATGCTATAATTAACAGTAATTCACGCGTTTCATCTGCTCAAGACAATCAGCTTAATTTAGTAACAGCTGACGTTCTTTCGGTCTCTGTCGAAACTGCTTCGAACGCAAATCAACATAACGATTTCACAAATCTCATTGCAATTAAAAGTACTAATGGTTAAAATGCTTTTAAAAGTATATCATCGCAAAACCAAAATAATTCGGGAAGTTTGGGAAAACATAAGTCTTCTTGTCCATACTGCGCTCAACATTTTAAAAAGGTCAACATCATATAAGTAGAGCTCATCCAGAGCAACATCGTCATAACATCGACATACAAACTGCAGCCAAAATGTAACACAAGAGGAGTCTAATATTGATCACTTACAACACCAGAAAAATGATATACTTGATGATTATAACACACTATTACAACGTGGAAAGAAACATTTGCACTTGAGTTAGATAGCGACAGTTTTCACTAAATGGTTGAAGAGTTTCTTTCGTTTCTATCAGATGCTATTCATATGTTACCAGTTCTAAAACACCCCGCGGCAAAATACTATGCGGCAAGAAAGAACAAACATTTTGTACAAACGCAGCGTTCATATAAAACGTCAACTAATCCTGAAAGGGGAACCAAAAGAGATAGATTGAAAAGAAAATCAAAATATAATTATCAAATAACACAACTTTACTCTTATAATCAAAGACGAAAACCAATTCGCAATGACTTTAATGAAAACAACATAACCTGCAAAATTGACGGTGCTATATTGCATGATTATTTTAAAAATGTTTTTTCTGCACCAAATGATCAAGTTCGCAAGGAATATTCACCAAAATTCAGTAATATTGATTTGGCCGAAATAAAGGATACGTTTAATACAACAATTTCTGAAGAAGAAATACATAACGCAATGAGGAATATGTCGATTGACATGGCTAGCGGTCCTGACCATGTACTCATGAGAACAATAAAAAACGATGTGGCTTCAGAAGATAGCTACTAGAATGTGGAGTAATACCAGCGATATTTCAAACTGCTAGATCCATTCCACTATGCAGTTGTATAACCTTAAGTCCACAGCAACGAGGCTGTACATCATCTCTCGGATAGCTACTAGAATGTGGAGTAGTACCAGCGATATTTCAAACTGCTAGATCCATTCCACTATGCAGTTGTATAACTTTAAGTCCACACCAACGAGGCTGTACATCATCTCTAGGATATCACATTAACACTGCTAGATCCATTCCACTATGCAGTTGTATAACCTTAAGTCCACACCAACGAGGCTGTACATCATCTCTAGGATATCACATTAACACTGCTAGATCCATTCCACTATGCAGTTGTATAACCTTAAGTCCACACCAACGAGGCTGTACATCATCTCTAGCATATCACATTAACATTGCTAGATCCATTCCACTATGCAGTTGTATAACCTTAAGTCCACAGCAACGAGGCTGTACATCATCTCTCGGATAGCTACTAGAATGTGGAGTAGTACCAGCGATATTTCAAACTGCTAGATCCATTCCACTATGCAGTTGTATAACGTTAAGTCCACACCAACGAGGCTGTACATCATCTCTAGGATATCACATTAACACTGCTAGATCCATTCCACTATGCAGTTGTATAACCTTAAGTCCACACCAACGAGGCTGTACATCATCTCTAGGATATCACATTAACACTGCTAGATCCATTCCACTATGCAGTTGTATAACCTTAAGTCCACACCAACGAGGCTGTACATCATCTCTAGGATATCACATTAACACTGCTAGATCCATTCCACTATGCAGTTGTATAACCTTAAGTCCACACCAACGAGGCTGTACATCATCTCTAGGATATCACATTAACACTGCTAGATCCATTCCACTATGCAGTTGTATAACCTTAAGTCCACACCAACGAGGCTGTACATCATCTCTAGGATATCACATTAACACTGCTAGATCCATTCCACTATGCAGTTGTATAACTTTAAGTCCACACCAACGAGGCTGTACATCATCTCTAGGATAGCTACTAGAATGTGGAGTAGTACCAGCGATATTTCAAACTGCTAGATCCATTCCACTATGCAGTTGTATAACCTTAAGTCCACACCAACGAGGCTGTACATCATCTCTAGGATATCACATTAACACTGCTAGATCCATCCCACTATGCAGTTGTATAACCTTAAGTCCACACCAACGAGGCTGTACATCATCTCTAGGATATCACATTAACACTGCTAGATCCATTCCACTATGCAGTTGTATAACCTTAAGTCCACACCAACGAGGCTGTACATCATCTCTAGCATATCACATTAACATTGCTAGATCCATTCCACTATGCAGTTGTATAACCTTAAGTCCACACCAACGAGGCTGTACATCATCTCTAGGATATCACATTAACACTGCTATCCTTAATGCAGCTAAGGATCGAAAAGATAATATGACTGTGGTATTTCTGGAGATAAGAAAAGCGTTTGATAATATAGGTCATTTACATCTCTAAAAAACACTTGAGTCCATTGGAATCCCCTGAAAATTATCACGCTTAGTAATGAAATTGCAAAAAACATAACACTACAGTATTTGAAACCAACTGCAGTAAAACAAACCAAATTAAAATAAAAAGAGGTGTGTTCACCTATATCACCCATTCTTTACAATTAAGCAACGGATTTCACTTTGGAGGAACTTAGTGAACAAGCTTTGTCTGATGAATATAGTTGGCTTAAAATTGCCAGAATTTAACAGTGATGAGTTTCGCAAATGATAGAATCTGCAAAGGAATTGACCAAACTGGCTATTCAGCGTTTTCGAGAAATTGGTCTTATTTCCAATACATCAAAATCTGTTTGTTTATCCATAAAGAATGTAAAATATTTACCACAGAATCTGATAATTTCTGAAAATAATTCAATTCGGTGTCAAAATCCCGAGGAAAAAATAGTTATCTTGGCATTAATTTAAAAGATGAAATAGTTTTCGACAGCCATCAAACCTTAGAAAATTTAGGTAAGAAGGCCGAGACTTTAGAAAGTTCACCCCTATTACAAGCAGACCAGAAATTTGTTATTCTAAACTCATCTGTCTCTACGACATTAATTTATCCTTTTCAAATTATCCCAATGGATAAAATTCCACAAATGTTTTTGGTTGACGATGCTGAAATATTAAAATGCACTCTAAAAAGTATCCTTCAATTGCCAACAGAAGTTCCAGAGCATTAGGTATATACTGAGGGGAAATATAAAGGCCTTGGTCTATTCCGCGCTTCATGGGAAGTTTGACTACAGCATATGAACATCTGATAAGTGTTAAAATACTTAAACGATCCGCTTCTTAACGCTGTAAGAAATTTTTAGCAGGAAACTCAAAGCTGTTTACAACATCTTAACATTACTTAGAATAACATCAGAGACCCAGTAAGTCTTCTCCCAGATGCGAGAAAAGTAAGAAAATATTTAAGAGAAAGAGAACTTCAGCTTTGGAGTGAGTTACCACAAAAAGGAAAAGGTGTTAAAATGTTCAGCGACTATATGCCTGCAAATAAGTGGATCCGAGATCATCGCGGACTTTCCTGCTCCGAAAGGAGAAACGCCATGAAAATGACTGCTGTGCGTACCTTGCCGGGTAGGTCCCAGAACAATACCCTCTGTGGCAGGGAGCACGAAACACTTGCACATGTTCTGCGAGAGAGGTGATGCGAAACAGCAAACATCATAAAATTTGGAGCTTGATTGCAACAAGCATGAAACAAAAAGGTTTTGAGGTCCATGAGGAAGTGCATGGTTTGTCCAACAATGGTAGCAGCAGGCGCCTATAAGATATGTGACGGTAGCGGAGTCATCCTCGATCCTACTGTTCGCTTTGAGTCCCACTGTGAACAGCCTGAACAAGTGACACAGAAAAAAAGGCAATTTATGAATCTACCATTCCCTTTTACAAGGACAAACATAATCTTAAAAATCTGATGTGTTACACTCACATGACTTTCTCTAGCTACTCTACCTATTCTTCTTTGTACACAATGCTAATCAAGATAAATGTTAGCAGAATGTTATTACTTAGTTCCTTTTAAGTAGAAGGGAATAAGGGAATGACTATGTTAAAGTGATTGTCAAATGTTTTAAAAACTATCGTTATGCGATTGTCATTGCAAATCACTTCTTTGCTTGGCCAGGATTAAAACAAAAGAAAAAACAGATACTTCCTGTGTGAGAAAAGTTTAAGTACGTCACAATTGAAACCAATAACAAGGAATATCTCGAAAATGGTTACCACCACAACAAAAACGTGAAGGACAAAAATGTGTGTTTTGTCATGAGGTACATTTTTTGTGCAGTACGTTTTTTTCTATCTCTTACGGTTTGGCAGTTAAGCAAACTTCAGCAAAGTTCATCCAGAATAAAGAGGTTTTCAGAGGCTTATCCCAAAAAATTTGAGACATACATTTTATTTCGGACATAAATAGCTTTAATATACGGAATTTTATCAAAATTGTTAGAACGATTTTTTAGATTTTTTCCATGTAAAAGGTAGTTTGTGGTGGGGGGATTTTTTGAAAATCTTCGTCTCGCATCCTTGGAAGATACTAAACCTAAATACCAATTTTGGCATTTAACGGTATTTTTATTTTTGGGATATACTGTCCAGACACACATGGACTTTTTTTAAAAATGCCTTTTTCGGACTCAGGGGACCCCAAAACATATATTTCCTGTGAAACGTCAGTATCGAATTTTTGGGTGCATTACAATACCTTCTCTACCCCTATGTACATTGTACATGTGGGGCTAGAGAAAGGAAACATATGCCAGTCACCGGATTAGTGATAGTAGCCAGAGGGACAATACCCAAAAAATTAAACCAATTTTGGATAGAGTATGGCCTGGATAAACGCCTACTGCATACAATAGCGATCATGGCAGTCTATTCTTAGCCTCAGAAATCTTTTGCAATGCTTTTAACGCTGGTGCTATAACAATTCAATCAACTTTGTTGTGTAATTTTGAAATTACTAAACTGTTTTTGAGATTTGCATGTGCTATTTGTTTTAGATTTGAAGTTTATCATTTCTAACTTTATATGTTACCTGTACTTAGTTGTATGATTTATTTTTAGCATTGTAAATTATTTTTTAAAAATGTTAATTGTGTAGTTATGCTTTGTTTACATGGCAGCCAACAACTGAGGAAAGTAATAAAATAATAACGTTGTAGACTTTGCGGCTGCAAGCTACCGCTGAACAGTAGCGTATTTGGTTAACCCGCTGTTAGCACGAGTTCCAAAATGCTCGATTCAGGCTCGAACATTACCAAAATGTTGACAATTTTTCGCCCGCTTTCTTTCTTCCTGATTTTGACACAAAGCTAGATGGGATACGGGTATATGTTTATCTTGCGTATTTGTTTGTATTGTTGTTGTTCTCTTTATTTATATTTATTCTAACTTAATGAGTCCGATCCATTCTGGGGCATATTCATTCAGTTTCTTCTAAATATGCAATTATTATTACAATGTTTTAAAACTAACATTGGTATTTCAGATACTGCTACAGAACCAGACCCATTTTCAGGGTATCTCTAAAACGACAAATACACAAAATACCTAGACTGACAATCACAAACTGTGTCAAATACCTAGGTAGTCACCAATACTTTCAGTTGTAAAGAAAATTAGATTTAATCTCCATAACTTAACAAACTTCTCTATATCCACTAGATAAATTATTTCTGACATGTAACTTAGTGATGAAACTTTTTGCTTTCTCTACACGTAATATGTACATAGTGTAAAGAGAAGGTATTCTATTCCACCCAAAAATTCGATACAGAAATTTCACCGGAAATACATATTGTGGATCCCCTAAACCCAAAAAAAGGTATTTTCAGAAAAAAGTTGGTGTGTGTGAGTGTGTCTGACTGTATGTGTGTGTCTGTGGACAGCATAGCTCAAAAACTAAATGACCGTTAAATACCGAATTTGGTATTCAACTTTGGTATCTTCCAAGCATACCACACGAAGATTTTCAGGAAAATCCCCCCACCCCCTTATACCCTTTACATGAACTATTTTCCAAAATGTGTTTTTAATAGAAGTCTTCAATCCTTGGATTGGTTTGCAGCGACTTTCCATTCAGATCTTCTCTCTGCTATCCGTTTGAGTTCTTCATATTTACTACATTTGATGTCTTCCATAATTTGTTCTATATATTGTAATCTTGCTCTTATTTGCCACTTCTGCCTTCCAAAATGTGCATTTTCTCAATAATTACTGTATTTGCTACCGCACCGAGGGTTCCAACTGCCAATATTTGTGTCTAAGGGGGCATGTCTAGACGTAAAGTGTCTTAGAGTAATATCTGCTACCCCACCGAGGGTTCCAGCTGCCAACATTTGTGTCTAAGGGGGCATGTCAAGACGTAAAGTGTCTTAGAGTAGTATTTGCTACCGCACCGGGGGTTCCAGCTGCCAACATTTGTGTCTAAGGGGGCATGTCTAGACGTAAAGTGTCTTAGAGTAGTATTTGCTAACCCACCGAGGGTTCCAGCTGCCAACATTTGTGTCTAAGGGGGCATGTCTAGACGTAAAGTGTCTTAGAGTAGTATTTGCTACCGCACCGGGGCTTCCAGCTGCCAACATTTGTGTCTAAGGGGGCATGTCTAGACGTAAAGTGTCTTAGAGTAATATCTGCTACCCCACCGAGGGTTCCAGCTGCCAACATTTGTGTCTAAGGGGGCATGTCTAGACGTAAAGTGTCTTAGAGTAGTATTTGCTACCGCACCGAGGGTTCCAGCTGCCAACATTTGTGTCTAAGGGGGCATGTCTAGACGTAAAGTGTCTTAGAGTAATATCTGCTACCCCACCGAGGGTTCCAGCGGCCAACATTTGTGTCTAAGGGGGCATGTCTAGACGTAAAGTGTCTTAGAGTAGTATTTGCTAACCCACCGAGGGTTCCAGCTGCCAACATTTGTGTCTAAGGGGGCATGTCTAGACGTAAAGTGTCTTAGAGTAATATCTGCTACCCCACCGAGGGTTCCAGCTGCCAACATTTGTGTCTAAGGGGGCATGTCTAGACGTAAAGTGTCTTAGAGTAATATCTGCTACCCCACCGAGGGTTCCAGCTGCCAACATTTGTGTCTAAGGGGGCATGTCTAGACGTAAAGTGTCTTAGAGTAATATCTGCTACCCCACCGAGGGTTCCAGCTGCCAACATTTGTGTCTAAGGGGGCATGTCTAGACGTAAAGTGTCTTAGAGTAATATCTGCTACCCCACCGAGGGTTCCAGCTGCCAACATTTGTGTCTAAGGGGGCATGTCTAGACGTAAAGTGTCTTAGAGTAATATCTGCTACCCCACCGAGGGTTCCAGCTGCCAACATTTGTGTCTAAGGGGGCATGTCTAGACTAAAAGTGTCTTAGAGTAATATCTGCTACCCCAACGAGGGTTCCAGCTGCCAACATTTGTTTCTAAGGGGGCATGTCTAGACGTAAAGTGTCTTAGAGTAGTATTTGCTACCGCACCGAGGGTTCCAGCTGCCAACATTTGTGTCTAAGGTGGCATGTCTAGACGTAAAGTGTCTTAGAGTAGTATTTGCTACCGCACCGAGGGTTCCAGCTGCCAACATTTGTGTCTAAGGGGGCATGTCTAGACGTAAAGTGTCTTAGAGTAGTATTTGCTACCGCACCGAGGGTTCCAGCTGCCAACATTTGTGTCTAAGGTGGCATGTCTAGATGTAAAGTGTCTTAGAGTAGTATTTGCTACCGCACCGAGGGTTCCAGCTGCCAACATTTGTGTCTAAGGAGGCATGTCTAGACGTAAAGTGTCTTAGAGTAATATCTGCTTCCCCACCGAGGGTTCCAGCTGCCAACATTTGTGTCTAAGAGGGCATGTCTAGACGTAAAGTGTCTTAGAATAGTATTTGCTACCGCACCGAGGGTTCCAGCTGCCAACATTTGTGTCTAAGGGGACATGTCTAGACGTAAAGTGTCTTAGAGTAGTATTTGCTAACCCACCGAGGGTTCCAGCTGCCAACCTTTTGTAGAGAACATTCTGTAACAACGAAGAACAATCGATAACATGTTAGGTGTTCTAAATTTTTCATTTTTGAGTTATCGTGTTCACAGACACACGGACACACATTCACACACACAAACCTTTTTGTGTAAATGCTTTTTTTGGATGCAGGTGACCCTAAAACATGTATTTCCGGTGATATCTCCGATTCGAATTTTTGGGTACAATACAATACTTTCTCTAAACACTATGTACATAGTACGTGTAGAGAAAGTAAAAATCAATAGCAAAATTTCACTGGAAATATACGTTTTAAGATCCCCTGTATCAAAAAAAAATTTTTGGAAAAAGGTCTATGTAAACAGGATAACTAAACAATGAAAAGGTTTAAATTACCAAATTTGGTATCTAAGTTTAATATTTTCTATAGTGGCGATACGAAAATTTTGAGGAAAATCCCGCCCCCAAAGTACCCTTTGCACGGAAACAAAATAAAAAAGAATGGATATTCTCAAAAGTGGCTCCAACAATTTTGATGAAAACATGTTTTGATATTTTGATATTGAAGATATTTAAAAGACAGATAAAACGTATGTTTTCAGTTTGTTGTTAATAACTTCCGAAGATCTTTTTATTCTTGATCAATTTTGACAACTGGTAAATCTAGGAGCTAAGCTACAACTTTCTACACGAAATAACGTAGATTTCGTTAATATACGCAATTTATGTAATTTGCTTTTCCTTTTCAGTGCAGTTGACCATTTCCGAGATATTCCTTGTTATTAGTTTAAGTTTTAAAATACATTTTACAGCTTTTAAAAAATGTCACTATCCCTTTAGCCTAATGCATTCCCTTCAACTTATGAGGAGGTAATTAAAGCGATCATTTTTGCTTTCTCTACACGTACTATGTACATAGTGAATAGAGAAAGTGTTACACTCCACCCAAAAATTCGATACCAAGATTTCACCGGATATATATGCTTCAAGATCCTCTGTATCCAAAAAAAAAAAGCATTTTCACAAAAAGTTCCGTGTGACTTTGAACACGATAACTCAAAAATATCACGTTAAAACACTCAACTTACGTTTATATATATATATATATATATATATATATATATATATATATATATACTAAATGAAATCACGGAAGAAATAGACACTGGAATAAAGATACAGGGGATAAAAATCAATATGCTTCGCTTTGCAGATGATATTGCAATATTAATGGAGAACAAGAAAGTTTTAGAAACATTCATAAACAAATTAGAAAATACAGTAAGGAACAACTACAACTTAAACATTAATAAATCAAAAACAAAAATTATGACTTGCAGGAACAAAGGGAATAGTAACACAAAAATTGAACTAAATGGACAACTATTAGAAGAAACCGAAATATTTGAATATCTAGGAAGCAAAATAACAGCTGATGGAAGGAGCAAAACAGAAATAACCAGTAGAATACAACACGCAAAACTTGCTTTTAATAAAAAGTACCACTATTTACTACAAACAATATTAGCCTTGAAACCAGGAAGAATTTATTACAAACATATGTATGGGGTATTATGTTATATGGAAGTGAAACTTGGACAATTTTAAAAGCAGAAAGAAAGAGAATAGAAGAATTTGAAACATGGTGTTATAGGAAAATGCTAAAAATTAAATGGAATGACAAAATTAAAAATGAAGAAGTATATAAAAGAGCAGAAGCGGAAAAACGAATTTGGAACCAAATTAAAAGAAGAAGAACAAAATTAATAGGTAATTTATTAAGACATCAGAGCACACTGAATATTATAATAGAAGGTATGATAGAAGGAAGAAGTGGCAAAGGAACAGCAAGATCACAATATATAAAACAAATTATGGAAGGTATGAAATGCAGTAAATATGAAGAACTCAAACTGAAAGCAGAGAGAAGATCTGAATGGAGAGTCGCTGCAAACCAATCCAAGGATTGAGGACTCCTAAAAAATATGTATAACGTGGAGTTGATCCTTTTTGAGTTGGTCCTTGTCTTTGGTTTCAGCTTTAAAAACATACTTTTCTAATACAGGAATTATCCATTCCTATCCATACAAACATCAGTCACATAGCTATCAGCTTTTGACTATCACTTTAACCCATGGTACTCCCTTATTTCGCGTCTAGTTACAAGGAAGCAAGTTATAAGACTATCACTTTAACCTATGGTACTCCCTTATTTCGCGTCTAGTTACAAGGAAGCAAGTAATAAGACTATCACTTTAACCTATGGTACTCCCTTATTTCGCTTCTACTTACAAGGAAGCAAGTAATAAGACTATCACTTTAACCTATGGTACTCCCTTATTTCGCTTCTACTTACAAGGAAGCAAGTAATAAGACTATCACTTTAACCTATGGTACTCCCTTATTTCGCGTCTAGTTACAAGGAAGCAAGTTATAAGACTATCACTTTAACCTATGGTACTCCCTTATTTCGCGTCTAGTTACAAGGAAGCAAGTAATAAGACTATCACTTTAACCTATGGTACTCCCTTATTTCGCTTCTACTTACAAGGAAGCAAGTAATAAGACTATCACTTTAACCTATGGTACTCCCTTATTTCGCTTCTACTTACAAGGAAGCAAGTAATAAGACTATCACTTTAACCTATGGTACTCCCTTATTTCGCTTCTACTTACAAGGAAGCAAGTAGTAAGACTCGTTCTGCTAATGCTTTCTCGATTAGCAGGATCAGTTTTTGTAAGACTAGCTAGAGAAGGTCGCGCGAATGGAACACATCAGGTTTCCTCTAATACACCTAATGTGGAACCAGAGGTCATAATCATAACACGTACTATTTTCAGTTTATTGGTTTTTGCTCCTTCTTTTGTCTGTCGAAAGATCAGCTTTTCTAGCAATAATCTATTGCAGAATAGGTAAAAGAAACTCATTGAATGGAACATGTCACATTTTCCTTGTTTCGCGATAGATGTGATAAGGTTCATATTTCCTGAGCTGTGTTTAATTTTTGCTGGTCTGGGATAGTTTTCATGTTTCCATGTGCTTGAGGTACATCATTACTCGACTATCGCGGCAAATATAGGAAAAGCTTTTCACTCGACGACGTCGGAAAATTAACCGCTCTCTTTCACACATATGCAGAGAGCGATGCGACCACCCACTTTCATTTATTTTAATTAAACACGCACTCAAACTGCGCAGGCGCATGAGGCAACAGGAAACGATATTTTTATCGCGGCCAGCTTTTGTTTTCCGAGATTTGGGACGACGCCACGTCCTTTCTTTGGAGTTGGTACGCCTGGCTGAACGCCAAACACCAATTGGTCTTTGCCATCCACTTCCAATCCAGGGCATCGCTTTCGAGTCGTTTTCATTCCGACTTCTCTAAATGCTCGGAAATGACAAACGGTATGGAACAGAGTTCTCGAACTCGGGGCTGCATTAAAAAGTTTTCTTTTATTATACTCTTCTCCTTTTATCCTTCTCGTGTTTCTAAATTTAGCTTAAGATTAACCCCTCAGAAATTGCTCTTAAAATATAAAGCACCACTTTCTATAAATATCTGATGTGCTCCATTCACATGACTTTCTCTTCATCACTGCAACAAATTATTGTGAAAAAGCCTACCCTTCTATTTAGTTCATGCTAATCGAGAAAAAATTAGCAGAAATAGTCTTATTACGTGCTTCCTTGTAAGTAGAAGCAAAATAAGGGAGTGCCATAGGTTGAAGTGATAGTCAAAAGCTGTTTGCTATGTGACTGAAGTGCCTTTGTGTGTACGGACAGGAGTTGACAAATGCCCTATGAAAAAAGCTGAAACCAATAACAAGGAATATCTCAAAACGATCAACTCCACGAAAAAAAATGTATATCACATAAATTGTGTGCCTTAATTTGCTCTACATTTTTTGTGTGGCAAGTATTTCTGCTTTTATTGCGGTTTAGCAGTTATGCTAAATTCCATAAAAGTCATCCAGAGTAAAGAAGTTTTCAGAGGCTATTCTCAGAAAATTCAAGATATATATTTTATTTGTCAGGTAAATATTTTTGATATATGATATCTTAATCAAATTCGTTAGAGCCATTATTGAGAAAAATCAAAATTTTTGAAAAAATTGTCATGTAAAGGGTAGTTGGGGGTGGGGGGATTTTTCTCAAAATCCTCGTGTCGCATTCCCGGAAGGTTCTAAATTAAATACCAAGTTTGGTATTTTACTGACTTTTTCGTTTTTACTTTCTCTATTCGTACTATGTACATAGTGTATACAGAAGATATTGCGCTCCACCCAAAATTCGACATCAAGATTGCACCGTAAATACATGTTTTGAGGATACCTGAATCCAAAAGAGCACTTTTTAAACAAAAGCACAGCACAGCTCAAAAATGACATGAATCTGTTAACATTAATATCCTTCAAGAATGTGACACGAACATTTTCGAAAACCCCCGCCCCAAATTACCATTTACATGAATCTGTTAACATTAATATCCTTCAAGAATGTGACACGGACATTTTCGAAAACCCCCGCCCCAAAATACCATTTACATCAATCTGTTAACATTAATATCCTTCAAGAATGCGACACGAACATTTTCGAAAACCCCCGCCCCAAATTACCATTTACATGAATCTGTTAACATTAATATCCTTCAAGAATGCGACACGGACATTTTCGAAAACCCCCGCCCCAAATTACCATTTACATCAATCTGTTAACATTAATATCCTTCAAGAATGCGACACGGACATTTTCGAAAACCCCCGCCCCAAATTACCATTTACATCAATCTGTTAACATTAGTATCCTTCAAGGCTCGACACGAACATTTTCGAAAAACCTCACCTAAAGTATCATTTACATGAAACATTTTTCGGAAATTTTTGATTTTCCAAAAGATGCTTCTAACAGTTTTGATTAAAATGCCGTAGATTAAAGTTATTGACTTGGCAAATAAAATGTTCTTGGGAATATCTCCTGAAGTCCTGCTTCAGTCTGAATGACCTTTCCATAACCGTAAGAAATAAACAAAAACATATTGAGGAAAAATTGCAGATCCCCTTAAAAACACACAATTTATTTATGTTATATAGAGTTTGCTTTTCTTTTTATTTTCAACCAACCATTTCCGAGATATTCCCCATTATTGGTTTCCTTTTTGAAATATTTAAAACGTTTCTCAAACAGAAACTCCTCCTTACTACTTTTGCGCTGCAAGCGATGAATGAAGTTGTAGCACCAGTGGAAATGACGAAGGGGGAAACTGGAGAACCCAGAGAAAGTCAGCCCTGCGCCCCTTCGTCCACCTCAAATGCTGGGATCGAACCGGGGCGCGTTGGTGCGAGACGAGTGGTTTAACCGACTGGACCAGGGAGAACCCAGAGAAAGTCAGCCCTGCGCCCCTTCGTCCACCTCAAATGAAGTTGTAGCACCAGTGGAAATGACGAAGGGGGAAACTGGAGAACCCAGAGAAAGTCAGCCCTGCGCCCCTTTGTCCACCTCAAATGAAGTTGTAGCACCAGTGGAAATGACGAAGGGGGAAACTGGAGAACCCAGAGAAAGTCAGCCCTGCGCCCCTTCGTCCACCTCAAATGAAGTTGTAGCACCAGTGGAAATGATGAAGGGGGAAACTGGAGAACCCAGAGAAAGTCAGCCCTGCGCCCCTTCGTCCACCTCAAATGAAGTTGTAGCACCAGTGGAAATGATGAAGGGGGAAACTGGAGAACCCAGAGAAAGTCAGCCCTGCGCCCCTTCGTCCACCTCAAATGAAGTTGTAGCACCAGTGGAAATGACGAAGGGGGAAACTGGAGAACCCAGAGAAAGTCAGCCCTGCGCCCCTTCGTCCACCTCAAATGCTGGGATCGAACCGGGGCGCGTTGGTGCGAGACGAGCGGCTTAACCGACTGGACCAGGGAGAACCCAGAGAAAGTCAGTCCTGCGCCCCTTCGTCCACCTCAAATGCTGGGATCGAACCGGGGCGCGTTGGTGCGAGACGAGTGGCTTAACCGACTGGACCAGGGAGAACCCAGAGAAAGTCAGCCCTGCTCCCCTTCGTCCACCTCAAATGCTGGGATCGAACCGGGGCGCGTTGGTGCGAGACGAGCGGCTTAACCGACTGGACCAGGGAGAACCCAGAGAAAGTCAGCCCTGCGCCCCTTCGTCCACCTCAAATGCTGGGATCGAACCGGGGCGCGTTGGTGCGAGACGAGTGGTTTAACCGACTGGACCAGGGAGAACCCAGAGAAAGTCAGCCCTGCGCCCCTTCGTCCACCTCAAATGAAGTTATAGCACCAGTGCAAATGACGAAGGGGGAAACTGGAGAACCCAGAGAAAGTCAGCCCTGCGCCCCTTTGTCCACCTCAAATGAAGTTGTAGCACCAGTGGAAATGACGAAGGGGGAAACTGGAGAACCCAGAGAAAGTCAGCCCTGCGCCCCTTCGTCCACCTCAAATGAAGTTGTAGCACCAGTGGAAATGATGAAGGGGGAAACTGGAGAACCCAGAGAAAGTCAGCCCTGCGCCCCTTCGTCCACCTCAAATGAAGTTGTAGCACCAGTGGAAATGATGAAGGGGGAAACTGGAGAACCCAGAGAAAGTCAGCCCTGCGCCCCTTCGTCCACCTCAAATGAAGTTGTAGCACCAGTGGAAATGACGAAGGGGGAAACTGGAGAACCCAGAGAAAGTCAGCCCTGCGCCCCTTCGTCCACCTCAAATGCTGGGATCGAACCGGGGCGCGTTGGTGCGAGACGAGCGGCTTAACCGACTGGACCAGGGAGAACCCAGAGAAAGTCAGTCCTGCGCCCCTTCGTCCACCTCAAATGCTGGGATCGAACCGGGGCGCGTTGGTGCGAGACGAGTGGCTTAACCGACTGGACCAGGGAGAACCCAGAGAAAGTCAGCCCTGCTCCCCTTCGTCCACCTCAAATGCTGGGATCGAACCGGGGCGCGTTGGTGCGAGACGAGCGGCTTAACCGACTGGACCAGGGAGAACCCAGAGAAAGTCAGCCCTGCGCCCCTTCGTCCACCTCAAATGCTGGGATCGAACCGGGGCGCGTTGGTGCGAGACGAGTGGCTTAACCGACTGGACCAGGGAGAACCCAGAGAAAGTCAGCCCTGCTCCCCTTCGTCCACCTCAAATGCTGGGATCGAACCGGGGCGCGTTGGTGCGAGACGAGTGGTTTAACCGACTGGACCAGGGTCTGGTTTTACTCCTGGCCATGGAAAGAGAGCAGAATCTCAATAGCAATTACATAGTGACAGCTTTTAAAAGATTTATTTCTTGTCTACTTCTAAGGAAGTAAGTAATAATCTGGTCATGATTAGCATTATGCACATAAATGAATAGTACTTTGTTTGCAGAACAGATAGAGAGGGTCATGTGAGTGGAACGCATCAGATTTGTCATTACGCTACTCATTTTAGGAATTGTTTCCAAATGAGCCAGAACAAACAGAACCAGCATTCTTGTAAAAAGATCCTTAAAGGGAAAAAACTGCAAGGAGGAGACACAAGAACAGCAAGTGTTGTAGCTGAAGTTTAGGAAACAGTGACGCGGGACACATCGAAAACAATAAAGGTACGAAAAATTGTATTTGGTTAAATTGAATATTTTAATAACTCTCTATATTTCCTGTAGTACGATTTCATTATTTTATAAAATTATACAGAACTCAAACAAAAAAATTAAAATTCACAGCATATTATTCAGGTCAAATATAAAGTATGTAAACTATTCGGTGCTCCATTCGTTTACTGTAACGAGGAAATACTAGTAACTCAACATACAGCATTCAGCA